>CM038681.1:13363311-14855198 GCA_021605205.1 Aegilops longissima
AGAAGAAGAAGAAGAAGAAGAAGAAGAAGAAGAAGAAGAAGAAGAAGAAGAAGAAGAAGAAGGAAGAAGAAGAAGAAGAAGAAGAAGAAGAAGAAGAAGAAGAAGAAGAAGAAGAAGAAGAAGAAGAAGAAGAAGAAGAAGAAGAAGAAGAAGAAGAAGAAGAAGAAGAAGAAGAAGAAGAAGAGGAAGAAGAGGAAGAAGAGGAAGAAGAAGAAGAAGAAGAAGAAGAAGAAGAAGAAGAAGAAGAAGAAGAAGAAGAAGAAGAAGAAGAAGAAGAAGAAGAAGAAGAAGAAGAAGAAGAAGAAGAAGAAGAAGAAGTTGAAAAACGAGGCGCGTAATATACCGTTGAAAAGCTATGGACGAGGCGCAACTTTCATATGTTGAAATGTTTTTGATATTCCTTACGGTTTTAAGTTAATTTTGAAAATCATGCGGCGGACGACGAGTGGCAGCGGCCGTTTTTCGCGAAATTTTTATGATGATGAGTATAACACCGTCGGAACGATCCGAACGATACGCCGTTGGAAAATATCAATGAGGCGCAACTTTTTCATGTAGAACACCATTCCTAATTCTTTACAGTTTGAGAGGAATTTCGAATTTGCCGAAATGCGGACACTGATTTTTGCGACACCCAAATCGATGTGGGTACTTCACCCGACTAAAAACCACACTGCATCGAACGAAAAACCGCACTACATCACACAGTAAAAGAACTGCATGGTTTCTTTTATTCAAACGTAATTTTTTCAAGGACAAGAAAGTAGAGTGCACTTCACATCGGGTGTAAATGAACCACAACACTATCAAGAAGTGAACCGCATTACTTTTTTTCGCTTCCGTAGCAATTTTTTGCACTTACGAGATGAACAACATCATATGGCCGACCGCACTGCTTCAGAATGAAAACCGCACTGCATTAGAAGGGCAAGCGAGCTGCATAATTTCTTTTACCGGACGTAGTTTTTCTCATACGAGTTTTTGTTGTCTTTTTTAACTTTTTTTATGAACGAGAGTGGACCGCGGAGAGGAGGCAAGTGAACCACGACATATATCAAAGTGAACCGCATTACTTTTTGTTGTTTCCCTAATATTTCCGCACTTTCATGTCGGGCGCAAGTGAGCAACATCACTCTCCAAAGTGAACCGCATAATTTTTTACTAGTCTTTGCCGTCTGCTGGCGGACGGCAAAGAGCTTTGCCATCAGGCAGCAGACGGCAAATCTGCCATGTGGCAGCTACCTATGCAACCTGGGGTGCACTAGGCTGGCCTATTTGGCAGCACAGCAAAGACCTTTGCATCTTTGTCGTCCGCCAACATAGCTTGCCACGTGGCAGCTACCTGGGGGGCATCTGGTCTGGCATATTTGTGCACTTTACCATCCGCTGGCAGACGGCAAAGATGCAAAGGTCTTTGCCGTCTGCCAGCTGACGGAAAAGCATGCCATTAACCCACTAACGACATTTAGCTGACACGTGTTCCGTCTAGGTCCTTTGCCATCTGCTGGCGGACAGCAAAGACCATTTCATCTTTGCCGTCCACCAGCAGTCGGCAAAGAGACCTTTGTCGTAGCTCGTTCAGCCGGACCTGTTGCCGTCTGCTGGCGGACGGCAAAGGCCTTTGCCATCCGCCGCCAGGCATGCCTTTGTCGTCCGCCATGGCAGACGGCAAAGTTCCTGATTCCTGTAGTGGTACTTTGGATCTACACCATGTTGCCTCCACTTGGATCTAATCCATGTCTCTTTCACCCACTGAAATATATAATAAATCATCATGATCATAAAATCATATGATGAGACTACTGTATAAAACCTATACAAATACAGCGCCAATATGCTGCAAAAAAATACAGGAAAATTTACAAGTAGCGCGGGTATGCACGTAGTAGCAGCCTGCTTTTAGTAGTAGTGCATTGTCCAGAAAGCTCGCTACTGCTCTGTATATTAGCAGTAGCATGGGTGAACCCACACTACTTGTTAAGTTTAGCTGTAGCGCCTTATCAGTAGCGCCAGTGACCGTGCTACTGATAAGGAAAATACCCATGCTACTGCTAGCCTTTTCCCTAGTAATGGCTATCCAAGTTGAGAGAATTGGTGCCTACAATGGCTTGGTATCTTTGGTTTGAGCACAAGAAAGTTTACCATGGAGAAGAGAACCAAAGTCCTTCACAAATCAGCATTGCAATATGTGGGCTTTCTGTGAACTATAGGCTAGCTTGTATGCCCAAAACTAAAGTGTGAACCCACTTCTGTAGGAATGCATAGGAGTGGTGGGCGTAGAATGGCATGCAGTGGCGGGCCAGGCTCCGAGGGACGCCCACCACTGACCTCCTGTCACTACTATAACCTCATTAGTGGCGGACGCCCTCCTATCACTGGTACGGTGCTTGCAGTGGTGGGCGTTTGTTCCCACCCACCACAACTTGCTATTTCTGCCCGCCACAGATACCATTGTAGTAGTGGTGGTCCTGCCATAGCGCCCGCCACTCAAGGAATAGGATAGACTACACAATTGTTGGCATTGCAAGTTGAAACATAATACTACAAAAGGCTAGTCATACGATTCCCAATATAATCGAAGCTGACTGAATTCAGTTTGGAAACAAACGACAAAATAATTAAGTAACACTTCAGATTTGTTGACTGAAGAAACAAACATCAATGCATCGATCACGTCCATCATAACATACTAATTAACTAACAGTTCATCGGATGATAAATTCATGACTTAAGAACATATTTCTAAACATGGTCGACAAAAACCATCATCTGGTAGTCATTGCGGTTGCTTTTCCTTGTGCCGATTATCATAAGGGTGTCCACCCTTAGTTCTCTCTTTCCTGTCATGAACTTCCGCTAGCCAGACCTACAAAAGGATATGCGTCCATCTGTTTTCGTCTTGTGCTGAACGCTGGTGACACGCCCTATTGGTCCATGACATACACCAGCGGTGCGGACAACGGGAATGTCCACTCCGGAAAATAGCTTGATAGGTAACTTCTGCACTCCCCATCATTAAAAGAAAACAGAGAGCACGCAATGTTAGACATCTCACCATCCTTGGTTATGAAAAAAAGATGAAAGAATACAAATTATCTCACCATGACTTTTTTCACGGCGTTGGTTTTAGTTGAGCGGTGCACAAATGGCTTCCCCACGAAGGCTACACTCGATGGTTACATCGCAGTAATATTCATGGTCTCGTCTCGAGTAAGATTCCTATACTTACAGAGAAAATTGCAGAACTTAATGGACCATCGTCATCATCTTCCTCATCGGCATCATCTTCCTCATCCTCATCATCCTGGTTGTCCTCATCTTCATCACTATCCTTGTCATCTTGGTTGTCTCCATCATCCTGCTAATCATGTCTATTGAAACTTCTCCGTCGTATCTACTTTTCCAAACACTTTTGCCCTTGTTTTGGACTCTAATTTGCATGATTTAAATGGAACTAACCCGGACTGACGCTGTTTTCAGCAGAATTGCCATAGTGTTGTCTTTGTGCAGAAACAAAAGTTCTCAGAATGACCTGGAAATCCACGGAGATTATTTTTCAGAAATATAAAAAATACTGGCGAAAGAATCAAGGCCAGGTGGCCCACTGTTGGAAATATGCCCTAGAGGCAATAATAAATTGGTTATTATTATATTTCCTTGTTCATGATAATTGTTTATTATCCATGTTAGAATTGTATTGATAGGAAACTCAGATACATGTGTGGATACATAGACAACACCATGTCCCTAGTAAGCCTCTAGTTGACTAGCTCGTTGATCAATAGATGGTTACGGTTTCCTGACCATGGACATTGGATGTCGTTGATAACGGGATCACATCATTAGGAGAATGATGTGATGGACAAGACCCAATCCTAGGCCTAGAACAAGATCGTGTAGTTCGTATGCTAAAGCTTTTCTAATGTCAAGTATCATTTCCTTAGACCATGAGATTGCACAACTCCCAGATGCCGTAGGAATGCTTTGGGTGTACCAAACGTCACAATGTAACCGGGTGGCTATAAAGGTGCACTACCGGTATCTCCAAAGTGTCTGTTGGGTTGGCGATAATCAAGATTAGGATTTGTCACTCCGTAACGGAGAGGTATCTCTAGGCCCACTCGTAGGACATCATCATATCGTGCACAATGTGACCAAGGAGTTGATCACGGATGATGTGTTACGGAACGAGTAAAGAGACTTGCCGGTAACGAGATTGAACAAGGTATCGGATACCGACGATCAATATCGGGCAAGTACAATACCGTAGACAAAGGGAATTGTATACGGGTTGATTGAATCTCGACATCGTGGTTCATCCGATGAGATCATTGTGGAATATGGGAGCCAACATGGGTATCCAGATCCCGCTGTTGGTTATTGACTGAGAGATGTCTCGGTCATGTCTGCATGATTCCCGAGCCCGTAGGGTCTACACACTTAAGGTTCGATGACGCTAGGGTTATAGGGAAAGTATGTACGTGGTTACCGAATGTTGTTCGGAGTCCCGGATGAGATCCCGGACATCATGAGGAGTTCCGGAATGGTCCGGAGGTAAAGATTTATATATGGGAAGTCTTGTTTTGGTCACCGGAAAAGTTTCGGGTGCTATCAGCAACGTACCGGGACCACCGGGAGGGTCCCGGGGGTCCACCAGGTGGGGCCACCGGCCCCAGAGGGCTGCGTGGGCCAAGTGTTGGAGGGGACCAGCCCCAGGTGGGCTGGTGCGCCCCCCCCCCCCCCACCAGGGCCCAAGGAGAAGAGAGAAGGAAAGGGGGAAACCTTGGCTCAGATGGGCCTAAGGCCCACCTAGTGGTGCGCCTCTCTCCCCTTGGTCGCCCCTCAGATGAGATCTAGGGCTGGCCGACACCCCTAGGGGTGGAAACTCAGGGGGCGAGCCCCTCCCTTCCCTATATATAGTGGGGTTTGAGGCTGCCACACATGAGAAAATCTCCTCTTGGCGCAGCCCTACCCCTCTCCCTCCTCGTCACTTGCGGTGCTTGGCGGCCCCTGCTGGAGTATCAAGGCCTCCACCACCACCATGCTGTCATGCTGCTGCTGGACGGAGTCTTCCCCAACCTCTCCCTCTCTCCTTGCTGGATCAAGGCATGGGAGACGTCACCGGGCTGCACGTGTGTCGAACGCGGAGGCACCGTCGTTCGGCGCTTAGATCGGAATCGACCATGATCTGAATCGCCACGTGTACGACTACCTCATCAGCGTTCTTGCAACGCTTCCGCTTAGCGATCTACAACGGTATTTAGATGCACTCCCCTTCCCCTTGTTGCTAGATTACTCCATAGATTGATCTTGGTGATGCATAGAAAATTTTAAATTTCTGCTACGATCCCCAACAGTGGCATCATGAGCTAGGTCTATGGGTAGTTTCTATGCACGAGTAGAACACAAGTTGTTGTGGGCGTCAATTTTGTCAATTTACTTGCCGTTACTAGTCTTATCTTGATTCGGCGGCATCGTGGGATGAAGCGGCCCGAACCGACCTTACACGCATTTCACGTGAGACAGGTTCCACCGACCGACATGCACTAGTTGCATAAGGTGGCTAGCGGTGTTTGCCTCTCCCACTTTAGTCGGATCGGATTCGATGAAAAGGATCCTTATGAAGGGTAAATAGAAATTGGCATATCACGTTGTGGTTTTGGCGTAGGTAAGAAACGTTCTTGCTAAGAAACCTATAGCAGCCACGTAAAATTTGCAACAAAAATTAGAGGACGTCTAACTTGTTTTTGCAGCATATGTCATGTGATGTGATATGGCCAAAAGGATGTGATGAATGATATATGTGATGTATGAGATTGATCATGTTCTTGTAATAGGAATCACGACTTGCATGTGGATGAGTATGACAACCGGCAGGAGCCATAGGAGTTGTCTTAATTTATTTATGACCTGCGTGTCAACATAAACGTCATGTAATTACTTTACTTTAGTGCTAAACCGTTAGCCATAGTAGTAGAAGTAATAGTTGACGAGACAACTTCATGAAGACACAATGATGGAGATCATGGTGTCATGCCGGTGATGATGATGATCATGGCGCCCCGAAGATGGAGATCAAAAGGAGCAAAATGATATGGGCCATATCATGTCACTATTTGATTGCATGTGATGTTTATCATGTTTTACATCTTATTTGCTTAGAACGACGGTTGCTTAAATAAGATGATCCCTCGCAATAATTTCAAGAAAGTGTTCCCTCTAACTGCACCGCTGCTAAGGTCCGTTGTTCAAGCACCACATGATGATCGGTGTGATAGGTTCTAACGTCAGATACAAGCGGTGTAAGCCAGATTTACACACGCAATACACTTAGGTTGACTTGACGAGCCTAGCATGTACAGACATGGCCTCGAACACGGAAGACCGAAGGTCGAACATGAGTCGATAGAAGATACGATCAACATGAAGATGTTCACCGATGATGACTAGTCCGTCTCACATGATGATCGGACACGGCCTAGTTGACTCGGATCATGTATCACTTAGATGACTAGAGGGATGTCTATCTGAGTGGGAGTTCATTATATAATTTGATTAGATGAACTTATTTATCATGAACAATAGTCTAAGTTATCTTTGCAAAAAAGGTTGTAGATCAATAGCTCACATTGTAGCTCCCTGTTTCAATACGTTCCTAGAGAAAGATTAAGTTGAAAGATATTGTAAGCAATGATGCGGACTAGGTCCGCTGTTCGAGGAGTGTCCTCACCGCCACACGTAAGGCTTATGTCCTTGATGCACCGCTCGGTGTGCCAACCCCTCCAGCGTTGTCTGTGGATGTTATGAACATCTGACAGATACGTCCTGATGACTACTTGATAGTTAAGTGCACCATACTTTGCGGCTTATAATCGGGATTCCAATGACGTTTTGAACGCCATAAGACATATGAGATGTTCCAAGAGCTGAAATTGGGATTTTAGGCTCATGCCCGTGTTGAGAGGTATGAGACCTCTGACAAGTTCTTTTGCCAACAAGATGGAGGAGAATAGCTCAACTAGTGAGCATGTGCTCAGAATGTCTGGGTGCTAAGATCACTTGAACCAAGTGGGAGTTAATCTTCCAGATGAGATAGTGGTTGACGGAATTCTCTAGACACTATCTGAAGGAAATATGCCCTAGAGGCAATAATAAAGTTATTATTTATTTCCTTATTTCATGATAAATGTTTATTATTCATCTCACGTGATGATCGGACATGGTTTAGTTGATTTGGATCACGTAATCACTTAGATGACTAGAGAGATGTCTGCCTAAGTGGGAGGTTTTTAATATGATTAATTAAACTTAAATTTATCATGAACTTAGTCCCGTAGTATTTTGCAAATTATGTTGTAGATCAATAGCTCGCGTTGTTGCTTCCCTATGTTTTTATATTTGTTCCTAGAGAAAATTGTGTTGAAAATGTTAGTAGCAATGATGCGGATTGGATCCGTGATCTGAGGTTTATCCTCATTGCTGCACGTAAGAATTATGTCCTTGATGCACCGCTGGGTGACAGACCTATTGCAGGAGCAGATGCGACGTTATGGACGCTATTAGCTCAATATGATGACTACTTGATAGTTTAGTGCACCATGCTTAACGGCTTAGAATCGGGACTTCAAAGACGTTTTGAACGTCATGGACCATATGAGATGTTCCAGGAATTGAAGTTAATATTTCAAGCAAATACCCGAGTTGAGAGATATGAAGTCTCCAACAAGTTCTATAGCTAAAAGATGGAGGAGAATCGCTCAATTAGTGAGCATGTGCTCAGATTGTCTGGGTACTTCAATCGCTTGAATCAAGTGGGAGTTAATCTTCCAGATAAGATAGTGATTGACAGAATTCTCTAGTCACCATCACTAAGTTACTAGAACTTCGTGATGAACTATAGTATGCAAGGGATGACGAAAACGATTCTCGAGCTCTTCGTGATGTTGAAATCGACGAAGGTAGAAATCAAGAAAGAGCATCAAGTGTTGATGATTGACAAGACCACTAGTTTCAAGAGAAGGTCAAAGGAAAGAAAGGGAACTTCAAGTAGAAAGACAAGTAAGTTGTCACTCCCGCGAAGAAGCCCAAAGCTGGACCAAAGCCTGAAACTAAGTGCTTACACTGCAAAGGAAATGGTCACCGAAGCGGAAATGCCCTGAATATTTGGTGGATAATAAGGATGGCAAAGTGAACAAAAGTATATTTGATATACAGGTTATTGATGTGTGCCTTACTAGTGTTTATAGTAGCCCCTGAGTATTTGATACTGCTCGTTGCTAAGATTAGTAACTCAAACAGGAGTTGCGAATAAACAGAAACTAGTTGAAGGGGAAGTAACGATGAGTGTTGGAAGTAGTTCCAAGATTGATATGATCATCATCGCACACCCCTATACTTTCGGATTAGTGTTAAACCTAAATAAATGTTATTTGGTGTTTGCGCTGAGCATGAATATGATTTGATCATGTTTATTGCAAAACGGTTATTCATTTAAAGTCAAAGAATAATTGTTGTTCTGTTTACATGAATAAAACCTTCAATGGTCATACACCCAATGAAAATAGTTTATTGGATCTCGATCGTAGTGATACGATATTCATAATATTGATGCCAAAAGATGCAAAGTTAATAATGATAGTGCAACTTATTTGTGGCAATCGCCGCTTGGGTCATAAGCGCATGAAGAAACTCCATAAGGATGGATTTTGGAATCACTTGGTTATGAATCATTTGATGCTTAGTAACCATGCCTTTTGGGCAAGATGACTAAAACTCCGCTTCTCCGAACAATGGAACAAGCTACCGACTTGTTGGAAATAACACATATATACCGATGTATGCGATCCAATGAGTGTTGATGCTCGTGGCAAGTATCGTTATTTTTCTGACCTTCACAAGATGACTTGAGTAGATATGGGTATATCTACTTGATGAAACATAAGTCTGAAATAGTTGAAAGGTTCAAAGAATTTCAGAGTGAAGTGGAAAATCATCGCAACAAGAAAATAAAGTTTCGCGATCTGATCGTGGAGATGAATATTTGAGTTACGAGTTTGGTCTTCAATGAAAACAATGTGGAATAGTTTCACAGCTCACGCCACCGGAACACCACAACGTTATGGTGTGTCCGAACGTCAGAACTGCATTTTATTTTGATATGGTACGATCTATGATGTATCTTACCGATTTACCACTATCGCTTTGGGGTTATGAATTAGAGACAGCTGCATTTACGCTTAATAGGGCAGCATCTAAACCGCTGAGATGACATCGATGAACTATGGTTTAGCAGAAACCTAAGCTGTCGCTTTCTTAAAGTTTGAGTTGTGATGCTTATGTGAAAAAGTTTTCACCGATAAGCTCGAACCCAAATCGGAGAAGTGCATCTTCATAGAATACCCAAAGGTAACTATTGGGTACACCTTCTATCACAGATCCGAAGGCAAGTTTTTCGTTGTTAAGATGGATCCTTTCTAGAGAAGAAGTTTCTCTAAAGAAGTGAGTGGGAGGAAAGTAGAACTTGATGAGGTAATTGTACCTTCTCCCTTATTGGAAAGTAGTTCATCACAGAAATCAGTTCCAGTGATTCCTACACCAATTAGTGAGGAAGTTAATGATGATGATCATGAAACTTCAGATCAAGTTGTTACCAAACCTCGTAGGTCTTCCAGAGTAAGATCCGCACTGAGTGGTACGGTATCATGTTCTCGGAAGTCATGTTACTAGACCATGATGAACCTACGAACTATGAGGAAGCGATGATGAGCCCAGATTCGCGAAATGGCTTGAGGCCATGAAATCTGAGATGGGATCCATGTATGAGAACAAATTATGGACTTTGATGGAGTTGCTCGATGATCGCCAAGCCATATTATATAAATGGATCTTCAAGAGGAAGACAGATGATGATAGTAGTGTTACTATCTACAAAGTTCGACTTGTCGCAAAAAGGTTTTCGACAAGTTCAAGGTGTTGACTACAAATGAGATTTTCTCAATCTGTAGCGATTCTTAAGTCTGTCGAATCATGTTAGCAATTGCCACATTTTATGAAATCTGGCAAATGGATGGCAAAACTACATTCTTTAATGAATTTATTAAAGAAGAGTTGTATATGATGCAACCAGAAGTTTTTGTCAATCCTAAAGGAGCTAACAAATGTGCAAAGCTCCAGCGATCCATCAATGGACTGGTGCAAGCATCTCGAGTTGAATATACGCTTGATGAGTTGATCAAAGATATGGTTTTATACAGACTTTTGGAGAAGCCTGTATTTACAAGAAAGTGAGTGGGAGCACTACAAGCATTTCGACAAGTATATGTGAATGACATATTGTTGATCGGAAATAATGTAGAATTATTCTGCAAAGCATAAAGGAGTGTTTGAAAGGAGTTTTTCAAAGAAAGACCTCGTGAAGTTGTTATATATTGAGCATCAAGATCTATAGAGATAGATCAAAGACGCTTGATAAGTTTTTCAATGAATACATACCTTGTCAATATTTTGAAGTAGTTCAAAATGGAACAGTCAAAGAAAAGTTCTTGCCTGTGTTGCAAAGGTGTAAAATTGAGTGAGACTCAAATCCCACCACGGCAGAAAATAGAAAAGAGAATGAAAGTCATTCCCTATGCCTCACCATAGGTTCTATAAAGTATGCTATGCTATGTACCAGACCTATTATATACCTTGCTCTGAATTTGGCAAGGAATACAATAGTGATCTAGGAGTAGATCATCGACATTGGTCAAGAACATCCTTAGTGAGGACTAAGGAAATATTTCTCGATTATGGAGGTGATAAAAGAGCCCGTCAGAAAGAGTAACATCGATGCAAGTTTTTACACTGATCCAGATGACTCTAAGTCTCAATCTGGATACATATTGAAAGTGGGAGCAATTAGCTAGAGTAGCTCCGCAGCGAGCATTGTAGACATAGAATATTTGTAAAATAGATACGGCTCTGAATGTGACAGCAACTGCTGACTAAGCTTCTCTCACGAGCAAAACATGATCATACCTTAGTACTCTTTGGGTGTTAATCACATAGCGATGTGAACTAGATTATTGACTCTAGTAAACCCTTTGGGTGTTGGTCACATGACGATGTGAACTATGGGTATTAATCACATACGATGTGAATATTAGTGTTGAATCACATGATGATGTGAACTAGATTATTGACTCTAGTGCAAGTGGGAGACTGAAGGAAATATGCCCTAGAGGCAATAATAAAGTTATTATTTATTTCCTTATTTCATGATAAATGTTTATTATTCATGCTAGAATTGTATTAACCGAAACATAATACATGTGTGAATACATAGACAAACAGAGTGTCACTAGTATGCCTCTACTTGACTAGCTCGTTAATCAAAGATGGTTATGTTTCCTAACCATAGACATGAGTTGTCATTTGATTAACGGGATCACATCATTAGGAGAATGATCTGATTGACATGACCCATTCCGTTAGCCTAGCACTTGATCGCTTAGTGTGTTGCTATTGCTTTCTTCATGACTTATACATGTTCCTGTAACTATGAGATTATGCAACTCCTGCTTACGGAGGAACACTTTGGTGCTACCAAACGTCACAACGTAATCGGGTGATTATAAAGGAGTACTACAGGTGTCTCCAAAGGTACATGTTGGGTTGGCGATTTCGAGATTAGGTTTTGTCACTCCGATTGTCGGAGAGGTATCTCTCGGCCTTCTCGGTAATACTCATCACCTAAGCCTTGCAAGCATTGTAACTAATGAGTTAGTTACGAGATGATGTATTACGGAACGAGTAAAGAGACTTTCCGTAACGAGATTGAACTAGGTATTGATACCGACGATCGAATCTCGGCAAGTAACATACCGATGACAAAGGGAACAAAGTATGTTGTTATGCGGTTTGACCGATAAAGATCTTCAGAGAATATGTAGGAACCAATATGGGCATCCAGGTTCCGCTATTGGTTATTGACCAAGAATAGTTCTAGGTCATGTCTACATAGTTCTCGAACCCGTAGGGTCCGCACGCTTAAGGTTTCATGATGCTTATATTATGAGTTTATGAGTTTTGATGTACCGAAGGAGTTCGGAGTCCCGGATGAGATCGGGACATGACGAGGAGTCTCAAATGGTCGAGACGAAAGATCGATATATTGACGACTATATTCGAGTTCGGAAAGGTTCCGAGTGATTCGGTATTTTTCGAGTACCGAGAGTTACGGAATTCGTATTGGGCCTCTTTGGGCCATACGGGAAAGGAGAGAAAGGGCCAAAGGGTGGCCGGACCCTCCCTTGACTAGTCCGAATTGGACTAGGAGGGGGCACCTTCCTTCCTTCTCCTTTCTCTTCCCTTCCTTCTCTCCTACTCCTACTACATGGAAGGGTTCCTAGTTGACTAGAAAGGGGAATCCTACTCCCGTGGGAGTAGGACTCCCCTAGGGCGCGCCATAGAGAGGGCCGCCCTCCCTCCTCCACTCCTTTATATACGGGGCAGGGGCACCCATGGACACACAAGTTGATCTACGGATCGCCTTAGCCGCAGCGGTGCCCCTCCACCATATTCCACTTCGGTCATATCGTCATGAGCTTAGGCGAAGCCTCGCGCCGAGAAGTCATATCGTCGCGAGCTTAGGCGAAGCCCCGCGCCGGTGGAGCATCATCGTCACCATGCCGTCATGTCGACGGAACTCATCCCCGACACTTTGCTGGATCGGAGTCCGGGATCGCCATCGAGCTGAACGTGCAGAACTCGGAGGTGCCGACGCTCGTGCTTGGATTGGTCGGATCGTGAAGACGACGCCTACATCAACCGCGTTGTTATAACGCTTCGCTTTCGGTCACGAGGGTACGAGACAATACTCTCCCTCTCGCTGCTATGCATCACCATGATCTTGCGTGTGCGTAGGAAATTTTTTGAAATTACTACGTTCCCAAACAGTGGCATCCGAGCCTGGTTTTATGCGTTGATGTCATGTGCACGAGTAGAACACAAGTGAGTTGTGGACGATACAAGTCATACTGCCTACCAGCATGTCATACTTTGGTTCAGCGGTATTGTGAGATGAAGCGCCCGGACCGACATTACGCCAGACGCTTACGCGAGACTGGTTTCACCGCCCGAGCACTCGTTGCTTAAAGGTGACCGGCGGGTGTCTGCTCTCTCACTTTAGTTGAATCGAGTGTGGCTACGCCCGTCCTTGAGAAGGTTAAAACGGAGTCTATTTGACAAAGTATCGCTGTGGTTTTGATGCGAGGTAAGAACGGTTCTTGCTCAGCCCGTAGCAGCCACGTAAAACTTGCAACAACAAAGTAGAGGACGCCTAACTTGTTTTTGCAGGGCATGTTGTGATGTGATATGGTCAAGACATGATGCTATATTTTATTGTATGAGATGATCATGTTTTGTAACCGAAGTTATCGCAATCGGCAGGAGCCATATGGTTGTCGCTTATTGTATGAAATGCAACGCCATGTAATTGCTTTACTTTATCACTAAGCAGTAGCGATAGTCGAGAAGCAATAGTTGGCGAGACGACCAACGATGCTACGATGGAGATCAAGGTGTCGCTACCGGTGACGATGGTGATCATGACGTTGTTTCGGCGATGGAGATCACAAGCACAAGATGATGATGACCATATCATATCACTTATATTGATTGCATGTGATGTTTATCCTTTATGCATCTTATCTTGCTTTGATTGACGGTAGCATTATAAGATGATCTCTCACCAAAATTATCAAGAAGTGTTCTCCCGAGTATGCACCGCTATGAAAGTTCTTCGTGCTGAGACACCACGTGATGATCGGGTGTGATAGGCTCTACGCTCAAATACAACGGGTGCAAAACAGTTGCGCACGCAGAATACTCAGGTTAAACTTGACGAGCCTAGCATATAACAGATATGGCCTCGAACACGGAGACCGAAGGTCGAGCGTGAATCATATAGTAGATATGATCAACATAGTGATGTTCACCATTGAAACTACTCCATCTCACGTGATGATCGGACATGGTTTAGTTGATTTGGATCACGTAATCACTTAGATGACTAGAGAGATGTCTGTCTAAGTGGGAGGTTTTTTAATATGATTAATTAAACTTAAATTTATCATGAACTTAGTCCTGGTAGTATTTTGCAAATTATGTTGTAGATCAATAGCTCGCGTTGTTGCTTCCCTATGTTTTTATATTTGTTCCTAGAGAAAATTGTGTTGAAAAATGTTAGTAGCAATGATGCGGATTGGATCCGTGATCTGAGGTTTATCCTCATTGCTGCACAGAAGAATTATGTCCTTGATGCACCGCTGGGTGACAGACCTATTGCAGGAGCAGATGCAGACGTTATGGACGTTTGGCTAGCTCAATATGATGACTACTTGATAGTTTAGTGCACCATGCTTAACGGCTTAGAATCGGGACTTCAAAGACGTTTTTGAACGTCATGGACCATATGAGATGTTCCAGGAATTGAAGTTAATATTTCAAGCAAATACCCGAGTTGAGAGATATGAAGTCTCCAACAAGTTCTATAGCTAAAAGATGGAGGAGAATCGCTCAACTAGTGAGCATGTGCTCAGATTGTTTGGGTACTTCAATCGCTTGAATCAAGTGGGAGTTAATCTTCCAGATAAGATAGTGATTGATAGAATTCTCTAGTCACCATCACTAAGTTACTAGAACTTCGTGATGAACTATAGTATGCAAGGGATGACGAAAACGATTCTGAGCTCTTCGTGATGTTGAAATCGACGAAGGTAGAAATCAAGAAAGAGCATCAAGTGTTGATGATTGACAAGACCACTAGTTTCAAGAGAAGGTCAAAGGGAAAGAAAGGGAACTTCAAGTAGAAAGACAAGTAAGTTGTCACTCCTGCAAAGAAGCCCAAAGCTGGACCAAAGCCTGAAACTAAGTGCTTACACTGCAAAGGAAATGGTCACTGGAAGCGGAAATGCCCTGAATATTTGGTGGATAATAAGGATGGCAAAGTGAACAAAAGTATATTTGATATACAGGTTATTGATGTGTGCCTTACTAGTGTTTACAGTAGCCCTGAGTATTTGATACTGTTCGTTGCTAAGATTAGTAACTCAAACAGGAGTTGCAGAATAAACAGAAACTAGTTGAAGGGAAGTAACGATGAGTGTTGGAAGTAGTTCCAAGATTGATATGATCATCATCGCACACCCCTATACTTTCGGATTAGTGTTAAACCTAAATAAATGTTATTTGGTGTTTATGCTGAGCATGAATATGATTTGATCATGTTTATTGCAAAACGGTTATTCATTTAAAGTCAAAGAATAATTGTTGTTCTGTTTACATGAATAAAACCTTCAATGGTCATACACCCAATGAAAATAGTTTATTGGATCTCGATCGTAGTGATACACATATTCATAATATTGATGCCAAAAGATGCAAAGTTAATAATGATAGTGCAACTTATTTGTGGCACTCGCCGCTTGGGTCATAAGCGCATGAAGAAACTCCATAAGGATGGATTTTGGAATCACTTGGTTATGAATCATTTGATGCTTATGTAACCATGCCTTTGGGCAAGATGACTAAAACTCCGTTCTCGGAACAATGGAACAAGCTACTGACTTGTTGGAAATAACACATATATACCGATGTATGCGATCCAATGAGTGTTGATGCTCGTGGCAAGTATCGTTATTTTTCTGACCTTCACAAGATGATTTGAGTAGATATGGGTATATCTACTTGATGAAACATAAGTCTGAAATAGTTGAAAGGTTCAAAGAATTTCAGAGTGAAGTGGAAAATCATCGCAACAAGAAAATAAAGTTTCTGCGATCTGATCATGGAGATGAATATTTGAGTTACGAGTTTGGTCTTCAATGAAAACAATGTGGAATAGTTTCACAGCTCACGCCACCTGGAACACCACAACGTTATGGTGTGTCCGAACGTCAGAATCGCACTTTATTTTGATATGGTACGATCTATGATGTATCTTACCGATTTACCACTATCGTTTTGGGGTTATGAATTAGAGACAGCTGCATTTACGCTTAATAGGGCAGCATCTAAACCGCTGAGATGACATCGTATGAACTATGGTTTAGCAAGAAACCTAAGCTGTCGTTTCTTAAAGTTTGAGTTGTGATGCTTATGTGAAAAAGTTTTCACTGATAAGCTCGAACCCAAATCGGAGAAGTGCGTCTTCATAGAATACCCAAAGGTAACTATTGGGTACACCTTCTATCACAGATCCGAAGGCAAGTTTTTCGTTGTTAAGATGGATCCTTTCTAGAGAAGAAGTTTCTCTCGAAAGAAGTGAGTGGGAGGAAAGTAGAACTTGATGAGGTAATTGTACCTTCTCCCTTATTGGAAAGTAGTTCATCACAGAAATCAGTTCCAGTGATTCCTACACCAATTAGTGAGGAAGTTAATGATGATGATCATGAAACTTCAGATCAAGTTGCTACCAAACCTCGAGGTCTTCCAGAGTAAGATCCGCACAGAGTGGTACGGTAATCATGTTCGGAAGTCATGTTACTAGACCATGATGAACCTACGAACTATGAGGAAGCGATGATGAGCCCAGATTCGCGAAATGGCTTGAGGCCATGAAATCTGAGATGGGATCCATGTATGAGAACAAATTATGGACTTTGATGGAGTTGCTCGATGATCGGCAAGCCATATTATATAAATGGATCTTCAAGAGGAAGACAGATGATGATAGTAGTGTTACTATCTACAAAGTTCGACTTGTCGCAAAAAGGTTTTCGACAAGTTCAAGGTGTTGACTACAAATGAGATTTTCTCAATCAGAAGCGATTCTTAAGTCTGTCGAATCATGTTAGCAATTGCCACATTTTATGAAATCTGGCAAATGGATGGCAAAACTACATTCTTTAATGGATTTATTAAAGAAGAGTTGTATATGATGCAACCAGAAGTTTTGTCAATCCTAAAGGAGCTAACAAAATGTGCAAAGCTCCAGCGATCCATCAATGGACTGGTGCAAGCATCTCGAGTTGGAATATACGCTTTGATGAGTTGATCAAAGCATATGGTTTTATACAGACTTTTGGAGAAGCCTGTATTTACAAGAAAGTGAGTGGGAGCACTACAGCATTTCTGACAAGTATATGTGAATGACATATTGTTGATCGGAAATAATGTAGAATTATTCTGCAAAGCATAAAGGAGTGTTTGAAAGGAGTTTTTTCAAAGAAAGACCTCGGTGAAGCTGCTTACATATTGAGCATCAAGATCTATAGAGATAGATCAAAGACGCTTGATAAGTTTTTCAATGAATACATACCTTGTCAATATTTTGAAGTAGTTCAAAATGGAACAGTCAAAGAAAAGTTCTTGCCTGTGTTGCAAAGGTGTAAAATTGAGTGAGACTCAAACCCACCACGGCAGAAAATAGAAAAGAGAATGAAAGTCATTCCCTATGCCTCACCATAGGTTCTATAAAGTATGCTATGCTATGTACCGCACCTATTATATACCTTGCTCTGAATTTGGCAAGGAATACAATAGTGATCTAGGAGTAGATCCTTGGACATTGGTCAAGAACATCCTTAGTGAGGACTAAGGAAATATTTCTCGATTATGGAGGTGATAAAAGAGCCCGTCAGAAAGAGTAACATCGATGCAAGTTTTTACACTGATCCAGATGACTCTAAGTCTCAATCTGGATACATATTGAAAGTGGGAGCAATTAGCTAGAGTAGCTCCGCAAGAGCATTGTAGACATAGAATATTTGTAAAATAGATACGGCTCTGAATGTGACAGACCCGCTGACTAAGCTTCTCTCACGAGCAAAACATGATCATACCTTAGTACTCTTTGGGTGTTAATCACATAGCGATGTGAACTAGATTATTGACTCTAGTAAACCCTTTGGGTGTTGGTCACATGACGATGTGAACTATGGGTATTAATCACATACAGATGTGAATATTAGTGTTGAATCACATGATGATGTGAACTAGATTATTGACTCTAGTGCAAGTGGGAGACTGAAGGAAATATGCCCTAGAGGCAATAATAAAGTTATTATTTATTTCCTTATTTCATGATAAATGTTTATTATTCATGCTAGAATTGTATTAACCGGAAACATAATACATGTGTGAATACATAGACAAACAGAGTGTCACTAGTATGCCTCTACTTGACTAGCTCGTTAATCAAAGATGGTTATGTTTCCTAACCATAGACATGAGTTGTCATTTGATTAACGGGATCACATCATTAGGAGAATGATCTGATTGACATGACCCATTCCGTTAGCCTAGCACTTGATCGCTTAGTGTGTTGCTATTGCTTTCTTCATGACTTATACATGTTCCCGTAACTATGAGATTATGCAACTCCGTTTACGGAGGAACACTTTGGTGCTACCAAACGTCACAACGAACTGGGTGATTATAAAGGAGTACTACAGGTGTCTCCAAAGGTACATGTTGGGTTGGCGATTTCGAGATTAGGTTTTGTCACTCCGATTGTCGGAGAGGTATCTCTGGCCTTCTCGGTAATACTCATCACCTAAGCCTTGCAAGCATTGTAACTAATGAGTTAGTTACGAGATGATGTATTACGGAACGAGTAAAGAGACTTGCCGGTAACGAGATTGAACTAGGTATTGGATACCGACGATCGAATCTCGGGCAAGTAACATACCGATGACAAAGGGAACAAAGTATGTTGTTATGCGGTTTGACCGATAAAGATCTTCGAGAATATGTAGGAACCAATATGGGCATCCAGGTTCCGCTATTGGTTATTGACCAAGAATAGTTCTAGGTCATGTCTACATAGTTCTCGAACCCGTAGGGTCCGCACGCTTAAGGTTTCGATGATGCTTATATTATGAGTTTATGAGTTTTGATGTACCGAAGGAGTTCGGAGTCCCGGATGAGATCGGGGACATGACGAGGAGTCTCGAAATGGTCGAGACGTAAAGATCGATATATTGGACGACTATATTCGAGTTCGGAAAGGTTCCGAGTGATTCGGTATTTTTCGAGTACCGGAGAGTTACGGAATTCGTATTGGGCCTCTTTGGGCCATACGGGAAAGGAGAGAAAGGGCCAAAAGGGTGGCGGACCCTCCCTTGGACTAGTCCGAATTGGACTAGGGGGGCGCACCTTCCTTCCTTCTCCTTTCTCTTCCCTTCCTTCTCTCCTACTCCTACTACATGGAAGGGTTCCTAGTTGGACTAGGAAAGGGGAATCCTACTCCGGTGGGAGTAGGACTCCCCTAGGGCGCGCCATAGAGAGGGCCGCCTCCCTCCTCCACTCCTTTATATACGGGGCAGGGGCACCCCATGGACACACAAGTTGATCTACGGATCGTTCCTTAGCCGCAGCGGTGCCCCTCCACCATATTCCACTTCGGTCATATCGTCGCGGAGCTTAGGCGAAGCCCTGCGCCGGAGAAGTCATATCGTCATGAGCTTAGGCGAAGCCCCGCGCCGGTGGAGCATCATCGTCACCACGCCGTCATGTTGACGGAACTCATCCCCGACACTTTGCTGGATCGAGTCCGGGATCGCCATCGAGCTGAACGTGTGCGTAACTCGGAGGTGCCGACGTTCGGTGCTTGGATTGGTCGGATCGTGAAGACGTACGTCTACATCAACCGCGTTGTTATAACGCTTCCGCTTTCGGTCTACGAGGGTACGTAGACAATACTCTCCCCTCTCGTTGCTATGCATCACCATGATCTTGCGTGTGCGTAGGAAAATTTTTGAAATTACTACGTTCCCAAACACTATCACCAAGCTACTAGAACTTCGTGATGAACTATGACATGCAAAGGATGGAGATGATCCCGGAGCTATTAGCGGTGCTTAAAACCGCAAAAGTAGAAATCAAGAAGGAGCATCAAGTCTTGATGGTTTATCAAGACCACTGGTTTCAAAAGGGGCAAGGGCTAGAAGGGAAACTTCATGAATGGCAAACCAGTTGTCGCTCTAATGAAGGAACCCAAGGTTGAACCCAAACCTCAAGACTAAGTGCTTCTATTGTAAGGGGAACGGTCACATGGTAGCGGAACTACCCCAAACACATGGTAGATAAGAAAAGCTGGCAACTTCAACAAAGTATATTTGATATATGTGTTATTGATGTGTACCTTACTAGTACTCCTAGTAGTACCTGGGTATTGGATACCGGTTTAGTTGCTATTATTAGTGACTTGAAGCAAAAGCTACGGACTGAACGGAGACTAGCTAAGGGTGAGGTGACGATGTGTGTCGGAAGTGTTTCCGAGGTTGATAAGATCACCATCGCACGCTCCCTTTACCTTTGGGATTAGTGTTGAACCTAGATGACTGTTATCAGGTGTCTACGTTGAACATGAATATGATTAGATCATGTTCATTGCAATACGGTTATTCATTTAAGTTAGAGAATAATGGTTATTATGTTTTCATGAATAATACCTTTATATTCATGCACCCAATGGTTTATTGAATCTCGATCATAGTAATACACATGATAATAATATTAACGCCAAAAGATGTAGAGTTAATAATGATAGTACCACTTTCTTGTGGCGCTGCCGCTTAGGTCATTTTGGCATAAAATGCGTGAAGAAACTCCATGCTGATGGATGTTTGGAGTCACTTGATTTTGAATCGCTTGACACATGTGAGCCATGCCTCATGGGCAGGATGACTAAGATCCCGTTTTCAGGTACAATGAAACGGGCAAGTGACTTGTTGGAAATCATACATGTTGATGTGTGTGATCCAATGAGAATTAAGGCGTGTGGTGGATATCGTTATTTTCTCATCTTCACTGGCGATTTGAGTAGATATGGGTATATTTACTTAATGAAGCAAAAGTCTGAAACGTTTGAAAAAGTTCAAGCAATTTTGGAGTGAAGTTAAGAATCATCATAACAAGAAGATCATGTTCCTACGATCTGATCAAGGGGAGATTTCTGAGTTATGAGTTTGGCAATCACTTAAGACATTTTGGAATTGTTTCGCAATTGAAGCCACCTGGAACACCACAGCGTAATGGTGTGTCCGGACGTCGTCATCGAACCTTATGAGATATGGTGCGATCTATGATGTCTCTTACCAATCTACCGCTATTATTTTGAGGTTGTGCATTAGAGACAGTTGCATTCACTTTAGATAGGGCACCATCTAAGTCCGTTGAGACGACGCCGTGTGAATTGTGGTTTGGCAAGAAACCAAAGTTGTTGTTTCATAATGTTTGGGGCTGCGATGCTTATGGCTTCAGCCGGAAAAAAAGCTCGAACCCAAAGCGGACAAATACATCTTCATAGGATACCCAAAGGTAATAGTTGGGTATACCTTCTATCTCAGATCCGAGGGTTTGTCCCTAAGAACGGGTCCTTTCTCGAGAAGGAATTTCTCTCGAAAGAATTGAGTGGGAGGAAGATAGAATTTGATGAGGTTGTTGAACCTCTACTTCAACCGGAAAGTGGTGCAACACAGAAAGATGTTTCTGTGGCGCCTACGTCGGTTGAAGAGGAAGTTAATGATAGTGAATATGAAGCTTCGGATCAAGTTGCTATCGAACCTCGTAGGTCGACAAGGATATGTGCTAGTCCTGAGTGGTACGGTGATCCTGTCTTAGATATCATGTTGGACAACAATGAACCTACGAGCTATGGAGAAGCGATGGTGGGCCCATATTCCGACAAATGGTTAGAAGCCATGAAATCCGAGATAGGATCCATGTATCAGAACAAAGCATGGACTTTGGTGGACTTGCCCGATGATCGGCAAGCCATTGAGATAAATGGATCTTTAAGAAGAAGACGGACGTGGACGGTAATGTCACCGTCTATGAAGCTCGACTTGTGGCGAAGAGTTTTTCACAAGTTCAAGGAGTTGACTACGATGAGATTTTCTCATCCGTAGCGATGCTTAAGTCCGTCGGAATCATGTTAGCATTAGCTGCATTTACGAAATCTGGCAGATGGATGTCAAAACAAGTTTCCTTACCAGTTTTCGTAAGGAAAGGTTGTATGTGATACAATCAAAAAGGTTTTGTCGATCCTAATGATGCTAAAAGGTATGCTGGCTCTAGCGATCCTTCTATGGACTAGAGCGAGCATCTCGGAGTCGGAATATATGCTTTGATGGAGTGATCAAAGCTTTTAGGTTTATACAATGTTTGCTAGAAACTTGTATTTACAAGAAAGTGAGCGGAGCGCTATAACATTTCTGATAAGTATATGTGAATGACATGATGTAGAATTTCTGGAAAGCATAAAGGGTTGTTTGAAAGGAGTTTTTCAAAGGAAGACCTGGATAAAGCTGCTTACATATTGGGCATCAAGATCTATAGAGATAGATCAAGACGACTGATGATACTTTCAAAGAACGCACACCTTGACATGATTTCGAAGGAGTTCAAAATAGATCAGTCAAAGAAGGGATTCTTACCTGAGTTGTAAGGTGTGAAGTTGAGTAAGACTCAAAGCTTCACCACGGCAGAAGAAAGAGGAAGGACGAAGGTCGTCCCCTATGCTTTTGTCATAGGCTCTATACGATATGCCATGCTGAGTACCGCACCTGATGTGTGCCTTGCCACATGTCTGGCAAGAGGGTACAAAGGTGATCCAGGAGTGGATCACTAGATAGCGGTCAAAATTATCCTTAGAGGAATAAGGAAATGTTTCTCGGTTATGGAGGTGATAAAGAGTTCGACGTAAAGAGTTACGTCGATGCAAGCTTAACACCTATCCGAATAGCTCTGAGAAGAGATGCCGGATACGTATAATGGAGCAACAATTTGGAATAGCTCCAAGTGGAACGTGGTAGCAGCATCTACGATATGACATAAAGTTTTGCGAAATACATAGGGATCTGAATGTTGCAGACCCGTTGACTACAACCTCTCTCACAATCATAACATGATCAAACCCAGAACTCATTGAGTGTTAATCACATATATAATGATGTGAACTAGATTGTTGACTCTAGTAAACTCTTTGGATGTTAGTCACATGGCGATGTGACCTGTGAGTGTTAATCACATAGCGATGTGAACTGGATTATTGACTCTAGTGCAAGTGGGAGACTGTTGGAAATATGCCCTGGAGGAAATAATAAATTGGTTATTATTATATTTCCTTGTTCATGATAATTGTTTATTATCCATGCTAGAATTGTATTGATAGGAAACTCAGATACATGTGTGGATACATAGACAACACCATGTCCCTAGTAAGCCTCTAGTTGACTAGCTCGTTGATCAATAGATGGTTACGGTTTCCTGACCATGGACATTGGATGTCGTTGATAACGGGATCACATCATTAGGAGAATGATGTGATGGACAAGACCCAATCCTAAGCCTAGCACAAGATCGTAGTTCAGATGCTAAAGCTTTTCTAATGTCAAGTATCATTTCCTTAGACCATGAGATTGTGCAACTCCGGATGCCGAGGAATGCTTTGGTGTACCAAACGTCACAACGAATCGGGTGGCTATAAAGGTGCACTACGGTATCTCCCAAAGTGTCATTGGGTTGGCACGAATCGAGACCGGATTTGTCACCCATGTAACGAAGAGGTATCTCTGGGCCCACTCGGTAGGACATCATCATAATGTGCACAATGTGACCAAGGAGTTGATCACGGGATGATGTGTTACGGAACGAGTAAAGAGACTTGTCGATAACGAGATTGAACAAGGTATCGGGATACCGACGATCGAATCTCGGGCAAGTACAATACCGGTAGACAAAGGGAATTGTATATGGGATTGATTGAATCCCCGACATCGTGGTTCATCCGATGAGATCATCATGGAACATGTGCGAGCCAACATGGGTATCCAGATCCTGCTGTTGGTTATTGACCAGAGAGATGTCTCGGTCATGTCTGCATGATTCCCGAGCCCGTAGGGTCTACACACTTAAGGTTCGATGACGCTAGGGTTATAGGGAAAGGATGTAAGCAGTTACCGAATGTTGTTCGGAGTCCCGGATGAGATTCCGGACATCACGAGGAGTTCCGAAATGGTCCGGAGGTAAAGATTTATATATGGGAAGTCCTGTTTTGGTCACCGAAAAAGTTTCGGGTGCTATCGGTAACGTACCGGGACCACCGGGAGGGTCCCGGGGGTCCACCAGGTGGGGCCACCGGCCCCAGAGGGCTGCATGGGCCAAGTGTTTGAGGGGACCTGCCCTAGGTGGGCTGGTGCGCCCCCCCCCCCCCCACCAGGGCCCAAGGCGAAGAGAGAAGGGAAAGGGGGGAAACCCTAGGCTCAGATGGGCCTATGGCCCACCTAGTGGTGCGCCCCCCTCTGTCCCCCTTGGCTGCCCCCTAGATGAGATCTAGGGCTGGCCGCCACCCCTAGGGGTGGAAACCTAGGTGGGGGCGCAGCCCCTCCCTTCCCCCTATATATAGTGGGGGTTTGAGGCTGCCATACACATGAGAAAATCTCCCTCTTGGCGCAGCCCTACCCCTCTCCCTCCTCGTCTCTTGCGGTGCTTGGCGAAGCCCTGCTGGATAACCGCGCTCCTCCACCACCACCACGCCGTCGTGCTGCTGCTAGACGGAGTCTTCCCCAACCTCTCCCTCTCTCCTTATTTTTTTCTTTCTTTCCAAATTTTTATTTTCCTTTTTATGTTTCTTTTTCTAATCTATTCTTTTTTATTTTATTTTATTAATTTAGAATAAGTATGAATTCGGAATTTCTGAAATGTTCTTTTTTTTCAATTATGTTCAAAAATTTATTAAAAAATACGTTCCAAGTATGTTCAGGATTTTAAAAAATATTCATGTTTCCAAAACATGTTCCCGTTTTTTTAAATTTGATCTCACTTTCAAAATATGTTCAGGAGTTTCCCAAAAATATTCGTAGTTTGAATTTTTTAGTTCCAAAAAATGTTCGTGTTTTTCAAATTTTGTTCATGGGTTAAAGATCGTTTGAGAATTTTAAAAAATATTCAGGTTTCAAAATTGTTCAAGGGGTTTCCAAATTTTCAAGAAATGATAATTTTTTCAAAAATGTGTTCACTTTTATAAAAAAATCGAAATTGAAAATGTGTTCACATTGTTAAATAAATGTGCACATGTTCAAAAAAATGTTCACAATTGAGAAATATATTCGGGATTCGAAAAATATTGGTTCTACATTTTGTTCGGGGTTTCCAAAAGTGTTCAAAAGTTCAGAAAAGTTGCTGGTTTTTCAAATTTTGTTTACTTGAAAAACTTCATGATTTCATAAAAAGCTTGTCTTTCCCTAATTTTGTTCACAGTTTCCTAAATTGTTCACATACGCAAAAAATGTTTGCTTTTAAAATTTTTGTTCAGAGTTCTAATAAATGTTTCATTTTCCCATGTTTCGGAAAAACGCAAGGTTTTCAAATTTGTTCAAAAAATTTCCGCTTTTCTAAAATTTGTCCAAGATTAGAAAATGTTTTACTGTTCCATAAAATGTTTGCTTTTCTAATAATTTTCCAATTTTGTAAATTTGTTCACAATTTGGAAAAAAAATTATTCAATAGATATTCACTTTCCTAATAATGCTTTCAAAATTCTCAAAAGAAAATAAGATATGTCGCCTTTCACAATTATTTTAAGCGGCGCTGCAACGTTTAGACAGCAAAATTATGTATTGCGGTGGTTATGTACCACTTCTTACTACCAGGAGGTGTTGAGCTTGAAACCTTTTGTGTCCGTCTTTTTTAGGAATTTGATGCTAGTCTCGCTACTTAAAAGATAGCGCTGCGTATTTTGTCACAGAAGTTGTTCATCTCCAGCAGCTTGGTTCCTGAATTGACGAGTCAGTGTCGCGAGTTTGAACCCAGCGCGCATCATTTTTACTGATTTTTTTTCGCTTTGCAGGGTTGGCTACCTGGGCGGGCCCGTTGGTTCGACGCCTCTGCGAAGCGCCGCCAGTCTGCCGCATAATGCGGCACATAGGAGGTCCCGTAACAACATCTCGCCTCAGTGTTTGGTTGTGTGTTTATCTTAGTGGGCCGGTCCGATGTAGCAGTTTTGGGAACGTTCTACAGATCAATATAGACATGTTTTTAGAACCTTCCACCTGTTTTAGTATTATTATTATGTGTTTTCTTTATTGGTTTTTTCAGTTTTTCTCATTCTTGGTTTCCGTGTTTTCCCTGTTGGTTTTGTTTTAGTATTTTTCTATTCATATTTTTGTTTATAGTTTCATTTTTCAAGTACATGTAGACTTAATTAAAATACATCTTAAAGGTTTTTGTATACATGTTAAGCATCTTTCAAAGACATTTTAAATATTTTTCAATTACATGTTAATTTTTTAAAATACATATTCAAACATTTGTCAAATATACATTGAATATTTGTAAAACACTGTGAACATTTTTCGTCAACACAAATTAAGCATTTTTCATTTAGATACTAGACTTCTTAATTTGAAGACTACTGGTGGCTTGTGCATCTTGGCTGTAGGGGTCACTGTGGTCCCCACTTAGGAAAAAAATTCCGCCACGCTTTATATATAAAGCAAAGACCAAAGATACAAGCATTCAGACACAACACGCCACCACCACACACAACACACACATACACTCAAGACAAGATGGATGCTGATGCACCGCAACACGCCACCACCACAGACAAAAATTAACACTACAGATGAGCCAAAATGAACCGCTTAGGGTCGGCAGAGACCTCCTGTGAGCTAGTCACCACGAAGTAGTGAAGCTGGACAACTATAGAGCATGGACTCCAAGGCGGTGCCTTCAAGGAGGGCACGACACTAGATTGGCGCCACCGCCTGATCCCTAAGACCAAGTTTACACCTGGAACAACATGAAGGGAGGGAACGGTGCACGCGGCTGGCGCCACCGTCGGCCTGGACACCCTCCGCCAAACCAGGGTTCTGCCAGACGTCAGAGCCCCTCAACACGACCGCCATGCTATGATGAATATCACCAATCATGCCACACGCATGGCCATGGCTACCCGACCGCACCCAAGACACACTCTTCACCCACGAACACCACGTCTCCTGCCGCTAGGGCCGCCGCCCTACATCCAGGTAATCCCACGACCAATCAAAAGCCTTGGCTTTGGCCTGACTAGTAGCTCCCGACCGATGGAGCTGGCAACAACCACCCTGCCTCGAACATCGCCAGACCTTTGTCAGCAAGCACACGACCATGGGAAGGAGGAGCGGGTGCATCCATGATCAGCGCACCCCTACACTGCCAATGGGTAGCCCGACCACGTCGGAGCCTTCCATCCCTCCTGCCAACCTCCCCATCGGACACACCCCCATTGTCGCCTCACCGTGGCAGCCGACGTAGCTCGACGCGAGGCCACCAACGACCGCCCACCCGACAAGGGGAACCAAATCAACCAACACCTGCAGCCACTAGAGCTCAACCCAGAGGCCACCCCGCGCCGCCCGCCATTGTTCAAGCGTCGGACCAGGGATGTCCCTACTGGATTCCGGCTAGCACGCACCGCTAGATCCTGATCCCGTGCAGCCGCCGCGCCATTAAGCGAAGTCCAGGTCACCGTTGTGCCACCAACACAGGCCACCGCCACCATCCTGAACGCCCGTCGCTGCTCCTACACAAGAATGACGCCGCCGTTTGCGTAGGCATCCCGTGCCAGCCCCATGGAACATTTTTAAACATTTTTTTTTTGTTTTTGCATTTAATTCTTGAACATTTAAGAATAATCTTGATGTTTTTTTTAATTCATGAATATTTTTAAAATAACAAACCTATTGAAACTTCGCGAGTACTTTTCAAGTCTATGACCATTTTTACATTTGCTATCTTTTTTCAAATTTGCACACTATATTTCAGACCCACAAATGTTTTCTAAATTGAGCATATGAGCATATGAGCCATAGCTTTAGCTTCAGCTTCCTAAGCTGCCGCATATGAGCATTACAGCAACAATTTCAGCGTGAAATAGGAGCTCCCATGGCTGAACACATGCAAGGACACTGCAACTAACATTGCTGACACCGTGGCCGAAACGTGCAAGGACACTACAACCACTCACTGAACAACTCCACTATCCTCTCAAAACAAATGCCGTCTTCGACAACATTTCAAAATGATAATACAAATGAAAACAAAAAACACCATCTAAACATAACTAAAACCCAAGCCGACGCAGATAAAACTAAAACCAAACAACCGACTGCAACAACATCATAGAGAAACAAAAAGAAGTTAAACCCACTAGTGAAAAACGGCACGCGTTAGCCTCCAGTATGGCAAATCTAAGGAACCACCAGCACAACCAACCAACACTGTGTATATATTGCTTAAATCATCCAGATACAAGAGCAGCAGGAGAGCCCAGTTAACTAACTGTAAAACAAAAGAATTCCATCATAACACTTCTTCAGGTAAACAAGTTGGTACACAACAGCAATCAAGAGTAGATGCAGAACATGTAGAAGAAACTCAAAACAAACTGCAATCACAATCATCTCATCTTCCTTCCTTCCTACTCTACCAGCAACACCTTTTCTTTCTTTACACATGCTTCTCTCTCCTCCCTTCCTTCTCTCTCTTTCTCTCTCTCTCTCTTATGTTACAAAGGCCCACGGCACTGTTTTCTTCTCAGCTCAGCTCCTGAACCCGAAGTTGGTCCACCGCCTGCCCCCGGCGCCGTCCTTCTTGGCGCCCCGCGCAGCACCGCCGGACCCGAACAGGTTCTCCAGCGACTTCTGCTTCCGGTTCCGGGACCGCCCCGCCTCCTTCAGCAGCTCCGCCAGCCGCTTCTTCTCGTCCTCCACGTCCGGGTTCGCCGTGCCCAGCTTCTCCTCCCGCACCTTCAGCACGTGCTCCAGGATCTCGATCGCGTCTTCCACCCTGATGGATCATCATAAACCAAGTGCCAAGTCATGGAAGGACAGGGAACATGAACTAAAATCATTCTGTATACACAACTCATTAGCATGAAGCGACATGTGGGCAACTAGATGATGGACCACTAAAATAAAAGATGCCCTCGGATGGCAGGAATGACCAAGGGATAATTCAGCAAGCAATCTCTTGGCTGTGTGCAATTTAAATTAGGTAGCCCACCCCCACCCACCGGCCCGTTCAACATTTAACAAAGCATCATAACTTACAAGTGGAACCCCACATGTTCATCTCTTCAGAGAGCAGAGCCAAATCAGCTCCATTACTCCTACAGCTGTAAACAATGAGTGCTAGATGCTGCTACAAGCATATGTGTAACCACAGATCCTAAATGCATTATGCACACTGTCAATTCAACAATCGCAGTTTTGCTGATGCCAAGATCACAGGGGAAATGCAATCATGTGTTATTTGCTTAGGACTGAAGGGAAAACAAAATCATAAATGTAGATGCTATTTGCTTATGCCTAAATTCAATAGCCCCAGTAACAGGTCCAGTCCATGTTAGTTTGGAACACATGGGTCACTTGCCATTAATTTAGACCAATTTGTGTAACTCATTAGCTTGCAGCAACATGTGGGTGTCTAGATGGTGGACCACTAAGACAGAATGATGCTCTCACATGGAAGTGAAGATCAACGCATGATTCGTCAAGCGATATATCGGTTGTCTGCAATCAAATCAAGCAACCTTGAATAGAATAATTAAATCTAGCCACCCACCATATTAAAGATTTTAGAAACCATTAGAACTTCAAAGTACAACCTACTGCTCATGCCTTCAGATATAGCACACTAAACCATGGGGCATGGGCGTTGATCTACAGATGTAAAAAATGAGGGGTGGATACCATTACAGGCATATGGTAACCGTTTAGAGATCATAAATGCATTATACTACAAGATATGATCAGGTTCTGAATAAAATGACTGGGGGTTGCAGAAGAACCTGGTTTGTGTTTTCAAGACATACCTTCCCATGGCATCATAGATCGCAGCCAGGTTGCTGTACACGCCAAGAGTATCAGGATGAGAGGCACCACACTCCTGCTCTAGAACTGCCCGTGCTTCTTCAAACAGCTGTGCAGCCTCATCAATCTTGAACAGCTGTACGCAAGCTAGCCCCATCTGGTTCAGCAGAACACCGAAAAATGCCGACTTCCTTTCCCCGCTGGCCCTCAATTTGGAAACCGCGCTCTCGAACGAGTTCCTTGAATCCGCATACCTCCCTATCATGTAGTACAACACACCCATTTGTGCTTCGATCCCAGCAACAGTGCTCCACTGCCCTGGTGAGTCCTCGAGCAACTTCAGTGCCCTTTGAAGAAGCTTTAGGGCCTCATCAAGGTCTCCAAGCGCCTCATAGATGGCAGCAATCTCCATTAGGCCTCCAGCAACCTCATCAGGGGCAGCACCAGGCGCGGGCTTCGCATAGACACGGAGAGCATTCTCGCAGTAGGATTTGGACTCACGGAGCTTCCCTGTGCGGTGGTAGAGATCTGCAAGGCGGACGAAGACGGATGCCACCGAAGGGTGGTCGTCACCGCGGGCAGACTTGAGGACGGTCAAGGCCTTCTGGTAGGAGAAGACAGACTCGTCGAAACGAGCAAGGGCCAGGTAGGTGTTGCCTATCGCGACATCGATCGTTGCAACCTCGACGTCGCGTCCATTGGCAACCATTGTCATGGAGGCCAGCACAAGGTGCTCCAGGGCGCCGTCGTAGTCACCCTTGGCGTCAAGGATAAGGGCCATCAGGCGGCGATCGGAGGCCTCCTCCAGGGACGCAGGGGCGCTGTGCTCACGGTGGATCTCGAGGGCTTTGCGGCACAGTTTCTCTGCCTCGTCGAACTGCAGAGCTTGCACATGCGCTTCAGCCAGGTACCTGCTCATTGGACAAGAACAGCACATTTGTTAACTTTCATTTTGCCCGATTTTCTTAGGTGTTTGATATGGTCTCAATGCCAATTCTGCCGAGATCCGTGGCAACATAAAGCTAAAACTAAAGCAGTGAAAAAAGGTAAGATTTTGCATTGTGATGAGTAAACTTGGAGGAGGTGGAAGCAGCGGAGAGGGAGATCTAGATCGAGAAACGGCGACTGACCTGCAGGTCTCGGCGACGCGGGGGTCGCGGTCGCCGAGCGCGGCCATCTGGATCTCGAAGCCCTTGCCGTAGCAGGCGATGGACTCGTCCATGCGGCCGAGCATGGCGTGGGTGTCGCCGAGCTGCATCCAGCCGGAGAAGGCGGCGAGCGCCCACTCCTCCCCTTTGCGCTCATCCACCACCTGCTCCTCCTCCGGCTGCGGCGCCTCCTCGCCCTCGGCCGCGGGGGCCGGCGGGGTGACGACGGCGACGGCGCGCTCGAGCACGGGGACGGCGTCGGCGTGCCGGCCCAGGCCGCAGTGGATCGCGGCGGCGACGTGGAGGCTCATGGCGAGCTCGAGCTCGGCGCCCTCGCCGCGGCGCTCGAGCGCGCGGGCCGCGCGCTCGGCGAACTCCAGCGCGCGCGCCGCGCCCCGCCCTCGCCGGACACCATGGCGTCCCGCGCCTGCTTGAGCAGGAAGGGGCCCAGATCCGGGTTGTCCAGCGCCGCCTCGTCCGTCGCCTCCGGGTGCTGGCCCTGCCCGAGCGACTTCCGCGCCGGCTTGCCGACCGCGCGGGACGCGGACGAGGGGACGGCGACGGCGGCGCTCGCCTCGGCAGCGGCGAGGAGAGCCGCCGCGGCGCCGGCGCCGCGGCCGGCGGCGACGCGTCCGCTGCGGCGAGGCCCGGCATGGTCGCGTGGGGATGGAGGGCGGGTGGGTGGGTGGGCTAGAAGAGGAGGCGAGCTGCCATTTGCGGGGTGGGATCTCTGCTGTGCTGGTTCTTGCTTGACAGGGAAGACTTGAAGAGGCCGCAGTGCGGTGGCGCCGTGATGGCAACGGGATGCTTGCCTGGCGTCATGATGGCTCCTCCTCGCCGTTGAATCCGTGATCAAGCGACGATCGACGGCTGCGATCGGTCGAAACTCTAACTCTAAGTCTGATATATGATGATCTGGAAATTCTCATCTGGCAAAGATGTTTTCGATTCGGCTTTGCTGCATCGAAGGCGAATGGAAGTTTCCGAAATTGCAGTTGTTTTTCTTGGTTGTCGATGCTTTGTTGTGGGGTCGCCTTATTTGATTGATGGCGCTGATGGGAGAACCAAAGAATAAGTCTCTACTAAATGAAGATCAGGATAAAAAACGGATCGGCGGTTTCTTAAAATCTTTATAAAAAATATCAACTTTTAGATGACTACTTTTCGGGGGGCATTTTTCATCTTCTAATAAACAAAATACTAGTGAATGCTCTTTTTTGAAATGTTAGGGGCATATCAGCCCTTGGTAGGAAACCTTTAATTTTTCTTGCAATGCTAAGTTTCTAAGTAATATTAAGGATTTTAGAATTATTACAGTTTATGTCTCACCTTATGAGGAAGGAAAAGAAGTTTTTATATCTGAATTGTGTAGCATGTTGATAGAGGTTTCCACTCATGCCCTTATAGGTGGAGATTTTAACCTCATTAATGTTCTAGAGATAAGAGTAATACAAATGGGGGGGACAATTTCAATGGCTGGATTGAAATTTTGAGGTTATTATAAATTAAACTTTTCTATAGGGGATTTACTTAGACCAATAATCAGGCTGACTTAATTATGTCAACCATATATAGACTCTTCTATGACACATAATTAGGTAAGATTTATCCTTTGGTTGCTTGTAGAGCCTTACCTAGATGTGGTAGTGATCATACCCCCTTTGATTTGGGACTCTAGGATTGATCTCTCTCCTACATCCAGTAGCTACAGGCTTGAAAAGGTGGTGACTACTAAGAGAAGATTTTAAAGGCTTGGTGACCAAAATTTGGAACCAATTTCTTCCAAAACACCTATTGACATCTGGCAAGAGAAAATTAGAAAGCTTAGAATCACCAAAGGGTGGAGCTCTAATGAAGAGGCCAGCCCGAGGAGATTTTAAAAAGGTCCTATTAGAGGAGTATGATAAGTTAGATATTAAAGCTGAATCCTCCGACTTATCTGGAGTTGAATTTGCTAGGCTTAAATTCATTCAAGAAAGAAGCAAAAGCCAAACAAGGTTCTAGTGGTAAGGATATTCACATATAGCCTCTATTCAATCTTTAGATGGTCATGCTGGCCCAGTGATTGAGATTAAAGGTATGCTGGGGGTAGTTAGTGGCTACTACAAAGACCTCTTTGAAGTAGAAGACATATAAGGCTTTAATTCAAATGTTAACTTTTTCTCTGCTGGAGAAAAGGTGCGGCTCACTAAAAATGAGCTTTTAGAGGCACCCCTTTTTTAAGCTGAAGTTTAAAGAGTTATTATTTTTCTTACTCAGACGGTGCTCCTCGCCCAGATGAGATTCCTTTCTTTCTTTTATCATAACTTTTGGGACTTCAACAAAAGTGATTTAATGGCTATGTTTGATGATCTCCATAATGGAAAATTAGACATTCATAGACTTAATTTTGCTATTCTTACTCTTATTCCTAAGAAGGAAGCTAAAGCCACATCTACGAAAAAGTTCAGACCTATCAACTTGCCTAATTGTAGTTTCATTGTTTTATACCATAGTTCTTACTAATAGGCTCTCCACTATCTTACAGAGATTGATTGCTAGTAACCAATCCGCCTTCCTTAAAGGTAGATATATTTTAGAAAGTGTGGTCACTGCCCATGAGGTTTAGCATTATGTCCACTCTAGTAAGGGTTAGTGGTTGGTTCTTAAATTAGACTATGAAAAGGCTTTTGACAAAGTGAACCTTGAGTTTCTAGCTGAGCTCTTAGGATTAGATGCCTTTGTGATAAATGGCTATCTTGGATCAACCAAATCACCCATGGAGGCTAAGTTGGGGTCAAAATAAACAATGTTGAGGGGGATTTCTTGGTCACGTTCAAAGTGCTAAAGCAAGGTCGTTCCATTTCCCCTCTTTTATTTAAGCTAGTAGAAGATGTCCTTACTAGGATGCTTTCTAAAGGTGTTGCTCCTGATTTGATCAGAGGATTTGCACTGAGGTTAGCTAGGAGGGATTATATGCCTTCAATATGCTAATGATACTATATTATTCCTAGATAATGGTTCAAATCATGCCCAAAACCTGAACACGGTATTGAACTGCTTCGAACAAGTTTCTGGCATGAGAATCAACTACAACAAGAGTGAGCTTATTCCTATTATTATGGAAGATGATTACATCAAGATCTTCCTAAACCTGCTAGAATGCACTGCAGGTACTTTTCCCATTAGATACCTTGGGATTCCGCTTCACGATGACAAGCTTAGAAAGGAGGATATTCAACCTCTGACAGATAAATTGTTGAAGAAAATTGTTGGTTGGACAAGGAAGCTCCTCTCAAATAAAGGCATGCTCATACTTATTCAGGCTTGCCTTGACAACATTCCTATCTACCTTCTGTCCTTCTTTAAAATCCCTAAATGGGCTATATATGATCGGTCCCGAGTGTCACATTGCCAGTGGAATGATTATGAGGGTCACAGGAAGCTCCACCTACCTAACTGGAAAGTACTTTGTATGAAGAAAGAGCTTTGGGGTGGGGGGGGGGGGCTAGGGATTCTTAATCAGATTAATTATTTCCTTCTGGATTATTTGATCAAAAGATACTATGAAGGTGATGGGAAACTCTGAAAACAAATAATAGATCATAAATACAACTCCGACAAACCTAACTTGTTAGTAACAAGCTCTAATCTTAATGTCTCTAGGTTCTGTAAGGGAGTCATATCCATAATTCAGGCACTTAAATTTGGATATGGATGGAAGGTTGGCAAGGGAGATAAGATGAGGTTCTGGGAAGATACTGGGTTTGGTACCTCTCCCCTGGCTGTGCAATTTTGGCCTATTTATTTCATTTGTAATGAGCAGTCTAAATTTATTAGTGAAGTTTAGGATGGTCATCAACTGAAGTTTTCTTTTAGAAGGATCATTCATGATAAACTCATGGAACAATAGTATCATCTAGTGGAGATAGCTGGCAGTGTTATATTCACTGAAGATACAAATTCAATGGTTTGGCAGCTTCAGAGGGGTACAACCAGATTTTGTTCCTGCTATTTGGAGCCGTAAAGTTCACGTGACATCCATGTATTTTTTTGGTTGCTTTCTCTTGATAATCTAATGACTAGGGACAATCTTAGGAAAAGGCACATAATCAGAGCTTTAACTGTGTTTCTAGCACTGAAGATGAATTTGGTTTGCATCCGTTGTTTGATTGTCACTAGTAGAAAACAGGGCTTTCGTCCAGGCCAGTTTAGCCCATTAGTCCCGGTTCAATCAGAACCGGGACCAATGGAGCTATTTGCCCGGTTCGTGAGCCAGGGGCCGGCCGGGCCACGTGGGCCATTGGTCCCGGTTCATCCGGACCTTTTGGTCCCGGTTGGTGGGACGAACCGGGACCAATGGTCCTGGCTCGCCCACCACTATTGGTCGGTTGGTGGCATGAACCGGGACCAAAGGCTTCCCTTTAGTCCGGCTCATGCCACCAATCGGGCTAATGGTGCTGCCTATATATAGCCTCTCGCAAGAGCAGAGCACACCGCCTGCTTTTTTCCGGCCGAGGGGAGAGGGCTTGGTGGTGCTCTAGCTCACCTCCTATGCACACAAGGTGTTCGATGGAATGCCCGAGCCACACTACTTAAGGTTTCTCCTCTCCAAGCTCGACCGCCAAGCTCCATTTTCCTCAATATTTATCTAGGTTTAGCGGTCCGTCACGCCTGTCCCGTCTTCATCGCCGTCGATCACCCGCGCCGATCTCATCGCGGCACCACCATGGTGAGCCTCTTGTTCTTATCTTCTTTCGAAAGGAAAATATTATTACTTGTTTGTTTAGATAGATACTTGTATTATTTTCTTACTTTTATTATTGCATCTTATATAGTGCGATGGTTTTGGTATCCGCCCGTCGGCCCCTCCCCCATCTATGATTCGGATGTGGTATATATTATCTTTTCATAACTATTGGTTCATTTATTGTTTATGAAAATTATGCCACCAACGTGACATAGATTTTATTTATCTAGGAGGTTGTTGAACCGAAATTCCAACCGACCCTATTGTCGAGAGGTTAAATTTAGTTGAAGAAGAAAACAATTTCTTGAAGGAAAAATAAAAAACTTGAGGAGGAGAAGATGATATTGGAGTTGCATGTTATGGATGTCGCCGATGATCACAAGATCAAGATGGATGCAATGCGCTTGAAGATGAGAAAGATTAGAAAATATGCCATTCATACCGAGGCTTGGTATCATTATGCCGTTGGATCAGTTGTTACCTTGGTTGCGATTATGATCGATTTGTTTTCACATTGAAATGTTTTACATAGTTTCAATGTATGGTTTAATTAATTTAGATGCTCGCAGAGCTTTATGTTGTTAGATGAGAACTATGTATGTACTTTGGTTTTATGTGATGATGAACTTCTATTAATTTGGTCACTTAATTATCTATTCTTGATGTTCGTAATGATTTTGACACACTTAATTATATATAATGCACGCAGATGAACCGCAATGGATGTACGGTGATGATACACCTTCGAGTACATTAAGGCGTGCATGATTTTCTCAAGTGGCTGAGGCAAACAAGCAGAATGGTTTTATGTGTTGTCCATGCCCTATATGTGGGAATACGAAGTCTTACTCGACCGAAAATCCTTCACACCCACCTGCTTTACAAGGGTTTCATGCCACACTATAATGTTTGGACGAGGCACGGAGAAATAGGGGTTATGATGGAAGACGGCGAGGAAGAAGAGTACGATGACAACTATGTGCCCCCTGAATACGGTGATGCTATGAACATCAAGATGCACTGACGATGTGCACGATGGTGCTGGAACGGGCGAAGCTGCTGAAGATCAAGAGGAACCAGACGATGTGCCCGATGATGATGATCTCCGCCGGGTCATTGTCGATGCAAGGACACAATGTGAAAGTCAAAAGGAGAAGCTGAAGTTCGATCGCATGTTAGAGGATCACAAAAAAGGGTTGTACCCCAATTGCGAAGATGGCAACACAAAGCTCGGCACCGCACTCAATTGCTGCAGTGGAAGGCAGAGAATGCTGTGCTCGATAAAGGATTTGAGAAGCTACCGAAAATAATGAAGAAGAAGCTTCCAAAGGATAACGAATTGCCCGACAGACATACGCAGCAAAGAAGGTCGATGCCCTCTAGGATTGGAGGTGGAGAAGATACATGCATGCCCTAATGACTGCATCCTCTACCGTGGTGCCTACAAGGATCTGAACGCATGCCCGTATGCGGTGCATTGCGTATAAGATCGACGAGATGACCCCGGTGATGTTGATGGCGAGCCTCCCGGAAGAGGGTTTCTGCGAAGGTGATGTGGTATGCTCCTATAATACCACGCTTGAAACGTCTGCTCGTAAACGGAGAGCATGCCAAGTTGATGCGATGGCACAGTGAGGACCGTAAGAAAGACGGAAGTTGAGAGCACCACGACGGGTCGCAGTGGAGAAAAATCGAGAGAAAGTCTCGGGATGAGTTTGCAAAGGACCCAAGGAACGATGGTTTGCTTTAAGCGCGGATGGCATTAATCCTTTCGGGAGCAGAGCAGCAATCACAGCACTGGCCCGTGACTCTATGTATGTATAACCTTCCTCCTTGGATGTGCATGAAGCGGAAGTTCATTATGATGCCGTTCTCATCCAAGGCCCTAAGCAACCCGGCAACGACATTGATGTGTACCTAAGGGCATTAGTTGAAGAACTTTTACAGCTGTGGAATGGAAACGTGTACGACGTGGGATGAGCACAAAAGGAGGAATTTGACCTAAAGGCGTTGCTGTTCGTGACCATCAACGATTGGCCCGCTCTCAAGAACCTTTCGTGACAGACAAACAAGGGATACCACGATGCACGCACTGTTTACTTGACACCGATAGTATATACCAGGAAGCTGCGGGAAGAATGTGTACCGGGCTATCGCCGATTTCTTCCGACCAACCATCAATGTCGAAAGAAAGGCAAGCATTTCAAAGCGAGGCAGATCACCGGAAGAAGCCCGCCATGCGCATCGGTGATCACGCACTTGCTATGGTCAATGATTTACACATAATCTTTGGAAAGGGTCCCGGCGGACTAGCTGTTCGAATGACGCCGAGAATCACGCACCCATGTGGAAGAAGAAATCTATATTTTGGGACCTACCCTCTTTGGAAAGACCTAGAGGTCCGCTCTTCGATTGACGTGATGCACGTGACGAAGAACCTTTGCGTGAACCTGCTAGGCTTCTTGGGCGTGTATGGGAAGACAAAAGATACACCGAGGCACGAGAGGACCTGCAATGCTTGCACAAAAAGAGGGCATGCCTCCAAGCAAGATGAAGGTCCCGCCAGCTACGCTTCTTAAAGAAGAGAAAGAAATATTCTTTCAATGCCTGCTCAAGATGAAGGTCCCGACTGGCTTCGTCGAATATAAAGGAATAATAAATATGCCGAGAAAAGTTCCGAACCTAAAGTCTCATGACTGCCACGTGATTATGACGAATCGCTTCGGTTGCATTGAGGGGCTTCTACCGAAAACGTCCGATTAGCCATTGTGAAGCTATGTGCATTCCTCAATGCAATATCTCGAAGGTGATCGATCCAGAAATCGTATCAACGCTAAGGAGTGATGTGGCGCAATGTCTTGTCGGTTTCGAGCTGGTGTTCCCACCATCCTTCTTCAATATCATGACGCACGCCCTAGTTCATCTAGTCGACGAGATTGTCATTCTGGGGCCCGTATTTCTACACAATATGTACCCTTTGAGAGGTTCATGGAGTCCTAAAGAAATATGTTCAGAATCGCTAGGCCGAAGGAAGCATCTCCATGGGCCATCAAACAGAGGATGTCATCGGGTTTTGTGTTGACTTCATTCCTGGCCTTAAGAAGATAGGTCTCCCTAAATCACGGTATGAGGGGAGACTGACCGAAAAGGCACGCTTGGAAGAGACTCAATAATATGCAGGACGGATATTCTTGGTCTCAAGCACACACACAGTTCTACTGAACTCTACCTTGGTAACCCCGTATGTCGATGAACACAAGAACAGTCTGCGCCCAAACACCCGGAGCAAAGGCGATGACTGGATTACATGTGAACACATCAGACTTTCAGCAGTTGGTTGGAAACACGCCTCGGAGGTGACAACACTGTTTGTGATGAGCTGTACTTGTTGTCCGGGGACCATCTTCGACTGTAATGATTTGAAAAGGATACGAGATAAATGGGAATACATTTTACACGATTGACCAAGATGAAAAGAGCACCAACCAAAACAGCGGTGTCCGCTTTGATGCAGCAACCGACAAGGAAATGACACATATTATGGTTACATAGTAGACATATGGGAACTTGACTACGGAGTAGATTTTAAGGTCCCTTTGTTTAAGTGCAAGTGGGTCAATCTGTCAGAGGCGGGTGCAGTGTAGACCCACAAGACGGAATGACAACAGTGGATCTGAAAATCTTGGGTACAGCGATGAACCGCTCGTCCTAGCCAATGATGTGGCACAGGTTATCTATGTGAAGGACATGTCTACCAGACCGAGGAAAAGAAAAGATAAGGAAGCGAATACATCATACAATGAGCCAAAGCGCCACATAGTTCTTTCAGAAAAGGGACATCCGGGAGTGGAGGGCAAGACATGACATGTCTCAAGAGTATGAAAAGTTTCATGAAATTCCCCCTTCAAAGTCAAGGCTGACCCAAGCATCCCGATAAACGATGAAGATTATCCATGGTTACGGCGCAATAAGCAAACGACACAAGCGAAGAAAAAGTGAAGACTTTCTCCGCAACTATTATGATGATACCATGCCAACTTTGTAACAGATTTAGTATGATACCATTGTCCGCTTTGTACATGCACATGCTATGCCAACTTTTTCAGAGTTCATTTGAAAACTATGAATTTGAAAACCTCGCCAACCAAGGGCGCCACACCGTTTATAAGCCCGTCCCTCTACACACCGCTTTGTTGTAAGCGTAAACAAAATAAAATAAATAAAGCAACAAAGAAAACAAAAAAGTGTTTTCAAATTTGAAAACTAATGGCACTAACAGAAAGTTTATAATTTTCTAAAACTAAAAGCAAAAAGAATTAAAAATAAAGAAAAAACAACAAAGAATAAATAATGCAGAAAACAGAACAAAAACTGAAAAAAAAAATAGCAACAATAAGTATTTTGTTGTAAGTAGAAACAAAATAAAATAAATAAAGCAACAAAGAAAATAAAAAAGAGTTTTCAAATTTGAAAACTAATGGCACTAACAGAAAGTTTATAATTTTTCTAAAACTAAAAGCAAAAAGAATTAAAAATAAAGCAAAAAACAACAAAAACTAAGTAATGCAGAAAACAGAACAAAAACTGAAAAAAAAATAGCAACAATAAGTATTTTGTTGTAAGTAGAAACAAAATAAAATAAATAAAGCAACAAAGAAAACAAAAAAAAGTTTTCAAATTTGAAAACTAATGGCACTAACAGAAAGTTTATAATTTTTCTAAAACTAAAAGCAAAAAGAATTAAAAAATAAAGCAAAAAACAACAAAAAATAAATAATAATGCAGAAAACAAAACAAAAAAACTGGAAAAAAATAGTGCCGCCTACTGGGCCCCCACGGCCTGAATAGGACTAGAAACCCTACATGGGCCAGGATTCAGGCCCGCAGGAGGCCAAGTAGGCCCACAGGCACATAGCTAGTGATAGATTAGGTCCGAAAGCCTGCAGTTGAGAGGAGCTCGAGAGGGTGGGCGCAGCAGCGCTTATAAACCACTCTCGAGCTCTCTCAACTAGCGAGGTGGGACTAAACTTTTGGGCTGGGCAGCACAAGGCCTTTGGTCCCGGTTGGTGGCACCAACCGACTAAAAGGGTTTAGTCCCGGTTGGTGCCACGACCCGAATAATGCCCCTTTAGTCCCGGTTGGTGCCACCAACCGACCAAAGTCCGCCGCTTCCGCCCTTTGACTGCTGAAAATTGGTTTGGTCCCGGTTGGTGGCACCAACCGGGACTAAAGTGGCATTAGTCCCGGTCGCGGGCACGAACCGACTAATGCCCTGCTATATAAGAAAACACTTGGGAAATTTCAGATTTCTCGCCAGATTTCGACGACGCCTGAGCACATCGGCGCCGCCGCCCCAGCGCCCTCGACGCCCGTCGCCTGGCGCGCCGCCTGCCCGCCTCGCCGTCATCCGCGCCTCTGCCTGACCCGCCATCCTCGCCAGCAGCTTGGTCCGCCATGGCGCCTCCTTTTTCATATTTTTTCATATATATATGCTTGTTTTATATATTTTTTGTATGAATGTATGTATTTTTTCAATTGTAATATGCATGGTGTTTTCAATTGTTCTCTGATTTAGTACATTAATTTTAGGTTAGTTTCATTTTAGAAAAGTTTTATATATTTAGGACGAAGGAAGAGAAGGAAGAAGGAAGAAGAAGAAAAGTTTTATATATGCAAAAGTTACATTTTTAGAAAAGTTTTATATATATCTAGCTAGAAAAAGGAAGAAGAAGAAAAGAAGGAGAGGAAAAGGAAAATAAGAAGAGGAAGAAAGGAGAAGAAGAGGAGAAGAAGAAGGAGAAATAAATAAGAAGAGGAGATCCTCTTCTTTTCTTCTTTTTTCCTCTTCTTATTTATTTCTCCTCTTCTTCCTCTCCTTTTCTATTTTTTCTTCTTCTCCTCTATTCCTTTCTTCTTCTCCTCTTTTTTTCTTCTTTTTTTTCTTCGATCTTCTCCTCTGTCATCGTCGATATACCCCTCCCGATAACTTCAACATGAGGGGGGTCCATATACCCTCCCGATAACTTCAATACGGGGGGCGATATACCCCTCCCGATAACATTAATTTCTCCTGTATGTATCTCGTCGATGTCGATATTACCCCTTGAAGCGTTGTCGGTATTATCCCGGTCGAGGGTTCTAGGGTCGAGGATCGAGGTTCCAGGTTAAATCTAGGGTCGAGGGTTCGAGGGTCGTCGAGGTTCAAGGGTCGAGGATCGCCGAGGGTCGAGAGGGTTCCTAGTGTCAAAGTATTGAAGAAATTCATGGCTTCATCATTAGCCGAAGTAACCATGGCATGATGGTACGAAGTCCTCCAAAGTTATTTCGAATGGAGTCCGGATAGGATAATTTGCCTTTTGTACGAATTTCAGCAAAGGCCTTCCAAATAACGATATTCGAAGGCTCTTGCTGAACTTTGTACCAAAAAGCTAATTATCCTATCTCGGGACTCCGCTCCAAAATAACTTTGAGAGCTTGCACCATCATGCACCTGCATTTTACTAATGATGAAGACATGGTTTTGTTCAATCCTTTGACACTAGGCAACCTCCCGACCCTCGGCGATCCTCGACCCTTGACCTCGACCGCTCGGCGATCCACGACCTCTACCCTACATGGCGCCGATGCCCAAGTCACTTGTGGGACATAGATGTAGTGTTCAACGTCGACCCCCTCCCGATAGCTTCAACACGTGGGGGGGGGGGGTCGATATAACCCCCTCCTAGCTTGAAGCGTTCTCGAGGCCACCCCCTAACCCTTGAAGCGTTGTCGAGGCCACCCCAAACCCTAGAGAAGCAGCGTCGAGGCCACTAATATGATTCCTTATTGTGATTAGCTAGCTAGTTCTCGTTTGCCACTAATATATCCATATCTGTCATGTTTGAATAATAATTGCCATGTTGTAAATATTTGTAGAAACTATGGACACCCCCGAGACGAAGCACAAGAAGCGTTGTTGAGGGACATAATCGCACAAGGAAGTGATGCCGTCTGCTCGTTGATGTTTCTCAACGACAACGATGGTCTGGAAGGAGAGGGTGAAGAAGCAGCTGGCTATGATTTACATGGCTCCGATGACCCAATGTCGGTGCAAGAAGGAGAGGGTGAAGAAGTAGACCATGAGGACGGCTCCGGTGATCACCAAATCGAGTCCGGCCAGGTATATATATTAGTTAAGCCTGTGCTGACTAGATCTCGTCTTTGTTTTGGTATGTACACATATTAATTAACTCTCGTCTTTGGTCTTTTTTCTAGCCCTCCGGATCGAGCACAACTTCGGTAAAGAGACGAGGCCCGAAGAAAAAGTTGAGCTCGGATGAAAAGTTTGAGATCATACAAATCGCGCGCGACGGCCAACCGATTGAACCCTACCGGAAAAAGAAGGCATTTGTTGCTCGGTCACGGGGTTCGGTTAGGGACAAGATCCCGATCAGCATCCACCAATGGTATAAGCCTAAGAACGAAGACCCCGAGGTGTCTTGTGTCAATGATATGCAGAAAAATGATCTTTGGACCTGAGCGAAGTCAAATTTTACCCTACCGCTAGAGGATGATCCGGAGAAGCCAGTAATAGAGCCATTAATCAAGTCTTTTGCTCTTAAGAAGATGGCAGAACTATTCAGGAATTGGAAGAAAGAACTCAATACGTATGTCAAAAAAATGAGACACCAGAATTCAAGGGCAAATATGAGAAGATCGAGATGATGGCCCGCATTTGTGGCCTACAAGACATCGGAAAAGAGTAAAAAGATGTCGGTGACAAACAAGAGAAATGCTGCGAAGAAGAAGCTTCACCATCGCACGGGTCGTGGCTACCTCGTAGCCCGCCTAAGTGGACCAAGGCTGAGAATGATCTGCTTGATAAAGGGATCGAACCGAGACAATGAATCGCCAGACCGCTGCGGACTTGGTTCTTGGGGCGGCGGATCCTTGGACCCTATAACAGGAAGTGCATTTGGACGGACGAACAATTGGACATACCAGTCAAGAGGCTTCAGCAATATATCAAGCAGCGCAACAAGGGAAGTTCGTTCGAGCACAGGAGAATGACGAGCTCACAATGGCCCTCGAATCCTCGAGCACCTGGACGGACACGAGGCACGCCAGCTCCGCTTCGTGGAAGGCTGGATTTCGGGATGCAGGGGTTACAAAACCCATGAGAGGAGGAAGAAACCGAGCAGAGCCTAATGCAGGCGCTGCACGAAAGGGTAATGGGGCTAGAGAAACGAGAAGCAGCAGATCACAACAACGACCGCCAAGCTTCCCCGGTTACCCCGCCATCTCAGCGGAGAAGCAGCGTGGCTTCCACCGAGCTGCTTCAGCAGAGCAGCATGCCTTGACGGCTCCTCGCCAGCTATCCCGTGGATGCTATCACGGATGCTGAAAATTGCCACCTTATGGCGCAATGGAGCAATTTGAAGGTCAAGGCGGCTGTTGGCTCTGTTTATCCTACTAAACCCGACTCAACTTTTCACCGCCGCCGATTCCGTAGGATATGCTAAGGTGATGGTCAATGAAATAACGGAGGGATTTGAGGACCTCCAGCTTGACCACCCTACCGGTGAAGGGAGTATCGGCTGGGTTCTGCTCAAGACTCCATGCCTATGGCGGAAGGATCTCATCAACCTTCCGAATCTGGACGCCTCGCCTCCTCCTCCTCCTCCCGCGAGTCGGGGCACTCCGCCTCCTCCGCCGCCTCCTCCCCGCGAGTGACAATCAGGCACTCGGCCGGATCCTTCTCCGGCGTGGTGGCACTCCGCCTCCTTCTCCTCCTGCACCGGCGCGCCCGAGCAGCCAGCCTCCTCCTTCTCCGCCTCGTCAGCAAGGGCGGAAGAGACCCGCCGCCGCTCCGGCTGCTCCGGCGTGTCGTAGTCCTTCTCCTCCGCCTCGTAAGCAAGGAAAGAAGACATCCGCTCCGTCTCGCTCTGCCGGCGTCTAGCAGACAGCCAAAGGCGGAGGAGATATAGATTTGGTCCTTCTCTCAAGACTCGGAGAAGTTACCGACGAGAGGAGGAGGAGGAAAACGCGAAGATCGCGCAGACCGAAGTGGATGACTGGTTTCAAGGGTTGAAAGCAAAGAGACATCCACCTCCGGAGGAGAAGGTAGATCCGTGAAAGCGGCGCACTCTGGCTGCCCCGACAAAACCACCCAAGTCTCCGCCGAAAGGCAACTATGAGCGCATTATTGGAAAGGCATTTGCCAAGCGGAGAGGTCGGGAAGTACTGCAGTGATCAAAGGATGAAAGAACGACGAGCTGGGAAACAAATTGCCCAGCTCGGCGAACAAGCTAAGCAATCGTGCCCCCGCTCAAGGTGCTGCTAGCGACATCGCCGATCCGAGGATGGTGCCCGTTATGGCAATCCTATAGATTACCTGCCCGACGATGTACATTATGATTTCTTGGAGGTGCAGATACAAAGATACGAGTACGGGAAGCCTCTCGTCAAAGATGAAAACTCTCTATCAACGATGATGCGAAGATTGCATGATTGGTACATGAAAACCTGCAAAGAGTCTGAGGGGAGGAGTACTTTGTATGTGAGAGTTAAAAAGGAGCATGACCTCCTTGGAATTGAACTGTTGCCTATTCCATTTGAGGAGTTCTATCAGTTTTTCAATCAATTGGCCCTCGATAAAGCAACGGTCACCTGCTACTATCTGTAAGTAGTACTACTTCTGTCATTAAGTATCTCTATATAACTCAGCTCTTTCATTGCATGTATTTATAAATATCCTCACTATATTATGCAGATTGAAGATCGCCGGAATGAAGAAAAGACAAGTGGGTGATATTGGGTTCATTAACACATATCTCATAGATGCAAATGAGGTTAAATATCATGCCGAAGAAACCGAGGCCAACTTGCTACGATCGTTGGAAATAAATGAACACAAAAATATAATACTCTTTCCTTACAACTACAAGTGAGTGTTACTGTCTTGTGGCATATTCGGTTTCCCTTATTAGTCCAGGTTATAGTAATGTAATATTGATGAGTTATGCATGCGCAAGCAGGTACCACTATATTCTCCTAGAGATTAAGCTTGAGCAGGAGTAGTAACTGTCTTAGACTCGAGACGAAAAGATCCCAAGGAGTATGCGGACATGACTGAAATGCTCGAGAAGTAAGTTAAATCGATCATTATCCATCATATCAGCAACTTTGTTCATTTCTGATATCAAGTAATTGTTTTCTTTGTATGGCAGGGTTTGGAGAAAATTCACCAAAAAGCTCGGGACTACCAAGAAGCTGCAATTTAGATACCAAAGTAAGTACTATATAGTAGCATATTCCGCGCATCTCCTAGTGATTCAAGCGCTAGTTTCATCAATACCATTTAGCATGCTTGCTAATTATCAGTTTGATTGACATCTGTTTCTTGTAAAGTGGTTGTGGCAGGAACAAGGGAATGATTTCTGTGGATACTACGTTATGCAGTCCATCCGCCACACGACCTGTGAGAGGGCTACTCCGACAAACAATATGAAGTGCGTAAATAAAAATATTCACAATTTTATTTTATTACCATCATTTGTGTTGAGTTTCATTCATATATATATATATATATATATATATATATATATATATATATATATATATATATATATATATATATATATATATATATATATATGTATTGACCCTTTCTTAAAATTAGATGTTTGAAGCGGGATGAACTCCTAGCACCAGATTGCATGCGAGCAATTCAATAGGAATTGGCGGCATTCTTTCTTGACCACGTGATCGCTGAAGACGGAGAATACTATGTGGACCACGCGTCCGTATTGTAAAAGATAATTATTGTATATATGTAGCGGTAGTGTCGGATAGATATACGGAACTCGTTGTTCGACCAATCTCTCGGAGAAGGAGAGGTGGTCGATATCACTTCTCTGTATGCATATATGTTCATGACGATCTTCTGTTTGCTTAATTACTAGCTAGCTAGCGTGTCTAGCTAGTCCTCTCTATCGTATGTATAGTACGTAGCATCGACCAAGCACGGACAAAAGAGAGGACACTTTTCTCTATTAATTAGCTAGCTATAGCACAATATATGAAACACCTAAATTAACCCCCAAACCCCCCCTCTTTTCAAAAAAAAAAACAAAACCACAGCCATAGAAATGTTGACGCGTGGATGTTTATTGGTCCCGGTTGGTGCCACCAACCGGGACCAAAGGCCCTCCTGCTCTGGGCTCAGCGGACAGGCCACGTGGAGGCCCATCAGTCCGGTTCTGGATTGAACCGGGACTAAAGGGCCAAGTATTAATCCGACCCTTTAGTCCCGATTCATGAACCGGGACTAAAGGCCCTCACCAACCGGGTCAATAGGCCCCTTTTCTACTAGTGTGTGTTGGAGCTAGAAGTATTTGGTCATTCATTAGAGACCACTTCAAATTTTCCGTAGGACATGATTATGAATCTTTAGCCAAATTCTGGATTTCTAATAATGAGAACTCTGCTTTAAATATTGTCAGTATTGCTGCTGTTTGGTGTTTGTGAAAATATAGGAACTTCATGATTTTTAACAACACCAAATGGATCTCTGTTATCCAGGTTTTGAGGTTGATCCTGAAAACCATCAGGTTTTTGTCAGCCCTATCTCCAGAACAAAGTAGATCGAGGTCGACGAGCTTTATAGAAGCCCTAACGAAATTCGTTCAGAAACCCCTAATGATACTAGGTGGCCGAAGCAGATGCTAAAAGATAGCCCTGGAGTACCACTCCCTAGTGACTTCTGGCGCAAGTTCAAAAACTTTGAACCTGACGGCCATGGTTTTAAACCTATAGTCAAGAAGAAGGATTCAGGAAACAAGACTGCCTCGTCCAGCACAGTGTCCACTCTCGATAATTGGTGTTCACCACAATTTATGTCGGCGCTGCCGATGAGCATGCGATCTATTGAAGAAGCTCCATGCTAGGTGCGTTATTTTCCTTCTCGCACGGGCCTACTCTGGTTGTGTTTGTTTTAGAACTTTTTGGCCGTGTTTGGCATTGGTGTATTTTTATACACATGTACTTATTTGTAGGTGTATAACATTGGCCACACTTAATTTTGACCTAAAAAAAAGAAACGGCAGGTGGAGATCTGTATATTTTACAGGGGTACCAGTGGTTGGGGCCCGCCATTGCGGGCCGCTTGAGAAGAATTATGCGCACCTCACTTTCATCTTCAAATTAAAAAAAAAACATTCGCATCAAATGGACATCACATCCATCTAAAAAAGAAAAAACCTAAAAAAAGCTTTTCTCGAAAAGAAAAAAAAAAGTCTTACTACCATTTAAAAAACCTCTAAAAAAATCAAAAACTTTCTCACCGTGACCAACTAGCATGTATCACATGGCGTAGCTGGTTGATCACCATTCTACCGCGCCTTAACGCGTTTAATTTAATGGTGCGCTGTTGAACGCCAATACAATCAGGGCCTTTACGTCGTTGTTTTTACTTTCTGTTGAACTGCTCCCTGCCTAATTGGGCTAATGTATGAACTGATGGTTTCATTTGGTAATGGAGCCGGGTAGAGCCTTCCCGTTAGTCTTCTAAAAAATAAACGAAATACTTGCCTCGGACTTACATATGCTAATCTATGATACACATAGGTTGAGGGCTTGAGGCCTTGAGCAGATAATACTTAGCGAAGAGGGAAACACATTTTTTTTGTTGAAAAAGGAGAATAAACCCTGGCCTCTGCATCTAGACGATGCATGCGGCCATCTTATTATTCACAGAGACCATACAAAGTAATACATCAGTGAGTCTGAAGCCATCATCTAGGCAACACCTGTTGCTACTCCTATCCCATTGATGAAGGTGTGTCGAATACCGGGCCTAATACCAAACGGACATCACACCAAACTCTAACATCTAAAGCCGGATGCCCTAGCCCAACCACATACCGGGACTGGGTTCCATACCGGACCGACGCACTCTCAGAGGTCGTTGCCGCCTTCTTCCACCGGTCCATCTCCAGACCAGCAACTGACCCATCGACCTTGCCTGGCCTGCCGTCGATGCCGCCACGACGCCAGGCAACTCCACCATCCTGCATGAATCTGTCCACACGCGCCCGTCGCCGAAGCTCCGCAGCACCATGCCACCGGGATCCGTTGTCTGCCTTGCGGTGGATGAGACACCGCTCTTCCGCTGTCCTGTCCAACTAGCACTTGCTCCAAAACGATGTCCTCAGGAGGGACAACGACATCAAAGGTACCATCATCGTCCGATTCGGTAGATCCAGATCTAGGGTTTCCCCTGGAGCATCACGATTCACGAGTGGGGTGCCACGACCTACAACAATGATGCCTCGAGAAGGGAACGACGTCATAGACACCGTCGTCGTCCGCCATGATCGAAGTCGGTGCGGTTTTCACCGGAAGTCGCGTCCCCCCAACCTCGCAGCTGGGTGGAACCGAACGGAGCTTTGCCGTGGAGACGAGGGCCGCTGTCGGCACGCCGGCAGGGAGCCTCTAGCCGCCCCTCACCGGTCCTCCTCGCGTCACCGGCGGGCCAAGGCCGTACCGAGACGGATCTGGACAGGATGCCAGATCCACATCCATCAGAGCCACCCATGTGCCCGCGGCTGCCACACCGCTGGCCATGTAGTTCTGCCGCCCCTGGCCTCCCCGCGTGAGACGCCGCCTCCGTCTCACCGGATCTGCCTCGGCGACCACCCGCCCTCCGCCCTCGATCATGCAGGGCCTGCCGCCACCACGGCCCTTGCCGACGGCAGCGACAGCTAGGGATGAAGGAGCGGGGAGGGGCTGGCGGCGCTGGATCGGGGGCCCCTGATGCCGCCCGAGGGAAGGCGACGCGAGAGGATGCGACGCGAAGAGGGAAACATGATGGGAAAACTTTGTTTTTGCCACTCTAGTTTTTGCCCACTTTGCTTATGCCACTCTAGAATTTGACATTTCACTTTTGCCACTCTTAGCTTTTGACAATATATCACTTTTGCCCTTCCGTGGCAAAAACAAAATTTTCCAAGTGGCAATTGTGATACATGTCAAATGCTAAGAGTGGCAAAAGTGAAATGAAAAATTATCGTTTTTGCCACGGAATGTCATTTGTGATGTATTATCAAAAGCTAACAGTGGCAAAAATGAGATGTTAAATTCTAGAGTGGCATAAGCAAAGTTGGCAAAAACTAGAGTGGCAAAAATAAAGTTTTCCCAAACATGATGGCCTAGGATCCTCTGACCTAATATGTTAGTTCCAACTTTGGTCACTATCAACTTGGATAGGGACCAAAGTTGAAACCGACATGCATCGAGCACAACATTCGCAAAATTGCGCGCCACGGTTTACCGACGTTAAACGTGATTTGAAAATGTAATAGTGGGCACAAAGTCTCGGAGCCCGAATTAGGTGACATGACAGCCAGCGAATGTAGTCCAAGATTTAGGTGGCAAGTACTTAGTCGCGTAGAGCCTAGACTAGCTATCGACGACAGTGACAGTGGTTTCAAATAAAATGCATGTTCCCTCTTTATCTAACCCGTGAACGTGAGCCATTCTGTTGTGTTGGGCAGCTATTGAGATCGGTCATCGAGCTGTGGCTCTTTCGTGTCCTCTGCCTTTGATGCGTGCTCATATCGAGCTGTTGCTGGTGCTCCTTGTCTGACTGCTATAATGGACCAGCCCATCGGTTGGTTTGCTTGCCCTCATCAAGCATGCACGCACCTCCTCGATCGAGTACTACATATAGCCATGAAGAGGTTATTAGCTGCTGCTACCACTAGGCTAATAATGTGGGTTTATCATGCGCCCACGCGCCCGGGCTCCGTCCAATATTATCAAGCACATAAAATGAAAAGAAGAGATGCAGCCATATGAACCACGATTGTTCTTGGCGGTAGTATAGCAACAAATTAAACCCCCACGTCTGCCTGCGTAATCTAGCCTTTTTTTTTAATTTTATTAAACAAAGGCGGTTGATGCATTCCGTCTTGACTAAAAGTTCACTACTGTGTCGGCAGGGCATGCGTTGACCGCGAAGCTACGGAGTGCTTGGCCGATCGGTCCGAGGCGAAACGCTAGTCTGGGATCACAATGGTAGGATATTTCGAGGTTGAGAAGCTGCAACCACCATCAAGATTGATCGATGCTTTCCTTTACATCATCCGCACTCATCCGTTCGTTGTGTTCTACTACCCCTTGGCAATTTTATTCCATCGTTCTTTCCATTAAATATTGCTACAACCCTTTTTTCACAATTTCCGATTTTGTCTTCCCTCTAGAATCGGTGCTTCTATATTCTTCATCAGCAGTGCCATTCTTGTACTGTCAAATATTAATTTGTCCAACGACTTCCATGCGTGCCTTATGAATTTTCCCCTACCAGATACGACTTCCATTTCATTCTTCAAAGAGCACTGGTTTTTGTATGATTTGATTTCATTTTCGGTCTTTTCATTTTTATAACGGGGTTCCCCCCGCTTTGTCTTACAAAGCAACCAACCGATATAACTAACGATAGGTGCTGGGACGAAAGCAGCACAGTCACGCCCAAAAGAAACGAAAGAGAAAAATACAAAAGGAACAAATACCGACAACAGTGGATCGACAAAAACGAAGAACCCTCGCGACCTTAGCGCCCACCGGAGATCTCCGACCAAACTCCTAGACACCGAAGCGCCGGCACCAATCAACACGTCCAAGAAGGGACGCGACAATGACGATGCTGCTCCAAAGGGTTTCCCCCGGTACGTGGCGAGGAGAGAAGAAGGGTAGACCCCGACGCCCTCCAGGAAGGTCCGGCGGCACCCTCAGGTGCCACCGCGTCGGTGTTGGCCAGGCCGACAGGGATATCTCCCGATCCCAACCTTCACCTCGTGCACTCTAGAGCTCGCCACCAAACCGACCACCACCCTGCGCAAACACGGTCTTGAAGCTTCCCACGCTGTCTCACCACGTCACCATGAAGTAGGACCTGCACCACGAAGAAGAGGAGTCGGGACCCAAAGCAGCAGCACCGTCAACATGCGGGAGGGACCAACCTCCACCGTCACCAATGGGATCCGATCGGACGCAACAACAGAAGCATACCAGGCCCGACCAGACACTAAAATGCCCGTAAAGCTCCCGTTGTCGCGCTACAAAAGGCATGCCGTCCACGTCATGGTTCCCTGTCCGAGCCCCTCCACCACTTCACCATGCCGGAGGCAGCAAAGCCACGCTGGCGCCGGCCCGCTAGTACCCAGATGGGGCCCTAAGGGCCCAGATCTGGGTCGGGGTTGCGCCGCTGGCCACCCAGGGCCACCAAGGCCGCCCCGCCGCCAAGTGGCAGTGTCACCATCGCGCCAGCTACCGGCCCCCGCCGCCAGGACGTAGGACCGCTGCCTGGCGAGCTGCACCCGCCGCCGAACCCTGCCCCGTAAAGGGTGCCGCGAGCGGGGGAAAGGAAGTCCCGTCGCCGTCGAAACCACCCGGCCAGATCCGGGGCACCCTCCGACGGCGACGGGGGGGGGGAGGAGAGGAGGAAGAGAGGAGGCGGTCGAGCCGCCCGCCGCCGAGGCGACGCGAGGCGGGAGGGAAGAGGAGGGGTTTCGCCCACTTTCGGTCTTTCCATTTTGGTTTTTCTTCTAGCAAGTGACAGTCTACGAAAGGGAGTATTTCTTTTAGCAAAACTTATCCATAACCTTCAATTTTCTCCCTAGAAACTTGTACTAACCATTGATTACTGTGCTCACCAAACAAATCGTGCTGCCGAGTTACCAAGCATTCATTTTTCCGGTGCGCACGGCGCAAACGCCTCAACTTCTTTCTCGCTCGTCTTTCCGCCTTGTCTTCTTCCTTTTTACTCTGGTCACATAGATCTGCTCTCTTCAGACTCGTATGGGATGTTGCTGCCAACGCTGGCCCGATGTCAACTCTGACGATTGCTGAGGACGAGTACAACGCCATCAAGTGGTTGTCTTCGTTCGTCCCCCAATTCGTGCTACAAAAGGAAACGCCAATTGACAGACAGCGAGATGTCGCTTCTCCATGTTCTCTCTGTCTCCCCCTCGAATGTCCGCATCGTCTTCATCCGCCTTTTTGTGTAATGAATATATAACAAATAAAAAAATAACCAGTAAAAACCGAGAAAGAAACAAAAAAACCAAAAGAAATCATAAAAAGGCTCTATGAAAACCGAGAAAGAAATGAGGAAAATGATTGAAAAATCAAACAAAACAGAAAAACAAAAGAAAAAAATCATGAAGGAAACAAAAAAAACCTGAAGAAAACTGGAAAGAAGGAAAAAAAAAAGAATAGACTGGACCGAGCCATGAGCAGAAAGGCGAGTGAGCGGCCCAAGCATAGCACACACGAGCGGGACAGGGAGGAGAAGAAGTGGGCTGGCCCAGTTAAAACATGAAGAGAAAGTTCATCAGGCTGAGTGTACGGTATCTCTTGCTGTAAAGGAGATATAGGTTTTGCGCCATGATCTGGGAAGCTCTTCATAATGCAGATAGGTCTCCTCAAACGAGGCTGCCGGCCGTTTTGTGAAACATAAAGATATCTTGAATGAGGCAGATGGAGGTATGCCACCAACCAACTCATCTCTGTCTCTGGCTTTCTAGTGCGTGGCTCTACTTGTTTCTCATCCGGGGCGCACATAACGTGCACTCTCTCTAAAGAAATATAAAAACGTTTAGATTATTATTTAGTGATCTAAACGCTTTTATATTTTTTCTATGGAGGGTGGGAGTACCACACAGTCCACACGTGGCATGGTCATATCGAGCTGCTCTTCTTTGTATCGTCTCGCTCACGTGCGTGCTCTTATCGAACTGTTGTGTTGGTGCTCCTTGTCTGACCGCTATAATGGACTAGCCCATCGGTTGGTTTGTTTGCTCTCATCGAGCACGGACCTCCTTGATCGAGCACATATAGCCATGAAGAGGCTATTATTAGCTGCTAACACCAACCTAATACGGTCGGATTTTTTTTTGAAACGAGGCAAAAAACTTACCATTTTTATTAATTAAGAAGAAGAGAATTGCCCGGTTAATTGATGGAAAACCGGGCTAAAACCAATACAACACAACCCACATGACATGGACACCACCGGCAAACCTAGCCACCGACATGGAACATAATTCATGACGGCACATGCCAATAGACGACCACAAGCGCAAGCAACCGATAGCTCCGACTTCGACGACGAGCAACAGAAGGGAAATATGCATGACTTGTGCCGACCGTGCCCTCCGCAAACGACCGCCGAGTGTCTGTCACCGTCACCACCTGGACTCGCTACAACGCAGCTCCGACTTTAAAGCAACCAAGCAACCACGGAAGAGCACCCCGGACACGCCGGGAAGAACCGACTATCGAAGACCACTCCACGACCCAAGCTCCTCTCGACGCCATCATCGTTGTCAAATAGAAACCAACGCCCCGTCTCAGCAAACCACGCAACGAAGATACCGCCATCGACGGCGAAGATGCCATCATCCACCAGTCTCTTAGTCGTAGCCGGCTCCGAGACGATGCACCCAAGGAGAAGAAAGACACTAAGACGCCTCCATCACCCGATCCAGCGGATATGAGGTTTCCCTCCGGAGTCAAAGACATTGGTAGAAGTAGGAGCACCTCCACGACAACGCATCCAAGAAAGATCGCGGCACCCTCGGGCGCCGCCGTTGTCGGCTCCGGTGAGGACCGGAGCAAGGATTTCTCCCGGAGATGTGCCGACCACCTACCACCACCGACCGCCGCCCACTAACCACCACCTCTGCCGAGACCGACCTTACTCTGGCCACGGAATCCCACTGTCCACCGCGGCCAGACACGCACCATCCCTTGGCTGAAGCCGCCCCCATCAAACCCGGGGCCGCCGCCCAGGCAACTCTGTCAGCCACCATCTTGGAATAGCGCCATCCACGAGTCCCCACAGCCGGAAACTCAGTCAGGAGATGAGTTGCAGCGACGACGCCCTCAACAGGATCACGACGCCCGTGGACGCCGCCATCGTCACCACGATCACAATCATGCATGGTTTTCACCCACAGCCACACCCCACGACCGAAGACCGGCTAGACCAGCCGACATACCACGGCCACTGCTTCGCCCGCATGAACACGGATTATCACGCCCCGGACTACTTCTACGGCTGTCTATTTGACCACATTCGAAGGCCTCTGTACATGTCTTTTTTTTGTCCATGTCATCAAGCACAGAAAAGAAAAAGAGAAGAAATACAGCCATATGAAGCACACGATTGCTCTTGCTAGTATATATGGCAACAAACACCTGCCATGCGTGACCTGGACCTTTTAAACACGAGTGTGATCTATTCCATCTTGACTCAAGGTTCACTGTACTGTGTCGGCAGGCATGCGTTGACCGCCACGCCATGCGGTACTTCGCCGATCAGAAAAAGAAACGCTAGGCCGGGACGATCAAAACAATACCAGGATATTTTGGGTTGAGATATTGCAACCACCATGAAGATCGATCCATGCGAATAGTACTCCCTCCGATCCGAAATATTTGGCGGTAATTCTTTTTAACACAGTACAGACGCACACACTCATATATACGTGCATACACTTATCTTTATGAACGCACACATGCATATTTTATCCCTATAAGCACCCCGAGAGACTGAACTAGCATATCATCTTGCGATTGACGAAACCATCATATGCGCCTCGTAGTTGACGGGAACGTTTCCTCTCACTGAACCCGTATTGCCAGAAATTCTGAAATAAATTTCAGGAACATGCGAGCACCAACACTTGAACCCTGATGGGCTCGGGATACCACTATCCTCCTAACCATCCACCCACAGGTTGCTTCGCAGACGTTAAAGCATTTATTGTGCAAATTTCATCACGTTATGAAATGTTGTGACTTTCCAAAATTACCCTCTCTCACATCCGCTCGCTCCCTCTTGTCCACTCTTCCTCATCAACGGCCACTTAACCAGGTTCTGCTCGCTGTGGCTTGTTTTAGTGCTTGTAGTAGCAACTTGATCAATATATCTAGTAGCTTGCTACTGCTTGCAGGTTTGATTAGTTTTGTGTAATGTTTTGCTCAATAAGTTTTGTGTAGGAGTAAGTTTTGTGTAATGTTTTGCTAAGTAAGTTTCGAGTTGTCATTGTTTTCCTGAATGTTGCTTGCAGTGTTTAGTAATTTAGAGTAGGATTAGTGATTTTCTTGGACTACTATAGTGTTTGCTTGCATCAGTAGTATAGCAAGTGCAACAATAGAGTATTAGTGCACTGCTTGCAATACATGCAAGTCTTGGTATTGCTTGCAGTGCTTGCACAAATTAATTCAGTGCATGCTTAATCCTGTCCTAGTCCTAAAAATGACTTAAACACTAACTGAAACACAATAACATTCTGTACAATCAAACACAAACATAGACTACATTTTTTTCAGTACAACAACACACAAACATTGGCAGAAACGTTTTCAGTACAATAACATACAAAAAATAGCTTGAACTTTTTCGGTACCAGGTAAATTTATTCATTGTACATCTTGGCCTAGAATGTGTAGGGAATTAGCATAAACTTCTGGAGGGCATGGAATTCTTGGAGGTAGCAACCCAAGCCTTTCAAGCCTTACTATGTTCACATGGGGAGTTTTATACCCATTTCCCCTTCCATGGTTCATGACTTCAACCATGCAAGCCTGTAAAGCTAGGAAAATCCTATTCAGCTTAGAAACCTCATGGCCACAAAATTCATCAAAAACACTTCTAATAAAAACTTTTAGGGTTCTAGTGGCTTAGAAAATCTGTTAGAGATTGTATAGAGTTGAAAATCCCAAGGTCAAGCACATTTAAATCTGGATTGTTTACTGGCTATTTTAATAGTCCGATGTCCAGTCCAGTACTAGCCAGAACTGCTATAAATTTTGGGTCAGTGGCCAAGCTATGGGGCCTAGCATTGCCCCGCTGGATGTAAATTATTTCTCCAACATCATTTTCAGGCCAAATAGTTTGTATTGCAGGCAAGACCTTGTCTTTTAGGAACTTTCTCATCACTTCCCTGTTGACTTTGCCTCCAATGTCCCTCTAGGTCTATTATCATTTTCCTTATTTCACAAATGGCAAAACACATATTTTCCCTGAAAATATCTCATTTTCTTCACTATCATATCTTGGTCTAGCAACAGTGGTGAGGAACATGACTTTGTCAATACCATTGCTATTTTGAATAGGTCTTATAGGGTCTTCTTCATAATCTAGCAAATAATAATTCCTGTTTATCTTGTTCATGTTTTTGCACAATGAATTATTCTAATATCAATATAAACAATATTTGTACCAAATGTTTTTACTTATGACTTACTTTCATCAAAGCAAATCTTAGCTCATATAAATGTTAAATTTTAACTAGAATGTTTTTGTGTACTGTTATAGCGTCTATATATTATTGAGAAAATACACCTAGCATTTGTTAAATTACAAATTTTGTAGCAAAAAATATATTATTGCTGTTATTGGCACATTTGCCCTTAGAAAGATGAAAGTAAATCTGCTTATATGCAAAATTTTAAAAGGAGATAATCATTGCTGCCATTGATCAACTTGTGACAATTGCATCAATTAATCTCTCCCTCTCTCTCTGTGTGTGTGTGTGTGTGTGTTTTCACGTTCATATATACTTTAATGTCCAATAAATATCTTGATAGAGATATCTAAAGTGTACATCTAAGAAATATTTTGATAGTGGTTTCTAGTTTGTGATTAGGTATATGCAAATAGGAATGTATATTCTATATTTAGTGTTTAGAGGAGGAGCTTCTCACCAAATCATTATTATGTGAGTTCCCATACCTTTTTAGTCAGTTTCTTACATGCTACAACACAATATTTAGTTGATAGCTTGTCCGTGCTTGATGAATATCAAAATGCCGGAAAAAAAGATAGAAGCACAAATTCAAAGTATTGCATAAGGCATACGGATGTACAACCCCAATACCTGGCTACAAGTCCTCCTGGGCATGGATTTGGGTTGCGGAGCTCCCTACTTTCCCTACTCTTCTTTACCTAAAAGAAACAATTATAGGTATTTCTTTCTGATGTTGGCTGAACAAGCAAGATGCATAAAAGGGAGGTGCAAGGGTTGGCCCCGCGGTAAAGTTAACAACGTCATGATTTGTAACTCGTTGCCTTAATTATAAGCTTTGAGTGAAGAAGATCCTGCAGACATAGATGCGGTGTTGGCAACGAGACATTGTTGTGAAACTTAACTAAATACGTAGCCATGGCATATGGGCGATGATTCCCCGTGCTACTTTATACTCAATAACTAGATCATTGATGTTGCGTGTTGTCGCGCCTATAATAAAGCATATCATACACAAGCATGATGTGCATACATGATCAACTATTCAACTTATGAAGCCCTCGGAATTTGGTTGTGCTTCTAGCCAAATAATGTTGCGAGATAACGTTGTTAGTGCATAGAAGTACTCACAACTTGCAATGTCTGTGATACCAAAGCATACATGATCAGAGTCTGTGATCTTTCATACTATAGCTAGCAGATGCTAGAAAGATCCACGAGTACATAATAAAGAATAAACCTACCATGAAACCAGCAAATTCAACAAAATATGAAATTTCTAGATTTACCCAAAGAATATGCAAGAAAGTGTGACCAACATGTAGATTTTGATAGTGAAAATTGATTTCCAAGGCCTAAATTGGCTTTTGGACCCATTCAGTCGCTTTCAAGTCTACATGCAAAAATAAAAAAAAGGACTATAATAGCGTACAATGATAAAATCTATGTAAATGCAACTTGTCCAGATTCACTATCAATTGACTCCCGTAGCAGCTACGTGCTGGTTGTGCATTCCATCTCCTATAGTTCTTCTTGTACCTTGAAGTACGCGGATGGTACAAATATGTTACAAAACCGTTTAATGGTCAAATGATTTTGTTAATCGACACACTGCGGTTATCAAGCTGTACAAGTTTCATAGGTAGCGTCAACTAAACTGCAAGATGGAAACTTAAAATAAAATAATTATATTTTCCATTTATTTCCAAATTCCAAATGCATATGAAGATGTGTGTGTTATGATCTTGATAACCCATAATTCTATGGAGCTAATGGTACATTTAAAGTAGCGTAGGCTATCTTCAAGGTGGACATGCAAACCGCCCGCATTTGTTCGGACAATGGGAGCCATCCAACGCGGGCCTGTATCGGTCTGTGGAGCGGTCCAGACGCGATTTCTCTTATAAAACGGAGACAAAAGTGGGGGGTGGGGGTTGCGGTATCCGAAACATAGGAATCCGACACCCATGGCCCACCCAAAACCCTTCCAGGCCCCTGAACTCGACCCTTCACATTTTCTTTCCTTCTTTCTTTCTCTCTTGCCGTCGTCGCCGCTCCACCACCCTGGCCACCACGCTACAACCCTGCCAGAAATCTGCATCCCCATCACCTCCTGTGCTCCATCAAGGCTCCCCGCCGCTTCTCTTCCATCTCCTTTCAACCCCGTTTCCTCCGACAGCCCCGCTAGGTACCATCCTCTACCGTGCCCAGCAATTGTTCGATGAATCACCGGACCTGAAAATAGTTGTCCCTTCTTCTTTTTCGCAATTGATTCCGATTTGGAGTACATATATGGGCGGTATGTTGAGTCGTCTAATGGCTCGTCAGACGAGGAGGAGTACTCCGATGATACGGTGATGATGCAGGCGGTCCTTGAAGATGCAGAGCGTTCGGAGGAGCATGTTCTCAATTTGAAGGGCTCGATCAAGGGTCATTGAGTGCTCAACCGCAATGGGGCGCGCGGGCATTTGACATTGATGACCGACTACATTCCCCCTGATGCACTATCCACTGACCATTTTCGCCGGCGTTTTCGGATGCGCAAGACAGTCATTGATCGTTTCTACCATGGCATCCGGTCCTAGGATGACTACTTCATCCTGAATAAGGATGCCGTGGGAACGATTGGCTTCTCTGGTTACTAGAAGTGCATGGCCGCACTCTAGATGCTTGCATATGGCACGATGCTACTTCTTGAGCTTGCGTTGGTTTTTTCCTTGAAGAGGAAAGGGTGATGCAGCAAAGTAGAGATAAGTATTTCATTAGTTAGAGAACCAAGGTACGAATCCAGTAGGAGACAACACACGAATCACCAATACCTACATGAACAATCAAACAACATGCACCAACGCGATAAAGGGGTTGTCAATCCCTTCACGGTCACTTGCAAAAGTGAGATCTCGTAGTGATAGATAAACAAAAGATAAAATATTTTTGGGTTTTTTGGTTTATAGATCGGAAAGTAAAAGAATGCAAAATAGTATATCAAAAACTTATATGATGGAAAATAGACCCGGGGGCCATAGTTTACACTACTGGCCTCTCTCAAGATAGCAAATAATATGGTGGGTGAACAAATTATTGTCGAGCAATTGATAGAAAAGCGTAAAGTTATGACGATATCTAAGGCAACGATTATGAAATATAGGCATCACGTCCATGTCAAGTAGACAACTCCTGCCTGCATCTACTACTATTACTCCACACATCGACCGACTCATGCCTGCATCTGGAGTATTAAGTTCATGAAGAACAGAGTAACGCATTAAGTAAGATGACATGATGTAGAGGAATAAACCCAAGCAATATGATGTAAACCCCATATTTTTATCCTCGATGGCAACAATACAATACGTGCCTTGTTGCGCCTACTATCACTGGGAAAGGACACCACAAGATTGAACCCAAAGCTAAAAAATTCTCCCATTGCAGGAAAAACTAATCTAGTTGGCCAAACTAAACCGATAATCCGAAGAGAATTACAAAGATACCAAATCATGCATATAAGAATTCAGAGGAGATTCAAATAATTTCATAGATAAGCTGATCATAAATCCACAATTCATCAGATCTCAACAAACACACCGTAAAACAAGATTATATCGGGTAGATCTCGAAGAACATAGAGGAGAACATGGTATTCAAAATCAAAGAGAGAGAAGAAGCCATCTAGCTACTAGCTATGGACCCGTAGGTTTGAGGTAAACTACCCACGCTTCATCTGAAGGGTAATAGAGTTGATGTAGAAGCCCTCCGTGATCGAATCCCCAACCGGCAGGATGCCGGAAAAGGCCCCTAGATGGGATCTCATGGGAACAGAAGGTTGCGGCGGTGGAAAAGTGTTTTCGTGGATGCTTGTGGTGGTTTGGGGATATATGTGAATATATAGGATGGAGAATTAGGTCATGGGAGTCACGAGGGGCCCACAAGCTAGGGGGGCATGCCTGATACGTCTCAAACGTATCTATAATTTATGAAGTATTGATGCCATGTTTACAGTATTTTTACATGATTTTGGTATGATTTGATTAGAACTAACCCAGACCTACGTTGTTTTCAGCAGAACTACTGTGGTGTTGTTTTTGTGCAGAAATAAAAGTTTTCTGAACGCGCTGAAAATCAATGGAGAATATTTTTGGAAAATATAAAAGATACTGGAACGAAAAGCTACCGGAGGGGAGTCCCGAGGCCACCACAAGGGTGGAGGGCTCCCCCCTAGGGCGCCCCCTATCTTGTGGACTTCCTGTGGACCCCCTTGACTTGTCCCCAACGCCAAACACTCCTATAAATTGAGGAAACTCTTGAACAAGACCTAGATTGAAAATTCCGCCACCGCAAGCCCCCAGAACCACGAGAAATCAATCTAGTCCCTCTCTGGCACCCTGCCGGAGGGGGCCATCATCACCGGAGGCCATGGGGGAGGATCTCATAGGGGCCATCATCGCCATGAAGGCCAAGGACCAGAGGGAGAACCTCTCCCCATCCAGGGGGAGGCTATGGAGGAGGAAGCACAAGGGGGAGAACCTCTCCTCCTCTCTCTCGGTGGCGCCGGAGTGCCATCGGGAGGGGAATCTTCGCCGCGGTGATCGTCTTCATCAACATCACCCTCCTCATCTCTTTTAAGCGGTACACTCTCCTGCACCCCGTTGCAATCACCTACTTGAACATGGTGCTTTATGCTACATATTATGATCCAATGATGTGTTGCCATCCTATGATGTTTTGAGTAGATTTCCTTTGTCTTTGGGTTGATTGATGATCTAGATTGGTTTGAGTTGTATGTTTTATTTTGGTGCTTTCCTATGGAGCCTTCCGTGCCACGCACACATGGAGGATTCCCGTTGTAGGGTGTTGCAATACGTTCATGATTCACTTATAGTGGGTTGCTTGAGTGACATAAGAATAAACCCGAGTAAGGGGGTTGTTGCGTATGGGATAAATGGTACTTGATACTTTAATGCTATGGTTGGATTTTACCTTAATGATTCTTAGTAGTTACAGATGCTTGCTAGAGTTCCAATCATAAGTGCATATGATCCAAGAAGAGAAAGTATGTTAGCTTATGCTTCTCCCTCATATGAAATTGCAATGACGACTACCGATCTTGTTAACAATTGCCAAGGACAATTCCGCACACCGACCCATCATTATTCCACACTCGCTATTTATGATACTTAAGTAACATATTCTAACTTTATGATAATAGCACCTACTTTTATATTTTGGCTCTCTGATACCATGCAAATTTATCCTCTTCACACCCACAACATAGTTTTATTTCTCGTTTCTAGTTGGAAGCAAACGTTCGGTGTACTTAGAGTCGTATCAGTGGCAGATCGGACTTGAGAGAATATTGATCTTACCTTTAGCTCTCTGTGGGTTTGACACTCCATACTTATAACTTCCACCTTTGAAAATTGCTACGATGATTCCCTGCACTTGGGGATTATCAGCGCCCTCCCCCCTTGTGGCCACCTCGCTGCTCTTCCGAATTGATCTCCAAGTCTCCTGGGTGTCTTCTGGTCTAAGAAAAATCATCGCTAAGGTTTTATTCCGTTTGGACTGCATTTGGTATTCCTACTCTGCGAAGCTAAAAAACAAGGAAAAAACAAAAATTGGCACTGGGCCCTAGGTTAATAGGTTAGTACAAAAAAAATATAAAATAGCATATTAATGCATATAAAACATCCAAAACAGATAATATAATAGCATGGAACAATCAAAAATTATAGATACATTGGAGACGTATCAAGCATCCCCAAGCTTAATTCCTGCTCGTCCTCGAGTAGGTAAATGATAAAAACAGAATTTTTTATGTGCCTAACATATTTATCCATGTAATTTTTATTTATTGTGGCATGAATGTTCAGATACATAAGATTCAAAAAAAAGTTTAATATTGACATAAAAACAAAAATACTTCAAGCATACTAATAAGGCAATCATGTCTTCTCAAAATAACATGGCCAAAGAAAGTTATCCCTACAAAATCATATAGTCTGGTTATGCGCCATCTTCATCACACAAAATATTCAAATCATACACAACCTCGATGACAAGCCAAGCAATTCTTTCATACTGTTGGTGTTCTCAAACTTTTTCAACTTTCACGCATGGGCCATGGACATGACACTATAGGTGGAATAAAATATGGTGGTTGTGGAGAAGACAAAAAGAGGGAGATAGTCTCACATCAACTAGGCGTATCAACGGGCTATGGAGATTCCCATCAATAGATATCAATGTGAGTGAGTAGGGATTGCCATGCAACAGATGCACTAGAGATATAAGTTTATGAAAGCTCAAAAAGAAAACTAAGTGGGTGTGCATCCAACTTGCTTGCTCATGAAGACCTAGGCCAATTTGAGGAAGCCCATCATTGGAATATACAAGCTAAGTTATATAATGAAAAATTCCCACTAGCATATGAAAGTGACAAAATAGGAGACTCTCTATCATGAAGATCATGGTGCTACTTTGAAGCACAAGTGTGGAAAAAAGATAGTAACATTGCCACTTCTCTCTTTTTCTCTCATTTGTTTTCCTTTTTTGTTTGTCTTCTTTGGCCACTCTTTTTTTATTTCCTCACATGGGACAATGTTCTAATAATGATGATCATCACACTTCTATTTACTTACAACTCAAGAATTACAACTCGATACTTAGAACAAAATATGACTGTATATGAATGCCTCTGGCGGTGTACCGGGATGTGAAATGACTCAAGCCTGACATGTATGAAAGAATTATGAAAGGTGGCTTTGCCACAAATACGATGTCAACTACATGATCATGCAAAGCAATATGACAATGATGAAATGTGTCATAATAAAATGGAACGGTGGAAAGTTGCATGGTAATATATCTCGGTCTATGAAAATGCCATAATAGGTAGGTATGGTGGATGTTTTGAGGAAGGTATATGGTGGGAGTATGGTACCGGCGAGAGTTGCGTGGCACTATAGAGGCTAGCAATGGTGGAAGGGTGAGAGTGAGTATAATCCATGCACTCAACATTAGTCATAAAAAACTCACATACTTATTGCAAAAATCTATTAGTCATCAAAACAAAGTACTACAAGCATGCTCCTAGGGAGATATATTGGTAGGAAAAGACCATTGCTCATCCCCGACCGCCACTCAAAAGGAAGACAATCAATAAATACCTCATGCTCCAACTTCGTTACATAATAGTTCACCATACTTGCATGCTACGGGAATCACAAACCTCAACACAAGTATTTCTCTAATTCACAATTACTCACTAGCATGACTCTAATATCACCATCTTTATATCTCAAAACAATCATAAGGAATCAAACTTCTCATAGTATTCAATGCACTTTATATGAAAGTTTTTATTATATCCCTCTTGGATGCCTATTATATTAGGACTAAATTTATAACAAAAGGAAATTAGCATGCTTTTTAAAAAGACTCTCAAAATAATATAAGTTAAACATGAGAGTTCAACAATTTCTATAAAATAAGACAACCATCGTGCTCTAAAAATATATAAGTGAAGCTCTAGAGCAATATTGCCTAACTCAAAAGATATAAGTGAAGCACATAGAGTATTCTAATAAATCACGATTCATGTGTGTCCCTCTCAAAAGGTGTGTACAGCAAGGATGATTGTGGCACTAAAAACAAGGAATCAAATCATACAAGACGCCTCAAGCAAAACACATATCATGTGGTGAATAAAAATATAGCCTCAAGTAATGTTATCGATAGACGAAGACGAAAGAGGGGATGCCTTCCGGGGCATCCCCAAGCTTAAGCTCTTGGTTGTCCTTGAATATTACCTTGGGGTGCCTCGGGCATCCCCAAGCTTAGGCTCTTGCCACTCCTTATTCCAAAGTCCATCAAATCCTTACCCAAAACTTGAAAACTTCACAACACAAAACTCAACAGAAAATCTCATAAACTCCGTTAGTATAAGAAAATAAATCACCACGTTTGGTATTGTTGTGAACTCATTCTTTATTTATATTGGTGTAATATCTAATCTATTCCAACTTTTCCATGGTTCATACCCTGATACAACCCATAAATTCATCAAAATAAGCAAACAACACAAATAAAATAGAATCTGTCAAAAACATAATAATGTGTAGCAATATGGAAACTTCGTATACTTCTGTAACTCCAAAAATTCTGAAAAATTAGGATAACCTGGGAAATTTGTGTTCCTATCTTGTGCAAAAAGAATATGATCAAAAGCATGCTTCTGTGAATTATGATAATTATTTTCCTAGGCGCAAAAGTTTTTGTTTTTCAGCAAGACCAAAACAACTATCACCGTAAGCCATCACAAAGGTCTTAGTTGGTACAAACACTAATTAAAACACAAAAAAACATCTAAAGAAAGGCTAGATGAATTATTTATTGGAAAATAGCAAGGAAAAATATTTGGTTGTCTCCCAACAAGCGCTTTTCTTTAAAGCCTTTTAGCTAGGCATTGAGATTTCAATGATGCTGACATGAAACACAAGAATTAAATCACAAAGAGAGAATCATAAAACACATGACAAACACATCTAAGTCTAACATACTTCCTATGCGTAGGTATTTTATAAGCACACAAATTATCAAGGCAAGCAAAAACTAGCAAATACAAGGAAGGAGAAAGAGACGCTAGGAATCTCAACATGAAGAGAGGTAATTTAGTAACATAAAAATTTCTACAACCATATTTCCTCTATCATAATAATTACATGTAGGATCATACGCAAATACAACAATATAGTATCACATAACATATTCTCAACACGATCCACATGCATGCGAAGTTGACACTCTTCTAAAATAGAGGGATTAACATTAACTAAAGCCATGACCTCTCCAAACCCACTTTTATCAAAAATTTCGTAAGATTGAACATTCTCCAAATATGTGGGATCTAAAGTTGACACTCTTAAAACCCACTTTCAATACTATTGCGAACATTATTATCAATCTCATATTCATCATGGGGCTTGAATAAATTGTCAAGATCATAAGAAGAATCACCCCAATCATGATCATTTCAACAAGTAGTAGACATAGCAAAACCGGCATCCCCAAGCTTTGGGTTTTGCATATCATTAACACAATGGACATTAATAGAATTTATAGTAACATCATTGCAATCATGATTTTCATCGACGGAACTATCAAGTGTGGGTGCAATAGCAATAATTTCATGTTTAACAAAAGGAACTATAGAAAGTTCATCTCCATAAACATAATTAATATTGGCACCATGGCCATAAGAATAGCAAGCATCATGTTCATCAAGGGATATTTCAATCAAATCATCGGAATCGTAATTATCTATAGATTCATGCATATCATTATTTTCTTCCAAAGCAACGGTCATTCTCTCAATAAATTCCTTAACATAGGCATTATGAGCATAGTTCTCATAGCATTATGAGCATATTTTGATTTGTAGAGAGTAATATCATACTTTTAAGTCAAAGAAGCAACTTCATAAGTGATACGTCTCCAACGTATCTATAATTTTTGATTGCTCCATGCTACTCTATCTACTGTTTTAGGCAATATCGGGCTTTATTATCCACTTTTATATTATTTTTGGGACTAACCTATTAATCGGAGGCCCAACCCAGATTTGCTGTTTTATGCCTATTTCAGTGTTTCGAGGAAAAGGAATATCAGACGGAGTCAAAACGGAACGAAATCAACTGGAGAAGTTATTTTTGGAAGGAAAGCAACCCAGGGAACTTGGAGTGCACGTCAGGGGAGATATGGGCTGTCCATGAGGGTGGGGGCGCGCCCACCCCCTGGGCGCGCCCCCCGCCTCGTGGGCCCCCCGTAGCTCCACCGACGTACCCCTTGCACACATATATACTATTGTACCCTAAAACTTCCAGAATAGAAGATAGATCGGGAGTTCCGTCGCCGCAAGCCTCTGTAGCTACCAAAAACCTCTCGTGAGCCTGTTCCGACACCCTGCCGGAGGGGGAACCCATCACCGGTGGCCATCTTCATCATCCCGGCGCTCTCCATGACGAGGGAGTAGTTCACCCTCGGGGCTGAGGGTATGTACCAGTAGCTATGTGTTTGATCTCTCTCTCTCGTGTTCCCTCTATGGCACGATCTTGATGTATCCCGAGCTTTGCTATTGTAGTTGGATCTTATGATGTTTCTCCCCCTCTACTCTCTTGTGATGAATTGAGTTTCCCCTTTGAAGTTGTCTTATCGAATTGAGTCTTTTATGAGAACACTTGATGTATGTCTTGCGATCCACTTGATGTATGTTTTGGTGATCAACTTGCGGGTTTCGTGACATTGGGAACCTATGCATATGGGTTGGCACACGTTCTTGACTCTCCGGTAGTAGCTTTGGGGCTCTCTTTGAAGTACTTTTATGTTGGTTGGATGGATCTGAGATTGTGTGACGCATATCGTATAATCATGCCCACGGATACTTGAGGTGACAATGGAGTATCTAGGTGACATTAGGGTTTTGGTTGATTTGTGTCTTAAGGTGTTATTCTAGTACGAACTCTTTGATAGATTGATCCGAAAGAATAACTTTGAGGTGGTTTCGTACCCTACCATAATCTCTACATTTGTTCTCCGCTATTAGTGGCTTTGGAGTGACACTTTGTTGCATGTTGAGGGCTTGTTATATGATCTATCTATGTTATTATTGTTGAGAGAACTTGCACTAGTGAAAGTATGAACCCTAGGCCTTGTTTCCTATCATTGCAATACCGTTTACGCTCACTTTTATCGCTCGTTACCTTGCTGTTTTTATAATTTCAGATTACAAATACCTTTATCTACTATCTATTTTGCACTTGTATCACCATCTCTTCGCCGAACTAGTGCACCTATACAATTTACCATTGTATTGGGTGTGTTGGGGACACAAGAGACTCTTTGTTATTTGGTTGCAGGGTTGCTTGAGAGAGACCATCTTCATCCTACGCCTCCTACGGATTGATAAACCTTAGGTCATCAACTTGAGGGAAATTTGCTACTATCCTACAAACCTGTGCACTTGCAGGCCCAACAACGTCTACAAGAAGAAGGTTGTGTAGTAGACATCAATAAGCACCCTTAAAAGCAACAAATTCTTCAATTTGTTCGATATCATAATAACTATAAACACCCTTTTCATAAGAAGATAAGATTTCATTATCATTAAACTCACATAAGTAGGAAAGGTGTTTTTTAGGGTTCTGAAGTAAAATCAGAAAGTTCACAAAGATTCCAAGCATAACATAGCAAACAATTTATTTGATTCCATAAGAGTCTTCCTTTTTCAGACAAATGGTGATGCACAAAATGAGCATGCTCATCTAAAGATTTTCCCTCAACTAAACTAGTTAGGGTTTCAGCACGAGCACATATGGATCGAAGATGATCCAAGTAGAAAACTTTAACTTGATCCATATCAAAAGATTTTTAGCAAACAAAGATGTAAGCACATAGAAGGCACATGGAAACACAAGCAAAGATAGCAAACAAGCAAAAAGGCATGCGGAATGACAGACGGAAGAAAAGCGAAGAAAAGGGCAAAGAAAAGGGTGAATCTTTTCGAAAATCGTTTTAGAAGTGGGGGGAAGGAAAACGAGAGGCAAATGGCGAATAATGTAATGCAAGAGATGCGAGTTTTATGATGGGTACTTGGTATGTCTTGACTTGGCGCAGATCTCCCTTGCAACGGCGCCAGATATTCTTCCTGCTACTTCCTGGCTTACGTTGGATTTTCCCTTGTAGAGGAAAGGGTGATGCAGTAAAGTAGAGATAAGTATTTCCTTTAGTTAGAGAACCAAGGTATCAATCCAGTATGAGACAACGCACAAATCACCAATACCTGCACAAACAATCAAACAACTTGCACCCAACACGATAAAGGGATTGTCAATCCCTTCACGGTCACTTGCAAAAGTGAGATATGATAGAGATAGATAAACAAAAGATAAAATATTTTTGGGGTTTTTTGGTCTATAGATTGGAAAGTAAAAGATAGCAAAATAGTAGATCGGAAACTTATATGATGGAAAATAGACCCGGGGACCATAGGTTTCACTAATGGCTTCTCTCAAGATAGCAAATAATATGGTGGATGAACAAATTACTGTCGAGCAATTGACAGAAAAGCGCAAAGTTATGACGATATCTAAGGCAATGATTATGAAATATAGGCATCACGTTCGTGTCAAGTAGACCGACTCCTGCCTGCATCTACTACTATTACTCCACACATCGACCGACTCCTGCCTGCATCTAGAGTATTAAGTTCATGTAGAACAGAGTAACACATTAAGTAAGATGACATGATATAGAGGAATAAACTCAAGCAATATGATGTAAACCCCATCTTTTTATCCTGGATGGCAACAATACAATACGTGCCTTGTTGCCCCTACTGTCACTGGGAAAGGACACCGCAATATTGAACCCAAAACTAAGCACTTCTCCCATTGTAAGAAAAACCAATCTAGTTGGCCAAACTAAACCGATAGTTCGAAGAGAATTACAAAGATATCAGATCATGCATATAAGAATTCAGAGGAGATTCAAATGATATTCATAGATAAGCTAATCATAAATCCACAATTCATTAGATCTCGACAAACACACCGCAAAAGAAGATTACATCGGATAGATCTCCAAGAACATCAAGGAGAACATGGTATTGAGAATCCAAAAGAGAGAAGAAGCCATCTAGCTACTAGCTATGGACCCATAGGCCTGAGGTAAACTACCCACGCTTCATCGGAAGGGCAATAGAGTTGATGTAGAAGCCCTCCATGAACGAACGCCCCTCTGGCAAGATGCCGGAAAAGGCCCCTAGATGGGATCTCACGGGAACAGAAGGTTGCAGCGGTGGAAAAGTATTTTCGTTGATGCTTCTGGTTGTTTGGGGATATATGTGAATATATAGGACGGAGAATTAGGCCAGGGGAGTCATGAGGGGCCCACAAGGCAAGGGGCGCCCCCCCTCCCCCTTGTGGCCGCCTCGTGGCTTTTTCGACTTGATCTCCAAGTCTCCTGGGTGTCTTCTGGTCCAAGAAAAATTATCGCAAAGGTTTTATTCCGTTTGGTATATCTTCACTGCGAAGCTCAAAAACAAGGAAAAAACAGAAACTGGCACTGGGCTCTAGGTTAATAGGTTAGTCCTAAAAATAATATAAAATAGCATATTAATGCATAAAAAACATCCAAAATAGATAATATAATAGCATGGAACAATAAAAAATTATAGATATGTTGAAGACGTATCGCATGGCCGCTGATTCGTGGGACGAGTACCTACCGATGTCTGAGAGCACATGCGGAGATGCCATGGTTAGGTTTACAACTACCGTGGTCGAGGTGCTCGGACCTCAGTACCTGAGAGAACCAACTGTGGCAGACACTGACATGCTCCTGGCAATCTCAGAATCAAGAGGGTGATCAGGTTTGTTTGGATCTCTTGACTGCATGCATTGGAAATGGAAGAACTGCCCGAAGGCTTTGCAAGGGCAATATCAAGGTCATGTTAAGAAGCCCACCATCATTCTTGTAGCAGTTGCATCACATGATCTTTTGATTTGACACTCTTTCTTTGGCATGCCCGGGTCTCACAATGAAATCAATGTGCTCCAACGATCGCTGTTGTTTGCAAGGCTGACTGAAGTAGAAGCTCCTCCTTGCCACTATACTGTCAACGAACATGAGTATAACATGGGCTACTATTCGGTGGACGGTATCTATCCTGCATGGGCTACCGTTGTCAGCACCATCTCAAACCCATTTGGCCGTAAAAAAGCTCACTTTGCCTAAAGACAATAAGTAACTCGAAAGGATGTCGAGAGGGCATTTGGAGTTCTGCAATTGTTCGTGGACCTGCTATACAATGGGATCCGGAAACCTTGTGGGAGATGATGACATGTCGTGTGATCATGCACAACATGACCGTCAAGGATGAGTGTGGCAATCCTGCGACATCTCTAGAATTTGAGAACATGGGTGATCCTACCCAACTTTCGGACCAGTCCGACCACATTGGAGGAGTTTATTCAAATGCATCAACAATGGCATCGACCAACTCACGAGCAGCTGAAGGAAGATCTGATTGAGTATCAGAGGGCGGTGAAAGGGGACAACAATGTTGGGATGTAATATTTCAACTTTTCTAAATTTAAACTAGTGCTGCATGCGGCTATTTGAACGTATGTACACTTTGCATGTGGCTACTTGATCGTGCGGACTAGGAAAAGAAAAAGCAAAAAGCCGGATGTATGCGGATAAGGTTGGATGACGTCCTCCTGCATCTGTGTCTGCGGACTGATCTCCTAACCACGGACGGATGCCGGAGGAAATTTACGGGTTACCGTTCGAGACCATAAGAAAGCCTGTAAAATGACAACCTGGTATGCAAAGTCTTCTCTTTGTCTCCTGCATCGGGCTGTTGTTCCTGATCTGAAACACACGCAATGTATAGTAAGTGATGTGCATCATCACATCAAGTTCTTTGTTAGTGCTCCTTGTCTGCTAGCTGCGTGCTTTCCCGTGCGTGCGTGCGTGCGATGCGTACGTGAGAGTGATTGCCGTTTGCTTGCCCCCCTCGGTTAAGCGCTCACCACCTCGATTGTACATAGCCATCAAGATTATTATAGGCACCACTGGCGTAATAAGGAAAAAGTCCATTTCAAACCCTGAATTTGTAGAGGTTTGGTGAAACAAACCCTTAAGTCGAAATCCCAGTCGATTGTCTCCTGAACTATGCAATCCCGGTCTAAATTAAACCCTGGCGTCGTTTGGCAAACCAGGATCGTCGACAAGTCATAGGATGGCCGGGATTGGTGCCATTTCGCACTGTTTCCCGTTGGGCCGGCCTGCTTTAGTTTTTTCCCTTGTTTTAAAACGTGCAGTTTTTTTATCCTTTAAAACTGCAAAAAGAGCAGCTAGGGTGACTTGAACCCGAGACCTCCTGCTATTGGTTGACAGACGCTACAACCAGGACAGCACGTCATTGTTCACATTCTCCCTGTTTCTTCTTTTTCTTTTTTCTTTTCCTTTTCTTTTTCTGTTCTTTTTATTTTTATTTGTCGTTTTAAATTTTAGCTAAATCCATGATCATCTTAGTAGGAAATACCAAACGGAAAAAAAACCTCGTGAACCAAATTTTCAAAAGGAAAAAAGGTCATGATTTTTTTAAAAAAAATTCATGCATTTAGAAAAAGTTCAAATTTTTTGAAAAGAAGTTCACAAATTTCCAAAAGAAAAGTTCACAGATTTTGGAAAAAAGTTGTACAAATAAAAAGAGTTCGTGGATTTGTAAAAAGTTCAAGGATTCAAAAAAGTCCATGAGTTTTGTAAAAAGTTTCACGCATTAGATAAAAATAGAAAAAAACTAAGAAATTGGAATAAATTATTCACAAGAGGTGATGCGGCGTGGTTGGTGGACAGTTTTTGCACCAACAAGGGGAGGTTGCGAGTTCAAAACACCTTATGTGCGCACCTTTTTTTTAGCAATGTAACAAAAGAAAAGACATTTTAACAGACAAAAAAAATACAAATGGGTTGCTGGGATTCTAGCTCAGCTCCGACAGCTTAAGACTTGATGCAAAAAACCAATGGACCGAGAATACTTTGCTGATTACAATCCAAAAACAATGCTATTTAACAATCGTTTTAGTACAAAATTTCATCGTTTTGAAAACAAGTTCATTGAATTTGAAAAAAGTTCACGAATTCAAAAGATTCAAAAAAATAGTTCACGAAAACGAAAAAAGTTCATAAACTCGAGAAAAGTTCACGAAATTGAAAATAGAAGTAAAACAGAAGAAAACCGGCCAAAGAAAAAAAAACTAAACAAGCTGGAATCTAGCACAAACAATTAAATCGTTATTAAAAGAAGAAAAAAAGAAGTACACTATCACGAGGCGGGTCTTGTCCTGGATGGTTAGCGCGTTCGTGCACTGCCTGTGATGTGCAGGGTTCAAACACCGCGGCGCACATTTTTTGGAAGTTTTTGCAGAAGAACGTAAAAAAAAATATGATGGGCCGTCCAGTGCCCGCCTTAGTCAATATTACTGCTGCTTGGTCCACGAGCCATACGAATCCCTGCCACGTCAGTGTTTTTATGCCTAGAACAACGTCAGGGTTCGATTTAGACCGGGATTGCATAGTTCAGAGTGCAATTGACCGGGATTTCGACTTGAGGGTTCATTTCGGCAAACCACTACGAGTTCAGGGTTTAAAATGGACTTTTTCCACGTAATAATGGTGGTTACCATTGCAACAGTACATCTCTTGACTAAGACTAGCTACAATGGAGAGTAATATACACTAGTAACATACATATATACCTAAACTATGTTACTATCTCAATAGTGGGTAGTAATATAAGTGTGGTAACATGCAAAACTTCATTTATTAGGTTATAGACTCATATTATATTGGGATATGTGATGTTACAGTAATTAGCTAAGTTACTAGAACTACATCTTTCCTTATTAACTCATTGCCACATAAGCAAATTTGCTGAGTTAGACTCGATGTTACTATCGAAGTTACACCCATTGTGGAGTATCGGCATTGACCGCGACGCCGTTGATCGCTCAACCTATGAAACACCAGGTTGGGTATTTTGAGATTGGGATACCGCGACCACCATAAGATCCATACGAACAGTGGAGCATATATGTCGATAATGTGGAATTATGTACTTATCCTTCAGGTTATTATAGGCACGCACTGTCTAACACACCCTGTTGATGAAGGGTGTCGCACTTTCAATTGCTTTGAGGCCCCCGTGTCGCCCCCCGCTAATGCGGCTCGGGTGGAACCCTACCCCCACCGTCGCCGGGCTCCCAACCCCTCCCCTCCGCCGCCGTTGGAGGAGGCAGCCGGGCAAAGCCTCGGGCGGCTGACGGCGGCGGCGGAGGCTCCCTTCCCTCCCGTGTTCCTTTGGATGAGGCGGGTCACCCGGGGCGCAGGAGTCCTCCTCCCCGATCCGAGCCGTCGTCGCGACGGCGCGGCCGATCTGAGTCCGCCAACGGCGCCTTAGCGATGTGGTGATGGGAGGAGGCGGCGGAGCGGCGGACTTCATGGAAGATCTGGTGGTGCCGGCTGCTCGGTGGGCGTGCTCGGTCATGGCGGCATAGGTCGCAGTGGCCGGCGGCTTAGCCGGTCGACGGCGGCGGAACATTGCCTGTGGCAGCGACGATGTTCTGTCTGGATCCCGGGGCGGCGGCCCTGGAGGGTGGCGGCTGGTGAAGCTAGGGCTTCCCGCGGCGGCATGGCGTGGTGTCCCTGTCCAAGGTGGATCTGTGACGGTGATCTTCTATGGATTGGTTTGGATCAGAGGCGGTGACGAGCGCGCGAGATCCATCTCGGCGGCTCTCGTGGCTTGGCGAGGCGGGGTAGGAGCCCTCCTCCTAGGCTCCAGTGGTGGCACACTCAGGCTGTGGCCGATGCGCCAGGACTCCTATGGTGGCACTGTTGTTGCGGTTGGTCGCCGGATCTAGGCGATTGGATCCGGGGCTTTGAAGGCGGTCGAGACGGCGCACATGTTGTCGGGTGGATTTTTTGGGACGGATCCGGGTGAAAACCTGGTTTTCGGTCGATGGCCGGAGCCGGTGATGACGATGCCCTTATCATCGTTTCCTTCATGAAGGCATTATCGAGGTGAAGCTCCCAACTCCACTCAATACCTTCGGGGGAAACCCTCGATCAGCTGATCGGATGTTGGCGGCAAGCATGTGTCGTTACCCCATTGGGGGCGGCATTCTTGGAGGTGCACTCGGCTCCACGGGACCAACAGACAGCATCTTTTGTAGAGCGGTGCTTCATCCTATACATTGATGGCGACGGATCTCGAGGGCGTGGCGCAGTGCAGATTCGGGGTTCGATGTGCGAGGATGGACTCACGCAGGAAGACGACGTTGTCTGGCGTCGTGGTGGCGTCGATGGCAGAGAGAACTGGCACGGTAGATGCAATAGTACAGCTCTGAAGATGGATTGGTGGCAGGTGGCTGCGGCGGTCTCATACCCGGCAGGCGTCCTGGTTGAGGAGTGCGCCGGACTGGTAGGTGACCCATACTCGGCAGGGGTCCTGGTTGGGACCTCAGGTCTTAGATGTTTAGGTTTGACTGCGATGTCTGTTTGGTATTAGGCCCAAACTATCAGCGCCCCTTCATCAACTGGATAGGAGTAGCGACAGTTGTTGCTTAGACAGTGGTTTTAGTCTTACTGTTGTATAACTTTGTAAGGTCTCGTGAGAATAATTAATAAAATGGCCGCACACATCACCCAGATACAGAGGCCGGGGTCCTCCTCCTTTTAGAAAAAAACACACTCTGTTGATCGTTGCTCCGTCCAAAAACTAATCGCTATCAAGTGCAGTACTTCCTATAAGAAATTAATAATATCTCGTTGTTGATCGGATGGATATTATACGATATGTCTACTTGGAACCTTCTACAGCAGCAGCCAGCGGCTAGCAAGAGAAAAAGATTGCTGCAGTTGCATGCGTCTTAGAGCATGTCTAATACAGTCCTTAAACCAAAAAAAAAACAAAAATAACCGTTTTTTACGGGTTGGACGAAAAAACCGCGTAAACTAGAACCCTTAACCTTAAACCCTTTAAAAAAAATAAGGATCGGACCTACGAACCCTCTCCCAACCTGTAGAAGTGAGGATTGGGGGCAAAATCTACCCCAACCCTCACTTCGATCCGGCCACGCGCGGGAGGGAAATTTCCCGTCCCCAACCTCCTCCCGCGCCTTCCCCAAGCCGCCGTTGGCCGCATCTCGGGCCGCCGCCGCCGTCCCGCCCCCGCGCCAACCCGAGCCGCCTCCGGCCGCATCTCGGGCCGCCGCCGCCATCCCGCCCCCGAGCTCGTCCACCGCCGCCAGCCGCATCTCGGGCCACCGCCCCGTCCCGCCCCGAGCTCCTCCACCGCCACCCCCGAGCTCCTCCACCGCCGCCCCCGGCCTCCTCCACCGCGGGCCGTCCAAGGTGAGCTCCCCTGCTCCTCCTCCCTCTGTCTCCACACCGCCGGCCTCCTCCACAGCGAGCTCCGGCCGGCCCTGTTTCCTGTATTTTTGTTACAGAGCAACACTACTTTCGGTGTTTTGCAAGCAAGATTTGCCATAGTTCAGGGTCCAGCTCATTTTTGGGACAAAAAAAAACCTTGAAGAACATCATGAAATGTTGTGTGATTCTACACAACATGATCATCAAGGAGGAGAGAGGGTTAAAACTGCCTTGTTTCTATGACAATGTTGGTACTCGTGTGCAACTGGAAAGAAACCCTTGTCGCCTACAAGCTTTTCTTGAAGCACATCGTCAGATTGAGGATGCAAACACTCATGGTCAGCTCCGGAATGATCTAGTAGAGCGCCAGTGGCAGTTGGCTGGGCGGCACCAAGGCCCATGATCTACCTTTGTTTACTTTTTTATGTCCTATTTGACTCGAACAATTATTATAATTTGCTTCAAAGCATTGTTGTAATAAATTGAATGATTATTATGTGTTTGAAAATACTATTCTGTGTTATTGAGATGATGAAAATTGTGATATGTCAAATGACAGTTTTAAGGGTTGGGGCTAGGACAAAGACTAGAACCCTCAAACCCAACCCTTATAACGGGGACAAAGACTAGAACCCTCAAACCTAACCCTTATAACGGAATATATAAGGGTTAGGTTTGAGGGTTCTAGTCTTTGCCCCTGTTTTTCAACCCTTAAAAATGTCAAAAATAACCAATTCTCAACCCTTAAAATTAGTTTTAGATTTAAGGGTTTGAGGGCTCTACTAGACATGCTCTTACTACTTGATCGGCGTTTGTTTCTAGCGAGCGCTGAGGCCATCATTGTTATTGCTAAGCTGTACGTATGACATGCAATACTAGTACCATAATGGATACAGGGGATATTTGAAGTGTTTACGCATCATTTTAGAAAATGTTCATGTATTAAAAGGATTGCTCTACTATTCAAAGAAAAATCCATGTAGCTTATTAAAATGTGTTCTTTTTAAACAATTCTTATATACAAATGAAAAATGGTAAAAATAAAACTAAGACAAAAAGGTAAAATAAAACAAAAACAGGAAGGAATTTTTTTGACTGAAACTCCCCTAAGCACGCCTTCCCACCCCATATTACAGGCCTGATCCACGCCCGAGGGCTGGCGGGCAATCCCCTAAAACTCTAAACTCCCTGGTGCGTCCATGGTTTTGGGGCGAGTGGGCCCATGTTGTCAATGTATGCTCGCACGGGCTTGGGCCTTTCTGTTTTTGCTGCGTGCTTAACATATCGCCCCTTTCCTCATTAGGTGATGGGGCTGCGTGGTTTTCATGTTGGGGTTTGGGTTGGTTGTTTGATGTGTGCTTGTTGTTACCAGGGTGTTGCCGATTTGGCATTGGATTGGGCTGGCTCATGTTTGATTTTTGCTTTGTGGTTGGGTGGTTTCGACTTTTCCGATGTGATGTCATGGATGTTGCTGCTATAGGAGTGTGAGTGCTCGGTTCGGGTTGTATCAAGTATTTTCCTTGTTGTTTCTCAAATTAACCCTAATGAATATTAATGGTCAGATGGGTTAGTGTTAGGTTTGGTTAACGAATGTAGATTATTTTGAGGTGATTTTCATGGCCAAAAAAGTATGGGCTTGGCCATTAGGTGTTGTTTATGTGAGAGACAAAGCTACAAGCTCATGTCCCTATCATAGAAAAATAGTTAATTTGTAAGTGCTATACTCAGGAATCATCAAGATTTAGGATTACTGAAATGAGAAGGGGTTAGTTTATTTAGTGTGCTTTGTTGTGATTAACAAAGATGAGATGAGATCAAAGTATTGTTATATTTTGCCATATATTTGTTTGTTACATCTCTAGATTATTGAGCTACTATATTACTGTTTAACCTTGTGCTTAGTGCAAAATTCATGCCGATAACGATGCTTCATCTGAAGAGTTGGGGACATTAGTTTACTAGATTGCTAGCATTCTTGGTATGCTTCATTGGCAATTCGCGTGGCAGGATTCAATTTTTTTTTGAGTCCGCGACAGAATATGTCTGACAAAGATTTGAGGTGTGCATGAAACTTTTGTGTTTTATCATAAAATCACTCTAGTTTTGTGCCTTTGCAGTCGTCTTTGCATCAATTTAATTGTGGTTTATCATATAATGTAGATAATTCATTGCTTAATTGCCAGCGATGTTACAAGGAGAGGAAGTTGGACCTTTGTGAAGAAAGTATATTTTTATAACCCTAGAAAAATAAAACAAAAATTGTTCGAAAGTTTTTTTGCTAGAAGAGAGATTGGGCCTGAAGGGGGTACCTAGGAGAGGCCTGAAGGGGATACCTAGGAGAGGCCTGAGAGGCCCAGCTGCCGAACTTACACTCACTCCTAGGGGGCTCCTAGGGCCATGTGTAGAATACTTTTACAATTTGTTATTGTTGCTTGTCCATATTCATTTATCATCGACCTCTCACTTTTAAATATGTGGTTATGTTTGTCCAGTTTGAGTTTTGCTTGAGGACAAGCATGGTCTAAGATTCGGGGAGCTTGTACATGCATTTTTATCACTATTTAAGAGGATAAACACTTCTTTTGTGCCTTTGCAATCACCTTCGCATCAATTTAGTAGTGGTTTATATATAATGCAGAGAATTCATGGATTAATTCCCAGTCATGCTGTCAAGAGAGTAATATGGACCGTTGTTAACAAAATATATTTTTGGGATTCAAGAAAAATAAAAACAATTGTTCGGAAGTTCTTGCACTAGATGAGCCACTGGGCTGAAAGGGGGGGGGGGGGTACTTGAGCCTGCATTTTAGAATTGATCTTTATTGAGTATGTACAGTCTATATTTCCGTTTTGAGGAGATTTTGATGGCACGGGTTCATTAGTTTCAGACCTATCTTAGTCTTAATTAGATATGTATGAGTACGATGGGTAAGATTTGTAGATGATATTTAACCCAATTATGTATTACTCCGATGGGTAAGATTTTGATATGGTAATTATTTATTTTTAAAATGTTTAACATGTATAAAAATGATACTGGTTTCTAGGAAAATTTTAAAACATGCATGAAAAATAGACATCAAAACATAAATTTCAAAATATCTTAATTACATATTTGCAAAATGTTAAACGTGTATACAAAATATTCATGATGTATACGAAAGGTGTAGAAATAAAAAGTAGACATTAAAAAGGATGTTGGAAAACAATATTAAAAATTCTATAAAAATGTTAGATGCGTATAGAAAAATGTCCCTCGAGTATATGGAAAGTGTCCACTGGGAGTGAAAAAATATAGGCATGTGTTGAAAAATAAAAATTCACTTAAATAGTAAAAATTATGTTGTAAACCGGTAAGAAAGAAGGAAAGCCTACAAAAGAATGCTGAAAACCAAAAGAGAACTAAATAAATAAAAAGTAATTGAAAAAGGAAAAAATTATGAACTATGTATTAAAAAAATTATTAAACATTAACAAAAATGATATGATATATATGAAAATTTAAAACATACATGATAATTTTAACATAGAAAAACGTATTTGAGAAAAGTTAATTATTTATTTTAAAAATTCTAAATGAGTATAAAAATATTCCTGATGTATAGAAAAACATTTATTAGAAAATTAGACATCTAAACTTATATTGCAAAAAAATATTATTCATGTATATTAAAAAGAGACATGTATAAAGATGTTCTTGATGCATACAAAAGATGTACATTGTGCTTGAAAAAGAAGAAACATCTTGAAATAATAGAAAATGCATAAAATATATTGTACAATGGGAAGAAAAAGAATAAAAACTCAAAAAGAACAGAGAAAACCAAAGAAGAAAAGGAAAAGGAAATACAAAATATGGAAAAACGAAACAACTAAAATAATAATTATTTATTTTAAAAATCTTAAACATGTATAAAATGTTACTGATGTAGAAAAATTTAAATCATACATGAGAAATTATGTTGGAAAAAAGTGTTTGTAAAAATTTTAGACATATGTAAAATATATTCATGATGTGCATAAAAATCTATAACTTGCAGGAAAAAGTAGAAATTGAAACATATATGTAAAAATAGTATTAATCATGTATGTCAAATATGTTAGACTTGTATAGAAAGATGTTCGTGATGTATATGAAGAGTGTACATTGTGCATGAAAAACAAATAGACACATGTTGAAAAAAAGGGGAAAAAGTAGAAAACAAAACAATGCAAACCGACAAGGAAATAATAAAGCCAAAAAAGAAAGAAAAAAGATCAGAGAAAACCAAAGAAATATAATTTTTTTTTAAAAGAGAACAATAATCTGGAAAGTAAAAAAAAACAAAGAAAACCCCAAGAAAAAATGGGACAAGATTGGAAAACCCAAAAAAACACAGTAGAAGAAAACCTAGCACTACAGTCTTTGGTCGGCCTGATGGCGTCCGGAAGGTGATTCCTAATACGAACCAGTATGGTCGAGACACATGATTTGCGCCAATGTCCAATGTTATCTCCTTTAGCATACTGGGCATTGGGCCAATTTTTTTTCAAAAGAAAAAAAACTAGGCTATGGACCTTTTTCGTTCTTTATCACGAAAGGTGGATGATTTAGTGATGGTGGGCCACATCGCATTAGGAACGAAGTGCATCGAGTCATCAATTGGCTCAAAACAATTAAATGGAAGATGGATAATTGGATATGTTTTAAAAAACCCGGGAAGATGGACTTAATGAATACCTCAAAACAAGAGAAGGATTACTGCTTATGGAGGTGGAAAACATGCCGAAACGGGCTTAACCTAGCGAACTAATATCTCAAAAGAAAAAAAAAAACACCAAACTAAACATGGTGGCAGAGAGTCAAAAGGGGCACACACATGACCAATGGCAAGCTAGCAACATATGCACCTCCCATAGCGATAGCGACGACACATGTGGTACTCTCGATTCCATATCATGGAATGAACATTCGATTGTTCTATCAACTTTATTTAGTGATTATTTTTAGATACCTAAATATTGCCTTAATATGTTCGTACTGATGACTGTTGCCACAGACATTCCACCACCAGACCAACGTGGACGTGCCAATAGGGACGACACAGCATCCATCGACCGACCCAACGACAGAATTTCAGAAAAGGCATGCCTTTGATTCTCATTCTATTGATACCATCCTCACTGACTTCATATATAAATATAGTTGAATTTGTTAAGTGCCCCTATATTCTTATCTCGCCTTGGGCCCTCAAAATAGGAAGAGGTAGCATCAACTGGGAGGAATCGTATGGGATGAGCGTTTGCCTTTTCTTTCTGTACTTACCAATCCATGTGCTGTTTCTTTCTCCTTTTTCGCTCTCCATCCATCTACAGTCACGTGATACCACGTGAACAAGCACATTGGTCGCCCCTTTTCTTTATTGTACTTGTGTCATTGTTACACTTTAAACGGTACATATGTTATTTATAGCAGGTTTATCAGCGCAAATTGCTTTTGGAGACCTTTAAATGCAAAATTCAAAATTCATGAAAATTCATACTTTTACATTTCAAAAAATTCTGACAAAAGTACAGATATAGATGAAGGCATAATGTACAAGTTTGTAAATTTTTCACACGAAATACGTTAAAATGAGGGTTGTGCAAAAAAAAAAACAAATGTACGTTTTTCTAAAACATGATACTATTCATCTTTTAGACCATGAATTTTTCTTTTTTTGTATAGGTCGCATTTCGACGTATTTCATCCTGAAATTTTATACACACACACCTCACATCCTTATTTAGTTGTACAATTTTTTGCAGATATTTTGAAACAAAAAATTTTGAATTTTGAATTTTTCGAAAAATCTGCCTCCATGGAGGCCGAGATCCAAAACGCCGTACTCGTTTATCAGGGATTAATTACACCGTCAGTATAACATGTAGTCTGTGAGAATCCAACATAAACTATGAGCCGCTGAGAGATCTATGCGCGGTTCAAACCCAAAGTATTAGCAGCATCTTGCTTTTCTGTGGCCCATAGGAACCCAACGGATGTGGCTATCGAACGGCTGACTGACACTGAAACTTCCAAGTATGTTCTACTTCTATGGTTCCTCTCTTCTATGGCCGGAGGCGTCGTGATTCCCGGGGCCCTGCACCACCCCATTACAAGGACACCACCGCTGAGCTGGCCAGACCCACCTTAGCCGATGCAGGGAGATTTTTTCTTTTTGCAGAAACACCCCAAGGGTAATTAAAATTCTGAAATGTGTTACGAACAATACAAGCAACAATTACACAAAGGACCCCGCAAGAAAAAGAAAAGACGGAAAATCAGACAGAGAGGGCCAACTAAAAAGCAGCCATGGTCTTCACCGCAGCCTTCCTTTCCAGCTCTGGCTGGTCAACTGTGGCAGCAAGGCAATAACTCCACCACTGCCATCGCCCAAGAGGGCTTTGAACACCTCTATAGACACCCGCCCAAGGAAACAAATCGTCGATTGGGGGGGGGGGGGGTGGGGGGAGCGTCCTCGGCATCGTAGGCGTCCAAACCACCACCGCGGCCGGCGAGCAAAGGAAGAAGCCAGAAACGTGCCTCCCAATGGGGTCACAGATGTGATCCTCCTACACACCACCTCACCAGTCGCACACCGCCACTGGAAGAGATGTCGTGGCGACGCCAATAGGGATGGTAGATAGAAGTCTCACAATGCACACTTGTCGGCGTTGCCTCGGCGATCGCCAAGGGGTCACAAAATCTCGTTGAATCACCAGATCTGCAAGCACCACGAGCCGCCAGCACTCGGCCAAAGCCAACCACTGCATCCAAAAGGGTAAGAGCAGTGACAAGTTTATTTCCTCTTAGACGACATCTCCCTCATCACATCGCTATCGGCCGAAACCCTCAGACCAACCCCCTATATACACCAAGGCCGAGATCCAGGGTTCCCCCTACCACATGACAATGCACATGCCGGCGGAGGGGGAGGGAAATGCCAGAATCATGAGTGGGCGCGGTGGCTGCAAGCGGCTTCTCGGTCTCTCCTTTCTACAATAGCAAGAATGGAATGTAGCTGATACAAGGAGCCAAGGGCATCTCCAACGCGGAACCTCAACACATCCGCATGCGTCCAGATGCACTTTGCCATATAATGCAATACACCATCAGTCTGTAGAGGCGTCCGGTTATCTAAAATCCCAAAACCACACACAAACTAGTGGGAGCTTTGTGGGTGTCCAGATCGCAACCACGTACTCGTCCGAAACCCCGGTGCCACACAAAAACATCTCCGGTGACGAGTCAACGCCCCCTGCGTACCAGTCCATGCTAGCTCCACCATGGAGTAGGCCCAATTGCACTTGAACGTCGTCATGGCGGAGGTGAAGCCAGTGTCCGTTCCGGCTGGCGCCACAACCTCGCCTCCTCCTACCTCATCGGTTGACGGAGTGTCAAATCTACAGCGAGTTTGCGAGCGTGTCACCCGTGGCGTTCATGGCCAGGAAGGAACTGAACTTCGTCGAGGAGTAGCGGGTGCTCTGTGAGTCCGTGGGCAGCGCTTGCACTGGCTGCAACGCGATCACAGCGTAGTCGGATGCATAGGTGGCTGCACAGACGATCGCGGAAGGGCACGTCGGCAGCTCCACGTCATTCGCATCGCTCGCGTGCTTCGTGCTGGACCACAAGGACCACCAGGCCGACCCATCCACTTCTATTGTGAACCTCACTCCAACCGGCGACGTTCAAGCCATGGACTCCAATGAGGAAGAGTTGGACATGGGAGACGGATGCACATCGTGTCCCATGTCTTACTCTTTCTCATCGGCGACCAACATCTTCACTTCCCGAGACTCATGGACCGAAGATGCCAGACATGTGGAACAGTAAACACCAGCGAAGATTTAGACACGGTTAACTGCCGGACACTTTTGATCAATGAACTATGTCAAAAATGTGAAAAATGTCTTCTGGTTTAAATGGAAAATCATCCAGTTTGCAAACAAATCATCTGGTTTGTTCAAACTACGATTGTAATGTTTCCGGACGGATGGTGTATACAGGATTGGATGACCGAGTCTGGTATCATGCATCCACAAACGAATAATGTGTCTGTTTCCGTTTTGGGGATAGAGATGCCCTAGGCAAAGCAGTGTGTCCATCCTCCGACCGATGTCATCTCATCCCATAGCCTTCGCCTCTATATAAGCTCTGCTACCCTCTTCCCTCCCCATTGCACCATCGATCACCAGTGCCGATCAATACATCTAGCTAGCTTTTAGCAAGAACCCAAGCTAGCCAGTCGAGGCACGCTGAAATAGCTAGCTATCATGAGCGGCGTGTGGGTGTTTGAGGGCGGGATGGTGAGGCGGGCGGACAGCGAGGCGCCGGGCGCTGGCGGGGCGGCGCGGCCGGGCAAGGTGCTGGTGCACGTGCCGAGCGGCGAGGTGGTGAGCTCGTATGAGGTTCTGGAGCGGCGGCTGCGGGAGCTGGGGTGGGAGCGCTACCTCAACGACCCCTGCCTCATCCAGTTCCACCAGCGCTCCACCGTGCACCTCATCTCCGTCCCACGGGACTTCTCCCGCCTCAAGCTCGTCCACATGCACGACGTCGTCGTCAAGACCCGCAACGTCTTCCAGGTCCGCGACGCCTGAGTAGCTTCAGCTGGCATGCATGCTTTGTGTAATCTACCACCGTACCGTACGTTTTTGTTGCAAGTGTGCGATCGAATTGCGAGGGAGTGTATGTAATAGCGCGTGCGTGTGCCTTGCCGGTCTGCATGTGTGTACCTTAATAAGGGTCCGTCAACAGGGAACTCCGGCCTACTCGTTTGGGACTTCGGGTTGTTTGGATTCTTTCTTCGGTTTTGCTATTTCTCAGGTGCTTGAAATTTTGTTTTGCGTTGGTTAATTTTCTTTCCTTCTTCCTGCCCTGTTGGCCGGAGCTCGTCGGAGAAGAACTATCCCCACCATAGAGTGAAACCATGGCCCCTTTATCTATATTAGGGAGAAGCTGCAACCCCATTATCTATCTTAGTGGTTAGGGTGGGGTAGGGGGATTGCATGGGATCGTCGAAGGTTTTCATCTATGTTGCCAGGCTTAGAGGGATGCCGGGGCGGTGGCCAGCAACGACAGTGAGGGGAGGTTGTGGAGAGGGCGGGGCGGCGTCGCGGTGCGCTGTAGTGCCCACCGGCCGCGGGGTGGAAGCTGGCGAAGGTTGATGGATCAGATCGTGGCTCGAGGAAGAAGACGATTAAGAGGAAGAAGATGACCTGTGAGTCGTTGGATGTAGATCGGACGGTCATGAAACAAAGTGACTGATACTAAACAGTTTTTTCAGGCACCTAATTAATAACGATTAAACGCTCCCTTGTTTCTCTCCATCCGTCATCAAATCACCCTTCAATTTGTTAAATATTACCCCTCACTGCCAATGCCAATGATAAGTGAAGAAACAGGGACGTGAGGTTTCTACACCTGGGCTCTAATGCTCCTGATGTGAACAGTAAAATTGGAAAAAAAATTCCAAAAATTCTGAAATGCTTGTTATGCATACAAAATTTCATCACGAAATCACATTGGTGAAAGATAAAAAAACAAAATCGACGCTCTGTTGCGCGGGAGGAGGTTCCCATCTTCTGCCTGACCCAGGAAAACTTGATCGGATGGGGAAGAAGCGCAATCAGACGAGCGAGGCCACTTGTGTGTGGGAGGAGGTTGCCCAGCAGGAGGCTCCCGGGGCAGCCGCTGCTGCTACTGATTCTACCATGCCAAGGAGGGTCAGCGACGCCAGGACATGTATGCGCTGCAAGCGCTAGGTCGATTGGAGCATGCGCCGCAAGAGAAGCAGCTCGACCACCATTGTTGGGCAAGTCAGATGGTTGGCCATAGCAGAGAGAGTGGTGCTGCTCAATGGGCGAGATCGGCGAATGGTGCAGCGAGCTGGCTGGCCGAACGTGGATTTTTAGAGCATCTGCACCCGGCCCTGCTATCCTAGCCCTCAAATATCGCTTTAAAATCTGTGCAACACAATTAACTTTCTATATGAAAATTTCTTTTTTTTTTCTCCCATATAAAACATATCTTCAAGTTCAAACCTATGCAGCGTGGCAAGACTTTCTAACTAGAACTAGGATAAATCTTTCAGAATTTTTTGTCCAACATAAATACTAAAAATATCATTTTTAATCAAACAAAACATATTTTTTATATTTATATTTGATAAAAAAATATGAAAGATTTATCCTACATTCTATTTAGAAAGCTTTACCACGATACATAGGTTTGGACTTGAAGGTATGTTCTGTGTGGGAGAAAAAAAAGAAAAATGTACTTACACGAATTGCGATGCGAAAAATGAATGGCTAGATAGAGAGGGCCTGGGTGCAGGTGCTCTATTATATATTCTCGCTGGCTGGCCGTCTAATTAAGCTGATGACAACGCGAGCGTTGGGTGCTCAACTGATACGCATTCTTCTATGAGAAAAGTATACTTTTCGTCCCTCAATTCTTCGCGGAGTCTAGATTTGGTTCCTCAACTTTAAAACCGGACAATTTGCACCTCAACTATTGAAACCGGACAAGGTTCGTCCTTGGACTCTATTTTGACCGGTTTTGATGATGACTCACCGGTTTGACTGAGCTGACTCAAATTCATATATTTCGTTTCAAATCAGTGTGCGTTTTCCAAATCCACGTACTTTCTTCAAGTACATTTTTTTTTTCAAATTCGCATACTTTTTTCCAAATCCTCATAGTATTCTTGGAAAAAATATATGAATTTAAGAAAGTACACGAACTAGAATAAAAGTATGTGAATTTGAAAAAAATATACGAACTTGAAAAACGTACGCGGTTTTGTAGAAAAATATGTAAATTTCAAAAAGTGCACGAACTAGAATAGAAGTACGCGGATTTGAAAAAAAATGCGAACTTGAAGAATGTACGCGGTTTTGTAAACAAATACGTGAATTTCAAAAAAGTACGCGAACATGAAAACATTACGTGAATTTGAAACAATTACACGAAGTGAGAAAACTACACGAATTTTAGAAAGGTTTGCAGATTAAAAACTGTTTTGGAAAAATTACATGGCTTTGGAAGAGTAAACAGATATGAAAAATATACGTGAATTTCAAAAGCTACGGGAATTTGAGTCAGCACTGGTCAAAACCGGTGTGCGTCAGCACCAAAACCGGTCAAAACCAAGATCAAGGACGAACCGTGTCCGGTTTCAATAGTTGAGGGTGCATTTTGTCCGGTTTCGAAGTTGAGGGACCAAATTTAGACTCGGCCAAGAGTTGAGGGATGAAAAGTATACTGGCAAGACTTTCTAACTAGAACTGTTTTGGAAAAAGTACATGGCTTTGGAAGAGTAAACAGATATGAAAAATATACGTGAATTCCAAAGCTACGGGAATTTGAGTCAGCACCGGTGAAAACCGGTGTGCGTCAGCACCAAAACCGGTCAAAACCAAGACCAGGGACGAATCGTGTCCGGTTTCAATAGTTGAGGGTGCACTTTGTCCGATTTCGAAGTTGAGGGACCAAATTTAGACTCGGCCAAGAGTTGAGGGATGAAAAGTATACTGGCACCTATGCAGCGTGGCAAGACTTTCTAACTAGAACTAGGATAAATCTTTCAGAATTTTTTGTCCAACATAAATACTAAAAATATGATTTTTAATCAAACAAAACTTATTTTTTATATTTATATTTGACAAAAAAATCTGAAAGATTCATCCTACATTCTATTTAGAAAGCTTTACCACGCTGCATATGTTTGGACTTGAAGGTATGTTCTGTGTGGGAGAAAAAAAAGGAAAAATGTACTTACACAAATTGCGATGCAAAAAATGAATGGCTAGATAGAGAGGGCCTGGGTGCAGGTGCTCTATTATATATTCTCGCCGGCTGGCCGTCTAATTAAGCTGATGACAACGCGAGCGTTGGGTGCTCAACTGATACGCATTCTTCTATTAGGTATTCTTTTTTTTTTTGGTAAATAAAAGTACAGATCCGGAGGTGGTGTTACTTCAATCCAAAACGTCCTGACAATTTTCTATGAAGCTTTATTAGATATTGTGCCGAATATTTTGTGTGAAGATATCATATGTTATTGAAATTTGGATACTTACATGAGTGAAATCCTTTCTACTGGAACATCAACTTCTATTTGAACTAATTTTGCACTCCCCAACAAGAAGATCAAACCATCGTATGACTGTGACCTCTCTAAAATTATGCAACTTATTTGTTTCTAATCCTATGTCTGCAGACTTTATCTAAGATGCTTCTAAAGGCATCGTTGTCAGCTAAGACTCACCTGACGCGTGGGCAGGATAGCCCGATTGAGAAGTTTTTGATGCTTGAACATGTAGATATTTAAAACTTGCAGATGTCTCATACGATGGCCCCACAAGAACCTTCTCCTTTCTATCGGTTCCTAAAAAATATACCCCCCATGGGTGTGGAGTGTGTTGTAGTTCTCCACAGAAATAGAAAAAATATTTTTTATGAGACAGGAGACGAAGAGCTCGGTGAGCACGACCCATCATCCTGATTCCTGTGCCTTGACTTTGAATGCACCAGCAATCTCCGACCAAGAACATTCCTCTGTCATGGAGCCCGCCCGGGGCGTGGATACGGATGAGGAAGACGAGGTCAGCAGTGCGTTAGCAAAACGCAGACGGACAGATCCTTAGGTGGAGATCATGCTGTAATGGTATGTATTCTGGCGTTGAAAAGTCTTTGCATGCACAAAGGTCTGTTCTAATAAATGACATTAGTATTTAATCAATCTTGTGTGTTGATCATCGGGCACCGCTGGGGATCACATCAATTTAGAATAGCTCTAGCCCATCCCTAAAATTAGAGGAGTATTTGGCTGAGTAAATCTTAGTGGAGTATTTTTACTCCATTAACTTTTGGCCAGACCTAACGGCATTTTTAACTGATCCCTTATAACCGCTTAGAGGAGTAAAAATGCGGTTTACTCCTTTAAGAGCATCTCAATTGAAGATGCAAATTTGGAGATATAAAACAGGAGTACATCTCCAAAAAATTCTTCTTACATCTTCAAAAAAGTGCCGACTCCAACGGAAGTTGTATATTGGAGATGTAAAAGAGCAACTCCAATTAAAGATGTAAAAGATGCGGGTTGGGCAACCGTTCAGCGGCGGCGGGTGCGCGCGGCGTCGACGGCTCGGCAGAGGAGATGGCCGCTGCTCGGCAGCGAAGAAGGCGGGAGCTCGGTGCTGCGGCCGGCAGCTTCGCGCGGCCGGAAGCTCGTAGGCAATGCATCGATGATGGATAATTATATCGGATAGCATTTATCACTTATAACTTAGAGTGACACAGAACTAGCTTAAATTCATCAATATAATGTAAGCATGTATTCCGAATATAGCCATACGTGCTTATGGAAAAGAACTTGCATGCCATCTTTTGTCCTTCCCTCCCGTCGCAGCGGGGTCCTAATGGAAACTTAGTGAATACATGAACTCCTCAAACTACGGTCATCACCGGGAAGTCTCCCGACTATTGTCACTCCTGGGTTGCTAAATCATAACACGTAGTAGGTGACTATAACTTGCAAGATATATAGGATCAAGAACACTCATATATTCATGAAAACATAATAGATTCGGATCTGAAATAATGACACTCAGGCCCTAGTGACAAGCATTAACCATGGCAAAGTCACAACAACAACAATCTTAGAACATAATAGTTACTAGGGATCAAACCCTAACAAAACTAACTCGATTACATGGTAAATCTCATCCAACCCATCACCGTCCAGCAAGCCTACGATGGGATTACTCACACACGGCGGTGAGCATCATGAAATTGGTGATGGAGGATGATTGATGACGATGATGGCGATGAATTCCCCTCTCCGGAGCCCTGAACGGACTCCAGATCAGCCCTCCCGAGGAAGAACGGGGCTTGGCAGCGGCTCCGTATCTTAAAACGCAATAAATCCTTCTATCTTATTATTTTTCTCCCAGACGTGAATATATGGAGTTGGAGTTGAGGTCGGTGGAGGTCCAGGGGGCCCATGAGGTAGAAGGGCGCGCCCAGGGGGGTAGGGCGCGCCCCCACCCTTGTGGCCAGGGTGTGGGCCCCCTTAAGCTGATTCTTCCGCCAGTATTTTTTATTAATTTCAAAAAATATCTCCGTGAAGTTTCAGGTCATTCCGAGAACTTTTATTTCTGCACAAAAATAACACCATGGCAATTCTGCTGAAAACAGCATCAGTCTGGGTTAGTTTCATTCAAATCATGCAAATTAGAGTCCAAAACAAGGGCAAAAGAGTTTGGAAATGTAGATACGTTGGAGACGTATCATACTTCCGGCCAGCGCTGTGACTCTTTCTCAGGAAGGGACGTCCTGTCATAGGCAAGATAGTTCTGCTCCTTCTACTGGTATAGTCTTGCTCTTTACACATCTCCTCTTCTATTGGGTCCATGCCAAATTGAGCATAGTCATCCTCGTTGGCGACTCCATCCATCTCGACGATGCTCCTTTTGCCTCTTTGGATGGCAACATGACTCGACTTTGAAGGGTCAGTTAAATAGAAGCATTGTTCCACGTCCTTAGCGAATACCCAAGGCTCAAATTTGGCAGTGATTCCTTTCACTCCATTTGCACCAGCAGGTTGTGCTTGATACCCCTCCAATGTATCTATAATTTTTGATTGTTCCATACTGTTATATTATCATTCTTGGATGTATTACAATTATTTTATAGTCATTTTATTTCATTTTTTGGCACTAACTTATTGACATAGTGCCCAATGTCAGTTGTTGTTTTCTGCATGTTTTCTACATCGCAGAAAATCAATACCAAACGAAGTTCAAACGCAGCGAAACTTTTTGAGGATTTTTTTGGGCCAGAAGACATCCAGTGGGCCAGGAAAGCACCTGGGGGGTGCTCCGAGGGGAGCACAACCCACCAGGGCGCGCCTGGGGGCCCAGGCGCCCCCCGATGGGTTGTGCCCACCTCAGGTGCCCCCTGAACCGCCTCTTTGCTCTATAAATACCACAATATTTCGGAAACCCTAGGGGAGTCGACGAAAATCAATTCCAGCCGTCGCAGAGTCCAGAAACACAAGATCCAATCTAGACACCATCTTGGAGGGGTTCATCATGTCCATTCGTGCCTCTCTGATGATGCGTGAGTAGTTCTTTGTAGACCTACGGGTCCGTAGTTAGTAGCTAGATGACTTCCTCTCTCTCTCTCTCTCTTAATTATCAATGCAATTGTCTCTTGGAGATCCATATGATGTAAGTCTTTGAGCTTACTATTGAGGGATGTTTTCCAACACATCCGGCTAATATTATCTACAAATGCAACCTCTTCTTGCAGCAGTGGAGTCCGTTGAGGAGGTGCAACGATGCTGAGATGCTCAAGACTGCCCAAGATCGTATGATGCAGGTGTACGTGTTGGCTAGGGAGCCTTCGACCACGGTCTAGGACGTGGTGCCTTTTGCTGCTTGACGAGCCTGCGCGCTCTGTACGGGCCTTTGCCTTGTAAACTGCTTTTGGTCTGTTTGGCTTTCGTTGTGACTTCATCGTTTTCATCCTTGCGAGGGACTATATGGCTTTCGGTGTTGTATTAAGACTTGTGTTTCGCTACGCTGCCTGTTGGGTGCTTTATTAAGTTAAAGCCGGACGCATCTGGCGTCTTTGTTCTAAAAGAGAAACACCCCAAGGGTAATTTATTGCTGAAATGCGTTAAGAACAATACAAGCAACAATTACACAAAGGACCCTCCAGAGATAGAAAATCAAACAAAGAGGGCCAACTAAAAAGCAGCCATTGTCTTCACCACAACCTTCCCTTCGAACCCCGTCCGGTCAACGGTGGCAGTAAAACAACTCCACTGCCACCAAGCTTGCCGTTGCCATAGCCCTAGAGGGCTTTCAACACCGCTATAGTCACATGTCCAAGGAATCGATCAGATCATCTATGCGGGGGGGGGGGTCCCGGCATCATAGGCGTGCGTACCTCCACCGCAGTCGGCAAGCGGAGGAAGAAGCCAGAAACTTGCCTCCCGGTGCCGCCTCAAACATCATCCTCCTACACACCACCTCACTAGTCGCACACCGCCACTTGAAGAGATCTTGTGGCGACGACAATAGTGATGGAGGATGTATGACTATCGGGGTCGCCTCACCGATCGCCCATGGGTCAAAAAAATATCGTCAGATCACTAGATCTGCGAGCACCACGAACCGCCAGCACCCCGACAAAGCCAACCACAAGAGAAGAGAATAGAGAAGAGAAGAACAATAAATTCCTACACTACTAAACAAGAGCAGTACACTGCTGCTGCACTTGCTACTCCAGTAATTGGAAGCAATACTCCAATACTGCTGTATTGGAAGCAAATACTGCAGTACTTCAAGCATTACTTCAGTACTGTGGTTCAGTGGAGTAGCTGCAAAGAATTAACACTAAGCATAAGATACACTAAGAATTTTCAGTGGAGCAGCTGTACAGAATTAACAGAGTTAAGAAAGCATCAGCAAGTTAACAAGTTAACAAGCTACTGAAAAACTACTACAATCAAAACAGTACTGCCAAATTACAGAATTTGCAAAATTTTATAAACTGAATTTTTTGCCAAGAAAATAAAATTTTATAGCTTCAAGCCTACAGAATAGCTTCAGGCTGGAGCACTACAGTAGTTGGTTAGACTTCATATAGGGTCAGGCTGGTTGGAGTACTACAGCGGCAACAATTTCATGGTTAGGGTACTCCATTTCCAGTAGCCAAATATTCAGATATCTACAGTAGCTTCAGACTGGTTGACTGATTAAATAGTCATCCTCTAGTGAGGATTCTGGAGCAGAAGAGCTGCTGCTTAGGTAGTGGGAGTAGTTGATCCTACGGTAAATTACTCTTTGCAATTTTAGACTGAATGTGTTGAGATGTTTAGCTACTGTCAGCAGAGTTGCAGAGTAGTGATTGACGGACGGGGTGTGATGGGCTCACCGAGGTAGAAGGTGGCGTACTCGGCGCAGACCTCGCCGCGACGGTCGTAGGCATCGCCCAGGTGGCCCCAGCCGAGCTCGGCGTCACCCTCCTGCTCCAGCTGCTCGTCCCGCCACTGGCGGCGCCTGCCGGCCTCGGCCTCCCGCGCCCGCCGCCCCTACAGGTCCTCCAACAGCGCGGCCTGCCGCAGCTTGTACACCGCCTCGTCGGTCGCCGCCGCGCCGCCACCAGGATCACCTTCGGTGCCGCGCCGCCCCTCGCCCTCCATGCCGCGGCGGGGAGCAGGCCGCCACCCATGTGTACTCTAGACGTCGCATTCACCGCCTCCATCGCTAGATCCAGAGCAGGCGCATGCGGATCCAGCGCCTCCGTCGCCAAGAAGCTCACCGCCGGAGCAAAAATCTGAACTTTCACCTCGGATGCAGGGTGTGAGTGGAGCAGGGTACGAGTGGACGACGTGTGTGAGTGGAGGCGGAAGAAAGATGGCCGCGACGGGGAGAGATGGTGGCCTCCTGGCCGGTGTGGTGGTGGCTGGCGAGGTGGTGGCCGGCGAGGTGGTCGAGGTGGTGGTAGAAGAGAGGCGAAGGGGAGGAGAGAGGTCGACGAGAGCGACGAGTGAGTGGAGAGCGACGAGCGGCGCGAGGGTAAAATGTGAAAGTGCGTTAATTTCGTAACGTGGCTGAACTTGTACTGGATTTCACCAACGACAATTATTTCGAAACAGATGGAGTACGTCATATTTTATAGGCCTGAGGGAGCACTAGTGGAGCTGCATGTGTGGTGCTGTGCTTGCAAGAACGTTTATTCCATGGAGGTAGGGCTGATCCTGGATGCCCTTTATAAATAAAGCCAGCCACAAAACCATGCTAGGTATGTACCTCACTCTTTCCCGCAAAAAAAAAGGTATGTACCTCACTCTCCCATCTCACTTAGCTAGGGTTGACGGTGATCAATCGAATATACCCAGTGTTCATGACATTGGCGAACGACTCATTGCCGTGGGCGCAGTTTAGATTGACATGAACTTTACCGTCGTCAGCCATTCTTGTTGCCGATACTTGAATAATATGCTAGTACACTGTACACGCACTGATAAAATCTGATTGCATCCGGTAGTTGGAGACGCGTCCGGTTGGAACAGGAGCGCCAGACCAACTGATAAGAGCCATTGGAGGAGCTCCAGTGATGCGATGTTTTTCCACCAATGACATTCTGAAGGTTGCCGTGGTCGATAAAGTCATTACCAAAGCGGAACATGTTGGACCACTGCAGTTTTGGAGCATAAATGCCTTGTCCATAAGGGAAGATACAAACGGGTGACTGGGCTGTGGCATGCTCTCTAATAATATATGATCAGAGTGGCTACATGCTCTTGGTTTCCTCTAATATCCGAGTGAACCCAACGGAAATTGCGAGTAATTTTGAGTAATCACATCTCCTATATAGTCTGAATCAACTGCCTGGAAGCTGTAGATTATATATAGATGGTGAGATGGATCATGCATGCTAAACCCCTTCACAATTTTATTGTTAAGCGGGTACATAGCATCAGTGTGACCATATATGCATGCATCTTGGCATGTGCGGCTTGAAAGGAAATGCTGAATTGACAATTTGTAGGCTTGTAGCGGTCACATGATCATGCTCATAAAAAATAGTGGATTTCAAAACGGATCTAGGAGTTTCATGCTCATAAACAAATAGTGCCGAATTTGTGTGAAAGAACCATGTACACAAAAGTCAAACCATGCTTCCGGATTATCAGGTCTTCACCTTTTAGCTTCATGATTTTTTTTCGAGACTATGAGAATTTGTGTACCGTATTTTCTGTAGAAGATATAAATATAGTTAAAAGACTCCGATGACACTGCAAACAGTGCTTCCGGTAAACTCCTACACTGACACCAAGAGCAATGCTACATCGACGAAGGGATTTTACATACCTTACGTATGGGATGATTTGGCTGTCTTTTAATTGGGCTTTAGTGGGGGCTGGGGCCCACCCTGAAAATTAGGGGGGAGATGTTTAGTTAGAGGTTAAGGAAGTTTACGTAGGTTACATAACATCCTTACGTAAGTCTAGCATTTTCCCTGACACCAACATTACAAAGCTTATACTGTCACTCCATTGCTCTTTCCCGATGGTTTTGGCTTGGCCTCGTGCATGGCACGGAAGATCTGCCCAGTCGTGCGTTGTGCCAGAACCAGCGGGCAACGGTGGCGGGTCACACTGCCCTGGGCATGGTACACGTGGCTGGCTCAGCGGTAAATATCACTCTAGGAAGGGGCATTTGCTTGCCAGCATGGTGTCGGGCGGGCGACGATGTCAGGGGAAAGTATCACATGATACCAGCCTTTACATAATACCATGATGGATTTGTCTTTTTTGTTTCTCCTTGTGTATTTTGATTTTCGGTCCGAATTTTTTAGGGGTTGTCGACATATATGTTATGAACATCCATGCTTTTTTTCAGAATTTTTTGACATGTTTAAATTTGAGTTTTTTAATTTGGTATCATGGTATCATGTAAAGGCTGGTATCATGTGATACTTTCCCTGGTAGGCAGGCCGGTCCTATGTGTGGCTGCACCAGGTCATGTTCTTGGTATGGTGCGGGCTAGCATGGTGTCGGATGGTACTGTTGGTTGTCTTTCCACTCGTCTTAGCAGGTTGTTGTGGCGTGCTTCCATAGTAGTACAAAGTTGGGTCATTTATTTTGAAACGGAGGGAGTAGTTGCCAGTACCTCAGTGTGCAGATGGCAGCTGTGGAGGTGGCTTCCTCTCTACGCCTTGTCTTGCTGTTAACCCTGGTGGGCGTTGTTCCATTGGGTTGGCAAGCTCCATGGATGTTGTATCCTCTAATGCGGGAGTGTCGTGGCCCGAGGTGTGGCTGCTTCTTCCTCTTTAGCATGTTGCTGCCACTAGTGGTGCCTTGGCTTTGGATTCTTGGCTAATGTTGCCTTTCGGCAGTGCTGGTGGACAGTACGGCCTTGGCCATGATGTCCCCTTTAGGTGCTCTCATGGCACTTCACACAACAGTGAGTGCGTGTGTTTATCACGCAATTCGGGTGTGCACTCGGCTCTGTGACTAGGGATGTAAATGGTACAAATAATTTCCGCGCCGAATTCGCTTCCTCATCCGTTTTTAAGAATATGCACTTACACAAATTCGGTGGATATGGATGCGGATACGGATTTTGGTCAATCAGATATCCGGCGGATATGGTGTTGGAAATATCCGAGGATATGGATTCTTCGGTAATTTTTGCGGATTATCCGAGGTTGTCAAACAGGATTATTCGATAAATTTAGCCCATTTGAGAAGCCCAAATGCCCATGTGGATCACTAAATAAAATTACCATGTACAAATAGAATTTAACCTAGCCTTAGTACGAGACGACCACAATCACAATTCACACGCAGCAATAACCGTGGTCATTTTAGCATCGTCTTGTCTAGCGCCACCAGCAGCGGCTGCATCTCTCTGGCAAGTCGGTTGTCCGGCACAATGGGCAAAGATGCCGACGCCTGTCCAAGCAACGGAGGTGAGCACTCTGTTTGACCTTCCATGTTCTTTTAGATGCAATGAATCATGTAAGTTTGGGGCGTCGATGGTAGGTAGGTTGTATGCATGAACGCATCCACGCCATAAAGATGCAGCTTGCTCTACCTTCAGAGCAGGTCGTGGTGGTAGTCTAGTAGATCACCGTGAGCTAAATCGGTGCTAGTCGCGGCCATGATCTAGGGTACACCCATACATGACGAGGGGTAATCCACATATATGCCGGCGATGTAGAGACGACGGTCTGCGTACATATACGCCGGCGGCGCATTGAGACGGCATATACTGCATACAACGGCGGTGCGACAGGACGGTGGTCTGCGTGTATACACTAGGAATACTTAGTATGAAAAAGTATGAACACTGGTAGTGGTTCCTTCTTCCTTGCATGCAGTCACGATGCATATGTAACTACCCTATTTTACTATGTCTATACTGGAGAGTAATATATGTAGTGTCATGCGACACTTTATTTATTAGTTTTTAATTAGACTCACTAGTCATCAACCCGTGCCACTGCACGGGCTAGTTATTTCAAAAACACACAACAATAAATGTATTGGTAGCATTTATGATATACAAATTTATTTACACGTCGTCTATTTTTCTTGTGAAGAAACTATATTAAAATTTAGCATCAGAACTATTGCCAATGGCAAATATGTTGGTTGCATCCTTGTGAGAACAGATATAATGAAGAATTTGACATTGATCTATCATTGTGGAAATAGATGAATAATTCATGGATCAAGGTACATCTATGTGACTCGCCAAACCGTAAATAACAATATCTTCATAGGTGGACTAAACCACAAATAGGAATCTGGTCGCAATAAAATTTGAAATAAATTACTTATTTACCTCTAGGTAATCTTTAATGACGAATTTGGCATCTGAGCTTATCCTATTCGGTGTATTGGATGATCCTTACGAATTATGAATATACACAAAAACATATATGGCAAATAGGAAAGTTTGCTGATAACAAATAGTGGAGCACCATAAACCTGTATCCACCATACTACCACTTGATATGAACATTAAAGTGGGTTTTTTAATACCTTAGATAGCATCATTTTTCAGCACACACATGTATCATTTGCTTTTTGCTGCCTACACGTGCATAAATACTGAAAAGTTTGAAGAGACGGCAGACTTGGGGATGCACAAACATAAAATTACCTGCATTTTTACATATAGTTATGTATATTTTTCATCTTCCATGTGTAATAGTAGCTTTCAAATCCCAGCTGTTAAGTGGCTCGCATAACTTTAGACGAACCACGGGTAGTCAAACTCTTCTAGAATGTATGTATCTTACATATCTTAGGTACCCCAACTTCCTTTTCGTTGATCGGACTGTGCAACACTTAAAAAATGATTGCTGAGAGGTGGTGAGGAAGATTTGCATCTCATGGGATCTAGTCAGAGAGTTTCGATATGATGTACCTACAACCAAAGCTATATTTACTATAGCACTATAGTGTTGAATAGGCCATGACCATAAATACAAATCTGGAAGTCCGTTAATGCTATTAAGATTTACATTCTTACTTATATTTTGTTCCACTTCTATTGAAGTTCAACATGCCACACTATTTAGCTTATATTTGTGCAGGGGGTAGCAAGTAGCCAGCTAAAGAAACAATTAATGTGAGCTGCAAAATATTGATCTGAAATACATATGAGAAGGCAGTGCCTTCGCACAGTTAATTCATTTGTAGCTATATAAACTTATCAAACTACCTATAAACAGAAGGACACACACACACACACACACACACACACACACACACACACACACACACACACACACACACATATATATATATATATATATATATATATATATATATATATATATATATATATATATATATATATATATATATATATATATATATATTGGACAGTAGCCTTGAATGCATAGTTTAATTCCAGAAAAGGCAATCAACGAACATATGTTAGAGAAGCAAGAGTTCTGGTCTAAATTTACAGTAGCTGATTATTTGTAATACAGGCCATTGCTTTGTCACACGCCAACATAAATATAGCTTAAAAAGTAGGGTTGGTAGCACGGAAAGAAGATAGGGGAGATATGCAGCCATCGATTCAACTGTATTTCGCAATTAGAAGCAAGCTTTGTAATAATATCTAATCAGGTGAGATGAGAGTTAAATGAACAATTCTTATGACGTGCAAATCCATAAGTTATGTGTGATTTATTCCTCGGTAGCAAATAGAACTTGTTCCTTCAACAGAAGTTGTTTATGATCTGCAAATTGAACCAATAAGCCATGAACGAATATTACCTCTATTCAGAGGAATATAAATGCTGGTCCTTTTAAGTCACTAAAAACTAAAGTAGTAGCAAACAACAATCATCTATCAGAAGTATACCAGTATCACATTTACCAAGGATTTTCCCAAAGAGGATACAAACATTAATAAGATGGTGTGAACCATTAATTTTATAAGCAACAGTAGCACGGAATGAGCACTTCTAGTGCAATGCTTCAAAGGTATGCAGGATGTAAATGACAGAATGGATACAACATGGTTAAAGTTGGACCTTCAGATAGAGCAGACAAAAGACGTCACTCACACCTATATAGCAATAGGGCCAACTGTAATATTGGAGAAAACTTTACCTACCCAGACATTATCTTGAGATTGGAAAGTTACAGATAAATGTTAAAAAGAATCAGGGCGTCTGTATATGTTTTCTTTATTGCAGGCCACCCCGGAGTCTGAATCCACAAATATTTCTCTGTTTGGTCACTAAGATATACCATATTAGTTTAAGATGAGCTAAGTTCAAATGACACTACAACACTATCATTAACAATAAAAAATTAGGGCCTTCATCATGATCTCTACAGTGGACTAAATGATCATATGCATGGACATCTTAACCCGGACTGTGAACTGATCTGCATATTTTAAACAGTAAACCTAACGTGCAAATGCATATGTGCAAGCTTTCCTTATGAGATGGATGGATCAACGAAGTTCATATGTTAAGTTGAATTTCCCGATGGAACCACTATTGCCATAGAGTAAAAATCCAAATTATTTAATAGTTTTCATTCTCCCAAAACGTGTTCATATCTTAACAAACTGTAATACCAACATATGGTAATTTTTTGTTGGCTAATAGCATTAGTAGGAGCTCCAAGTGTTAATTAATGCATATGTCATCCTAAATGACATGGTGATCCGTTGGAGGAAAAACGAATCTAAGATATGTCATTATCAGAAGTTCAGAACACCTAGGGAAAGAAATTTTAACAAACATGTGATTGGCAAGTGTACTGAACAAACCTGTGACTTCCATGCCTCTTTACTCCAAACATGAAAATGATCGTGATCAAATGAGATTACCATGGAAAAAAGTATATCTCTCGAGAGCTATTAATCGGATTAAGAGTGTTTTCTATCAGATGGAAATGCCTCAGGATTGACCGTGCTGTCAAAGCGGCGCCTGCCACACTGATGGTCTGGTCGTACCAATTTAAATCTAGCGACTGAGAAAGTCTATTCTCCTTGGAAAAAACAACTCACACTGGCTGGGTCTCCACATATTGTATCCCTGTACTTTAGGTTCCTTTCTGGCTGATTGTTGTCAGCTCAATCATAGTGAGAAAATATATTCAGCTCAGCGGCTTGCTCCCAAGCTGATTTAGTCAAGAAAAAAGAGGCAGATTAATGTTGTAGGGGTATTATGAAGCAACTACACGTGAGCTTACTATGCAGATTAGCAGAGGTCGTTTCCACCACATCTGCCCTAGTCAGCCATGGGAATTCTACTCTAATCATCAGAGCACACAAAGACATGGTGCAGCCGATGTTATGGAAGCCAGGATGTGAAGGCCTGCAAAATCCAAATATGTGGATATTTAACGTGGAGGGCAATATCCATACAACCTGTACCTCCATGAAGCTACAATCTCCAACGGGCTTTGTTGGGAGGATAGATACATCGGTGGACGGATTAACGCACCTGCAGAATATTAGGCTGCACAGGGATAAGAGAGGGGGATAGAGGAGAAGACTTCCTGCTGAGAACTTGATGATGGGAGAGGAGCAACGGCGAAGCAATGATTGACTTCGCGAGAGAAGCAAGGACGGACCGAGGGAGTGACTTTGCAAGAGGGAGAGAGACTTCTCATCTCTTATGGCACATCGAGGATTGACGTGTATACCCAGGAGAAAGTGCTCCAATCCTCCATCCATGTTTATAGTTTTATAATGTACGTGGGATAGGAGAGCAGGTTTCTTATTTCACGCACAATCAGTTTTTATTATAATGAAAGGAGAGAGACCTAGGGAAGAACGACTCACACATACGTGGGATAGGAGAGTAGGACTCCTATTTCATCAGACGGCTTCACGCACATTATAAATTAATCCGACGGCTAATTTTTCTTAATTCCAAGGATTAACGTGGTGACTTGTATGGTGCCTCCAATTAGTAAATATAAGATCTTGTCTTTATCCAGAAGTAAGAGAAGGATGGATGCCGGAGGCTCCTCAGCGATTTGAGCCTCCTGGCCGTCGGATCATTTCCTTCATGCAATTCCCGCCGTTGGATCTCACTCCGGATCGATTTCAGCTGCCGGATCGAAACCCGGCGCTCGCAGACCGTCCGATCTGGATCGACGCGCCCCAGTCGTGCCACCGCGTGTAAATAGCCTGCCCCGCCGAGGGCATTTCCGTCATTTCACAAACAAGCGTATAAATTGCCGTGCCACCCATGGAGAAACCCTAGCCGCCTCTCTCCCGCACTCGCGCAGCCCATCTCTCTTCCTCCCGTCACCCCCCTCCTGCCTACTCTCTCGATCCCCACTGTCGCCGCCTCGGTCGCCGGCCGATTCCGGCCGCTCCGGCGAGGTTTGGCGCCACCCAACACACACACAGCTGCTCCTGGACGAGCTCTACTAGCTTCACCGCGTCGATCTACTTTTCCTCGCCTCATGCGGTCACCCCCATCGATTTCCCCCGCTAGGGTTTCGATGGTGGGGGTGGCCCTCGCCTCCGGCGGCCGGGCCGCCTCCTCCTCCCCACCAGCGCCTCCCTCTCCTCCTTCCCCGCCTACGCCCGGCGTACTCCTTCCGCCCCTCCGATCTGGCGCTGCCCAAACCCGAACGCCCCGCCCCGGCCCTGGGTCGTGCGCCGCCTCCGCCGCCGGCAGAGGGGGCATGATGGCCGCCCGCGCTGCTCGACGACCAGAGCTCCCGGCGAGTATCCTATAGAGCACGCAGGGCTCGTTCCCCTCCCCCTCCAGCCCGCTCACCTCCCTCTCTCCCTCCCTCGCCCGCCTCTCTCTCCCTTCCGCGCTCCCTCCCTGCCCCACCGCCGCCGGCCGCCGCCGCTCGCCCGCGCACCCGTCGCGCCTACTCGTGGTGCAGCCACGTCTCCGCCGTGGCGCCCTCCACCTAACCCTAGACTGGCCACACGCGCGGCGGCGAGGACATCCTGGGCGGGAGCGGCCATGGCTCGTGGCAGCGAGGCCATCCCCGACTTGCAGAAACGGTTCCAGGCGAACGACGGCAGAAGTGCGGCTCTCCTCTTAGCCCGTCTCAGTTCTCTCTTGCTGTCTCAGTCCCCTTTCCAAACCCTAACCCTGACCCCTCTCCTCTTCTTCATTAACTGCCGGCGATTGGCATGCAGAGCATCAATCGAGGTGTGCCGCCTCTGATTTTGCAGTGTGCCCGACGGTTTCTTCTGCAGCAGCAGCGGCGGCAAGCCTTGGACTGGCTCGGGACACCAGAAGCGGGCAACGAAGGCCATTGCCAGGTGCGTCCCTCTCCCTACTCCTCTCTGTGTGTGTGCGCGCGCGCTATTGAGAGAGAGAGAGAGACTGATTTTGTTCACCATATCTGAGTGTTGGTCCATGATCTGAGCGCACCTTACTGTCCGCTTGAGTGTTCAATTATTATGAGACTGTAATTGCACAGCTGGAGTTTAAACCTTTTAGTGCATTTGTGCATTCGTGTTGTCAGTTTAGTATTGCTTCCTTTTCTACTGTTGGTGTTTGGTCCAATTCATGTCCCACTGAAGAAAATATTTACACATATGCAGGTTGGTATTGTTCCAGACATCGAAGATTGTTGATATGTGAAGGCCGAGGCAAAAATGAAGCGTTGTGCATCACTAATTCTTCTTCCTGGACTTGGTTTAAATTAGTGTGCGCTTGAGTGTTCGGTTATGCTGAGATGTAATTGTACAACTGCACTTTAACCCTTTCAGTGCATTCGTGCTCTCAGTTTAGCAGTGCTTCCTTTTCTACTATTGGTTTTTTTGTCCAGTTCAGGTCCCACCTAAGAAAATATTATGCAGGTTAAGAGTCAATTATTGCATGTTTGCGTTTGTTTCTTCAAGCGTGGCTTCTTATCATTATTCTGTGCAGTAATCCCCCTTTTGGGTTTCCTGCATATGGTTAATCTTGTTGTAAATCTGCACGTGCCATTTTACTGTAGGTGTAAATTTTGCCCTTATGTCCTATGAAAAGCTTACCCTTTCACGTCTTCAGTCAGGTTGGAGAAAAAGATCAGAGTTTCATCTGTTGTGAAAGTGGAAGGTAATTAGACATCAGAAGATTAACAGGAAAGATAAATTGTGTCATATTTGTCCAAATTATATTGATGTTATTATTATTTTTAGATGATGTCGCTGTTATTCTTACTATAGATGATTTCTGTTCTTGCAACCTGGTTTTTTTTAGGAAGACAGTAGATTTCCCTACCGCGTGTATTTATATTTTAAGTTTAAAAGGATGTACATGAAACATAAAATAAAATAAAACCAACACATGGAAGAGCCCTTTACTAGAATGCACCAAGTCAGATGAACGCCTCAACCCAAGGTTGCAGCCCTGAGTATAATAAATACGTGTTTCCAAAATGATGATCTTTAAAATAGATAGACGCAGCTTCTTCAAACATAACCTGATATTAAGTCAAACCTATATAATCAGTATCCACAATATGTCCTCAATTTTTGAATTAGTGAATTGCATCATTTTTTCCATGTAGTGCTTACATTCTTTTGTGGGATCAATTTAACCATACACGTTGCTCCTACATTCTGGCGTTTTGATTCCCGCAGACATCTTTATTGGGATGCCTAATTTTTCACGGAGTTCAAATTGTTTCAACTTAGGCTCTTGAATAAATTCAGTCCACTTTTCCTGATTTCAGATCATTACATACGTACCAGTACCACTTTAATAGTTAAAACCATGCGAAGCAATTGTGTCAAAACTATATATTTTGACTACTCTATTAAGTTTTTTTCTACTTGTAACTGTGTTGATCCTCATGTCCATTTGCTGATCAAGAAGCTAACATAGTAATGTGTGTAGTTGCAGCTCCAGAAAATTGGGAAGCAGTTCTTTGAGGTATTAAAAACATTAGGTTATCTGACCAGGGCCCTGTAGATACAAAGGGCCGTGAAAAGGCTGGTTCTCTTCTTCCACCCAAGGTATTCGTCAATTGTCAGAGAGTTGTTCAGATTCGTAGTTTACAAAGTCCATTTACTATGAAAAATACATGAGGATGTGATCCTCTTTTGGGAGAGTGGGTTTTATGTAATTTGCAAATTCCCATAATTTTCTTGTGCTATGCTACCATTTGAAATGTTTAATAGCTAGGCAAAAAATGCAGTCTGTACATGGGTTCATGGCTAATGGAATGCAGATTGGCCATGGATTTGGGCCTATTGATCCACTAATTTTTGATTGATCTCATATCACTGCATATTTGTTGTACGCAAAGTTTTGCACATTGATCTGCTATTTTTTAGGTGGATCTAATATTTGTTTTCCACTGGCTCCAGTTGCATTGAATGATGCTATGCAGCACTACTGATCCTCATTAGTTAACAAACCATAAGCTACATTTCTTCCTGTGCAGGAAAGAAGGTTTACAGTCCTTATATCAACAATGATGTCAAGCCAGACAATGAAGTTACGCATGGTATGCCTTAGTTTTTTTTTTCTGCAATTGGTTATTACTATATGTATGTTCCAATTTTGTAGTGGAACTGGAAGTAACTGAATCAGTGGTTCACTTAGAATCGATTGTTGAAAATGCTTGATAGTTCCAATCACTCAGTGTAATGGTGTTTTTGTGATCGAAAAGCATGTGCTGCTATATTTCAGTCCCATGTGAAATGCATTGTTCATGTGTATGAAAGCTTTTAGGATCTCTCATAAATAACGTTCAGTTTTTGTTTCCAGTTTTTGCTGATTCTCACGCGCCTAGGCGTGCTTCCTACATTGGCATGAACTTGCAGATCAATGACTACATCTTGCTTTACTTGCAGTTGGTATTACTTTGATTTGTGATCTGGTCTATACAAAAGGGATCAAAGAATAAACCAATTGGAGAGACTTTGTCGAGGCAGTAGGGATCAAAGAATATCAGATACATGTCTTCGTCTTAAAGATTAAAAGGGGAAACCATCTCTCACTGTCCATATGCTTTAAAAGGGCAAGGTACAAAATCACAAGTGCATTATCTATAAAAGAACATTTTGAGGTCCATCTGTCTCACGAACTATTCACATCAGGTTCATACGGAATGTCATACTCATGGAGTTAATAAAAAAGCATTTGAACCAAGCATTAGTATGCCTAACTACGTCTTCATAGTTTCACTGTCTTCACTGCCATTTTGTCTTGCTTTTGCTCTCTTGTGTTTCTACTCTTACTATTAAACCTAATGTCATCTAATTAGCTTTTGTAATTGCACTCATGTTCATATTGAACTCGATGCTACCTTGCTCGAGGACGAGGAGCAACGTGACCCGGTCTGCTGCGACAACCCGTCGGCAGCGGCGACAGTGAACGGCAGGGGCTCTAGGCTCTTTGGCATGTCCCAGGACAGTGATGACGACGATGATGACAGGATACCCGTTTCTGTCGAGAAGCCTGGACTAGAAGACTTTGCTCAGCTTATCCCCGGATCCTGCCCCTGTTTCTTCTCCCATCAGGCAGTGAAACCCAATAATTTTCATTAGTTATATACTTTCCCAATGCTACTAGCGCTAGCTAACCATGGTTCTTGCTTGTGTGATGATAAAAAAAGGGTTGCCTTCACAACCCATTTCCAGCGCGCCTTCGTGAACCTGTTGCGCAATGCTCGGTTCGAAGAGCTCTCCGTGCAGGACCTGCTCCTGACCTACTCACTGAACAACGATTACCTCTCGACACTGCCGGTTTATGTCGATTGGAAAAAGGCAGCTGAGTCTAATGCGATCATATTCCGGTGAATTTTTGTTTGGTCCTGGATTATCTACTGCCCATATGGCCGCAGATGGAAAATGGGAGTTACAACTAACTTCTTACCTTGGCATGCGTGGGTATTCGACCGAGGTCCAAAAAGGCCTACTACTGGTAGAGAAACTTGATTACCTACAGTCTGTTACTCTATCCTTAATTTGTACATCCTTTTGAATAAAATCTGTAGCTAAATCCCTGCTTGCCCAATTGCACATAAATCTACCTGGTCAGTACTGATTTAATGTATTAATCAACCAGCTCATGTAGATTTAGCTGGTGGTTGTGTTGTACTTGTTTAAAAAATAAAGTAGATTTTACAGAGAAAATCTGAATTGTTGTCTAGGTCGAGATGTCAGATTGATAAATGTGTCGATAGTCTAAATCTGATTTAGCATTTCATTTCTTTTATTACACGAGATTGGTGTTTGGTCTAATCATTGTGTGCTTATGGCGCGATAGTCTAATCTGATTTAGCGTTTCATTTCTTTTTTTACATGATGATTGGTTTTCCAAATTCTAATCATTGTGTGCTTATGGCATGGGATCCCAGACATGTATAATACATGGTTTAAGCGAGAACATAATAGTGCATCCCTACACTCCTGCCTTTTCCTATATCGTTTTTTCTGGTAGTCTTTGGTTTTCTTTCAGTTTGTTGGGATGGGTTACAAAAGCATGCAGATAATATGACACTTCACTGCCTGCTTGCCACTAAAGCTTAAAAATTATCTTGCATAAAGTAGTTCAGTATAAAGCAACAAAGGTGTTGTTCATCCATGGAGCCAATATATTTGGATTCATTTTATGGCGAGTTTACATTGTTCTATTTCATTCAATATACATAATGATCTTTGTTCCTTGTATCTATTGAGATGTGGCTTCATTTCCCTTTATAGATAATTGTTTCCCGATTGAGTTGGTTGCAGCTGTCGTCATGTTTTAACCCTGCTGCCCCAGTTATGCTTCAGCATGTAGAGTCTCTTGTTCTTCTATCTGTTTGACACATTTTACGTGCACCCATATTGATCCGTTTTCTTCATGCTGTACGTCTTAACGTTCAGCACTCAATCACTTTTGCGTTTTTCTGACAAACCACTTAGTGATAAATGACAATGCCTTCTTCATGCAGGTGACTCACCACTGATTGTTGATTGACGTCGAGAATCAATTGCTTCATCCTTGATGACCAATTATACAGATGGCAAGATGTTTTGGCAAAGTTTATATTGCTATGCCATATTAAAGTAGTGCTTGTTGGCGCCGCCCTCTCGCAGCGCCGCTTCTTCTTCTTCTACCTCGGTGGCTGCCTCTCACAGCTCACATATACAACAATGGAGGCGCAAGAAATTTGGTGGCCGGAGCCTCACACTGCCGGCCTTTTCTTCTCTTTCTATTCTCTTGGCTCAAAGAAACAACACGGTTTACATCCCTTATATAGGGTCAGAGACGCACGCATCCAGCGGCCACACTTCTCCACTGACAGCATGACCTCCATGCACCAACGCACTACCTACATGCATGCATGCATGCACTCACGCCACACTGGCCACTAACTCAGACGACCTGGCTGCTAACTGATTCCTATCTACATGCACAAGTCTCGCACTTGCGCTGCACCCCATAACGGCCACACATGACCTTGCCAGCGGCTTGCATGCCCACACAACTAACTAGTTTCATGCAGCTAATAAACTAAGCAAATCACTTGGCTCCTACCAAGTGCTTAGCCGGTCCAGCTCCAACCTCTCACGCGCTTGCCGTATCGCACGGCCGTGCCGCCTCGCGCAGCATTGCAGCCTCTCGTTGCCATCGGCATCTCACCGTGCTCGCCGTCTCGCACGGCAGCTTGGCATCTCGCCTTTTTCGCACGCCTCCGCTGAACCTTTGCCGACCTACAACTTCTGAACCTACACTACATGCCTAAACGAAATAAACATGCTGATACAAATATCAAGATTAGTTCTAACAGTGCTCTTAGATTGGCTCAAACTACTACTATGGCCTGCTTGTGTTATGTCGTACCAAACCATCTCGGTTCTCTTGGTAGGGCTGCCTTTTCTACCACAGTCCCCAAACCTATTTAAAGGAAACATGCATGAATTGCTTGCTCTCAGTTTACTAAACTCACCTTCCTGATAGTTCCTTTTTGATCACTGTAGATCTCCATTGTTGTAAAAATGTTGAGATATCTTCTCCAGGAATATATCGTTTTTTCTTCAATTTCTTGGCCAACATTACCCAACTTTTCTTTGAGCGACGAGGAACTTCAACCATTCTTGGTGAAGGACTGGTACCTGATTGTCACTAGCCTTCTGTATAAATGCTTCGCACTCAATATTTGTACTATGTCGCTGCCCTCTGCGCTACTCAGGCGTTGGTCTCTTTCCATATAAATGACATGCTCTAATTATTATGAACGGTTTTTTATTTGTGGAATGTATCCCTTTCTATGTACATGACTTGATCTAATCCTGATCTGTTTAACATTTTTTTATCACTTAGCATTGCCTGCTTGACCATAAATGTTGGGACCGGCATCCTCGCGTCAAGGCGCGGTCCTGATCTAGTATGTATGATGTTACTCAAACCATCTCTCTTCTCATTAAATTATTATCACATAAGGAATTTTGCTAAGTTGGATCTTATGTTAGTGCTGAAGTTACTCCCACTATGGGAATAGACCACAAAACAGTATGAATTCATGATGTTTAATGTCTTACTTGATGTAGCTTCTAAGATATACATTCCTTTGATTTGTAAAAAGTTACTAGTTACTTATATATTATTATTCTTTCTATAGATTGTCTCAACAAGTGCAAGTTCAGTTCAGAGTATGGTCGTATCACCCTCCAATGTTTTTCGCACGTATCATCTGATATTTTTTGTCCGTTTCCGGTCCAAATCCGCTCCGCCTCTGCTCCAAATCCATAGTCTGATATATTCCGCATTCGGTCATTATCAGGTCCGCTTCGAGTCCGTAAAAAATATATGGTAAAGGATATGGTAAAAGCATTATCCAATCCAGTCCGATCTGTTCACATCCCTATCCGGTGGCGCCCTTCAAATTTGCGAACTACATCATTGTTGTGTTGTAACCTCGGCAACAAGTGGCTCTTCATCTTCATAGGTGTTGTAGACTCGGTTGAGCTAATAGCATTGAGGTGTCATGGTTTGGTCTTGGCTGATTGGAACTCTTCGTTGACGGTGATGGTGCTTCTCGGGCAATGTGGGTATGTTCGTTTTGTCACGGTCTTTGCGGTGGTTGCCAGTGGTTTCATGTGGTTGGTGCTTTCCGTGCATTATAGGCTATGCGTGGCCTTCTGTTGGTGCCCTTGCATTGTCTCAGCGGTGCGATGGTTTCATGGTTCCCTTCGTGACTTGCGTGTAGGGATGCTCTCAGTTTCTCGTGTGCATGTGTTGTGGCGTGTGTGGTTGTATGCACGGGTGTTTTTCAGGTGTGTCTCTTCTACTGTATTTTTCATGTACACTGATTCATTTGAACCTATCTTGTATGAAGCCGTGAAGTTTCTTGGCAAAATCGAATGAAAACATTCAGATGGGAATGGGATTAGCTCCCCATGACCATTTAAAAAAAATAACGTTTGAAAGGGACCACATGAGCGGTCGCCCCTTCCTCCACCCACGCCATCACACCCTCGTTGCCGGCAGCCCGTACTTGCCTAAAAAGAAGCAGCCAATGGACGCGTAGAGAAGGCTGTGAGGTTTGAAGGCCAGAGTGGGCTCCTCAAGCAGCAATGCAAGATCGATCGACGAAGTTACCAAGCAGGCTGAGCTTCGGTTCGAATTGAACATGACTACCCGTGTGTCCATTCCATGCATGTGTACATGTAGGTTTCAAAAGCAAGTCACCGAGTAATAGTACGAGTTGGATAGGTTAGCTAGTATATACTACGTATATACTCCCTCTGTAAAGGAATATAAGAGCATTTAGATCACTACATTAGTAATCTAAATGCTCTTATATTTCTTTACAGAGGGGGTACTAATTATGTATCCCCTTGTGAGAAACCGTGAGTTGAAGCAACAAAGTAAAAAAACACAAGCACAATAAGTATCTAGTGCCCTGTGTTCGTGTGCGTGCGCTGTGTTTCTACTGGAGGCTGTTGTGTGTGTACATGCGTGTGCATTATCAATTCAACGCAAAAATCGGCTGGTCCGGGGAAGCTAGTTTAGGCCAAAGCCACCAACCAGTAGCGGATTGATCGGGGGTTGTCAGTGTTTGCTTTCGTTAGTCGACGTTCATGGTCGCTGTCGTCAGAAGTACCAACAGCTTCTAGAGACATACTAAGTACGTAGAAATGAAGTTATTCATGCATGTCCACTAATTAATGGCATCGTGGATCTGAAATAATTGATTAGAGAACACGCTTGGTTGATAAGTTGTTACCAAGTAGTTCACTATCAGGTTTCTTGGTGTTAGCTATGCATTTTTAAGCAGGTCCTCGCGGTATGCCTCTACGGATGCACACAAAAAACAAGCTTCCAGACCATCATTTCCTTGGATCCCGGCGGGGTCCAGCAAAGATGACTCTTGCGGCCAAAATGATACGGCACAAGCTGCTGGGCCATTCCCAATGGACTACAAGACGACACCAAATAGAAGACGAGGAACAAGATCATCATGGTTTGGGTCGTCTCGCCGGCTTCCTCCCCGGAGCACCGCGCGAGGATTTCCCCGGTCCCTGTTGTCGCGGGTCGCCCGTGGACAGGCCGCGGGAGTCGTCGCCGTTTTGTTCTCCTGCCCCGGTGGCTACGGCCCGGGGCGCCGCTGTTGGGGGACGGGCAGGAGGCCTTTCCCCTAGCAGAGCTTCAAGCGAGGAGGTCATCGCCTTTGGCGGTATCCCGGATCCTGTCTCCCAGGGGAGGTGGGTCAGCGGGAGGCTGCAGGAGCAGCCTGACGTTGATGTCATGCAGCTGAGGTGTGCTTTGAGGGCTGCCAAGCTGCGTGACGTCGAGATCTCCACTGGTATGTCTGTTAATAAGTGGAATTCTATTTTGCATTTTACTGATGATGAAATTATTCATAATGCAAATCAAATAGGAGTTTCACTTGGAAATAATGATTTTGAGATATCTAGGTCGGTTAACGACATTCTTGATTTGGAAGCTGAACGTGCGGTAGATATGATTCGTCACATTGCTGCCGTTAAACCTATGAACGACTCGGAGATTGATGCGCTTGGGGTTAGGGTTCTTGATGGCTTGTGTGCCGATCTTGACCCTACTTTACCCGAGACGGAGGAGGACACCAATCCTGAGACGTCTCTTCATGTAGATGAGCCCTTGGTGCTAGAAGCAGAGAATGAGTGTGGTGATCAGGCTGATGGTCACATTAAGCCAAAACGGACGTGGAAACGGAAGGTTTATCCAGTCTCGGCAGCGCGTAGGAGTGCTAAAATCCGTACTGCCAAAAAATTTCATGATGAATTATGAGAGGCATTTTCTGGAATAGCAGAGGTCTTAGAGACTTGGCTAAAAGGAGGTTTCTAGCGGATGCTTCTCTTGAACATCATTTGGATTTTATTGCATTGTCTGAGACTGGAAGAAGCAATTTCACTTCACAATTTCTTGCAACTTTGTGGGGGGTAGATTTTGACTGGCATTGCCTCCCCCTCGAGGAAGATCAGGTGGGGTTTTACTTGGGGTTAAGTGCGAAACGTTGGAAGTTCGGAGTGTAGTTTTGGGGGAGTTTGCTGTCAAGTTTCGAGTTAGAACTTAGGCAGATGGGTTTGATTGGGCTTTGGTGGCGGTTTACGGAGCTGCGCAACCAGAGCTCAAGCCAGATTTTTTGGCGGATCTGGTTCGTATTTGTGGTAACGAACATCTCCCTCTCTTGGTGGTGGGGGGGGGGGATTTTAACATTATCCGAAGAAAAGAGGAAAAGAATAATGACAATTTTGACGGCCGATGGTCGTTTTTGTTCAACACTATTATCGAAAGCTTGGATCTCAGAGAGATAGAGCTCTCGGGTAGGAAATTCACTTGGGCTAATTCGTTACCGGTTCCGACATTTGAGAAACTTGACCGTGTTCTAGCAAGTGTCGAATGGGAACAGAAGTTTCCTTTGGTAACTGTGCAGGCATTGACATGAGGTGTGTCGGATCATACACCGTTACTAGTCGACTCCAGAGATCAAACTTTTGTGGGCAACAAGAACCACTAGTATAAAAACACCTATTAGTCCCGGTTCGTAAGGGCCTTTAGTCCCGGTTCATGAACCGGGACTAATGGGTCGTTACTAATACCTCCCCCCTTTAGTCCCGGTTCTAATACGAACCGGGAAGATGGTCCTCCACGTGGCCGGTGCGCCGAGCCCAGGCAGGGGGGCCTTTGGTCCTGGTTGGTGGCACCAACCGGGACCAAAAGGCATCCACGCGTTAGCATTCCAGTGGCTGGGGTTTTTTTGAAGGGGGGTTGGGGGTTTTGGGGTTAATTTAGGTGTTTCATATATTGTGTTAGCTAGCTAATTAATAGAGAGAAGTGTCCTCTCTTATGTCCATGCTTGGTCGACGCTACGTACTATATACATATAGCCCTCGACACGCTAGCTAGTAAGAAAATGAAGGGAACCATCGAGTACAGAAGTTTGTCATGCATACCGAGAGAAATGATCGATCGACCTCTCCTTCTCCGAGAGATTGGTCGAACAACAAGTTTTCGTATCATGTACGTCCGACGCTACTGGCTACATACTTGTACAATATATAAGATCTCTCAATTACAGTCCCCTAGCATTTGAAATCAACTTCCACATGGTATTCTCCGGTTTTATTGATGACGTGGTCAAGAAAGAATCCCGCCAATTCCTCTTGAATTGCTTTAATGCGATCTGGTTCTAGGAGTTCATTCCGCATCTGCCACGTCTAATTTGAAGAAGGGGGTTAATTAATACATATATATGAATGAAACTCAACAAAAATGATGGTGTAATAAAATGAAATTGTGAGTATTATTAATTGCTTACGCACTTCATATTGTCTTGGAGAGTAGCCCCGCTTGTTTTTCAAAGTCGTGTTGTAGATGAACTCGCACACGTAGTATCCACAGAAATCATTCCCTTGTTCCTGCCACAAGCACTTTACGAGAAATAGAGGTCAATCAAACTGATAATGAAGCATTATAAATGGCATTGATGAAAGTATAGCTATAGAATCAACGGGAGATGCGCACAACTAGCTAGACAGTAGTACTTACTTTCGGGTATGTATATCGCAGCTCCTTCGGCAGTCCCGGAGCTTTTGCGGTGAACTGTTTCCAAACCCTGCAAGACAAAGAAAATAATTATTATTACTTGAGATATCAGTAAATGAACAAAAAGTTGCCGCTATGGTGTGATAATGATCGGTTAATTGAACTTACTTGCTAAGCATTTCAGTCATGTCAGCATAGGTGCTGGGATCTTTCCGTCTCGAGTCTAAGACGGTTACTAGTCCACGCTCAAGCTTAATCTCCAGAAGAATATAGTGGAACCTGCGCACGCATGCATAACTCATCAATTACATTACTATAACCTCGCTCGAGTAATAAGGGAAACCGAATATGCAAACGATCAGTAACACTCACTTGCCGTTATAAGGAAAGAGTATGGTATCTTAGTTTTGATTTTTCATCAACGATTGTAACAAGTTGTCCTCGGCCTCTTTGACGTGCTTTTCAACCAGAAATACATCTATGATATTTGTGTTAATGAACCCAATATCATAGATTTCATTTTTTTTGCACTCGACGATCTTCAATCTGCATAATATATTGAGGATAATTAATTATAAATACATGCAATGAAAGAGCCGAGCTATATATAGAGACTTAATGACAGAAATAGTACTTACAGGCAGTAGCAAAAGACCGTTAATTTATCGATGGCCTTTTGATTGAAGAACGCGAAGAACTCCTCAAATGGAACACACAACAGATCAGTTCCACCGAGGTCGTGCTCCTCTTTAATGTTCAGATACAAACAATTCGTCCCCCCAGACTCTCTGCAGGTTTTCATGTACCAAGTATGGAATCTTCGCATCATCGTTGTTAGAGATTTTTCATCTTTGACGAGAGGCTTCCCGTACTCGTATCTGTGTTCTTCCACCTTCATGTATTCAGGAAGTGCATCGTCAGGCAGGTAATCTTGTAGATTGCCATAACCGGCCACCATCCCCGGAACATTAGCGACGATGTTGCCGATAGACACATTGAGCGGGGGCACGATTGGTTTGCTTGTTCGCCGAGCTGGTCAATTTTTTTCTTAGCTGCTCGCTCTTTTGTTCTTTGATGTCCGACAAGATTCCCGACCACTCCGCTTGGAGATATGTCTGTTCAGAATGCGCTCATAGTTGGTTCTCGGCGGAGACTTTGCCGGTTTCCTCGGGGCAGCAGAGTGCGCTTCGCTTTCACCAGATCTACCTTCTCCTCCGGAGGTGGACGTCTCTTTGCTTTCAACCCTGCAAACCAGTCATCCACTTCGGTCTGCGCGATCTTCGCGTTTTCCTCCTCGGTCCTCTCAGACGGTAACTTCTCCGAGTCTTGAGAAGGACCGATTCAGTATTTCCTCCGCCTTTGGCTGTCTTGCTAGACGCCTGCAGAGCAGCGGAGCGGATGTCTTCTTTTTTGCTTGCTTACGAGGCGGAGGAGAAGGACTACGATGCGCCGGAGCAGCCGGAGCAGCGGCGGGTCTCTTCCGCCCTTGCTGACGAGGCGGAGAAGGAGGAGGCTGGCTGCTCGGGCGCGCCGGCGCAGGTGGAGAAGGAGGCGGAGTGCCGCCACGCGCCGGAGAAGGAGGCGGACTGCCACCACGCGTGCCCTGATCGTCACTCGCCGGAGGAGGAGGCGGTGGAGGAGGCGGAGTGCCCTGACTCGCCGGAGGAGCAGGGGGAGGCGGAGGCGTCCAGTTTGGAAGGTTGATGAGCTCCTTCCGCCATAGGCATGGAGTCTTCAGAGCAGAACCCAGCCTAGTCTCCCCTTCACCGGTAGGGTGGTCAAGCAGGAGGTCCTCAAATCCCTCCGTTATTTCATCCACCATCACCTTAGCATATCCTTCTGGAATCGGCTAGCACTGATAAGTTATGCCGGGTCCACTAGGATAAACTTGGCCAACAACCGCCTTGACCTTCAAAGTCATCCATCGCGCCATAATGTGGCAACTTTGAGACTCCGTGAAACCATCCACGGGATAGCCGGCAGGAGCCAAAACATGCTCCGGCTGAAGCAGCTCGGTGGAAGCTACGTTGCTTCTCCGCTGAGATGGCGGGGTAGCTTGGGGGGAAGCTTCGGCAGGTCGTTTGCTGCGATCTGCTGCTTCTCGTTCCTATTCTCATTCCTCTAGCCCCATTACCCTTTCGTGCAGCGCCTGCAGTTGGTCCTGCTCCAGTTTCTTCCTCCTCTCGTGGGTTTTGTAACCCCTTGCGTCCGGAAAACCAACCTTCCACAAAAGGGAGCCTGGCGTGCCTCGTGTCCGCCCAGGGTGCTCAGGATTCCCAAGGGCCATTGTGAGCTCGTCCTTCTCCCTGTTTGGAAGGAACGTCCCTCGCTGCGCTGCATCGATATAGTGTCGAAGCTTCCTGACTGGTATTTGCAGTTGCTCGTCCGTCCACTGGCACTTACCTGTTACAGGGTCCAAGGTTCTGCCAGCCCCGAAGAACCAAGTCTGGCAACGGTCTGGCCAGTACATTGTCTCTGGTTCCATCCCTTTTTCAAGCAGATCATGCTCAGCCTTGGACCACTTAGGCCGAGCTTTGAGGTATTCACCTGACCCCGTGCGATGGTGAAGCTTCTTCTTCGCAGCATTTTGCTTGTTTGTCGCCGACATCTTCTTACTCTTTTCCGATGTCTTGTGGGCCACAAATGTGGGCCAGTGATCTTTGATCTTCTCATATTTGCCGATGAATTCTGGTGTCTTATCTTTCTCGACAAACTGGTTCAGCTCTTTCCTCCACCTCCTCATTAGGGTTGCCATCTTCTTAAGAGGACAAGACTTGATTAATTGCTCTTTAACTGGCTTCTCCGGATCCTCCTCTGGCGGTAGGATGAAATTTGCCTTCAGCTCAGTCCAAAGATCTTCTTTCTGCATATCATTGACATAAGACACCTCAGGGTCTTCCTCCTTAGGCTTATACCATTGATGGATGCTGATCGGGATCTTGTCCCTAACAAGAACCCCGCACTGAGCAGAAAATGCCTTCCTTGTCCGCATGGGTTCAATCGGTTCGCCGTCGGGCGCGATTTCTATGATCTCAAACTTTTCATCCGAGCTCAACTTTTTCTTCTGGCCTCGTCTCCTTACCGAAGTTGTGCTCGATCCGGAGGGCTAGAAATTATAAGGAAGAAAGAAGAGAGTAATTAATATGTGTACATATACCAAAACAATGGATGCATCAATTAACTAGTCAGCACGGGCTTAACTAATATATATATATATATACCTGGCCGGACTCGGTTCGGTCACCGAAGCAGTCAGCACGGTCTCCTTCTGCTTGTACCTCCATTGTGTCACCGGAGCCATCATGAACATAGTCCTCTTCTTGTACCGGCATTATTGGGTCGAAGCCATCATGAACATAGCCCTCTTCTTCACCCAGTCCGTGTCGTTGAAAATGACACAACTTCATCACTTCCTTGTGCGATTATGTGCCCCAACATCGCTTCATTTCTTCGTCTCGGAGTGCTCCATAGTTTCGCAAATATTTACAACATGTCAATTATTATTCAAACATGGTACAGATGGATATATATATATATATATATATATATATATATATATATATATATATATATATATATATATATATATATATATATATATATATATATATATATATATATTAGTGGCAAACGAGAACTAGCTAGCTAATCACAATAAGGAATCATGTTAGTGGCCTCGACGTTGCTTCTCTAGGGTTTGGGGTCGCCTCGACACAATGCTTCAAGGGTTAATTTGGGTGGCCTCGAGAGAGTTAATTTGTCGGGTAGGGGCGCCAAGGGAGGGGGTAGGAGACCAACATCGCTTTCTCTAGGGTTTGGGGTCGCCTCGACACAACGCTTCAAGGGTTAATTTGGGTGGCCTCGAGAGAGTTAATTTGTCGGGTAGGTGCGCGGCGGGTGGGGGTAGGAGACCAACATCGTTTTCTCTCTAGGGTTTGGGATCGCCTCGACACAACACTTCAAGGGTTAATTTGGGTGGCCTCGAGAGAGTTAATTTGTCGGGTAGGGGTGTGGCGAGAGGGGGTAGGAGACCAACATCGTTTTCTCTCTAGGTTTTGGGTGTCCTCGAGAGTTTTGGTCGAGCGAGAGGGCCGAGGGGGGTGCTGCCGTTGTATAAGTTATCACGGTCGAGAGGGGGTATATATATCGACCGCCCCTCATGTCGAAGTTATCTCGAGGGGGTTATATCGACAACGACGCGACATACATATACATGGGAAAATAATGTTATCGGGGAGGGGGTATCGGTACCCCCCCCCCCTCGTGTTGAAGTTTCTTCTTTCTCCTCTATTCCTTTCTTCTTCTTCTACTCTTCTTTTTCTTCTTCTTGCGAGAAAGGAAAATAAGGAAAAGGAAGAAAAGAGGAAGAAGAAGAAGAAAAAAAAAAGAGGAGAAGAAGAAAGGAATAGAGGAGAAGAAGAAAATAGGAATTTTCTATTCTTCTTCTTCTCCTCTATTCCTTTCTTCTTCTCCTCTTCTTTTCTTCTTATTTCCTCTTCTTATTTATTTCTCCTCTTCTTCCTCTCCTCTTCTTCTCCTTTCTTCCTCTTCTTATTTTCCTTTTCCTCTCATTCTTTTAGTATTGCTTGTTTTAAAAAAATGTTCAAATAGAAAATCTTGAAAAAGAACAAAGGTTTTGCCTAATGCATTGTTCATATGAATATACAAACATTTGCATATTTGTACAATAATTAATATCACCAAAAAATCTATGAACAAAAAACCTAACTTTTCTAAAAATCTATCTTTTGCATATATGAAAACATTAATACACATATGAACAAAAATACATATATGAAGAAAAACATGCTCTGAACAATTTTTTATACATTTTGAACATCTACATATACATAGCCACATACATACACATATACATTATATATATATATATATATGAACAAAAAATTAAACTAATAAAATGAAAACAACAGAGCAGTGTTGTGGGCGGCTCACAATGGGCGCGACTAGATGACGATGGCGATGTGGCGGGCGAGGCGCCCGGCTCAGGGGGCGGGACGACGGGCAGGGCTCGGGCGTGAGGCTGGGCGGGCGGGCTGGCTCGGGAGGCCGGGCGACGAGGACGACTGGCTCGGGGAGGCCGGCGACGAGGACGGCGCGGGTTGGGGGGCGACGGCCTTGGCGGCGGCAGCGGCGACGGCGAGGTGGAGCAACTGGCGGCGTCGGGGGGCAACTGGCGATGAGATTCTGAATTTTTGCAAAGTGTTTGCTTATATAGCAAAGCCATTGGTCCCGGTTCGTGAAACCAACCGGGACTAATGCACCCTTTAGTCCCGGTTGGTGCCACCAACCGGGACCAAAGGCCTCTTTTTCGGCAGCCCAAAGGGCGGGAAGCGGCGGCCTTTGGTACCGGTTGGTGCCACGAACCGGTACCAATGCCCCCCCCTTTAGTCCCGGTTGGTGCCACCAACCGGGACCAAAGGCCCCTGTGCTGCCCGTGTCGGGGCCAAAGTTTAGTCCCACCTCGCTAGTTGAGAGGGGCGCGCAGTGGTTTATAAGCCCCACTGCCGCACCCCTCTCGAGCTCCTCTCCACCCCAGGCTTTCGGGCCTACTTGCTATTGTTGTGCCTGATGGTCCTTCTGGGCCTACTGCGGGCCTGAATCCTGGCCCATAGTAGGGTTTCATGTCGTATTCAGGCCGTGGGGGCCCAGTAGGAGGCATTTTTTTGTTTTCTTTACTTATTGTTGCTATTTTTATTTTTTTCCAGATTTTTTGTTTTGTTTTCTGCATTATTTATTTTCTTTTGTTTTTTGCTTTATTTTTTAATTCTTTTTGCTTGTAGTTTTAGGAAAATTATAAATTTTCTGTTAGTGCCATTACTTTTCAAATTTGAAAACACTTTTTTTGTTTTTTTGTTTTCTTTTTGTTTTCTTTCTTGCTTTATTTATTTTATTTTGTTTCTACTTACAACAAAATACTTATTGTTGTTTTTTGTTTTGATTTCTGCATTATTTATTTTCTTTTGTTTTTGCTTTATTTTTCAATTCTTTTTGCTTTTACTTTTAGGAAAATTATAAATTTTCTGTTAGTGCCATTAGTTTTCAAATTTGAAAACACTTTTTTTGTTTTTTTGTTTTCTTTCTTGCTTTATTTATTTTATTTTGTTTCTACTTACAACAAAAAACTTGTTGCTGCTATTTTTAATTATTACGAGGGCCGAACCATAAGACATTAAAGCATTTCAAATGAACTCTGAAAAAGTTGAAAGTTGGCATGGTATCATACTCGTTAGTTACAAAGTTGGCATGGTATCATCATAATAGTTGCGGGAGAAAGTATTCACTTTTTCTTCGCTTGTGTCATTTCCTTATTGCGCCGTAACCATGGATAATCTTCATCGTTTATCAGGATGCTGGGGTCAGCCTTGACTTTGAAGGGAGGAATTTCATGAAACTTTTCATAATCTTCAGACATGTCTGTCTTGTCGTCCACTCCCACGATGTCCCTTTTTCCTGAAAGAACTATGTGGCGCTTTGGCTCATCGTATGATGTATTTGCTTCCTTATCTTTTTTCTTTCTCGGTCTGGTAGACATGTCCTTCACATAGATAACATGTGCCACATCATTGGCTAGGACGAACGGTTCGTCGATGTACCCAAGATTTTTCAGATCCTTTGTTGTCATTCCGTCATGTGGGTCTACCTGCACCCGCCTCTGACAGATTGACCCATTTGCACTTAAACAAAGGGACCTTAAAATCATGTCCGTAGTCAAGTTCCCATATGTCCACTATGTAACCATAATATGTGTCCTTTCCCCTCTCGGTTGTTGCATCAAAGCGGACACCGCTGTTTTGGTTGGTGCTCTTTTGATCTTGGTCAATCGTGTTAAATGTATTCCCATTTATCTCGTATTGTTTCCAAATCAATACAGTCAAAGATGGTCCCCTGAACAACAAGTACAGCTCATCACAAACAGTGTTGTCACCTCTGATACGTGCTTCCAACCTACTGCTGAAAGTCCTGATGTGTTCACATGTAATCCAGTCGTCGCACTGCTCCGGGTGTTTGGAGCGCAGACTGTTCTTGTGTTCATCGACATACGGGGTCACCAAGGTAGAGTTATGTAGAACTGTGTAGTGTGCTTGAGACCAAGAATATCCGTCCCTGCATATTATCGAGTCCCTTCCAAGCGTGCCTTTTCCAGTCAGTCTCCCCTCATACCGCGATTTAGGGAGACCTATCTTCTAAAGGCCAGGAATGAAGTCAACACAAAACCCGATGACATCCTCTGTTTGATGGCCCATGGAGATGCTTCCTTCTGGCCTAGCGCGGTTACTGACATATTTCTTTAGGACTCCCATGAACCTCTCAAAGGGGTACATATTGTGTAGAAATACGGGGCCCAGAATGACAATCTCGTCAACTAGATGAACTAGGACGTGCGTCATGATATTGAAGAAGGATGGTGGGAACACCAGCTCGAAACTGACAAGACATTGCACCACATCACTCCTTAGCCTTGGTATGATTTCTGGATCGATCACCTTCTGAGAGATTGCATTGAGGAAGGCACATAGCTTCACAATGGCTAATCGGGCGCTTTCCGGTAGAAGCCCCCTCAATGCAACTGGAAGCAGTTGCGTCATAATCACGTGGCAGTCATGAGACTTTAGGTTCTGGAACTTTTTCTCTCGCATATTTATTATTCCCTTTATATTCGACGAGAAGCCAGTCGGGACCTTCATACTGAGCAGGCATTCAAAGAAGATTTCTTTCTCTTCTTTCGTAAGAGCGTAGCTGGCAGGACCTTCATATTACTTCGGAGGCATGCCCTCTTTTTCGTGCAAGCGTTGCAGGTCCTCCCGTGCCGCAGGTGTATCTTTTGTCTTCCCATACACGCCCAAGAAGCCTAGCAGGTTCACGCAAAGGTTATTCGTCACGTGCATCACGTCGATCGAAGAGCGGACCTCTAGGTCTTTCCAGTAGGGTAGGTCCCAAAATATAGATTTCTTCTTCCATATGGGTGCATGATTCTCAGCGTCATTCGGAAAAACTAGTCCGCCGGGACCCTTTCCAAAGACTACGTGTAAATCATTGACCATAGCAAGTACGTGATCACCGGTACGCATGGCGGGCTTCTTCCGGTGATCTGCCTCGCCTTTGAAATGCTTGCCTTTCTTTCGACAAATGATGGTTGGTCGGAAGAAATCGGCGATGGCCTGGTACACATTCTTCCCGCAGCTTGCCGGTATATACTATCGGTGTCAAGTAAACAGTGCGTGCATGCGTGGTATCCCTTGTTTGTCCGTCACGAAGGTTCTTGGGCCAATCGTTGATGGTCACGAACAGCAACGCCTTTAGGTTAAATTCCTCCTGTTTGTGCTCATCCCACGTACGTACACCGTTTCCATTCCACAGATGTAAAAGTTCTTCAACTAATGGCCTTAGGTACACATCAATGTCGTTGCCGGGTTGCTTAGGGCCTTGGATGAGAACTGGCGTCATAATGAACTTCCGCTTCATGCACATCCAAGGAGGAAGGTTATACATACATAGAGTCACGGGCCAGGTGCTATGATTGCTGCTCTGCTCCCCGAAAGGATTAATGCCATCCGCGCTTAAAGCAAACCATACGTTCCTTGGCTCACTTGCAAACTCATCCCAGTACTTTCTCTCGATTTTTCTCCACTGCGACCCGTCACGGGTGCTCTCAACTTCCGTCTTTCTTACGGTCCTCACTGTGCCATCGCATCAACTTGGCATGCTCTCTTTTTCGAACAGACGTTTCAACCGTGGTATTATAGGAGCATACCACATCACCTTCGCAGAACCCTCTTCCCGGGGTCTCGCCGTCAACATCACCTGGGTCATCTCGTCGATCTTATATCAGAATGCACCGCATACCGGGCATGCGTTCAGATCCTTGTATGCACCGCGGTAGAGGATGCAGTCATTAGGGCATGCATGTATCTTCTGCACCTCCAATCCTAGAGGGCATCGACCTTCTTTGCTGCGTATGTCTTGTCGGGCAATTCGTTATCCTTTGGAAGCTTCTTCTTTAATATTTTCAGTAGCTTCTCAAATCCTTTGTCGCACAGCATTCTCTGCCTTCCACCGCAGCAATTCCAAAGACGGTACCGAGCTTTGTGTTGCCATCTTCGCAATTGGGGTACAACCCTTTTTTGTGGTCCTCTAACATGCGATCGAACTTGAGCTTCTCCTTTTGACTTTCGCATTGCGGCCTTGCATCGACAATGACCCTGTGGAGATCATCATCATCGGGCACATCGTCTGGTTCCTCTTGATCTTCAGCAGCTTCGCCCGTTGCAGCATCATCGTGCACATTGTCTGGTTCCTCTTGATGTTCAGTAGCATCACCGTATTCAGGGGCACGTAGTTGTCATCGTACTCTTCTTCTTCGCCGTCTTCCATCATAACCCCTATTTCTCCGTGCCTCGTCCAAACATTATAGTGTGGCATGAAACCCTTGTAAAGCAGGTGGGTGTGGAGGATTTTTCGGTCGAGTAAGACTTCAGATTCCCACATATAGGGCATGGACAACACATAAAACCATTCTGCTTGTTTGCCTCAGCCACTTGAGAAAATCATGCACGCCTTAATGTACTCGGAGGTGTGTCTTGAACCGTACATCCATTGCGGTTCATCTGCGTGCATTATATATAATTATGTGTCAAAAATCATTACAGAACATCATGAATAGATAATTAAGTGACCAAATTAATAGAAGTTCATCATCACATTAAAACCAAAGTACATACATAGTTCTCATCTAACAACATAAAGCTCTGCAGAGCATCTAAATTAATTAAACCATACACTGAAACTATGTAAAACATTTTAATGTGAAAACAAATGCGATCATAATCACAACCAATGTAACAACTGATCCAACGGCATAATGATACCAAGCCTCGGTATGAATGGCATATTTTCTAATCTTTCTAATCTTCAAGCGCATTGCATCCATCTTGATCTTGTGATCATCGATTTACATCCGCAACATGCAACTCCAATATCATCTTCTCCGCCTCAATTTTTCTAATTTTTCCTTCAACAAATTGTTTTCTTCTTCAACTAAATTTAACCTCTCGACAATAGGGTCGGTTGGAATTTCGGTTCAACAACCTCCTAGATAAATAAAATCTATGTCACGTTGGTCGGCATAATTGTCATAAACAATAAATGAACCAATAGTTATGAAAAGATAATATATACCACATTCAATCATAGACAGGGACGAGGGCCGACGGGGCGATACCAAAACCATCGCACTATATAAGATGCAATAATAAAAGTAAGAAAATTATTCAAGTATCTATATAAACATACAAGTAAGAATTTTTTCCTTTCAGAAAGAAGATAAGAACAAGAGGCTCACCACGGTGGTGCCGGGCGACGAGATCGGCGCCCGGCGATCGACGGCGGTGAAGACGGGACGGACGTGACGGACCGCTAAACCTAGACAAATATTAAGGAAAATGGAGCTTGGAGGTCGAGCTTGGAGAGGAGAAAGCTTAAGTAGTGTGGCTCGGGCATTCCGTCGAACACCTCGTGTGCATAGGAGGTGAGCTAGAGCACCACAAAGCTCTCCCCTCGCCGGCCATGAAAAACAGAGCACTGGGAGTGCTCTGCTCGCGGGCGAGGGGTATATATAGGCAACTAACTGGTCCCGGTTGGTGACTTGAACCGGGACTAAAGGGCAGCCTTTGGTCCCGGTTTGTCCCACCAACCGGGACCAATGGTGGTGGGCCAGGAGCGAGGCCCATTGGTCCGGGTTCGTCCCACCAACCGGGAGCAAAAGGTCCAGACGAACCGGGACGAATGGTAACCATGGCCCGGCCGGCCCCCGGGGCGCACGAACCGGGTCCAATGCCCCCATTGGTCCCGGTTCTAGATTGAACCGGGACTAATGGGCTGGCCGGGCCTGGACCATTGCCCTGGTTTCTACTAGTGAACATTTTCTCATTTGAACTTGCCTGGTTTGAAAGAGAAGGGTTCCTCGAGTTGTTAGCTCGGGAGTGGGCTAAAGACTCGGGAGGAAGGACACCTATCGAGCGATGGAAGTGCAAGATCCGTCATCTCCGAAGGTTCCTTCGTGGTTGGGCTAAGCACACGCATGGAATTTATAAGGCGGAGAAGGAGAGACTTCTTTTACTTATTCAAAACCTTGAAGTAAAAGCAGAAACTTCTATCTTGGATTCCAGTGAGTTGGAAGCAAAGATAGAGGCAGAGATGCGACTTAAAAAGCTACTTCACGAGGAGGAATTGAAGTGGGCGTTGCGGGCTAAGGTTCGCAAAATAGTACAAGGCGAGGATAATACTCAATTCTTTCATATGATTGCTAATGGGAAGCATCGTAAAAAGAGTATTTTCCAACTAGAACAAGACGAAGGGACGATAGTTGGTCTAGACAATCTTAAAGTCTACATTACCAATTATTATAAGCAGTTGTTTGGTCCCCCGGAAGAGAATTTTGTGTCGTTAGATGAGTCTAGGGTTGAGGATGTTCCTCAACTTGAGACTGCTGAGAATGAGCTCCTGACTGCTCCTTTCTCTGAGAAAGAGGTGTTTGAGGCCATTGCACAAATGGAGAATAATATTGCTCCAGGACCGGATGGGTTTTCGGCGGAGTTCTACAAAAAGTGCTGGCACTTTATTAAGGGCGATTTGATGCCCATGTTTCAGCAGATTTTTGAGGGGCAGCTTCAGTTGTTTAAGCTGAATTTTGGAACGATAACTCTTCTTCCTAAGAAGACAAAGGCTTTTCTTATTGAGCAGTTCATGCCTATATGTCTGCTTAATGTGAGTTTCAAAATCTTCACCAAGGTCGGGACGAACAGACTTACGCAGATTGCGCAGTCTGTAGTTCATGCGTCACAGACTGCTTTCATGCCTGATAGAAATATCCTTGAAGGGGTTGTTGTCTTGCATGAAATGCTCCATGAGATCCACTCAAAAAAACTTGATGGCGTATTTTTTAAAGTGGATTTTGAAAAAGCATATGATAAAGTTAAATGGCCTTTCCTTCAACAAGCTTTGCGTATGAAAGGTTTTGATCCGGCCTGGAGAAACCAGATTGATTCCTTTACGCAAAAAGGGAGTGTAGGGATTAAAGTGAATGACGACATAGGACACTATTTCCAAACCCACAAGGGGCTAAGGCAAGGAGACCTGATGTCACCGATCCTGTTTAACATAGTGGCTAATATGCTGACTATTTTAATAGGTCGGGCAAAGGATGCAGGGCAGGTAGGTGGCCTGGTTCCACATCTAGTTGACGGAGGGATTTCCATTCTTCAGTATGCTGATGATACTATCATCTTTATGGAGCACGACTTGGCGAAAGCAAGAAACATGAAGCTACTGTTATGCTTATTTGAACAATTGTCTGGGCTCAAAATTAACTTCCACAAGAGTGAATTGTTTTGCTTCGGAAGAGCAAATGATGACCAGGAGACGTATAAACAATTGTTCGGCTGTGAATTGGGCTCATTACCGTTTACGTACTTAGGTATACCCATTCATCATCGTAAGCTGACTAACGTTGAGTGGAAATGCATCGAGGATCGTTTTGAAAAGAAACTGAGCTGTTGGAAAGGGAAGCTCATGTCATACGGAGGACGATTGATTCTGATTAATTCGGTCCTTACTAGTATGCCTATGTTTCTCTTATCCTTTTTCCAGGTTCCGGTGGGTGTCAGGAAAGGTTAGATTTCTACCGAACTCGATTCTTTTGGTAGAGTGATGAGCTTAAACGAAAGTATAGGCTTTCTAAGTGGGATATAATCTGTAGGCCGAAGGACCAAGGGGGTCTAGGTATTGAAAATCTGGAAGTCAAAAATATATGTCTCCTTAGCAAGTGGTTATTTAAACTGTCGTCTGAGACGGAGGCTACTTGGGCACAGATTTTGCATAATAAGTATCTTTATGCTAAAACCTTGGCCCAGGTGATTGTGAGGCCTTCCGACTCACCTTTTTGGAAGGGTTTGATGAGAGTCAAACAACTCTTCTTCAACAAGACAAAATTTATCGTTGGGAATGGTGCTACTACAAGGTTTTGGGAGGATACGTGGCTTGGGGAGACCCCCCTTGCACTTCAATATCCTACTTTGTACAACATTGTGGGACGTAGAGAAGCCTACGTTGCAACTGTTTTGCAATCCACTCCCCTCAATATCAGTTTTCGAAGGACGCTAGTTGGAAATCGTTGGGAGGCCTGGCTCCATCTTATTAGACGTTTAATGGAAGTCCGGCTGTCTCAGCAGCCAGATCAGCTGCATTGGAAACTTACTAAGAACGGTGTGTTCTCGGTCAAATCAATGTATCTGGATGTCATTAACACTAGCGTCATCCCTTCCTCGATACATGTTTGGAAAGTAAAGGTACCCTTACGAATCAAAGTGTTTATGTGGTTTGTGCATAAACATGTCATTTTGACTAAGGATAACCTGGCAAAACGCAACTGGGTGGGCTCTTCTAGATGTAGCTTTTGCGATCATAATGGAAGTATCAAACACCTCTTTCTCGATTGTCCGTTGGCTAAGATTCTGTGGCGGTCGATTCATGTTGTGTTTAATATTAATCAGCCCACCTCTATCAACATGTTATTTGGAACATGGATTGATGGGGTTGATTCTGATACTGCAAGACACATTCGTGTTGGCGTTTGTGCTTTATTTTGGGCAGTATGGAACTGCAGAAATGATTTAGTCTTTAACAGATCAACAAACATTCACTTTTTGCAGGTTATCTTTAGGGCCACAGCGTTCATCCGTATGTGGTCGCTACTCACTCCGACGGAGGCCAGGGAGCGTTTGGTTACTGCGTCTACCCGATGGGAGATGGTAGCTCGGGATATTTCCAACCGGTTTGGATGGCGGTCATGTAATAGGATAGGCATGTAGTGCTCCTATTGTATTTGCCAGCCGGTTGTGGCTTCGGGTTTTAGCTCTTTTTGAGCTTTTGTTTATTTTCGCACCACGATACTTGGAGACTGTGTTACTGGATTATATTTTTAATATTATGAGTCGTATGCATCTTTCTGATGCAGAGGCTGGGGAAAACCCCTTTTCGAAAAAAATGGTTTTGGTTTCCTCTAATATTCCAGTGAACCAAGTGGACATCTCGAGTGCTTTACTAACCAATAAGTAATCATCTCTTCACTAAAGTCTTTATCAACCCCCAAGAGCTCTAGCTTATATATAGATGGGGAGATGGATGCTAAGCTCCTTCACAATTTTATTGCCTTGTCCACAACTGTCGACGAAGATAGAGCCTATCTAGGCTCAGGTCGGCGAAGAGCAGAAGAAGGAGAGTGAAGGGCCTTCTGCCTGCCACTTCCCTTCCCCTCGACCGTGATGGGGCGTCGGGCATCCGCAACTGGAGAGGGAGAGCAAAGGGCCTCCTGACCGCCACTCCCTTTTCCCTCGCCACTGGTGGGGCGCGGCGCAGCCTCAACAGGCCTCTCGGAGACCACAAAACTCTAGTAGTCGATCTGCAGGCCAGCCGACCCCAAGTCCTCCTGTCTCCTTGTGTCGACCGACACCATCGTAGCACCCACTGCAAACCCTGCAGCCGGCCCAAGAACCACCTGTCTCGGTGCGCGAGCCGCCATAGACAAGCTAACCTCAGTCGGTATCGGCGGCAACTCCTGTTCCGACGAATCATCCAAGTCGACCCTGTGACTCCATAAGCGGCTAGGGGCAGAAGAGGCACCGAACGAACCAAACCGCAATGTGCTCATCGGCGTCTGGGGTGGTGCAGCCTCCTTGGCACACTAGTAGAAAAAGGTCCATTTGTCCCGGTTCTGGAACCAGGACTAAAGGGTCGGTACTAAAGGCCCCCTTTTAGTCCTGGTTCTTATGCGAACCGGGACTAAAGGCCCTCCACGTGGCCATTGTCTGGAGCTCCACCTTTAGTCTCGGTTGGTAACACCAACCGGGACTAAAGGGAATTTTTTTTATTTTTACAAAATTTTATTTTATTTTGAACTATTTATTTATTTATTTTCCGATTTTTAAATTTCTGAATTATTTTACAATTTAATCTCTAATCACCGCTCATCACTGCTCAATTTAACCTCTAATCTCTAATCACCCCTCATCATTCCAAATCATCTAACTTCCCGGCCGGTCACCCATCCTCTCACTACTCCAGCCTGAGCACGCTTAACTTCCGGGTTCTATTCTCCCTCGTTTCCAAGTCTGCACTTGTTGTTTTCCTGACAATAGTAAGATGTCAATCCTATTAACCCTTAGGAGTTTAGCTTGAGCATGAAGTCACATGTTTCACTGTTTGAGGTTAAAAACTATTATTCTAAAAAACAATAATTATTTAGTAACACTAATATTTCTTGAATAACTAGTTTGACCACGGTTTGACCAGATTTGACCAAAATTCAAAATACTAAAATAATTATTTAGTAACACTAACTTGAATAATTATTTAGTACCACGAATACTTCTTGAATAAGTAGTTTAACCATAGTTTGACCAGATTTAAGCAAAATTCAAAAAAAACTGAAATTTGAGCATATCTTTTTTTCCTTTCAGAATTTGAGGATTCTAAAAATTTGCAAACAGGCCTGTAGCCGTCAAAATCGGATGCGGATTTTCGTGCTGATCTTTTTGATATATTATTCGGTTTTTTCGACATCGTATGCAAAAGATATAGCTGTTTTACTTTTTCATAACATTTTTTTGCAAAACATGTCCAAATTTAAGTTTTTTATTTTGCCTAACTAATAGATGTACTGACATAACTACATCTCGAAGGATTTTAATTTTTGAAGTTTTTAGCATTTTCTTTTGCTTTTTACAAAACTGAAAAGGTGATACAAGGGGGGGGGGGGTAGAGTTTGAAAATGGGACCTTTAGTTCCGGTTTGGGACACGAACCGGGACTAAGGGGCATTGCACCCTTTAGTCCCGGTTCGTGTCTCAAACAGGGACTAAAGGTCTAATCTTTAGTCCCGGTTAGAGATACGAACCGGGACTAAAGGGCATCACACTCTTTAGTTCCGGTTTGTGTCTCAAAGCGGGACTAAAGGGCTCATTTCAACCGGGACTAATGCCTTTAGCCGCACGAACCGGGACCAATGCCCCCATGTGTCCCAGTTCGTGACTGAACCGGGACTAATGGGCTTATCTGGACCGAACGAAAGCCTGTTTTCTACTAGTGGCAGATTCATTTGCCTAAGATGACTGAGCAGTAGGCCCCTTGGCCATCTCACGAGAAGAGTGATTAGTTCCCTTGTCTATATACATCTGTATGTGGTAGTCCATTTGAAACCTCTAAAAATACAAATATTTCATAACGGGGGAGTATGTTGGAATTTAGCTCATGTCGATACTTAAATGTGCAATATTTCTGAAACAGTATTCTATTTGACTTGGAATTTGAATTTAGTGTATATTATGCAGCACCATCTGTGTGGGTCAGATATTTATATCATTCAATATAATATAATATTTAATAATATGTTTTCCTCTACTTCTCAAATAAAAAACAATTACCTAGGAAGGAATCTAGAAACTCGTCCTTTTCTTCCCATGCATATTCGATCGCACTACAGAATACAAAACACGTCGATTTGATTGGGTAGGAATTGGCAAGAACAAAAGCTTAAATATACCTAATATAGGAAATGGTGCTCTTAAGTCTCACGTCACTTGAATGTACGTTATGACTGAAATTCCTTGGAAATATAGCAATAAAGTTGTCGTGTCGAATATATGACCAGAGAAATAGCTTCTCAGATGTTCAAGTCGTAGGTATGATCAAGCATGTGTGTAGGTACAATAGCGCAAAGAGCGGGATGTAATCGCCTCATTATCAACTCGGATAATCTGGAGGTGATCGATACGATGTATGATGGAGGGCAATCGACGGGTGCAGCGGCAACAATCTTTGACGATTGTTTTCACTATGCCTATGATTTCGTTGCTACTAGTTTTGAGCATTGTAATAGAGAAGCAAATAAAGTTACTCATGAGCTTGCTAGATTAGCTAGATTTTCTTTGACTTCTGATTGGTTTGAGGAACCTTTAAATGAAACTGTAACACTCCTCACAAACGATGTACTACTTATTTCAAATGAATAAAGCTTGGTTTTTTCAAAAATAAAAAATGTTTCCTTTGTATTTCTTTGATTCAACTTAAATGGCATGCTTTGCATCTTTAGCACCTATCTGTCCATTCTGCTTTATGGGATGGTCTTATATCAAAGTTAGTGTATAATTTAAAAATGAACGCAGAGAAGATTCATTTTTTTAGTCAAAACTTTCAGTTTTGTTAACAGCTATAACTGCCCTGGCTATAACAATGCAGAGAAGTATGCATGTTTTCCCTTTTATTTTCAAGGATAATAATGGGCCACGACTTATATCTCACACTGACATGCTTATACATGTGCCATGGATTTAGTTTAGTCTAATCATGTATATGTACATACAAAGAAAACATAAGTTCTGTTATGTTAAATGAATGGAGGGATTGCATATGCAATTTTCTTCTCAAATACACACGATTGTGCGTATCATATATAATAGAAGAAGAAATTGCATGTGCAATCCAGTGTTGTATAGAATGCCTTTCCATTTAAACAACAATCTGACAAAAGAATATAAGGTAGATAACTGATAGAATTTGTGTATGAATCAAAAGAGTAGATAGAAAAAATGTTCAAGCCCATAAACACATGTGAAGCGTCCAATCATGAACTAACTGAAAGTATTTAACTTTGTCGTAGCGATTAGTATGAAAAATATTGCACGCATGCTTCCAGTAACAATTCAACTTTAAAGCGTCTAACGAGTAATTGAACAATGAATTTAATCATGTTACCGTATGGGAACCCCTGGAGAACTATTATATATTTATTGATTAATTGTCAAAAGCATATACCCACTACCCAGACATGAAATTCTCAATGCTGGAGTGCGAATCAACGAATGGCGATGGGAAGTTACTTTCTGTAGTTTGTGATTGATCCTGGTAATTGTTACCTCAAAGTAATTGTGTACGATAAATATTAATATTTTACTACTTGATACCATAAGCCAATGTGACATTTTTCATGCTACTATTCTTGCAAGTACAAAATAAAAAAGGCTCATATTTTTGTTATTTTTAATAAAACCTACCCAATTAAGATGTCAATATCTCTATGCGGAAAACATATTTTGGTAAGCAGACATATTAAATTTGTTATACTGGAGATCTGTGGTGTGCAAATTATTTTGACTTCTAGCACAGTAGGCCTTCCTAGCAATATGTCAAATTATTATTATTTCTGAATTCTTATAGGTCAAATTATATTAGTCTATCATCACCGGGATTCCCATAATAATTATAGATCATGTATACCAAGGTAGATATGATGGCTTAGAAATTTCCTACAGTTCTTAATTTTGTACTGGTTAAACACGCTTAATCTTTATCTTTACCTAATAATAAAGCAAATTGGGTTTCTTTCGTCCGTCATGGCATTTTTCAGAAAAGTCCCTCTATTTCAGAGAATTCAACCCGCAGTCCTGTTTTAAGTTAAACGAAACATTTTTTTTCATATTTTACACAAAAGTCCCTGTGTTTTGTTGAAATCAACCCGCAGTCCGGATTTAAGTCACACCCAAACCATTATTTTACATTTTTGAAACCCCCCTGATGTTTTAGGTGTTGGAGAACGTTGCAGAAAATTAAAATTGTTCCTACGGTTTCACCAAGATCCATCTATGAGTTCATCTAAGCAACGAGTCAAGGGAGTGAGTTTGCATCTACATACGACTTGTAGATCGCGTACGGAAGCGTTCGAGGGAGCGGTGATGATGGAGTCGTACTCGACGTGATTCAGATCACCGATGACCAAGTGCTGAACGGACAGCACCTCCGCGTTCAACACACGACAGTGCGGGTGGCGTCTCCTCCATCTTGATCCAGCAAGGAGGAAGGAGAGGTTGAGAAGACAGCTCCACCGGCAGCACGACGGCGTGATGATGGTGGAGAAGCAGTACTCCGACAGGGCTTCGCCGAGCACACAACGGAGGAGGAGAGCTGTTGGGGAGGGGAGGGCTGCGCCTTGGCTTGTGGTGCGGCTGCCCTCCCCTCACCCCTCTATTTATAGGGGGAAGGGAGAAGGGGGCCGGCCCCTCTAGATGGCATCTAGAGGGGGGCGGCAAGGGAGGGGGACTTGCCCCCAAGGGGGCGCCCTCTAGGGTTCCCCCCCAACCCTAGGCGCAAGGGCCCAAGGGGGGTGCGCCCAGCCCACCAGGGGCTGGCTCCTTCCCCACGCAGCCCAAGTGGCCCCCCGGGAGGGGTGGCCCCTCCCGGTGGACCTCGGAACCCTTCCGTGGCCCCAGTACAATACTGCACGACCCGAATCTTTCCGGTGTCCATTTGACGACTTCCCATATATAAATCTTTACCTCCGGACCCTTCCGGAACTCCTCGTGGCGTCCGGGATCTCATCCGGGACTCCGAACAACATTCGGTAATCACATACAAGTTCTCCTAATAACCCTAGCGTCACCGAACCTTAAGTGTGTAGACCCTACGGGTTCGGGAGACACGTAGACATGACCGAGACGGCTCTCGGGCAATAACCAACAGCGGGATCTGGATACCCATGTTGGCTCCCACATGCTCTTCGATGATGTCATCGGATGAACCACGATGTCGAGGATTCAATCAACCCCGTATGCAATTCCCTTTGTCAGTCGGTATGTTACTTGCCCGAGACTCGATCGTCGGTATCCCAATACCTCGTTCAGTCTCGTTACCGGCAAGTCACTTTTCTCGTACCGTAATGCATGATCCCGTGACCAGACACTTGGTCACTTTGAGCTCATTATGATGATGCACTACCGAGTGGTCCAAGTAATACCTCTCCATAATACGGAGTGACAAATCCCAGTCTCGATCCGTGTCAACCCAACAGACACTTTCGGAGATACCTGTAGTGCACCTTTATAGTCACCCAGTTACGTTGTGACGTTTGGTACACCCAAAGCACTCTTACGGCATCCGGGAGTTACACGATATCATGGTCTAAGGAAGAGATACTTGACATAAAAAAAGCTCTAGCAAAACGAACTACACGATCTTGTGCTATGCTTAGGATTGGGTCTTCTCCATCACATCATTCTCCTAATGATGTGATCCCGTTATCAACGACATCCAATGTCCATAGTCAGGAAACCATGACTATCTATTGACCAACGAGCCAGTCAACTAGAGGCTCACTAGGGACGTATTGTGGTCTATGTATTCACACATGTATTACGATTTCCGGATAATACAATTATAGCATGAATAAAAGACAATTATCATGAACAAGGAAATATAATAATAATGCTTTTATTACTGCCTCTAGGGCATATTTCCAACAGTCTCCCATTTGCACTAGAGTCAATAATCTAGTTACATTGTGATGAATCGAACACCCATAGAGTTCTGGTGTTGATCATGTTTTGCCCGCGGAAGAGGTTTAGTCAATGGATCTGCGACATTCAGATCCGTATGCACTTTACAAATTTCTATGTCTCCATCTTGAACATTTTCACGGATGGAGTTGAAGCGACGCTTGATGTGCCTGGTCTTCTTGTGAAACCTGGGCTCCTTAGCAAGTGCAATAGCTCCAGTGTTGTCACAGAAGAGTTTGATTGGCCCCGACGCATTGGGTATGACTCCTAGGTTGGTGATGAACTCCTTCAAACAAATTGCTTCATGCGCTGCCTCCGAGGCTGCCATGTACTCCGCTTCACATGTAGATCCCGCCACGACGCTCTGCTTGCAGCTACACCAGCTTACTGCTCCACCATTCAACGTATACACGTATCCGGTTTGTGACTTAGAGTCATCCAGATCTGTGTCGAAGCTAGCATCGACGTAACCCTTACGACGAGCTCTTCGTCACCTCCATAAACGAAACATGTCCTTTGTCCTTTCAGGTACTTTAGGATATTCTTGACCGCTGTCCGGTGTTCCTTGCGGGATTACTTTGGTACCTTCCTACCAAACTTACGGCAAGGTTTACATCAGGTCTGGTACACAACATGGCATACATAATAGATCCTATGGCTGAAGCATAGGGGATGACACTCATCTCTTCTTTATCTTTTGTCGTGGTCGGGCATTGAGCCGAGCTCAATCTCACACCTTGCAATATAGGCAAGAACCCCTTCTTGGACTGATCCATTTTGAACTTCTTCAAAATCTTATCAAGGTATGTGCTTTGTGAAAGACCTATGAGGCGTCTCGATCTATTTCTATAGATCTTGATGCCTAATATATAAGAAGCTTCTCCAAGGTCCTTCATTGAAAAACACTTATTCAAGTAGGCCTTAATGCTGTCCAAGAATTCTATATTATTTCCCATCAAAAGTATGTCATCTACACATAATATGAGAAATGCTACAGAGCTCCCACTCACTTTCTTGTAAACGCAGGCTTCTCCATAAGTCTGCATAAACCCAAACGCTTTGATCATCTCATCAAAGCGAATGTTCCAACTCCGAGATGCTTGTACCAGCCCATAAATGGATCGCTGGAGCTTGCATACTTTGTTAGCGTTCTTAGGATCGACAAAACCTTCCGGCTGCATCATATACAACGCTTCCTTAAGATAACCGTTAAGGAACGCTGTTTTGACGTCCATCTGCCATATCTCATAATCATAGTATGCGGCAATTGCTAACATGATTCAGACGGACTTAAGCTTCGCTAAGGGAGAGAATGTCTCGTCGTAGTCAATCCCTTGAACTTGCCGATAACCCTTAGCGACAAGTCGAGCTTTATAGATGGTGACATTACCATCCGCGTCCGTCTCCTTCTTAAAGATCCATTTGTTTTCTATCGCTCGCCGATCATCGGGCAAGTCAGTCAAAGTCCATACTTTGTTTTCATACATGGATTCTATATCGGATTTCATGGCTTCAAGCCATTTGTTGGAATCTGGGCCCGCCATCGCTTCTTCATAGTTCGAAGGTTCACTGTTGTCTAACAACATGATTTCCAGGACAAGGTTGCCGTACCACTCAGTGCGGAACGTGTCCTTGTGGACCCACGAGTTCAGTAGCAACTTGATCCAAGTACCTTGATCATCATCATTATTTTCCTCTTCAGTTGGTGTAGGCATCACAGGAACATTTTCCTGAGCTGCACTACTTTCCCGTTCAAGAGGTAGTACTTCATCGAGTTCTACTTTCCTCCCACTTACTTCTTTCGAGAGAAACTCTTTTTCCAGAAAGGATCCGTTCTTGGCAACAAAGATCTTGCCCTCGGATCTTAAGTAGAAGGTATACCCAATGGTTTCTTTAGGGTATCCTATGAAGACACATTTTCCGACTTGGGTTCGAGCTTTTCAGGTTGAAGTTTCTTGACATAAGCATCGCATCCCCAAACTTTTAGAAACGACAGCTTAGGTTTCTTCCCAAACCATAATTAATACGGTGTCGTCTCAACGGATTTAGACGGTGCCCTATTTAAAGTGAATGTAGCTGTCTCTAGAGCGTATCCCCAAAATGATAGCGGTAAATCGGTAAGAGACATCATGGATCGCACCATATCCAATAGAGTGCGATTACGATGTTCGGACACACCGTTACGCTTGAGGTGTTCCAGCGGCGTGAGTTGTGAAACGATTCCACATTTTCTTAAGTGTGTACCAAATTCGTGACTTAAATATTCTCCTCCACGATCCGATCGTAAGAATTTTATCTTTCGGTCCCGTTGATTCTCTACTTCATTCTGAAATTCCTTGAACTTTTCAAAGGTCGCAGACTTGTGTTTCATCAAGTAGACATACCCATATCTACTCAAGTCATCTGTGAGAGTGAGAACATAACGATATCCTCCGCGAGCCTCAACGCTCATTGGACCGCACACATCGGTATGTATGATTTCCAACAAGTTGGTTGCTCGCTCCATTGTTCCGGAGAACGGAGTCTTGGTCATCTTGCCCATGAGGCATGGTTCGCATGTATCAAATGATTCATAATCTAGAGACTCCAAAAGTCCATCACCATGGAGCTTCTTCATGCGCTTGACACCAATGTGACCAAGGCGGCAGTGCCACAAGTATGTGGGACTATCGTTATCAACTTTACATCTTTTGGTATTCATGCTATGAATTTGTGTAACATTACGCTCGAGATTCATTAAGAATAAACCATTGACCATTGGAGCATGACCATAAAACATATCTCCTATATAAATAGAACAACCATTATTCTCGGATTTAAATGAGTAGCCATCTCGCATTAAACGAGATCCAGATACAATGTTCATGCTCAAACTTGGCACCAAATAACAATTATTAAGGTTCAAAACTAATCCCGTAGGTAAATGTAGAGGTAGCGTGCCGACGGCGATCACATCGACACTGGAACCATTCCCGACGCGCATCGTCACCTCGTCCTTCGCCAGTCTCCGCTTATTCCACAGCTCCTGCTGTGAGTTACAAATATGAGCAACGGCACCGGTATCAAATACCCAGGAGTTACTACGAGTACTGGTAAGGTACACATCAATTACATGTATATCAAATATACCTTTGGTGTTGCCGGCCTTCTTATCCGCTAAGTATTTGGGGCAGTTCCGCTTCCAGTGACCCTTCCCCTTGCAATAAAAGCACTCAGTCTTGGGCTTGGGTCCATTCTTTGAATTCTTCCCGGCAACTGGCTTACCAGGCGCGGCAACATCTTTGCCGTCCTTCTTGAAGTTCTTCTTACCCTTGCCCTTCTTAAACTTAGTGGTCTTATTGACCATCAACACTTGATGTTCTTTCTTGATTTCAACCTCTGCTGACTTCAGCATTGAAAATACTTCAGGAATGGTTTTCACCATCCCTGCATATTGTAGTTCATCACGAAGCTCTTGTAGCTTGGTGGGAGCGACTGAAGGATTCTGTCAATGACCGCCTCGTCCGGGAGGTTAATTTCCAGCTGGGAAAGGCGGCTGTGCAACCCAGACATTTTGAGTATGTGCTCACTGACAGAACTGTTTTCCTCCATCTTACAACTATAGAACTTGTCGGAGACTTCATATCTCTCGACCAGGGCATGAGCTTGGAAAACTAGTTTCAGCTCTTCGAACATCTCATATGCTCCGTGTTGCTCAAAACGCTTTTGGAGCCCCGGTTCTAAGCTGTAAAGCATGCCGCACTGAACGAGGGAGTAATCATCAGTATGTGTCTGCCAAACGCTCAAATCGTCTTGCAGTGCTGGGAGAGCAGGTGGTTCACCTAACGGTGCTTCTAGGACATATGCCTTCTTGGCAGCTATGAGGATGATCCTCAGGTTCCGGACCCAGTCCGTATAGTTGCTGCCATCATCTTTCAGCTTGGTTTTCTCTAGGAACGCGTTGAAGTTCATGTTGACATGAGCGTTGGCCATTTGATCTACAAGACATATTTTGCAAAAAGTTTTAGACTAAGTTCATGATAATTAAGTTCATCTTAATCAAATTATTGAATGAACTCCCACTCAGATTTGACATCCCTCTAGTCATCTAAGTGTTACACGATCCGAGTCGACTAGGCCGTGTCCGATCATCACGGGAGACGGACTAGTCATCGTCGGTGAACATTCTCATGTTGATCGTATCTTCTATACGACTCGTGTTCGACCTTTCGGTCTCCGTGTTCCGAGGCCATGTCTGTATATGCTAGGCTCGTCAAGTTAACCCTAAGTGTTTTGCATGTGTAAAACTGTGTTACACCCGTTGTATGTGAACGTAAGGATCTATCACACCCGATCATCACGTGGTGCTTCGAAACGACAAACTTTAGCAACGGTGCACAGTTAGGGGAGAACACTTCTTGAAATTGTTGTGAGGGATCATCTTATTTACTACCGTCGTTCTAAGTAAACAAGATGCATAAACATAATAAACATCACATGCAATTATATAAAGTAGTGACATGATATGGCCAATATCATATAGCTCCTTTGATCTTCATCTTCGGGGCTCCATGATCATCTTGTCACCGGCATGACACCATGATCTCCATCATCATGATCTCCATCATCGTGTCTTCATGAAGTTGTCACGCCAACGACTACTTCTACTTCTATGACTAACGTGTTTAGTAATAAAGTAAAGTAGTTTACATGGCGTTCTTCAATGACACGCAGGTCATACAAAAATAAACACAACTCCTATGGCTCCTGCCGGTTGTCATACTCATCGACATGCAAGTCGTGATCCCTATTACAAGAACATGATCTCATACATCACAATATATCACTCATCATTCATCACAACTTCTGGCCATATCACATCACATGACAATTGCTGCAAAAACAAGTTAGACGTCCTCTAATTGTTGTTGCATCTTTTACGTGGCTACAATTGGGTTCTAGTAAGAACGTTTTCTTACCTACGAATAATCACAACGTGATTTTGTCAACTTCTATTTACCCTTCATAAGGACCCTTTTCATCGAATCCACTTCAACTAAAGTGGGAGAGACAGACACCCGCCAGCCACCTTATGCAACTAGTGCATGTTAGTCGGTGGAACCGGTCTCACGTAAGCGTACGTGTAAGGTTGGTCCGGGCCGCTTCATCCCACAATACCGCTAAAGCAAGATAATACTAGTAGCGGCAAGAAAGTTGACAAGATCTACGCCCACAACCAAATTGTGTTCTACTCGTGCAATAGAGAACTACGCATAGCCCTAGCTCATGATGCCACTGTTTGAGAACGTTGCAGAAAATTAAAATTTTTCCTATGGTTTCACCAAGATCCATATATGAGTTAATCTAAGCAACGAGTCAAGGGAGTGAGTTTGCATCTACATACCACTTGTAGATCACGTACGGAAGCTTTCGAGGGAGCGGTGATGATGGAGTCGTACTCGACGTGATTCAGATCACCGATGACCAAGTGCTGAACGGACATCACCTCCGCGTTCAACACACGTACGGTACGGGTGACGTCTCCTCCGTCTTGATCCAGCAAGGAGGAAGGAGAGGTTGAGGAATACAGCTCCACCGGCAGCACGACGGCGTGATGATGGTGGAGAAGCAGTACTCCGACAGGGCTTCGCCGAGCACACAACGGAGGAGGAGAGGTGTTGGGGAGGGGAGGGCTGCGCCTTGGCTTGTGGTGCGGCTGCCCTCCCCTCACCCCTCTATTTATAGGGGAAGGGAGAAGGGGGCCGGCCCCTCTAGATGGCATCTAGAGGGGTGCGGCGGCCAAGGGGAGGGGGGACTTGCCCCCCAAGCAAGGGGGGGCGCCCCCTCTAGGGTTCCCCCCTCAACCCTATGCACAAGGGGACAAGGGAGGGGGTGCGCCCAGCCCACCAGGGGCTGGCTCCTTCCCCACGCAGCCCAAGTGGCCCCCCGGGAGGGGTGGCCCCTCTCGGTGGACCTCCGGAACCCTTCCGGTGGCCCTGGTACAATACCGGTACGACCCCGAATCTTTCCGGTGTCCGTTTGACGACTTCCCATATATAAATCTTTACCTCCAGACCCTTCCGGAACTCCTCGTGACGTCCGAGATCTCATCCGGGACTCCGAACAACATTCGGTAATCACATACAAGTCTTCCTAATAACCCTAGCGTCACCGAACCTTAAGTGTGTAGACCCTACAGGTTCGGGAGACACGTACACATGACCGAGACGGCTCTTGGGCAATAACCAACAGCGGGATCTGGATACCCTAGTTGGCTCCCACATGCTCCTCGATGATGTCATCGGATGAACCACGATGTCGAGGATTCAATCAACCCCGTATGCAATTCCCTTTGCCAGTCGGTATGTTACTTGCCCGAGACTCGATCATTGGTATACCAATACCTCGTTCAGTCTCGTTACCGGCAAGTCACTTTTCTCGTACCGTAATGCATGATCCCGTGACCAGACACTTGGTCACTTTGAGCTCATTATGATGATGCACTACCGAGTGGGCCCAGTGATACCTCTCCGTAATACGGAGTGACAAATCCCAGTCTCGATCCGTGTCAACCCAACAGACACTTTCGGAGATACCTGTAGTGCACCTTTATAGTCACCCAGTTACGTTGTGACGTTTGGTACACCCAAAGCACTCTTACGGCATCCGAGAGTTACACGATCTCATGGTCTAAGGAAGAGATACTTGACATAGAAAAAGCTCTAGCAAAACGAACTACACGATCTTGTGCTATGCTTAGGATTGGGTCTTGTCTATCACAACATTCTCCTAATGATGTGATCCCATTATCAACGACATCCAATGTCCATAGTCAGGAAACCATGACTATCTATTGACCAACGAGCCAGTCAACTAGAGGCTCACTAGAGACGTATTGTGGTCTATGTATTCACACATGTATTACGATTTTCGGATATTACAATTATAGCATGAATAAAAGACAATTATCATGAACAAGGAAATATAATAATAATGCTTTTATTATTGCCTCTAGGGCATATTTCCAACATTAGGTAATTCATCCGCGGATCATATTTAAGTCAAACAATATTTTTTAAAATCATCCATATCTTTTAAACCGTAACTCTGTTTTGAATATGTTATATATGAAATTTGATTAGAAAATACGTAGAATATGAATATGAGATTATTTTCACCTGTTAAGTATTTTTAAATATCATTTTGGAAAATATTGAAGTCAAATAAATGATTCTCTAAATTGTCCGTATCTTTTAAACCGTAACTTCGATTTTAACATATTATATATGAGATTTTATTAGAAAAATATGTGGAATCTAAATATGATGTTAATTTTACCTGTTAAATATTTTTTAAATATCGTTTTGGGAGCAAACTTATAATTTATAGCGTAAGATCTGTTTTCTTTCGTACCGGCGGCGACCCGGAGTGCAAATAAACACCCCACTATCACAATATAGGGAAAAGAAAACATCGATAACTACACATGCATACCTCTGAAAAATTTCGCTGGGGAAAACAACAGATTTCTCATCGCGAGAATGAGAGAAAGCGAGAGAGAGAGAGAGAGAGAGAGAGAGAGAGAGAAGGAGGGAGGGAGAGGGAGGAGAGAGGGAGAGAGAGACGCCTTAGGATTAAACATATTCAAACACGTTTTTTTTGTTTTGTGTGAACACCGAGGCCATCGCCAGCGAGGGTATACTACAACACGACTCACATAAGAAGGAGGATAAGCGGCAACACAAATATGATGCCTCGCAAAAATAAAGGAGATTGACCTATTGTGGTCTTGGGTGATGGTTGTTGGGTTAAGAGTGTGTGTTATATTTTCTCTCCCGTTGCAACGCACGGGCTCTTTTGCTAGTTATCAACAAAAATAAAGTTCCATACCTCTTTCAGGTATAACAAACGCACATGAATAGAAAATATCTTGGTTTCATATACTTCTGTAAGATGTCATACACAAAAACTTTATGTAGGGGAAGGAAAATACAAACACGGTAGTATTCCATAATTCAAATTATACAGCGATATATTCATAATAACATTTTCCCTTCACGCTAACGTGATATAGTTCAGCCTATTGAAGAATTACCTACAACTGTAGAGCTATTGTTTTAGTAGCAGATTGTTCTAGAGAAAGGCGTTTTGGAGGCCGAGCTCCATGAATGCCTTTATTTTTAAAAAGTTCAAATTCAAACTTTTATGGTTCAAATTTTTTTTAAAACAAATATGCGTGTATGTAAGGATGTAACTGACATCTGTGTAAAAATTCATGATGAAATACCTTGAGTTGCGACCTGTACAAAAAAGACAAATGCATGGCCTCGGAGGATGAATAGTATCATTGTTTATTTTGAACTGAAAATTTAGACACACGTGTGTTATGCCTTCATGTATATCTGTATTTTTTTCAGAATTTTTTGAAATGTAAAAATATGAATTCGATGAAATTCCAAATTTGAATTTGAAGGCCTCACTGGAGGCCGAGCTCCAAAAGAGATTTCCGATTGTTCTATTAATTAGTATACAAGGACATGATGTAAAAGGAAGATTCTGCCTTTATGCAACAAGAATTAGAATCATACAAATAACATGTCAAGTTAATGACACATTAAATGTGTGCATACCACATTTTCACTCTATTATGTTCTAGTTAATAGAGATTACGAAACATGAACACGAAGGTGGTCAAAAGTACATTGACCCTGAGGAATCAGAGCAATGCATTCAATTTGTTGAGTGTCTGTTAATATCATGGCTAATGTATTTTGAGTGGTTTCTGTTTTCTCCAATCTAGAAATTTCACAAGTAAGAAATGGTATAGAAACAACATTAATATTTTTGTCCTTTTATAATGTCTAGCCCGTGCAAGTTGCACGGGTTGATGACTAGTGTGCTTAATTAGTAGCTAGTATTTACTGCCACCGGCCATTAGCATGTCGTTTCCAAAAGGTCGCAACGATTCTAAGGCCTCATTTGGTTACCAGGGATCCCAGGGGATGCCCGCAGTTTCCCCGGGTCGGAGAACCACGGGGCCGAACAGGCCCAGGGAGATCGACCGCGTCATTAGGACCGCGTCACACGAGGGGCAACCCTGTCTGACCCACATCCTTTCCACGGGGAGGAAAGCCACGACCCCAGACGTCGGGGAGGAAAACCACGGCTCGAGCGAACGACGGCTCCGTCGACCAAGATCCAGTTCCCCCCCTCCGAGCTCCTCCACCAGCGAGATAGGCGACGCCCTCAAACCCCTCCGTCCGTTGCTCGGGATCCAACCTCCACCCCTCCAGCAGGGGCGATGGACCACGGCCGTCGCCGTCCTCCTACCCCGTATCTCTACTCTGCCTCAAATATCCAGCCTCCTCCGGTGACTGCGACGACGACGGTTCTGCGGTCATTTTCTACCACCTTCGGTCAAGTTTAGCCCCCTCCCCCCTCCCCTCTTCAACCTCTATATATTTCTCCAATTCATGCCTTCACCTTCCCTGATGAACATGAATGTCCAGATCCAGGAACGTGAGCACCACCTCCTTCTCTCAGATCATTTCCACCATCGTCAATCACCGGTGAGCACCTAGATCTATGCACAATGCTTGGTAGCTGATGTTTAAGTGGTTGTACGGAAGAACTAAACAATGTTAGATCCAGGAACGTTTTATTTGATTGTTCAAACTCTTGCCTAGATAGTATATGCATCATTCCTGTGTCTCGGTTTTCATTTTCATAGCTATGTCTCGTGTTCATCAGACTTTATGCATGTCGCTATAACACACTCTTTGGTATCCTTTGTGAATGGCCATATTAAACACATTGACATGTTCTTATAGCAAGTCTGAATAATGCTCGGTAGATCAGTAGACAGTACATGTTGTGTGTTATAAATTTGTAACTCCTTTTATCAGTAACCTGAATGTGGGACTCTTCAGAGATTAATATTCTGTCTATGATAGGAGCAAGAAATATATATGTTTTTTATGCATGCATATTAGGACAAAGCAGCCATGCTTTTCCTTCCATCAAGGTCTCGACGGCGAGAGGAATATATGTCTTTTCCGGCCATGGCGATGACTCGGTGTCCGTCTTGCTCCTCCCCCCTTCCACCTCATATAGCTTATTGCCATCATCGTCCCTGCACAGATAGTTGTTGCTCCAGATCCAAGACGTGATTGCACTTTCAGATATTGATCACCATTTCTGAGTCCCCACCTAGTTCCCTGGAAAACTCCGCCTAACCAACAATGAATTAGTTCATCTTTGAGTTCATTATCCCTTTTTCTGTAAGAATCCCCTTGCATCACTTTCTGATGTAGCCATGATTAATTGCGTAGGTTTATCAAGTTGAGTTCTTATTATTTTGCAGCAGTCATTGTTAAGTCATGTGCTCTTCAGAGGTACTCATGCATTTGCTACTTTCGTGGATGCTTCATCTACTTTGTAAGTGGAAAACTATGATCTTGGTGTGAATTATTCTAACCATTTTAGTATTTGCACCATGCCAACAGTATATGCTCTGTTTTACAATCGCTAGTTGGTCCATGTGTTTCTTGGTTAGTTCTCTGAAATTTATTTTTGATTGCCAACTAGCATGTTTAATGTACCCTAGGGACCAATATTTAATTTGACCGCAGAAGAAACATTTTGCTGTATTGTACATATGCTCTTATCCATTTCATTATTTTAGTATGGTGTATTGCATTTTCAGACTTTTGTGTGTGGTGCATTTTTATACTTTATGGGTGAACTGATTAAGTCACTCTTCTTTATGTTTTAAGACCAATTACATTGCAATTTAATTGTAGGTACATGCTTCAACTTAGCAAAGGCGGCAAGTGCACAACCCTTTAGCTCCTATATGTTTCTGCTATAGCTAACCTTTTGCTTTAATTGTAATGGTGCAATCCTAAAATTTGAGTATCTATCTGAACAATGATGGAGAATATTAGGTGCAATGATTTCCTTATTTTGGCACATGAAAATGAATTAGTCTAACACTTGATCGCAGTGAAATACAAACCGTTATCTTAACTCTGGTGAAGAGATGGAATGTCAGTTGTATTATTTTTTGAAATTTATGTACTGAATTCTGATTTTTCTATATGCTTGTGGGTTTTTTTTTCTAGAACTATTTATGTAATTTTATGTGTGATCTAATGTGTACTATTGATATTTGTATGCACTAGTAGAAAAAGGGGCTTTCGTCCAGGGCAGTTTAGCCCATTAGTCCCGGTTCAATCCGAACCGGGACCAATGGAGCTATTTGCCCTGTTCATGAGCCCAGGGGGGCCGGGCCACGTGGGCCATTGGTCCCGGTTCGTCCGGACCTTTTGGTCCCGTTGGTGGGACGAACCGGGACCAATGGTCCTGCTCCTGGCCCACCACTATTGGTCCCGGTTCGTGGCATGAACCGGGACCAATGGCTTCCTTTAGTCCCGGCTCATGCCACGAACCGGGACCAATAGTGCTGCCTATATATACCCCTCATGAGCAGAGCACGCCATTGCTCTGTTTTTCTCTTGCCGGCGAGGGGGGCATTGTGGTGCTCTAGCTCACCTCCTATGCACATGAGGTGTTCGATGAAATGCCCGAGCCACACTACTTAAGCTTTCTCCTCCAAGCTCGACCTCCAACCTCCATTTTCCTCAATATTTGTCTAGGTTTAGCGGTCCGTCACGCCCGTCCCGTCTTCACCGCCGTCGATCACCAGCCGATCTCATCGCCAAGACCACCGTGGTGAGCCTCTTGTTCTTATCTTCTTTCGAAAGGAAAAATATTCTTACTTGTATTATTTTCTTACTTTTATTATTGCATCTTATATAGTGCGATGGTTTTGGTATCCGCCCCGTCGGCCCTCGTCCTGTCTATGATTCGGATGTGGTATATATTATCTTTTCATAACTATTGGTTCATTTATTGTTTATGAAAATTATGCCACCAACGTGACATAGATTTTATTTATCTAGGAGGTTGTTGAACCGAAATTCCAACCGACCCTATTGTCGAGAGGTTAAATTTAGTTGAAGAAGAAAACAATTTCTTGAAGGAAAAATAAAAAACTTGAGGAGGAGAAGATGATATTGGAGTTACATGTTGCGGATGTCGCCGATGATCACAAGACCAAGATGGATGCAATGCGCTTGAAGATGAGAAAGATTAGAAAATATGCCATTCATACCGAGGCTTGGTATCATTATGCCGTTGGATCAGTTGTTACCTTGGTTGCGATTATGATCGATTTGTTTTCACATTGAAATGTTTTACATAGTTTCAATGTATGGTTTAATTAATTTAGATGCTCTGCAGAGCTTTATGTTGTTAGATGAGAACTATGTATGTACTTTGGTTTTATGTGATGATGAACTTCAATTAATTTGGTCACTTAATTATCTATTCATGATGTTCTCAGAATGATTTTTGACACACTTAATTATATATAATGCACGCAGATGAACCGGCAATGGATGTACGGTGACAGACACACCTCCGAGTACATTAAGGCGTGCATGCTTTTCTCAAGTGGCTGAGGCAAACAAGCAGAATGGTTTTATGTGTTGTGCATGCCCTATATGTGGGAATCTGAAGTCTTACTCGACCGGAAAATCCTTCACACCCACCTGCTTTACAAGGGTTTCATGCCACACTATAATGTTTGGACGAGGCACGGAGAAATAGGGGTTATGATGGAAGACGACGAGGAAGAAGAGTACGATGACAACTATGTGCCCCTGAATACGGTGATGCTCTGAACATCAAGATGCACCAGACGATGTGCATGATGGTGCTGCAACGTGGCGAAGCTGCTGAAGATCAAGAGGAACCAGACGATGTGCCCCATGATGATGATCTCCGCTGGTCATTGTCGATGCAAGGACACAATGCGAAAGTCAAAAGGAGAAGCTGAAGTTCAATCGCATGTTAGAGGATCACAAAAAGGGTTGTACCCCAATTGCGAAGATGGCAACACAAAGCTCGGTGCCGTACTCGAATTGCTGCAAGTGGAAGGCAGAGAATGCTGTGCTCGATAAAGGATTTGAGAAGCTACTTAAAATAATGAAGAAGAAGCTTCCAAAGGATAACGAATTGCCCGACAGTACATACGCAGCAAAGAAGGTCGATGCCCTCTAGGATTGGAGGTGGAGAAGATACATGCATGCCCTAATGACTGCATCCTCTACCGTGGTGCCTACAAGGATCTGAACGCATGCCCGGTATGCGGTGCATTCATGTATAAGATCGACGAGATGACCTGGTGATGTTGACGGCGAGCCTCCCGGAAGAGGGTTCTGCGAAGGTGATGTGGTATGCTCCTATAATACCACGGTTGAAACGTCTGTTCGAAACGGAGAGCATGCCAAGTTGATGCGATGGCACAGTGAGGACCGTAAGAAAGACGGAAGTTGAGAGCACCCACGACGGGTCGCAGATGGAGAAAAATCGAGAGAAAGTCTCGGGATGAGTTTGCAAAGGACCCAAGGAACGTATGGTTTGCTTTAAGCGCGGATGGCATTAATCCTTTCGGGGAGCAGAGCAGCAATCACAGCACCTGGCCCGTGACTCTATGTATGTATAACCTTCCTCCTTGGATGTGCATGAAGCGGAAGTTCATTATGATGCCAGTTCTCATCCAAGGCCCTAAGCAATCCGGCAATGACATTGATGTATACCTAAGGCCATTAGTTGAAGAACTTTTACAGCTGTGGAATGGAAACGGTGTACGTACGTGGGATGAGCACAAAAAGGAGGAATTTGACCTAAAGGCGTTGCTGTTCGTGACCATCAACGATTGGCCCGCTCAAGTAACCTTCGGACAGACAAACAAGGGATACCACGCATGCACGCACTGTTTACTTGACACCGATAGTATATACCGGGAAGCTGCAGGAAGAATGTGTACTGGCCATCGTCGATTTCTTCCGACCAACCATCAATGTCGAAAGAAAGTCAAGCATTTCAAAGCGCAGGCAGATCACCGGAAGAAGCCCGCCATGCGTATCGGTGATCACGTATTTGCTATGGTCAATGATTTACACGTAATCTTTGGAAAGGGTCGGCGGACTAGCTGTTCGAATGACGCCGAGAATCACGCACCCATGTGGAATAAGAAATCTATATTTTGGGACCTACCCTCTGGAAAGACCTAGAGGTCCGCTCTTCGATCGACGTGATGCACGTGACGAAGAACCTTTGCGTGAACCTGCTAGGCTTCTTGGGCGTGTATGGGAAGACAAAAGATACACCGAGGCACGAGAGGACCTGCAACGCTTGCACGAAAAAGAGGGCATGCCTCCAAGCAGTATGAAGGTCCTGCCAGCTACGCTCTTCTAAAGAAGAGAAAGAAATATTCTTTCAATGCCTGCTCAAGATGAAGGTCCCGACTGGCTTTCGTCGAATATAAAGGAATAATAAATATGCGAGAGAAAAGTTCCGAACCTAAAGTCTCATGACTGCCACGTGATTATGACGCAACTGCTTCCGGTTGCATTGAGGGGCTTCTACCGAAAACGTCCGATTAGCCATTGTGAAGTTATGTGCATTCCTCAATGCAATATCTCAGAAGGTGATCGATCCAGAAATCGTACCAACGCTAAGGAGTGATGTGGCGCAATGTCTTGTTAGTTTCGAGCTGGTGTTCCCACCATCCTTCTTCAATATCATGACGCACATCCTAGTTCATCTAGTCGACGAGATTGTCATTATGGGGCCCGTATTTCTACACAATATGTACCCCTTTGAGAGGTTCATGGGAGTCCTAAAGAAATATGTTCGTAACCGTGCTAGGCCAGAAGGAAGCATCTCCATGGGCCATCAAACAGAGGATGTCATCGGGTTTTGTGTTGACTTCATTCCTGGCCTTAATAAGATAGGTCTCCCTAAATCGCGGTATGAGGGGAGACTGACCGAAAAGGCACGCTTGGAAGAGACTCAATAATATGCAGGGACGGATATTCTTGGTCTCAAGCACACTACACAGTTCCACAGAACTCTACCTTGGTGACCCGTATGTCGATGAACACAAGAACATCTGCGCCCAAACACCCGAGCAAAGGCGACGATCGGATTACATGTGAACACATCAGACTTTCAGCAGTTGGTTGGAAACACGTCTCAGAGGTGACAGCACTGTTTGTGATGAGCTGTACTTGTTGTCCAGGGACCATCTTCGACTGTAATGATTTGGAAAGGATACGAGATAAATGGGAATACATTTTACACGATTGACCAAGATGAAAAGAGCACCAACCAAAACAGCGGTGTCCGCTTTGATGCAGCAACCGACAAGGGAAATGACACATATTATGGTTACATAGTAGACATATGGGAACTTGACTACGGAGTAGATTTTAAGGTCCCTTTGTTTAAGTGCAAGTGGGTCAATCTGTCAGAGGCGGTGCAGGTAGACCCACGAAGACGGAATGACAACAGTGGATCTGAAAAATCTTGGGTACACCGACGAACTGTTCGTCCTAGCCAATGATGTGGCACAGGTTATCTATGTGAAGGACATGTCTACAGACCGAGGAAAAGAAAAGATAAGGAAGCGAATACATCATACAATGAGCCAAAGCGCCACATAGTTCTTTCGGGAAAAGGGACAGCCCGGGAGTGGAGGGCAAGACAGACATGTCTCAAGAGTATGAAAAGTTTCATGAAATTCCCCTTCAAAGTCAAGGCTGACCCAAGCATCCTGATAAACGATGAAGATTATCCATGGTTACGGCGCAATAAGCAAACGACACAAGCGAAGAAAAAGTGAAGACTTTCTCCCGCAACTATTATGATGATACCATGCCAACTTTGTAACACACGAGTATGATACCATTGTCCGTTTTGTTCATGAACATGCTATGCCAACTTTTTCAGAGTTCATTTGAAAACTATGAATTTGAAAACCTCGCCAACCGAAGGGCACTCACACCGGTTTATAAGCCCGTCCCTCTACGCCTTGTTGAGTTCACAAACTTGTGATTCACACAAATTTCAAAGAATTCAAATTTTATAAAACTAATGGCACAAACAGAAAGTTTATAATTGTTCTAAAACAAATGGCACTAACAGAAAGTTTATAATTTTGCTGACCTAAAAGCAAAAAGAATTAAAAAATAAAACAAAAAACCAAAAGAAAATAAATAATGCAGAAAACAAAACAAAAAAACTTGAAAAAAAATAATAATAATAGCAAAAATAAGCATTTTGTTGTAAGTAGAAACAAAACAAAATAAATAAAGCAACAAAGAAAACAAAAAAGTGTTTTCAATTTTAAAACTAATGGCACAAACAGAAAGTTTATATTTTTCTAAAACTAAAAGCACTAACAGAAAGTTTATAATTTTGCTGACCTAAAAGCAAAAAGAATTAAAAATAAAGCAAAAACCAAAAGAAAATAAATATTGCAGAAAACAAAACAAAAAACTTGAAAAAAATAAAAATTGCAACAATAAGTATTTTGTTGTAAGTAGAAACAAAATAAAATAAATAAAGCAACAAAGAAAACAAAAAGGTGTTTTCAAATTTTAAAACTAATGGCACTAATAGAAAGTTTATATTTTTCTAAAACTAAAAGCAAAAAAAATAAAATATAAAGCAAAAAAGGGCCACCCATCGGGCCCCCACGGCCTGAATACGACTAGAAACCCTATGGGCCAGGATTCAGCCCGGAAGGCCCAAAGCAGGCCACAGCAGAGATGGCGAGTTAGGCCCAAAGCCTGCTTTAGAGAGGAGCTCGAGAGGAGCCGCACCGCACCTTATAAACTGGTGCGGCTCCTCTCAACTAGCGAGGTGGGACTAAACATTTGGCGCGGGCAGCACATGGCCTTTGGTCCCGGTTGGTGGCACCAACCGACTAAAGGGGTTTAGTCCGGTTGGTGCCACGACCGGGACTAATGCCCCCTTTAGTCCCGGTTGGTGCCACCAACCAGGACCAAAGGTCGCCGCTTCCGCCCTTTGGGCTGCTGAATTTGGCCTTTGGTCCCGGTTGGTGGCACCAACCGGGACTAAAGGTGCATTAGTCCCGGTTGGAGCCACGAACCGACTAATGCTCTTGCCATATAAGAAAACACTTGGGAAATTTCAGATTCATCGCGCATTTGCCCTCGATCGCCCTAACAACCTCCCGACGCCGCCAGCTGCCCGACGCCGCCGCCGCCGCCGCCGCCGCCCACGCCTGTCGTCACCATCGCCCGCGCGCCCGTTGTCGCCGCTGTCGTCACCATCGCCGTCGCCGCGCTTCGCCGTCGCCGCCGCCTGCCTGCCCCGCCGTCGCCGCCAGACCGATCTCGCCCTAACGCCGCCGCTTCCTCGTCGTCGCCGTCCCGCCCCGTCGCCGCGCCCTGCCGTCGCCGCCCTGCCTCCGCGACCTCGCCGTCGTCAACGCCTCCCGACCTCGCCGTCGCCTCCGCCTCCCGACCTCGCATTCACCTCCTCGCGTCAGCCCCTGCCCTGCCTCACAAGACGCCACCTCTCAGATCAGGCCGGCCCCGACATCGCCGTTGCCGACGCCGCCCACAGTGAGCCCCGCGCACCTGCCCTGCCCCCTGCCGCCGCCGCCATGATGTTTTTTTGTTCATAGATGTGATGCTTTTTTTCATAAATGTTCATGTATATATATTGATGTATGGATATATGTATGATGCTTTTTTGCATATGTGTTGATCTAATGTTTTTTTCTGCATATATATATGATGTTTTTTTGTTCATAGATGATCATATGAATTTTTTGTTCATAGATATGATCATATATATGATGTATGCATGGATCGATGTGGATGGAATATGATGTTTTTTTTCATAGAATATGATGTTTTTTTATTCATAGATTTTATTTTGTTCATGAGAGAGGTGGGGACGCCGAGGAAGTTGTACTGTTTAGAGTTAGGGTTAAATGAGGAAGAAGGAAAATAAGGAAAAGAATAAAAGAGGAAGAAGGAAGAAGGAGAAGAAGAAGGAGAAGAAGAGGAAAAAAATTAAGAAGAGGAAGTAGAAGAAAAAAGGAGAAGAAGAAAAAAAATTCTATTTTTTCTTCTTCTCCTCTATTCCTTCTTCTTCTCCTCTTTTTTTCTTCTATTTTTCTTCTTCTTCTTCTTCTTCTCTTTTTCTTCTTCTCATTTCTTCTTCTTCTTCTTCTTCTTCTTCTTCTTCTTCTTCTTCTTTTATCGGGAACGAGGGTGTCGAGGATCGCTGAGGGTCGACGGTCGGGAACTAGGCTAGAGGGTCGCGAGGGTCACAGAGGGGTCGAGGGTCGCCGAGGCCGGTCGAGGGTCAATGTTTTGAGGGTCGAGGGTCGTCGAGGCCGGTCGAGGTTCGAGGCACAAGGGTTTGAGGTTCGAGGTTCTAGGGTCGAGGTTCGAGGGTTCTAGGGTTCGAGGGTCATCGAGGGGCCGAGGGTTCGAGGGTCGAGGGGTCGAGGGTTCGAGGGTCGAAGGTTCGAGGGTTCTAGGGTCGAGGATTCAAGGGTTCTAGGGTCGATGGTTCGAGTGTTCAAGGGTCGTCGAGGGGCCGAGGATTCGAGGGTCGAGGGTCGTCGGGGGGTCGAGGATCACCGAAGGGTCGAGAGGTTGCCTATTGTCAAAGTATTGCAGAAACCCATGGGTTCATCATTAGCCGGAAGTAACCGGGGCATTTTAATTAGGTTAGTGTAGAGGAAAAAGTAAAATAAGGAAAAGGAAGAAAAAGGAAGAAGGAAGAAGGAAGAAGAAGAAAGAATGAGAGGAAGAAAAAAAAAGAGACCTCTTTTTTTTTTTCTTTTCCTCTCATTCTTTTTCTTCTTCTTCTTCCTTCTTCCTTCTTCCTCTTTTCTTCCTTTTCCTTATTTTCCTTTCTCGAGGATAAAAGAAAAGAAGATACCCCTCCCCGATAACATTATTTTCCCATGTATATGTATGTTGCGTCGTTGTCGATATAACGAGGGTGTCGAGGATCGCCGAGGGTCGAGGGTCGGGAACTAGGGTAGAGGGTCGAGGGTCGTTAAGGGTCAAGGGTCGAAGGTTTCAGGTCGAGGTTCCTATAGTGTCAAAGTATTGAAGAAATCCATGGCTTCATCATTAGCCGGAAGTAACCATGGCATGATGGTATGAAGTCCTCCAAAGTTGTTTCGGAATGGAGTCCGGATAGGATAATTTGCCTTTTGCTGAACTTTGTACCAAAAAGCTTAATTATCCTATCTCGGGACTCCGCTCCAAAACAACTTTGGAGAGCTTCACCATCATGCACCTCACATTACCAATGATTAAGACATGGTTTTGTTGAATCCTTTGACACTAGGCAACCTCCCGACCCTCGGCGATCTTCGACCCTTGACCTCGACCGCCGGCGATCCACGACCCTCTACCCTACACAGGCGCCGATGCCCACGCCACTTGTGGGACATAGATGTACTGTTCAACGCCGACCCCTCCCGATAGCTTCAACACGTGGGGGGTCGATATTCGCACCCCTCCTAGCTTGAAGCGTTCTCGAGGCCACCCCTAACCCTTGAAGCGTTGTCGAGGCCACCCCAAACCCTAGAGAAGAAGCGCCGAGGCCACTAATATGATTCCTTTTGTGATTAGCTAGCTAGTTCTACGTTGGCACTAATATATCCATATCTGTCATGTTTGAATAATAATTGCCATGTTGTAAATATTTGTAGAAACTATGGACACCCCCGAGACGAAGCACAAGAAGCGTTGTTGAGGGACATAATCGCACACGGAAGTGATGCCGTCTCCTCGATGATGTTTCTCAACGACAACGATGGTATGGAAGGAGAGGGTGAAGAAGCAGCTGGCTATGATTTACATGGTCCGATGACCCAATGCCGGTGCAAGAAGGAGAGGGTGAAGAAGTAGACCGTGAGGACGGCTCCGTGATCACCAAACCGAGTCCGCCAGGTATATATATTAGTTAAGCCTGTGCTTGACTAGCTCTCGCCTTTGTTTTGGTATATATGTACACATATTAATTATCTCTCGTCTTTGTTCTTTTTCTAGCCCTCCGGATCGAGCACAACCGGTAAAGAGACGAGGCCCAAGAAAAGTTGAGCTCGGATGAAAAGTTTGAGATCATACAAATCGCGCGACGGCCAACCGATTGAACCCTACCGGACAAAGACGGCATTTGTTGCTCAAAGGGGGTTCGGTTAGGGACAAGATCCCGATCAGCATCCACCAATGGTATAAGCCTAAGAACGAAGACCCCGAGGTGTCTTGTGTCAATGATATGCAGAAAAATGATCTTTGGACTGAGCTGAAGTCAAATTTTACCCTACCGCTAGAGGATGATCCGGAGAAGCCAGTAATAGAGCCATTAATCAAGTCTTTTGCTCCTAAGAATATGGCAGAACTATTCAGGAATTGGAAGAAAGAACTCAATACGTATTTCGAAAAAATGAGACACCAGAATTCACGGGCAAATATGAGAAGATCAGAGATGACTGGCCCGCATTTGTGGCCTACAAGACATCGGAAAAGAGTAAAAAATGTCAGCGACAAACAAGAGAAATGCTGCGAAGAAGAAGCTTCACCATCGCATGGGGTCAGGTGGCTACCTCATAGCCCGGCCTAAGTGGGCCAAGGCTGAGAATGATCTGCTTGATAAAGGGATCGAACCCGAGACAATGAACTGGCCAGACCGTTGCCGGACTTGGTTCTTCGGGGCCGGCGGATCCTTGGACCCTATAACGGGGAAGTGCATTTGGACGGACGAACAATTGGACATACCAGTCAAGAGGCTTCAGCATTATATCGAAGCAGCGCAACAAGGGAAGTTCGTTCCAGGCAGGGAGAAGGACGAGCTCACAATGGCCCTCGGGAATCCTGAGCACCCTGGACGGACACGAGGCACGCCGGGCTCCGTTTCATGGAAGGCTGGATTTCCGGACGCAGGGGGTTACAAAACCCATGAGAGGAGGAAGAAACTGGAGCAGAGCCTAATGCAAGCGCTGCACGAAAGGGTAATGGGGCTAGAGGAACAAGAAGAGGAACGAGAAGAGGAACAAGAAGTAGCGTGGCTTCCCCCGAAGCTTCCCCCGAAGCTACCCCGCCATCTCAGCGGAGAAGCAGCGTGGCTTCCACCGAGCTGCTTCAGCCAGAGCAGCATGCCTTGACGGCTCCTGCCAGCTATCCCGTGGATGCTATCACGGATGCTGAAAATTGCCACCTTATGGCGCAATGGAGCAATTTGAAGCTCAAGGCGGCTGTTGGCTCTGTTTATCCTACTAAACCCGACTCAACTTTTCACCGCCGCCGATTCCGAAGGATATGCTAAGGTGATGGTCGATGAAATAACGGAGGATTTGAGGACCTCCGGCTTGACCACCCTACCGGTGAAGGGAGTATCGGCTGGGTTACGCTCAAGACTCCATGCCTATGGCGGAAGGATCTCATCAACCTTCCGAACTGGACGCCTCCGCCTCCTCCTCCTCCTCCGGTGAGTCAGGCACTCCACCTCCTCCACCGCCTCCTCCTCCGGGCGAGTGACGATCAGGGCACTCGGCCGGCTCCTTCTCCGCGCGTGGCGGCAATCCGTCTCCTTCTCCGCCTGCACCGGGCGCGTCCGGCAGCCAGCCTCCTCCTTCTCCGCCTCGTCGGCAAGGGCGGAAGAGACCCGCCGCCGCCCGCTGCTCCGGGCGTCGTAGTCCTTCTCCTCCGCCTCGTAAGCAAGGAAAGAAGACATCCGCCCGTCTGCTCTGCCGGCGTCTAGCAGACAGCCAAAGGCGGGAGGAGATCTGATTCGGTCCTTCTCTCAAGACTCGGAGAAGTTACCGCACGAGAGGAGCGAGGAGGAAAATGCGAAGATCGCGCAGACCGGTGGATGACTGCTTTCAAGGGTTGAAAGCAAGAGACATCCACCTCCGGAGGAGAAGGTAGATCCGTCAAAGCGAAGCGCACTCTGCTGCCCCGACAAAACCACCCAAGTCTCCGCCAAAGGCAACTATGAGCGCATTATTGGAAAGGCATTTGCCAAGCGGAGAGATCGGGAAGTACTGTCGTGATCAAAGGATGAAAGAACGACGAGCTGGGAAACAAATTGCCCAGCTCGGCGAACAAGCGAAGCAATCGTGCCCCCGCTCAAGGTGCTCGCTAGCGACATCGTCGATCCGAGGATGGTGCCCGTTATGGCAATCCTGAAGATTACCTGCCCGACGATGTACAATTTGATTTCTTGGAGGTGCAGATACAAAGATACGAGTACGGAAGCCTCTCGTCAAAGATGAAAGCTCTCTAACAACGATGATGCGAAGATTGCATGATTGGTACATGAAAACCTTCAAAGAGTCTGAGGGGAGGAATACTTTGTATGTGAGAGTTAAAAAGGAGCATGACCTCCTTGGAATTGAACTGTTGCCTATTCCATTTGAGGAGTTCTATTAGTTTTTCAATCAATAGGCCCTCGATAAAGCAACGGTCGCCTGCTACTATCTGTAAGTAGTACTACTTCTGTCATTAAGTATCTCTATATAACTCAGCTCTTTCATTGCATGTATTTATAAATATCCTCACTATATTATGCAGATTGAAGATCGCATAAATGAAAAAAAACAAGTGGGTGATATTGGGTTCATTAACACATATCTCATAGATGCAAATGTGGTTAAATATCGTGTCATTGAAACCGAGGCCAACTTGCTACGATCGTTGGAAATAAATGAACACAAAAATACAATACTCTTTCCTTACAACTACACGTGAGTGTTACTGTCTTGTGGCATATTCGGTTTCCTTATTTAGTCCAGGTTATAGAAATGTAATATTGATGAGTTATGCATGCGCAATGCAGGTTCCACTATATTCTCCTAGAGATTAAGCTTGAGCAGGAGTAGTAACTGTCTTAGACTCGAGACGAAAAGATCCCAAGGAGTATGCGGAAATGACTGAAATGCTCGAGAAGTAAGTTAAATCGATCATTATCCACCATATCAGCAACTTTGTTCATTTCTGATATCAAGTAATTGTTTTCTTTGTATGGCAGGGCTTGGGAAAATTCACCAAAAAGCTTGGGACTACCAAGAAGCTGCAATTTAGACACCAAAGTAAGTACTATATAGTAGCATATTCCACGCGCATCTCCTAGTGATTCAAGCGCTAGTTTCATCAATACCATTTAGCATGTGCTTGCTAATTATCAGTTTGATTGACCTCTGTTTCTTGTAAAGTGGTTGTGGCAGGAACAAGGGAATGATTTCTGTGGATACTACGTTTGCGAGTCCATCCGCCACACGACCTGTGAGAGGGGCTACTCCGACAAACAATTTGAAGTGCGTATATAAAAATATTCACAATTTTATTTTATTACCATCATTTGTGTTGAGTTTCATTCATATATGTACTGACCCCTTTCTTAAAATTAGATGTTTCAGAAGCGGGATGAACTCCTAGCACCAGATCGCATGCGAGCAATTCAAGAGGAATTGGCGGCATTCTTTCTTGACCATGTGATCGCTGAAGACGGGGAATACTATGTGGACCACGCATCCGTATTGTAAAAGATAATTATTGTATATATGTAGCCGGTAGTGTCGGATAGATATACGAGAACTTGTTGTTCGACCAATCTCTCGGAGAAGGAGAGGTGGTCGATATCACTTCTCTTTGTATGCATATATGTTCATGACGATCTTCTGTTTGCTTAATTACTAGCTAGCTAGCATGTCTAGTTAGTCCTCTCTATACGTATGTATAGTACGTAGCGTCGACCAAGCACGGATAAAAGAAAGGACACTTTTCTCTATTAATTAGCTAGCTATAGCACAATATATGAAACACCTAAATTAACCCCCAAAACCCCCAAACCCCCCTTTTGAAAAAAACAAAACCAGAGCTAAAGAAATGTTGACGCGTGGATGCCTATTGGTCCCGGTTGGTGCCACCAACGGGACCAAAGGCCCTCCTGCTGGGCTCGCGGACAGGCCACGTGGAGGCCCATCTGTCCCGGTTCTGGATAGAACCGGGACTAAAGGGCGAGGGTATTAGTACCGACCCTTTAGTCCCGGTTCATGAACCGGGACTAAAGGCCCTCACCAACCGGAACTATAGGCCCTTTTTCTACTAGTGATGTTACACGTGAGGGATTTCCCTCCCTCCCTTTGTTGCCATTTGGGCACCAGTGGCAGCGGGGACATCTACCGCCTGGTGGGAGGGATCCCATGCACACAGGAAAAATCCCCGCTGGGATCCCATGCACTAAGATACTTGATTGAAAAGTTGCTAAACTTTATTGGGCGGGTACACTTACATTTCGTTCCACATGCATACTTGATTGGCAAGTATGAGTTTCAAATTTAGTAGACACTGGTAAGGTAGCTGGGCTAATTGGTGACTCCAAGTGGAATTGATCTGTATCAACAGTGTCATCATTGTTTGCATTAAGTCCCCTAGCAGAAGAATCTACTCCTTCCAGCAACATACTTCACTACTAGAAAAACTAGATAATCCCCCGCACGTTGCTGCGGGACATTTTAGGTACTATGAAGATATCCGAAGAAAACTACAATTAGGATGGATGAAAAGGAAACACACCATCAATTAGAGATCCAATGGAATATCAATATTTACATTTGAATTGCTTAAAAACATATATTTATACAAACATAAAGATATTTAGCACTAACGTGGGAGATTCACCTAAATGGTAATGTTAAATATGTGTATAAAGTCTTAAGCGCCAAAAACATAAAATGGACATGAAAATAAACTATGAATGTTGGGGATATAACTATTGAGTATAAACCGCCCAGAAGCTTAGAGGCCTAGAGCCCAGTGGCGGATTAGGGCCCATGATGGCAAACCTCCATGCTCATGTAAACTTGTGTTGTAAGTTAGGAAAGGAGAGACCGAGCCAGACTCTTGTATGAGTCGGCCTCGGGACTGTAGAACGGCCAGGCGTCAACCTGTGTATATAAAGGGACGACCCGGCGGCGGTTCAGGGACAACAGACAACAACTCGAGACTCAGGCAAAGCGTATTTGCTCCCTGGTCATCGAAACCCAATCAATCCCATCACAACTAGACGTAGGCTTTTACCTTCATCGAAAGGGCCGAACTAGTATAAAACTCCCATGTCCCTTGTCCGGTTTAACCCCTTCAAGCTAACCCGTAACGATGGCTCCACGACTAAGTCCTTTCATGAGGACATCTGACGTGTTGATTCCACGACAGTTGGCGCCCACCGTGGGGCTATCGCACGATGGTGTCGAGTTCTTGAAGGGCTGCTCTAAAGGACTTAAGGGGTACGTGGTCGGCCGGATGACCAAAAGTCATCGCGGCAAGCTCTACATCGACGACGAAGGATGGGCCCCCGAGGCCGGCTCAATCGAGTACGGGTACCGGGTCCCCTTTGGCGGAATTCACGTCTTCATCATCAAGATCGGTGAACCGGGCCCTGATCCGGACATCTGCACTAACCTCGTCGAGACGGCTCAGCGTGCAAGCCCTGCCCGGGTGAAACCCGCCATGAAGCGTGCTTTTGTTGGATGTGTCCATGGGATCGGATCTGAACCGGTGTCTGAAGGTGAGACAGTTATTTATTCCGATGAAGAATCATCCACTGGTGAAACCGAGTCCCTGTACAAAGTTCAGGATGGTGTGTTCGAAGGATATTCCGACGGCAACAGTATTCCGGACCTCCTTGAACCGCCGAGTCGGGTTGCTGTTTTCATGGCCGGAACACAGCCCACTCTGCAGTCTTCGTCCAACGCAGCAATGAATACCGGATCAGCAGCCGCGGCAGGAGGCCCGGCGCGCCGACCGGCTCAAGTCCTCTCCGATTTGTTGGATGCCTGGGCTACCCTGTTGACCACGGCAGTTACCCTAGAGACGCAGGATCAGCATAATGCGAATATTGCGAAGCCGAAGGACCAGGTAACACAGGCCAAGGAGGATCTGGCAACGGAGGACGCTAGGTTGGCTGAAGAACGGGCCGCTTTGGATGCCCAGTCACAGCAAATACAGGCGCAGAACTACCGACTCCTGTTGGATCAGAATGCAACACATGACGTAATGCGAAGAAAGTATCGGTCACATTTGCCATCAGTCTACAAGGGAATGAATCTTTTCAACACGCCAGGGGCTGGGCCAAGTAATCCGGTAGTCGCAAACCGGACTGACGCACCGAGGGCAGCACCGGATCAACCACGGACAGTGGAACCACCTCGACGAACGGATAACCCACCACAATATGTGCCTACTCCACCGGGTCACTTCTCAAGTCGTTTGGATAATATGATTGCAGCAGCATCTCGTTTGGCAGCTATTCCGATGGAGAGTGATTCACTAGAAGCAATTGAGACGCGGCGGGCCAGAGATCTTCTTCAAACCGCCGTGGTGCAGCAGCAGGCTTATTCTTACAGTCGGGATAGAATTCATTCCACTCCTTGTCCGAGCAAAAGTTATAGCAGGCACATGGATGAACCAGAAGTGTCTAGCAGTGCACGGCACTGGAATGTTCCCCAAAGGCCCAATCTGGCACGTGGTGAACTAAATGCTCAGGATGTGGTGGATAATGGCAGGGCACGAAGGGAGCCCGCTTTGGTAGCACATCATGCGGGTCGTTATCAACCCGCTCCGGTTCAACCCGCGGCGTCAGTAGACCGTGGTACCGGGTTAGCCTTTAGCTCCTGGGGAGTGCCTTGTCTCATTCTGGCTCTACGCAATGTGCAACTGCTGAAAGATTTCAAGGGTCCACGTAAGGTGCCGAATTACACGGCGGATCAACCACCAGAAGCGTGGATTGAAAGTTATGAGATGGCAATGGAGATGCTGGACGTGGATGAAGCGGCTTGTGCAAAGTATTTTACGATGATGTTGGAAGGGACAGCCCGCACTTGGTTGAAAAACTTACCAGCTAACTCCATCGAATCGTGGGATCATTGAAGGCCGGTTTATAGCCAATTTCAAAGACACCTGCAAACAGCCCATGTCTATTGTGGATCTGGATGCCTGTGTTCAAGGGGAGAACGAGTCAACCACTCATTGGGTGCACCGGGTTTCAGAAGTTTTGCATTCTTCTGACCGGATTAACGCTGGTCAGGCAGTCATCACTCCGGAACACAATTGCCGGTTTAAGTCACTAAAAATGAAGTAGGGACGGCTCAAGCGCCATTGTGATGACTTGGGCACTCTCATGGCCGCCTTTGTCAAATATGTCGATTCTGATAATACCAAGGATCCCGATTCTGATGAGGAGAAACCGAAGAAGGGAAAGAAGAACGGCGGTGCCAAGGGACAGCAGCACAACCAAGGAGGCCATGGGAACAACGGTAAGCGTAAAGCGGATTCAGATTTCGTAGCTAACGCTAATGTGCAGCGTCGTAAGGGTAAACCGCCCCAGCGCAGCGGCGGAATGAATCTGGAGCGTCTGAGGAATCAGCCCTGCCCAAAGCATGGGACCAAGGAGGTTCCTGCAACGCATCTCTGGAAGGATTGTCACATTATGAAGGAGTTCAAAAACTCTGATCTTTTCCGATATGATCCGGGGCCGTCAGGCGGTTCAGGTCCAGGTTTTCATGGTGGCGGCGGTTCAAACTCTGGATTTTAGAATAATCAGGGCAACTAGAACAACCAAGGTGGTAATAACCAGCAGAATAATCAAGGAAATCAGCAACAGTCGGGTTACCAAAGTCACCCAAAGCAGTTGAACGGTGGGCAGTATCATGTGTTTACCACTAGTTTGTGCAAGCATGATCAGAAGCTTCACAAGAGGGCAGTTAATGCCGTTGAACCGGCAGTACCACGTTATCTGCTGTGATCCGAACAACCTATTGTGTGGAGTAGAGAGGATCATCCGCCCCGGGTTGATAATCTGGGTCACCTGGCTTTGGTGGTGGCACCTCAGGTGGGAGGTTATAAGTTCACCAAGGTACTCATGGATGGAGGAAGCAGTATCAACATTCTGTATTATGAGACCTTCCGTCGCATGGGGTTGACAGACAAGAGTCTTAAACCGTCCAACACTGTTTTTCATGGTGTAGTACCAGGTAAATCGGCATATCCTGTTGGTAAGATCGCTTTGGAAGTTGTGTTTGGTGATGACCACGATTCCCGGTCTGAGACATTGACCTTTGAAATGGTGAAGATCCAAAGCCCGTACCACGCACTGTTTGGGCGACCGGCTTATGCAAAGTTCATGGCGAGGCCATGTTATATTTACTTGCAGCTCAAAATGCCGGGTCATAAAGGGAACATTACGGTTCACGGCAGTTGTAAAATCGCTTTGGATTGCGAGGAAGGTGATGCGGCTTATGCTGAGTCGGTTTGTGCTACAGAGGAGTTGATATTTTATAAGGAAAATGTTGATCCGGCAGACATGACCCCTCTGAAGAAGCCCACCACTGAGCATGACCCAACCTTACATTTCAAACCGGCTGATGAGACTAAACTTGTTGACTTTGTTCCTGGCGATTCATCCAAGCAGTTCAGCATCAGCACAAATCTGGATCTGAAATAGGAAAGCGCGCTCATCGAGTTCATCCATGAGAACCGGGACATTTTTGCATGGAAGCCTTCTGACATGCCAGGTGTACCGTGGGAACTCGCTGAGCACACTCTTAATATTGATCCCAAGTTTAAACCGGTCAAGCAATTTCTTCGTCGCTTTAATGAGGAAAGACGCAAGGCAATTGGTGAAGAGGTAGCCCGGCTGTTGGCTGCTGGGTTTATCGTTGAAGTATTTCACCCTGAATGGTTGGCTAATCCCGTGCTTGTTCTCAAGAAAAATGGCACTTGGCGATGTGTGTGGACTACACCGATTTGAATAAAGCTTGTCCGGCCGATCCCTTTGCTCTCCCGCGTATTGATCAGATTATTTATGCGACGACGGGTTGTGAGCGCCTGAGTTTCCTGGATGCTTATTCAGGTTATCATCAGATCAAGATGGCAGTTAAGGACCAGGAGAAGACAGCCTTCATTACTCCCTTTGGAGCCTTCTGCTATGTTTCTATGCCCTTTGGGCTCAAGAGTGCCCAGGCAACTTATCAGCGTTGTGTGCAGAATTGTCTTCATACGCAGATTGGGTGTAATGTTCATGCCTATGTGGATGACATTGTGGTTAAATCCAGGAAAAAGGAAACACTGATAGATGACCTCAAGGAGACGTTTGACAATCTTCGGGTTTACAAAATGATGCTCAATCCGGATAAATGTGTTTTTGGTGTTCCGGCAGGCAAGCTCTTAGGCTTTCTGGTATCCAACAGAGGCATTGAGGCTAATCCGGAAAAAAATCAAAGCAATTACATCCCTGGCTAAACCGAAGTCTATCAATGATGTTTAGCGTCTAGCAGGTCGGATTGCAGTCCTTAGTCGGTTTATCAGCCGTTTGGGAGAGAAAGCAATTCCTTTGTATCAGATGTTGAGAAAAACGGACGATTTCGTCTGGAGTGACGCAGCTAATGCGGCTTTTGAGGAGATAAAGCGGCAGTTGGTTGAACCGCCGGTTCTTGCAGCTCCGGTTGATAATGAACCCTTGCTATTATATGTGGCTGCCAATGCCCGAGCGGTCAGTGTGGCAATTGTGGTTGAGCGTAAGGAGGCTGGGAAGGAGTACCCGGTTCAACGACCCGTGTATTACATCAGTGAAGTCCTGATTGAATCAAAACAACGCTATCCACATTGGCAGAAGTTGGTGTATGGAGTCTTTATGGCAAGTCGAAAGCTCAAGCAGTACTTTCAAGGCCATCCCATCACAGTGGTTAGTTCTGCTCCTTTGGGTGACATAATTCAAAAGAGGGAAGCCACTGGCCGGGTTGCAAAGTGGGCAATTGAGCTTGGTCCCCACGGTTTGAAGTATGTGCCTCGAACAGCCATCAAATCCCAAGCACTTGTGGATTTTATCAATGATTGGACTGAGTTGCAAGCACCAGAGGACAAACCGGATAATACGTACTGGACTATTCATTTTGATGGATACAGGCAATTGGAGGGCTCGGGGGCTGGAATTGTCCTTACTTCCCCTCGAGGTGATAAAATTTGCTATGTTCTCCGCTTGATGTTTCCCTGTACTAATAATGCAGCTGAGTACGAAGCTTTACTCCATGGTCTCCGGGTGGCTAAAGAGACGAACTTAAGTCGAGTTCGTTGTTTTGGAGATTCTGATCCGTTGGCTCAGCAAGTTTCTAGTACTTGGGATTCTAAGGATCCACTCATGGCGGCTTACAGGCGTGAGGTGGATATTGTGGCGGGTCACTTAAAAGGGTATCAGGTTGAGCATATCGATTGGCGTAAAAATGAAGCAGCAGACGCCATAAGCCGGCTTGGATGTCAGTGCAAACCGGTACCTCCTAATACCTTTTTAGATATCTTGCATAACCCGTCTGTTAAGTTGCCTACAGAAGAGGATTTGGCTGTTCCTGATCCGGAGGCTCAATTGGTGGCCGCTTTACACGTTGTGCCGGATTGGACAGTTCCATATCTGGCGTACATGAACCGGGGCGAATTACCAGAGGATGAAGTTCTGGCTCAGCAGATAGTCCGGTGATCCAAGTCCATGGTTATTCACAATGGCGAGTTACACCGCTGTAGCGTTTCAGGCGTATTTCAGCGTTGTGTTTCTCCGGAAGAAGGCCAAGAGATCCTACGGGAAATTCATGAAGGGGATTGTGGTCATCATGCCGGTTCAAAGTCCCTGGTTGCAAAAGCTGTTCGACATGGATTCTACTGGTTGACAGCTCATGCTGATGCGGAGGACTTGGTAAAGCGATGTGATGCTTGTCAAAAAAATTCACGCAGAGCTCATGTTCCAGCTCAAGAACTACGGATGATTCCTATCACTTGGCCTTTTGCCACTTGGGGGCTTGATATGGTGGGACCCTTTAAACGTTCCAAGGATAAGAAGACCCACCTGTTGGTGACGGTCGATAAATTCACCAAGTGGGTTTGAAGCGGAGCCTGTCAGCAAGTGTGATGCGGCTACGGCGGTTCAATTTCTCAAAAAGATTATCTTCCGCTTTGGCTATCCACACAGTATTATCACGGATAATGGTACAAACCTTTCTAAAGGTGAGATGGAGGATTCCTGTCAGAGAGAGCACATCCGGCTTGACTTAGCATCTGTGGTGCAACCTCAGTTCAACGGTCAAGCAGAGAGAGCCAACCAAGAAATTTTGAAGGGTATTAAACCCCGGCTCATGATTCCCTTGAAGCGGACGCCGGGTTGTTGGGTGGAAGAATTACCTTCTGTCTTATGGAGCATCAACACCACCCCCAATCGATCAACTGGATACACACCTTTCTTCATGGTGTACGGGGCAGAGGCAGTCCTTCCAAGTGATATTCGTCATGACTCACCCCGGGTTTCTCATTATGTTGAAGCGGACAACGAGCAAGCACGCCAAGAGGCGTTGGACCTGTTAGATGAGAAACGGGACATGGCTTTGGCTCGATCGGCGGTTTATCAACAAGACCTGCGGCGTTATGACAGCCGCCGGGTTAAGACAAGAACCTTTCAAGAAGGCGACTTGATGCTCCGGCTCATCCAAGATCAGACCGACATGCACACGTTATCCCCACCTTGGGAAGGGCCCTTTGTGGTTAGCAAAAATCTGCACAATGGATCATACTACCTCATCGACATTCGAGACAACTCACGCAGCTCTGAGGAGGAGACCCGGCGGCCGTGGAACATAGCTCTCCTACGACCTTTCTACACGTGAGCCATAGGCTTTTCTTATGTTCATATTTGAACAATGTATATATTATGATCAATAAAATAAACTAGCATCCTTGCTATAAGCAGGGCCTCTGCTATTTTTTCTCAAATATCCTTTGAGTTACATGGGGGCTTCAGCTGACAAAGCGGATTACTACCTGTTAAACCGGCTATCATGCCACAATACAGCTTGGGAGCTTCACACCCAAGGGGCCAAAGAGAGTCTGGATGCTATGCACAGCTCAAACATAGGCACCTAATGAGCACAGCTCATCATGTTACTTGGGGGCTCCTTGTGTCAAACACCAAGGAGTTTGAAAGGACCCTTGTAACTGGGTATCGACCCATGGCTTGGAAGCCTGGTATATTTACCTAAAACCCCGGTTAACCTGCCTTCATCAAGTAAGCCACTCCTATCCGGGTAATCTGGCATGACCCTCGAACATTTGTGATTACTCTCATTGAGACCTGAACTTGTCAAAGTTAAAACGGTGATTGGTTAGTTGGAGGCCCATCTTAAAAGGATTTGTCAAATGGTTTAACTCAGCGGCCTGGCAGCCCATGAAAAGCCTTGAATTTGGGCCTGGCAGCCCTTGAAAAGCCTCGACTACACGGTTTTATTTGCGTTTGTCATTTTTTCTTTTGATAAATTCTATGTTAAACCGGTGTCTATGACCTGGGATGGCTTTTCAGTCATCTTATTAGCCCGGTGTTCCTTAAACCGGCTTGGTTTTCAACTACAGGTTGACAGACCTTATTATCAAACCGGAGTTTCATAACCCGGCCTGGCTTTAACAACTTGTTACCATTTTTGATCATCTGAGGTTCATTATAACCCGGCATGACTTATTATACGCCATCAATACATGATGGAGTTATTCAAAAATTCCAGATTTGGGTTTTCACCCTTATTACAATCAAAGTTGGTAAACCAACTAATGTGATATCACATCACAGGTATGAGTTATTTCATATTTCTTAAGGTTTGATTATCAAGCAGGCTTTATCTTGGGCGTTATGACCCGTCCGGCGGTAAAACGCCAGGACAATTCTTTTTATGCAGACATAGGAATTGCATACTATGATATATGAGGCAACATTGAACTATTCATGACGGATCACATAAAGTATTTCCCACTGCACGATGGCAGCAGATCGAAGTATTTTTGCTACCCTATTACAAGGCGCTTCACGGCCCAAAATATGGAATTGTCATAAACCGGACAGTTTTTGCAGTATCCGCCGGATTGCCGGATCAAGCTTCATCGCCATGGTGACGCGAAGTGGATGGGTCATCTGGCGTCGGTTCAACCTCCTCCTCCGCATCCAGTGGCTGGAAATCAGTGGTGGTCCAGTCAATCCGGGTTAAGGCCTGAAAGACAGCCTCTTCATTTACAAGTTCAGTCGGATCAACATCACGGGCGTAAGTGTGCTTACGGGTTGGCGGGATAAGATTTTGCACTTCCGGAATAACAGCCTCAACCCGTTTGTTGTTAGTATCATAGAAGGACCGGTGAACCGTCAAGTTTGCTTCTTCTGCCAACTGACTCGCCAGAGGAGGCATCTCCCTTGTCACACGTTTGACGGCGTCGTTATCAAACACTGCCCCATTTTCTTGTTTACTGGGAAAGCCCTTTGCAATAGCGACCGGATCAAGGTCAGCTATCCATGCCTTGGCTCGGGTGAGTGCTAACAAAGCGCCAGCCCTGGCGGTGGATCGCTTCACCTCTTCTATCTATGCTGGCGTCATGGATAACCTAGCCAGAGTGTCCTTGATCAATGTCGGGGCCGCATTGTCATAAGAAGTTGCGCAGATAACCCGTTGGGCACCGGTATACAGCTGTTCAATCAGCGTATAGGCGGCCTTGAGCTTCATCCGCATATCAGAGCCCAGATGAGTAATGCGGCTACCTACAGCGATTTAAGGATTTCATGTTAAACCGGCAAAATTTCAAAGCAGAACATTCACAAAGCTGTGGCAAACGGTACTTACCAAATATTGCAGAAGTCATGGCATGGACTTGGTGCTTTAATCCAGTCAGCTCTTCCATCACCGGTTTAAGAGCTGATTCAGCGTCTTCCGCCCGCTTCAGCAATCCAGCCTTTTCGGTATCCCAGTTGGCCCGCTCAGACTTGAACCACTCTTGGAGCTGCTCCATGGTGGTCAAGGCGGTTTTCAATTCATCCCTGGCCTTGGTGGTTTCTGTTTGTTGGGTTTTCAGATTTTCTTGAAGATCGGCAATTTGAGAGACTTGTTGATTAATCTCACTCTGCAACAGTAAGAAGATTATGTCAATACCTTTTTGAAAGTCCCAAGCATATAACCAGTTATACACTTGGCACTTGGGGGCTAATGTGGATCACTTTTTTCTACTGATTATTGAAGTCCCACAGATTAATACAAGTTTTAATCATGGCACTTGGGGGCTAATGTGTGTTTGATCAAAAATACACAAGGAAAATCAACAAAGTACAATATTGAATATACAAAGTCCCGGTTTGACTTTCTAAAAAGATAAACCGGCCCTTGGGGGCTACAATGCAATGAAGGTACAGAATAGAGGATCAAACGGTTTACCTCATAGTGCTCCTTCATCAAATTTACCAAACCGGCCTCATAGTCTTGGCTGGTGAAGAGACGGTTTAAGAAACTGGAATGAAGGTCCTGAGCAGATAAATCAGCATAGTCTGACAAGTCGGTTTTGCTTTTTCCCTTGTTCATAAATGCAAATTCATCCTTGGCGGAATGCTTGGATAAAGCAACTGGATTGCCTGGGGTGGTATATGCCGTGCCAGTAATAACAACGTCATCATCCTTGGCGGGGCTTGATGGATTGACATTCTCCTTAGCAGGGCTTGGCACTTTGGCAGCAGGGCTCGGCGGTTTGGTAACAGGGCGTGGCGGATCAACAGTTGGACTTGGAGGGGTGGCATGAGGAGTTGATGTATCAACTTGTGTCTCCGGTTCAGCTTCCGGCGGGTTAGCATCGGCGCCTGGATTTTGCGGAGCAGAATGGCCTGTGGCAATCTCAGGATTTTCACCCTCATTCTCTGGGGTCTTCTCCGGATCAACATCATCAGTATGGCCGCTGGTCTTGGCTTTCCTACTCAATCAGACCTTGGTGCTACAACATCCAAAAGTTAGAATATGATAAACCGACGCATGAAGAAATAACTTGAGGAATAGTGTACTTACCCAGCGACGGTCTTGAGGGGAGGCAGCTGAGTGGTTGATGAACCGCCAGATGAGTTGGAAGATGCCTGATAATTCGGATCAGACGGATTGAGTGGGCATCGTAAGAAACCCTTCAAAGGATAAAGTTTTTCATGAGAACAAGTCACCTCTGGATGACGTTTCCGGGTTGGTGTATCTGGTAAACCGGACGAGGTGATTTGCTGGCCACTGTGCCGGGTTGTGCGACGTTCTGCAGCTTGCTGTGTCTTCAAACAAAATTTTGGATCCAAATGAGCAAGGGGGTGAGAGTGTTTTACTTTCTGAACTGTGCGGCAAACTCTTTGAACCGGCACAAGATCTGAATTGGAAGAAAGAGTGATTACCTCAATAGGGTCTGCGTGGCTGGCCTCAGCATCGTCCTGAGAATAATCATTGTTAATAAGATGTACAAATAAGGAACCAAGTGAGTCAAGTTCTACCTCTGCGTCTGATTGCTCACCTTCTGGCGGATCAGAAGACTCGGCGGTTTTCTTCTTGGAAGTTTTCTTGGTGGCCTTAGTCTTATACGAGGAGCTCTGGCCGGTTTAGTCCGCTTCCAGAAGGAGCTGTTGGCCTGTGTCATTAAGGCAAGGAAATGTTAACACATAATTAAAGCGGAGGCGGTTCAAGAAGTATTAAGACAGACTTTACCGTTGGCGGATGATTGGAGACATAAAGGGTGGCAGCCCGGTTTGATTGCATCGAGATTGTTTCATCAAGCATCTTCTTCACAGATTCAAGTGACTTCGTGTCCGTCATTACTACTTCATGATAGCGTTGAGGGTCTTTGACATTGCCAGTATATTCATGCATCAATCTGGGGCGGCGGCTTAAAGGCAAAATGCCCCAAGATACCCTGTAGCGGACAAGGTCAATGCCAATCAACCCGTTGGCCATGAGAGCTCAGAGCTTGGCGATATGAGGTGCAAAGTTTTTCCGTTCCGCAGCGGACAAGCGTGAAGGTAATGGTGACCGTTGCTAAGCCGGTCTCGGAAGGTAACCCGACAAAGGATTTTCTCCATCAGGGGTGGTGTTCCGGCAATAAAACCAAGTTTGGTTCCAATCTTTAGGATGGCTATGATGTTTTGCATGTGGGAAGTCAACTTCTTTCCTCTTCTGAATTGAAACACCACCAAGCTCTGTGTTGCGACCATCAGAGAACTCTATACGGCGGTTCAAGTGGAAAAAATCCCGGAACAACTCCACAGATGGCTCTTCTTGAAGGCAGACTTCGCAGAATACTTGAAAGTTGCATATATTGGACACGGAGTTCGGTCCAATATATTGTGGATGGAGTTGGAAGCTTGCGAGGACATCCCGGAAATTTTTTGATCCGGGCGGGCTGAATCCCCGGTCTAAGTGTTGCATAAATACAATCACTTCTCCATCTTGTGGTTCAGGTGGGCATTCAGAGCCCGGAACTCGCCAATGAAGGACCCTTTTTTAGGCTAAAGCGCCAGTGGTGACATAACAGTTAATTTGTGTCTCCATAATCCGGGACGGAACCCAATTGCAAGTAGAGAATTGTTTGGTCATCTCGGAAGGAAACTGAAAGGAAAAATAAAAGCCGGTTTACAATTAAACGGTTTAAGTGCATTATTTAGTGTTAAACCGGAGGGTTGCTATTCAAAATCAGTTGGTGGTTTATGAGAGGGCTAATGGCATATGGCGATTGGTTATCAAAGGTTAAACCGCCCGCAGGCAGAAGGGTCTGGGTTCAAAATCTGCTAAGTGTTGACAGAAACAGGTTTCACACAACGAAGGAATTAATTTGGATCTACCAAAGCTTCAATAAGAAAAAAAATTATGCGATCTATAAAGGCGTTAAACAGAGCAGAGAAGTTCGCGCGTTCTATCAAGGGATTCTGTACAAGAAAGAAGACCTACTAAGTACTAAACTGGATGCGGAGCAACTACCGCACGAGATTTATGCTACAGTTGAATCAAAGAAGCTATGGCAGAAGCGAATACGAAGAAACTAGGGATGAACACCTATGAACGCAGATGAAAACAAGAGCCCTAAAATGTAGATCTAGGGTTATGAGGGAGAAGTTTACCGGATGCGCGGGATAGCGGAGGAATGCCGAAGATCTCTGGTACAACCAGGTTGATGCAGCAGCCTTTGATGATGCAGCGTTCGAAGGTCCAGGGCGGCGGCGGAGCTTCAGAGCTGGGGCGTCGCGAGGAAGAAGAAGAAGTATGGAAGGGGAAGAAAAGAAAGGGCCCCCGGGTCTATTTATAAGGAAAATGGATAAGTGGCAGGAGCGAAGATCGAGGAGTCTGAAGCGGCGAACGTGAGCATAGTTGTTGCCTCGATTTCCGGGATAATATTCAATGAAGGGAATCTTTTTATTCATTTTTTACAGAGATGATGTCATGATGATCCATTGCGGTATCTGAAGGATGACGTCACGGCGGTTTACGAGAAACGAAGGAAGATGTTTTCAGGATTTTTCTAAGTACTGAAGATTGACATGAACAGGTTCAAATCACTCTGGGGCCTAATGTTGGGGATATAACTATTGAGCATAAACCGCCCAGGAGGGGCCGGTTTACCCTCAACTGTAATGAAGCCCATGAAGACTCAGACGATGGCGTTTTACTATGAAGCTTAGAGGCCCAGAGCCCAGTGGCGGATTAGGGCCCATGATAGCAAACCTCCATGCTTATGTAAACTTGTGTTGTAAGTTAGGAAAGGAGAGACCGAGCCAGACTCTTGTATGAGTCGGCCTCGGGACTCTGTAGACCGGCCGGGCGTCAACCTGTGTATATAAAGGGACGACCCGGCGGCGGTTCAGGGACAACAGACAACAACTCGAGACTCAGGCAAAGCTTATTTGCTCCCTGGTCATCGAAACCCAATCAATCCCATCACAACTAGACGTAGGCTTTTACCTTCATCGAAAGGGTCGAACTAGTATAAAACTCCCATGTCCCTTGTCCGGTTTAACCCCTTCAAGCTAACCCGTAACGATGGCTCCACGACTAAGTCCTTTCATGAGGACATCTGGCGTGTTGATTCCACGACAGTTGGCGCCCACCGTGGGGCTATCGCACGATGGTGTCGCGTTCTTGAAGGGCTGCTCTAAAGGACTTAAGGGGTACGTGGTCGGCCGGATGACCAAAAGTCGTCGCGGCAAGCTCTACATTGACGACGAAGGATGGGGCCCCGAGGCCGGCTCAATCGAGTACGGGTACCGGGTCCCCTTTGGCGGAATTCACGTCTTCATCAGCAAGATCGGTGAACCGGGCCCTGAGCCGGACATCTGCACCAACCTCGTCGAGACGGCTCAGCGTGCAAGCCCTGCCCGGGTGAAACCCGCCATGAAGCGTGCTTTTGTGGGATGTGTCCATGCGATCGGATCTGAACCGGTGTCTGAAGGTGAGACAGTTATTTATTCCGATGAAGGATCATCCACTGGTGAAACCGAGTCCCTGTACCAAGTTCAGGATGGTGTGTTCGAAGGATATTCCGACGGCAACAGTATTCCGGACCTCCTTGAACCGCCGAGTCGGGTTGCTGTTTTCATGGCCGGAACACAGCCCACTCTGCAGTGTTCGTCCAACGCAGCAATGAATACCGGATCAGCAGCCGCGGCAGGAGACCCAGCGCGCCGACCGGCTCAAGTCCTCTCCGATTTGCTGGATGCCTGGGCTACCCTGTTGACCACGGCAGTTACCCCAGAGACGCAGGATCAGCATAATGCGAATATTGCGAAGCCGAAGGACCAGGTAACACAGGCCAAGGAGGATCTGGCAATGGAGGACACTAGGTTGGCTGAAGAACGGGCGCTTTGGATGCCCGATCCACAGCAAATACAAAGCGCAGAACTACCGACTCCTGTTGGATCAGAATGCAACACATGACGTAATGCGAAGAAAGTATCAGTCACATTTGCCATCAGTCTATGAGGGAATGAATCTTTTCAACACGCCAGGGGCTGGGCCAAGTAATCCGGTAGCCGCAAACCGGACTGACGCACCGAGGGCAGCACCGAATCAACCACGGACAGTGGAACCACCTCGACGAACGGATAACCCACCGCAATATGTGCCTACTCCACCGGGTCACTTCTCAAGTCCTTTGGATAATATGATTGCAGCAACATCTCGTTTGGCAGCTATTCCAATGGAGGGTGATTCACTAGCAGCAACTGAGACGCGGCGGGCCAGAGATCTTCTTCAAACCGCCGTGGTGCAGCAGCAGGCTTATTCTTACAGTCGGGATAGAATTCATTCCACTCCTTGTCCGAGCAAAAGTTACAGCAGGCACATGGATGAACCAGAAGTGTCTAGCAGTGCACGGCACTGGAATGTTCCCCAAAGGCCCAATCTGGCACGTGGTGAACTAAATGCTCAGGATGTGGTGGATAATGGCAGGGCATGAAGGGAGGCCGCTTTGGCAGCACATCATGCGGGTCGTTATCAACCCGCTCCGGTTCAACCCGCGGCGTAAGTAGACCGTGGTACCGGGTTAGCCTTTAGCTCCTGGGGAGTGCCTTGTCTCATTCTGGCTCTACGCAATGTGCGACTGCCGAAAGATTTCAAGGGTCCACGTAAGGTGTCGAATTACACGGCGGATCAACCACCAGAAGCGTGGATTGAAAGATATGAGATGGCAATGGAGATGCTAGACGTGGATGAAGCGGCTTGTGCAAAGTATTTTACGATGATGTTGGAAGGGACAGCCCGTACTTGGTTGAAAAACTTACCAGCTAACTCCATCGAATCGTGGGATCAGTTGAAGGCCCGGTTTATAGCCAATTTCAAAGACACCTGCAAACAGCCCATGTCTATTGTGGATCTGGATGCCTGTGTTCAAGGGGAGAACGAGTCAACCACTCATTGGGTGCACCGGGTTTCAGAAGTTTTGCATTCTTCTGACCGGATTAACGCTGGTCAGGAAGTCATCACTCTGGAACACAATTGCCGGTTTAAGTCACTAAAGATGAAGTTGGGACGGCTCAAGCGCCATTGCGATGACTTGGCACTCTCATGGCCGCCTTGGTCAAATATGTCGATTCTGATAATACCAAGGATCCCGATTCTGATGAGGAGAAACCGAAGAAGGGAAAGAAGAACGGCGGTGCCAAGGGACAGCAGCACAACCAAGGAGGCCATGGGAACAACGGTAAGCGTAAAGCGGATTCAGATTTCGTAGCTAACGCTAATGTGCAGCATCGTAAGGGTAAACCGCCCCAGCGCGGCGGCGGAATGAATCTGGAGCGTCTGATGAATCAGCCCTGCCCAAAGCATGGGACCAAGGAGGTTCCTGCAACGCATCTCTGGAAGGATTGTCACATTATGAAGGAGTTCAAAAACTCTGATCTTTTCCGATATGATCCGGGGCCGTCAGGCGGTTCAGGTCCAGGTTTTCATGGTGGCGGCAGTTCAAACTCTGGATTTTAGAATAATCAGGGCAACTAGAACAACCAAGGTGGTAATAACCAGCAGAATAATCAAGGAAATCAGCACGATCGGGTTACCAAAGTCACCCAAAGCAGTTGAGCGGTGGGCGATATCATGTGTTTACCACTAGTTTGTGCAAGCGTGATCGAAGCTTCACAAGAGGGCGTTAATGCCGTTGAACCGCGATACCACGTTATCTGCTGTGGTCGAACAACCTATTGTGTGGAGTAGAGAGGATCATCCGCCCCGGGTTGATAATCCGGGTCACCTGGCTTTGGTGGTGGCACCTCAGGTGGGAGGTTATAAGTTCACCAAGGTACTCATGGATGGAGGAAGCAGTATCAACATTCTGTATTATGAGACCTTCCGTGGCATGGGGTTGACAGACAAGAGTCTTAAACCGTCCAACACTGTTTTTCATGGTGTAGTACCAGGTAAATCGGCATATCCTGTTGGTAAGATCGCTTTGGAAGTTGTGTTTGGTGATGAGCACGATTCCCGGTCTGAGACATTGACCTTTGAAATGGTGAAGATCCAAAGCCCGTACCACGCACTGTTTGGGCGACCGGCTTATGCAAAGTTCATGGCGAGGCCATGTTATATTTACTTGCAGCTCAAAATGCCGGGTCATAAAGGGAACATTACGGTTCACAGCAGTTGTAAAATCGCTTTGGATTGCGAGGAAGGCGATGCGGCTTATGCTGAGTCGGTTTGTGCTACAGAGGAGTTGATATTTTATAAGGAAAATGTTGATCCGCAGACATGACCCTCTGAAGAAGCCCACCACCGAGCATGACCCAACCTTACATTTCAAACCGGTGATGAGACTAAACTTGTTGACTTTGTTCTGGTGATTCATCCAAGCGATTCAAAGCATCGGACAAATCTGGATCTGAAATAGGAAAGCGCGCTCATCGAGTTCATCCATGAGAACCGGGACATTTTTGCATGGAAGCCTTCTGACATGCCAGGTGTACCGTGGGAACTCGCTGAGCACACTCTTAATATTGATCCCAATTTAAACCGGTCAAGCAATTTCTTCGTCGCTTTAATGAGGAAAGACGCAAGGCAATTGGTGAAGAGGTAGCCCGGCTGTTGGCTGCTGGGTTTATCGTTGAAGTATTTCACCCTGAATGGTTGGCTAATCCGGTGCTTGTTCTCAAGAAAAATGGCACTTGGCGTATGTGTGTGGACTACATCGATTTGAATAAAGCTTGTCCGGCCGATCCCTTTGCTCTCCCGCCTATTGATCAGATTATTTATGCGACGACGGGTTGTGAGCGCCTGAGTTTCCTGGATGCTTATTCAGGTTATCATCAGATCAAGATGGCAGTTAAGGACCAGGAGAAGACAGCCTTCATTACTCCCTTTGGAGCCTTCTGCTATGTTTCTATGCCCTTTGGGCTCAAGAGTGCCCAGGCAACTTATCAGCGTTGTGTGCAGAATTGTCTTCATACGCAGATTGGGTGTAATGTTCATGCCTATGTGGATGACATTGTGGTTAAATCCAGGAAAAAGGAAACACTGATAGATGACCTCAAGGAGACGTTTGACAATCTTCGGGTTTACAAAATGATGCTCAATCCGGATAAATGTGTTTTTGGTGTTCCGGCAGGCAAGCTCTTAGGCTTTCTGGTATCCAACAGAGGCATTGAGGCTAATCCGGAAAAAATCAAAGCAATTACATCCCTAGCTAAACCGAAGTCTATCAATGGTGTTCAACGTCTAGCAGGTCGGATTGCAGCCCTTAGTCGGTTTATCAGCCGTTTGGGAGAGAAAGCAATTCCTTTGTATCAGATGTTGAGAAATACGGACGATTCGTCTGGAGTGACGCAGCTAATGCGGCTTTTGAGGAGTTAAAGCGGCAGTTGGTTGAACCGCCAGTTCTTGCGGCTCCGGTTGATAATGAACCCTTGCTATTATATGTGGCTGCCAATGCCCGGCGGTCGATGTGGCAATTGTGGTTGGCGTAAGGAGGTGGGAAGGAGTACCGGTTCAACGACCCGTGTATTACATCAGTGAAGTCCTGATTGAATCAAAACAACGCTATCCACATTGGCAGAAGTTGGTGTATGGAGTCTTTATGGCAAGTCGAAAGCTCAAGCAATACTTTCAAGGCCATCCCATCACAGTGGTTAGTTGTGCTCCTTTGGGTGACGTAATTCAAAAGAGGGAAGCCACTGGCCGGGTTGCAAAGTGGGCAATTGAGCTTGGTCCCCACGGTTTGAAGTATGTGCCTCGAACAGCCATCAAATCCCAAGCACTTGTGGATTTTATCAATGATTGGACTGAGTTGCAAGCACCAGAGGACAAACCGGATAATACGTACTGGACTATTCATTTTGATGGATACAGGCAATTGGAGGGCTCGGGGGCTGGAATTGTCCTTACTTCCCCTCGAGGTGATAAAATTTGCTATGTTCTCCGCTTGATGTTTCCCTGTACTAATAATGCAGCTGAGTACGAAGCTTTACTCCATGGTCTTCGGGTGGCTAAAGAGATGAACTTAAGTCAAGTTCGTTGTTTTGGAGATTCTGATCCGTTGGCTCAGCAAGTTTCTGGTACTTGGGATTCTAAGGATCCACTCATGGCGGCTTACAGACGTGAGGTGGATATTGTGGCGGGTCACTTAAAAGGGTATCAGGTTGAGCATATCGATCGGCGTAAAAATGAAGCAGCAGACGCTATAAGCCGGCTTGGATGTCAGTGCAAACCGGTACCTCCTAACACCTTTTTAGATATCTTGCATAACCCGTCTGTTAAGTTGCCTACAGAAGAGGATTTGGTTGTTCCTGATCCGGAGGCTCAATTGGTGGCCGCTTTACACGTTGTGCCGGATTGGACAGTTCCATATCTGGCGTACATGAACCGGGGCGAATTACCAGAGGATGAAGTTCTGGCTCAGCAGATAGTCCGGCGATCCAAGTCCATGGTTATTCACAATGGCGAGTTACACCGCTGTAGCGCCAGCGATTTCAGCGTTGTGTTTCTCGGAAGAAGGCCAAGAGATCCTACGGAAATTCATGAAGGGATTGTGGTCATCATGCGGTTCAAAGTCCTGGTTGCAAAAGCTGTTCGACATGGATTCTACTGGTTGACAGCTCATGCTGATGCGGAGGACTTGGTAAAGCGATGTGATGCTTGTCAAAAAAATTCACGCAGAGCTCATGTTCCAGCTCAAGAACTACGGATTATTCCTATCACTTGGCCTTTTGCCACTTGGGGGCTTGATATGGTGGGACCCTTTAAATGTTCCAAGGATAAGAAGACCCACCTGTTGGTGGCGGTCGATAAATTCACCAAGTGGGTTTGAAGCGGAGCCTGTCAGCAAGTGTGATGCGGCTACGGCGGTTCAATTTCTCAAAAAGATTATCTTCCGCTTTGGCTATCCACCCAATATTATCATGGATAATGGTACAAACCTTTCTAAAGGTGAGATGGAGGATTTCTGCCAGAGAGAGCACATCCGGCTTGACTTAGCATCTGTGGTGCAACCTCAGTTCAACGGTCAAGCAGAGAGAGCCAACCAAGAAATTTTAAAGGGTATTAAACCCCGGCTCATGATTCCCTTGAAGCGGACGCCGGGTTCTTGGGTGGAAGAATTACCTTCTGTCTTATGGAGCATCAACACCACCCCCAATCGATCAACTGGATACACGCCTTTCTTCATGGTGTACGGGGCAGAGGCAGTCCTTCCAAGTGATATTCGTCATGACTCACCCCGGGTTTCTCATTATGTTGAAGCGGACAACGAGCAAGCACGCCAAGAGGCGTTGGACCTGTTAGATGAGAAACGGGACATGGCTTTGGCTCGATCGGCGGTTTATCAACAAGACCTGCGGCGTTATGACAGCCGCCGGGTTAAGACAAGAACCTTTCAAGAAGGCGACTTGATGCTCCGGCTCATCCAAGATCAGACCGACATGCACACGTTATCCCCACCTTGGGAAGGGCCCTTTGTGGTTAGCAAAAATCTGCACAACGGATCATACTACCTCATCGACATTCGAGACAACTCACGCAGCTCTGAGGAGGAGACCCGGCGGCCGTGGAACATAGCTCTCCTACGACCTTTCTACACGTGAGCCATAGGCTTTTCTTATGTACATATTTCATCAATGTATATATTATGATCAATAAAATAAACTAGCATCCTTGCTATAAGCAGGGCCTCTGCTATTTTTTCTCAAATATCCTTTGAGTTACATGGGGGCTTCAGCTGACAAAGCGGATTACTACCTGTTAAACCGGCTATCATGCCACAATACAGCTTGGGAGCTTCACACCCAAGGGGCCAAAGAGAGTCTGGATGCTATGCACAGCTCAAACATAGGCACCTAATGAGCACAGCTCATCATGTTACTTGGGGGCTCCTTGAGTCAAATACCAAGGAGTTTGAAAGGACCCTTGTAACTGGGTATCGACCCACGGCTTGGAAGCCTGGTATATTTACCTAAAACCCCGGGTTAACCTGCCTTCATCAAGTAAGCCACTCCTATCCAGGTAATCCTGGCATGACCCTCCAAACGTTTGACAGTTACTCTCATTGAGACCCTGAACTTGTCAAAGTTAAAACGGTGATTGGTTAGCTGGAGGCCCATCTTAAAAGGCTTTGTCAAATAGTTTAACTCAGCGGCCTGGCAGCCCATGAAAAGCCTCGAATTTGGGCCTGGCAGCCCTTGAAAAGCCTCGACTACACGGTTTTATTTGCGTTTGTCATTTTCTCTTTTGATAAATTCTATGTTAAACCGGTGTCTATGACCTGGGATGGCTTTTCAGTCATCTTATTAGCCCGGTGTTCCTTAAACCGGCTTGGTTTTCAACTACAGGTTGACAGACCTTATTATCAAACCAGAGTTTCATAACCCGGCCTGGCTTTGATAACTTGTTACCAGTTTTGATCATCTGAGGTTCATTATAACCCGGCATGACTTATTATACGCCATCAATACATGATGGAGTTATTCAAAAATTCCAGATTTGGGTTTTCACCCTTATTACAATCAAAGTTGGTAAACCAACTAATGTGATATCACATCACAGGTATGAGTTATTTCATATTTCTTAAGGTTTGATTATCAAGCAGGCTTTATCTTGGGTGTTATGACCCGTCCGGCGGTAAACCGCCAGGACAATTCTTTTTATGCAGACATAGGAATTGCATACTATGATATATGAGGCAACATTGAACTATTCATGACGGATCACATAAAGTATTTCCCACTGCATGATGGCAGCAGATCAAAGTATTTTTGCTACCCTATTACAAGGCGCTTCACGGCCCAAAATATGGAATTGTCTTAAACCGGACAGTTTTTGCAGTATCCACCGGATTGCCGGATCAAGCTTCATCGCCATGGTGATGCGAAGTGGATGGGTCATCTGGCGTCGGTTCAACCTCCTCCTCCCCATCCAGTGGCTGGAAATCAGTGGTGGTCCAGTCAATCCGGGTTAAGGCCTGAAAGACAGCCTCTTCACATACAAGTTCAGTCGGATCAACGTCAGGGGCGTAAGTGTGCTTACGGGTTGGCGGGATAAGATTTTGCACTTCCGGAATAACAGCCTCAACCCGTTTGTTGTTAGTATCATAGAAGGACCGGTGAACCGTCAAGTTTGCTTCTTCTGCCAACTGACTCGCCAGAGGACGCATCTCCCTTGTCACACGTTTGACGGCGTCGTTATCAAACGCTGCCCCATTTTCTTGTTCACTGGGAAAGCCCTTTGCAATATCGACCGGATCAAGGTCAGCTATCCATGCCTTGGCTCGGGTGAGTGCTAACAAAGCGCCAGCCCTGGCGGTGGATCGCTTCACCTCTTCTATCTGTGCTGGCGTCATGGATAACCTAGCCAGAGTGTCCTTGATCAATGTCGGGGCCGCATTGTCATAAGAAGTTGCGCAGATAACCCGTTGGGCACCGGTATATCAGAGCCCAGATGAGCAATGCGGCTACCTACAGCGATTTAAGGATTTCATGTTAAACCGACAAAATTTCAAAGCGGAACATTCACAAAGCTGTGGCAAACGGTACTTACCAAATATTGCAGAAGTCATGGCATGGACTTGGTGCTTTAATCCAGTCAGCTCTTCCGTCACCGGTTTAAGAGCTGATTCAGCGTCTTCCGCCCGCTTCAGCAATCCAGCCTTTTCGGTATCCCAGTTGGCCCGCTCAGACTTGAACCACTCTTTGAGCTGCTCCATGGTGGTCAAGGCGGTTTTCAATTCATTCCTGGCCTTGGTGGTTTCTGCTTGTTGGGTTTTCAGATTTTCTTGAAGATCGGCAATTTGAGAGACTTGTTGATTAATCTCACTCTGCTGCTTGATGAAGAAGATTAGTTCAATACCTTTTTGAAAGTCCCAAGCATATAACCAGTTATACACTTGGCACTTGGGGGCTAATGTGGATCACTTTTTTCTACTGATTATTGAAGTCCCACGGATTAATACAAGTTTTAATCATGGCACTTGGGGGCTAATGTGTGTTTGATCAAAAATACACAAGGAAAATCAACAAAGTACAATATTGAATATACAAAGTCCCGGTTTGACTTTCTAAAAGATAAACCGCCCTTAGGGGCTACAATGCAATGAAGGTACAGAATAGAGGATCAAGCGGTTTACCTCATAGTGCTCCTTCATCAAATTTACCAAACCGGCCTCATAGTCTCATTTGGTGAAGAGACGGTTTAAGAAAGCTGGAATGAAGGTCTGAGCAGATAAATCAGCATAGTCTGACAAGTCGGTTTTGCTTTTTCCCTTGTTCATAAATGCAAATTCATCCTTGGAGGAATGCTTGGATAAAGCAACTGGATTTCCTGGGGTGGTATATGCCGTGCCAGTAATAACAACGTCATCATCCTTGGCGGGGCTTGATGGATTGACATTCTCCTTAGCAGGGCTTGGCGCTTTGGCACCAGGGCTCGGCGGTTTGGTAACAGGGCGTGGCGGATCAACAGTTGGACTTGGAGGGGTGGCATGAGGAGTTGATGTATCAACTTGTGTCTCCGGTTCAGCTTCCGGCGGGTTAGCATCGGCGCCTGGATTTTGCGGAGCAGAATGGCCTGTGGCAATCTCAGGATTTTCACCCTCATTCTCTGGGGTCTTCTCCGGATCAACATCGTCAGTATGGCCGCTGGTCTTGGCTTTCTTACTCAATCAGACCTTGGCGCTACAACATCCAAAAGTTAGAATATGATAAACCGACGCATGAAGAAATAACCTGAGGAATAGTGTACTTACCCAGCGACGGTCTTGAGGGGAGGCAGCTGAGTGGTTGATGAACCGCCGGATGAGTTGGAAGATGCACGATAATTCGGATCAGACGGATTGAGTGGGCATCGTAAGAAACCCTTCAAAGGATAAAGTTTTTCATGAGAACAAGTCACCTCTGGATGACGTTTCCGGGTTGGTGTATCTGGTAAACCGGATGAGGTGATTTGCTGGCCACTGTGCCGGGTTGTGCGACGTTCTGCAGCTTGCTGTGTCTTCAAACAAAATTTTGGATCCAAATGAGCAAGGGGGTGAGAGTGTTTTACTTTCTGAACTGTGCGGCAAACTCTTTGAACCGGCACAAGATCTGAATTGGAAGAAAGAGTGATTACCTCAACAGGGTCTGCGTGGTTGGCCTCAGCATCGTCCTGAGAATAATCATTGTTAATAAGATGTACAAATAAGGAACCAAGTGAGTCAAGTTCTACCTCTGCGTCTGATTCCTCACCTTCTGGCGGATCAGAAGACTCGGCGGTTTTCTTCTTGGAAGTTTTCTTGGTGGCCTTAGTCTTCGCACGAGGAGCTCTGGCCGGTTTAGTCCGCTTCCAGAAGGAGCTGTTGGCCTGTGTCATCAAGGCAAGGAAATGTTAGCACATAATTAAAGTGGAGGCCGTTCAGTAAGTATTAAGACAGACTTTACCGTTGGCGGATGATTGGAGACGCAAAAGGGTGGCAGCCCGGTTTGACTGCATACAGAGATTGTTTCATCAAGCATCTTCTTCACAGATTCAGTGACTTCCAGGTCCGTCATTACTACTTCATGATAGCGTTGAGGGTCTTTGACATTGCCAGTATATTCATGCATCAATCCGGGGCGGCGGCTTAAAGGCAAAATGCCCCAAGATACCCTATAGCGGACAAGGTCAATGCCAGTCAAACCGTTGGCCATGAGAGCCCAGAGCTTGGCGATATGAGGTGCAAAGTTTTTCCGTTCCACAGCGGACAAGCGTGAAGGTAATGGTGACCGTTGCTAAGCCGGTGAGGAAGGTAACCCGGCAAAGGATTTTCTCCATCAGGGGTGGTGTTCCGGCAATAAAACCAAGTTTGGTTCCAATCTTTAGGATGGCTATGATGTTTTGCATGTGGGAAGTCAACTTCTTTCCTCTTCTGAATTGAAACACCACCAAGCTCTGTGTTGCGACCATCAGAGAACTCTATACGGCGGTTCAAGTGGAAAAAATCCCGGAACAACTCCACAGATGGCTCTTCTTGAAGGCAGACTTCGCAGAATACTTGAAAGTTGCATATATTGGACACGTAGTTCGGTCCAATATCTTGTGGATGGAGTTGGAAGCTTGCGAGGACATCCCGGAAATTTTTTGATCCAGGCGGGCTGAATCCCCGGTCTAAGTGTTGCATAAATACAATCACTTCTCCATCTTGTGGTTCAGGTGGGCATTCAGAGCCCGGAACTCGCCAATGAAGGACCCTTTTTGAGGCTAAAGCGCCAGTGGTGACATAACAGTTAATTTGTGTCTCCATAATCCGGGACGGAACCCAATTGCAAGCAGAGAATTGTTTGGTCATCTCGGAAGGAAACTGAAAGGAAAAATAAAAGCCGGTTTACAATTAAACGGTTTAAGTGCATTATTTAGTGTTAAACCGGAGGGTTGCTATTCAAAATCAGTTGGCGGTTTATGAGAGGGCTAATGGTATATGGCGGATTGGTTATCAAAGGTTAAACCGCCCGCAGGCAGAAGGGTCTGGGTTCAAAATCTGCTAAGTGTTGACAGAAACAGGTTTCACACAACGAAGGAATTAATTTGGATCTACCAAAGCTTCAATAAGAAAAAAATTATGCGATCTATAAAGGCGTTAAACAGAGCAGAGAAGTTCGCGCGTTCTATCAAGGGATTCTGTACAAGAAAGAAGACCTACTGAGTACTAAACTGGATGCGGAGCAACTACCGCACGAGATTTATGCTACAGTTGAATCAAAGAAGCTATAGCAGAAGCAAATACGAAGAAACTAGGGATGAACACCTATGAACGCAGATGAAAACAAGAGCCCTAAAATGTAGATCTAGGGTTATGAGGGAGAAGTTTACCGGATGCGCGGGATAGCGGAAGAACGCCGAAGATCTCTGGTACAACCAGGTTGATGCAGCAGCCTTTGATGACGCAGCGTTCGAAGGTCAAGGGCGGCGGCGGAGCTTCAGAGCTAGGGCGTCGCGAGGAAGAAGAAGAAGTACGGAAGGGGAAGAAAAGAAAGGGCCCCCGGGTCTATTTATAAGGAAAATGGATAAGTGGCAGGAGCGAAGATCGAGGAGTCTGAAGCGGCGAACGAGAGCATAGTTGTTGCCTCGATTTCCGGGATAATATTCAATGAAGGGAATCTTTTTATTCGTTTTTTACAGAGATGATGTCATGATGATCCATTGCGGTATCTAAAGGATGACGTCACGGCGGTTTACGAGAAACGAAGGAAGATGTTTTAAGGATTTTTCAAAGTATTGAAGATTGACATGAACATGTTCAAATCACTCTGGGGCCTAATGTTGGGGATATAACTATTGAGTATAAACCGCCCAGGAGGGGCCGATTTACCCTCAACTGTATTGAAGCCCATGAAGACTCAGAAGATGGCGTTTTACTATGAAGCTTAGAGGCCCAGAGCCCAGTGGCGGATTAGGGCCCATGATAGCAAACCGCCATGCTTATGTAAACTTGTGTTGTAAGTTAGGAAAGGAGAGACCGAGCCGGACTCTTCTATGAGTTGGCCTCGGGACTCTGTAGACCGGCCGGGTGTCAACCAGTGTATATAAAGGGACGACCCGGCGGCGGTTCAGGGACAATAGGCAACAACTCGAGACTCAGGCAAAGCATATTTGCTCCCTGGTCATCGAAACCCAATCAATCCCATCACAACTAGACGTAGGCTTTTACCTTCATCGAAGGGGCCGAACTAGTATAATACTCCCGTGTCCCTTGTCCGGTTTAACCCCTTCAAGCTAACACGTAACGATGGCTCCACGACTAAGTCATTTCATAATGACCGTATGATAGTAGAACTAAAGCGCACATGAAAGTCACAGAGTCTCATCAAGTGACACATGAGCAGCCAGCTCAAATATATGTTCCAAATATGCACATAAACATATTTGTTATGGCATGAGAGTTATTTTTGACGGACTTATTAATCCTAGGTCGTACCTTGTCTACAAACTTTATTACTCAGAATGCATTTATATTTCTAAATCCGATCAAAGCAACAATTATAAATTATAATCATGCAGATGATCCATGCAACTAGTTTATCCACAATTTTCATTACAACATGCAGCCAACACTTTAGGCGTACAGGGAAATAAAACATTTACCATTTGTTTACTTGCATGGATTGTCCTTTGCAATCTTTTTTCCTAAGCCAAGTGGGTCCTTCGCAATCTTTGTTCATGAAAGGAACTGAAATAAAGAATAAAATTGGGGGAAATAACTAAAAACACTGGGAGAATGGAATTTCACTGGGACAATCGGAAGTAAACTTTAAACCTAGATTATCACCGATGTCCCATAAATATAGGGAAACTGTGCATGTCAAGAATTGGACGCCAATCTGATATAATATTTTCTTCTTTCGACACTGTGCATGTCAAAATAAATCACACAGACCCTCCAAGTACCATTATCATATATGCTTCGCTGTTCTTATGTAGGAAAATAGATATCACAGTTTGACAACAATCCATAAGAACAACCAGTAAACATGCCTCGTTAGATGACAAATAATTAGAACATTCATTCATCTACGGACATAACTGTAGAAGGCATGGGAAAAACTAATCAGCTAATCATGCAGGATAAGCTCACCGTAAGTATAAAAGTGCAAGATAGTTGAGTATGATTAGGCTGGATCATTGGAGGAAAATAATTATCTGATACAAATGAGATGCAACGGGGACTTGAAAGTTCACCTGTAACATAGCAGAAACAATCATGCATGAAGCAAAAATAACCAAGATTTCGTGCAAGGTTAATTTGTCAGATATAATCGGGGATTGACATAGTTACCTGCTCTCGAGCGAGGTCCTCGACACTTCCGAAGGAAATAAATGGGTACTTGTTCTTGATCCAGTGCTACAGCTTCTACCCGGAGCGCGTACACGACGACCTGCAGGCACATCATCATGAAACGCTTCGCCGGTTCTCGGGAAACCTTTGGATCAACACCTCTTGGTGATTCACCCTGTCCAAAACGGTTGTGGTGGAGGGACCGGGGCGGTACGATGGGAATTGACAACGGGGCTTCAAATTCATCGCTCCATCACCCTGATTTTTGGGCAGCAAAAGCTAACCTGGCTAAACCTCTTGAGCAGGGGGTGCGTTATAGTGAAGACTATGGGGATGGAGCAGATCCGTTCCTTACCGGAGAAGCTGAAGATTAACTGCATCTGTTACTCTTGCATTTGCTTAGTGGAGAAGATGAAGGAGATTTGGCGTATAGAATACCACGAGAAGTAGAAAAGTAATCTGTTTGGTGGGGAGTAATTGGGGAGACGAAAAGACTCACCACTACGTTTTGCTTTCCATAGGCTTCTAGTTTGTTCCACCAAAATAAAGTATCCAGCTATATAACCATGGGCTCGAACATCCAAATAGGCAGCTATAGAGCCCACAACTTGACTCTGACAGCCCAAGCCTGGATCAAAAATATTAGAAGCGGCTTCCGTATAGCCCCATGCAAGGGACACGGTGATATGATACGTAATATGACCGGGAAGTTTGAAATATTTTTTCAAAATTTCATCACACTCATAAACATGAACAAAGTTCTAGACATCAACAAGGTTTAATAGGATTGATATGATAGATATATCAACAAGGGCCTGTTAAGTGAGCTGGTGCTGGGGTTGGATAGAACCGAGAACTTAGCGTGCTTGGGTTGGAGTAGTGTGAGGATGGATGACCTTCCGGAATGTTTGACCACGGAGTGCGATTTGACTTGAGATTCAGCATATTGACCCGAGATTAAGCCATAGTGACCCGACATTAAGAAAAAAAAGAAAAAAATTGAAAAAAAAATAAAAAAATGTTGGAAAAAAATAAAAAATATTGAAAAAAAATCTGATTTTTTTAAAAAAGTTGTTAGTAATGGCACACTTCTATGTAATGCGCCATTACTAAATCAGATATTAATGGCACACTTCTAGGCATAGTAATGGCGCACTATGTGGTGCACCACTATTCACTAGTAGAAAAGGGGGCAATGGTCCAGGCCGGGTCAGCCCATTAGTCCCGGTTCTGCCACGAACCGGGACCAATGGAGGTATTTGTCCCGGTTCGTGATCCCAGGGGGGCGGCCGGGGCCTCGTGGGCATTGCTCCCGGTTCGTCTGGCCCTATTGGTCCCGGTTCGTGGGGCGAACCGGGACCAATGGCCTCGCTCCTGGCCCACAACCATTGGTCCCGGTTGGTGGCTTGAACCGGGACCAAAGGCTCCCCTTTAGTCCCGGTTCATGCAACCAACCGGGACCAATGAAGTGCCTATATATACCCCCTCGCGTAAGAGCAGAGCACACTCCTCTGTTTTTTCTGGCCGCCGAGGGGGAGAGGGCTTGGTGGTGCTCTAGCTCACCTTCTATGCACACAAGGTGTTCGATGGAATGCCCGAGCCACACTACTCAAGCTTTCTCCTCTCCAAGCTCGACCTCCAAGCTCCATTTTCCTCAATATTTGTCTAGGTTTAGCGGTCCGTCACGCCCCGTCCCCGTCTTCACCGCCGTCGATCACCCGTGCCGATCTCATCGCCGGCACCACCGTGGTGAGCCTCTTGTTCTTATCTTATTTCTGAAAGGAAAAATATTCTTACTTGTATGTTTAGATATATACTTGTATTATTTTCTTACTTTTATTATTGCACCTTATATAGTGCGATGGTTTTGGTATCCGCCCCCGTCGGCCCTCGTCCTGTCTATGATTCGGATGTGGTATATATTATCTTTTCATAACTATTGGTTCATTTATTGTTTATGAAAATTATGCCGACCAACGTGACATAGATTTTATTTATCTAGGAGATTGTTGAACCGGAAATTCAAACCGACCCTATTGTCGAGAGGTTAAATTTAGTTGAAGAAGAAAACAATTTCTTGAAGGAAAAAATAAAAAAAATTGAGGAGGAGAAGATGATATTGGAGTTGCATGTTGCGGATGTTGTCGATGATCACAAGATCAAGATGGATGCAATGCGCTTGAAGATTAGAAAGATTAGAAAATATGCCATTCATACCGAGGCTTGTTATCATTATGCCGTTGGATCAGTTGTTACCTTGGTTGCGATTATGATCGCATTTGTTTTCGCATTGAAATGTTTTACATAGTTTCAATGTATGGTTTAATTAATTTAGATGCTCTGCAGAGCTTTATGTTGTTAGATGAGAACTATGTATGTACTTTGGTTTTGATGTGATGATGAATTTCTATTAATTTGGTCACTTAATTATCTATTCATGATGTTCTGTAATGATTTTTGACACACTTAATTATATATAATGCACGCAGATGAACCAGCAATGGATGTACGGTGACAGACACACCTCTGAGTACATTAAGGGCGTGCATGATTTTCTCGAAGTGGCTGAGGCAAACAAGCAGAATGGTTTTATGTGTTGTTCATGCCCTATATGTGGGAATACGAAGTCTTACTCTGACCGGAAAATCCTTCACACCCACCTACTTTACAAGGGTTTCATGCCACACTATAATTTTTGGACGAGGCACGGAGAAATAGGGGTTATGATGGAAGACGGCGAAGAAGAAGAGTATGATGACAACTATGTGCCCCCTAAATACGATGATGCTACTGAACATCAAGAGGAACCAGACGATGTGCCCGATGATGATGATCTCCGCCGGGTCATTGTCGATGCAAGGATGCAATGCGAAAGTCAAAAGGAGAAGCTAAAGTTCGATCGCATGTTAGAGGATCACAAAAAAGGGTTGTACCCCAATTGCGAAGATGGCAACACAAAGCTCGGTACCATACTGGAATTGCTGCGGTGGAAGGCAGAGAATCTGTGCTCGATAAAGGATTTGAGAAGCTACTGAAAATATTGAAGAAGAAGCTTCCAAAGGATAACGAATTGCCCGACAGTACATACGCAGCAAAGAAGGTCGTATGCCCTCCAGGATTGGAGGTGGAGAAGATACATGCATGCCCTAATGACTGCATCCTCTACCGCGGTGCATACAAGGATCTGAACGCATGCCCGATATGCGGTGCATTGCAGTATAAGATCAGACGAGATGACCCTGGTGATGTTGACGGCGAGCCTCCCACGAAGAGGGTTCCTGCGAAGGTGATGTGGTATGCTCCTATAATACCACGGTTGTAACGTCTGTTCAGAAACGGAGAGCATGCCAGATTGATGCGATGGCACAGTGAGGACCGTAAGAAAGACGAGAAGTTGAGAGCACCCGCTGACGGGTCAAAGTGGAGAAAAATCGAGAGAAAGTACTGGGATGAGTTTGCAAAGGACCTAAGGAACGTATGGATTGCTTTAAGCGCGGATGGCATTAATCCTTTCGGGGAGCAGAGCAGCAATCACAGCACCTGGCCCGCGACTCTATGTATGTATAACCTTCCTCCTTGGATGTGCATGAAGCGGAAGTTCATTATGATGCCAATTCTCATCCAAGGCCCTAAGCAACCCGGCAACGACATTGATGTGTACCTAAGGCCATTAGTTGAAGAACTTTTACAGCTGTGGAATGGAAACGGTGTACGTACGTGGGATGAGCACAAAAAAGAGGAATTTGACCTAAAGGCGTTGCTGTTCGTGACCATCAACGATTGGCCCGCTCTTAGTAACCTTTCAGGACATACAAACAAGGGATACCACGCATGCACGCACTGTTTACTTGACACCGATAGTATATACCTGGTAAGCTGCAGGAAGAATGTGTACCTGGGCCAACGTTGATTTCTTCCGACCAACCATCAATGTCGAAAGAAAGGCAAGCATTTCAAAGGCGAGGCAGATCACCGGAAGAAGCCCTCCATGCGTACCGGTGATCACGTACTTGCTATGGTCAATGATTTACACGTAATCTTTGGAAAGGGTCCCGGCGGACTAGCTGTTCTGAATGACGCTGAGAATCACGCACCCATGTGGAAGAAGAAATCTATATTTTGGGACCTACCCTACTGGAAAGACCTAGAGGTCCGCTCTTCGATCGACGTGATGCACGTGACAAAGAACCTTTGCATGAACCTGTTAGCCTTCTTGGGCATGTATGGGAAGACAAAAGATACACCTGAGGCACGGGAGGACCTGCAAGGCTTGCACGAAAAAGAGGGCATGCCTCCGAAGCAGTATGAAGGTCCTGCCAGCTACGCTCTTACGAAAGAAGAGACAGAAATCTTCTTTGAATGCCTACTCCGTATGAAGGTCCCGACTGGCTTCTCATCGAATATAAAGGGAATAATAAATATGCCAGAGAAAAAGTTCCAGAACCTAAAGTCTGATGACTGCCACGTGATTATGACGCAACTGCTTCCGGTTGCATTGAGGGGGCTTCTACCGGAAAACGTCCGATTAGCCATTGTGAAGCTATGTGCATTCCTCAATGCAATATCTCAGAAGGCGATCGATCTAGAAATCGTACCAACGCTACGGAGTGATGTGGCGCAATGTCTTGTCAGTTTCGAGCTGGTGTTCCCACCATCCTACTTCAATATCATGACGCACGTCCTAGTTCATCTAGTCGACGAGATTGTCATTCTGGGGCCCGTATTTCTATATAATATGTTCCCCTTTGAGAGGTTCATGGGAGTCCTAAAGAAATACTCCCTCCATCCGAAAATACTTGTCATCAAAATAGATAAGAAGGGATGTATCTATTATTAAAATACGTCTAGATACATCCCCTTTTATTCATTTTGATGACAAGTATTTCCGGACGGAGGGAGTATGTCCGTAACAGCGCTAGGCCAGAAGGAAGCATCTCCATGGGCCATCAAACAGAGGATGTCATCGGGTTTTGTGTTGACTTCATTCCTGGCCTTAAGAAGATAGGTCTCCCTAAATCGCGGTATGAGGGGAGACTGACTGGAAAAGGCATGCTTGGAAGGGACTCAATAATATGCAGGGACGGATATTCTTGGTCTCAAGCACACTACACAGTTCTACAGAACTCTACCTTGGTGACCCCGTATGTCGATGAACACAAGAACAGTCTGCGCTTCAAACACCGGAGCAAGTCGACGATCGGATTACATGTGAACACATCAGGACTTTCAGCAGTTGGTTGGAAACACGTCTCAGAGGTGACAGCACTGTTTGTGATGAGCTGTACTTGTTGTCCAGGGGACCATCTTCGACTTTAATGATTTGGAAAGGATACGAGATAAATGGGAATATATTTTACACGATTGACCAAGATCAAAAGAGCACCAACCAAAACAGCGGTGTCCGCTTTGATGCAGCAACCGAGAGGGGAAAGGACACATATTATGGTTACATAGTGGACATATGGGAACTTGACTACGGAGTAGATTTTAAGGTCCCTTTGTTTAAGTGCAAATGGTTCAATCTGTCAGGAGGCGGGGTACAGGTAGACCCACAGTACGGAATGACAACAGTGGATCTGAAAAATCTTGGGTACACTGACGAACCGTTCGTCCTAGCCAATTATTGGCACATGTTATCTATGTGAAGGACATGCCTACCAGACCGAGAAAAAGAAAAGTTAAGGAAGCGAATACATCATACGATGAGTCAAAGCGCCACATAGTTCTTTCAGGAGAAAGGGACATCCTAGGAGTGGAGGGCAAGACGGACATGTCTGAAGAGTATGAAAAGTTTCATGAAATTCCTCCCTTCAAAGTCAAGGCTGACCCAAGCATCCTGATAAACGATGAAGATTATCCATGGTTACGGCGCAATAAGCAAATGACACAAGCGAAGAAAGTGAAGACTTTCTCCCGCAACTATTATGATGATACCATGCCAACTTTCTAACAGACGAGTATGATACCATTGTCCGTTTTGTACATGCACATGCTATGCCAACTTTTTCAGAGTTCATTTGAAAACTATGAATTTAGGTCGAATTTTCTCTATAGGTGCATCTATGTTCATTTTTTTAGTAAAGTTAATCACAAACTTGTGATTCACACAAATTTGTAAGAATTCAAATTCTAACTATTCAAATTTGAAAACTAATGGCACAAACATAAAGTTTATAATTTTTCTAAAGCTAATGGCACTAACAGAAAGTTTATAATTTTGTTGACCTAAAAGCAAAAAAGAACTTACAAAAAGCAAAAACCAAAAGAAAATAAATAATGCAGAAAACAAAACAAAAACTGGAAAAAAATAAAAATAGCAACAATAAGTATTTTGTTGTAAGTAGAAACAAAATAAAATAAATAAAGCAATAAAGAAAACAAAAAAGTGTTTTCAAATTTGAAAACTAAAGGCAATAACAGAAAGTTTATAATTTTTCTAAAACTAAAAGCAAAAAAGAATTAAAAAATAAAGCAAAAAACAACAATAAATAAATAATGCAGAAAACAAAACAAAAAAACTTGAAAATAAAATAAAAATAGTGCCGCCTACTGGACCCCCACGGCCTGAATACGACTAGAAACCCTACCATCGGCCAGGATTCAGGCCCGCAGGAGGCCAAGTAGGCCCACAGGCACATAGTGACAGATTAGGCCCGAAAGCCTGCAGTTGAGAGGAGCTCGAGAGGGTGGGCGCAGCAGCGCTTATAAACCACTCTCGAGCCCTCTCAACTAGCGAGGTGGGACTAAACTTTTGGGCGCGGGGCAGCACAAGGCCTTTGGTCCCGGTTGGTGCCACCAACCGGGACTAAATTGGGCCATTGGTCCCGGTTGGTGGCACAAACCGGGACCAATGCTCCCTTTAGTCCCGGTTGGTGCCACCAACCGGGACCAAAGGTCGCCGCTTCCCGCCCTTTGGGCTGCTGAAAGAAGCCTTTGGTCCCGGTTGGTGGCACCAACGGGACTAGTAGCATTGGTCCCGGTTTGTGCCACGAACCGGGACCAATGCTCCGTCTATATATACAACACTTGTGAAATTTTTTGTTCAGTTCTTCGATCCCGCCCCGACGACGCCGCCAGGCTGCCCCTCTGCGCCTCGCCGCCGTCGCCGTCGTCGCCTGCCCCGACGCCGTCCCGCGCCGCCCGAGACGCGTCGCCCTTGCCACCCAGCGCCGTCATGTCTCCCGCACCGCCCGACGGCCGATGCCCACGTCACTTGTGGGACATAGATGTAGTGTTCAACGCCGACCCCGTCCCGATAGCTTCAACACGTGGGGTGGGGGTCGATATTACCCCCTCCTTGAAGCGTTCTCGAGGCCACCCCTAACCCTTGAAGCGTTGTCGAGGGCACCCGAAACCCTAGAGAAGCAGCGTCGAGGCCACTAATTAATATGATTCCTTATTGTGATTAGCTAGCTATTTCTACGTTTGCCACTAATATATCCATATCTGTCATGTTTGAATACTAATTGCCATGTTGTAAATATTTGTAGAAACTATGGACACCCCCCGAGACGAAGCACAAGAAGCGTTGTTGAGGGACATAATCGCAGAAGGAAGTGATGTCGTCTGCTCGTTGATGTTTCTCAACGACACCAATGGTCTGGAAGGAGAGGGTGAAGAAGCAGCTGGCTATGATTATGATGGCTCCGATGACCCAATGCCGGTGCAAGAAGTAGACCATGAGGACGGCTCCGGTGACCGAACCGAGTCCAGCCAGGTATATATATTAGTTAAACCTGTGCTGACTAGCTAATTGATGCATTCATTGTTTTGGTATGTACACATATTAATTAACTCTCATCTTTGTTCTTTTTTCTTACCCTCCGGATCGAGCACAACTTCGGTAAAGAGACGAGGCCCGAAGAAAAAGTTGAGCTCGGATGAAAGGTTTGAGATCATAGCAATCGCGCGCGATGGCCAACCGATTGAACCCATCCGGACAAAGAAGGCATTTGTTGCTCAGTGCGGGGTTCTGGTTAGGGACAAGATCCCAATTAGTATCCAGCAATGGTATAAGCCTAAGAACGAAGACCCTGAGGTGTCTCATGTCAATGATATGCAGAAAAATGATCTTTGGACTGAGCTGAAGTCAAATTTCACCCTACCGCCAGAGGATGATCCGGAGAAGCCAGTTGAGCAATTAATCAAGTCTTTTGCTCTTAAGAAGATGGCAGACCTATTCAGGAATTGGAAGAAAGACCTGAATAAGTTTGTCGATAAAAAAGAGACCCCAGAATTCAAGGGCAAATATGAGAAGATCAGAGATGACTGGCCCGCATTTGTGGCCCACAAGACATTGGAAAAGAGTAAAAAGATGTCGGCGACAAACAAGCAAAATGCTGCGAAGAAGAAACTTCACCATCGCACGGGGTCAGGTGGCTACCTCATAGCCCGGCCTAAGTGGGCCAAGGCTGAGAATGATCTGCTTGATAAAGGGATCGAAGCAGAGACAATGTACTGGCCAGACCGTTGCCGGACTTGGTTCTTCGGGGCTGGCGGAACCTTGGACCCTGTATAAGGGAAGTGCATTTGGACGGACGATCAATTGGACATACCAGTCAAGAGGCTTCAGGAATATATCGAAGCAGTGCAGCAAGGGACGTTCTTTCCAGACAGAGAGAACGGTGAGCTCACAATGGCCCTCGGGAATCCTGAGCACCCTGGACGGACACGAGGCACGCCAGGATCTGTTTCGTGGAAGGCTGTGTTTCCGGATGCAGGCGGTTACAAATGCCAGGAGAGGAGGAAGAAAGTGCAGTAGTCCGAACTGCAGGCGCTGCATGCAAGGGTACAAGCGATAGAGGAACGAGAAGCAAATCGCAGCAAACGACCTGCCGAAGCTTCCCCCGAAGCTAGCCCGCCATCTCAGCGGAGAAGCAGCGTGGCTTCCACCGAGCTGCTTCAGCCGGAGCATGCCTTGACGGCTCCTGCCAGCTATCCCGTGGATGCTATCACGGAGGCTCAAAATTGCCACCTTATGGCGCAATGGATGAATTTGAAGGTCAAGGCGGCTGTTGGCTCTGTTTATCCTCCTGAATCCGGCGCAACTTTTCACTGTCGGCCGATTCCAGAAGGATATGCTAGGGTGATGCTGGATGAAATAACGGAGGGATTTGAGGACCTCCGGCTTGACCACCCTACCGGTGAAGGGGAGACTCGGCTGGGTTCTGCTCTGAAGACTCCATGCCTATGGCGGAAGGATCTCATCAACCTTCCGAACTGGACGCCTCCACCTCCTCCTCCTCCTCTGACGAGTCAGGGCACTCCGCCTCCTCCACCGCCTGCTCCTCCTGCGAGTGACGATCAGGGCACTCGGCCGGCTCCTTCTCCGGCGCGTGGCGGCACTCCGCCTCCTTCTCCTCCTGTGCCGGCGCGCCCGAGCAGCCAGCCTCCTCCTTATCCGCCTCGTCAGCAAGGGCGGAAGAGACCCACCACCGCTCCGGCTGCTCCGGCGCGTCGTAGTCCTTCTCCTCCGCCTCGTAAGCAAGGAAAGAAGACATCCACTCCGTCTGCTCTGCCTGCGTCTAGCAGAACAGCCAAAGGCGGGAGGACATACAGATTCGGTCCTTCTCTGGAGACGCCAGAGAAGTTACCATACGAGATGACCCCGGAGGAAAACGCGAAGATCGCGCGAACCGAAGTGAAGGACTGGTTTCAAGGGTTGAAAGCACAGAGACATCCACCTCCGGAGGAGAAGGTAGATCCGGTGAAAGCGAAGCGCATTCTGGCTGCCTGACAAAACCACCCAAGTCTCCGTCGAAAGGCAACTATGAGCGCATTATCGGAAAGGCATTTGCCGAAGCGGAGAGGTCGGGAAGTACTGTCAGCGATTAAAGGATGAAAGAACGACGAGCTGGGAAATAAATTGCCCAGTTCGGCGAACAAGCGAAGCAATCGTGCCCCCCGCTCAAGGTGCCTACTAGCGACATCGTCGATCCGAGGATAGTGCCCGGTTATAGCAATCCTGGAGATTACCTGTCCGACGATGTACATTATGATTTCTTGGAGGTGCAGATACAAAGATACGAGTACGGGAAGCCTCTCGTCAAAGATGAAAGATCTCTATCAACGATGATGCGAAGATTGCATGATTGGTACATGAAAACCTGCAGAGAGTCTGAGGGGAGGAGTACTTTGTATGTGAGAGTTAAAAAGGAGCATGACCTCGTTGGAATTGAACTGTTGCCTATTCCATTTGAGGAGTTCTATCGGTTTTTCAATCAATTGGCCCTCGATAAAGCAATGGTCACCTGCTACTGTCTGTAAGTAGTACTACTTCTGTCATTAAGTCTCTCTTTATAACTCAGCCCTTTCATTGCATGTATTTATAATTATCCTCACTATATTATGCAGATTGAAGATCGCCGAATTGAAGAAAATACAAGTGGGTGATATTGGGTTCATTAACACATATCTCATAGATGCAACTGAGGTTAAATATCATGCCGAAATACCGAGGCCAACTTGCTACGATCGTTGGTAATAAATGAACACAAAGATATAATACTCTTTCCTTACAACTTCAAGTGAGTGTTACTGTCTTGTGGCATATTCGGTTTCCCTTATTAGTCCAGGTTATAGTAATGTAATATTGATGAGTTATGCGTGCGTGCGCAGCTAATACTATATTCTCCTAGAGATTAAGCTTGAGCAGGGAGTAGTAACTATCTTAGACTCGAGACGAAAAGATCCCAGGGAGTATGCGGACATGACTGAAATGCTCGAGAAGTAAGTTAAATCGATCACTATCCACCATATCAGCAACTTTGTTCATTTCTGATATCAAGTAATTGTTTTCTTTGTATGGCAGGGTTTGGAGAAAATTCACCAAAAAAGCTTTGGGACTGCCGAAGAAGATGCAATTTAGACACCCGAAAGTAAGTACTATAATAGCATATTCCACGCATCTCCTAGTGATTCAAGCGCTAGTTTCATCAATACCATTTAGCATGCTTGCTAATTATCAGTTTGATTGACCTCTATTTCTTGTAAAGTGGTTGTGGCAGGAACAAGGGAATGATTTCTGTGGATACTACATTTGCGAGTCCATCCGCCACACGACCTGTGAGCGGGGCTACTTTGACAAACAATATGAAGTGCGTAAATAACAATATTCAAATTTTTATTTTATTACCATCATTTGTGTTGAGTTTCATTCATTCATATATATATATGTATTGACCCCCTTCTTAAAATTAGATGTTTCGGATGCGGGATGAACTCCTAGCACCAGATCGCATGCGAGCAATTTAAGAGGAATTGGCGGCATTCTTTCTTGACCACGTGATCGCTGAAGACGGAGAATACTATGTGGACCACGCGTCCGTATGTTAGGAGATTATATTTGTAAAAGATAATTATTGTATATATGTAGCCGGTAGTGTCGGATAGATATACGAGAACTTGTTGTTCGACCAATCTCTTGGAGAAGGAGAGGTGGTCGATATCACTTCTCTCTGTATGCATATATGTTCATGATGATCTTCTGTTTCCTTCGTTTGCTTACTAGCTAGCTAGCGTGTCTAGCTAGTCCTCTCTATCCGTATGTATAGTACGTAGCATCGACCAAGCACGGACAAAAGAGAGGACACTTCTCTCTATTAATTAGCTAGCTAACACAATATATGAAACACCTAAATTAACCCCCAAAACCCCAACCCCCCTTTTAAAAAAAACAAAATCCAAGCCACAGAAATGTTGACGTGGATGCCTATTGGTCCCGGTTGGTGCCACCAACCGGGACCAAAGGCCCTCCTGCATGGGCTCGGCGCACAGGCCACGTGGAGGCCCATCTGTCCCGGTTCTGGACTGAACCGGGACTAAAGGGCCAGGGAATTAGTACCGACCCTTTAGTCCCGGTTCAGGAACCGGTACTAAAGGCCCTTACCAATCGGGACAATAGGCCCTTTTTCTACCAGTGATTATCTGGGATACAAATGGCGCACCAGAGGTGCTACATTACTATTTGTTACTAGTGGCGTGTTAATAGTGGCGCACCTATAGTGCGTCGTTAATAGCAAAAACTGGTGCGCCACTAACAGCCTTTTTTCTAGTAGTGCTTGGATTAGCAATATTGTCTGCCTTAACATGTTTCGTATTTCTTGTCACTAGTTGAAGATTCTTGACATAAAATTAAAGGTGCTTGTGATCAGTTCACTGGCATCACTAAACTATACACAATGACCATGAACACATAGATAAATCAAGTACGATGATACGAGGAATCACGAAAAGCAAAGCAGGACACACTGGAATGACCACTATGTGCCAAGTTTTGAAATGTGCAAAATAAACGGTGTCAACTGGCATAACTTTGAAAGTGCTTTTCAACAAGCAAATGACATAAATGCTCAAACGAATATAATCGACAACATATATAACTCCCGATGCCTACGACACGACAGACAAACAAGGCTGGAAAAATGATGGTTTACTGCATACACAATATGGACCCAAACACATGGTAGCGCATATTCACTTCTCTTTGGGTCTATACATGCCATCATTCCACACGCATGACACACTATCACCAAAGTGGAACTATGGCATGGTGCAAGAGGCAGATAATTATGCTGGCGAGGCAGGATTTTGAGGTGTTGTTCACTTACCATTTAGTTTGTTTTCCATCTTATCTCTAGCCATTTTGTTAGGCACACCTAGCTTTGTCTTAAGACGATGGGGAGGTTACTTTCTGATTATGCAAGTATAGATTTATCACCAGGAACTGGTTGTAAATGGCATTGTGTACAAGCCCGTGCACAATAAAAGAATTTATCACCAGGAACTGGTTGTAGATGGCATTGTGCAAACGCTGATCTTGTAAGTCAATAAAATGACTATACAAGCCTGATTAGTTCTGGAAATTATGAAGGATCGAAAAGCTTATCCGTGTGACTTGTGTGTTGTGATCATACTTTTCCAAATAAAATCTTGAATTAGAAATCTGTGTGATGGAAACATCCTTGTGCATTCTTGTTCTATCATTGTTTGTTGACAATGACAACTGTATAGTATCAAGCTGGAAGATACTGTAGGAAATTGCAAACATATAATAATTGTGTGACCAGTTCAAGTTCCTTGAGGGAAAACCAGATAAAATAAACACTAATTTCTTTACTAATTTGTACTGCCCCAGTGCCTGCCTATCAGCTAAAGTTGCCAGACGTATAATTCCTTTAACTGGATCTAACATCTTCAAATTACACAAATCATATCTAAATATCTGTCCATCATGTTGTTAAAGTGTAATGACTGCACATTGTAGACGTTCCTTCTGCTGAAGTTGTAACATCCAGATGGTACTGTAGGTGTTAGGGGAGGATTTATGTTGCCAGTGGTAATGCGCAAGACATCAGAAATAAAGAGACCTCAACGTTACTGTTACATGGCAAAAGCGGAATAAATAAAACTACATAAAAAACTACTTGTAGTATGCTATTTGCGTTTCAGTGGTTTGGTTTGTTGGGATTGGCGCTGACCAGTCCTTTATCTGCCTCGTATGGTTAGTGTTGACAGGTTGCTACTGAGTAGGTCTGCCTCCTACGGTTACTGTTGACTAGTTGTTATCATGTAGTTCTGCCTCCTATGGTTACTGTTGATTAGTTGTTCAAAAGTAGCTCTGCCTCTGTTAGGTTGCTCCCAAGCGTCTATATATATGCTAAGGTGATGACTGTGCGGATGCACAAAAATCAAGCAAAACAATCCTAGTGCATCAACTGTTAGTCATCGGCGAACCAGAAGATGGCGGGGTGTCTTCACGAACCGGCTGGGCGCCCTCTTCGTGATCAAGCACCAAGAAGCACAAGATGGTCGCTCACATCACCGGCATCCTCTTTGGCGGCGGCATGTCTGCTGCTCTTCTTAGTGTCACCAGCCATAGGTGACACCGAGTACATACAGCGTGTGCATGACTTACAATCCGAGCCATTCCAGCAATCCGAGCCATTCTAGAAAGCATATAATGAATTAGAGAATAACAGTTGGCTAAGAAATGAATTAGAGAAAGCGTACTCGGTGTCACCTACGGCTGGTGACACCGAGTACGCTTTTCAAGATGAATATGGCCAAGAAAAGCTGGGGTGGCTTCTGAAGTTCCACATGAGCTTACTTGTTTACTGACTATGACCATAGTTAATATAGCGGCCGGGAACTATCCGGCAGAAGCCGCTGGACCACGGCGAAGATGGGACCACCATGCTTATAATAGATGATTTTTTTGGTTTCCTCTAATATCCTAGTGAACCAAATTGAAATTCCGAGGACTTTACTAAACATTTAGTTATCATCTCTCCTCTAAAGTCAGAATCAACCGCGAAGAACTCTAGCTTATATATAGATGGGGTGGGGAGATGGATCATGCATGCTAAGCCTTCACATTTTTATTGCTAAGCCAATACACAGCATCAGTGTGACCATGTATGCATGCGTCCTGCATGGGCATCTTGCAAAGAAATGCTAAATTGACGGGTTGTAGGCTCGTAATGGTTAGGAGCTTCATGAATTTCACGAAGGGTCGGTAACTCAGCATGGTCCTAGTTTCCACGTGTCGTTGAGAGCATTATTTTAGAATTTTAAACATTGACATCCATGTAGGTGTCAAATCAGATAAACAATCTGGAGCTAAATAGAAATTGTCATCCATGTAGATGTTAATGATATTTTCTGGGCACAATATTGTTAGAACTAGATGATACCTCGCGCATTGCAGCGGCAAATTATAGCAATTAATTTTGAAGGAAACAAAGACCAACTAATTATACTTATGTGATAGCAAATAATATGGAAGTGTCATGTATTCGTTATCAGCGCACCAAATGTTATTTCGACTATTGAGGAAAAAAAATCAAGTCGCCCAACAAAGGGTAACAAATAACAACTAACCTCTCATGTTCATACCTGAGGATAGGCTAAAAGGTTTTTCAATTTCATAATATCATCTCAACCAATTAGATGTTCACATAAGATGTTACAATCTTGGCCACATTTTAGATATCACACATTTGCAGATTTCCTGAATTACATAACAATAAGATGGGTACATTTATGTTCTCTGTACATGCATAAGCAGAATTTGGCGATCACTAAATGTTCTTTCTCAAGTACAATTAAAAACCTCCAGACCTGAATAACAGACATGACAGGAAGCCCTCAAATGACAGAAAAAGGGAAACTCAGAATCCCAAGTTTGTTCTCGCCCTCCAATTCAGTCTAAATGTTGCCAGAAATATTTGATGGAACCATATCTATATCTATCTATACCTACTAATAAAGCAAGGTGCGTTTCATCAATTTTGTTCATCAGTTCACCGCCGAAAGAAAAGAATTTTTTTCATCCAAGGTGGTACTAAATTCTTATGCGTTCTGATTTATATAAATTCAAATATGTGTGCTATTTTATACAATATTAGAAAATCTCAAATATTAGCACTAAAAGAGTAAAGGTGGTAGTAAACTCATGTTTAATCTAAGAAAAATGTCTTACCGTTTTATAAGCAAAAAGATGATGATTCAAACACTGCATGACTTCTAAGCTTATCATTTCAATATAAGAAAATAGAGAAGGACCGTACTTTGAAATTTGAATGAACAACTATGTTGAAAATCTTAGATGCATGAGCAACTATCTCCGAAAATAGTTCTATCAATCCACGTGAAGTCTAAACCTCTAAGTACATAGCATTAATCTATCTGAAGCTGTGTTTTGATTTTCGTTTTGTGTTTTTTTTCGCCCCTGACCAAGATGGCCGAATTTCGGCCATTTCAAATATTTCGGTAAAATCTCGGACGAAATTGCAGAAATAAAATTTGAATTTTTAGATAAAATTTGACCGAAATTCAGCCGAATTTTGGCTGAAATTTGAGCAAAATCTGAATCAAATAGGCATAATTATGGCAGCACAACAATCCTTAATCTAAAGCAGCACAAGTAAATCAGAGCCGCGTGGCCAAATTGCTGAAGAACCAAAACTGCATACATACTTCAAGTAGGAAGATATAAAAGCATCCAGAATTAAGATTCAATCAAGCGGCCTCCCACCATGCTGCTGCAGCTGCTCCATGCTCCTGCCTCCGTTGAACTGGTCAGCTCGCGCTCCACCAGCTCCTTTGCCGCAACCCTCGAGCATCATGCCTCAATCTTGCAGAAGCAACGCACATGAAGTGGATGGGGTGGAGGGGAGGAGACGTGGAGGAGGGCAGGAGGGTAGTGAGCGCCTTGGCCGAAGAAGCCGCCATCGCGTGAGATGTGCCCTGTGCGCACCGGCGGCGCCACACGGGAGGATCAAGAGGAAAGGGATATTCTAGGGTTAGTGTGTGTGGGCTCGTGGTTTTGTCTCAGTCGAAGCCTAACAGAAACGGTCTAGAAGCTGGGCCAGGCCACAAAATTCAAATTGGGCCAAAATTATTCGGCCGAAAGGGCCATCTACCGGGCCATGGCGAGATGACCGAAATTCTGCCGATATTAGTTTTTTTCGGCCGAAAATCAAATCACAGATCTGAAGTACAATGGCTAATACTGAAGTTTATTAATTATCAATGTGATCATTTTCTGCACAAAAATTCACAAAACAAAGAACTTATGTATGATAGTGTTACCGGGAGTGTGGACCTTAGTTTTTGAAGATCAGAAGATGTAGAATGGTTTCCGTTTTCTGTGCTAAAATTCAGAAATATGCAATCTGAACTCTGAAACAAACCGGCCTGTAGCAGACATATCTTCGGCATTCACGTGGGGATTAGGGATTGTGGACTAGCAGCTACACCGGCTACATCCATCTGGCGAGGAGACAAGAGGGGGAGGATGGCGAAGACGGCGGGGAGAGCGATCGGATTGGAATTATCGGCATGGGCGTACACTACGTGCCGCAGGCGCCGTGCCCGTTTCGCTGAGCTCCTGGCTGGATTAATCGGCTTTTTTTATCTAATTAAGCCAGCTGTAGTGATTTGGGGGCCCCAAAATTCTGGCGGCCCTGTGCGGTCAGCCAGTTCGGCCTGCCCCATCGACGGGCTACCAGAAGCCAATGTGACGTTTTTCATGCGACTGTTCTTACAAGGACAAAATAAAAAAGGCTCATAGTTTTCTTCTTTTTAATAAAACCTACCTAATTAAAATGTCACTATCTCTATGCACAAAACATATTTTGGTAAGCAGACATCCTAAATTTGTTACACTGGAGATCAGTGGTGTGCAAATTATTTTTATTTTCGCCCTGCTAATTATTGTTATTAGCAACTGTAAATGGAGCAAAGAAAACTGTAGGCCAAATTATTGTTATTATTTGACTTTTTATTGGTCAAATTGTATCAGTCTATCATCACCCGGATTCCCATAATGATTATAGATCATGTGTTCCCAGGTAGATATGATGGCTTAGAATTTTCCTACAGTTTTAAATTATGTCCCGGTTAATGACGCTTAATTATCACCCCACAAAATAAAGTTCCATATCTCTTTCAGGTATAACAAACACACATGAATAGAAAAAATCATGGTTTCATATACTTCGGTTACATGCCATACATAAAAAATTTATGTAGGGGAAGGAAAATACAAGGACAGTAGAATTCTAAAGTTCAAATGACAAAGTGTTATATTCATCATAACATTTTTGTTCAAGCTGACATGATATAGTTCGGCCTATTGAAGAATTACCTACAACTGTAGAGCTATTGTTTTAGTAGCAGATTGTTCTATTAATTAGTATACATGGACATGATGTAAAAGGAAGATACTATTCAAAATGCTGGGACGTGGGGAGGACTAAGTCACAATGTACATATCAGACGATGACCTGTACCATCTCGGGTACAACAAGAAGGTGCAGACGTACCACCTGAAAGGGTGGGGGAGCTGTTTGCCAACTGTGATCCTCCGGCAATCGAACTCCCCTTCGACGAGAAGTACAAATCGATCATGTCAATGCTAGGGTCTGGCGGTCACAGAGAACTAGTGAAGCTTGCACTGAGTAGGAGATCAGCACTGGACGCAGTCTCGGTCCTCTCCAACTATGCCTCTGCAACCACACTACTGGAAGACCTGCAGGTGGCATATGCGAAGCTGACCTTAATGTTCCCCGACTCGGTATGGCTGATTCCAATCCGGGATGCCGTTGCTGCCTGATGGGATGCAGTGGAGGACAATTACATCACTGATAAAAGATGATTATTATTATTTTTGGTTTCCTCTAATATCCTAGTGAACCAAATGAAAGTTTCAAGTACTTTACAAACCATTAATTAAGTAATAATTTCTCCACTAAAGTCTGAATCAACCGCCAATAACTCTGGCATATATATAGATGGGCTGGCGAGATGGATCATGCATGCTAAGCCTTCACATTTTTATTGCTAAGCCAATACACAGCATCAGTGTGACCGTGTGTGCATGAGTCCTGCCTGGGCAGCTTGCAAGGAAATGCTAAATTGACGGATTGTAGGCTCGTAGTGGTTAGGAGCTTCATCAATTTTACGAAGTTTCGGTAACTCCGCATGGTCCTAGTTTCCACGTATTGTGGAGAGCATTATTTTAGAATTACAAACATTCTCATCCATGTGGGTGTCAAATCAGATAAGCAATCTGGAGCTAAATAAAAATTGTCATCCATGTAGATGTTAATGTTATGTGCTGGGCGCTAATACTATTAAAATAATATACAAGTATCTCGAGGCATGACATGTTTTTTATGGTTTATAACTGCAACCGCTTGAATTAACATGTTTTTTACAAACCGTTTAAAACCGACTGGTTACCGCTAAATCATCATGCACGGTCATATGTTGCCCTGCATAATTGAACGCTTTTTGCCATACTATTATGAGTCACAATGAACAGCCCTAGATCGTGCCCACTATGCAAAATTCGGTAATGACTTTAACAAAGTAAATTATTTTAGGCCACAACTTTAATGCTCCACGCCAAACCAAAGAGGGTTTTGTTCTTTCTCGAAGTATCGTTGTAGTACTTTCCAGAAACTAAGGGCTTATTTGATTCACATTATTCTTACAACACGAAAACAAGAAAACGTAGGATTGTAGTGTCATGTCAACTTAATTCCAATAGAAGTTTGAGTGAATGGATATTTTCCTCTAAAATAGAGTGCAAATTAATTATAAATAGAACTTCCTAGGGATTCTCGTCCGACAAATCAAACGACTAACATAAGAAAAAAATCTCCTAAATGTCCAGATCCTCTAAAGGTCCTATGAAATTCCATGTAATCAAAGGAGCCTTAAATCTGTTAGGGCATCGAATTTCAAACATTGTCATCCATGTGGGTGTCAAATCAGATAAGTAATCTGGAGCTAAATAGAAATTGTCATCCATGTAGATGTTAATGATTTTTGTTGGGCGCTAATACTATTAAAATAATATACAAGTATCTCGAGGCATGACATGTTTTTGATGGTTTATAACTGCAACCGGTTGAATTAACTTGTTTTTCACAAACCGTTTAAAACCGACTGGTTACCGCTAAATCACCATGCACGGTCATATGTTGCCCTGCATAATTGAACGCTTTTGCCATACTATTATAAGTCACAATGAACAGCCCTAGCTCATGCCCACTACGCAAAATTCGGTAATAACCACTGGTGGAAAAACAGGCTTCCGTCCAGCCCCATAAGTCACGAAGCTGTAGGAACCGCGACTAATGGTACCTTTAGTCGCGGTTCTGGAGGTGAACCGCGACCAAAGGCCTGGGCCAGGCGCTCGGTGGCCAGCTGGCGACGTGAGGTCTTTAGTCGCGGTTGGCCAGACAACCGCGACTAAAGGTTTTCGGCACCTTTAGTCACGGTTTGCTGTGCCAACCGCAACTAAAGCCCTCCCTATATATACCCATCCAGCAGCCAACACTTAGCCATTTGGAGCCATTCTCTTCACAAGTGGGTGTAGGTTTGCTTTTGGTTCCTCTTATGCACATAAGGTGTTTGATGAAATGCCCCAAGAGCATGAAACAAACATGACATGAAGTGTTGGAGCCACACTCCTCGATCGCGGTTAGCAACTTGATGAACCTTTGATGTGTCATTGATAAAATATGCATGTGTGTAGTTCATTGTTTAATTTATATTGTTTGTAGCTAGTTAGTTTAACAAATGCATGATGGTTAATTATATATTTTATATTATAATAATGCAGATGAATCGGCAATGGATGTACGGTAACCGACTCTCCGGCGAAGTTCACTACGGGTTTGAAAGATTTCCTCGTAGTGGCTAATGCGAACAAGCGGGGGTTTTGTTATCTGTCCATGTGTTATCTGTAAGAATCGAAGGGTTACTCTTCCTCAAGAGATGTTCACATGCATCCGCTTGAAGGGTTTCATGCCAAGCTATAATTGTTGGACCAAGCATGGAGAAAGAGGGTTATAATGGAAGAAGATGAAGAAGGGATGATTTCATCGATGAAAGCTATCTTGCTCATTTCGTGATACTTTCATGGAGGATGTGAAGGTGAAGGGAAGGTGAAGAAGAGGCACGTGATGATCCCGCTGATGATCTTGGTCGGACCATTGCCGATGCACGGAGACGCTGCTAAACTGAAAAGGAGAGGAGAATTTGGATCGCATGTTAGAGGATCACAGAAAGGCGCTGTACCACGGATGCGATGATGGTCTGAAAAAGCTGGGCTGCATAATCGGATTTGCTGAAATGGAAGGCAGAGGCAGGTGTAGCTGACTCGGCATTTGAAAACTTGCTGAAAATGTTGAAGAATATGTTTCCAAAGGATAACGAGTTGCCCGCCAAGACGTCTGAAGCAAAGAAGGTTGTCTGCCCTCTAGGTTTAGAGGTTCGAAGATACATGCATGCATCAACGATCGCATCCTCTACCGCTGTGAATACGAGAATTTGAATGAATGCCCGGTATGCACCTTGCATTGCGTTATAAGATCGAGGCGATGACCCCGGTGACGATGTTGAGGGCCGAAACCCGGAAGAGGGTTCCCGCCAAGGTGATGTGGTATGCTCCTATAATACCACGGTTGAAACGTCTGCTCAGGAACAAAGAGCATGCCAAGTTGTTGCGATGGCACAAAGAGGACCGTAAGTCGGACGGGAGTTGAGACACACCGCAGATGGAACGCAATGGAGAAAGATCGACAGATGGTTCAAAGATTTTGCAGCTGACGAAGGAACATAAGATTTGCTCTAAGCACGGATGGCATGAATCCTTTTGGCGAGCAGAGCTCCAGCCATAGCACTGGACCGTGACTCTATGCATCTACAACCTTCCTCCTTGGTTGTGCATGAAGCGGAAGTTCATTATGATGCCGTGCTCATCCAAGGTCCGAAGCAACCCGCAACGACATCGATGTGTACCTAAGGCCATTAGTTGATGAACTTTTACAGCTGTGGGTGGTGTCCGTGTGTGGGATGAGCACAAACAAGAGGAATTTGACCCACGAGCGTTGCTTTTCGTAACCATCAATGATTGGCCTGCTCTTCGTAACCTTTCGGGACTGTCAAATAAGGGATACAATGCATGCACGCACTGCTTACATGAGACTGAAAGTGTACATTTGCCAAATTGTAAGAAGAACGTGTACCTTGGGCATCGCCGATTTCTTCCAAAATTCATCCAAGAAGAAAGAAAGGCAAGCATTACAACGGCAAGGCAGATCACCGGCGAAGCTGCGGAACACACCGGTGCTGAGGTATTTGATATGGTCAAGGATTTGAAAGTCATCTTTGGAAAGGGTCTGGCGGACAATCAGTTCGAAGGGAGCCGACGGGCACACAGCCATGTGGAAGAAGAAATCTATATTCGGGAGCTAGAATATTGGAAAGTCCTAGATGTCCGCTCTGCAATCGACGTGATGCACGTTACGAAGAATATTTGCGTGAACCTCCTAAGCTTCTTGGGCGTGTATGGGAAGACAAATGATACAAAGGAAGCACGGCAGACCAGCAACGTTTGAAAGACCACGATGACCGCATCCGAATGGTTTCAAGGTCGTGCCAGCTACGCCTCGACCAAAGAAGAGAAGGTCATCTTTTTGAATGCCCGAGCAGTATGAAGGTCCCGTCTGGATTCTCGCCCAATATAAAGGGAATAATAAACATGGCGGAGAAAAGTTCCAAAACCTGAAGTCTCACGACCGCCACGTGATTATGACGCAATTGCTTCCGATTGCTTTGAGGGGCTCCTGCGGAAAATGTTCGAGTAGCCATTGTGAAGCTATGTGCATTCCTCAATGCAATCTCTCAGAAGGTAATCAATCCAGAAGTTCTACCACGGTTACAGAACGATGTGATCCAATGTCTTGTCAGTTTCGAGTTGATGTTCCCGCCATCCTTCTTCAATATTATGACGCACCTCCTGGTTCACCTAGTCGAAGAGATTTTCGTTCTCGGTCCTGTATTTCTACACAATATGTTCCCCTTCAAGAGGTTCATGGGAGTATTAAAGAAATATGTTCGTAACCGTGCTAGGCCAGAAGGAAGCATCGCCAAGGGCTATGGAAATGAGGAGGTAATTGAGTTTTGTGTTGACTTTGTTCCTGACCTTAAGCCGATTGGTCTTCCTCGATCGCGCACGAGGGGAGACTAAGTGGAAAAGGCACGATCGGAAGGAAATCAACGATATGTATGGACGGCCATTCTCGATGAAGCACACCACACCTGATCGACCAATTCCAGCTTGGTGGCTCCGTACTTTGAGAAACACAAGAATATTTTACGCTCGACAACCCGGGAAGCCTGAATCCTGGATTAGGAAGGCCCACATGGAGACTTTCGCAGTTGGTTGAGAAAACATTTAATGAATGACAATGATGTTGTAGATCAGCTGTGCATGTTGGCCAAGACACCATCTTCGACTATAACGACTTTCCAAGGGTACGAGATAAATGGGAATACATTTTACACGATCGCCCAAGATAAAAGAGCACCAACCAAAACAGTGGTGTCCGCTTTGATGCAGCAACCGAGAATGGGCATCAGGTCACATATTATGGTTACATAGAGGAGATATGGGAACTTGACTATGGACCCTCCTTTAAGGTCCCTTTGTTCCGTGCAAATGGTTCAAGCTAACAGGAGGTGGGGTAAAGGTGGACCAGCAATACGGAATGACAATGGTGGATTTCAACAATCTTGGTTACCTTGACGAACCATTCGCCCTAGCGAAAGATGTCGCCAGGTTTTCTATGTGAAGGACATGAGTAGCAAACCGAGGAAACGGAAAGATAAGAAAACGATCAAGACATCATGCGATGATTCAAAGCGCCACATTGTTCTTTCAGGGAAAAGAAACATCGTGGGAGTGGAGGACAAGACAGACATGTCGAAGATTATAATATGTTTGCTGAAATTCCGCCTTCAAAGTGAACACCGACCCAAGCATTAAGTTAAATGATGAGGATGCTCCATGGATACGGCACAATCGTAAGCAAGCAGGGACACAAGGGAAGAAATGATGTGTAATAATTTATTGTACCAAACTTTGTTGAATGGATCATGTGAATTATATTACCCGTGATGTGTTTGGTGTCCATTTTCAATGATTCGAGATACCACTGATGATACATGAAATTTGGAGTGATTTAGTCATACTCCTGCCTAGGCGATAATATGCATACTCGTAGTCTTCATAGCCGCCGTCGTCGTTGTACTTGGTAGTCGCCGCCTTCTAAGTTGCCGCCGCCGCCGCCGCTGCCGCCGTCGCTGTCGTCGGGCGGCGCCGTGGTTCGAACTAAGGGTAGCGCAGGCGGGGATATCGCCGCCGTGATGTAGTCCATGACGCTCTGCGAGTCCGCCATACCACCATAGCCGACGGCCGCCTCGTGGAAGTTCCCAGGAGGCGACCGTCCTCCTCATACCGGCGAGCGCCTCTCACGCCGATTGATGAAGAAGGCGTCCCAAGTATGCTGGTTATCGGGATGCCGCGGGATTCATCCGCTGCTCCGGCGTGAGGTCGAGGTAGTAGTGGTTTGTGATGGCCGCCGACGCGCATACACGAGGGACGGAGGGACTGCACGCCGCCGGGCGCTTAGGCTCCAGCCGGTGGGGACGCGTAGCCCGGTGGACAAGGGTAGTTCGAGGCGCAAAGCTCCTCCACCTGCTGGTAGGTTAGAGTGGGTGCGGTGGAAGCCATGAGAGAGTGATGAGAGATTGTAGAGATGTGATAATGCTGGCCAAGCCGGGCTACATATATGTAGTGAGAAATGGCGGGAAAAATGGGAGCGGGAAGACAGGAGGCGGGAAGAAAGTGGCGGGAAGAAAGAGGCGGGAAGACAGGGAGGAAATGGCGGGAAGAAGAGGAATCCAGAGCTGGTCATCTAACCTTTAGTCCCGGCTGGTTGGTGCAACCGGGACTAAAGGTTAGACAGGACGCGTGGGTAGCGCACAAAGCAGAAGCGGCGCCGTGCCTATAAAAGGAGCATCGATACGCGCGAAGATAGAGGCGTGAAGAAATGGCGGGAAGACATAGGCGGGAAAGAACTTGCGGGAAGACTGGCCGGGAAGAACTTGTGGGAAGACAGAGGCGGCCGGGAAGAACTTCTCTGAATTTTTTGATATATTATTTGTATTTTTAGAATTTTGAAATGAATTAGTTCTATTTTTCTGAATTTTTTGATATATTATTTGTATTTTTAACATATTGAATTTAATTAGTTTTATTTTTGACATATTATTTGTATATTCCTCTTGAATTCTTTTTGGTTCTAATTTCAAATTTGTTTGAAATTGTACATTCATATGCATGTATGTAGTACCGTAGAATATGTGAAACTCCTTCAAAATTAAAATAAAGCACAAAAGAAATAAAACAATACAAATTAAAAAGAAAACAATACAAATTAAACAGAAAACAGGTTTGGGGGGGGGGGCTAAAACCCTAAACCTGCGGCGGCCTTTAGTCGCGGTTGGCCAGACCAACCGCGACTAAAGGTTGCCTTTAGTCGCGGGTCGCCTCCCCAACCGCGACTAAAGGTGGGGCGCTGAACGCATAAAAACCCGCTTAAAAACCCTTTAGTCGCGGTTGGGCAGGCGACCGCGACTAAAGGGTACCTTTAGTCGCGGGTCTCGTCGCCAACCGCGACTAAAGGGGGGGGGCTATAAATACATGAGGACCCCGTCGACATCCGATTCTCGCCTGTTCGTCTCTGCCGCGCCTCCTGCTCTCCAACGCGGTGAGGACCCCGGTCCTCCTTCCCGCTTAGGGCCTTACCGTGGCGGCCCTCGCCGCCGCCGCCCTGGCGTCGCCCTTCGCCGCGTCAACTGGCCTGTGACGGTGCTCCCCCTTCCTCCCCCCTCGTGAACGCACTCGACCCCTCGCTCGGCTCGCCGCCACGACGGCCTCTCCTGCCCTCCTGCCTTGCCGCTGCGCTGCGAGGCCGAGCCCAGCGCCACTCCACTCGACGCTGGCGCCTCTGCAGCCCACCTCCGACGACCCGCATCCGTGTTCGGAGCGCCCGCCAGATTAAGTCTCGCCGAGCCCACCCACCGATCCAGCCGTCGCCGGGATGTCCGTGGCGAGCACCTCGCTCTCTGTTTGCATCGCCGGCGTATTCACCCGCGGTGGCTCATCGACAGGTGGGCCCGCCCGGTTAAACCATCCCTAATCACCTAATTAGAACCTAATAAAATGTTTAGTGGAATAACTGAAAATGACATGTGGACCCATTCCCATTAAAAGCCTATTTAAAAATATCTAAGGCAATGACATGTGCCCCCCACCTAATCTGTTAAATTAATTAAACTGTTAAATTGCACTACTCTATGACATTTGGGTCCCACTAGCCAGATTGACCGATCAACGTTGACCTAGTCAACTGCTGATCGGACTATTGACTTTGACCTGCCCCCACCTGTAATACACTGTGGCTGGCACTGCACTATGTGACAAAAGTATTTCTTGATTTAAATTGGGAATATAAATAAATCCTAAAATTGATTTAAATCTTTTAAAATTAATATAAAAAATCCGTAACTCGGATGGAAAAACTTTGTATATGAAAGTTGCTCGTAACGCCGAGACGAATCCGGATACGCAGTCCGCTCGTCCGCCACACCCCCTAACCTATCGAACTCGCAACTTTCCCCTCCGCCCTCCGCTCAAAACGCTAAACACCGGGATATTTTCCGGATGTTTTCCTCCTTCACCAGTATCACCTATCCTCGTTAGATCACCTCTAGCACCGCATTTGTCATGTTATGCTTTGATTGCTCTGTTATTTATTATGTTCCCATTCCGTTACTTTTTCCGGTAGACCCCGAGGCCGCTGCCGGTACCCCTTTGTGATCGACTACGGTGTCGACGACTCTCTCTCTTGCGGAGCAACCAGGCAAGCCCCCCTTGATCACCAGATATCGCCTACTCTTCTCTATCTGCTTGCATTAGAGTACTATAGCATGTTACTGTTTTCAGATACTCCTAAACTGCTGCATAGCCTGTCCTTGTTACTACTGTTGTTACCTTACCTGCAATCCTATATGCTTAGTATAGGATGCTAGTACTTTCATCTGTGGCCCTACATTCTTGTCCGTGTGCCTTGCTATACTATCGGGCCGTGATCACTCGGGAGGTGATCACGGGTATATACTATATACTTATACATGATACATGTGGAGACTAAAGTCGGGTCGGCTAATAGAGCACCCGTCTCGCGCTCTACCGCGACACCCTCTCCCACCCCTTCCTCGCCCCCTCCTTTTGCCACCGCCCTTTCGCCACCGCCACCGCCACCGCCCCCCTTCTTCACTTAATTAATTTGTTTTTACTACATGTTTTCAGGACTGACATAATGGCGGACGATAGAGCTGACCCGATTATGGACAACTATGATCCGGACGGTGAAGCACATATGTTCGGCATCATAAACGGCGATATTCTATATGTGCCGACCGGAGAAGAAGAAGATGATATCTCTTCTTATCTGAACCTTGACGGTGAAGATGAAGGGCGCCACAAGAAGATGATGTTAACAAACGCCGATAAACGACGATCTTCAAATGGAAGTAGCAACCACCTCCGCGCCGAGGTATATATATACATTGAGCCTCGGTGATACAAACTAACTGATTTGAATAAATATGTGTGTACTAACGCGACTCTCTTTCTTATTTTAGCCTCGGCCGGATCGTCAAACAATCGAGTACGTCGTCAAAGCGTGGCGCAACCAAGACGATGAAACAAGGAGAAACATGCACCATCGAGGTTGTCGACAAGGCAACGGCAGGTCAGCTGGAGCCCCGCAAGAACGCCACCAAGTTTGTCAGCCAATGCGGAGCCATTGTTAGAGACAACGTCTCGATCACCGCCCAGGAGTGGAATGAGCCAAAGAAGGCACGAATTGATGGTTTCACTTTTGTCGATAAGAGAACAAAAAGATTGCTTCAAGAAGCTTATGGAACATTTCGCTCTACCTCCGAATACAACAAATTCGATGAGGAGGGTAACAAGATTGAGGAAAACAAGGAGAGGAGGAGGCTAGTCAAACAGTTCGCTCTTCATAAGATGGCCGACGATTCGGAAATTCAAGCAAAATCTAGCCCGTGACTTTGTCAAGCAGAACAAGACTCGGATTTCAAAGGACAATATGAGAAACTGAAACATGATTGGCCAGAATTTGTGAAGCAAAAGAAATCGGAGCAGTTCATTCAAATATCGAAAAAATAAGGAAAATGCGGCTAAGAAGGAGTACAATCATGTTATGGGGCCAGGAGGGTATCGCATTTGGGTGCCTAGGTTGGAGAAGATGGAGAACGAGCTGAGGCGCGAGGAATCCGTCCAGTGCGGAGGATGGGACCCAAGGGCCAAAAGCTGGTGGTACGGGCATGGGGAACGCTGAACCCGGAGACAGGGAGTGTGTTTACCGGGCAAATTAATTAAACCCACCCAAGCCCTTATTGACGCAATGAAGGATGCTCAACAGGGAAGATCAAGTTCAACAGAGAGAACGACGCTACCGACAAAAGCCCTCGAATCCTGAACACGGAGGACGGTATACGAGGCATGGGGCACATTCCGTGGAAAATAGGGTTCCCCGAACGATGACCCGACGGTTACTGAAGTCGAAGAGAAAGATGGATCGGGAAGCAGATGTTGTGGCGCGGTTGGCATCGGAAATGGATGTGATGAAGAAAACCATGAGTGTACTAGTAGCGAAAGAGATGCAGCTCGGTGCAGCATGAAGATCATCCAGCGGATCTCGAAGCCAGCAGCGGAGAAGCAGCGTGGCTTCCACGGAGGCCCCACCGGCTGGTGCAGATGCACCGACGATCGAAATTACTGCACCGGAGCCTCTGGTGGTCGAATTACTGCACCGGAGCCTCGGTGGTCGAAATTACTGCACCGGAGCCTCCTCGCTACCCCGTGGACGATATAAAGGAGATGAAAGAATGTCATCTGATTATCCTATCGGGAACATGTCCATGAAGGTAGCCATCGGCAGTGCTTTACCATGTTTACCGGAGCACTCCACCACAACAACCCCATTCAAGATGGCTATGCTCGTGTCACGGTGGAGGACATAGTCCAAGGGTTTGAGGACCGGAGATTGACATTGCTACACCAAGGGGAGAAAAGATTTGAGATGTCAAGCGCCATTTCATTCTATGGCAAAAGAAGTTTATCAAGTTTCAGCGAGGCGCCAAGGACAACAAGTCCACCCCCTACGGTGGTGGTGGTGGCGGTGGCGGTGGTGGTGGTGGTGGTGGTGGTGGCGGTTCACCTACACCTCCGCCACGTCACCGACGCCGCCCCGATCCACAACGTCCGGCGGGTGATCAGCCGCCGCACCCGATCCTCGTCCGCGGGTGATCGACGCCGCCCCAATCCACCTCCGCAAAGAGGCGAAGCAGTCCTGGATTATTAACCCGGACCCTTATGTACCTAAGACCACAAAGGTACCGGAGCCATCATCAAGCCTCTCCCCACAAGGCCTTGGGAACGAGTGCCGAGGAAGTCGACGCGCCGCTGCTGCTGATTTGGAGAAATGGAAGGCGGACTGCAAGAAGAAAAGAGAGCCCGAGCCCAAGCCAGATTTTCGATGAGCAAAAGAAGTGGGCTAAGTCATTTTGAGCACACCGTCCCAAGCCGCCAAGAATCTGCCTAACGACTATGCACGTGAACTTGGCAGACACTCATGTTCAAGGAGAACAAAGAGCGGAGAAGGCCGAAAGTAAAAAAGCGGAAACAAGTTGCCCAGCTCGGGAACAAAGTAAACAATCGATTGCCCCGCTTATAGTGGAAGCCTTCGTCCGGATGACCCGAGATCATACAAGCTGCGGCAACACAGGATTGATGTAACGAAAAGCGAGAACAAGCGCCAACTTAGGTATTACTCTTCGTGAACTGTTAGGCCTTGATGAGGCGCCAGTGAAGGAGGTAGTAATTACATATGTCAAGAATGGGCCTCTCGTCGAGCCTGCGAGAAAAGGATCTACCTCCACAAATGAAAGGTCTGCTGAAATGGTACAAGGGTTACATAAAAATAAAAACGCCAAAGAATATATTTATGCGGAAGTTAGACATGAGCATCACTTCAAACATTACTATGTACAAATTGAACTGAGTGAATTGTTCCAGCTTTTCAATCTGCGCGAGCTCGACAAATCTATCATCGGTTGCTACGCTCGTAAGTGATTTATTAATTTCTACCCCATCTCGCTCATATTGCCTGCACTATATATATGTCCTAACTATATTGTTGTGTCCGCTATTATACATGCAGAATGAAGATTAAGGAATGCAGAGTAAGGAACATCCATGATGTTGGGTTCATTGACCCACACATCGTTAATGGACATGTGTTGGAGCGCCACCCGCCGACGTGGAGGCAGACCTGTGGCAGTTTCTTACAAAGCAGGAACTCAAAAGTGATATTCTATTTCCTTACCATTTTGAGTGAGTGTTTCTGTCTTGAGCACATTCTCTTTGTTTACTCCATGCATGGTATGTGGCGGCTAATCGATGAGTTATGCATGACGACTGTGCATGTATCGTGTCCGCAGTACCACCGGATTCTGCTAGTAATTAAAGTTAACACCTCGAATGTCTCGCCCACGACTCTCTAAATATGGATCCAAAGATTTGGGGCAGCATGAGAAGAATGCTGCAGAAGTAATTATTTTCATTCATTTGCGCCTATATCGATCGGCCTATTTCGCTCATTTCCTAATATCAAGTAACTAATAACTCTCTTGTTCATTTAATTTTCTTTGCCTCGTAGGGTTTGGAGACGGTTCGTAGATACAAAGGTCGGTGAATTCAAAAAAGAGCTAGAATTCAAAAGGTCAAAGGCTAAGAATGCTGGGGATATTCAGCCACCGGAGACCAATCTATGTGGATACTATGTCTGTGAGATGATCCGGAGATACACCTCTGAGCGGGTTCCGAGTGATACCAATGCTCGGAGGAATAACCTCCGGTGGATGCTTAGTCCAGAAGCTCGCTTCCGACCACTTCAAGAGGAACTAGCTGGATGGTTCAGCAGGGAAGTCCTCCATCCTAAAGGAGAACACTATTACGAGGACGTAGAACTTTATATGGATTAAATCATGTATGGAAACTTGTTCAAAATTGTATATGGTCATCCGATGATATTGAATATATATTGTATATTCCTCTTGAATTTTTTTTGGTTCTAATTTCAAATTTATTTGAAATTGTACATTCATATGCATGTATGTAGTACCGTAGAATATATGGAACTCCTTCAAAATTAAAATAAAGCACAAAAGAAATAAAACAATACAAATTAAACAGAAAACAGGTTTAGGGGGGCTAAAACCCTAAACCTGTGGCGGCCTTTTAGTCGCGGTTGGCGGAAGAACCGCGACTAAAGGTCCTCCGCCCCGACGGCCGCCTGGCGCCCACGTGGACGGGCCGTTAGTCGCGGTTCTTAAGCAGCCGCGACTAAAGGTGGGGGGCTTTAGTCGCGCTTATTTGGTCGCGGTTGCGCAACCGCGACTAATGGCAGTTGCGAACCGCGACCAAAGGCCTTTTTTCCACCAGTGAACTTTAACAAAGTAAATTATTTTAGGCCACAACTTTAATGCTCCCACGCCAAACCAAAGAGGGTTTTGTTCTTTCTCGAAGTATCGCCGTAGTACTTTCCAGAAACTAAGGGCTTATTTGATTCACATTATTCTTACAACACGAAAATAGGAAAAAGTAGGATTGTAGTGTCATGTCAACTTAATTCCAATAGAAGTTTGAGTGAATGGATATTTTCCTCTAAAATAGAGTGCAAATTAATTATAAATAGAACTTCCTAGGGATTCTCGTCCGACAAATCAAACGACTAACATAAGAAAAAAATCTCCTAAATGTCCAGATCCTCTAAAGGTCCTATGAAATTCCATGTAATCAAAGGAGCCTTAAATCTATTAGGGCATCTATTTTATATCATATCTTTTGTTAAAGGATTCCACGGGGCGTACTATTTCTGTTGCCAACCAACTGTATTTTTCTTATATTAGTAAGTAAATAAAATACACACTACACTACATTTTTTGTGAGAAAATCAGATCGCACTGGTAAGACACATACATAATTCAGCCGTGCATCAGAGCATTTCTAACCCATCCCCAATAGTTTCACATCTTCTAACTCCCCCCCCCCTCCTCCCAAAAAAAACCCTCTCCCTCCCAAAAGGTCGGGAGATGTTGTTAATCTAGGGGTCCTCCTTAATACATTTTACTGTCTTGTTGACAAAGTGGATGCAAGTTGAACACCAGTTTGGCAGGCACAAAATTACACACCAGAACAACTGAATGTCCCGTTTGCTTCAAATATGCGCATGTGATAGAGTATGTAGGGATCACCTAAAAACACAAATATTGGTTAGATGCACATTCCGCAACAAGGAGAGAGAAAGAGAAAGGGGGGGGGGGAGAGAGTCATGGAAGGAGACAAAATTTACAGAAACTTGGTGTTGGGTGCTAAAATTTGAGGAGGTAGGGTGTCGCCAGTTTCATCAACCCACCACTCTCCCTCCAATTCAATGGAAATTGTCAGCAATGATGGAACATTTTTAGCATCCCTCCATTCTATTGGATGAAAGACAAATTGGAGTGTCCGATGGTTGGTTGACCTATGAGATACTGCAACATCTCGTGGTCAATATTGAGGGTTTGACGAGGTTTCCTCAAATATTTGAGGAATTAGGTTTGGTGTGAAGGGCTGGAAGGGGCTTAACTCCTCAAGATAATATTTTTTTAGGGAGTTAGGGCTTTTTGGGGAAGGGTCACATATGCTCTTAGTCTTTATTTCCTAAAAAATGTTAGAATTAAATCAGATAAGTTTACAAGGAGGTCAAGGTGAGAGGCGGTGACACTAGAGGCTTAGAGCAGACTCAAGAGACCGAAAGCGATACACTTTTTGTTAGTTTGGATGTTTTATTTGTTTTTACAAATGAATTGCCTAAGAAACATACTCAGCAAACCGATGTTAGAAGGATAATATAGATATTCTATATATTGCCTGACATTGAGACAACAATATACGAAAATAGGCTGAATCTACACGGATTTCATCACAAGTCTACCAACTACATACCGAAGAACATTATATCACATGGCATTGCAACTTTTCTGTCTTATGCTGATTGCTGATATACTTCTATTCCAACACAAACAAAAATCATAAATCGAACTTCATAATTCTCCACTCACCTATGTATTTGGGATACAGAGCTTGCATGTATTTGAATACCTTACTTGCCATGCCTACAAGTTACCTTTCATGTTATGTTTCTTAAATAGTACTCCCTCCATCTGGAAATGTTTGTCATCAAAATGGATAAAACGGGATGTATCTAAATGTATTTTAGTTCTAGATACATCTTTTTTTACACATTTTGATGACAAGTATTTTCGGACGGTGAAAAAGTATCAACATTTGCTAAAAATATATGCCGCAACATGCCGCACAAACACAACATTGTTTATATTATATATACAAAAGTTAGTTGAATGGACTTGTTTAGGTACTCCCTCCGTCCAAAAATACTTGTCATCAAAATAAATAAAAAGAGATGTATCTAGAATTAAAATACATTTAGATATATTCTCTTTTATCCATTTTAATGATAAGTATTTCCGGATGAAGGAAGTACAACATTTTGGAATTGGGACTTCATATAATCAGCACACGACATTTAACTCCGGCGAGCAGTGGCGGCCGGCAGGTGAGCAACACCACTTCAAGCAGTCGAGCACCCCCGTTTGCACTAGTCGTGCCGCCGTTGAGAATCGACTCATGACACATGTCAACACACTATAGGCCAAAATTTGACTTGAACCGAACTGAAAATCCTTTCGATTAGGCGGTCCCAAAATTTAACTTTAATCAAAAAGTTGTGTGAAAACACAATCAACGAAGAAATGTGATTCTGAACAAATCTGCTACTCCCTCCGATTCATATTATTTCTCGCAGCTTTAGTACAAGTAATATGGATCGAATGGAGTACTACTATGATCAGTTTTGTTCAAAACAAAGCAGTGTCGCTGCATTCTTTTTGTTGAAATTTGAATCTGTACGGTCAAAACATGCTCTATACCCCCCCACACACACATCTCCCAAGCTTAGATTTTCTTTGCCTCTTGCCGGTATTGTCGCCGGTCCGCCTCGTCTCTGGTGGCCTTAGGGCCATGGTGGTGTGGTGGATCTCGGCCTTTGCCGCTGGGAGGGCTTCATTTTTAGATGTTTTTTATGTATTTTTGTTAGAGTTTGTGTCCTGTTCAAGAAGGCGAGACGATGGCGGCTTCCTGGAGATGGAATAAGGTTCTCACTGCCTAGCCCACGTTCTGGTGGTGCGTTTAGCACCGCCAATGGGCGGAGATGTGTCTTCGGTGGATCTGTCGTTGGTGGATCTGCTAGGATTTGTTTATCGTTCGTCTACGTTTGTGTGTCTTTAAGTTGGATCCTTTCGATCTATGCTACTTTTCATCGACGATGGTTGCTGTTCTGATGCGATGGCGACGATTTTCTGACTGTTTACTACACCAAGTTTGGCCCGGCTCCGACGAGGGAGGGGCGATAACAGTTGTGCGCCTTCGGCTCGCTTCAGTTCCCATAGTCGTTGCTAGGTGGTTTATGAATCCGGATGTTTTTTTTAGAAAAGAAGGATGACCCCGGCCTCTGCATCTGGGAGATGCATGCGGCCACTTTATTGATTATTCTCGAGGATCTTACAAAGTATTACAACAATATGCCTGAATCTACCATCTTGGCAACATATACCACTACCCAGACCACTCATCTAAGCCTAACATCAAAATGGTGAAAGGGTGCTAGCTGGGCCACTACCGAGACCACTCACCTAACTCTAACATCAAAAGCCGGAAGCCCCAGCCAGGCAACATACCGGGTCTGGGATAGAAACCGGTTCAATGAATCCGGATGTAATTTCTATTATTTATGATGTTCGTTGTATTGCCGTGATTGAAGAAGAATAGATGGGAAGTTTTTTTTAAGAAAAAGACACATTATATTTTGCATTTAATTTGAATATACAAATATTTGACCGTGAGTGAATTTAAAAGAAAACGAATTGCTGACACGATAAACCTCCGAAAGCCTCCCCCCTTCCTGCCCGCAGCCGACCGCGAGTCTCCCCGGTCGCCGCCGCCGCCGCCGCCCTCGTCTCCGGCGAGCCCCTCCCACAGAATGCCATCTCCGTCCCTCCTCCTCCCGCTCCACCTTCCGCCTCTCCGCCCGCGCCTCGCCTCCTCCTCCCCCTCTCCCAGCTACCCGCCCCCCTTCCTCAGAACCCTACCATCGCTGGCCCCCGCGCCTCGCCTCGCCCTCCCCGCCGCGGCGGCTCGCTCCGGCGGGGGCGGTGACCTCGAGGGAAACCGGGGCGCGGCTGGTGACCGCGGGCGCGTCATCCCCATCGCGCGGTGCTACGAGGCGGGCCTCGCGCGGCTCGAGGTCTCCGGCGCCGCGCGGCGGGAGCAGGCGGTCGCGGCCGCGGCGGCGGCCGACGGCGGGCGGCTGCGGAGGCGCACCTCGGCGCCGGCTCCGAGGCCATGGTCATGGAGGCCTTCCTCCCCAGAGCCGGCGGCGCCGCGTCCACTCGAGTGGTGAGCGCCTTACTTTGCGGTGCTTCAGTGCCTGTCACTCGATTAGGATAGGCTGCCGTCATGCCGCACCAACCATACGAAACATTCTTCGAATACACGCAGCGTATAGTCGCACTTCCATTATCAGAAATATGCAGCCAATACAAGGTGAAACCCATTGAAAAGCTAGATTCAGCATGTAGATTCCCCATGGCAGTGCAGGTGGACAAGGCATTCATGCTGCAGTTGACATGTGCGCAGTTTAAGAATGGATCGTTGTTTACCCTGTTTAATTGTAGTTTATCCAGGAAGGAGCTTATTAGTCTGTTTGTATGTGTGAAATACGGCAGGGCTTGTTACTTTTGGTCTGATTGTCTCGCTTCATTTTGTTCTTGATGAAGTTTTGCTGTATTTGTAGATTTTGCAAGCCAAGGAAGTCAAAGAGAAGGCCACTAAGATAAAGAAGGACTTTGGTGATGATATTTTCTCTGAAAATGAACCAGAGTCCGAGAGTATCTTGGCTATGGCTCTTAAGCAAGTTGTAATGCAGAAGCTTTCAAACTATCGGCTAGAAATCTTCTCCCCAGGTTCAGGGAGGGGCTTCCAGGATTGGAGCAAGCCCCGAAAGGTGTACATTGGGGCTTCATACTGAATTTTGCTTGTTTGTTTGTTTAGCTCTTGCTAATTTGTGGTTGCATGCCAGGTTCCTGTGGATCTTAGCATCAGTTCATCGGATGAAAAACTAATATCCTCTCTTGCTGAAGCAATTTTCTCATGTGTCATTGAGGATACCGAAAAGAGTTACCTCGGGGGCACAGGCGGGTTTTTTCAAACGCAGAAGCTGAACTGCTCATCTGATTCCACTGTTTGTATACACAGAATTTCCGAGGCAGAAGTTGCAAATAACGCTAGGAGATGCTTGGAGAGTTTTAATCTCACCAAGTCCTCCCATGAAGTGGGCAGATCAAAGAATGCGTGGTGGCCAGCCCCAAAATATGGAAGGTTGGCGGAGATCGGGGGTCCTGATTTTATCCTTTGGGCCCATGAGTTCGTTCCTTCTTATAAACTGCAAATTAGTGCCAATGCATTCGAGAATACGAAGCTTGAGGGCTGTCACGAGTTAGCAAATAATAGGTGGGAAGTTCCCATATCCCACTTCCAACTGGTATATGGTTAAATCTATCACTATCCTTGATGTAGACATACCTCTGTTTTGATCAGTATTATTTATTTAATTTTCTGCAACTGTAGGTGGAACTAGGGAATGTTGTTGACATGTATTTTGAAGATCAATTTACGGTTCCTGGAAAAACTTTCCACTCTCACTGGAATGCAGAACCATCGAAGATTAGAAGGAACAATGTATGCTGCTACTTTATGTTAGTCGAAGCTTGCTTGTCAAAATATTAATTGTCTCTCTTTTCTAACATTGCTTCTTTTGGTGCAGGGTTATTTGAACAACATTTGCTCTTTCTTGGCTGGTAGTTCTGTTATTTTTATTGTCGGCGTCGTTGCTCAGTTATGCTGGCCTCAGTCTCTTAAAGGCAAAAGGTTGTTTATGGGCTGTTCACCCACCGCATCATCACAGAGCTATTGTTCTGATGTCCATTCTCTTGATAATAGTGAGGTATACTCATTCCTTGTGACATTCATGATTGTTCTGTGGAGAAATTTGTTTTTTAGCCTGAATTCCTTTGTGACTGCTTCTGTTTTCTGGGGTTTATGCGTGATATGTTGATAGCCCTTTCACAGGACATTGATTAATCATGATTTCCCTATAGTATTTCAGATTTAGTTTTTATTTTCTTTCTAACCGATTCTAACTTTGATACTTGGTGTTACTCTAATGAGGGACGTTCATTTGTTGCAACTTGCATGTAGTAACTGTTAACTGCTCACCATAAAACCATGGAGTCTCTGGAAGATGCTAAAGATGATTTATGGAAAAGTCATTTGTTAAGCTGCTTTTGCTTCATGACGAGTGTTCTGTTTTCTTCTTGTTGCTAACATCATGTAGCATGTAGAGTTTATTTTTCAACTACTACAGTACCCATTTGGAATGCCCAGCAGACCTATCTACTGTGTATGATTAAGGGCATATCTGATGACAAATCATTGCCCTCCAAGAACTAATCAGCTCTCTAGAGTTTAGTGTTCTGTCTCTGTGGCTCTGGAACCACTGATAGTATCAATTGTGGACACTGCATTTTTGTATATCAGGTGCTCTGCAATTTTTCCTCTTCTAATTTGCTCTTCCTGAGCAGGTACAACGTTATTGCATATCTGTTGTTAAGAAAATAAAAGATTCATGTGGTTGCCCTGAGGATATAGTGGTTGATGAAAATATTGGTGCTTGGATTGGAGAATTGCCTGACTGCTTCAAGGCCAATCTTGGCGATAATGCTGCTTCTGATGATGCTCAGTATTCCCGTACTGTTAACAAAGAAAATAAGAACCCATTGGTATCAACTCCCACTGAGATGACTTCTCATCTGGAACAAAACGATAATACCCAGGAAAGTCTGCAGAACATTGCTAGCTTTCAGGTAAGTTTGCCTGATTTATTAAAGACATCTCTGTAGCAGATGAAGACATTTGTTATTTTTGATGGTGTATCTACAACTCGAATCTGATATTTATTTTCATAATATACTGCATCTCCTTTGGAATTATGGAAAATATCCATATGCTTATACAGTCATGAATTAATAATGTGCCATCTCTTAATTTTATTTCTGTTGTTTGTCATTCGATTTTTTGTCACGCGGGCTGAAGCAGAATGCATTTGTTTTTCCGCCTTAAATGCAATTCAAATGCATTTGTTTTGCTAGCTTTCACGCGTGCTGAAGCCAATGCAATTTATTATTTTAGTTTTGGTATCCTTCAAATTCGTTTCACACTTATCTTACTCCAGCAGTGTATGCGTGGATTTAACATAATATTTTTGTTTAGAGCGAACGTTTTGTAATACCTTGCCTTTCATGTTTCAAGTTGGTTCTTTGGTCCTGACTCACGTGAAAGAGCTACACTTTCTTTTACTGTTTGCTCAGCTATTGTATGCTTATTGATACTTGGTTGCAATTGGACTTGATACTTTACTTTAGTTATATGACAAAAAAATCTGTAAACTACTCTCTTACACCTCTTAAATAAGTTGTACGTGCAGTGTTTGCTAACTTTTTATGTGTGATCTGGTTCATAAGACCCCTAAATTTATTTTCCATATTGCTTCTTTTTAATATTCTTTTCCACATTGCTTTTATAATTATAATGTTAATGCTCCCTCTGTTAAAATAAATTGATATGTTATTCATTCTCTTTGGTCAAATGCTATAACTTGCACCGTGTCACTTGATTCATCTATTTAGGTGGTGATGTCAGAAGAAGGTAAATTGGTAGGTTTTCAGCCAACAAGCCGCCTAGCTGTGAACCATTGGGCCAAAAATCCACTAGCAACACTGCTGTATGAGGGGCGGAAGCTTTCTCCAGGTATTATGATTGCCCCAAGAACTTATTCTTACTATTTGTGATTATATTTACGCTGTATATTTTGTCCTGTCTGATACTTTCAAATGGATATTGTCAGCCTTTCTGGAGCCTAGGCTTAAAATTTCCCGTCCTGCTAAGGTTGTCCCAATTGAGTTGTTGATGTCGGTAAATTCAGAATCCTTTTTTGCTTTGGCGAGGCCTGTTCAAGATCCATGCTAACTGAGGTACCTTAACCATTTCATTTATCCTCCTTTTTTTTTTGATCCAGCAATTTATTTCCCACACACATAGTATAATGACCAGTACTATATTTACCCAAAATGTCCTATTTGCTGGCCTCTTCTACATAATCATTAGGTAACAGCTTCAGCCACCATTGGGTGTTAAAAACAACTCTCCCTCATAAGGTTCTATAGGTCCTAGGTGTTCTAAGCATGATTCTACCGACCCATATGCAAAAGTTAAGCTATCACTGAGACGAAGGCAATTACTTATGGAGCTCTATTCCTGACTGCATGGCTTATTTCCTCCGCGGATCAGGAGTACTAGACCGGTTTGTGCTACGGGTGTCCATATTGCTGGAGATTATCCATTGGTGTGTGGTTGGGGGTGTGGGGGTGTGCAGAGGATGAAGAACAAATAGACAGGGCCAAATTTAGTTATGACTGCGCAAGCACTTTCATTACCGAATGTAATATCTGTGCCATCTTTAGAAAAATCGTTCCATCTCGTAGTCACAATCATGGAATAAGGAATATAGTAGAAAATGGTATGACTGATCTGTTCTATTGAACTGCAATCGAATATGCACTACAATAAAATATAAAATACTAGGTACAATCTCTGTGGGATGTAGGCTTGAATTCACAATCTTGATCTAGGCATAAATTTCTCCAATTGAATTCATAATCACATAATCTGTGATAATTTCGTTCATTCTCTCTGTTTGGTGGACAGCATCCCAGTACATGTACTTGCTGGGATCTGTGCATGTTAATCGGCCTCTGCATGTTTGCCCAACTTCAATAACCCCTGTTCCACAGCAGCCTCTTGATGTCTCTGTCAACCCTGGCGTTCATAAGAAAACATTGTCATTACACTTTTTTCCCCTTCTGTTCATTTAAAAGGGACCAAAATGTATCACAACTTACCAAAGATTTTGGGGTCTACTGTTGCCATGCTTATGATTGGAGAAACGTCAATAAAAGTAGCTCTGGTATCTCGTTGGTTCCTCAGAAAGCGCACCACTTCACCTAGCCTTCTGTTAAATGAAGTTGCCATGGAGTTCATGTTTTCATGGCATGTTTCTGCACCCGTGCCTAGCAAGGTTCTAACAAGTGGTAAACACCCAACTGGGGGCACTCCAACAAATACAAATCTCCTTCCTCCGAGTGCTCTCATTGCCTGAGTAAAATGATAAGGGTTAAGTCACAGCACTGAGCTAACATACAAAAGATAGTACACTATCATTTGACAAGTGCTTACCTGGGTATAGTTAGCGACACGTGTTATCAGTAGGTTCTCATACGGCGGCCAACTCTCTGTTCCTGAACGGTTTGCGGCAAGATAGTGGTTAAACAGATCGGTTGTTCCAGCACTTATGACGAATGTAGCCCTCCTGAGAAGTTGACCAGCTCTTCTTGGTCCCACTAATCTTTGGAGGTTTCTTCTGTAACGCCATAGGTCCTCGACTTGATTGGAAAATGATAGTGTATTCTATCATGGAGAGAACAAAATGAAAACACAGACAGCTAGCTAAGTTAGTACCAAATACCAGCTCTGAATAATCGGGATAGCTTGGATTAGTTTTAATAACTATTTTTGGTAGCCTTTTACCATGTTTTCTTTAGATTTGCCTGACTTAATTCATACGATTTGCCTGACTTTGTGCTCTGACGGGAAAAAAATGTTGCAGGTTATACTGCTGACATACCGATATCCTGGCGGTCGCATCATCGTACCCGGAGCCTGCTGATGCGAAACTCACACCCCTTCTGAGCTGCCTTGGCCTCAGCCTCGGCTCGCGGAAACCTGGAAGGCTCCTCGCTACACCTAGTCTTTCCGCTGCACATCCCAAAAACTGCACCGTAAATACCATACTAACCAACAGTGAGCATCACCCCCCTTTCGACCAAAAACTTCACATGAGCTCCACCACCATTTGCTTGGAAGAGAAGCCCAGTTGATACCTTGTGCATGCATGATTTACCAGTGAAATAGATGCAAGGAAAGAAGAGTGCGTCTGTACCGAGTATGTCAGTGATGAGCCTGCCGTTGCTGAACCGGCCGGTGGGCCTGCCGCCAAGGAAGCCCGCGCCGTACGGCAGGAAGTTGGCCCTCATCACCGTCTGCAGCCGGTTGTTGTTCCCGGGGTCCACCGTCGAGTCCCCGAACACCAGCATGGTCGTCCAGCCGGTGGTGCTGTAGTTGATCGGCCTCCCAGGAGCCGGCATTGGTGCCATCGGCAGCGGCACCGCGGCCCACCCCGGTTCATGCGGTGGCACCACCGTCCGTGGCGGCGTCGGGTCCCTCGGCGTCCGCCGATGGCGAGGCAGCTCCGGCGGCTCAGGTTCCGGCGGATCGTCGTGCCTCGGCGGCAGCCGCGCACGCCGTGGGCGAGTCGGCGGCGCTGCTGGTTCCGCCGGCGGCGGCGGCGGCAGCGGCATGGAGCCCGGCAGCGAGGGTACTCCTGGCGCACCTGACTCCTCCGGCGGGGGCGGGGGCGGCGACGGCAACAACGGAAGCCCAGGCCAGGATGGATTGTCCTCCTGCTCGTCCGCCGGCGGCGGCGGCATGCTTCGCACAGGTGGACTGTCCTCCTGCTCGTCCGATGGCGGCGGCGGCATGCTCCGCACAGGCGGATTGTCGTCCTGCTCGTCCGACGGCGGCGGCATGCTCCGTGTGGGCGGATCGTCGTCCTGCTCGTCCGGCGGCGGCGGCGCGGGAGGATCGTCGTCCTGCTCGTCCATCGCGGCCGCCGTCCGCCCCGGCGACGGCTGCCATGCGACGAGGAGGAGCAGCGCCACCGCAACCACCGCCGGCCTCCTCATGGGTCGTCGCCCTGGTGGTGGTATGTCGTGCTATACCTCTACCAAGTAGCAAGTGTGCCCGGCCATGGATGCCTGCAATATATATGCTCTGCGGCTGGAGCCTCTGCCGCTCCAGCTGAGCAGAGCAGAGCAGAGCATAGCGGAGCGTGTTTTCCAAGACGGCTTGGTGCTGTGTAGGTGAGGAGCAAACCTAGTTTACTCCCAGGCCGCTTTGTGTGACATGATTACTCTGAGGATTTCAAGACAGCTTGGTGCTGCTCAACTTGTGTGACTTTGAACCAGTAAATTACCAGTGAAATTTACTCTGTGACAATATTCTTGAGCCCATTGATTAACTTTGTATGGGCATTATAAACTACAGACTCAACACCAGTTACATTCCATTTATTTATTCAAGAAAAATAGTACACATGCAGAATTAGTGTGTGCTCAAGAGGATTCTTGAACCCTCCACATGTTCACCTACTACACCTGTATTTTCCAAAATTGTCTGTGTAGTCCTCTGTTCCACTAAAGCTATGATAAAAACAAACAAATCACAAGGGTTACAATGAACATTAAAACAAGAAACAGAGGAAGGAAGGCATGGGATACATGTGCTTGCGCTTGGGTCGCTCATGTCTTTTTCTTCTCTTGCGAGGAAGGTTGCTCATGTCATCGCAGTGACGTCATGGGCACCGCTGAACCTGCGTAAGCTGCGGCTGCAGGAGCATGGTCGCACCAGCTATATCTAAATTCGATTGTGTTTCTCCACCGTTCCAAATTTTGATGCCATAGCGTATTTTTTGCCACACAAAAAAGACATCGAGCATTCCAGTGGTTTTGGCATGTACCAACGTATTCAATTTCACCCCGTGGAGCAATCGTCACAGAAGGGGTTATATATGTCTCTACAGCCTCAGAGGTAGAAACCACTAGGTTTAAGACCTTTTACGGTACATCAAAATAATATGAGCCGTCCATTTCCAGTCACTCAACGGACTAGATCCACCAACACTGCTAGAAAAAAATCACGAGTATATTTTGTTCAAGGGGTAAAATTGAAAGACTTTACAAAATAAATAACAAAACTCTACACGCATTGAGAAATCCATGTGTTTTCTTATCCTGCTCTGACGGGACTGCAGGGACCATTCCGGCCAAATACTTTGCGGCGGACATGAGACGCAACGGAGACGGCGCCAGCGATCAGGATGTTGTAGTGGCGGCTCAATGGCCTGCTGGTTGAGTCGATGCCCGGCCGGAGACTTGGAGCTCCCACTTAAAGGGCAGAGGGGCCAGCTCTGGTTGATTGTTGGACATGCACCGCTGATGACCGGCGATGGCAACGACGAGGCCTCACGAGGATCGTCATCGCAAGGGATTCAATAAGTTAGGAAACAAGAAAAATTGACAAAACTACCCCGTTAATCAAAGGCTGAGATGATTCTATACTACCTGGTTCTAGAAGTAGTATGATGTACCGTAAAATAACTTCTTGGGGTTTTCCTTGTGTGCCCTTGAGTTATGTCTATGATGACTGTTTGTTCCTCACCCCCGTATCGCTGACGGAAATCTTCTGTCAGCGGTGGGTTTTCACCCGTCATAGATAAAGCTAGCTAGTATAGAGGAGTGTGTTCAAATTTATCTTTAACAAATCCTGTTTTCACCTTGCTCTAGCGGTTTTAAATGATATATCCATTATCTTTCGATGTGCTCGAAGAGCTGTGCTAATAGGTGTAGGAATGCTCATGCGCCTTGCTAGTGCATACATTCTATTAAATCTCAGTTAACCGACTAAGTCTAGATCTTATTCACACCAAACAGATAAAATATCACTAGGGTTGAACCTAAATATAAATGATATAGGTACATATCTTCTCTTATGTAATCTACTCTTCTAAAGGAGAAGCGATACGCTGATAACAAAATCAGCTTGGTACTACTTTGTGATTTCCATGGCAGCTTGGTGTGTTTAAGTTGTGTGGCTTTAAATCAGTGGAAGAATTAACTCGCTTCTCACTTGCACTGGAACTTTGAGATCACATTCTTGAGCGCACTGCTCTCACTTTAAGGACACTGTAACCTACAGATTGAACACCGGTTATGTTTTATTTATTTATTCATTCAAGAGGAATAACACGCATGAAAATTTTATTTGTTCAAGAGGAACACACATGAAAGATTAATAACAGGTTGCATTTGAGTGCCCGAGTTACCAACAAGAAACAGAAACAATATGCAAAAAGGCCAGTACTAGGCGCCGGCGGACCGGCCGAAATATGTGCCAGTCGCCGCGCGTCCATCCGATGCGCTCGCCCCCGACCATCAGATTCTCCCCGAAATACGCTAGCTCTCGCCTCGCTGTCAGATCCACTTGCGCTCCCTCCTTTTCCCACCCCCTACACGAACGCTCGGCGGCGCCGCCCACTTCCTCGAGCCCCAGCTTGAAGCAGGATGCCCCTCTCATTCGCAGCCTCACAGCCTCGCCGGCGACATATGCATTGCCGGTAGCTAGCGCTTGTCACCATCAATGTAGCAAAAACACATCGTTGGTCACAGCAAAAAGGATGCCCCTTGCATCCTTGTCACACATGGCTGCAGCTCTATCGCTACCCCCGGTTGCAGCTCCCGCCCCATCAATGATTGCAGCTCCGCCGTCCCCCGCTTGCAGCTCAGCTCCCCGTCGACGTTGGTCGGCCGTTTGATATCCCCCTCTCCGTTCTAGGACCCGATGAAAAGAAGCTGGTTCCAGCAATCCCCATGGCTTATCGCAACATCCCATCGCGCCAGTGACACCAATTCCAGCACCCATGGTCGTATCCCAGCAAAACAAACCAAGCAAACAAAACCTCCATTAACCGGTTGAAGCAGGAAAATTAGCTGGTTCCAGCAAAATTTAATGCCCGTTCCAGCAAAAAAACACTCTAACCTAGCAAAACTTCAGTAGTGGTCGGCTGTAGATTTCTTGAATATCTGGTTGAAGCTTTTTTCATCTGTCGTTGAAGCTTTTCTTCCAACAGTTGCAGCTTTTCCTGTTTGCCAATGTTTGGTTGAAGCTTTTTTATGTACTGCATGTAGCTTTTTGCGTCAACGATTGTAGCATAGGGCACCGCCCTTTGCAGCTCCGCAGGTGCCGACGTTGCAGCACAGGAGCACCACCATTTCCCCGGGGTTCCAGATCCACCACAAGCTGGTTCCAGCAAAAAAAGGACGCCGACTTGCGCCTCGCCGTCTCCTACGCAGGAGAGAGAAGAAATGGATAAGAAATGCCGAGAAGAAAGAACGAGAGGAAGAAGAGAACCAAAGGAAAGAGATGACAGCGATCACCAGAGAAAAAAAAAAGCAAAAGGGGACTGTTGTTGGCGGGCCCAGGCCATAAGTCAACTTACATGAGGGCATGCGTGGTCGCAGAATTCTACGCGATCGAATGCACAGCGCACGTCCGGCCGAAGACTCGGCCGGACTGCCGGCTATAAACGTTTGCCTATGCAAAAAGCTCTCATTTAGGTGAGCTTGTTTATTTACAAAAGAGCCCTTAAACTATTTTTGCATAAAAGAAAGCTCGTCTACCGTGGGAGCTAAGATGGCAGATAACAATTTCTAAACCCACCACTTTGTTCTCTTCGCCTATCCATATTAACCATAATTGTCTTCCTAATCCTCTGCTCTATATCTATGCTATGATAAAAACACCCATAAAAACAAACAGAGTACAATAGACGATATAAATTGGCATGAGATAGAGATGTGCTTGGGTTATCATGCCAATTTGTTGTGTGCCCTGTCTTTGATGGTCGTTCCTTGCCCCTGCATTGTAGACAGAAATCTTCCGCCGGTGTTGGGTCGGGATGGGTTTTCACTCATCAGAGAAAATCTATAGCAGTACATTCTAATTCTAATTTTATCTTTCCGAAATCCTATTTTCGCCTGATGTACATCATCATTTAAAACCGTTTGAATCAATGATTTCATGATCTATCGATATGCTCGAAGATCCGTGCTAATGCGTGTAGGAATGCTCATGCACCTGGCTGATGCATATATTCTGGTTGAGCGAGTCACATAAACCATATTCACACTCCCCCAGATAAAATATCACTCGACTGAACCCCACATATAAATGACATAACTGTATTTTTTTTCTCTTCTATGATGTATTATTATAAGGGAGAAAAAGTGATGCGCTGATAACAAAACGAGAATGGGCAAAAGTTTGATTAAACCATTTTCTTTCGTAGATCACGACTAAGTACAAAACCGTAAGCAATGCACCATGGTTTCTCCTTCTCGCCAATCAACACGCGGAGAACATGAAATGCCTAAACATGCCATTATTCCAAGATGGTACTTAGTTGACCTACTGGTTGCTTGAAAACTCCCCCATCAGACATAAAGTGTATGGGAAAGAAACATATATGTGGTGTCGAGGTTCCACAGGTAAGCAGCCCAAGTCTTCCATCTTGGAGCTGTCGAAATGATAAGCCACTACTCTTTTGAGAGGTGTATGTAAGAAGACAGTCTCTTCGTTCTGATGAAATCCAAGTAGGGAACCTCTGTCATCACACTGTTCTGAGGAAGTATCACTGTGTTCCCCGAAAAATTCTGCTAGAAGAGGGTCGAGGTTGATGTCGCACTTTGACCTCCAGCTTATCTGATCACATGTTTCGTCGAGGTACCAAATCCGAAGTCTGAGGCCACCATGACCGTCAAGTAGAGCACAGCACACGCCATTCTCTGATTTTCCTAAATGCTGCTTCGTGGTATATATTTCAGTAAAACCTTCCGGCAGCTCAATCACTCGGTATTTATCATTTGACAAGGTCATTCTGCAAAACACAAACCACTCTAAAAGTTACACCAACAAACGGTTACCTCGAATCGTAACCAAAATAAGTTGCCACGGTGCTTAAGATGTGAGACCCATGAAAAAATACCTCAGGATGAAACCATTCTGGTGAACCTAGAGTGCCCCTCGCCAGTATGCAGCATAGCATTGTGGGCATGGGAAATCATCAAACATATAGCCGATGGTCGCCGCGGCTTTCCCTTGGCGAATAAAAGGCCTCTCCTCCCACAGCTTTGTCCTCGACGAGAAGACGAGCAAGATGAACGTCGATGGCGGCCATTCTCTTTCTGCCACATGATCCTCCATGTAATACTCATGGCTAGGCCAGGGGAGGGAGGGAACGCGCTTAACTAAAAAGACCTCGTAGTGTGGCGATACGGCGGGATCAAACACGAGGTACTGGTTATGGCATTGCATGACTTTTTCAATGTAATAATCGAAGACGTCCTCCATGCCCGGGGTGCACATGCACATGGGCGGGGTTAAGCACCCACGCCTTCTCCTTGGTAGGCGCTCGGCCTCGTGGCCATTCGTTGTCGAGCAGGAGGAGGCCGTTGCAGTGCTGCTTGATCGTCGAGCACTCGGCGTCCACGTAGTCGAATGCGGCCGCGATGCCGGTGGATGACATGGCGGGCGAGAAGTATTGTGTGAGCAGTTCACGCGTGTCGCCGCTGAGATGGACGAATATGCCGCTCAGTGAGCGCGGCAGGAGGTCCACGAGCAACCGGCGGGTGTCGACGACGTCACGCCACACTTTGCAGATGCAGCGGGACACAGCAATGCTGGGCAGCGACGTCGTCTGGAGGCGGCGCAGCACGTCGGAAAGCAGGTCCTCCGAGGACAACGGCGTCTCAATCGTCTGCACCATGGTCGCTTTGTTGCTACACAACTTTCGATGTAGAACCGTTATAACAAGGAGAGTTGGTGACGCGTACGTGATTGAATCCGGGTCGGTTGCATTGGACGGGCAAGTTGTTAGTTGTCCGCTTATCTGATCACGACTCCTGTTTCCACCTTTTAGCTTCTTTTTTTTGTCTTAAAAAGAGCTGTTTCAATCGATTTATTTATTGTGTTAAATCTTTTTTTGTGTGGATGTTATTGTGTTAAATCTTGGTTTATCAAATATCACTTGATTTGTACTCTCGAAAAAAAATATCACTTGATTTTAACCCAAATATAAATGGCATAACTATGTATTCTCCATCCGTCCCATAATGTAAGATTTTTATTTTTATTTGACACTAAGCCAGCGTCAAAATTGTCTTACATAAACGGGGGGAGTATTTCATACAAAGGAGAAGTAATGTGCCGAACTGAGGTATGAACAAAAGTTTTGCTTAAACATATTTCATTCGCAGAACACAACTAAGTACAAGGTTGTACACTATGCACCACCAAGTTTATACGCCTTTTATACAATCTATAAGAGATTCCCTAAAATCGGTTAGAGGGGGAGTCTAGTTTCTCTTCTCTAACCGCCAAAGCCCAAAAATGCATTGCGGATCCACCACCGCTACCTGGAGCTAGTTGGGGTGGAGCACCGCTTGTACGAGCAGCTAGCGGCTGGTGGCGGACGCCATCGTTCTGTCTAGCGGCAACGGAGGCGCCAATGATGTCGGCGACGATGTTGCTGACGACCAAGACCCAAACCCCACGATCGGTGGACCATCTAGCTGCGATTGGTAGGGGCTCGCCGACGAGACGTATAGCGATTAAATTTTAGTAAGTTTCAATTAGTTCAGACTAAGTTTTGGTCAATGTAAAATATTATGAATCCACACCGAATGTCGTTTCTAGTGTGCTTTATGAAGTACTTGTTCAAATCAAATTTGTGTTTGTGTGCACCTATTCTTTTTTACTCAGTTAAGTTTATGGGATCAGTTAGAAACGACGAAAATTTTAAGGAATGATACTTGACCGTTTACTCCTCTAAATTTTAAGGAATATTCCACTAAATGATACTTGACAGTTTACTCGTCTAAATTTTAAGGAATCGGCTAGAGTTGCTCTAAGACCCTGCCGATCAATAGCTTAGTTCCTTGAACTGCCATGGCCATCCCCGAACCACACCCATGTGTGAGTGACGCTATGCTGCTATCTTTCGTCCATGGCACACCAAGTAACGACACCATGGGCGCCAACATGCTGGCACCAACAACCACCAGTGGCCGGTGCCCTGCCTCCCCGGGGACCCTCGACACCAGGCAGCAACCATCGCATCCGGAGCCGCCACTCGAGCCTCCATGTACACTGGAACCCTCCAGGTCTGGAGCAAGACCACTACTGCGACAGACCGCGGGCTGATCCAGGAGACAAAGGACAGATCCAGAGCAGCATCAACGAGCCCTCCCTGGCTGCCGCCACACAGCCCGCACAACCCCTGAGGGCAGATCCGGGCGTGGCAGCCTAGGTTCGGCGAGGCCGTGTCGACAGGACTGCCGCACCTGTGGCCAGGATAGTCAACCACCCGCAGCCGAGCATGGGCGCAGAAGCACACCACCCTGACCACCACCCGAGCTCCCGCCTCCCCCACATGTGGCCCTCTGGCGAGCTCGTCCTGGGGCCGTTGCTCCGACCTCCACACGCTAGTCCGCCAAGTGCCGCCACACCAAACCGCGGGCCGATCACCAGAGTGTACCGACGAGAGCAAGAACTCCCCATCACCTTTGGTAGCACGACACGCTGCCAACGCCGTGGAGGCCGACGGCAGCGGCGGCGAATGCGAGAGATCGGAGATGGCGGCCCTAGGGTTCCCCTGATGTTAACTTGCAACGCAGATTTCCCCTTGTTGGATATCTCCAGTCCTTTTTTCTTTTAGTTCTTTTACTTTTTATTACAGTCTATTCTTGTGTCATTTTTCCTTCTTTTCATGGATTCTTTGATCAAGAATTTGTCTTTGATTTCTTTATTTTTACTTGATTGAATGTGGATGCGATTAAAGAAGAAATTGAATTAGACTACTTTCTTGCTATTTCAATTTACTAATCTGTTCTATGTAGATTTGAAGATAATACAATCTACCACACTTTACGACTTGTTTTTTTTATTATTGGTTAATCAATCATTTAAGACTTGTTTTTTTTTTGTATTAACCCCTTCATTTCTTCAGTGATTAATTGAAATTTCAATTGCTCATTTTAGCTGACTACTTTTACATCAGGATGTTGCTCAACATACACAATCACTGGACTGCATTATTAATTGTTGGTTATTTTGCTACTATTCAGTTTAGAAGTATGCAGTCACTATCAGTCTTTTAGGTGAATATCTTCTATAAGATTTGTTGATTTCAATATTAGTTTTTGTACTAATATGAACACACTTGCTAATGTCCATGCCTGTAATTGTTCGGAAGATTAAATTTGGTTAGCCAAGTTTCTTTGTATGGATTTCCATCAGTTTAATCTCTACAATATAATGTTTTCAGAATTTTGGCTGACTTGCTCTAAGAATATGAAACACAAAGAATTATCTCCTCTGATTGGTTAAGCTAGCTAACTTAGTTATTTCCCCATTGTTTTATTGATTTAGTCTCCATCAGATGTTTTGAAAACCATGCTTGTATTATATTTTTATTTGATTAACTGCACTCCATCATAATACTGTTACCTAGTGTGATGAAGTATGACCCCTATTGTTTGCTTTTAGCTCACAATTTGCCATTTGTGACTAACAATTACTATGTGCCTATGATTTTTTATATCCGTTTTTACATTCATGTCGTTTTTTTGGACATAATTAAGTCAAAGCATTTTTTCTGTTTCCTCGAAACCAGTTTCTTCAGATTTACTCCCTCCGTAAACTAATATAAGAGTGTTTAGATCACTATTTTAGTAATCTAAACGCTCTTATATTAGTTTAGAGAGGGAGTACTTGTTTTTTTTTTCATGTATCTTGTGATACAAGCAAGAACTCTTATCTACACATGATTTTAGATTCCTTGTAGGGAGGGTTAATGTTGAATCCTTGGTTGCTTGGCGTGGCAAGGATATGGAATCCGTAACTTGCTCTGCAAGCATCTGAGATCTTGTGGGTTGATGAAGGTGAGCGCATGTTAGCTAAGTAAGGCATGTGTCCTGAAATGTCTTAATGAATGTACATATCTGGAAAGTTGCTCTGTTTTCTAATCTCTCATGCCGCTGGAAAGTTGCTCTATTTTCATGATTGTTCCCTCGGGTGCAATTCTTTCATATTTTGTTGTGCCTGCTTGCTCAACTGTTATTTAAGTCTAATTTTTTATTGTGCATTTTTTTCTGGGTGCCAGTGCAATCCAACCTTTGTGAATCGAAAACTCTAGCCGGAGAAGGCAGCTAGCCCTAGAAGGTGTGAGGAGAAGAATCACACGGAAGGCCATCATCACCAAATGAAAACAATCTGTGAATTTAATTGCAGGCTCTTGCAAATGTTGTTATCCACGGACGGTTTAAAGCGAAGACGATCTGCTGAGAATTATCATCGATCAGAGGTCGAGGACGTCCAAGGGAAATGTTAGTTGCTGGTTTTGGTCTAGTTCAACGGCGAGGTCTTGCTGTTACACAAAAGTAAACTGAAGGCTTAAATCAGGGAAATATCCAATTTTCTCCATGAATGGAAGTCAGTCATGCCATTCTTTCCTTTCTAAATCAGCAACAAATGTGTGAATAGCAACTTGGATATGAAAAATACTTCTGAGATGGTGTATTTGAAGCGTCTGATGTCATTGTGGGACGGAGGGAGTATTTATTATAATATCAGTAATTTATATTATTCCTAAGGCAACTAGTAGAAAATTGTGGTTCTAAGTTGATAAAAGACGTACGCCATCATGCTAAGTTGCGCAGAAAACATCACTCGGAACTTTTGTCAGATGTGTAGTTATGGCGAAATTACTAATTAAGGAGTACTCGTTGCAAAGAGTACTTCACTTTTCCAGGTCGTGACAAGTGTCGCACGCACCACTTGTCGCAACCTGGGAGTTTTCCCATTTTTCGTAGATTCGTTTATTCAAAACGTTTTATTTCTTAAACTGTCCGTCCAAATCTCGAACCGTTTTCACCATTGGATTCCTCGTGTCGAGATCTTCAAAACTAGATCTCATAATGATAGGTTTTGATGATTTTTTTTTCAAAAAAACCGGACTAAACAAGTCGGGCGAAAAAACCGAACCAGGAACACGTTTTTTCCCTTTCGGAAAGAGGCACGCCTGTGCCTAAGGCACGCGAAATCACGACTGTGTCTCTCATGAAAGCAAAACCATGACTCTCGTGGAAGGAAAAAAAACAGAAAACACGTTTTTTTTTTTCGTTTTCGAGAGTCACGGCCCGCGGAAGCACAACTGTGCATCTCGCGAAAGAAAAAAAATACAGAAAACGTGTATTTTTTCCCTTTCGGAGAGGCACGGTTGTGACTCTCGCGAAAGCAAAACTGTGACACTCAGCGAAAAAAAAACAGAAAACACGTTTTGTTTTTCCCTTTCTGAAAGGCACGACCATGACTCTCATGAAAGGAAAAAAAAACAGAAAACGCGTTTTTTTTCGTTTCCGAAAGGCACGGCCGTGACTCTCGCGAAAGAAAAAGCGTGACTTTCATGAAAGAAAAAGAAAGATAACACGTTTTTCGCAAAAAAATATTTTGATCGAAAAGCTAAGGAAGACTGAGGGAAAACCAAAACGTCGAAAAAACCTGAAAAAAAACCGTTTAAAAAGCCGAAAACGTGTGCGAAAAAAATAATCCGGAGGAAGCGTCCAGAGCGTGACACGTGGCGAATGGCTAAAAGCGCGCCAAGTGACGCTGATCATTGCGAGGCTCTTGAAAGAAGCGTCGAGAACGCGACACGTGGCAAATGCCTGAGAGCACGCCAAGTGGCTCTAATCGTTACGAGGCTTCCGAAGGAGCGCTCGTTAACTAGTTGCTCTCTAGTTATGGAGGGGATACTTACTAGCACAATAAGCACACAACCTGCTTTTTGCATGACTAATGGACACAGTTAACGGCAACTCACATGTACAAAGGATCTTGCGTACAAAGAACAAAGTAATACAAACTGAATCTATATATGCTCTAGACGGAGGAAAAGGGAACTAGGACGCGAAGCGACCAGACAACGACCATTGGTACCAAACATCTCCTGACAATACAAGGACTACGAACGGTTCTCCAAAATTAATGCCTGCAGAAAAAGGAGTAGACGCGTACACGCCGTCGTTGCCAGATCCAACCACTAAAAGCCAGATTGTGGGTTTTCACCTTAAAGACTAAGTACGAGCACATCGTAGTTGTCAGATCCAATCATTGAAGGCCAGATCATGGTTTCACATTGAAAATCACGTCTGGGCAAAATCTAAGCAATGTCGTCTACAAGATAATGATACAAAAACAACGCTTTTGTCAGGTATGGTCAACTAAGGTCAAACCTAGGATTTTCACCTTGGAGTTTGAGACCACGTACACAAGAAGCACCACCAAATCAAAGCCCTCCTTGATGTCCTCCGCCTTTTGTGGTCTCAGCAACTAGTACGTGCATGGTCCACGCGAATGATGACCATTCCCGCACAAGCAAGCAGTCAGGCCACGCGAATGATGACCATTCCTGCACAAGCAAGCAGTCAGGCCGCGACAAGAGACGCTCACCACAAAAGCCACCGAGCGACGAAATTTCGACGTCGCACATGTGGCGGAGTCAATGAGGGATGCCAAAATCCCAATTCAAGACGTTTCGGCAGCCCCACACCATCCTCACAAGCGGCAACCAGTGATAGATCTACATCAAATGATACCACCAAGCGCTGCCTCTTGCTCTATCGTCCTGTCCACAAGCATTGGACCACGACATTAGCCACGGCATTAACCACCACACTATCACGAGGCAACATCTTGTGGCCTGGGAACATCCCACCCCTCTTTGGGGTGTGTGCCGCCACCATTGCGGCGTTGGTTGCAATGGCACCGAGGGACGTCGACAGGGTGGGGTGCTAAAGGTGTCAGTTGGGGTTGCTCTTGGGTCACTCACTAATTTAAAGCTATTTCACTTAATTTCTTTTCGTATTCTTTCTTGTGGTTGAAGATTCATCTAATAGGTGTAGGAATGCTACTGCACCTTCCTGGTGCATATATTCTCTTAAATCTTGGTTAATCAAATATCACTCGAGTGTAACCCACATATAAGTGGCATAACTATATTTCCACCTCTATAATATGTTCCTATGAAGGAGGAGTAATGCGCTGATAATAACCGAGAAATGAACAATTTTTTAAAACTAATTCCATTCGAGGACCACCATACAAAACTGTAACCAAAAGAATTTCTACACCTTTTGTACCTAGGACTTAGCAGATCAATGTCTCTGTTTCCTTGCCATGAATAAGCCATATATATAACTAAGCTACCGCTTGTTGCTTCGTACCATCATAAAATAAAATAAATAAATTTATTCATAAGATGTTCATTTCTCTATATGAATCGATCACTCTTGCGCCTAAAGTTCATGAAAAAGTAAAACGTTCAGCTAATCCCCTGTACCTTAACTAAGCTACTGCTTGTTGCTTGAAAGCTCTTCCATCAAACACAATGTGTATGGGAAAGACAGCCATACGTCGTCTGCAGTTAAGGGGCCCAAGTCTTCGGTCTTGGAGCTATTGAAATGGTAAGCCATTACTCTTTTGGAGGGTCTTTGGAAGACAAAGACGGTCTCTTTGTTTGGATGAAATCCAAGTAGAGTTTTGTCGTAATAACTATCGTTGATGCTGCACTTTAAGACCCATTTTATCTGATCACCCGTTTCGACGAGGTACCAAATCCGAAGTCTGGGGCCATGAAGTAATGCACAATATACACCATTCTTAGATTTTCCTAAATAATGGCCCCAAAGATCTTTTTGGGAACCTTTCGGCGGCTTAATTACTTGGTAATTATGGCTTGACAAGTTTACTCTGCCAAAGATAAACCATGGACAAAATTAGAACAATAACTAGCTACACAAAAGCGTAAAATATATAAATTGGTATTTAAGATGCCAGTAGCCACTTACCTCATGAACACGCCATGTTGGTGGTAGTAAAGTGATCCCTGCCAGTATGCGGCATACCAGTGGTTGGACGGAGGAACGTGTAACATGTTGCGAATGGTCCCCGCGGCGTCCCCTTCACGAACAAAAGATCTCTCCTCCCACCTCTTTGTCCTCGACGAGAAGACAAGCAAAACAAAAATTGTCGGTGGCCATTCTCTCTCTTGTATACGAGGATCCACCAATTTGTTAATATCTGACAACGGAATAAAGGGAACGTACTTGCTTAAGAAGACCTCATAGTGCGGTGACACCGCGGGATCAAACACGAGGTATCGATCATGGAAGTCCATGTAACGATCTACATGATCAACGTCCTCCATGCCCGGTGTGCACATGGGTGGAGGAGTAGGCAGGTGCGTCCACTGCCGTGTGGCGGGATTAAGCACCCATGACTCTTTACAGTCGTCGTCGTTGAGCAGGAGAAGGCCGTTGCAGTGCTGCGTGATTGCCAAGCACTTAATGACATCGGAGCCGGTATCCACGTAGTCCAAAGGGTCGATGTTCACGGACGATGAGGCGGGCGAGAAGTATCTGGGGAGCGACTCGCCGTTCAGGTGGAAGAATATACCGGTCAGCGAGTAGGACGGGAGGTCCTCGAGCAGCCGGCGGCCGTCGATGATGGCACGCCACGCCTTGCAGACGCACCGGGACGCGGCGAGGCTGGGCGACGTCGTCCGGAGGCGGCGGAAGACATTGGCGAGCAGGTCGTCGGTTAGTTGCTGCGTCAGATCCTCCGCCGACGTCGTCCTCTCCATCGTTATCTGCGCAACTTGGTGCTGCTGCGATCGAGTATAATGGTTCGATACTTGTATTAGGGCGTGATGGAGTTGGATCGGACTAAGTTGGGCCGGCCGAACTATCCACTGGGCTTCGATGACACAGATAACAATTCTGAGATCGTTAACTTATATTCCCCTGTAAAAAGGAGAAAAAAGATCCTCAACTTGTTCACCTAGTTTTTTTTGTTAGCGAAAAGGACAAAATCTATTACTCCCTCGGTACCAAATTTTTTGTCTTAGATTTGTCTAGATACGGATGTATCTAATACTAAAACGTGACTTGATACATCCGTATTAGACAAATTTAAGAAACGAATTTTGGGACGGAGGAAGTATAAAGATTCACCTGAAGTACAAATCACCTCAAACATAATAAAAATTACATCAAGATCCATGAACCACCGAACGACCATTGCCGCTGCCAGAACAAGCCGCCTATGTGCCACTGTCGCCGCTTTCATACCAGAGACGGCTTGAACTTGTCGATGACAGCCGGAAAGTCTTCGTGCACGTGTCCCTAAGGACCAGCGCCTCAGAGCTGTAATCGTCGTCGTTAAATTCTTGAATCGATCTGAACAACCTGACACCACATATCGCCGTTGCGTATGCACGACGAGAAACCCTAACCTTGCCGCCCAAGGAGCTGACTGGAATCTATGTTGGAGCTCCGTCTAATTCGTTCCAATGGACAAACTTGAGGAGGATCAGAGCTCGGAAAACTGACTCGAAGAAGGAGCTCTGTCCCTGCGAGGAATAAAACCCTACCTATATCTACTAGCCGGAACCGAGGCACCAGGAATCTCCTAGCCGCCACTGGCCGCCGGAGCGGCAGGCAGAGGAGAGGCGAATCCACAGGCTCGTCGGCGAATATGAAGGGGAAGAAGGCCTTTTCCCAAGCCGCCTTCGAAAAGAGGAAAGAAAAGTTAATCTAGCTGTTTGTTTGGAATAACTCGTTTACAGCTGAGTAACTTGTTCACCTAGTCTATCTGTATTTTCCGGAATTGCCTTGCCTCTTTCTGCCTATAATCATCTGTTCTACATATGCTAATGCTGGTATGTTAATAAGAAAAGCAAAGAACAAGAGATAAGATAAAAACAAGAAACAAAAAAGAGATGAGATAGATGCGCCAGGTTGCCTTATGCCTCATTGGTACTACTGCCCTCGTGCAAACAGCTGATGCTGATCTCCCTAGCTTGTCGGAAGAGCGCATTCTCTGCATTAATTTGCAATTGTAAATCTTTTATCTTAGCTAGACAAGTTGATTTTCTTAGGTAAACAAAAAAGGTGAATAATTTCTTGCTATAAGCCCTTATCTCAGAAAATGACGATTTATTAACCCAAATATGTAGGTGACACTAATGATGTACTTCCTCTGTTCTAAAATAAGTGTCAGTTTTAGTTTACCACCAAAACCATGACGCTTATCTCGCTTTTTGCAAGACAGATAGACCGCTCGCCTAAAGAGAGATCTGATCTGGGTCAGCCAAATATAGTGATTTTGGCTTCATTCCTGTGCGGCTTGCTCGCTCCCTGGTGGTCTTTTGTGTTTTTTTCTCAGTTTTTTGTTTCAATCTTTTTTTTCTTTTCCTTTTCCTTTTTTCCGTTTTTTGTTTGTGTTTACTTTTGTTGTTTCATCTTTCTTTTTTCTAAAATTTTACAAAAGTACTTTAAAAAACACATTTTTTAAATGTGCGTGTTGGGATGTGTAATCTAGCTGCAGGAATCTGCATCAACACGCATCCTCGGCCCCCCTCTCTGTCGCCTTACGTTGGTGAGCAATCTAATCTAAACTCAACCTCACCTGCATCTTCATAGTGATCTAGGAACTAGATTCGTAGCGTGTTTTTTTTTTGTTTTCTATTACTTTTCCCAGCAATTTTGCCCAACTGACGTGTTTTGGCATGCCCCCTAGTCTATTTGCTTGGTATCCTTTTGCTTATTCGGTTTTGGGTGTGAGCGGCTGGTTCTGATAGTTGAGGTCATTTGTCGTGTTACTTCCAGGTGAGGTCGTAGGATAATGGTTACAAACAACAACACGTATAGATCAAATTCCTCCTGGTTGTGCTCATCCCACACACGTACACGTTTTCTTTCCTACGGCTGTAAAAGTTCTTCAACTTGGCCTTAGGTACACATCAATGTCGTTGCCGGGTTGCTTAGGCCTTGCATGAACACTAGCATCATAATAAACTTCCGCTTCATGCACAACCAAGGAGGAAGGAATTAGATACATAGAGTCACAGGCCAGGTGCTATGATTGCTGCTCTGCTCCCCAAAAGGATTAATGTCATCCGCGCTTAAACCAAACCATACGTTCCCTGCTTCACCTGCAAAGTCCCCCACGTTCACTCGATTTTTCTCCACCGCGACTCGTCAGCGGGTGCTCTCAACTTTCCTTCTTTCTTATAGTCCTCTTTGTGCCATCGCATCAACTTGGCATGCTCTTTTTTTCTGAACAGATGTTTCAACTATGGTATTATAGGAGCATACCACATCCCTTGGCAGGAACCCTCTTCCTGGGGCGCTTGCCCTCAACATCACCAGGATCATCTTGTCTGATATTATACCGCAATGCACCGAATACCGGGCATGCGTTCGAATCCTCCTACGCACAGTGGTAGAGGATGCAGTCATTAGGATATGCATGTATCTTCTGCACCTCCAATACTAGAGGGCATAGAACCTTATTTGCTCCGTATGTACTGTCTGGCAATTCGTTATTCTTTGGAAGCTTCTTCTTCAATATTTTCAGTAGATTCTCAAATCCGTTGCCAGATACACCATTGTCTACCTTCCATTGCAGCAATTCCAGTGTGGTACCGAGCTTTGTGTTGCCATCTTCGCAATTTTGGTACAACCCTTTTTTGTGATCCTCTAACATGCGATCGAACTTCAACTTCTCTTTTTCACTTTGGCATTGTCTCTTTGCATCAACAATGACCCGACGAAGATCATCATCGGGCACATCGTCCGGTTCCTCTTGATCTTCAGCTTCCCCCTTTGCAACATCATCGTATTCAGGGGCGGATAGTTGTCATCATCCTCTTCTTCTTCGTTGTCTTCCATCATAACCCCTCTTTCTCCGTGCTTGGTCCAAACATTATAGTGTCACATGAAACCCTTCTCAAGCAAGTGGATGTCAAGGGTTATTGAGTCAGAGTAAGACTTTGTATTCCCAAATAGGGCATGGACAACACATAAAACCATTCTGCTTGTTTGCCTCACCCACTTCGAGAAAATTATGCACGCCCTTAAGGGGGTACTCCGAGGTGTGTCTGTCACCGTACATCAATTGTTGGTTCATCTACGTGCATTACATATAATTAAGTGTGTCAAAATCATTACAGAACATCATGAATAGATAAGTGACCAAATTAATAGAAGTTCATCATCACATTAAGTTCATACATAGTTCTCATTGAACAACATATAGCTCTCTAGAGTATCTAATTAAACCATACACATGAACCTATGTAAAACATTTCAATGCAATAACAAATGTGATCATAATCGCAACTAAGATAACAATTGATCCAACGACATAATGATACCAAGCCTCAGTATGAATGACATATTTCCTAATCTTTCTAATCTTCAAGTGCATTGCATCCATCTTGATCTTGTGATAATCGACGACATCCGCAACATGCAACTCCGATGTCATCTTCTCCTCCTTAATTCTTTTCAATTTTTCTTCAAGCAATTGTTTTTTTTTTCAACTAAATTTGACCTCTCGACAAGAGGGTCGGTTGGAATTTCTGTTTCACATACCTCCTAGATTAAAACATCTATGTCACGTTGGTCGGCATAACTAATTGTCATATATGCTAAATGAAACAAATAGTTATAAAAGATACTATACCACATCTGAATCATAGACAGGACGAGGGCCGACGGGGGCGGATACCAAAACCATCGCACTATATGATAACAAAAAATAATAAAAGAAAATTATACAAGTATTTATCTAAATCATACAAGTAAGACTTTTTTCTTTTAGAAAGAAGATAAGAACAAGAGGCTCACCACGATGGTGCCGGGACGAGATCGGGGCAGGCCATCGATGGCGGTGAGGACAGGAACGGGACGGGACAGACCGCCAAACCTAGACAAATCTTGAGTAAAATGAAGCTTGGAGGTCGAGCTTGGAGAGGAGAAAGCTTAAGTGTGGCTCGGGCATTTCATCGAGCACCTCATGTGCATAGGAGGTGAGCTAGAGCACCACGAACCTCTTCCAGGGCCGGCCAAAAAAACAGAGAAGGGGCGGGGGTATATATAGGCCTCTCTTTAGTCCCGGTCTGTGGCTAAAACCGGGACTAAAGGACAACCTTCGGTCGCCGTTCCAGCCACCAACCGGGACTAAAGGTGCTGGGCCAGGAGCGAGGCCCATTGGTCCCGGTTCGCGTCTGGAACAGGGACAAAAGGGGTCAGACGAACCGGGACCAACACTACTAGAAAAACGGTTATAGCTAGTATGTACATTAATGGCGCACTATACATGTGGTGCGCCACTGCTATATAGCAGTGGCGCATCATGTGTAGGTGCGCCATTAGTAACCAAAACAGTAATGGCGCACCAGGTGAAAAGCGCACTCTGCATAGGTGCGCCATTACTATGTCAAACTTAGTAATGGCGCACCTATACAAAGTGCGCCATTACTAACTTTGACCAAGGTTTGACCAAATCGTACACATAGTAATGGCGCATTTGTGAAGGTGCGCCATTACTAAGTTTGAAAATTTTCACCAAATGCACCCCCTCGGACCGCCTTTTCAGTTTTAAAAAATGAAATAAAATGATGGAAATGTCAAAAAAATAAAAGAAAATAAGTTCCCCATGTGATATGTGGTCTAGTTGTTGGGAAAATTTACAAATATGAATTTCGACTTTATTTGCAAAATCTCTCTGGAATTTAGTAAAATGAGCATAATTTTTGCATACGAACTCGGATTAAAAAGTTTTTTATATGAAAAATCATCTACTCGAAAAATTACATCCGAATTCAACCGGGGGAACCCCGTTGAAGATTTTTAGAATCCCCAAAAACCTAACAGAATAAAAGATACAGGGCTTTTAAGATCTAGAGGGGGAAAATGGAAAAAAATTCAAACTTAGTAATGGCGCACCATTTGCTAGGTGCGCCACTAGTAACATAACAAAAATTGGTTTTGAATTTTTTTTGGAAAAAATATTCAAAATATGATACGTAATATGACCGGGAAGTTTGAAATATTTTTTCAACATTTCATCACACTCATGAACATGAACAAAGTCCTAGACATCAACAAGCACTAGTAGAAAAAGGGTCAAACGTGAAGCACATTAGTGCCGGTTTGAATTTGAGCCGGCACTAATGTATACATTAGTGCCGGTTCCAACGGCTAGCCAGGCCGCTTTCATTAGTACCGGTTCGTGGTGAACCTTTAGCACCGGTTCGTGCCACGAACCGGTACTAATGAGAGTGGTGGCAGGATGTTGTCAGAATGGGGCCCCTCCAGGCCCTTTAGTACCGGTTCTTGGCACGAACCGGTACTAAAGGTCGTCCTACATAAACCCTTCGTCCACCCGAGCTCGCTCTGTTCTTCCCCTTTCCCCTCTCCTCTCTGTTCTTCCCCTCTTCCTCTCGAGCTCATCACACATTTTGCCCAAAATTTGACAAGATTTGAAGGCCCCCATCCATTCAAATGATCAAAAAGGTTAGCAACTTTGTCCTTTCATCTCTCATTGCTAGATTAGCTCTTGCTATGCTTTATATAGTGATTAATTTGTGAGTTTAGTAATTTGGGAGGAAATATATATATGTGCTAGTATTTGATTTATATGCAATTTGAGGTCAAAAATAACACTTAGTTTGCATATGTAGGTGTGGTTTACTTCCGTCGTAACCACCGTCGATCGCCCGCACCGTTCCGTCGCCGGCACCACCTTGTGGTGAGCCTCTTGTTCATGAAATTTTATATAAAAATTGATGTTTGTGTGATTTGGATATATAGTTACTCGTATAATTATCTTACCCGTACGTTGTTTGTTATACATATAGTGCCATGGTCTTGATATCCGTCCCCGTCGGCCCTCGTCCTTGTTATGATTCGGATGTGGTATATATATTCTCTTTTAAAACTAGTTGCATTTCGTGTTTATGACAAATTATGCCCATAAAGTTGACATAGAAATTTTTTCTAGGAGGTATGTGAACCGGAAATTCCAACCGACCCTATTGTCGAGAGGTTAAATTTAGTTGAAAGAGAAAACGAGTACTTGAAAGAAAAATTGAAAAGAATTGAGGGGGAGAAGATGGAATTGGAGTTGCATGTTGCCGATGTCGTCGATGATCACAAGATCAAGATTGAGAAAATGCGCTTGAAGATTAGAAAGATTAGAAAATATGCCATCGATAGTGAGGCTTGGTATCATTATACTGTTGGATCAATTGTTACCTTAGTTGCGATCTTGATCGCATTTGTTGTTGCATTTAAATGCTTTATCTAGAGAGTTATTTGTTTGTTGCATTTAAGTGTTGTATGAACTTTATGTATGAACTTGTATTAATTTGGTCTATTCGATGTTGTGTAATGAAGATGAGCCGGCAATGGATGTACGATGACCGATGCTCTCCCCTTGAGGGCGTGCATACTTTTCTGCTTGCGGCTGAGGCAAACAAGCGGGCGGATGGTTTTATGCCTTGTCCATGTGCTGGCTGTAAGAATGGTCACAATTACTCTACGTCAAGAACCATTCACGTCCACCTGTTTGAGTCCGGTTTCATGCCCCACTATAATGTTTGGACCAAGCACGAAGAAAGAGGGCTTATGATGGAAGACAATGAAGAAGAGGACGACGACAGTTATCCTGGCCATGGGTTCCCTGAATACGATGATACAACAATGGGGGAAGAAGCTGAGCCGGTAATGCGGGAAGAAGCTGAGCCGGCAAATGCGGGAAGAAGCTGAAGAAGAGGCATCAGATGAGCCCGTTGATGATCTAGGTCGGGCCATTGCCGATGCAAAGAGAAACTGCGCAAGTGATTTGGAGAAGAAGAAGTTGCAGCGCATGTTAGAGGATCACAAAAATTGTTGTACCCGGATTGCGAGGTGACAAGAAAAGCTGGGCACCACATGGAGTTGCTGCAATGGAAGGCAGAGAATGGTGTATCCGACAAGGGATTTGGAAAGTTGCTGGTAATGATAAAGGATATGCTTTCAAAGGACAACGAATTGCCCGAGAGTACGTCTGGTTAAAGAAGGTTGTCTGCCCTCTAGGGTTAGAGGTGCAGAAGATACATGCATGCCCTAATGATTGCATCCTCTACCGCGGTGAGTACGAGGATTTGAACGCTTGCCGGTATGTGGTGCATTGCGCTATAAGATCAGCCGCGATGACCCTGGTGATGTCGAGGCGAGCGCCCAGAAGAAGATTCCTGCCAAGGTGATGTGGTATTCTCCTATAATACCACGGTTGAAACGTTTGTTCCAAAGAAAAGAGCATGCCAGGGCGATGCGATGGCACAGAGAAGACCGTAAGAAAGACGGAAAGTTGAGAGTACCCGCTGACGGGTCGCAGTGGAGAAAAATTGAAAGAAAGTACGGGAAGGATTTTGCAGATGACACAAGGAGCGTATGGTTTGGTCTAAGCGCAGATGGCATTAATCCTTTTGGGGAGCAGAGCAGCAACCATAGCACCTGGCCTGTGACTCTATGTTTGTATAACTTTCCTCCTTGGTTGTGCATGAAGCGGAAGTTCATTATGATGCCAGTGCTCATCCAAGGCCCTAAGCAACCCGGCAACGACATTGATGTGTACCTAAGGCCATTAGTTGAAGAACTCTTACAACTGTGGAATGGAACAGGTGTACGTGCGTGGGATGAGCACATGGGGGAAGAATTTGACCTAAAGGCGTTGCTGTTCGTGACCATCAATGATTGGCCTGCTCTCAGGAACCTTTCAGACAGACAAACAAGGGATACCGCGGATGCACGCACTGTTTGGATGATACCGACAGATATATATTTGAATAGTTGTAAGAAGAATGTGTACAGGACATCGCCGATTTCTTCCGAGCAGGCATCCCGTAAGAAAGAAAGGCAAGCATTTCAAAGGTGAGGCGGATCACCGGACGAAGCCTCGCCACCGCATCGGTGCTGATGTACATGATATGGTCAAGGATTTGAAGGTGATATTTGGAAAGGGTTATCTGGCGGACAACCTGTTCGAAGGACGCCGACGGACGCGCACCCATGTGGAAGAATAAATCTATATTTTGGGACCTGCCATATTGGAAAGACCTAGAGGTCCGCTCCGCAATCGACGTGATGCACGTGACGAAGAATCTTTGCGTGACCCTGCTTGGCTTCTTGGGCGTGTATGGGAAGACAAAAGATACACCTGAGGCACGGGAGAACCAGCAACGTATGCACGGAAAAGACGGCATACATCAGGGTCATGCAAACTACGCTCTTACCAAAGAAGAGAAAGAAATCTTCTTTGAATGCTTCTCAGTATTAAGGTACCGTCTAGCTTCTCGTCGAATATAAAGGGAATAATAAACATGGCAGAGAAAAAGTTCCAGAACCTAAAGTCTCATGACTGCCACGTGATTATGACGCAACTGCTTCCGGTTGCATTGAGGGGGCTTCTATCGGAAAACGTTTGATTAGCCATTGTGAAGCTATGTGCATTTCTCAATGCAATCTCTCATAAGGTAATCGATCCAGAAATCATACCAAGGTTACAGAATGATTTGGTGCAATGTCTTGTCACTTTCGAGTTGGTGTTCCCACCATCCTTCTTCAACATCATGACGCACGTCCTAGTTCACCTATGCGAAGAGATTAACGTTTTGGGTCCTCTATTTCTACACAATATGTTCCCCTTTGAGAGGTTCATGGGAGTCTTAAAGAAATATGTTCATAACCGTGCTAGGCCAGAAGGAAGCATCTCCAAGGGCCATCAAAATGAGGAGGTCATTGAGTTTTGTATTGACTTTATTCCTGACCTTAAGCCGATTGGTGTTCCTGAATCGCGGCATAAGGGCAGACTCGATGGAAAAGGCACGCTAGGAGGGGAACAAATAATATGTATGGACGGACATTCTCTCACTGAAGCACACTACACAGTTCTACAGAATTCCGCCTTGGTGGCTCCGTATATGGATGAACACAAGAATTTGCTACGCCCAAACACCCGGAGCGGTCTCGATGACTGGATTACACGTGAACAAACCAGGAGTTTCGCCAGCTGGTTGCGACACGCACCATGCATGACACCTCTATTGAAGATGACCTGTACTTGCTGTCCCGATTACCATCTTGAATATAATGACTTTCAAAGGGTACGAGATAAATGGTAATACATTTTACACGATCGCCCAAGATAAGAAGAGCACCAACCAAAACAGTGGTGTCCGCTTTGATGCAGAAACCAAGACGGGAAAGGAAACATATTATGGTTATATACAGGACATATGGGAACTTGACTATCGACGTGGTTTAAAGGTCCCTTTGTTTCGGTGCAAATGGGTCAATATGACACGAGGCGGGGTAACGGAAGACCCGCAATACGGAATGACAACAGTGGATCTCAACAATCTTGCGTATGCAGACGAACCATTCGTCCAAGCCAATGATGTGGCACAGGTTTTCTATGTGAAGGACATGTCTACCAAGCCAAGAAAAAGAAAAGATAAGGATGCGAGTGCATCGTACGATGAGCCAAAGCGGCACATAGTTCTTTATGGGAAGAGAAACATCATGGGAGTGGATGACAAGACAGACAAGTCAGAAGATTATGAAAAGTTTGATGAAATTTCTCCATTCACAGTGAATATTGACCCGAGCATACCGTTAAATGATGAAGATTTTCCATGGTTACGGCGCAAAGGGACACACGCGAAGAAAAATTTCACACCCAAAGATCTGGGATGTGATCGGCTTCACTATCATCACTTTCTTTTGTGATTCACACCCAGAGGGGAATCTCTGTAATAGTTAGGGTAGTTATGTGTTTTGGCATTTGAAACGCGAAGAAATTTTATGTGCAAACAAATTCTTTCATGCCTTTACTGATTTTTAAAGTTAAGTTATTCACAAACTAGTGATTCACACTAATTTCAAATAATTCAAAATTTAATATATTCAAATTTGAAAACTACGGGCACTAACAGAAAGTTTGTAATTTTTTGTACCTAAAGCAAAAATATTCACAAAGAAACTCTAAATACACAAAAAAACAACACAAAAATAAATAAAGCAAAAAAAATAAAAAAAGCCCGCCTACTAGGCCAGAGCGGCCTGCATACGACTAGAACCCAACCTGTTGTTGGGCCAGGATGCAGGCCAAAGGCCCAGTGGGCCCACAGGGCAGCACAGAACACGAGGCCCAGTGGGCCTGCTTTGGAGAGGAGCTCGAGAGCTACCGCACGGGGTTTATAAACCAGCATGGTCGCCTCGGCTAGCGAGGTGGGACTAAACTTGCAAGACCGCACCTGCGCTAGTAGCACCCCTTTAGTACCGGTCGTGGCACCAACCGGTACTAAAGGGGGCCTTTAGTACCGGTTTGTGCCACCACCCGGTACTAAAGGGGTCGCTTCGCCGCTTGGCTGGCCAAAACTGGTTTTTAGTACCGGTTGGTGGCTCCAACCGTACTAAAGGCCCTCCTATATAAACAACACTTACGAAAATTTCAGTTTCTCATCTGGCTTCTTCTCCTCTGCCGCTCGCCGCCCGCCAGACGTCTCCATCCTCGTCGCCGCCGCGCCGCCGCCCGTCCCGTCGTCGCCGCCCGTCGCCCCCCGTCCCGTCGTCACCGCCGCCCGCCCTGCCCGCCCCACGTCGTCCCGTCCCTGTCATTGGCGCCGCCTGACGTCCCGTCGTCCGCCGCCGCCTGCCCGTCCGTCCCGTCCCGTCGTCGCCGCCCGCCCCTGTCCCTGCTGTCGTCATCCCGTCGTCGCCGCGCTTGCTTGTCGCCTTGCGCCCCGTCGCCGCTCCCGTCGCCCTCGCCGTGAGCGGTGCACACACACACATACATTTTAGTTTTTAGTTATACAAATAGTTAGAAATTTTTCTGTTTTTTAAAATTGTTAGAAATTTTTCTGTTTTTCAGAAATAGTTAGAAATGTTAGAATTGTTAGAATAGTTAGAAATGTTAGAATTGTTAGAAATTTTTCTGTTTTTAGTTATAGAAATAGTTATAAAAAGTTAGAATTGTTAGAAATTTTTCTGTTTTTAGTTATAGAAATAGTTATAAAAAGTTAGAAATTTTTCTTTTTTAGTTCTAGAAATATTAGAAATGTTATACAAATGTTAGTTATATATATAGAAATGTTATATTTTTTTTGTTTTTAGTTATAGAAATATTAGAAATGTTATAGAAATGTTAGTTATATATAACATTGTTAGAAATGCTATAGAAATGTTAGTTATATAGAAATGTTAGAAATTTTAGTTATCAAAATCCAATCATTAAAAAAATGTTACTTTTTATGGGCATATAGCTAGTATTTGTTCTCGACGATGCCCGACCGCATCCTCGCCGCCGACACGTCATGACGACGTCCGGCTGGCCCATGTCCGGGACTGGGCTCCACCGGGCTGGCACTGGGAGGTGCTGCCTGGAGGGGCGCGCCGCTTGATGAGGAACCTGGCCCCGGGTCCCGTCGTCGACCCTGATCTCGTTTGGTGGCGTTCGCGTGGGCCAGTTTCGGTGCGGAGGGAGCCGGCCCCGCCGGAGGTGGTATGTCGCCGTGTCAGGGAGGAGGATGAGCACGTCCATCGCTACATGGTTGCGTTAGAGGGCGGCAGGTTCTCCAATACCTGGCAGTTTCTTCAAGGATCTCACTTCAGCTATGATCCTGTGAGGGTTCCTTCTCTTTGGGTGTCCACCGCCCGCGCCGTAGGAACCGCGAGTGTCCTAGATTCTTCTATAGTATTCGATCTTTATTAGCTACCTAGCCAGTGATGTATTCGATATTATATCTATTATTCGAGACGATGTATTCGAGATTATATCTATTATTCGAGACGATGTATTTGAGATTATATCTATTATTCGAGACGATGTAATTTGAATACTAAATTGTTTTATATTTCTTTTGGATTAGTTAAATAAAAGCTATGTCGGACAATACCGGCAGAGAGGGAGAACATGCCATGTTCGATATGATACACCATCCTCACGGGCCAGATGATGATCAGAATGAAGAAGATTATGACGTCTCCGAATTTCTAAACAACACCGGAGAGGGTGATATGATATTCGATTGCGACGACCGAATTGATGAAGTCGTGAACTATGATTATGATGATGACGAAGAAAATGTTGATCTTGAAACAAGAAAGACCGGCGAGGTATATATATTTATATAAGCAGGCATCTGGTGATCATCACATGTTTTAAATGACTTGAAGTATATTAACGAATCGATCTTTGTTCTTTCAGCCATCCGGATCAAGCAAATCTTCAGGCAACAGGACGAAACGAGGCCCGAACAAAAAGTTGAAGGATGGCGTAAAGTACAATATCGAGGCAATCAGACCTAATGGCGCACCATTAGCGCCTAAGAAGATTGCGGACAAGTTCGTTCGTCAGTGCGGAGTTCTTGTGAAGGACCAACTCCCGATCTCCCTTCAAGAATGGAGAGAGCCAGCAAAGCCACGTCCAGATGTTACTTTTGTCGACAACAGACAAAAAGGTCTGCTTTGGGATACTCTCATGGAACATTTCACCCTACCAGATCATTTCACAGAAGCAGATGTGCAGAAAGTCAAGGACGCTGCTCTTAGGAAGATGGTGGATGCATTCAAGAACCACAAGAATCCTGAATGGGACAAGTACGTCAAGGGAGGAAGGAAGACTCCAGTATTCGAGGGAACACTAGAGAACCAACGTGCTCATTGGGACGATTTCGTGAAATTCAAGGATTCGGAATTAGCTAAGGAACGGTCGAGAATAAACAAGAAGAATGCCGAAAAAAGGATAAGTTCCATAAGTGGGGCCGGTGGCTATGCGGTGGCAATGCCTAAGTGGGATAAGTCCGAGAAAGAGATGGAGGATGCAGGTGTCACTCCGGTTACTAAGAGCTGGCCCCCCAGGTGCAGGACTTGGTTCTATGCGCATGGGGGGGAGTTGGACCCGAAGACATGCAAAGTTTCGACGAAGGCATGTCTGAACGGAGCCGATGATGCGATACTTGTTGCAATAGAAGAGGCACGATCGGGGGTGTTCCAGCCCAACAGAGAGAACGACGAGCTTACGCGTGCCCTGGGAAATCCTGAACACCCGGGAAGAACACGAGGCAAGGCGCTATTCCATGGTATGAGGGTTTTCAGATGGAACACCGACTACGTAACCCGTGCGAGAAAGAAGATTGCGGAGGAGAAGAAGAGGAAGATGGAGGAGGAGCAGAGGAAGCGGGACTATGAACGCCTTCAAGGCCTAGAAGCAAGTCAAGCGGAATTGGCAGTCAAATTCCAGCGGTAGCAGGAGTAGATCGACTCACTTAGCCAGCAAAGGGGGTCTCAGCAGCTGCAGCAGCTAGCGGATGATCCAGCATTGGATAGCATCGCCCCATCCATGCCGAGAAGCAGCGTGGGTTCCGCCTCTGACGACGCAATGCTGGATAGATACCCCGTGGATGACATCACGGAGAACACTAACTGCGAGCTACACTTCAAAATGAAGAACATATCCATGAAGGTGGCGGACGCCGTTGCTTTTACAAATCCCCCCGAGGCAACCTTCCATTGCAACCCGATTCCAGCGGGCTATGCTCGTGTCTTGGTTGATGAGGTGGTGGACCCATATTCGGAGCTACAGCTTGACATTCCTGGAGGTGACGACGAGCACTTTCTCGGAGAGGCCAAACATCGTATCATCCTATGGAGAAAGGATTGCATCATCTTTCAAGGCCACCGACACGCGTCAGCCGACTCCTCGTCAAGTCCGCCACCGAGTCAGCAGACTCCCGCTCCTGCAAGTCCACCAACGTCAGGCCCTCCTCCTCCTCCAAGTCCGCACATCATCAGGCCCTCCTCCTCCAAGTCCGCAAAGTGTCAGGCCTCCTCCTCCTCCAAGTCCGCCACAGCGTCGACGTCCACTCCTCCTCCAAGTCCGCACAACCTCAGGCCACTCCTCCTCCAAGTCCGCACAGCTTCAGCCCTCCTCCTCGTCCAACTCAGCCCGTCGGCCGTCTCCGCCGCCTCAGCAATCGCAGAAGAGACACCCGCAGCTATGGTGCGAGCGGACGCAGTCGAGGTAGTACATGAAGTACAGGCGGAGGCAAGCGATATAAATATGGTCCAAGCCTCACGCCTCTTCCGCAGAGGCCTTATGACAAGTCCGAGGAGGAAAACGCAGCCATATCGAAGGCCGAGGTGGAAGCCCATTTTGCATCGAAACCGCCACCGCCGCCAAGGGAGAAAGTGCCTGAGGAAACGATTGACCACTTCATTCGTATGGCTCAACCACCAGCTCCCAAGCCTGTTGACACAGACTATGAGCGCCACATCAGGAAGTTAAATCGAGCACTTCTACATAAGGAGGCGAGCTCGGGATCGAGCAAACAACAAGCAGCTGTCAAAAAATGCGGGAAAACTATTCCCCAGCTGGGAGAACAGGCGGCGCAATCGATCCCCTCGCTTGTTGTGCCAACAACACGTGACAGTACGCACACCCAATATTATTGTGGGCAAACAGTTTACGTTCCCGAGGTGGGCAATGTGGTAATAACCAAGGACCATATAATGCAGGCTGGAGTTCTCAACATCATTGTTCGACAACTCCTCGAGATCGAGCCCATGCCTGTGCTTACAGAGGATGAAATAAAACGGAAATATGTCCAGGGAAAACCTTTGGTCAAGCCAGACGAGGTCAAGAAGCTCCCAACGAGAATGTATGAATTGCATCAATGGTACATGGACATTACCAAGAGATGCAATCGAGAGTCCCTCATGGTGCAAGTCAAGAAGGATCATTACTACCATCAGAAAGCTGTGACCGTTGAGTATTCTGAACTGTTTCAGTTATACAATCAAGACGCACTCGACAAATCTATCGTCAGTTGCTATTGTCTGTAAGTGATTTCTTTTTGTAATTTAAGTCTCAAGCTAGCTGTAGTGATCCTTTTGATCAATCATTACCTGTAATTATCCTTACTATATTCTTTTCTGTGGTATTATGCAGGATGAAGATGTATGAAATGAGAAAAAGTGGACGCTATGGCATTTGGTTCATTGACCCAAACACCGTTAATGAATACACATGGCAAATAAATCCACATCATGAAAAGCAGGTATAGGACATCATGCTAGAGTTCTTGAAGCGCCTCAAATACAATGAAGATATACTACTTCCTTACAACTTCCAGTGAGTCACACTGTCTTGTACTACAAATTCTCTGTTTTTGCCTACTAGCTAGCTACATGTTTTTGCTTACATATGCCCGCTTAATTAAGACATGCAAACGTGTGTGCATGCAGATTTCACTGGATCTTGTGTATCATTAAAGTTGACGCCGGAACAGTTGAAATACTGGACTCACTACTCAAAGCAAATACTGACTATAACATCTTGTTTGGGATAGTCAACAGGTAATTTCAATCATTATTAACTATATATCTCGGCCTATTTAGTTTGTCATTTAATGATATGAACTATTTAATAACCCCTTTATTCATTTTCTTTGTCGGCGGGCAGGGCTTGGGCAAGGTTCATCAGCGTCACGGAAGGCGAATGAAAAAAAAGCTTAAATGGTTTCGACCCAAGGTAAGTTATTAAGTAGTACTATCTAGCTAGCTAGCTTCCATCTCTTTAATTATCATGCTTGATTAATTATTATCTGATCAAATTCCATTCTCGTAAAGGCCCTGAAGCAGGCGCAGGGGACTGATCTGTGTGCATTCTGCGTTTGCGAGAACATTCGCATGATGGCGTCCGAAAGGAGCAGATCTTAAAGACAGGAATGGGTACGCTTGTCAGAACACTATTCATAATTTTTACACCATTATCGATATCTAGTCACACAACTAATACACATGCATATTGATCTCTTTCTTAACAGTTCACAGAGGTGCGGGACAAGCTCCTGGAAACGGAGCGCGTAGAAGCACTTCAAGAGGAAATAGCGGGATTTTTGCTCGACCAGGTCATAAATCCGAAGGAAGAATACTATTACCCGCCACCGCCCTATGAACCACTTCCGATTGTCATCGTGCTCAAGGCACCAATTAGGCTAATGCCACTGGCTCAAGGCAACATGCATATGTAGGAGAAATTGTATATAGCTATACATGTGTGTATGTGTGAATTAATTAATATGGTGGTTTGTGAGACATTGATGATATATATATATGCATGATTGGTTCTACTAGAAATATATATATATATATATATATATATATATATATATATATATATATATATATATATATATATATATATATATATATATATATATATATATATATATTTTATCTACCACTGGTGGTAGTTACCACCACTTGAGTTTTGTATGTTGTATGTAGTATCTATCAAACCGGAGAGTATATAGCGTAGTATGTAGTATATAAGAATGTTTAGGTAGTATATATATACTATTTTTTGATAGTATGTATCATATTTAGATTATGCTCTCTTTTATGTACATATATATACGTATTTCACAAATATAATAAAACCATGGGCCAACTTGAATTTTTTCATGCAACTCACTTTTGAGTATCTTATATATAGTATATGAAAATACTTAAAATGATAAAGTAGGATATATACTACCATAAGATAATATATGAGACATGTGGGGTATTTCACAAATATTTCCTACAAGCAGTGGTAGTTACCCCACATGGGAAAATCCATCCTACCACCTGGGGGTAGTTACCCTACATGTCTCATATACTATCTTATGGTAGTATATATCCTACTTTATCATTTTAAGTATGTTCATATACTATATATAAGATACTCTAAAGTGAGTTACATGAAAAAATTTCAAGTTGGCCCATGGTTTTTATTATATTTGTGAAATGCGTACGTATTTGTACATAAAAGAGAGCATACTCAAAATATGATACAAACTACCAAAAAATAATATATATACTACCTAAACATTGTTATATACTACATACTACGCTATATATACTCCGATTTGATAGATACTACATACTACATATAAAACTCAATGGTGATAACTACCACTGGTGGTAGATAAATTTGTATATATATATATATATATATATATATATATATATATATATATATATATATATATATATATATATATATATATATATATATATAACGTACAATGTGTAGTATCGTAAAATACCAGCAAACGAAAAAAAATTAAAATGGAAACACAAAATGAAATGAAAAAAAAATCATAAAACTAAAAACCCCCCAAACCTTATAGTACCGGTTGGTGTTACCAACCGGTACTAAAGGGCTCCAGGCCCCCGGAGCTGGCTCGTGCCACGTGGTTGCCCTTTAGCACCGGTTCGTGCTAAACCGGTACTAAAGGGGGGGGGGGCTTTAGTGCCCACACTTTAGTGCCGGTTATGGAACCGGCACTAAAGGTCCTTACGAACCGGTGCTATTGCCCGGTTCTGCACTAGTGAAGGTTTAATAGGATTGATATGATAGATATATCAACAAGTGCATGTTAAGTGAGCTGATGCTGGGGTTGGATAGAACTCTGAAGTTAAGCGTGCTTGGGCTGGAGTAGTGTGAGGATGGGTGATCTTCCGGGAAGTTTGACCACGGAGTGCGATTTGACTTGAGATTAAGTATATTGACTCGAGATTAAGAAAAAAAACGAAAACAAAAATTACTATTTGTTACTAGTGGCGTGTTAATACTGGCGCACCTATAGTGCGTCATTAATAGCAAAAAGCCACTAACAGCCTTTTTTCTATTAGTGCAATGGCCCCCGAGGCCCGCCGGTGACCTGGCCTCACGAGTCAAGACTGATGCACCCTTTGGTCTCGGTATTAATGCCCTTATCCTAGCCTCAACAAAAACCTTGTTTTCTACTAGTGTTTACTTCTTTTATGAAAATCACTACTACAACACTGACTATTACATGAAAGAATTGCTTCCTTAGTTTAATTATTAAGCATTCCAGTTAATGTAATGTTCGCTTCCAAAGCTCGTCATAACAAACTGCCAATATTGGCACTCTCTAAACAAAAAACTACCAACAATGGCCATATTGAGTTTTTTTTTTACGAATTGACACGAGCCCGATTACTAGTTAGGGAGAAAACTGTAACATTAGTTATTTTAGAGAAACAATAGAATTTCTTTTGACAGTCATAAACATTTTTTAGGGGAACCCTAACATTAGTTGCTCCCACGAATCAGCATAGTCATCTTTCTTTTTTCACGTGCAAAAAAACATAGGCCAAGACTACGTGCCACAACCGAGATCAGATTAGGTCGTCGGTACCCCAATCCACGGTTCCAACGCTCACCATGGCCGAGTCCGAGCCCGTCCACCGCCAACCGACCTCCGCCAACACCACCACTGCAGGCACCCAGATCCCGGGCCCTCCACACGCCGCCACGTAGCCATCACCCAACGTGGTCCAACGCGATCCTAGTTTTTATTAGAAAAGACACTAATATCAGTTTTTTTAGAGAAACCCTAACATTAGTTTTTCTTTTCAGGGATAACCGTAACATTAGTTCTTTTTAGCTAATTAACCCTAGCATTAGTTCTTCCCATGAATCAGCACAAGCATGTTTTTTTTTTCTCACCCGCAATAAAAGCATAGATATCTTTTTATGTTTGTTGGGCCGTAATCCATCACTGAGCTTTTGTAGTGAGGCCAGCCCGTGTATTCCTCACTTCTCCAGTCGAGTACGTCTCCGCTCCCCCCATATCCTTCCGCCGCCGCTTCGTCGCCCACCACCGGAGGCCCCCCGTCCTCGGCTTCTTCAAGAAGGGCGATGGGGAGCTGGTCTTCACACCCATCCTCGACCCCCCCGACCGCATCCCTCGCGCGCGCTTCTCCCTGCGGCCCGGCAGCGACGGCGACGATTTCAGTGGCCCGTTCAATTCCTGGGTTCTGCTCGGGTGCCGCCACGGCTGGGTCCTTATCGTCATCCGGTTTTGGCCTATGCTCCTCGTGTTTCATCCTGTCTCCGGTGACTGCCGCAGTGTGGACATTCCGTCAGATTTCTTACAGTGTGCGCGCGACTTCAGCGGAGCCGTGCTCTGCGCTGCAGGCGATGACCAGGGCCACGTGCACGGAGACTGCCACTCGTGCCCCTTCAAGGTCGTCTTGGTAGGGACCAGAGAGAAACAAGATCTAACCGTCGCCTGGGTTTACTCCTCAGAGACCGGCATGTGGGGAGATCAAGTTTCGACGACGCAACCATGTGCCGGTCTGGTCTACCATCTCCCCGGTATGGTTAACCGTCTCCCCTGCACGCTTGTGGGCAATGTCCTCTACTGGTTGTTACATGGGTCGGACAATGGCATACTCGAGTTTGATTTGGATAGCCAGAGACTAGCTGTGATAGGGAGGCCTTCAAGTGTGGGCATCAACCGCGGCAACAGTCGGATCATCAGGTTAGAGGATGGTTCATCCGATGAGATCATCGTGGAACATGTGGGAGTCAACATGGGTATCCAGATCCCGCTGTTGGTTATTGACCGGAGAAGGTCTCGGTCATGTCTGCATGGTTCCCGAACCCGTAGGGTCTACACACTTAAGGTTCGATGACGCTAGGGTTATAAAGGAAGTTTGTATGTGGTTACCGAATGTTTTTCGGAGTCCCGGATAAGATCCCGGACGTCACGAGGAGTTCCGGAATGGTCCGGAGGTAAAGATTTATATATAGGAAGTCTTATTTTGGTCGCCGGAAAAGTTTCGCGCATTATCGGTATTGTACCGAGAGTGCTGAAAGGGGTCCGGGGGTCCACCTGCCCCGGGGGGCCACATGGGCTGTAGGGGGTGCGCCTTGGCCCATATGGGCTAAGGGCACCAGCCCCAAGAGGCCCATGCGCAAAGGAGACTTGGGGAGGGAAGAGTCCAAGGGGAAGGCACCTCAGGGTGCCTTGGGAGGATGGACTCCTCCCCCTCTGGCCGCACCCTTCCTTGGAGGAAGGGCAAGGCTGCACCCTCCCCTCTCTTGCACCTATATAAAGGGAGGGGAGGGAGGGGAAGCCACACCTGAGTCCCTGGCACCTCCCTCCCTCCCGTGACACCTCCTCCTCTCCCGCAGGTGCTTGGCGAAGCCCTACAGGATTGCCACGCTCCTTCACCACCACCACGCCGTTGTGCTGCTGCTGGATGGAGTCTTCCTCAACCTCTCCCTCTCTCCTTGCTGGATCAAGGCATGGGAGACGTCACCGGGCTGTACGTGTGTTGAACGTGGAGGTGCCGTCCGTTCGGCACTAGGATCATCGGTGATTTGAATCACGACGAGTACGACTCCATCAACCCCGTTCACTTGAACGCTTCCGCTTAGCGATCTACAAGGGTATGTAGATGCACTCTCCTTCCCCTCGTTGCTAGTCTCTCCATGGATAGATCTTGGTGACACGTAGGAAAATTTTGAATTTCTGCTACGTTCCCCAACAAATTTTTATTTTTTTGAGTTTAGATAGGAAAATTGCTTTGAAATTGTGCTATTCTCATGATTACTTGTGTACACCATTTTTTTTCAGTTTGATCTGTGATTTTATTTTCATGTAGCTAAAACTTGTGATGTTACATAGATGTGGATTTAGGATGAGTATCCACTATATATATGACACAAAGTATCCGAGCTCCAAAAGAAACTTAGTGCTATTCATAAAGTAATACCGCATTTGATGAATTTTGTGTCAGGTGTGTTAGAGAGAGAAGTCCATATTACCCATCTAAACTTGTTTTGAAGTTCACTTTACGACCCTTAACTTCACTTCGGTTCAGATTACCCCCCTTAACTTCACTTGTTAAGAAATTTTGTTACTTGCGAATAGAATATTCAAACTATGCTATATTGAACTTCAGCTTTGTTATTTTCCTTGTATATCAATAATATGTACCGTAATTTGTCACCGCAACCTACTTGCGTCACTTGCAAATGGTTTGTATTGTACTTTTATTGGTTATTTCAATTATCCAGAATAGAAAACCAATTTAGAGAAATTTAGCTTAGTGTGCTCTATTCACATAAGTTTGCTATTTCACATAATTCAGCAATATGTACGTGCTTAATTTCATAACTACTTGCCATGCCACAAAAATGAAGAAACATTTTCTGTCCGCACTGCAGCTTGGCTGCCATTAGGAGTTCTCCTGTAGATCAGTATATTTGAATTTTTATTTGTACTCGGATTAAATGGTTCACATTGTTTTTATATAGAAATTTAGCAATATGTTCTCTTTAGTTTGTTCTAAAAAAAATTCATGTAGAAAAAACCTGTAAGGATGGCGGACAAGAAACTTTCTCAAACTTCTAGGAAGAGGGTTGCAGACAAACAAATCAACAAGGATCACCCTGAGCATCATGACAACTCATCGGAACAAGAGACGGGAACATTTAAGTAAGCTTGTGAGGAGGTGATGGCAACCCGAAAGATTGTGAAGGTTCAGAATCAGCAGCCGTCAACAGCTCCTTCTTCAAATCTTTTCTCTGCAATTATATTCAAGCCAAGTTATTCCACTGTTCAAGCAAGTATGGCAGTCTCAGAGCCTCCACCTTCTGATGTTAGCAATGGCAGTGGGAAAAAGTCAGATGCAAAAAACAAGTCCAGTGCCGTATCTGAAGCACCGTCTGAGAACACATGGAAGATAATAGCAAGACATCTGGAATCGAGGGCAAAACAGAAGATGGAGATGCTGTAGAGAAGGCAGTAGATGAAGCTGGAGGTGAAGGTAAAACCAGCAACGATGATGATGAGAAGAAAGATGAAGCTGAATCTGGGACTAAGGATGGATCATCTGATAACAAAGGGTAGTCATCATTGCCAAAATGCTTTCATGGGGCTGGCTGGAAATGGATTTTAAGGCTCTTAAAGAAAGCTCAAATGCTCCCCTGTTTGAGCTAAAGAGTGATGGCTCATAATTCCCTTCTCTCAACATTGGTGCTACGAACAATGGGAGTTCTAGCCCAGAGCTTGCCGCTGCAGCAGAGGCGCCAAAGAAATTTGCCAATCTTTAGATCTCGACCATCTGGTGGATCTTCCATCTTAATTCGTTCCCAAGTCATTTTCTGCAGTTTTAATTTTTTTATTAGTCTAGTCCAATGCTAGAATCTAGTATGAGACTTGAGCTCGTGCTAGATCCTGTACATATTGAATGCAATTAGTTGATGATTCGCATACTGATATACTAGTCGAGGTCACGTACATATTCAGTGCCAGATCATGCATGTGCAATACTTTGTTTGTCCAATTCTGCACTTCTTGATGAACTTTCTGCAGCTTTAAATTTCCATAACAATATGCACGCTCTTGTTCTGAAGTTGGTTTCATAAAACTAATCCACAAGAAATTAGTCGATGATTCGTATACTGGTATGGTCATGATTCCTACTACTTACAGGATTTTGCTAGTAGATGTTTCTATATTGATGGGCAAACTCAGCCTTGCTTTAGTCATTGTGCAATAATTTGTAGTAGCAGATGTTCATTTATTCATGGCTATATCCACATATGAGCATTTCTAATGTTTGAGTATATATATCTTTTAGGCCTTGTTCGGTTCCAACGGATTATATAAACTAGTGAATTTAATCCTTGCAGGGTTTGTGTTATGGTATGATTCAAATTCAAGTATAAAGAGAAAGACTAACTTTTGACGAGCGAGCGGAGCGTGGCCCGTCGCCAATAGGCTTGGGACGAAGTGGAGCATAGAGAAGCCCCCCGTGGTATGGATCAGTATTGACCTAGGTCACTTGTGTTATATATATCCTTTGTAAGTCGCCGCACAGGATGAGTTGATCAGTTGTAAATCCCCGACTTTGTAACCTCCCCGAATATAGTGAAGATTTGTTGGCGAGCGCCCGTGGTTTTTTCCCCTTCGTGTTGGAGGGGTTTTCTAGGTTAAATCCTCTGTCTCCTGCTTATTTTTCGTTGTTCATCGTGTTCGATTGCGTGTCGTATCTCTAACAATTTGGGTGTCTCCACCTAACCCCCACGTGGAATCATTCCACTAGGGGCATTAATCCCTCTCACCTAATCTATGTTTGGTTAATCCACTAGTACTCAGTTGTGGAGCTGCTATAGAGGGAACCAGAAGATCTCCGGTGGCTACCTATTCTCTGTACTAAGGCGGCTGGGGAGATAGGACAAAGCGGAAGCGGTTTCAATGGGGCTTCCTGGCAGGTCGTCGAAGCCAGGCAGCGCCCTTCTCCTACGGGTAGGTTGCACCGCTGCTATCCACTTGTCTCCGTTGCCTCCTTGCCGTCACTTTTGTGGCCTCGCTCAGGATACGAGCACTTCACTCGGATTCCTTCCATGGGGTGCTAGTGGATGATTTTTTCCGCGTGGGTTTGGAGGGGCTTAACTGAAAGAAAAAAAGTTGGTGGGCCAGGTTTAGTCCCCGGCATTGCATGGACTGGCCTAGAAACCTCTCGAGGTTGGGTGTAACCGAACATAGCCTTAAGGAAAATGATGTTCGCCTCCCTAGTAGTTTTGTAAATTATTTGTGCAATCCCTTGAGTTTCATCCATCCACAACAAATTCCTACCCAGCAAGCCATGTCATGTGATGCTCATTTCGTGGCGCCACCAACATTTGCATCTGAAAAGAATCAAATTAGAGCATCGAATAAACGATCCAAGCAAGTCCATGTTGAAATTGCAGGCAATGACGGAGAAAGTAAAACTATGAAGAGATTTTCTTGGACATCATAGGAGGACGAAATATTTTCATGATTCATGTTCCACTCGACTTGAACAACAACACGGGGCGAATTTGCTCTACCACCTGAAGTCATCATCGGTCCTCTACAAAGAAGCTCTGCCATTCATGACTGGCCAATACATGTAATGTCGTCAAAATTTGGTGAGTGAGTCCTTGGGTGAAAATGATACATTTTTTCTCACTGGCATTACTTGTTCCCTTGCCTAAACTTTCATGGTTGCTGTCAATTTAAGAAGGCCATTGTGGAGGTCTTGGTCGAGTTCTTCATTGGCTCCAAGCTGCTTTTGAGGGACATCGCCACGTGTCAGGTGCTCCATAATCTAAGTCTCACATGACGCATGCTTGGAGCTCAACCATGAGTAGAGCATGTGATGTGTTTGCAGGTCGAGACGACTAAACCGACTAAGTCCCAAAAAACAATGTATAGTTTTTTAACGCAATGTGAATGCAACTATGACATTTTAATCTTTTACGAGAGACACTATAACGCTCACTGTTACCCAAAAAAATTGTGTCTTTAGATTTATTAATTATTAAATCTTACAGTTAAGTGGAATGTTCGCTTCCCAAGCTTGTCACATAACAAACTACCAACGTTGGCCGTATTGAGTTTTTTTGTATGAATTGACACGTGCATTGCACGCGTTTGATTTTTCTTTTTCTGCAAAATACGTGCCCGATTACTACTTAGAGAGAAAACTGTAACATTAGTTGTTTTAGAGAAAGCCTAACATTTTTTTGACAATCATAACATTTTTTTAGAGAAACCCTAAAATTATGAATCAACATAGGCATCTTTCTTTTCACCCGCAAAAAAAGCATAGCTAATTTTTTTTACGGTTAAAATCATAGATTTTTTTTAGACAAGGTTAAAAGCATAGGTAATTAGGTATCTTTTATGTTTGTTGGGCCGTAATCCAAGGGTCAGTGAGGCCAGCCCGTGTACTCCTCACTATGCGTCTACTCCAGTGGGAGTACGTCTCCGCTCCCCCCATTTCCGTTTCAAACAAACCCTACCCCACATCCACATCCAGATGACCCACCAGGCCGGCGGCGACGAGATGGCCCTCCGCCGCCGCCACCACCCGCCGACGGCCGCGCCGCTGGAAGACGAGGACCTCCTCGGGGAGATCCTCCTCCGCGTCCTCCCCCCAATGCCCTCCTCGCTCCCCCGCGCCTCCCTCGTCTCCAAGCTATGGGGAGGCGTCGCCGCCGCCCCCTCCTTCCGCCGCCGCTTCGTCGCGCACCACCGGAGGCCCCCCGTCCTCGGCTTCTTCGAGAAGGGCGACGGGGAGCTGGTCTTCACACCCATCCTCGACCCCCCCGACCGCATCCCTCGCGCGCGCTTCTCCCTGCGGCCGGGCGGCGACGGCGACGATTTCAGTGGCCCGTTCAATTCCTGGGTTCTGCTCGGGTGCCGCCACGGCTGGGTCCTTATCGTCATCCGGTTTTGGCCTATGCTCCTCGTGTTTCATCCTGTCTCCGGTGACTGCCGCAGCGTGGACATTCCGTCAGATTTCTTACAGTGTGCGCGCGACTTCAGCGGAGCCGTGCTCTGCGCTGCAGGCGACGACCAGGGCCACGTGCACGGAGACTGCCACTCGTGCCCCTTCAAGGTCGTCTTGGTAGGCACCAGAGAGAAACAAGATCTAACCGTCGCCTGGGTTTACTCCTCAGAGACCGGCATGTGGGGAGATCAAGTTTCGACGACGCAACCATGTGCCGGTTTGGTCTACCATCTCCCCGGTATGGTTAACCGTCTCCCCTGCACGCTTGTGGGCAATGTCCTCTACTGGTTGTTGCATGGGTCGGACAATGGCATACTCGAGTTTGATTTGGATAGCCAGAGACTAGCTGTGATAGGGAGGCCTTCAAGTGCGGGCATCAACCGCGGCAACAGTCGGATCATCAGGTTAGAGGATGGCAGTGTTGGCCTTGCTGTATTTTTGTATCCGAGCTTCAATATGTGGAAACGCAAGGTCAGTAGTGAGGGTGTTGCTTCATGGGTGCGGCACAAGATTATTGACATTCACAAGATCATTGGTCTGCCACATCGGATTAAGACAGGGAAGGGAGCTATAGTGGGGTACTCCGAGGATGCTAACGCGGTTTTTATATCGGTGTCTGGCTATTTACAATACTATACCTTCATTGTTCAACTTGAGTCCATGCAGTCCAGGAAACTTAATCAAATATTTTTCAAGAATTCCTACCATCTGTTCGCAGATTTCTATACTGCAGGTAATTGCTTACCTTTACATCATAGGAGTAGCTGAATCTCTGCTTATTGTTCATACATGGTTGTAGGAGTGTCTTTACTGTGCTTCAAAGTGTTTGCTAACAACTTAGTTATCCTTTTCTCTTGATCGTTAAAATTAATAGTTTTTTTCTATAATTGAACTGTATTTGTCCTGAAAGGTAGCAACATATTTTCACTATTTATTCTATCATATCATTTCCGCGAAGGTTAGCAAACATTCTATATAACCTCATTGTGAGGGACCATCCTAGCTAGTCTGATCAGTGGGTGTGCACACGCCCCGGGTTTGGTCTGCTGTCCTAACATCAGGTTCTTGCAGCATTTAGAAAAACATTGTGATAATTGGTCAATTTGATTAAGATAAGTGTAGTCAATGGCACCTTTCATGCAAAGCGTACACCTTAAATTTAAGTATACCTTACTCTAAAGGGGACTCCATTGCTTCAGCATTTACACTTTTCGTTCTAGCAGAGGATTCTCTATCAACAATATAACTTAGTAAACATATCATTCTATGTAGCATGTTTCTTATGTCCAGCTCTTGATGTTGTATTACGACTAATTAATTAATAATACATATGGTTAAGTTGCTGACATCTACAAATAACGAACGAATATGTCAAACAAACCTTACCCTGTTTCATGATCGTGCTGCTGATAAATGCTTATCCTATCCCCCCCCCCCCCCCCACACACACACACACACACATTTTAACATGCTGACTGAATGGTTAGAAATTTATACCTGTGCGGCTCATACTCAATTGTTATTTGTCAAATTACTGGAACTCGTGTCTTGGTTTTACTCACCTCTTTTTAGTTTAATAATTTTTTGGACTGGATTCTCTGTGTTTGATATGGCGATCACACATGACCATTTTGACGTGCAATCGCCAATGGTAAACAGTATAGGTGTCATCTCAATGCCCAGGAAATATTGCTATCGCTCACGCTCCTTCCGCTACCTTCCTAGCCTGACCTAGCCGTCCTCTAGCCTCCCTTCCGATGAATCCTTGCCGGCGGCCCTCCCAACAACATCCCCACCCCTCCCCGGAGCGCCCCGTGTTGTGGCATCCTCTGGCTCTTGTTCTGGCGACCATGCTGAATGGGGACACCGGGCCTACCATTTGTCATCATTGGGGAGCTATGCCAAGGCGATCCCATGTCACCACAGTTGTTCGTCCTAGCCGTTGACACTCTTGGCCGCTTGTTCAAGCGCGCCACCGTGATGGGGATCCTTTGTCAGCCACAGCCTCGAAGTTCGATCCTTCCCATCTCGCTCTCTGCGGATTATGTGGTCCTGTTTTGCTATCCCCAGCCCGACGACTTTTCTCACGCCGTGGATGATTTGGAAGCACTGAAGCTGCGAGGCAAGGCACACCAAAGCTGATGCGCAAAGGGCTCGCCTCCGCGACGCTTCTCATGCCTTGGATGATTTGGAAGCACCGAAATGTGATTGCATTTTGACCGTTCAGGGCCTTCTTTTAACACATTGGTCGTGGAATCAAAGATGAGGCTAGCCTATGGGCTAGGGCAGGTGCCACCGGGCTTAGAACTGTGCTACCCACGACCTGGGACGTGCGTTAGTCTTGCTCCCTACCTGTAACTTATCTCTTAGGAGGACTGTAACCAAAAACTCTCTCTTTTCAATGAAATGAAGCGCAAAGGTCCTTCATGTTTTCTAAAAAAAAATCACTCATATGCCCCTAAATTCAGGTATCCATTGCTATTATGTACTGTCATCTTGACTTTTCGTGTATGTTTTATTTCATTTGTCATTTGGTCGTGTGAAGAATTTCTCAAAAGAATCTGATCATTCCGTTGCAACAGTTACACACCAAAACAAATTGAGTAATAAATTGGTTACTATTCATAATACCTGTTTCACAGAATTTTGTCTAGATGTCAAGATGATTATTGTTTACAAAAAAAAAACAAGGCTGCGAGGATAATCCCTCTGCTGCTGCATTACTTTAACATTTGAGAGTATTGTTAGCAGCTTCCAATTGTTCGATAACTCGTAATTATTAATGCTTGTTCATACTTGGGAATCTGGTGATTTGAGAACAACCAGAAAATGCAACATTATTTGAAATGAATATTGCGTCCTTTTTGACAATTTCATATTTTAGCGATGTTAGGGTGGCCTTGAGCCTTATTTGGGTGCTCAAACACTGGGTTTCTCAAGCTATTTTACCTTATCTTTACTCGAGAAAGTTCAGTCATTAATTCGGTGATGGTGAAGTTAATTTTTACTAGTATTTTTGAGCTATGCCTTGGGTAGTCATCACTAATGAGATTGGTTGCTGCACAGGTACAGTTCCAGCCATTGAGCCAACACAGCAGCAAAGTATTGTTCCAGCAATTGAGCCACCACAGCTGCAGGGTACATAATCCTATATTGTCATACATCTTGTGAACCTTGCAATTTCGTATGATCTGCATATTTCTCTTAATGAGATGAATGACTCATACCAAGTGGGCACCTCGTGTTTAGCTGTGAGAGAGAAAAAGCCTTGAGACTTTGTCAATTGTCTCTTTATTTTACTACTAGTTCAACTCAGACATTTGTTCTTCCATACAATACCTTATCACTAATGTCACAACAATCATGATGCTGTGGTATGCCTGGCTTATGTATTCTTCTTTTTTTGTGGGGAAACTACCTATGTGCTAGTTGATACTAGTTGTCACTTGTAAGAGATAGAACCTCATTTCCTATGCTATCCCTATCATAGGACAAGTTGATTCCTGGGTGTTGGGGCTCTGAATGGAATTCTGAACCCGTGTGTCTCTGCACTCTTTTCCTCTAGTGTTGCCAGTATAGTTTTGATAGTTGACAACTGAGGGTGCAACTTTTGGATGGTTTTGAGTTTTGGGGGGTAAATTAAACCAAGGCAATAGTCGGGGAACCAAAAGTAGAGTTTTTCCTAGGTAGATCATTAACTACAGTGTGGCTACAGTAAAAATAGGATGTATTCTCTGAAATCTGAACAGGTTTATGCATTAATTAAATCGGGAAAGCAAATCCAATCCCACCACATGTAGTACAGTATGAATGTATTACTGGCTGTTTGTTTTCATCGAAGCTGATGGACTTCGGTAATTTGCTCGCTGCTTCTCTCGTAGTGGGGCCTCCGTCCTCCTGCAGCAGCCGATTTTCATCACGTCATGTTTTGTGGTTCGACTTCGTTTTCACCACATCCCTTTCTCCTTTTCACAAATCCTTTTTGACCATTGTCCCACATTTGCCATGAGGCAAAGAGTTAGGTTTGGTAGAAATGCCGCTTCGTGTATGTGGCAGGGCCGAGCAGACGCTGATCTCATTATCCAAGAGGTCATATCCTCAGTATCCATCCAAGTTGTGTCGATGTTTAGGTCAGCTTATTTGCTTGTGTCGATGTTTAGGTTAGCTTATTTGCCTTCGCTTTTCGGCACAGCCATATCCTCGTTTGATGTGTGTCTTTCTGCTTGAGAGCTGCTCTGTAGTTTCCTTTCTCACCCTACTCTTCGTTGGTTAATCTGCCTAGCGCTTTCCACTGGGCCCTAGTTACTCTTGGGCCCAGCAGCCACGTGCTCCTTTCCATGGTAAGAACCGATCAAGCGAGTGGCCCAAGCCTACACCTCATGATGAATAATAATCCAGCCTCTCCCCACCCGACTCTCTGTGCACTCCTTCTCCATTGTATCCGGTGCCTTGTCAAGCTACTGCGCCCGTATTGGGTGACTGTCATGCTAGTCCTTGTGTGATGGAAAGGGGATCACTGCATGTAGCCGTCGATGTCAGCCTCTTCCATGGGGATCAAGGCAACTACATTTACATCCACAATGATGGACGATGGTGAAGCACCAAGCCCATGGACCCATCTAAATTTTTTCCTGTTTTGTGCAGCAATATTTTGTTACTAAACGTCTCCCATCTATAGTTTAGCTATTAGTTAGATGGTACAGAATGAAGAAGATTTGCTACTTCAGTTATAACTACATTTTAGGGAAAGGAGCTCCACACATCTATAGTTTGGCTCACTGTTTTTGAGTCGAACCACTAGTCACGAATAGTCGATGAGTCGTAAAAAAAAGTTGACTCAACAACGTGTCGACGAGTCGTGGCTAGTCGCAACTACAGGGTCAACTATTCAAGAGTCGCTACCTCAGATCGACTCATCGACTCGAAAACCTTGGTTTGGCTATTAGTTACTCCCTCTGTCCCATAATATATGAGAGTTTTCTACACTACACTCTTATATTATGAGACGGAGGGAGTAGATGACATAGAATGAAGAAAACTTGCTACTTCAGTTACAGCTACCTTTTAGGGAAAGGGACTTCTGTTAGTTTGTCGGCTCGCGGCACAAATCAGAATTGCATACATTTTTCTGCATTAGAACTAGAGTAGAAAGTGAGAATTGGATCCACTGCAAATCTTTATTTATTTTTTATGCTTGATGCAGGTGGTTGCATGATTCAGTTGATCAGTAGGATTTTCATCTGCACCAGGTATACAATTATTTAAATTGCTTCCTTTGTATGTTTCAGCTGAGCATACTTTGTATCACCATGAATCATATAAAAACTTCATCAATTGCAGAGTCATAGTTAATGTTTTTATAGGATTTTTACATTGGTCTCATACATGAAGACTAGAGAAAATGAAAAGTAAATAGTTTCTAAGTAAAATACTCCCAGTATATTTGATTCACATGGCCAGCTGCTCCAAATTGCATCTAACTAGTCATCTCAGTGCTTCTAAAATTCATGTGTCATTTTCATTTGGATTTGGTTCTCTTATCAGCATTTGGTGGTTTTCCCTTCTCATATCTGACTGTAATGTGGTGTAAGAACTGGTTATATTCCGTTGAGCAATTAATGGAAAGGTGTGAAGGCCCGGTTGGGAGAAAAATCAGCACTTGGTTGTATGACTTGAATAGGAGAACAGTGGGCAGGTAAGCACTATGTAGTAAGAAAAAGGGCATGCTAATTTAGTTTTCGTTAGTTTTCACTGTTATTACCATCTGTTTGCAGCTTCCCAAAAATGAGTGGTGTCATGATCATTTGACAGAATGAAGAAAATAAAGGAACATAGGCCGATAGGAATGGAACTTGTGAGTTAGTAGTACCTTGCTCAGATTATCAGTTTGTACGGCAGCAATACATATCAGTAAAAGCAAAAGAATGTTTATGAAGCAGTTTTCGACGTGGTATCAGATTATCAGTAAAACCAAAGCATGACATAGCTATACATTAATTTTTTTTTGAATCATAACTTTGCGTCTATATCAGATGCATACTGTTCTCCAAAATATGTATGTGCTCCCGTATTGGTATTTTTTTACGAGGTGAGATCTTATGCTCTGGTTGGACCAATGAACCAGTTCGTTATTTGTCCTACATGTATTATAATTATGGATGTTATAAAATTGGTACTTTCCATTTGCGGCAGTTTCCTTGATTCGGTAGTTGCATTGTGTGCATCAATACGTTGCTCGATGGATTAGTCTCCAGCTCATATCAGTAGTTTAGGCCACCATTTAGCTTTTGGACCCAGAAGTTGGAAAGTTTGGCTCGGCTAGCTGCAGGAATTGCACTAGAATGGAAAGTTGGAGAAGTTGCAGCTTCTTAGGGTGTGTTTGGTTCAGAACGAAGTGTAATGGAGTGTCGTCGTTCCAGTCCACTAGAATTGGTCGGTTCTGTGTCCTTGTGTTTGGTAGGGGCAACTCAAAATGGGATAGTTACATTTTGGTGTTTGGTTTTAGAGATGGAATAAAATGGATATGTTATCTCACCTTGAGCTAGATTCGTTTTCAGTCAAACAAAAATCGCTGAATAAAGTGGCCATCCATCCATCATGCAACAAAGGCAGATAAACGTTGAATTGGATTTCAGAACAGGAGTGTTAGCATAGATTCATGAACCGAAGGCTTGAGCACGCTCTGCCAAAAACAAATCACAGAGAAAAACAAAAGGAAAAGATTGGGACTCAAGCACAAGATGAACAGCACCCACCCAAATACCAAAGTTTGGATCTGATTGCTACAAGAAAAAGGTGCTTCTTTTCTGATTTCACTCCTGGCGGGGTGTGCTCAGGGGATGCCAACAGCCGGTGCTTGGAGCGGCTGCTCCAGCAAGCGTGGTGGCTTGGTGCTTCCCGGCGTGTCGCGTGAGCACGGCGACAGCATGGCCTCCCCGGCCTTGCTCGTATCATCTTCCTTGGCCTCCGTCGGCTCGACACAGCTGGTGCATGGAGTGCGGATGTGGTGCCCGAGTCTGCTATGTACTGGTGGCGGTATCCTCCACCGGCGACGAACGCCCGCCTCACAGGAAGAGAGAGGGGGGGGGGGATGGGCGGGCAGAGGTCATGGGTGGCCATCGAGGGAGAGAGAGGGGCAGAGGTCATGGGCAAGCGAGGCGTTCTGCATGGTCTGGCCAATTTGGAGGAACTACCCTGTTCGCCATGTAGCAGGAATATCCCTCTCCAGAACCAGTGTGTTCCATTCCATTTTTCAACCAAACACGAGAATCACTCCCAGGTGCAGGTCCAACCCATTACATTCCACTTCATTCCCCCAAACCAAACACACCCTTAAGAATTTGGTTTGTTGGAAACCCCCTTCGGTCCAGCTTTTAGCTTTTGGACCCAGAAGTTGGCAGCTGAAGCTGAACCAAGCACAGCGTTAGCTATCTGTGCATTTTAGGCAAACATTTGTGTAGACTTTGTTGTCTGTGGTATGCCATTTTTAACTACATGGAGTATCCATTGTCATTTTCTTTGTTACATTTATCCTATAGGATACCTGCTATTGCCGCATCGGCCCTTCATGTACACCCGTTTGATAAAACTACAATAATTGAGCATCATGTTTATCCATTTTTCCTTACTATATAATTATTACTTTTACTATATTTTAAGCTTATATGATACTCCCTCCGTTCACTATTATAAGATGTTCTAATTTTTTTCTGATTCGGATGTATATAAAACATTTTAGTGTGTTCACTCACTTCAGTCCGTATGTAGGCCCATATTAAATTACCCAAAACATCTTATTGTTGTTAACGGAGGGAATATATCCAGTCTGGTTGCTCTTGTGTTCTTTTCATTCTTTTACCTCTTGTTTTGGATCCCTGTTTCTGGTGCCTTCCTCGCACGATTCGTAGTTTCAGTTTGCACAGGATGTTGGCAAGGAACAATACCCAATCACTGTGGTGCAGTAATTCGATTCGACCTTTTGCTTTGTCACACAATCATGCATTTAACTTTGGTTATGTTGCTATTAGTCATTTTAGAGGTATACAGTCACAACCGTGTCTTTTGGTTTAGTTGAATAGCTTTTGTAGACTAAATCACTGGGCTATGGAAAATTTATCTGTTCATTGTAGAGGTTTGTGGTGTCCAGATTATTATTATTTTGTTTCCATCAGGAAAAGCACAAATAAGAATGCACTCGCTAATGCCCATGCCCTCTAATATTTTTTGGAGATTTAATTTAGTTGGCTAAGTTTTGAGTATAGGTTTCTAATGGTTTAGCCTGTAGAATGTTTTCAGAGTTTCAGCTGAGTTGCTCTAAGAATATGAAAAAACACAGAATTGTGTCCTCTGCTTGTCTAAGCTAGCTGACTCAGCTATTCCTCTTCTGCATTAGCCTCTAAATCAGATGTTTTAAAAGCTATCTCTGAATTAACTTTATTTGACTAGCTGCACTACTTCACAATATTACCCTTTGTGAAGTATGACCTCTGTTGTTTGTTTTAACTCTTGAATGGACATCATTCCAATTGACTTTCCTCGACAAGGAAGGACTATGATTAGGATTTTCGGATACCTTTTTTTTTAACTTCTATATTTCTTTCTTGGATATAACCAACTAAACTCATTTTCTTGTTTCCTTCAAACTCATTTCATCGTATCTATTTGGTTTTTTTTACCATGCATCTTGTGATGGAAGCAAGAACTCTGTCTATGATTTTGAATTTTTTTCTCGGCAGGGTTGCTGTTGAATCCTTAGTTGTGACAGGTTCTCCCAGCATTTTAGATCCTGTGGGTTCATGAAGGTGAGCGCCCATTGACAAAATAAGGAAAGCAGTTGTCAAACCCTTGTTAATCAGTTGTGTTCTGGAATGTCTTAATGAATGTACGTATCTGCCCTGTATAGGTTTATGAAGATACAACCATCAGCGATCTTGTAGGTTTATGAATGGAAAGTTACTCAACTTTCTAATCCCTCGTGCTTCAGGTTGAGTTGCATCCCATGAAAGGGTTGGAGCTATCTGGTTCTTTCGTTGAGAGGGTTGAAGGTATCGGGTTAATAATATATGGAACGATTACTGAATTCTGTTGCAGGCTCTTGCTAGTGGCATCCACGGACGGACGATTTAAATTGAAGAAGAGTGGCCAATAATTTATACTTTCGGAGATTATGGCCGCCAAATAATTTTTTAGCTAATTTATATATCTATCATAACTGTAGTACTCTTCCTTTATATAACTCTGTAACTGTACTTGATTATGAATGAGAGGTCTTGCAGTCAGATAAAAGTAAACTGAAATCAAGGAAATGTCCATTATCAACACTAGTGGGAGTCAGTCATGTATCTCTTTCCTTTATAAATCAGCAACAACTGTTTGAATAGCAACTTGGATAGGAAAAATTCCTTGAGACGCTGCTTGTGAAGCTAGCCGTTGTATTCAGATTCATGAATTTATTATAAACACAACAATTTGTTATTTCTAAAGCAACTTTGTTATTTGTTACTTAGATTTATGTTAATATGTTTCCGTGTTCAGTTAAGTAATTACCCTTTGCGGAAACATCATGTGTAAGTTTAGTCGTTGAAGTGCAGCTATACATTTCGACAACTGAAGTTCCATATTTTTTTTAAATGTGTGACCCCTCAATTTTCGTTTCTTGGAATGAATGGTAGGATTACTGACTTAAAATATTTCTCAACAGACTAATTAAGAAATTGATGTTGTGCAAATCATAATTAGGACGTGACTCCCAATGTTAGCCATAGATGCGGCCCCAAACACCCTACTGTCCTCTCCTCCTTCTAGGGTGCCCCTCCATCGTATATCCTGTCACACCCTCAACTTCTTCCTTCTTGACATGGGGTGCCTGATAGCAGATGCTGCAATATCACTCCACATTGCCCACCACCCTCCTTATTTCTTTGCTCGATGCCCTTTCCTCTTGTTTTCCATACATGTAAGCTTGGCGGCGGGCTCACTCTATACCGAAGGTAATTTCTTATATCTTTATAGTACATGAGTTGCTCGAATCCACTTTTTTTAACTATCTATTATACATGCTATGCGTAATAAACAAAAAAAACACAAAACCGGAAAGTTATATGGATGACAGAAAAACATTTCGAAGATAAAACTTCCTGTAAACCAAATTCCAGAGCATGCAAGCCACAATGCAGCATATTTACAAAATAGTACATTCAACATCGTCTGTGGGCACTTTAAGTACCAATTTTAACATGGTAGAGTAAAAGGCTGATTGGTGTGATTTTAACCTTCTTGAATTGGAAGTTGAGATACATTGAGCCTAAAATGAAAAAATGTTCCTTTTTTGTTGCACATTTGTAGATACAGACTGCACACTTGTACATACAGACTGACTAGGGCCTTGTTTCTTTTTCATGCTTGATCTGAACCCTCCAGACTTGTGCGAGCATGCCCCGTGATAATAGATTATTCAAAGAACCCTACTCTTGGTTTCATGATCCGGCACACATAATTTTATGAGTAAACACTCTACATTTTTAACTAAGTTGATAGATCTTACATGTTTGGTACCATATTTCTCTTTGCTCATGTATTCATGCATCCTGTTAGTGTGATGTTTGACATACATCGAGATGTTGTTTCAACACATGGTAGCATATGATATTCTGCTTTGATTCATTAATACTTTTAAGATTTTGGTTGTTTGGGCTTACATGTGTAGTATTTATTGCAGCTGAATCAGACAACTCCTTTCTTCCTCTCACAATCTCTAGCATCTCTTTTTTCTCTAAATAATCCACACGACTAGATAATGCTGCATGGTAACTTAACTTTGAGACATATTAATTCATTTGCATTGCATGCACATTTATCATGTTGACCAAATAATATGCCCATCATAGCTAATCTCAATGTTAACTATCTCATACAAATATTGCCTTTCTTGATCATCTCGCACGCCTCACCGTTGGACACGACATGTTGATAGCTCCCACTGCACATGCTTGTAGCTGAAACTACACCGACTTTGTATGCCCTGCAGGTACACACCTCCTGGTAGAGCGATTATTTTTATTTTATTTGACTGCGTTTGCTCATCTTTAAAGCCCAAAAAATATGGGTTTTTTATTACTTTTTTTCATTTGAGTGTCCTTGCTCGTCTTGTAGGTAGAAAGCATAAATATTTAATGTACTATCTAAAAATTTCTCAAGTTCTTGTAACATTGAGTAAGTCAAATGGTTGGAGCAAAACAATAAATTTAGACCCATCTTGTCTTCTTGGCCCGCCATTTAGTCGTATGGTCTTGACATCAACATTTTGTTCTTGTACATGAGAATAGCACACCATGAGAGTCAGATTGAATTGTATTATTGTTATTTTCCTATTTTGCCATGTAGAAATTCTTTTTCGAGGCAACGACCAGGTGGTACGCTTTGTTGTTGTTGCTTTCGACTTCTTTTCGGCCCTCAATTACACCTAGCTACTTGCCCCATTCCACACTGAGAGGAGGCTCCTACTTCTATGGTATCAGGCTGGCAAACTGTAAATTATATTGGTGTTTCAGATGGGCAGATGCTTCTACAAACCAGTAGTATATATCACAAAACAATATTAGATTGGTGGATGCTGCTACGATAGTAACCTGATTATATTGGTGTTTATGCTTGAGTACGATCCCGTGAAACAACCACTCACATAAGAAGCTAGTCTCACCCTTCTCATAAATGAGGGAGGGAGGGGGAGGTGGAGGGAGAGAGAGATGCAAAAAAGAAGAACTTGTGACTTCCTTATTAGAGAACTAAGATATGATCTCTTAGAACCGAAGATAAAACAATATTTTTGTTCGGATCTCTCAGTCATGTACTAATATTAAACCTATTTTTTATTTTCGTCGGATGATCAAGAGAAGACTATGTTCTCAGCATTCTACATGCCCTTAATTAGTATGCATCCACCTGAAGCAAATCAAGCAATGGCTAGTGGAAAAATCTTGTATACATCACTAGTTTTGTTTTTGAAAAAATGGTTATTTATATTTCATTTGGGTTTCTTTGCTCATCTTTTCTCATATTTAAAGCAAAAAACAGCAGGGCTAGTATGTGGAAAACATAAATATTTGATTCTCTCCATCTGAAAATTTGACACTTTTTGTATACCATTGACGTAAGTTAAGTGTTGAGAAGAAAACAAGACACCATGCACAGATATGATCCTCTTGCCTTTCCATTATTTTCCGAAGGATCTCAAGCCCGACACCACCATCGTCACTATCATTATGACAATGGAGCAACCATGGCAATTCTGGTACAATCTTCAGTCAGATGATAGAAAACGTACATGTCAATCATGTGCCAAATTCGAGACATACAAGTCACACTGTAGCATATTTACAAAATAGAACAGTCAACATCGTATCTACCGCTTGTAGTACCCTGGCTTTTTCAAATATGATTGCGTAAAAAGCTGATTTGCCTGATTCGAACCTTCTTGGATTAAAGGTTGAGATACCATGATCCTAAAATGAATCATTTTCCTTTTTTTGCTGCACACTTGTTGCTAGAGACTAACTAGGGCCTTGCTGTTTTTATTTCCGCTTGATTTGAACCCTCCAGTCTTGGTGCTAGCGTGCCCTGTGACTATAGATCATTTCATGATCTGGCACACATAATATAATTAGAAAACTCTATAAGAGAATAGGCTTGTTGGAAGGCAAGTAGCAGGCATGACTACTTTATTTTTTTCAGTTTGCAATCGCCGTTATAAGTACGAAGAAACTGATCTCCTTAAGAGGGTGGTTATTTTGATTTTTGAATCATTTTAAGAGGGTGGTTATTGTGATTTCATTTGAGTGTCCTTGCTCATCTTTTTTACCATATTTTCTTTTGACCGTCTTTCTTCATCATGCATGTGCAAAACATAAATATTGATCAGAAAAACTTTGCTGAAATATTTAGGCAAGAAGGCTTGGCACAAAATGTTGTTATTCTACTTATCTATATGATGTAATGTTTAATATTTTTTATTTTTGCATTAATGTTCTCACATACGTGACTTCTTTTGTTGTTGTTTCACACCTTCTATTCTGTGTGTGCAGATGGCTGGCAGGATCCTAGTGATGCGACCAATATCATTATCTGATTGCAGAAAGTACATTTTTCTCACACTCAACCTGTGGAAGGAGGATTTTGAGTGATTGTCCGTGGGTGCTTCCTAGCACTCGTCCACAATGTCTTGCTTGTTTGTTTGGTGTGACCTCTCTTCTCTCTAAGCAAACACCATTTATCATCCAAACTTGGTAAGGAAACCATTTATCGTCCACAATAGAGTTTTTTTAGTGAGATTTAGGGATACATACGATTCTACCGGACTTGGAGGGTGAGATGCAGGCACGAAAACGCTTGGTGACAGCAAACTGCCAAACATTGGACTATGATGCCCATGATGGTGTACTAGGTAACTGGTGTTCGTTTCAGAAGATTGAGATGAGCAAAATCAAGCAATTGCAAGAAGAAAAATCATGTATGCATCCACCTGACCGATGCTCCCTTTCATTATAAAAGATATTTACATCACTAGTTTTGTTTTCTGAACAAATGGTTATTTATATTTCATTTGGATTTCTTTGCTCATCTTTTCTCATATTTAAAGCCAAAAACAGCAGGGGATATTTTATCATATATTCACAATGTCCTCACCTTGTATGCAGAAAAAATAAATATTTGATTCTCACCTTCTTGAATTAAAGGTGAGATACCATGGTCCTAAAATGAATTATTTTCCTTTTTTGCTGCACACTTGTAGCTAGAGACTAACTAGGGCCTTGCTGTTTTTATTTCCGCTTGATTTGAAACCTCCAGTCTTGTTGCTAGTGTGCCCTATTACTATCTTGGTTTCATGATCTGGCACACATAATATAATTAGAACTCTAGATTTTTAACTAAGTTGATCCACACAACTAGGTAATCTTGCATGCTCAACTTACTCTGAGACCAATTAATTCATTTACACTGCATGCACATTTATTATGTTGACCAAATAATTTGCCCATCATAGCTAATCTTAACATCGACCATCTCATGCAGATTGTTGCCCTTTTTTATCAGCTTGCATGCCTCACCATTTCACATGACATGTCGGAAGCTTCCACTTCACATGCTTCAAGCTAAAATTACAACGGCTTTCTATGCCTCACACATACACACCTCCTGGTAGAATTATTACTTTGATTTCATTTGACTGTTTTTGCTCATTTTTAAAGCCCAAAAAACATGTGATTTTTGTTATTTATTTTTATTTGAGTGTCCTTACTCAGCTAGTATGTTGAAAGCCTAAATAGTTTTCACACTATTTGAAAATTTCTCATGTTCTTGTAACATTGAGTAAGTCAAAGGTGGGAGGAAATCAAAAAATCTAGACCCAAATTGTCTTCCTGGCTCTCCATTTAGTCATATGGTCTTGAATGCAAGATTTTGTTCTTGTACACGAGAACAGAACATCACAAGAATAGAGTATGTTCATCAGCTTGAATTGGATTATTCTTTTACTTTTTGCCATCTTGGAATTCTTTGACGAGGCAACAACGAGAGAGAGAGAGAGAGGGAGAGGGAGGGGAGGGGAGGGGAGGGGAGGGGAGGGGAGGAGAGGAGAGGGAGAGGGAGAGGGAGAGGGAGAGGGAGAGGGGAGAGGGAGAGGGAGAGGGAGAGGGAGAGGGGAGGGAGAGGGAGAGGGAGAGGGGAGGGAGGGAGAGGGAGAGAGAGAGAGAGAGGGAGGGAGAGGGAGAGGGAGAGGGAGAGGGGAGAGGGAGAGAGAGAGAGAGAGAGAGAGAGAGAGAGAGAGAGAGAGAGAGAGAGAGAGAGAGAGAGAGAGAGAGAGAGAGAGAGAGAGAGAGAGAGAGAGAGAGAGAGAGAGAGAGAGAGAGAGAGAGAGAGAGAGAGAGAGAGAAACTGCCTAACCAAAGAAAGGTATAAATGCACAACGGCGAATGCTAACAACTAGTGCCATACGTAATAAACAAAAACAAACACAAAACCGGAAAGTTATATGGATATCCTTCCTAGCCTGCTACAGCCCGGGATATCGGAGTCCTGTTAGCCCAGTGCTACAGCCCCGGATTCACACGTTGATGACCGACATACTCGTTGTGATTCATGTATGCCTGTCCCCATGGGTTAGTGCCGCTTTGGGTTCACGACTAGCCATGTCGGCCCGGGTTCTCTGTCATATGGATGCTAGCGACACTATCATATACGTGAGCCAAAAGGCGCAAACGGTCCTGGGCCATGGTAAGGCGACACCCGTGGGAATACCGTGCGTGAGGCCGCAAAGTGATATGAGGTGTTACCGGCTAGGTCGATGTGACTTGGAATCGGGGTCCTGACAGCATTGGTATCAGAGCCTGACTGCCTGTAGGATTACCAAGCCAAACTGGTCGAAGTTGTGTCTAGAAATGCTTTAGTTATGTAAGGGAATTGATTGTGGAAGGGAACGTAAGGCTCTTTTTACTCCTTATATCTCATGGCCTTCTGATCTGAGTCAACCTCTTCTCTTCTACGGGGTTTAAGAACTAGGCTTCTCATCTATCTATCAGGATGACGTGTTACTAATCCATAGACCTTTAAGATTGTTGGTTTTAAGCCCCAGTTCAGTTCCTACTATTTCTGTATGTTAACTGTTGATCTCGGAACCTTGATATTGTGATGTTGAGTGGTTATGCCACCATTTTTGCAGGATGTCCCAAATCATTTTTGAGCATTTACAGCCGTTATGCTGTCTGAGTCATCCCAGGTCTCTAAATAGTCTGATGCATTTGCAAATTCTTTCTTTCCGTTCCCGATGTCCTTTTGGTCAGAATAAGCACACTAATCGGTAAGTTGAGGTACTTTGTTGCCTCGGCGTAGATGTTGGAGCTATTATTATGACCCTAGGAGTTTAGGATGTCACCTAGTAATCTAGCAACGTTTTGTGTTCACCGTGTGATGATTCTGGCCATTATTCTTGAAAGCATCCCGTGATGTTATTAGTTAGTAGGCATTCTATCCCTGGGTTCTTGAACCCGAGATTCACCCTACTTCATGTTGTTACTATTTGCTAGTTCCTTTAGGATATTAGTAACTTTGCGATAGTCCTCGAGGTCCGTGGTATTTCCTTCTTCCAAATACCATGAACTGCTTATGGCAGAAGTTCTCTTGAACCAAAAGATCACAACCAGAGTGCTCTTGAGGAGTACTCCATTCATATTGTGACTCTGCCAGTTCTACCTTCTCTGCATGGGTTATCCGGAAGAAATGTTGAGCTTTGTTCGATATACTAATCCATGCCTCCACAACTCGAAAAGTTATATGTTCCTCGAGTTGTCCCTCCTTAGTTGTATTCCGATCCCCGACTATCAGTTGATAGTCAGGAGTAGTCGTGCTCTCGTCCTCATCGATGCCCATTTTTCTTGTGGTCCGTCAAGCCATTCTGTTCTGGAATGACTAGGAGAAACAAACTCCAGTACCTTGTCCATTTCTAGGATTGGGTCAAAGCAGTTGTATTCCGCAGTTGAGAGAGAGAGAGAGAGAGAGAGAGAGAGAGAGAGAGAGAGAGAGAGAGAGAGAGAGAGAGAGAGAGAGGGAGGGAGGGAGGGAGGGAGGGAGGAGAGGGAGAGGGAGAGGGAGAGGAGAGGAGAGAAAGAAACTGCCTAACCAAAGAAAGGTATAAATGCACAACGGCGAATGCTAACAACTAGTGCCATACGTAATAAACAAAAACAAACACAAAACCGGAAAGTTATATGGATGACAAAAACAAATTCGAAGATAAAACTTCTTTACACTGTAAAACTATATGGATGACAAAAAACAAAATTTCCAAAACCCTTAAAACCAAAAGAAAATAAACAAACTATTTACATATATGATACAAACTTCTATCTGTATCGATGGTAGTGCCTCAGAACGAAGGAGGGAGGTTGATGGTTAAATTTAGACATGCATGTAGACGGGTCCCCGTATGAGATGTAAGCAACAATGTTCTAGCAAAACCATCATTTGTTCTCAAAGTTTTACTATAATAAAAATCAATCGTTCTCGTATATAAACTAAACAACAAGAACTGAATATGCTGATTAAATTTCATAGTATCACTAAACTAGTTGTCTGATAGTTCACCGATCTGACATGGTGTGTATGGAAAATTATATCGTAGGGACTTTCCGTGGGGAAGCACCCCAGGTCTTCAATGTTGGAGCAATCAAAATGATAAGCCACTACTCTTTTAGAGGGCGTATGGACGAAGACGACCTCTTGGTTAGGGTGAAATCCAAGTAGAGAAAGGGCATATTGACGGGGGATATATCCAGCATCCCGTGGCTTACAGTAGTCGAAACCCCAATCAAATTCCACTTTAATTGGTGCTTTGTTGGCGTCGTTGTGATCATCGACATTGCCGTATTCCAAGGTCCAGGGCCTATTATCGTAATTCCATGGAAAATGTGCCAAGAGAGGCTTAAGGTTGATGTCATGCTTCAGCACCCAATTCATCTTGCTGCAGGATTCATCGAGTAACAAAACCTTAAGTCCATACCCATCATATCCGTAACATAAGCCGTCAAATGCATAAAGGAAACCACAATAAACTCCTTTCTCCGATCTTCCTATAAAGTTTTCAGAATGTGGATCACAACCTTCCGGCAGGCCAATCAGTTGGTCTGCAGAAATCAAGCAATTGTTCTGTTAGCCGTGTATCAAACCCATAACTAAATTAAGCTAGCAATTTAATAGCCGGACGGTGCTTACTTCATAAGAAATTCATGCTGGTAGACGTAAAGTGCTCCCCGCCAGTACGCGGCATAGTTCTGGGCTGTTGGTGGAACGTTGAACATATGGCCAATGCTCCCCGCAGCCTCCCTTCCGAAGGAATGTCCTCTCCTCCCACTGCTTTGTGTTGGACGAGTAGACGAGGAAGACGAATGCCGACGGTGGCCATTCTCGTTCTTGAATTTCATCGGACGCCAAATGCATGCAATCAGGGAAGGGATAAGAAGGTACATACTTGATTGAAAAGACCTCGTAATCCAGCGACACGGTCGGGTCAAACACAAGGTACTGATTATGGCGGTCCTTGCCAGACTCGAGAAACCAATCGGCGTCCTCCAAGCCAGGGGTGAACATGGGCGGGGGAGGAGGCAAGGACGCCCACTGTCGTGTGGCGGGATTGAGCACCCTCATCTTGTGGTAGCCCAGCAGGAGGAGTCCATTGCAGTGTTGCACGATCGTCAAGCATTCGGCGTCCTTGGTGTCCAGGTAGTGGAAGGGGGCGATGGCCGGGGATGAAACGGGTGAGAAGTATCTGTGGATGCATGAGTTGTAGCTGTGCATAACGGTGAAGATGCCCGCCAACAAGAGAGGGAGGAGGTCTGCTCGAAGCAGGCGATAGGTGTCGATGATGTCGCGCCACGCCTTGCAGACGCAGCGGGATGCGGCGATGTGGCGCGGCGACTGGAGGCGACGGAGGACGTCAGCGAGCACACCATGGGGTAGAAGCCGTGTCACGTCCTCCGTCGTGGACGATGTCGCCGTCATGATCTTTTTCCCGGTGATGTGTGGGGTTCCAGGAGCGTACCAACGGCGATCGGTCTGTATAATTGCCTTCGCACCTGTGCTGCTGTCCAGTATATATTCATGATAGGTAAGTACGTACGTGCATCACCGACTCGGTTATGAACTCGCGTTATATATGCAAAACCACACGGTCAAACTGAAGACGACTTGAATTAGGCATCGGTATAGTCTTAATTTAACCTCGTAGTGAATTCTTTTTCTAGGGGAACCTCGTACTGAATTCGAACTGTAATAATGTTGGTATATGACACACATCTGATTTGCCATCGAAAACAAACGAACATGACGTGCGCTAGCTGCACCGTGGGTGGGATGGATGTTACACATCACCATCACACCGCCATCCATCTGCATTGCACCTTCGGTTGAGCGACATGTGAAGATATCACCAGAAAACCCGCCTTCCCCTCCCGATTGCTCCCGCGAGCGACGCAGAGGGGAAACCCTAGCCGCCAGTCGTAGGGCCCCCTCCTCCTCGACTCCACCCTCGCTGCCGCCGGCTCGTGCTGACGGGCGAAGCCCGGCCAGCCTCTGCGGCGGCGGGGCCTTTCTTCCCCTGCTCGCTAGGGCCGACACGGGTCAGAGTCAGTGAGCAGCGGCGCGGCGGTGGCGGGGCCGGTGACTGACGGCACCGTTGGACACTGTGTTGTTCTCCGCGGATGCGCCTGGAGGTGTGGCAGCGGCCACACACGCGTGGCTCCCTGTTCCCCTGCAGCAGGTAGCGGGGACGGATGCTGAAGAACGCCAGCCTGGCCGCGCAGGCGGCGGGTTAGCGGCGCGGCGGTGGCGGGGCCGGTGACTGACGGCAGCGTTGGACACTGTGTTGTTCTCCGCGGATGCGCCTGGAGGTGTGGCAGCGGCCACACACGCGTGGCTCCCTGTTCCCCTGCAGCAGGTAGCGGGGACGGATGCTGAAGAACGCCAGCCTGGCCGCGCAGGCGGCGGGTTAGCGCCGGGCGTGGAGTTTGCGCCCGGGACTCCCCCGCGGTCCTCGGAGCAGATCGATCTGGGGGCTGGTGGTCCCCCTTGGTGGCTGGTGTCTTTGGATCGGGGGAAACCCTTGGCTGGCTACTGTGGCCGCGATGTCGGTGGCCTTTGGGCGTCGCTCCCCTTCCTGAAGGCGGCATCGCTATCCTCCAGTGCCCCCTTCCTCCATCTTCCGGGTTAAAACCCCAAGTCCATGGACTGGGTGGAGACGGCGCTTCGGCGTCGTTGGTCTTCTTGAAGACGCCACCTTTGGACTGGGGCGTGGTGGCCGGGGATGCGGTGACGGGGTGGTCTACCAGATACCTTCAGTGGGGGTACCGCTTGGCAGCTTGCACTGGATGTGATCCTTGCCGACGGCCATGATGAATTTTGGGGTGTCGCTTTGCAAGGTGAGGAAGTTGTCCTCTCATTCTCTCAATGGCAACCCATTGGTCTTATTCCTGCCGCTCAAGGATGCCTTCTTTGGCGGCAGAGACGGATGACGAACCAACTATGGTTGGCCTTTGGAGTTGATGGAGCACGGTCTTCCTCCAGCGGCGGGCTACTCCCTCGTCCTTGTCATGTCATATGCAGGATCTTGTTCGCCGAGAGCCTCGATGCGGCTCTTTCGGTATCATGTACCTTTGATGTTTTCCCTCTGTGCTTAGATCTGTTGATCGATGGTGTGGTGATTGCTTTATATAATATAAAGCGGGGTAACCCTTTTTCGTCGGATGGATGTTACAAACAGCTGGCGTGGTGTGTACCTAAGTAATAGTCCTGAACCCAAATAACTAGGGAAGGTCAGCTGAAAGCTGCAGCGAACTAATCGTCCCGCCGGGGCTAAAGCAGAATGTTGTCGATCCAGATTATTATTTTGTTCCCAGAAAACTATCACGAAAAGAAAAAATAAGAATACACTTGCTAAATGTCCATGCCCTTCACTGATTTAGTATAAAGTTGTACTAAATCATCGACAATTAATATGGATCGTACGGACTAGCTAAGTTTCTAGTATAGTTTTCTAATGGTTTAGCCTGTAGAATGTTTTTAGAATTTCAGCTGAGTTGCTCTAAGAATATGAAAAACACATAATTGTCTCCTCCGCTTGTGCAAGCTAGCCAACTTAGATATTACTCCTCTGCATTAGCTTCTAAATCAGAGGTTGTTAAAACTATCTTTAAATTAACTTTATTTGACTAGCTGCACTACTTCACAATATTACGTTTTGTTTAGATGACCTCTATTGTTTGTTTTAACTCTGGAATGGACAACATTCCAATTGCCTTTTCTTGACAAGGACTATGACTAGGATTTTCTGATACCCTTTTATTTTTAGTTTCACATATTCTTGCTTGGATATAACCAAGTCAAAGCATTTTCTTGTTTCCTTGAAACTCATTTCTTCATATTTATTTGGTCTTTTACCATGTATTATTTATTGAAGAAAGAACTCTATCTATGATTTTGGATTTTTGCTAGACAGGGTTGCTGTTGAATCCTTAGTCGTGACACCAAAAATAAGGAATGCAGTTGTCAATCCTCGTCAATCAGTTGCGTCCTGGAATGTCTTGACGAATGTACATATGTGCCCTGTATGTGTTTATGAACGTTTATACAGCCAACTACGATCTTGGGGGTTTATGAATGGAAAGTTTCTCTACTCTCTAATCCCTCGTGCTTCAGGTCCAGGCTGGATTTGTATACCATGAAAGGGTTGGAGCTATCAGGTTCTGTCCTTGAGAGGGTTGAAGGTATTAATTAGGTTGCTAATGAGGAATAATTATTGAATTCCATTACAGGCTCTTGCTAGTGGTATCCACGGACGATTTTAATTGAAGAAGGGTGGCCGAGAATTAGCTACTTTTGGAGATTATGGGCGCCCAAATAACTTTTTTAACTAATTTATATATATCTATCGTCAGTGCAGTACTCATTCTCTCGATAATTCCAAACAGTGCCAGGCTCATCTGCACCCGATGAACAATAAAATAAAACAAATAGCAGAATTTTTCTATAAAAAAATCTGATTTTTTGGGCGTGCTGTATGCTCAAGTGCGTGATGTCCGTGCAATGTTTGGACATTCGAGAAGCCCATGGTAAACAAGATAAAATCGTCTCCGAGCAATGTTTTTTAAAATGTTTCTCAAACACCTGGAATTTCTCTTTTTTGCAACGAGCTCCTCGAATGTCCAAATTTCACCATTTTTTATGGCCTTAAAACCCTTTAAACCAAAAAAAATTCTTTACATATATGACACAAATTTCTAACCTATTGATTGTAGTGTCTCGGAAAGGAGGAGGGAGGTTGATGGTTAAGTTCCGAATATGCGTGTAGATGGGTCCCCATATGAGGTCTGATGATGGAAATTAATCAAGTTTGCTTATTTTGAAATGTAGGCAATAATGTTCTAGCAAAACCACCATTTGTTCACAAATTTTCACAACAATATAAAATCAATATATAAACTAAACAACAAGAATTGCATATGCTAATTAATTCTCATAGTATAATTAAACTAGTTGTCTGATAGCTCACCGGTCTGACAAGGTGTGTATGGGAACGACATGCGTATTTCGTCGTCACTTTGTGTGGGGAAGCTCCCCAGGTCTTCCATCTTGGAGCAATCAAAGTTATAGGCCACTACTCGTTTAGAGGGTGTATGGAAGAAGACCACCTCTTCGTTAGGATGAAATCCTAGCAGAGAAATAGCATATCTATGGGGGGCATATCCACTATCTTGTGGTCTACAGTCCTCAAAAGTCCAATCAAATTCCTTGTCCATCGGTGCTTTGCTCATGCCATCCTGATCATCATTGACATTACCATATTTCCATGGAAAGTCTGCCAATAGAGGTTTAAGATTGATGTCACGCTTCAACATCCACTTCGGCTGACTACATGACTCATGGAGGAACCAAACTTGAAGTCCGTAGAATCCATACAGGATGCTACAATAAATTCCTTTCTCTGATTTTCCTATATAAAAGTTTTCAAAGAACACTACATGACAACCTTTTGGCAGGTCAATTACTTGGTACGTGCCATTTGACAAGTTTATTCTGCAAAAATCCAGCAATTGCTCTATTAGTGGTACATCAAACACATATGCAAATTATGTTTATGGCTTAATAAGGTGTGAGTTAACCGGTCGTACCTCATAAGAAATTCATGCTGACACACGTAAAGAGATCCCTGCCAGTATGCCGCATAACGTTGGGTTGTTTGCATTGTCTGTAACATATAGCGAATCTTCCCTGCAGCGTCGCCTTCCCGAAGGAAAGTCTTCTCCTCCCACTGCTTTGTCCTCGATGAATAGATGTGGAAAACAAATTTCAACGGTGGCCATTCTCGTTCTTGGATTTCGTGAGACGCCAAATGGATGTCATCAGGGGAGGGATACCAAGGAACATACTTTACCGAAAAGACCTCATAGTCCGGAGACACTGTCGGGTCAAAGACAAGATACTGAAGATGATTGTCCATGCCAGACTCCAAATGCCAATCGGCGTCCTCCATGCCAGGCGTGAACATGGCCGGGGGAGGAGGCAAACACGCCCACTGACGTGTGGCTGGATTAAGCACCCTCGTCTCCTCATAGCCAAGCAGGAGGAGACCATTGCAGTGTTGCACGATCGTCAGACATTCGGCGTTGTCGGTGTCCAGATAGTCGAAGGGGGCAATGGTCGGGGAAGTAACGGGTGAGAAGTATTTGTGGATGCCTGAGTCGTCGCTGTGCATGACGGTGAAGATGCCGGCCAGCGAGAGAGGAAGGAGGTCCGTGCGCAACAGGCGGTGGGTGCCGACGATGTCGTGCCATGCCTTGCATACGCAGCGGGACGCGGCGAGGCGGCACGGTGATCCAAGGCAACGGAGGACGTCGGCGAGAGCGTCGTGGTGTAGAAGCCGCGTCAGATCCTCCATGGACGGTGTCGCCGTCATGTGGTTGCTATTGGCCTGATGTGTTTGCGTTCCAGGACCGTACGATGATCGATCTGCCTAATTGCCTTCGCACCTTTTCCAGTATAAGATAGGTAGGTACGTACATGACCCACTCCGACTCAGTTATGAACATCCGTTGCCTCTCAAAATTTGTGATTCGCAGGCCTCTCCAAAGGGGATGCATGGGCTTCTGCGTGTTATCAATTGGCCGTGAGAGAGAGAAAGAGTGCCACCAGATTATCTCGATCTCGGCAAGGAGGACTCGCTCGGGCTACTACTACTAGAGATCCGGAAGAAGATCATGGAAAGTGCGATCTGCTTAGGGCATGTACAACAGTCTAGACCGCACCTGTTCATACGAACTAACGCTACCCATCTAGCAAGCTAGTGGCAGGAGGGGCCGGCCTCGTGGTCGTTCCTAGTGCACCTATGACGCCCCTGCTGACAGCCCCTCCTCACGCTTGATGTCATCCCAGTCTATGGAATCCTTCGCTGCGCTCTTCCTGGATGCATACCAACGTAGCACCATCTTGTTGGTCTCCACAAGTTTCTCATCTTTCGGAACCTCCCTCACCAATGGGTCGAAGAACTGCATCTTGCCCTGGTTTTCTCCTTCTCCTCAGCCCTGGTGCATATCCTCATGCCCTCTGATGCGAGGAACTTCACATACTCACGACACTCAGGGATAGATGAACTCGCAACTGTATTATCCACATAATATTATTCCCGCCTTCCTGTCACAAGCACATTACAAGAAATAGAGTTCAATCAAACTGATAATCAAGCATGATAAATGGTATTGATTAAACTTAGAATCAATGATAGATGCGCGGAACTAGCTAGTACTACTTACTTTGGGGTGTGTAAATTGCAGCTCCCTCTGCAGACCTGAAACCATTCTGGTGAACTTTTTCCAAACCCTGCCAGGCAAAGGAAATGATTACTTGTTATCAACAAATGAATGAAAGTTGCCGATATGGTGCGATAATGATCTATTGAACTTACTTCTGGAGCATTGCAGTTATGTCCGCATAATCCTGGGGATCTTTAGGTCTCGAGTCTAAGATAGTTACTAGTTCCCCGGTCAAGCTTAATCCCTAGCAGAATAAAGTGGAAGCTGCGCACGCATAACTCATCAATTACATTACTACAACCTCGAGTAAGCTAAACAGAATATGCACAATACAGTAACGCTTACTTGAAGTTATAAGGAAAGAGTATTTTACCTTTGTTTTGATGTCGAAGTAACGATTGTAGCAAGTTGTCCTTAGTAACTTTGACTCTCTTTTTAACCGACCATTCATTTATGGTATTTGAGCTAATGAACCCAATGTCATATGTTTGTCCTTTTTTGCATTTGATGATCTTCAATCTGCATAATATACGAGGATAATATACATGCAATGAAAGAGTTGAGCTATAGAGACTTAATTACAAAAGTAATACTTACAGACAGTAGTAAGTCATGAGTTGTTTGTTAAGGGCATCTTGATTGAATACTGAAATAACTCCACAAATTCAACATGCGGCAACTCAACTCCAAAGAGGCCGTGCTCATCTTAATTCTCACCACCATACTATCCTTCCCAGAATTCCTGCAGGTATCCATGTACCATTCATGCAATCTTCGCATCATCGTTGTTAGTGGAGGATGATCAGGTTTGAGGAGAGGCTTCCCGTACTCGTATCTGAAGTTCTCTGCTACCTCTAACATTTCAAACTCTACATCATCGCTCAGGTAATCACCAGGATTGGTACCGGGCACTAGCCCCAGATGATTAGCGACGATATCACTAGACACCTTTAGCGGGGGCACGATTGATTCGCCTGTTCGCCGAGCTAGGGAATTATTTTCCCACTTATTCGTTGCTCTAATCTTGCATCATTGGAGTACTTCCCGACCGCCGCGCATCTTCATATGTCTTTTTAATACAGCGGACATAGTTGGAATCCGGCGGAGGTGGTGGTGGTCGCTTCAGGGCATCCAGAGTGCGCTTCGCTTTCACTAGATCTACCATTTCCTTCGGAGGTGGAGGTTTTCGTTCAAAATGGGCCTGCACTTCGGCAACACAGATGTCCGCCTTTTCCTCGTCGGTCCTCTCATATGGTAACTATGGAAGAGGCTTCAGGCTTGGACCAAATTTCTATTTCTTCCCGCCTCTTGTACTGCTAGCCGCCGGAGCGGCGGAGTCTATCTTCCACCGTTGCTGTCGTGGCGAAGTCTGACACGCCCGAGGAGGCGGAGGAGGAGGCGGAGTTATCCGATGCGCCGGAGGAGGCAGAGTGCCCTGATCACTCGCCGGAGGGGGAGGTGGAGGAGGCGGAGTGCCCTGACTCACAGGAGGAGGAGGAGGAGGAGGAGGGGCATCCAGTTTGGAAGCTAGATGTACTCCTTCCTCCATAGACAGGTACTCCTTAAAGCATAAACCAGATGATTCTCCCATTCACATGACGGTAGTCAAGCTCCAGCTCCTCAAAACCCTTCATTATTTCATCCACAGTCACAACAGCATAGCCATGTGGAATCAGACAACAATGAAAAGTTCCCTTGGCTTCAGGAGGTACAACAGAGCCGACCGCGGCCTTCAAAGTCCGGTTCTGGCATTTCGTCATTAGCTCGCAATGTTCAGCCTCCGTGATACTATCCACGGGGTAGTGAGGAGCCGTGAAATCAAGCTGAATGAGCTTCGTGGAAGCCACGCTGCTTCTCCGCCGAGATGGTGGGGTAGCTTCTAGGGCAGCGTTGAAGCAAGGATCTTCGTGACGCTGAGATTGTTGGCCAGTAGCTCGCTGGCTCTCAAGTTCCTCTATCTTTGATATTATTGCATTCAGCTTCTGCATTTCGCTCGCTTCTGTAACCATCGCTGTCCGGAAACCCATGCACCCACGGAACGGAGCATAGTGTGCCTCGTGTTCGTACAGGGTGCTCAAGATTCCCGAGGACCTCTGTCAGCTCGTCCTTCTCTCTGTCGGGAATAAACGCCCTTCCGGCGCTGCCTTGATATATTTCTGAAGCTTCGTGATGGGTATTGCAAGTTGCTCTTGTCCATTCAAACACACTCCTTGTTTCTGGGTCCAAAGTTCCAACAACCTCGAAGAACCAAGTCCTTGAACGATCTGGCCAGTGCAATGTCGCTGGTTGGACCCCTTTAGCAAGCAGGTTTTGCTCAGCTTTGTCCCACAATGGTCGGGCTTTGTAGTAGCCACCTAACCTCGTGTGATGGTGATAATTCTTCTTTGCAGCATTTTTCTTGTTTGTCAGTGGCCTTTTCATACCCTTCTCCGATTTCTTGTAGGCCGCAAATTTGGGTCAGTGATCTCTTATCTTCTCATATCGACCGGTGAATTTTGGAGTCTTTCCTTTGTACTTTGTGTTCAACCCTTTCATCTAGTTCCTGAATAGATCTGCCATCTTCTTAAGAGCAAACGCCTTGACCTTTGGCTCTATAACTGGGTTATTCGGATCCTCCTCTGGCGGGAGGCTGAAATTTTTCATCAGCGAGGTCCAAGGATCACCTTTCAGTTTATCCTGGACATAAGAAACTTCAAGATCGTCCTTACTCTTATTTCATTGCTGGACGCTGTCCCTAACAACAGCTCCGCACTGATGTACAAATGCATCCTTGGTCCGCTTGGGAGCAATCGGTTGGCCATCTTTCGCGATTTCTGTGATCGTGAACCTTTCATCCTGGCACAACCTTTTCTTTGGGCCTCGTCTCCTTAAGGAAGTTTGGCTCGATCCGGAGGGCTATAAAAGAAGAAAGAAGCGTAAATATATGTACATACGAAAAGAACTAACGCATCAAGTCAGTATAGGCTTAATTAATATATATATATATACGTCGTCGTACTTTGCAACAGCTCCCTCCTCCGTTCAGTCACCGGAGCCGTCATCATGATCTCCTTCCTCCAGCATTCGGTCACCAGAGCCGTCATGATCTCCTTCCCCCCCTCCATTGTTGGATTACCCGAGCCGTCATCCTCTCCTTCCCGACCATCGGTGTCGTTGAGAAACAACAAGGGATCAGCATCGGCGAGGATTATATCCCCCAATAACTGTTCTTGTTCTAAGTCTCTTTCCATAGTTTCTGCAAATATTACAACATGGCAATATACAAATATGAGAGATGGATATATTAGTGGAAAACATAGAACTAGCTAATTGGTCACAACAAGCAATCATATGCATATATGAGCAATGGATTAGTTGCGGACCTTGAGAGTTTGTCGGGTAGGGGCGGAGGGTGTAGGACGTCGACAACGCTTTTTCTTCTAGGGTTTAGGCGACCTCTGGAGTTTGTCGGGTAGGGGCGGGAGGGGGTAGGAGATTGATAAAGCTCTTTCTTCTAAGGTTTGGGTGGCCTCGAGAGTTGGTCGGGTAGGGGCGGGATGGGGTAGGAGATCGACAACGCACTATTTACACATACTACGGTTTGGGTTGGATGCATGCGATCGTAACTCCGGTTCCGGTTGAAAGATTGCCTCGGCAAGGACTCCGCAACTTGAGCACAAGAGCTCCGATCGAGACGATTCCGGATCCGTTGGAAAGCTCTCGAGGAGCCGATGCCAACGTGATAATAGGGGGGGGATGCTCTCGTGGCCTTGTTGGTATCTCTAGAGCCGCTCTAAAATGCTAACAAGCGTTGCCCTCCTTAAAACATGAAATGTTCACTACGATGACGAGTGTCTCAAAATGGACCCAAGGGTCTAAAATCGGTGTATGCACGATAGAAAAATTGGAAAAAAAATACAAAACAGCTGAAAACATCTAAAAAATTCTGAAAAAATATATCTATGATCCCTCATACATACAAAAAATACATCTAAAAAAATAAATATATGATCCCTCATACATACATACATACATACATCAAAAAAATTGTATGAACATCTAAAAACATCTGAAAAACATCTAAAAATATATATAACCAATAGTCGAACCTGGATGTAATTTCTACCTCCGCAACCTTTAGCATCGTGAAGAGCTCGGGAATAGTCTTGTTCATCCCTTGCATATTATAGTTCATCACGAAGCCTTTATAGCTTGGTGGCAGTGATTGAAGAACTCTGTCAATGACACTATCATTAGGAAGATTAACTCCCAGCTGAGTCAAGTGGTTATGGTACCGAGACATTCAGAGTATGTGTTCACTGACAGAACTATTCTCCTCCATTTGCAGCTGTAGAACTTGTTGGAGACTTCATATCTCTCAACTCGGGCATTTGCTTCAAATATTAACTTCAACTCTTGGAACATCTCATATGCTCCATGACGTTCAAAAAGTCTTTGAAATCCCGATTCTAAGCTGTAAAGCATGGCACACTGAACTATCGAGTAGTCATCAGCTTTGCTCTGCCAGACGTTCTTAACGTCATCAGTAGCATCTGCAGCAGGCCTGGCACCCAGCGGTGCTTCCAGGACGTAATTCTTCTGTGCAGCAATGAGGACAATCCTCAAGTTACGGACCCAGTCAATGTAGTTGCTTGCATCATCTTTCAACATAGCTTTCTCTAGGAACGCATTACAATTCAAAGGAATGGTAGCACGAGCCATTGATCTACAATAACGTAGACATGCAAAATAACTATCAGGACTAAGTTCATGATCAATTAAAGTTCAATTAATCATATTACTTAAGAACTCCCACTTAGATAGACATCCCTCTAGTCATCTAAATGATCACTTGATCCAAATCAACTAAACCATGTCCGATCATCACGTGAGATGGAGTAGTTTTCAATGGTGAACATCACTATGTTGATCATATCTACTATATGATTCACATTCGACCTTTCGGTCTCAGTGTTCCGAGGCCATATCTGCATATGCTAGGCTCGTCAAGTTTAACCCGAGTATTCTGTGTGTGCAAAACTGGCTTGCGCCAGTTGTATGTGAACGTAGAGCTTATCACACCCGATCATCACTTGGTGTCTCGGCACGACGAACTGTAGCAACGGTGCATACTTAAGGAGAACACTTGTACCTTAAAATTTAGTAAGGGATCATTGAGGGAGTCCGGGATTAAGGGGTCCTCGGACAGCCGGACTATATATTTTGGCCGGACTTTTGGACTATGAAGATACAAGATTGAAGACTTCGTCCCGTGTCTGGATGGGACTCTCCTTTGCGTGGAAGCAAGCTTGGCAATTCGGATATGTAGATCTCCTTCTCTGTAACTGACTCTGTGTAACCCTAGCCCCCTCCGGTGTCTATATAAACCGGAGGGTTTAGTCTGTTGGACAACAACAATCATAATCATAGGCTAGCTTCTAGGGTTTAGCCTCTACGATCTCGTTGTAGATCAACTCTTGTAATACTCATATCATCAAGATCAATCAAGCAGGAAGTAGGGTATTACCTCCATCAAGAGGGCCCGAACCTGGGTAAACATCGTGTCCCCCGCCTCCTGTTACCATTAGCCTTAGACGCACAGTTCGGGACCCCCTACCCGAGATCCGCCAGTTTTGACACCGACATTGGTGCTTTCATTGAGAGTTCCACTGTGCCGTCGCGATAGGGCTAGATGGCTCCTTCAATCATCTTCAACGACGCGGTCCAGGGGGAGCTTTTCCTCCCCGGACAGATCTTCGTATTTGGCGGCTTCGTACTGCGGGCCAACTCGCTTGGCCATCTAGAGCAGATCGAAAGCTACGCCCCTGGCCACTAGGTCAGGTTTGGAAGCTTCAACTATACTGCCGACATCGCGGAGACTTGATCTTCGACGGATTCGAGCCCGTGTCAGGTGCACCGAACAGTCATGACGAGCATGACTTAGATCTGCCATCAGGCAGTGTTCGAGAGATCGCGCCTGCGGCGGCCCGGGAATCAACCCGGAGCCGATTGTGCCATCCGAGGACGGGTTGATGGACCCCGCCATGGAGGCCGCACACTCATCGGCGTTGGAGCTGAACACTGACCCCACCTCCTATGAGGCCGGTATCATCCGACCGTTAGACTCGTCTCCGCTACAGGATCCGAACCACGTACGTCTGTGCCTATCGAATCTGATTGGGCATCGGTCATGGAGTTCACCTCCCGGATATCTTTCAGCACTCGCCCTTGGGTGATGTGCTAAATTCATTAAGGTCTCACTCCTTCTCAGGAGACTCTAGTGGGAAGCGGACGACGAAGAAATTCGTTCTCCACCCACCACCCACTTAATAGCCACTGTCGATGACTTAACCGCCGTGCTTGACTTCAACTCCGAAGACATCGACGGTATGGACGATGATGCAGGAGAAGAACAGGAACCACCGCCTATAGGGCGCTGGACAACCACCTCATCATATGATATATATATGGTGGACACCCCCAAAGAAAGCAATGGCGATGAGGAAACGGAAGATAATCCATTGGAGAAGCAATCTAGGCACCGGCGTCATAGGCGCCGCTCCAAGCCCCGCCACAGCAAAAATAGTGATACTGGCACAAGAGATGATAACAATCTGGATGGTGCCGAAGACGAAAACAACCCTGCCCAACCAGGCTTCAAGCAGGCCAAGCAAGAAGATGGGCAAGCTAGCCCTAAAGAACATGCAACAGATGGAGAATCAGAGGACGATAATTACATGCCTCTCTCCGAAGACAAAGTGAGCCTAGGCGACGAAGAATTCATCGGGCCTGAGGATCCCGTCGAGCAGGAGCGCTTCAAGCACCGGCTTATAGCCATGGCAAAAAGCCTGAAGAAAAAGCAGCAACAGCTTCAAGCTGATCAAGATCTGCTAACTGATAGATGGACCGAGGTCTTGGCTGCCGAGGAATACGGACTTGAGCGCCCTACCAAAAGTTACCCAAAGCGCATGTTGCTACCTCAACTCGAGGAGGAGGCGTTAAAGCCCACACTTCTAGAGCATGATGCGGCTGACCAGCCACCCTGTGGCCAAGACAAAGCGGCATACCAGCCCGAAGTCAGACCGCACCCTGTCGCCAATCTAACAATAATACTAAGGCCCGGGGCTACACGAAGGACCTGCGAACGTATTGGAAAACAAAGCAGGACAATAAAGATCGATCTACAGATCACGGGGGCGCACCACAACGCGTGACGATGACCGTCACGCCAGATACAATAAACAAAAGTCCGGCCGGGCCGAATACAACAGACCAGATTCATTTGAACTACGTTGGGATGTAGCCCGGCATAGAGGCGCCGCACACCCCCTATGCTTCACTGATGAAGTAATGGATCATGAATTTCCAGAAGGGTTTAAACCCATGAACATTGAATCATTTGATGGCACAATAGACCCCGCGGTATCGATTGAAGATTTTCTCCTACACATTCACATGGCCCGCAGCGATGACTTACATGCCATAAAGTACCTACCACTTAAGCTCAAAGGATGTTGCTCGGCATTGGCTGAATAGCCTGCCAGCAAGCTCCATTGGAAGTTGGGAGGACCTGGAAGACGCATTCCTTGACAACTTCCAGGGCACTTACGTGCAACCACCGGATGTTGATGACTTAAGTCACATAACCCAACAGCCCGGAGAGTCAGCCAGGAAATTCTGGAATCGGTTCCTAACTAAAAAGAACCAAATTGTCAACTGTCCGGATGCCGAAGCCTTAGCAGCCTTCAAGCATAACATCCGTGATGAATGGCTCGCCCGACACCTCGGCCAAGAGAAGCCAAAATCCATGGCAGCCCTCATGACACTCATGACCCGCTTTTGCACAGGCGAGGACAGCTGGCTGGATCGTAGCAACATCACACCAAAAAACTCTGGCGATTCAGACGCCAGAGATAGCAACGGCAAGCCACGACGCAATAGACACAAGCGTCGCAACAATGGCGACAACGCCGAAGACACAGCAGTCAATGCCGGATTCAGAGGCTCTAAATCAGGACAGCGGAAAAAGGCATTCAAAAGAAACAATCCGGGCTCGTCCAGTTTGGACCGCATACTTGATCGCTCATGTCAAATTCACGGCACCCCCAATAAACCAGCCAACCACACCAACAGAGAATGCTGGGTGTTCAAACAGGCCGGCAAGCTGAAGATTCATGGCTTTCAAGCCAAATGACCAATCTTATGGCCACATTCATGGCATAGTTTGTTCAAATGATCTCATATTGTGCACAAGGGTGCATCTTGGAATGGCAAACAATGTTGCCTAAGGAAGTTTTCATTTTCTTTGCACGAAAAATTCATTTTCCATTTTCCGAGTGCCTGAAATGAGTTTTTTTATGAAGGACCTACCATATATTTGTTGCAAAATTGGACCAAATCAATTTTATAAAATACTAGGACATATTTAATGCACAATTAACAAAATGGTTGGGTGTCAAAAGTTTTGATCCACCTCTGGTGAAAAAGAAAAAATCCCGCCGATTCAGTTGGAAGCGGGTCAAATTTGAACTACAGCTGCCTCATAGTTTGCTATTTATTTTTTCCAAAAATCATTTCTAGTTACATAAGTACCTATTTAATCATAAATGCATGGTTTGGTGGCGATACGTCGAGGTTTGGACGGTGGCTGAGGCCCCCAACTCTAGAGCGCGTAAACTCGCATGCCCGCCGCGTGGTCACCGCATGACCGTGGCGTTGCCATGTGTTCTGGGATGCCTAGGCAAGTCTAGTGGGTTGGGCACTCCCCAGGTAGGTGCTAGGAAGAAAATCACAACATAAGATTCTCATGAGGAGACCGATCGATGCTCAAACATGAATAAGCAGCCAAGTGTTTGATTAGCGGTACGGGAAATGCACATGGCTAATGGCTGTGAGTTTCGGCTGAGGATGATCAATTACTAAGAAGACCATCTTCACAAATTTTCAGCTCAAAAGGAGGAGCCTAGGTGGTACTTGCTTTGCAAAGTACCATAATAGACATAAATACGAATGTTGAAGCCGGGCTCAAAATAATGAATGGATTAAGCTGACATTTGGTGGATGATGGTTATTTGGGTAGAGGAAAGCACTGTAGAAAATGGATACCATTTGGACATGCCATAGTGGTACTTCCTTCACAAAGTGTTTTTTTGAACAAAATAGGAAAATGAATATTTTTGAATTATTTTTGAACTACGCAAGGAAGGTTTTTTACATATTTGATGAAGATATGACCCAAATAATTTATGAGATTTTTTTGGGAATTTTGGGAATGACAGAAATATAGGTTGCTTCACAACCTAGGGCAAAAACTGCCACATGGACATGACACATAGGCAAAACTGATGAGGTGGCGCCTAGTCATAGCAACCCACCACAATTTACAAGGTTATGACCATCTATATTGGTCATGATCAGCTAGAAATAAGGTAGCGGACCTGTGCTATCTTCTTTATGACCATTCCGTGTAAGGAAATTACGACCTTTCTGACCAAAATGGTCGTTATAGTTTAGGGTTTGGAGCCCCCCGAACAGCTTTTGACCAATTGGTCTGAAATGGTCATAGATCTATGACCAATTCTTCCAGGGTCATTGAGAGAAAGTCACTAGTTGACATATTTCTTGTAGTGAATGTTTTGATGGAAAGTAAGTTTGTACAAGCGAGGAAAAAGTTGACAGAGAGGCTTGTTGTGGATGCAAGCATCTTCCCAAAATCTAGTTTTACACCCATCTCCGACAATTCTCTGACAACAGTTGTAAAAGATATCTTTAACACTCATGATACCATTCCAGAAGTGAGAGTTGGCAGGAGATGACTCACATTGAGACAAAGTTTTCCTCTTCAAATACTTTGCTCTAATCATCTCTTACCAATCCCCATCTTTATTCTCAAGTCTCCAGAGCCATTTACACAAACGACTAATATTCTTGATATCTAGATTAGTAACACCCAACCCCCCTTGGTCTCTAGGTTGACAAACATCAAGCCAGTTAACTAGATGAAACTTCCTAACCCCCTCTTTCTCTTGCCAAAGCACCCGACCTCGAAAGAAATCGATTATTTTTGTTGGGTAACGTAGTAATTTCAAAAAAATTCCTACGCACATGCAAGATCATGGTGATGCATAGCAACAAGAGGGGAGAGTGTTGTCCACGTACCCTCATAGACCAAAAGCGGAAGCGTTAGAACAACGCGGTTGATGTAGTCGTACGTCTTCACGATTCGACCGATCCAACTACCGAACGTACGACACCTCCGAGTTCAGCACACGTTCAGCTCGATGACGATTCCCGGACTCCGATCCAGCAGGGTGTTGGGGATGAGTTTCATCAGCACGACGGCGTGGTGACGGTGATGATGTTCTACCGACGCAGGGCTTCGCCTAAGCACCGCTACGGTATGACCGAGGTGGAATATGGTGGAGGGGGGCACCGCACACGGCTAAGGAACGATCACAAAGATCAACTTGTGTGTCATGGGGTGCCCCTCCTCCGTATATAAAGGGGAGGAGGAGGGGGCCGGCCAAGGGGGTCGCGCGCCCTAGGAGGGGGAAACCTACTCCAAGTAGGTTTGCCCCTCCCTTTCCTAGTCCAAGAAGGAGGGGGGAAGGAAGGAGGGAGGGAAAGGCAAGGGGCGCCCCTTTCCTTGTCCTATTCGGACTCAAGGGAGGGGCGCCTCTTGCCCCTGGGCGGCCTCTCTCTCTCCACTAGGGCCCAACAAGGCCGATTAGTTCGGGGGTTCCGGTAACCCCCGGTACTCCGATATATATCCGATAACCCCCGAAACTATTCCAGTGTCCGAATATAGTCGTCCAATATATCAATCTTTATGTATCGACCATTTCGAGACTCCTCGTCATGTCCGTGATCACATCCGGGACCCCGAACAGCCTTCGTTACATCAAAAACTATAAACTCATATTATAACTGTCATCGTAACGTTAAGCGTGCGGACCCTACGGGTTCGAAAACTATGTAGACATGACCTAGAACTGTTTCCCGTCAATAACCAATAGCGGAACCTGGATGCTCATATTGGCTCCTACATATTCTACGAAGATCATTATCGGTCAAACCGCATAACAACATACGTTGTTCCCTTTGTCATCGGTATGTTACTTGCCCGAGATTCGATCGTCGGTATCCAATACCTAGTTCAATCTCGTTACCGGCAAGTCTCTTTACTCATTACGTAATGCATCATTCCGTAACTAACTCATTAGCTACATTGCTTGCAAGGCTTATAGTGATGTGCATTACCGAGAGGGCCCAGAGATACCTCTCCGACAATCGGAGTGACAAATCCTAATCTCGAAATACGTCAACTCAACAAGTACCTTTGGAGACACCTGTAGAGCACCTTTATAATCACCCAGTTACGTTGTGACGTTTGGTAGCACACAAAGTGTTCCTCCGGTAAACGGGAGTTACATAATCTCATAGTCATAGGAACATGTATAAGTCATGAAGAAAGCAATAGCAACATACTAAACGATCAAGTGCTAAGCTAACGGAATGGGTCAGGTCAATCACATCATTCTCCTAATGATGTGATCCCGTTAATCAAATGACAACTCATGTCTATGGTTAGGAAACTTAACCATCTTTGATTCTGAGCTAGTCAAGTAGAGGCATACTAGTGACACTATGTTTGTATATGTATTCACACATGTATCATGTTTCCGGGTAATACAATTCTAGCATGAATAATAAACATTTATCATGATATGAGGAAATAAATAATAACTTTATTATTGCCTCTAGGGCATATTTCCTTCAGTCTCCTACTTGCACTAGAGTCAATAATCTAGATTACACAGTAATGATTCTAACACCTATGGAGTCTTGGTGCTGATCATGTTTTGCTCGTGGAAGAGGCTTAGTCAACGGGTCTGCAACATTTAGATCCGTATGTATCTTGCAAATCTCTATGTCTCCCACCTGGACTTGGTCCCTGATATGGAATTGAAGCGTCTCTTGATGTGCTTGGTCCTCTTGTGAAATCTGGATTCCTTTGCCTAGGCAACTGCACCAGTATTGTCACAGAAGATCTTCATTGGTCCCGATGCACTAGGTATGACACCTAGATCGGAAATGAACTCCTTCATCCAGACTCCTTCATTTGCTGCTTCCGAAGCAGCTATGTACTCCGCTTCGCATGTAGATCCCGCTACCACGCTTTGTTTAGAACTGCACCAACTGACAGCTCCACCGTTTAATATAAACACGTATCCGGTTTGCGATTTAGAATCGTCCGGATCAGTGTCAAAGCTTGCATCGACGTAACCATTTACGACTAGCTCTTTGTCACCTCCATAAACGAGAAACATATCCTTAGTCCTTTTCAGGTATTTCAGGATATTCTTGACCGCTGTCCAGTGATCCACTCCTGGATTACTTTGGTACCTCCCTGCCAAACTTATTGCTAAGCATACGTCAGGTCTGGTACACAGCATTGCATACATGATAGAGCCTATGGCTGAAGCATAGGGAACATCTTTCATTTTCTCTCTATCTTCTGTTGTGGTCGGGCATTGAGTCTGACTCAACTTCACACCTTGTAATACAGACAAGAATCCTTTCTTTGCCTGATCCATTTTGAACTTTTTCAAAACTTTATCAAGGTATGTGCTTTGTGATAGTCCAATCAAGCGTCTTGATCTATCTCTATAGATCTTGATGACCAATATGTAAGCAGCTTCACCGAGGTCTTTCATAGAAAAACTTTTATTCAAGTATCCCTTTATGCTATCCAGAAATTCTATATCATTTCCAATTAACAATATGTCATCTACATATAATATTAGAAATGCTACAGAGCTCCCACTCACTTTCTTGTAAATACAGGCTTCTCCAAAAGTCTGTATAAAACCATATGCTTTGATCACACTATCAAAGCGTTTATTCCAACTCCAAGATGCCAGCACCAGTCCATAGATGGATCGCTGGAGCTTGCACACTTTGTTAGCACCTTTTGGATCGACAAAACCTTCCGGCTGCATCATATACAACTCTTCTTCGAGAAATCCATTCAGGAATGCAGTTTTGACATCCATTTGCCAAATTTCATAATCATAAAATGCGGCAATTGCTAACATGATTCGGACAGACTTAAGCATCGCTACGGGTGAGAAAGTCTCATCGTAGTCAACCCCTTGAACTTGTCGAAAACCTTTTCCAACAAGTCGAGCTTTGTAGATAGTACCATTACCATCAGCGTCAGTCTTCTTCTTAAAAATCCATTTATTCTCGATGGCTTGCCGATCATTGGGCAAGTCAACCAAAGTCCACACTTTGTTCTCATACATGGATCCCATCTCAGATTTCATGGCTTCAAGCCATTTTTGCGGAATCTGGGCTCATCATCGCTTCCTCATAGTTCGTAGGCTCGCCATGGTCAAGTAACATGACCTCCAAAATAGGATTACCGTACCACTCTGGTGCGGATCTTACTCTGGTTGACCTACGAGGTTCTGTAGTAACTTGTTCTGAAGTTTCATGATCATCATCATTAGCTTCCTCACTTATTGATGTAGTCGTCACAGGAACCGGTTTCTGTGATGAACTATTTTCCAATAAGGGAGCAAGTACAATTATCTCACCAAGTTCTACTTTCCTCCCACTCACTTCTTTCGAGAGAAACTCCTTCTCTAGAAAGGATCCATTCTTTGCAACAAATGTCTTGCCTTCGGATCTGTGATAGAAGGTGTACCCAATAGTTTCCTTTGGGTATCCTATGAAGACACATTTCTCCGATTTGGGTTCGAGCTTATCAGGTTGAAGCTTTTTCACATAAGCATCGCAGCCCCAAACTTTAAGAAACGACAACTTTGGTTTCTTGCCAAACCATAGTTCATAAGGCGTCATCTCAACGGATTTTGATGGTGCCCTATTTAACGTGAATGCGGTCGTCTCTAAAGCATAACCCCAAAATGATAGCGGTAAATCGGTAAGAGACATCATAGATCGCACCATATCTAGTAAAGTACGATTACGACGTTCGGACACACCATTACGCTGTGGTGTTCGGGTGGCGTGAGTTGCGAAACTATTCCGCATTGCTTCAAATATAAACCAAACTCGTAACTCAAATATTCTCCTCCACGATCAGATCGTAGAAACTTTATTTTCTTGTTACGATGATTTTCAACTTCATTCTGAAATTCTTTGAACTTTTCAAATGTTTCAGACTTATGTTTCATTAAGTAGATATACCCATATCTGCTCAAATCATATGTGAAGGTGAGAAAATAACGATATCCGCCACGAGCCTCAACATTCATTGGACCACATACATCAGTATGTATGATTTCCAACAAATCAGTTGCTCTCTCCATAGTACCGGAGAACGGTGTTTTAGTCATCTTGCCCATGAGGCATGGTTCGCAAGTACCAAGTGATTCATAATCAAGTGATTCCAAAAGTCCATCAATATGGAGTTTCTTCATGCGCTTTACACCAATATGACCTAAACGGCAGTGCCACAAATAAGTTGCACTATCATTATCAACTCTGCATATTTTGGCTTCAACATTATGAATATGTGTATCACTACCATTGAGATTCATCAAAAATAGACCACTCTTTAAAGGTGCATGACCATAAAAGATATTACTCATATAAATAGAACAACCATTATTCTCAGATTTAAATGAATAACCGTCTCGCATCAAACAAGATCCAGATATAATGTTCATGCTCAACGCTGGCACCAAATAAAAATTATTTAGGTCTAAAACTAATCCCGAAGGTAGATGTAGAGGTAGCGTGCCGACGGCGATCACATCGACTTTGGAACCATTTCCCACGCGCATCGTCACCTCGTCCTTAGCCAGTGTCCGCTTAATCTGTAGTCCCTGTTTTGAGTTGCAAATATTAGCAACAGAACCAGTATCAAATACCCACGTGCTACTGCGAGCTCTGGTAAGGTACACATCAATAACATGTATATCACATATACCTTGGTTCACCTTGCCATCCTTCTTATCCGCCAAATACTTGGGGCAGTTCCGCTTCCAGTGACCAGTCTGCTTGCAGTAGAAGCACTCAGTCTCAGGCTTAGGTCCAGACTTGGGTTTCTTCTCCTGAGCAGCAACTTGTTTGCTGTTCTTCTTGAAGTTCCCCTTCTTTTTCCCTTTGCCCTTTTTCTTGAAACTGGTGGTCTTATTAACCATCAACACTTGATGCTCCTTCTTGATTTCTACCTCCGCAGCTTTTAGCATTGCGAAGAGCTTGGGAATTGTCTTTTCCATCACTTGCATATTATAGTTCATCACGAAGATTTTGTAGCTTGGTGGCAGTGATTGAAGAATTCTGTCAATGACGCTATCATACGGAAGATAAACTCCCAGTTGAATCAAGTGATTGTTATACCAAGACATTCTGAGTATATGCTCACTGATAGAACTATTCTCCTCCATCTTGCAGCTATAGAACTTATCGGAGACTTCATATCTCTCAATCCGGGCATTTACTTGAAATATTAACTTCAACTCCTGGAACATCTCATATGCTCCATGACATTCAAAACGTCGTTGAAGTCCCGGTTCTAAGCCGTAAAGCATGGCACACTGAACTATCGAGTAGTCATCAGCTTTGCTCTGCCAGACGTTCACAACATCTGGTGTTGCTCCTGCAGCAGGTTTGGCACCCAGCGGTGCTTCCAGGACGTAATTCTTCTGTGCAGCAATGAGGATAATCCTCAAGTTACGGACCAAGTCCATGTAATTGCTACCATCATCTTTCAACTTTGCTTTCTCAAGGAACGCATTAAAATTCAACGGAACAACAACACGAGCCATCTATCTACAACAAACATAGATAAGAAAAATACTATCAGGTACTAAGTTCATGATAAATTTAAGTTCAATTAATCATATTACTTAAGAACTCCCACTTAGATAGACATCTCTCTAATCATCTAAGTGATCACGTGATCCAAATCAACTAAACCATAACCGATCATCACGTGAAATGGAGTAGTTTTCAATGGTGAACATCACTATGTTGATCATATCTACTATATGATTCACGCTCGACCTTTCGGTCTCAGTGTTCCGAGGCCATATCTGCATATGCTAGGCTCGTCAAGTTTAACCTGAGTATCCTGCGTGTGTAAAACTGGCTTGCACCTGTTGTAGATGGACGTAGAGCTTATCACACCCGATCATCATGTGGTGTCTGGGCACGACGAACTTTGGCAACGGTGCATACTCAGGGAGAACACTTTTATCTTGAAATTTAGTGAGAGATCATCTTATAATGCTACCGTCAATCAAAGCAAGATAAGATGCATAAAAGATAAACATCACATGCAATCAATATAAGTGATATGATATGGCCACCATCATCTTGTGCTTGTGATCTCCATCTCCGAAGCACCGTCATGATCACCATCGTCACCGGCGCGACACCTTGATCTCTATCGTAGCATCGTTGTCGTCTCGCCAACTATTGCTTCTATGACTATCGCTACCGCTTAGTGATAAAGTAAAGCAATTACAGGGCGATTGCATTTCATACAATAAAGCGACAACCATATGGCTCCTGCCAGTTGCCGATAACTCGGTTACAAAACATGATCATCTCATACAATAAAATATAGCATCACGTCTTGACCATATCACATCACAACATGCCCTGCAAAAACAAGTTAGACATCCTCTACTTTGTTGCTGCAAATTTTTACGTGGCTGCTACGTGCTGAGCAAGAACCGTTCTTACCTACCCATAAAAACCACAACGATAGTTCGTCAAGTTAGTGTTGTTTTAACCTTCTCAAGGACCGGGCGTAGCCACAGTCGGTTCAACTAAAGTTGGAGAAACTGACACCCGCCAGCCACCTGTGTGCAAAGCACGTCGGTAGAACCAGTCTCGCGTAAGCGTACGCGTAATGTCGGTCCGGGCCACTTCATCCAACAATATCGCCGAACCAAAGTATGACATGCTGGTAAGCAGTATGACTTGTATCGCCCACAACTCACTTGTGTTCTACTCGTGCATATAACATCAACGCATAAAACCTAGGCTCGGATGCCACTGTTGGGTAACGTAGTAATTTCAAAAAATTTCCTACGCACATGCAAGATCATGGTGATGCATAGCAACGAGAGGGGAGAGTGTTGTCCATGTACCCTCGTAGACCGAAAGCGGAAGCGTTAGAACAACGCGGTTGATGTAGTCGTATGTCTTCACGATCCGACCGATCCAAGTACCGAACGTACGGCACCTCCGAGTTCAGCACACGTTCAGCTCGATGACGATCCCCGGACTCCGATCCAGCAGGGTGTTGGGGATGAGTTTCGTCAGCACGACGGCGTGGTGACGGTGATGATGTTCTACCGACGCAGGGCTTCGCCTAAGCACCGCTACGATATGACCGAGGTGGAATATGGTGGAGGGGGGCACCGCACACGGCTAAGGAACAATCACGAAGATCAACTTGTGTATCATGGGGTGCCCCCCTCCTCTGTATATAAAGGGGGAGGAGGAGGGGGCCGGCCAAGGGGGGTGGCGCCCTAGGAGGGGGAAACCTACTCCAAGTAGGTTTGCCCCTCCCTTTCCTAGTCCAAGGAGGGGGGAAGGAAGCAGTCAGAGAGGGGAAAGGCAAGGGGGGCGCCGCCCCCCTTTCCTTGTCCTATTCGGACTCAAGGGGAGGGGGCGCGCCTCTTGCCCTGGCCGGCCCCTCTCTCTCTCCACTAGGGCCCAACAAGGCCCATTAGTTCCGGGGGTTCGGTAACCCCGGTACTCCGATATATATCCGATAACCCCCGGAACTATTCCGGTGTCCGAATATAGTCTTCCAATATATCAATCTTTATGTCTCGACCATTTCGAGACTCCTCGTCATGTCCGTGATCACATCCGGGACTCCGAACAGCCTTCGGTACATCAAAAACTATAAACTCATATTATAATTGTCATCGTAACGTTAAGCGTGCGGACCCTACGGGTTCGAGAACTATGTAGACATGACCTAGAACTGTTTCCGGTCAATAACCAATAGCGGAACCTGGATGCTCATATTGGCTCCTACATATTCTACGAAGATCTTTATCGGTCAAACCGCATAACAACATACGTTGTTCCCTTTGTCATTGGTATGTTACTTGCCCGAGATTCGATCGTCGGTATATCAATACCTAGTTCAATCTCGTTAACGGCAAGTATCTTTACTCGTTACGTAATGCATCATTCCGTAACTAACTCATTAGCTATATTAATTGCTTGCAAGGCTTATAGTGATGTGCATTACCGAGAGGGCCCAGAGATACCTCTCCGACAATCGGAGTGACAAATCCTAATCTCGAAATACGTCAACTCAACAAGTACCTTTGGAGACACCTGTAGAGCACCTTTATAATCACCCAGTTACGTTGTGACGTTTGGTAGCACACAAAGTGTTCCTCCGGTAAACGGGAGTTACATAATCTCATAGTCATAGGAACATGTATAAGTCATGAAGAAAGCAATAGCAACATACTAAACGATCAAGTGCTAAGCTAACGGAATGGGTCAGGTCAATCACATCATTCTCCTAATGATGTGATCCCGTTAATCAAATGACAACTCATGTCTATGGTTAGGAAACTTAACCATCTTTGATTTACGAGCTAGTCAAGTAGAGGCATACTAGTGACACTATGTTTGTATATGTATTCACACATGTATCATGTTTCCGGGTAATACAATTCTAGCATGAATAATAAACATTTATCATGATATGAGGAAATAAATAATAATTTTATTATTGCCTCTAGGGCATATTTCCTTAAATTTTGCCTACTCCCTTTGGTAGATGGAAAAAGTTAAGTAAATGACTAATGACGTTACTCAAGCAAGTTTCAGTGCTGACAAGCCTACCACCCATAGATAAAAGACCCCCCTGCCACGCTGCAGCTCCTTTCTCTACTTTTTCTTCCGCTGGCTTCCAGTCAGCATTGCAAAGTTTTTTATAATGTAGGGGAAGACCTAAATACCTAAAAGGGAAGCCCCCAATAGCACAAGTAAAAATGAAGACATAATCAGGTTGCTTCTCCAAAGCTTTACCGAAACAGGAAATTTCACTTTTTAAAAAATTAATCTTTAGACCGGTCAAATGCTCAAAAACACATAGAATAATTTTGAGGTTCCTAGCCCCCTCAAGGTCATCTTCAAAACAGAAAATAGTATCATCCGCATATTGCAAAATATTTAGACCTCCTGCATACAACCTAGGCAACACTCCCTTGATAAATCCTTTTTCTTGCCCCCTTTGCACCAGAGTAGCAAGAACATCAGCTGCCTAATTGAAAAGCAAGGGGGAAAACGGGTCCCCTTGCCTCAAACCCTTCCTAATAACAAAATACAGGCCAATAACATCATTAATAGTGATAGCAACCTTTCCATTACTAACAACATCTTTTGTCCACCGAACAAAACGTTCAGGGAAGCCTTTCATTTTTAGGACATCAAGCATGAAACTCCAGTTAATTTTATCGTAAGATTTTTCGAAATCAACCTTAAAAAGCACAACAGAACATTTATTTCTATGTAAAGAGTGGATAGCTTCATGTAGCATAAGCACATTATCCAGGATGTAGCGACCCTTTATAAACGTAGATTGAGCTTTAGAAATTGTTTGATCAGCAATTTTCATAGCTCTATTGTTAAGAACTTCTGTAAAAAAATTAAAAGGTACGTTCAGCATGCAAATGGGGCGGTACATTAGAATCCTATCAGCCCCCTGCCCCTTGCAAGCAAAGTGACTAAACCACAGTTAAGCCTTGAAATGTTAATCTTGCCCTCATAAAAGTCATGAAAAAGCCTAAGGAGATCGTTACAAATGAGGTTCCAGAAAAATTGAAAGAACTCGGCAGGAAAGCCGTCCGGGCCAACCGCTCTATTGCGCTTCATAGAAAATAACGTATTTTTAACTTCATCCATAATAATTTGCAACTGAGCTCAACCTTATTGAAAGGACATGCGGTGCCCCCATGTGTGGTTTTGGTAATTGATGACATTCTCTATGGACTAATGGTTGCATTGAGTTATATTTGAAGGATTTGTCCATAGGCATTTCTTGAGGTCCATGTGTTGGTTTCAAGGAGTTTATGTGTTGACCAAGGTGCAATTAAGGAATTATCCAAAGATTGGTCATGTGAGTGTTGAGCTTATTGCAAGCATGTCTTGAAGAAGAAGATTGTGTGATCATTCATGTTTACCTTCAAGACATCATCTAAACTAAGAGAGTTGGAAAGATTCAAGGTTGATCAAGACTAAGTCAAGAGTGAATCAATTTGATCAACTCACCGAGCGTAAAAGATGTACCGAGAGGGATCAAGTGATCCCATGGTATGGTAAGCATTGTCCATTGCACTTTGTGTACTAACCCATGGTCTATGTGAGAGTTGTATGTGGGGTTAGGTACATGTCCATGGGCTTGCGTCAAGAGGAAGATATCATACAACCCATGGAAAGGATGACATCAAGTAGTGATCGTCATCAAGATTGTCATGTGCAAGTTCAAGTGTAGCATCACGAAGAGATCAAGTGCTTGAAGCTTGCCATCCATTGTGGTGTCAATGGACATGTGAAGATGTGCCGAAGAGTGGCTCACCCATAGTGGAGTATGGGGGAGCAATCATCTAGTCTCAATCGACCCAACGCAATCAAGAAAGGTGGTCCACCTTGCGGAGGACAAGATCGTCATCATCTAGCTCAAGTGGATCATGTGCAAGGCAAACGTTTGCCCTTGATAGGTTTTCTATTTTACCGGTCTCATGGTGGTAGTTGGGAGACCGGGTTATAGGATCGATAGCCGTACTATCAAGGAGGGCTCTCAAGTGCGTAGCTTGATCGTATCGTTCGTCGAGAGCTCAAACCATTGCATCCTTGCATCATGTTTCTTGGTTCTTGTTTGGTTCTCTTTGTGAGTCTTAGAGCTTATGGTCATCTTGATGACAAGCTTGAGTTCATCGAAAACGGAGTTTGCATGCGTCTTCTATGATGTATTCGGTGTTGGAGGTTTTACCGGTCTTATCCGAGGAAGGGTTCTCACCATTTTCTTTTGGGACTTTTCTCATTTACTTATTATTGGTATTTCTATCAAGATTGTGTTAGCCCTTGTCGCTAGCTTTCCAACAAACTTGGTTTTGTCGAATTCGGAGTTGGAATGCAGAAGTTGTGGTAGTTTTGGTGTTCTGAAAAGGCTGCAGCGGTACTACAGCGGGTAGGAGCGGAAGTAATTTTTTACTACCGCCCTTGGGAGCGGTACTACCGCTCTTGGGAGCGGTACTACCGCTTGGAGCAGTACTACGCGGCTACTTCCATGGCTACTTCTGCTCGGGACCAAAACTCGTCACAAGTCCAGCGGTGGTAGGCACGGATGTAATTTTTTAGTACCGCTCGCAAGCAGTAGTACCGCTACCCTTAGCAGTAGTACCGCTACCCCTAGCGGTAGTACCGTGATGTCAAGCGGTACTACCGCTCGGTGCGGGCTGTGAGCATAACGGTTGGATTTTTCCCTACCTATAAAAGGGGGTCTTCTTCCCCATTGAACCTTATCCTTTGCGCTCGTGTTCTTCCCCCATTGTTGACCTTCTTCGAGCTTGCTAACTCTCAATCCCTCCATGGATTCTTGCTAGTTTTTGAGGGAAAAGAGAGAGGAGATCTAGATCCACATTTCCACCAATCACTTTCTCCTCTATGTGAGGGGAACCCCTTGGATCTAGTTCTTGGAGTTCTTGGTGTTCTCCTTCTTGTTCTTCCTCTCATTTTCCTCCCTAGCATTAGTTGCTTCGGTGGGATTTGAGAGAGAAGGACTTGGGCACTTCGTGTGCCCTTGCCATTGCATTTGGTGCATCGGTTTGAGTTCTCCACGGTGATACGTGGAAGTTCCAAGTTGAGAAGCTTATTACTCTTGGGTGCTTGGGCGCCCTAGACGGTTGGTGGTGTTCGGAGCTCAATCATTGTGGTGTAAAGCTCCGGGCAAGCGTCGGGGTCTCCAATTAGGTTGTGGAGATCGCCCCAAGCAATTTGACAGGTACCGGTGACCGCCCCCAAGGGTTGCCATTTGTACGGGTTCGGTGACCGCCCTCAAGGGTCCCTTAGTGGAATCACATCATCTTGCATTGTACGAGGGTGTCAGGAGATTACGGTGGCCCTAGTGGCTTCTTGGGGAGCATTGTGCCTCCACACCGCTCCAGATGGAGATTAGCATCCGCAAGGGTGTGAACTTCGGGATACATCATCGTCTCTGCGTGCCTCGGTTATCTCTTACCCGAGCCCTTTACTTATGCACTTTACTCTGTGATAGCCATATTGTTTCTGGTCATATATCATGCTATCACCTAGTAGTTTATCTTCTTTAGCATAAGTTGTTGGTGCACATAGGTAAGCCTAGTTGTTTTAGGTTTTGTGCTTGACAAATTAACCGCTAGGTTTATTCCGCATTTGTTCAAGCCTAAACCATAATTATTTTAAAGCGCCAATTCACCCCCCTCTAGGCGACATCCTCGATCTTTCAATTAGTATCAGAGCCTCGTCTCTCTTTGTTGGGCTTAACCACCTAGAGAGTAAATATGTCGACTAGGGGATTAGGATTCTCTGACACTCTTAGTTTCGATGGCACAAATTTTGATGTTTGGGTAATTCACATGCTTAATCTCTTTAGGGTCATGGACCCAAATTTGGAGCGAATTGTAGATATGGGTTTTTCTCCTCCAAAGGATCCCCAAAGATTATCTTTAGAGGATGAGAAAAACTCTTATCTCAATGCTCAAGCTTCTAATGTGCTTTTCGATGCTTTGAGCAATGTAGTTATATTTCAACTCATGCCGTTTCGGGATGCTCATGAGTTGTGGACGAAGCTTCAAGATAAATATGGTGTGTCCAAGATTTGTATGGATGATTGTTCTCCCTCCACCTCCGGCCGTATAGTCTTCTCAACTTATTCTACTTCACCTACATGTGGTTTGCCACAAGGTAATGATATGGTGAGTAGTGTCGGTCATTGCAATGATGATAGTGTGCTTTTTGTGGATGATTCTTCATCACTATATTATTGCAATGCTCCGTCTTTGGGCCTTAGCACTTCGAGCACTCCAAATGTTTCATTTGCTTGTGTTGATAGTCCTTGCATATCATGTAGAAATTGCTTGACTAAATCTCATGATGATATGCTTGCTATATCTTATTGCCATGATAAAAATGCATGTATTTCCTTGAGTTGTTGTGCTAACAATGTAGATGAAACCCAACACTCCATGGAACAAGATGTGGTCTTGAATGGTGCTTCAAGGGATCCTATATCATCATCTATTGCATTTTGCCTTATGGCCAAGGCTTCAAAGGTATCTCCCACTTTGAATCCCAATATATCTTGTGATGATATTGATGATGGCAAGAGTGATGATGATGTTGATTATGATGAAGAGAGTGATGATGTTGCCTCCTTAAAAATTAAGGGGGAAATGATTTTTAAAGCTCTTCTTAAGAATAAAATTGCTTGTTCCAACTTCATGGAAATCATGTCTATTGCTATTGAGGGCAAGAAATATATTGATGAGTTGGAATCTCGTATTGAGGAGCATGAGGTCACCATTGATAAAATGGAAGGTCATGAGCGTGATTACGCTAATGAGATTGCGGACCTCTCTCAAGCTCTTGAACTTGAACAAACCACCAAGGAATCTCTTGAGGAGACTTTTGCTCTAGAATTATCTAGAGTGAGGGAATCTTGTGATAGAGCTCTTGAGGTGGCCAATGATTTTGAAACTAAAAATGAGGAGCTTGAAGTTGTGCATGCTAAACTCCTTGAGGACTTTGAGCACCTCGAAAATGGCTCAAGGGTCATTAAGAGTGAGCTCATCAAACTCACCGAGTCTCATGCTCAACTTAAAGCTTCATATTCAAAAGAGCTTGCCAAGTTGTCTTCTCCTCTTGTTGCTAATGATGATGCTTGTGCTACTAACTCTATCTCTTGTGAAGCATCCATATATTGAAGGAGAATGTTGAGCTAAGGGCTCAACTTGAGTTGCTATCTAGCAATTATGGGATGTTGGAAGAAAATCATGTAAGGCTCACAAGCTCTCATGATGATCTTCTAGTATCCCACAATGTGCTAAAGATAGCTCATGAGGCCATGCTTGCTAAGGTAACATCTAGTAAGCCTCATGTGGATACTAGCACTACTTCTAGTCAAAATGCTATATTGATATGTGCTAGTCCTTGTAATTCATCTACTCACAATGTTGGTACATCTTGTGATGAATTGCTTTCCTTGCCTTGTTGCTCTAACAATGAAGCTTATACTTCCTCTAGTACTTGTATTGAGACTAACCATGTAGAGGAAATCAAAGAGCTCAAGGCCCAAGTCACTTCTTTGAAGAAAGACTTGGAAAAGAGTCATGAAGGGAAATCCACACTCAACAATATCTTGAGTGTGCAAAAATCCCCCAATGACAAAGGTGGACTTGGATTCAACTCCAATAAGAAGAAGAAGTCCAAGATGAACAAAAATAAGGGCCAAGAACAAGTCAAGAAATCGGCCAAGATTGTTTGCTTCAAGTGCAAAGTAGAAGGGCATCATGTTAGATCTTGCCCATTGAAGAAGAAGGCCATTAGTGTCAAGCAACATGGGAAGAGTGCACAAGTTCAATCTCATGCTCAACCTCAAGTTGAAGAAAGGCCACTTCCCAAGAAGACTCAAGTTAATGCTTCTCTTGTTGAGAAATCAAGTGAGAAGAAAGTGAAGAGTAGACGTTGCTACTTATGTCGTGAGAAAGGCCACGTCGCTTCTTCATGCACTAGTGGTAACTTATCCAACCCAATTATTATTGATGATGTCTATTCTCTTGGAAAGGATAAGGTTGGAAATGTGTTTGCCAAGTTTGTTGGTACTCAAAGTGGTGTCAAGAAAAGAACCATTTGGGTGGCCAAGCCTATTGTGACTAACCTCTTAGGACCCAACTTGGTTGGGGACCAACTAGCTCAAACTTGATCAATAGGTGTTGTTGGAGGTCATTGGAGACTTGGCTACATTATGAAGATTTAAGGGGTCCTCATCATTCATATTGTGTCAAGCCAAGTCATTCGGATTATCTTTCTATCATATATCCAATGTTCCTCCTTGCGGTAACTCGTGCTTAAATTGCTTACATTAAAAGTTACTTGTCCCTTAGCATGTTGTGGTTTTGTATCTTGCATGTGCTTGTATATGTTGTGCTTCCAAATTGCTTATCTTGAGAAATCAAGTATGTGCATGTTGGTTTGCACATCATGTACATGTGTGTTGTGTGTTGAGCCTTTTTGCATCTTGTTTATTTCTTAGTTGGCTCTTGTGAGAGATTAATGGAATATCCAATTATGGGGGAGTGATGTGCTTTGTGCACCTCACAATCCTATAAATGTGTGTACATGAGTAATACCATCTAGTATTGATATTTCAAGATTATCTAGTCTCTAGGTGGTATATCTCTCATGAGAAATTCAAATTCTAAATTTTCCATTAGTTATCTCTTGTTGGATCTTTTTAATTGCCTCTTGTCTATCTTTAATTGGTATCACATTATGGGGGAGTAATATGCTATGTGTGTATTACTAGCCTAGAAAATGTGTACATTTGAGATATTGTCACCTAGAATTGATATTGTAAATTATCTTGTTCCTAGGTGGCATGATAGCTCTACAATTTGCAATTTGCTTGAGTTTGGTTTGAAGATGATGTCGGATATCCTTGCTATCTACCACCGGGAATTATTTCCATTTACTTCTTGTCTTTTGACAATTGGTACTCACTTTTGTGGTAGAATGTATTGATCATCTTTACATTGGCTTTTGTTTTTTTGCCTTTTCTCTTGCCAAGGTTTTTGTCAACTCCCATTGTCTTCCCTACCACTTGTGGATCTTGTTTATTTCTCGTCCTTGTGTAGTGTTTTCTAGATATAGTGAAAGTGGTGATCCCACCTTGTGCATTTTGTATTCAAATGCAAATTCTCTATAATGCACTAGTCTTGGGGGAGCTATCCTATTCTCTATAGAACACTCTTCTTGCTATCCTTATCAAGTGTGTGTTGGTGGAAGGTAAGCCGTTTTCGTTTTGGTACTTTGTGCTATCATGAAACTTTGTAGAGAGCTTGGTTTGTTTGGAACCATCCTCTCTTTTGGGAGTTTGATATCTTTTATTTTGAGTGTATCAATGGATATCTCATTCCTTGATGTATATTTTATGGATATCCTCCAAGTGACGTTTTATTCATTTGGTATCCTTTTCACTTGGCATTTCTTTGTCTTTTGGTTTCGGGTTTTGAAGTCTTGAGCATGCATGTTTTCTTCATGTATTTTATTTGGCATGCTTTCTTTCTTTGACTCAATATATGGGAGAAATTCCACCTAGTCTCAATTTGGATGAGATGTGCATGATATTCATTTTCATATCTATATGCACATATTTATGTGGAGTTTGTCCTATGTATTGGCGTTTCTAACTATTTGGTCCCGATGAGTTTGGGTACCGTTTAGTTTGTGTTGTTCTTATAGGAACATTTGGAGATGCATTGGATGCTCGGCTCACTCACAAGAAAGGTGTTGTCACCATGTGCATATTGGAGTCAAGCTAGGATGATCAATGAACTACTATCTACCTTCAATTGGTATCTACTACATCCTTCCAATGGTATCTCGGTAATAATCATCATCTACTACATGCACACATTACTTGCATAAACCTTGTGTAGGTTGTATCATGGCATGTATTTCATTCTTTCTTGTGATACTTGTTTCCTTTCTCAAAGCATCTCAACGATGATCTCATGTTGCTAGTTGTGATGTCTTTGATGTTCATGCAGTAGGAATTCATTTATATACAATAAGACCATATCTAGCCAAGTGCTATGCTTTCAAGCAAATATCTTATTGGTATATTTATGACTTCCTTGTGGATATCTTGTTCCTTCATGTTGTAACTATTTCGGGTGTACATCCCTCTTTGTAGATATATATCATCATGATTTTTTCTACCTAGAACCTTATACACTTGAGAGAAATTACATCTCTAGTTGATATCCTTTCTTTCACATCCACCTTGTCTTTCTTATGTTATTTCTTTGGTGGCTCCGTGAAAGCTTTTGCCTTGAGTGCGTGTCCTCTATCGTTGCATCTTGATGCACTCTTGTGTGGTGAAGATATTTTGTCTCTTGCTTGTCTTGATGAGGCTTTTGCCATCTCGATTGGTATCCCTCCTCTTGACATAGCTTTCACTTTCTTTCTTCACCATGGGTTGTCACAAGCGTTGGTTATTCTTTTTGCATGTTGAGTGTGCTTGTGAACCCCTTTGCTTGGTGTGTGTGGGAAGGACATGTCATGCACCTTGTATCTCCACTATTCAAGACTATGTTGATGCTTAATGCTCATCCGTACATTAGTCTTCTCAAGTGCATTGCCTTGACTCACACACATCATTTTGGTTGAGCCCATTCTTAAGTTGCCTCTTTTACTTGTTGCTCAACCATGTGTTTGTTGCAAGTACTAGGCTTAGTTACCTATATGCTCACTTGCACTTGTTGTAAGTTTCTATTGATTCTGGGGGAGCTATGATCCTATTTTGTGCACTTTGTATCCTAATACAAAAATTCTTGATGTGCACAAATCATGGGGAGCTTCTCTAATTTCTTTAGAACACTCCTCTGCTCATATCATAATATCTTTATTCATGTGGCACGGAGGTTCATTGGTCTAGTTGGTTCAATTGGTATCTTTTGATAGCTTGCTTCAATTGGTATCTTTTGATTCTCTCTTTGTTATGTCTTTGTGGCATATCATTCTTTTGCAATCTTGGTGCCTCAATATAGTTGGTCTTCCTGCAAGTATTACCTTTGGATATGTGTATGGCATTCCACTCTCTTGTTAAGAAATGCACAACTTTTGGAGGAACACCTTTTATATTGGTCTTCTTAGATTTTCGCCCATTTTGGCAATCGATGCCAATGGGGAGAAGTTTCAGAGAGTTTTGTGGAGAAGTCTTCAGAGATTTCTCCTTGCTTTGGTTTTGTTCCTAAGCATTTTCATCTCATACGCATGCATTATTGGTTGTTGCATTGCATGGTGATGCATAATTCCTTATATAAACTCTCTTGAAAGTGATTTTCATCAATTACCAAAATGGGGAGATTGAAAGGACATGCGGTGCCCCCATGTGTGGTTTTGGTAATTGATGACATTCTCTATGGACTAATGGTTGCATTGAGTTATATTTGAAGGATTTGTCCATAGGCATTTCTTGAAGTCCATGTGTTGGTTTCAAGGAGTTTATGTGTTGACCAAGGTGCTATTAAGGAATTATCCAAAGATTGGTCATGTGAGTGTTGAGCTTATTGCAAGCATGTCTTGAAGAAGAAGATTGTGTGATCATTCATGTTTACCTTCAAGACATCATCTAAACTAAGAGAGTTGGAAAGATTCAAGGTTGATCAAGACTAAGTCAAGAGTGAATCAAGTTGATCAACTCACACAGCGTAAAAGATGTACCGAGAGGGATCAAGTGATCCCATGGTATGGTAAGCATTGTCCATTGCACTTTGTGTACTAACCCATGGTCTATGTGAGAGTTCTATGTGGGGTTAGGTACATGTCCATGGGCTTGCGTCAAGAGGAAGATATCATACAACCCTTGGAAAGGATGACATCAAGTAGTGATCGTCATCAAGATTGTCATGTGCAAGTTCAAGTGTAGCATCACGGAGAGATCAAGTGCTTGAAGCTTGCCATCCATTGTGGTGTCAATGGACTTGTGAAGATGTGCCGAAGAGTGGCTCACCCATAGTGGAGTATGGGGGAGCAATCATCTAGTCTCCATCGACCCAACGCAATCAAGAAAGGTGGTCCATCTTGCGGAGGACAAGATCGTCATCATCTAGCTCAAGTGGATCATGTGCAAGGCAAAGGTTTGCCCTTGATAGGTTTTCTATTTTACCGGTCTCATGGTGGTAGTTGGGGACCGGGTTATAGGATCGATAGCCGTACTATCAAGGGGGGCTCTCAAGTGAGTAGCTTGATCGTATCGTTCGTCGAGAGCTCAAACCATTGCATCCTTGCATCATGTTTCTTGCTTCTTGTTTGGTTCTCTTTGTGAGTCTTAGAGCTTATGGTCATCTTGATGACAAGCTTGATTTCATCGAAAATGGAGTTTGCATGCGTCTTCTATGATGTTTTCGGTGTTGGAGGTTTTACCGGTCTTATCCAAGGAAGGGTTCTCACCATTTTCTTTTGGAACTTTTCTCATTTGCTTATTATTGGTATTTCTATCTAGATTATGTTAGCCCTTGTTGCTAGCTTTCCAACAAACTTGGTTTCGTCGAATTCGGAGTCCGAATGCAGAAGTTGTGGTAGTTTTGGTGTTCTGAAAAGGCTGCAGCGGTACTACCGCGGGTAGGAGCAGAAGTAATTTTTTACTACCGCCCTTGGGAGCGGTACTACCGCTCTTGGGAGCGGTACTACCGCTTGGAGCAGTACTACCGCGGCTACTTCCGTGGCTACTTCCGCTCGGGACCAAAACTCGTCACAAGTCCAGCGGTGGTAGGCACGGATGTAATTTTTTAGTACCGCTCGCAAGCAGTAGTACCGCTACCCCTAGCGGTAGTACCGTGATGTCAAGCGGTACTACCGCTCGGTGCGGGCTGTGAGCATAACGGTTGGATTTTTCCCCACCTATAAAAGGGGGTCTTCTTCCCCATTGAACCTTATCCTTTGAGCTCGTGTTCTTCCCCCATTGTTGACCTTCTTCGAGCTTGCTAACTCTCAATCCCTCCATGGATTCTTGCTAGTTTTTGAGGGAAAAGAGAGAGGAGATCTAGATCCACATTTCCACCAATCACTTTCTCCTCTATGTGAGGGGAACCCCTTGGATCTAGTTCTTGGAGTTCTTGGTGTTCTCCTTCTTGTTCTTCCTCTCATTTTCCTCCCTAGCATTAGTTGCTTCGGTGGGATTTGAGAGAGAAGGACTTGGGCACTTCGTGTGCCCTTGCCATTGCATTTGGTGCATCGGTTTGAGTTCTCCATGGTGATACGTGGAAGTTCCAAGTTGAGAAGCTTATTACTCTTGGGTGCTTGGTGCCCTTGAGCTTGTTCCTCTTGGGTGCTTGGGCGCCCTAGACGGTTGGTGGTGTTCGGAGCTCAATCATTGTGGTGTAAAGCTCCGGGCAAGCGTCGGGGTCTCCAATTAGGTTGTGGAGATCGCCCCGAGCAATTTGACGGGTACCGGTGACCGCCCCCAAGGGTTGCCATTTGTACGGGTTCGGTGACCGCCCTCAAGGGTCCCTTAGTGGAATCACGGCATCTTGCATTGTGCGAGGGCGTGAGGAGATTACGGTGGCCCTAGTGGCTTCTTGGGGAGCATTGTGCCTCCACACCTCTCCAAATGGAGATTAGCATCCGCAAGGGTGTGAACTTCGGGATACATCGTCGTCTCCGCGTGCCTCGGTTATCTCTTACCCGAGCCCTTTACTTATGCACTTTACTTTGTGATAGCCATATTGTTTCTTGTCATATATCATGCTATCACCTAGTAGTTTATCTTCTTTAGCATAAGTTGTTGGTGCACATAGGTAAGCCTAGTTGTTTTAGGTTTTGTGCTTGACAAATTAACCGCTAGGTTTATTCCGCATTTGTTCAAGCCTAAACCGTAATTATTTTAAAGCGCCTATTCACCCCCCCCCCTCTAGGCGACATCCTCGATCTTTCACTTATCCTCTTCTGACAAAACATCATCAAGAGGGATACACAGAGATATAGGAGGTAAATCTACCTGACCAAATAAGTCTTTATAAAAATTAGTTGCATACTTGAGCAAGTTATCATCCCCTGGATGATCCCTTCATCCTGGATAAGTCGAAAGATTTTACTCTTGCGCTTCCGCCCACTAGCCGTAATCATAAAATACTTAGTGTTGCTATCCCCTTCTTTGATATCCCTCTCCTTCGAGCGTTTGTACCATTTTATTTTTTCCTCTCTTAGCATTTTATTCAAATCATTTTGCAAACTATTTCTTTGCACATAGTTAGCTGCTGATGCACCAACAAGCTCACACTTCTTATCAAGTATATCTAAAGCGTTAATAATATAGCTCTTCTTTCTCCTGTAACTACCCTCGACATTAAGGTTCCAACCCTTGAGCCCGCTTCTTAATTTTCTCATCACAGCCTGCCACCAATCCAGGCTGTTTTTTTAGGAGCGATAGAGTTCCAAATTTTAGAAACAACGGCCGGCAACTCATCTCTGACAAGCCAGCAAAGCTCAAATTTAAAAGGCCTGGTAGCTGCAGCATTTACAACTCCAGTATGTACCAAAAGAGCAGCATGATCAGAGACACCTCTAACGAGTGTCCCGACCATAACTAAAGGAAAATGTTGTTCCCAAGATGGGCTAACAAGAATCCTATCTAGTTTTATATATAAGGGGTCGTCCTGGTTATTAGACCAAGTAAAGCTCCTCCCTGAGAGCTCTAACTCTTTTAGCCCCCAATGCTCAATGATGGAATTAAAGTAAAAAGACCAAATAGGGAGTTTTTTTGGCTCTACTTCTCTCATTGATCCTCCTAATGATATTGAAATCACCACCAAAAACAAGGGGCAATTTATTATGACCTAACATATGGACAAAATCGATCAGGAATTCCTTCTTGTCTTTGGTATGAGCAGCCCCGTACACATTGATCAAAGTCCACTTGAAACCCGATCTCTTATCCATAATGATCATTTTGGTAAAAAACCTACTAGCAGTGCATGTTTCGACTCAAACAGGTCCTCTCTGACACCCATGAGGAGCCCACCCGAGGCTCCTACAGAGGGTTGCCAAAGCCAAATGAAAGTAAATCTGCCACTGATACTAGCTAACCAAGGATCAGAAAAAATCAGTTTTCTTACTCTCCTGAATACAAATGAACTCTAAAGCATGCTCAGAAATGATTTCTTTAAGAAACCTTCTTTTTTCAGGTTCACCTAACCCCCTAGCATTCCAGAAAACGCCAGCCATAAAAAACAGATTACTTTTTTGTTACACCACACTTGACTTTTGGCTTGACGCTGACACCTCCAGCGCAAGTCTGCTTTAGTTTGGATTTATATAACAATGATAAAAAAAATTAATTCATCTCTAAGCTCTTCATAGTCCTCAGATTCACATTCTGAGTCAGATACAAGGTTCCTAATGGTATCATGGTCAAAACTTCCCAGTTTTGACTTTTGATCACTATCTTCCACATTAGTCTTCTTTCTCATATTTGCAAGAAATAAATCGCTCCTAGTTTTTTCTAAGCTCTTGATCATAGAAATAGTGCTATCTATTTCCTCAGGAGTATTGCCTAAGCTAAGGCCAATGCATTGCGTAATGTGAGAAATAAAACTAGGTATTGTATTTAAAATAGTAGGTATATTGGAAGCATTATTTAAATCTGTAGGAGCCATACCTGGGGTCTCCAGATTCTTCCTCCTTGCCATGTAAGCAGCTTTATCCATAGTCTGCACCTCCTCTTTGTGTTTGTTCCTGTCACTTCTTCTCCTCGCCGCCTCATCTAGAGCTGCCTTTTCTTTAGCCTTTTGGACCCTAGCTTCAGCTTCCCTCAACTTTTGTTGCTTGGTAATATCAGCCGCCCCAAGATATTGCAAAGGATTCAACACCACCCCTTGTACCATGTTAGAGAAGGAGGTCTGCTTCGTCGCAACAGCTCTTCCAGGAGGTGAAATAGCACAGGCTGTTTTAACCACAGTAGGGGTTAGGTTCTCCTTGTCATGCCTTAGATTGCAATTTTCCTCAGCCAACAACTCCTCTTCCACTTCAACCTCAATCTCTTTAATTCTTTGAGTGCTAATCCCGAGACTTCTAGCAAAATCTTCATGATCCTGAGTGCAATCATACTCATCATCTTGTTGGCTACCAGCCATTTCTATAAAGTTCTCCATCATGTCAGCGTCCTTAGCAAAGTCTGCATTAATTTGCTCTACACCAGATCCCGCCTTGTCAATCAAATGCTTCTTGTCTAGCAGTTTTTGTCTCACTTCCCTTTCAGCTAGCAAGTTCTTATCTAACTCGTATTGACTGGATAACCTCATCAGAATTCTCAGCTATCGCATTACCTCCGATACCAATAGCATCACTATCTTGCCTTGGAGATTTACTGCATATCAGCTCATCCTTCTCATTTCTGTCCCTAGGTCTCTTATCAGTAGTTTGTTGTGTAGGAGCCAAAGGCCTGGGGTAGCTGACCAAAACACCCCCCCTCCAATTAATGGGCCTCCCTCCTCCACAATATCCTCTAACTCAAAGAAAATGTTATATACCAAGCCACTTTCATTCAGGGGAGCACTAGCTGGAATTTTCCTGGGATCCATTACTCCAATTTTTGCTCTCACAACCCCACACTGTTTATACAACTCCGTGCCCAGTTCGAGAACATTCCCTATCAGAGAACCAGCCTCACAGAAACCTTGGTAGTGTTCAAGTGGTTCAGGCACTCCATCAATTCTAACCCAGCAGACATAGAGCTTATAAGATGCAATTGAGGAATTAGTCCACCTGTCAACTTTGATTGTTGCTTTAGTACCAATCAGTCCAAAGTAGTGGTATCCCTTCATTTCATCGATTTTTTGCATCAATGGAAATTTCACCAGGAAGTTGTCCTTAAGATATGGCTTTGCTTGCCATTCCCATCCCCACTGGAATATCATGCTGAGAGAATTGACTAGTTGCAAGGCATAACCTGCTTAGCTTTATCCTGGTCAGGTTTTTTCCCAGACCTAGAGAGAACATTTGAAGTCCATCAGCAGCGCTACCAATCAGACACGCCACATGTTTGGGCTGATATAGGAGGGCACATTTCTTGGACAGATGAGCATCCTTTTTCACGCAGTTAACACACCAGAGAGACGTAGTGCATCCTTTAACGGCATGGCCAGCGATTTCGCATCCGTAGCATACCATTTGGGCCCTATGTTCTGTAACAGCGGCAACATCACTAGCACCAGGCTTGCTTGAATTACCAACACCAGTACTTTGAGATTTACTAGGACCAACAAAGAATTGACCCTGATTTTGAATGTAGTCCGCACTAGCACTTCCAGTCTATTGATAACAACCAGCAAAACCACCACCCTGCTCCCCAAATTGATCATAGCCATAGTTCAGATTGGTAGGCATTTGGGGATTACCTGCACCCCGCATTGGAGGCGGAGCATAGTACTGCTGCCCGGCAACGTATCCTCCTTGCACGCCCTGGCCTGAACTGCCCGCACCAAAACCTGCCTGACCAGCCAGGTAGCTGCCCTGACCTGGCTGCCAGGCCGCGAGCCCTCCAATCGCGGCACCGAACCCCCCGCCCTGGTAAGGCACGGCCTGTGGAGGTCGCGCATGTGGGCGCTGCGGTGGTGGGCCGCGCCATCCTCCTCCGCCGCCGCCACCACCAACGGCATCGCCGCGCCCGGTCCAGGCACCGCGTCCCCCGCCTGCGCTGCTCAGCCACGGTCCCCTCCAGTCGCCTCGCCCGGCCATGGACTGCGACAAGTAGTCGTCGAAGGAGAAGTTGGAACTCCCCCCACCAACCATAGGCCACTCCGCCGCTGCCGCCGCCGAGATTCGACACCGATCCGAGAGCCGCGCCGGCAGTTGACGCCACCCCCCACTGTATGAAACCCTATCGGGTGCTGGTTTGCCCCACAGCGGACGAAGTAGTTCCACCAGGCGAGGAGGCGTCTTCCATGAAACCGTCTTCGACGTCTCCCCTAAGCGAGAATCATGGATGTCCGCAACGTGTTGCATCATAGGCCGTCCACCATTACCACGATCCCCAAAATCCAATTCTCTCACGACCTTCGCGCCCTGGCTTCTCGCCGCAATCTGCCACATCACCGGCGGCATGCGTTCATCATGCACGGCCTTCCCCGCATCACCGGCGGATCCGGCACCGTGTTGGCGAACCTGCACAGGAACAACCAGCGCGTCATCTGCGGCATATCGAAGGCTGGCGCAGGAACGAAGGCCGTCGCTCACCCGGTTCGTCGAGGGAATCGCGGGAGCCTGCGGGCGCGCAATCACCCAGTCCTCCGCCGAATGGCGCCCGTCGCCCTAGACGTCGTGGTTACACGGCGGATCACCGGAGTCAGGTCGGATCCACCCCCCAGCGCCGACGCTCAGCGGGCACGCCATCGCCCTGCACGACTTTTTCTTGGGGGGAAGAGTCTGTCTACTTTAGGAGATTATGGGCGCCAAATAAATTTTTAACTAATTAATATATCTATCGTAACTGTAGTACTCTTTCTTTATATAACTCTGTAACTGTACTACACTTGATTAGGAATGAGAGGTCTTGCTGCCAGATAAAAGTAAACTTATTAAATCAAGGAAATATTCATTTTCACCTCGAATGGGAGTCAGTAATGTCTCTCTTTCCTTTATACCTAAGGTAATTCTTTATATCTTTGTTGTACATGACTTAGTCGAATCCACTTAGTTTTACTATCATTTATACATGCTTGGATACTTTTACTGTGCTTTGAAGTGGTTACTGATTGCTTAGTTACGTTTTGCCCTTTAGTTGATCAATGAAATTAGTAGCTGCGTTTCCCACTTTTGGTAGATCATTGAAATTAATAGCTGTGTTTTTCCCCCTTTGGTTGATCGACGAAATTAATATCTAAAAGCAGGAGCCGAGCATCATATAGAGGAGGCAGGAACCCATGGCAGCGGATGGTGGGAATCCATTCTCCTCCTTCACTTTCCACAAGAGAGTGAGAGAGAGAAACTTCCTAACCAAAGAAAGGTATAAATGCACAACGGCGAATGCTACCAACTAGTGCCATGCGTAATAAACAAAAACAAACACAAAACCGGAAAGTTATATGGATGACAAAAACAAATTCAAAGATAAAACTTCTTTACAATGTAAAACTATATGGATGACAAAAAACAAAATTTCCAAAACCCTTAAAACCAAAAGAAAATAAACAAACTATTTACATATATGATACAAACTTCTATCTGTATCGATGGTAGTGCCTCAGAACGAAGGAGGGAGGTTGATGGTTAAATTTAGACATGCATGTAGACGGGTCCCCGTATGAGATGTAAGCAACAATGTTCTAGCAAAACCATCATTTGTTCTCAAAGTTTTACTACAATAAAAATCAATTGTTCTCGTATATAAACTAAACAACAAGAACTGAATATGCTGATTAAATTTCATAGTATCACTAAACTAGTTGTCTGATAGTTCACCGATCTGACATGGTGTGTATGGAAAAGACATGCTTATATCGTAGGGACTTTCCGTGGGGAAGCACCCCAGGTCTTCAATATTGGAGCAATCAAAATGATAAGCCACTACTCTTTTAGAGGGCGTATGGACGAAGACGACCTCTTGGTTAGGGTGAAATCCAAGTAGAGAAAGGGCATATTGACGGGGGATATATCCAGCATCCCGTGGCTTACAGTAGTCGAAACCCCAATCAAATTCCACTTTAATTGGTGCTTTGTTGGCGTCGTTGTGATCATCGACATTGCCGTATTCCAAGGTCCAGGGCCTATTATCGTAATTCCATGGAAAATCTGCCAAGAGAGGCTTAAGGTTGATGTCATGCTTCAGCACCCAATTCATCTTGCTGCAGGATTCATCGAGTAACAGAACCTTAAGTCCATACCCATCATATCCGTAACATAAGCCGTCAAATGCATAAAGGAAACCACAATAAACTCCTTTCTCCGATCTTCCTATATAAAAGTTTTCAGAATGTGGATCACAACCTTCCGGCAGGTCAATCAGTTGGTACTTGCTATTTGACAAGTTTATTCTGCAGAAATCAAGCAATTGTTCTATTAGCCGTGTATCAAACCCATAACTAAATTAAGCTAGCAATTTAATAGCCGGACGGTGCTTACTTCATAAGAAATTCATGCTGGTAGACGTAAAGTGCTCCCCGCCAGTACGCGGCATAGTTCTGGGCTGTTGGTGGAACGTTGAACATATGGCCAATGCTCCCCGCAGCCTCCCTTCCGAAGGAATGTCCTCTCCTCCCACTGCTTTGTGTTGGACGAGTAGACGAGGAAGACGAATGCCGACGGTGGCCATTCTCGTTCTTGAATTTCATCGGACGCCAAATGCATGCAATCAGGGAAGGGATAAGAAGGTACATACTTGATTGAAAAGACCTCGTAATCCAGCGACACGGTCGGGTCAAACACAAGGTACTGATTATGGCGGTCCTTGCCAGACTCGAGAAACCAATCGGCGTCCTCCATGCCAGGGGTGAACATGGGCGGGGGAGGAGGCAAGGACGCCCACTGTCGTGTGGCGGGATTGAGCACCCTCGTCTCGTGATAGCCCAGCAGGAGGAGTCCGTTGCAGTGTTGCACGATCGTCAAGCATTGGGCATCCATGGTGTCCAGGTAGTGGAAGGGGGCGATGGCCGGGGATGAAAAGGGTGAGAAGTATCTGTGGATGCCTGAGTTGTAGCTGTGCATGACGGTGAAGATGCCGGCCAACAAGAGAGGGAGGAGGTCTGCTCGAAGCAGGCGATAGGTGTCGATGATGTCGCGCCACGCCTTGCAGACGCAGCGGGATGCGGCGATGTGGCGCGGTGACTGGAGGCGACGGAGGACGTCAGCGAGCACATCATGGGGTAGAAGCCGCGTCACGTCCTCCGTCGTGGACGATGTCGCCGTCATGATCTTTTTCCCAGTGATGTGTGGGGTTCCAGGAACGTACCAACGGCGATCGATCTGTATAATTGCCTTCGCACCTGTCCAGTATATATTCATGATAGGTAAGTACGTACATGCATCACCGACTCGGTATTGAACTCGCGTTATACTATATGCAAAACCACACGGTCAAACTGAAGACGACTTGAATTAGGCATCGGTATAGTCTTAATTTAACCTCGTAGTGAATTCTTTTTCTAGGGGAACCTCGTACTGAATTCGAACTGTAATAATGTTGGTATGGCACACATCTGATTTGCCATCGAAAACAACGTGACGTGCGCTAGCTGCACCGTTGGTGGGATGGATGTTACACATCACCATCACACCGCCATCCATCTGCATTGCACCTTCGGTTGAGCGACATGTGAAGATATCACCAGAAAACCCGCCTTCCCCTCCCGATCGCTCCCGCGAGCGACGCAGAGGGGAAACTCTAGCCGCCAGTCATAGGGCCCCCTCCTCCTTGACTCCCCCCTCGCTGCCGCCGGCTCGTGCTGACGGGTGAAGCCCGGTCAGCCTCTGCAGCGGCGGGGCCTTTCTTCCCCTGCTCGCTAGGGCCGACACGGGTCAGGGTCAGCGAGCAGCGGCGCGGCAGTGGCGGGGCCGGTGACTGGCGGCAGCGCTGGACTCTGTGTTGTTCTCCGCGGATGCGCCTCGAGGTGTGGCAGCGGCCACACACCCGTGGCTCCCCGTTCCCCTGCAGCAGGTAGCGGGGGCGGATGCGGAAGAACGCCAGCCTGGCCGCGCAGGCGGCAGGTTAGCGCCGGGCGTGGAGCTTGCTCCCGGGACTCCCCCGCGGTCCTCGGAGCAGATCTGGGGGCTGGTGTTCCCCTTTGGTGGCTGGTGTCTTTGGATCGGGGGAAACCCTTGGCTGGCTGCTGTGGCCGCGATGTTGGTGGCCTTTGGGCATCGCTCCCCTTCCTGAAGGCAACATCGCGATCCTCCAGTGCCCCCTTCCTCCATCTTTCGGGTGAAAACCCCAAGTCCATGGACTGGGTGGAGACGGCGCTCCGGCGTCGTTGGTCTTCTTGAAGACGCCACCTTTGGACTGTGGCGTGGTGGCCCGGGATGCGGTGACAGGGTGGTCTACCAGATACCTTCAGTGGGGGCTACTGCTTGGCAGGTTGCACTGGATGTGATCCTTGCCGACGGCCATGATGAATTTTGGGGTGTCGCTTTGCAAGGTGAGGAAGTTGTCCTCTCATTCTCTCAATGGCAACCCATTGGTCTTATTCCTTCCGCTCAAGGATGCCTTCTTTGGCGGCAGAGACGGATGACGAACCAACTATGGTTGGCCTTTGGAGTTGATGGAGCACGGTCTTCCTCCAGCGGCGGGCTACTCCCTCGTCCTTGTCATGTCATATGCAGGATCTTGTTCGCCGAGAGCCTCGATGCGGCTCTTTCGGTATCATGTACCTTTGATGTTTTCCCTCTGTGCTTAGATCTGTTGATCGATGGTGTGGTGGTTGCTTTATATAATATAAAGCAGGGTAACCCTTTTTCGTCGGATGGATGTTACAAACAGCTGGCGTCGTGTGTACCCAAGTAATATTCCTGAACCCAAATAACTAGGGAAGGTCAGCTGAAAGCTGCAGCGAACTAATCGTCCCGCCGGGGCTAAAGCAGAATGTTGTCGATCCAGATTATTATTTTGTTCCCAGAAAACTATCACGAAAAGAAAAAATAAGAATACACTTGCTAAATGTCCATGCCCTTCACTGATTTAGTATAAAGTTGTACTAAATCATCGACAATTAATATGGATCGTATGGACTAGCTAAGTTTCTAGTATAGTTTTCTAATGGTTTAGCCTGTAGAATGTTTTTAGAATTTCAGCTGAGTTGCTCTAAGAATATGAAAAACACATAATTGTCTCCTCCGCTTGTGCAAGCTAGCCAACTTAGATATTACTCCTCTGCATTAGCTTCTAAATCAGAGGTTGTTAAAACTATCTTTAAATTAACTTTATTTGACTAGCTGCACTACTTCACAATATTACGTTTTGTTTAGATGACCTCTATTGTTTGTTTTAACTCTGGAATGGACAACATTCCAATTGCCTTTTCTTGACAAGGACTATGACTAGGATTTTCTGATACCCTTTTATTTTTAGTTTCACATATTCTTGCTTGGATATAACCAAGTCAAAGCATTTTCTTGTTTCCTTGAAACTCATTTCTTCATATTTATTTGGTCTTTTACCATGTATTATTTATTGAAGAAAGAACTCTATCTATGATTTTGGATTTTTGCTAGACAGGGTTGCTGTTGAATCCTTAGTCGTGACACCAAAAATAAGGAATGCAGTTGTCAATCCCTCGTCAATCAGTTGCGTCCTGGAATGTCTTGACGAATGTACATATGTGCCCTGTATGTGTTTATGAACGTTTATACAGCCAACTACGATCTTGGGGGTTTATGAATGGAAAGTTTCTCTACTCTCTAATCCCTCGTGCTTCAGGTCCAGGCTGGATTTGTATACCATGAAAGGGTTGGAGCTATCAGGTTCTGTCCTTGAGAGGGTTGAAGGTATTAATTAGGTTGCTAATGAGGAATAATTATTGAATTCCATTACAGGCTCTTGCTAGTGGTATCCACGGACGATTTTAATTGAAGAAGGGTGGCCGAGAATTAGCTACTTTTGGAGATTATGGGCGCCCAAATAACTTTTTTAACTAATTTATATATATCTATCGTCAGTGCAGTACTCATTCTCTCGATAATTCCAAACAGTGCCAGGCTCATCTGCACCCGATGAATAATAAAATAAAACAAATAGCAGAATTTTTCTATAAAAAAATCTGATTTTTTGGGCGTGCTGTATGCTCAAGTGCGTGATGTCCGTGCAATGTTTGGACATTCGGGAAGCCCATGGTAAACAAGATAAAATCGTCTCCGAGCAATGTTTTTTAAAATGTTTCTCAAACACCTGGAATTTCTCTTTTTTGCAACGAGCTCCTCGAATGTCCAAATTTCACCATTTTTTATGGCCTTAAAACCCTTTAAACCAAAAAAAATTCTTTACATATATGACACAAATTTCTAACCTATTGATTGTAGTGTCTCGGAAAGGAGGAGGGAGGTTGATGGTTAAGTTCCGAATATGCGTGTAGATGGGTCCCCATATGAGGTCTGATGATGGAAATTAATCAAGTTTGCTTATTTTGAAATGTAGGCAATAATGTTCTAGCAAAACCACCATTTGTTCACAAATTTTCACAACAATATAAAATCAATCGCTCTTGTGTATATAAACTAAACAACAAGAATTGCATATGCTAATTAATTCTCATAGTATAATTAAACTAGTTGTCTGATAGCTCACCGGTCTGACAAGGTGTGTATGGGAACGACATGCGTATTTCGTCGTCACTTTGTGTGGGGAAGCTCCCCAGGTCTTCCATCTTGGAGCAATCAAAGTTATAGGCCACTACTCGTTTAGAGGGTGTATGGAAGAAGACCACCTCTTCGTTAGGATGAAATCCTAGCAGACAAATAGCATATCTATGGGGGGCATATCCACTATCTTGTGGTCTACAGTCCTCAAAAGTCCAATCAAATTCCTCGTCCATCGGTGCTTTGCTCATGCCATCCTGATCATCATTGACATTACCATATTGAAAGGTCCAGGTCCTATTATCATATTTCCATGGAAAGTCTGCCAATAGAGGTTTAAGATTGATGTCACGCTTCAACATCCACTTCGGCTGACTACATGACTCATGGAGGAACCAAACTTGAAGTCCGTAGAATCCATACAGGATGCTACAATAAATTCCTTTCTCTGATTTTCCTATATAAAAGTTTTCAAAGAACACTACATGACAACCTTTTGGCAGGTCAATTACTTGGTACGTGCCATTTGACAAGTTTATTCTGCAAAAATCCAGCAATTGCTCTATTAGTGGTACATCAAACACATGCAAATTATGTTTATGGCTTAATAAGGTGTGAGTTAACCGGTCGTACCTCATAAGAAATTCATGCTGACACACATGAAGAGATCCCCGCCAGTATGCTGCATAACGTTGGGTTGTTTGCATTGTCTGTAACATATAGCGAATCTTCCCTGCAGCGTCGCCTTCCCGAAGGAAAGTCTTCTCCTCCCACTGCTTTGTCCTCGATGAATAGATGTGGAAAACAAATTTCAACGGTGGCCATTCTCGTTCTTGGATTTCGTGAGACGCCAAATGGATGTCATCAGGGGAGGGATACCAAGGAACATACTTTACCGAAAAGACCTCATAGTCCGGAGACACTGTCGGGTCAAAGACAAGATACTGAAGATGATTGTCCATGCCAGACTCCAAATGCCAATCGGCGTCCTCCATGCCAGGCGTGAACATGGGCGGGGGAGGAGGCAAACACGTCCACTGTCGTGTGGCTGGATTAAGCACCTTCGCCTCCTCATAGCCAAGCAGGAGGAGGCCATTGCAGTGTTGCACGATCGTCAGGCATTCGGCGTTGTCGGTGTTCAGGTAGTCGAAGGGGGCAATGGTCGGGGAAGTAATGGGTGAGAAGTATTTGTGGATGCCTGAGTCGTTGCTGTGCATGACGGTGAAGATGCCCGCCAGCGAGAGTGGAAGGAGTTCCGCTCGCAGCAGGCGATGGGCGTCAATGACGTCGCGCCATGCCTTGCAGACACAGCGGGACGCGGCGATGCAGCACGGCGGCCCGAGGCGGCGAAGGAATTCGGCGAGCGCGTCGTGAGGTAGAAGCCGCGTCAGGTCCTCCATGGACGAAGTCGTCGTCATGATCGATTTCGCCGTGATCTGTTGCGTTCCAGCAGCTTAGGGCGATTGATCTGCCTAATTACCTTCTCAGCCGTTCAGTATATAAAGAAAAAAAACTACACGCAGCTAGCGCACGTCACGTTTTTTATTGAGTTAACGTTGCCGCTTTATTTAAAATTAGCAAAAATATCCGTGCGTTGCAACGGGAGAAAATAATGATTCATATCAATCAAAATTGGCCGGGTCAAGGAACTATGTCATGGAAGAATGGTTGCTACTAACAAAAAATGATGGATCATTTGTGGATCGTGGCGTGAGCTCGAGAGGGGGTATCAGTCCGAGTAAATTAATATGACTGATCAACATTAACTGATGGTGCCGGCACTGTCGTTGTCCCACCTGGCTGTCTGATGGTTCGTCGGCGGCTCATAAGAGATGTAGCTGGCATTGTTCTCCTCTGCGATCGCATGCAACTGCGCCTCAGCGGCGGCCACTTCCTGGCGAGCGGCGGCTTGAGCGCGGACGGCATCATAGATGGCACACTGCTCTGTGACGAAGTTAGGGTTCGCCGCGGCCATGGCCGCCACGCCCTCCTCGCTCGCGCGCTCGCCGTTGATCTAGTCCTCTGTCAGCCGGTGCCGCTCCAGGAGGAACATGTTGTAACGTGGTTCCTCCTGTGTCTGCTAGAACACCGACAAAGGTGCCGGCGTAGGCTGCACCTCTGCCATGGTGTCGTTGTAGTGCGTCTGGACTTGCTCCATGGTGAAGCCGGCGTGCACAGGAGGGGCGGGAGTCGGGGCAGTGTCGTCGGAGCCCGTCTTCATCGCAGTGTCGACCTCGTCGTTGAAGACCTCGGGCGAGCTAGCCAACAAATTGGCCTCGATCCGCTTGGCATGGTGGCTCTGCCAGGCTGTGGCAAGGGCGGGCACTGTGTGTCTTATAACCGTGGAAAGGATCTCCCACATAGCTTCGCCATCTGTAGTCATGACAAATGTAGTGCATGGGAGAGGATGCGGAGGGGCTTGTGTTGTGGTGTGAAGTTTGCCTGGTGTGGCAGCCTTTAAATAGCGGATTTCAGTGAGGCGAGGCGCCTGGGTGTATCAATGCGCGGCACTGAAGTAGGTTTCTCTACCGGCAAGCCTGCTTAATGGTAGCATATGAACGGATGGGGCATTGAACGGGTCTAGTAGATATCCGTCCTCCCTTCCAGTCACGCATCTCCGGCATGGAACAGGCACGGATGGCGGAGATGCATCGTGGGTGGCGCTCTCGGCCAGCGCAACAAAACAATGGTGGAGGCAGTGAAAGGTCGCGTCCATCCTGAGCCATCTTTAATGTTGAGCGGCGCGCTCTACAGTGGCATGAATGCGGGCAGCTAGCGCCGGGTGGGAACGCGCGCGGGCATGGAAGGAGGGGTGTACCTAAGCAGGTCTCTATCGCTTATTGTTTGAAATGAAGTCTTATTCCCATCAAAATATTGTGTGCCTACTTCTAACAGCCAATATGAGAAGTATCTGCTCAAACTAACCATGGGTTACCAGGAAATTGTGCTCATCCTAATATTGGGTGTTGCAAGATTAAGTGTGATCTATCATGTCTTTTATCCTCATTTAACTCTCAATGTGTTAACAGAAATGACATCTAGAAAGGATGGAAGACCCCCTACTCACCCCCCTCTCTATATATACGTCCACTTTTCCTCGTTAATACCATATCCATGTTCTGAGACCGTCAATAAGATAACCATAACCTTCAAATGTAATGAGCTTTGTGAGAACCTGGAGGTTACCAAATTCATGCATAGCATGCAAAATTGTTGAACAAGATAGAGATAGCTGGTTGGGTTCTACTTTCTGAAAATGTTATCTCAGAACTTGGGTAGTACCAGTGCATATCCTTGTGACATATAATGCACTTCATAGAGCTGAAGGTATAGGTTCATGTGTCCAGTGGAAGAGAGAGAAAATGTACGGCGGTATATTCCTGAGTTTCGACAACGGCTGACGACTCAAGCTATAGAAGAAGTGCCGTCCGCCAAAGTTTTGCCACCACAGTGAAGATCTTAAGGCATCTCCAGCCGCACCCCAGGAAGGCCTCCTCAGGCGTTTTTTTCGCGCCGGCGCCGAAAAAACGGCCCAGTCGCGCCCCAGGAGCCCGATTTTTGCCGGCTTGGGCCGAAAACAGCGCCGGCGGGCCCAGCCCGAACCAGGCGCGCTGGGGGCGCCCGGGGGCGCCGGGCGAACTGTTTTGGCGCGAAAAAGGCGCGGCCCCGCCGCGTCAGCGACACGGCTCTCTTCTCGGCCCTTCGTCGTCCTCATCGCCTCGTTTCCCGCGGCGAATCAATGCCAAAGCTGCCGCGTGCTGCCGCGCCGGTCAGCCTGCCATTGGTGCTCACGGCCGGGCCGGTCAGCCTGCCATTGGTCCAAAGCCGCCGCCATCTTCATGAAGACGAGGCTCGCCTCCTTTACGAGGCCGAGTACCCGGTCCCGCCGGACATGCGGGTGCCCGGGGCGTGGAGGATCAGCGCGGGCGGCGTGCCGGTGCCCCCGATACCCACCGGAGCGGCCCGGCGTGCGGAGATCGACGATCCGCTGAACCTGCAGCGGGCGAGGAGGGGCCACGGTACGTCCCCGACAGCCCGCTCTGGGAACCCTACTTCCGCCGCCGTCACGCCCAGCAACTCGAGGCCACCAACGGCCTCGAGCCCTCCGGCAGGCTCAACGCCGCCGGCCGGCGTCGATGGTGGTGTTGGGTAACGTAGTAATTTCAAAAATTTTCCTACGATCACGCAAGACCATGGTGATGGCATAGCAACGAGAGGGAGAGTGTCCGCCCACGCCCTCGTGAGACCGAAAGCGAAGCGTTATATTAACGCGGTTGATGTAGTCGACGTCTTCACGATCCGACCGATCCAAGCACCGTTACTCGCACCTCCGAGTTCTTGGCACACGTTCAGCTCGATGACGATCCCCGGGCTCCGATCCAGCAAAGCGTCGGGGAAGGAGTTCCGTCAGCACTACGGCGTGGTGACGATCTTGATGTTCTATCGTCGCAGGGCTTCGCCTAAGCACCGCTACAATATGACCGAGGTGGAATATGGTGGAGGGGGCACCGACACGGCTAAGGAACGATCACGAAGATCAACTTGTGCGTTTAGGGTGCCCCTTGCCCCGTATATAAAGGAGCAAGGGGAGGGCCGGCCAGCCCTTGGGGCGCACCAAGGGAGGGAGTCCTCCTCCTAGTAGGAGAGGACTCCCTTTCCTAGTCCTACTAGGAAGAGGGAAGGGAAGGAAAGAGAGGGAGAGGGAGAGGAAAGGGGCTGCCCCTCCTAGTCCAATTCGGACTCCCCATGGAGGGGGCGCACCACCTCTTGGTGCAGCCCTCTCTCTCCCTCTTGGCCCAATAAGGCCCATAACTTCCCGGGGTTCCGTAACCCTCCGGCACTCCGGTTTTCTCCGAAACTTCCGGAACCTTTCCGTGTCCGAATATAACCATCCAATATATCAATCTTTATGTCTCGACCATTTCGAGACTCCTCGTCATGTCCGTGATCAGATCCGGGACTCGAACTCCTTGGTACATCAAAATACATAAACTCATAATAGCCGTCATTGAAACCTTAAGCGTGCGGACCCTACGGTTCGAGAACTATGTAGACATGACCTAGAACTATTCTCGGTCAATAACCAATAGCGGAACCTGGATGCTCATATTGGTTCCTACATATTCTACGAAGATCTTTATCGGTCAAACCGCATAACAACATACGTTGTTCCCTTTGTCATCGGTATGTTACTTTCCCGAGATTCGATCGTCGGTATCCAATACCTAGTTTAATCTCGTTACCGGAAAGTCTCTTTACTCGTTCCGTAATACATCATCTCACAACTAACTCTTTAGTTGCAATGCTTGCAAGGCTTTATGTGATGTGTATTACCGAGAAGGCCTAGAGATACCTCTCCGACAATCGGAGTGACAAAACCTAATCTCAAATACGCCAACCCAACAAGTACCTTTGGAGACACCTGTAGTACTCCTTTATAATCACCCGATTACGTTGTGACGTTTGGTAGTACCAAAGTGTTCCTCCGTAAACGGAGTTGCATAATCTCATAGTTATAGGAACATGTATGGGTCATGAAGAAAGCATTAACATACTAAACGATCAACTGTTAAGCTAACGGAATGGGTCATGTCAATCAGATCATTCAACTAATGATGTGACCTTGTTAATCAAATAACAACTCCTTGTTCATGGTTAGGAAACATAACCATCTTTGATTAACAAGCTAGTCAAGTAGAGGCATACTAGTGACATACTGTTTGTCTATATATTCACACATGTATTATGTTTCCGGTTAATACAATTCTAGCATGAATAATAAACATTTATCATGATATAAGGAAATAAATAATAACTTTTATTATTGCCTCTAGGGCATATTTCCTTCAGTCTCCCACTTGCACTAGAGTCAATAATCTAGTTCACATCATCATGTGATTCAACACTAATATTCACATCTGTATGTGATTAATACCCATAGTTCACATCGTCATGTGACCAACACCCAAAGGGTTTACTAGATTCAGTAATCTAGTTCACATCGCTATGTGATTAACACCCAAAGAGTATTAAGGTATGATCATGTTTTGCTCGTGAGAGAAGCTTTAGTCAACGGGTCTGTCACATTCAGAGCCGTATCTATTTTGCAAATATTCTATGTCTACAATGCTCTGCACGGAGCTACTCTAGCTAATTGCTCCCACTTTCAATATGTATCCAGATTGAGACTTAGAGTCATCTGGATCAGTGTAAAATGCTTGCATCGATGTAATTCTTTACGACGGGCTTTTTTACACCTCCATAATTGAGAAATATTTCCTTAGTCCTCACTAAGGATGTTCTTGACCAATGTCCAGTGATCTACTCCTAGATCACCATTGTACTCCCTTGCCAAATTCAGAGCAAGGTATACAATAGGTCTGGTACATAGCATAGCATACTTTATAGAACCTATGACTGAGGCATAGGGAATGACTTTCATTCTCTTTTCTATTTTCTGCCGTGGTCGGGATTTGAGTCTTACTCAATTTCACACCTTTGCAACACAGGCAAGAACTTTTCTTTGACCGTTCCATTTTGAACTACTTCAAAATCTTGTCAAGGTATGTATTCATTGAAAAACTTATCAAGCGTCTCGATCTATCTCTATAGATCTTGATGCTCAATATGTAAGCAGCTTCACCGAGGTCTTTCTTTGAAAAACACTCCTTTCAAACACTCCTTTATGCTTTGCAGAATAATTCTACATTATTTCCGATCAACAATATGTCATTCACATATACTTATCAGAAAGGCTGTAGTGCTCCCACTCACTTTCTTGTAAATACAGGCCTTTCCAAAAAGTCTGTATAAAATCATATGCTTTGATCAACACATCAAAAGCGTATATTCCAACTCCGAGATGCTTGCACCAGTCCATTGATGGATCGCTGGAGTTTGCACATTTTGTTAGCACCTTTAGGATTGACAAAACCTTCTGGTTGCATCATATACAACTCTTCTTTAATAAATCCATTAAAGAATGTAGTTTTGACATCCATTTGCCAGATTTCATAAAATGTGGCAATTGCTAACATGATTCGGACAGACTTAAGCATCGCTACAGTTGAGAAAGTCTCATTGTAGTCAACACCTTGAACTTGTCGAAAACCTTTTTGTGACAAGTCGAGCTTTGTAGATAGTAACACCACTATCAGTGTCCGTCTTCCTCTTGAAAATCCATTTATTTAACATGGCTTGCTGATCATAGAGCAAGTCAATCAAAGTCCATACTTTGTTCTCATACATGGATCCCATCTCAGATTTCATGGCCTCAAGCCATTTCGCGGAATCTGGGCTCATCATCGCTTCCTCATAGTTCGTAGGTTTCATCATGTTCTAGTAACATGACTTCCAGAACATGATTACCGCACCACTCTGGTGCGGATCTTTATTCTGGAAGATCTACGAGGTTTGGTAGCAACTTGATCTGAAGTTTCATGATCATCATCATTAACTTCCTTATTAATTGGTGTAGGAATCACTGGAACTGATTTCTGTGATGAACTCCTTTCCAATAAGGGAGAAGGTACAATTACCTCATCAAGTTCTACTTTCCTCCCACTCACTTCTTTCGAGAGAAACTCCTTCTCTAGAAAGGATCCATCTTAGCAACGAATGTTTTGCCTTTAGATCTGTGATAGAAGGTGTACCCAACAGTTTCTTTTGGGTATTCTATGAAGATGCACTTCTCCGAGTTGGGTTTGAGCTTATCAGGTGAAACTTTTTCACATAAGCATCACAACTCCAAACTTTAAGAAACGACAGCTTAGGTTTACTGCTAAACCATAGTTCATACGGTGTCATCTCAACGGATTTAGATGGTGCCCTATTAAACGTGAATGCAGCTGTCTCTAATGCATAACCCCAAAACGATAGTGGTAAATCGGTAAGATACATCATAGATCGCACCATATCCAATAAAGTGCGGTTACGACGTTCGGACACACCATTAAGCTGTGGTGTTCCAGGTGGCGTGAGTAGTGAAACTATTTCACTTTGTTTTAACTGAAGGCCAAACTCGTAACTCAAATATTTTTCCTCTGCGATCATATCGTAGAAACTTTTATTTTCTTGTTACGATGATTCTTCACTTCACTCTGAAATTCTTTGAACTTTTCCAATGTTTCAGACTTGTGTTTCATCAAGTAGATATACCCATATCTGCTCAAATCATCTGTGAAGGTCAGAAAATAACGATACTTGCCGTGAGCTTTAACACTCATCGGACCGCATACATCAGTATGTATTATTTCCAATAAGTCATTTGCTCGCTCCATTGTTCCGGAGAACAGAGTCTTTAGTCATCTTGCCCATAAGGCATGGTTCGCAAGCATCAAGTGATTCATAATCAAGTGATTCCAAAAGTCCATCAGCATGGAGTTTTCTTCATGCGCTTTACACCAATATGACCTAAACGGCAGTGCCACAAATAAGTTGCACTATCATTATTAACTTTGCATCTTTTGGTTTCAATATTATGAATATGTGTATCACTATGATCGAGATCCAATGAACCATTTTCATTGGGTGTGTAACCATGTAAGGTTTTATTCATGTAAACAGAACAGCAATTTATTCTCTTACTTAAATGAATAACCGTATTGCAATAAACATGATCAAATCATATTTATGCTCAACGCAAACACCAAATAACATTTATTTAGGTTTAACACTAATCCCGAAAGTATAGGGAGTGTGCGATGATGATCATATCAATCTTGGAACTACTTCCAACACTCATCGTCACTTCCCCTTCAACTAGTTTCTGTTCATTCTGCAACTCCTGTTTGAGTTACTAATCTTAGCAACCGAACAGTATCAAATACTCAGGGGCTACTATAAACACTAGTAAGGTACACATCAATAACCTGTATATCAAATATAACTTTGTTCACTTTGCCATCCTTATTATCCACCAAATATTCAGGGCATTTCTGCTTCCAGTGACCATTTCCTTTGCAGTGTAAGCACTTAGTTTCAGGCTTTGGTCCAGCTTTAGGCTTCTTCGCAGGAGTGACAACGTACTTGTCTTTCTACTTGAAGTTCCCTTTCTTTCCCTTTGCCCTTCTATTGAAACTAGTGGTCTTGTCAATCATCAACACTTGATGCTCTTTCTTGATTTCTACCTTCGTCGATTTCAACATCACGAAGAGCTTGGGAATCGTTTTCGTCATCCCTTGCATACTATAGTTCATCACGAAGTTCTACTAACTTAGTGATGGTGACTAGAGAATTCTGTCAATCACTATCTTATCTGGAAGATTAACTCCCACTTGATTCAAGCGATTGAAGTACTCAGACAATCTGAGCACATGCTCACTAGTTGAGCGATTCTCCTCCATCTTTTAGCTATAGAACTTGTTGGAGACTTCATATCTCTCAACTCGGGTATTTGCTTGAAATATTAACTTCAATTCCTGTAACATCTCATATGGTCCATGACGTTCAAAACGTCTTTGAAGTCCCGATTCTAAGCCGTTAAGCATGGTGCACCAAACTATCAAGTAGTCATCATATTGAGCTAGCCAAACGTTCATAACGTCTGCATCTGCTCCTGCAATAGGTCTGTCACCTAGCGGTGCATTAAGGACATAATTCTTCTGTGCAGCAATGAGGATAAACCTCAGATCACGGATCCAATCCGCATCATTGCTACTAACATTTTTCAACATAATTTTTCTCTAGGAACATATCAAAACAAACATATAAAAGCATAGGGAAGCAACAACGCGAGCTATTGATCTACAACATAATTTGCAAAATACTACCAGGACTAAGTTCATGATAAATTTAAGTTCAATTAATCATATTACTTAAGAACTCCCACTTAGACAGACATCTCTAGTTATCTAAGTGATCACGTGATCCAAATCAACTAAACCATAACCGATCATCACGTGAGATGGAGTAGTTTTCAATGGTGAACATCTTATGTTGATCATATCTGCTATATGATTCACGTTCGACCTTTCGGTCTCCGTGTTCGAGGCCATATCTGTATATGCTAGGCTCGTCAAGTATAACCTGAGTATTCTGCGTGTGCAAAACTGGCTTGCACCCGTTGTAGATGGACGAGAGCTTATCACACCCGATCATCACGTGGTGTCTCGCACGACGAACTTTGGCAACGGTGCATACTCAGGAGAACACTTCTTGATAATTTTAGTGAGAGATCATCTTATAATGCTACCGTCAATCAAAGCAAGATAAGATGCATAAAGGATAAACATCACATGCAATCAATATAAGTGATATGATATGGTCATCATCATCTTGTGCTTGTGATCTCCATCGCCAAGCACCATCATGATCACCATCGCCACCGGGCGCGACACCTTGATCTCCATCGTAGCATCGTTGTCGTCTCGCCAACTATTGCTTCTACGACTATCGCTACCGCTTAGTGATAAAGTAAAGCAATTACATGGCGTTTGCATTTCATACAATAAAGCGACAACCATATGGCTCCTGCCAGTTGCCGATAACTCGGTTACAAAACATGATCATCTCATACAATAAAATATAGCATCACGTCTTGACCATATCACATCACAACATGCCCTGCAAAAACAAGTTAGACGTCCTCTACTTTGTTGTTGCAAGTTTTACGTGGCTGCTACGGGCTGAGCAAGAACCGTTCTTACCTACGCATCAAAACCACAACGATATTTCGTCAAATAGACTCGTTTTAACCTTCTCAAGGACCGGCGAGTACACTCGGTTCAACTAAAGTGAGAGAGACAGACACCCGCCAGTCACCTTTAAGCAACGAGTGCTCACAGCGGTGAAACCAGTCTCGCGTAAGCGTCGCGTAATGTCGGTCCGGCCGCTTCATCTCACAATACCGCTGAACCAAAGTATGACATGCTGGTAGGTAGTATGACTTGTATCGCCCACAACTCACTTGTGTTCTACTCGTGCATATGACATCAACGCATAAAACCAGGCTCGGATGCCACTGTTGGGTAACGAGTAATTTCAAAAATTTTCCCACGATCACGCAAGACCATGGTGATGGCATAGCAACGAGAGGGAGAGTGTCCGCCCACGCACCCTCGTGAGACCGAAAGCGGAAGCGTTATATTAACGCTGTTGATGTAGTCGACGTCTTCACGATCCGACCGATCCAAGCACCGTTACTCCGGCACCTCGAGTTCTTGGCACACGCTCAGCTCGATGACGATCCCCGGCTCCGATCCAGCAAAGCGTCGGGAAGGAGTTCCGTCAGCACTACGGCGTGGAGCGATCTTGATGTTCTATCGCCGCAGGGCTTCGCCTAAGCACCGCTACAATATGACCGAGGTGGAATATGGTGGAGGGGGCACCGCACACGGCTAAGGAACGATCACGAAGATCAACTTGTGCGTTCTAGGGTGCCCCTGCCCCGTGATATAAAGGAGCAAGGGGAGGGCGGCCAGCCCTTGGGGCGCACCAGGGGGGGAGTCCTCCTCCTAGTAGGAGTAGGACTCCCTTTCCTAGTCCTACTAGGAAGAGGGAAGGGAAGGAAAGAGAGGAGAGGAGAGGGAAGGGGGGCTGCGCCTCCTAGTCCAATTCGGACTCCCCATGGAGGGGGGCGCACCACCTCTTGGTGCAGCCCTCTCTCCCTCTTGGCCCAATAAGGCCCATAACTTCCCCGGGGTTCCGTAACCCCTCGGCACTCCGGTTTTCTCCGAAACTTCCGAACCTTTCCGTGTCCGAATATAACCATCCAATATATCAATCTTTATGTCTCGACCATTTCGAGACTCCTCGTCATGTCCGTGATCAGATCCGGGACTCAACTCCTTCGGTACATCAAAATACATAAACTCATAATAACCGCCATTGAAACCTTAAGCGTGCGGACCCTACGGTTCGAGAACTATGTAGACATGACCTAGAACTATTCTCGGTCAATAACCAATAGCGGAACCTGGATGCTCATATTGGTTCCTACATATTCTACGAAGATCTTTATCGGTCAAACCGCATAACAACATACGTTGTTCCTTTGTCATCGGTATGTTACTTTCCCGAGATTCGATCGTCGGTATCCAATACCTAGTTTAATCTCGTTACCGGAAAGTCTCTTTACTCGTTCCGTAATACATCATCTCACAACTAACTCTTTAGTTGCAATGCTTGCAAGGCTTTATGTGATGTGTATTACCGAGAAGGCCTAGAGATACCTCTCCGACAATCGGAGTGACAAAACCTAATCTCGAAATACGCCAACCCAACAAGTACCTTTGGAGACACCTGTAGTACTCCTTTATAATCACCCAGTTACGTTGTGACGTTTGGTAGTACCAAAGTGTTCCTCCGGTAAACGGGAGTTGCATAATCTCATAGTTATAGGAACATGTATGGGTCATGAAGAAAGCATTAACATACTAAACGATCAACTGTTAAGCTAACGGAATGGGTCATGTCAATCAGATCATTCAACTAATGATGTGACCTTGTTAATCAAATAACAACTCCTTGTTCATGGTTAGGAAACATAACCATCTTTGATTAACAAGCTAGTCAAGTAGAGGCATACTAGTGACATACTGTTTGTCTATATATTCACACATGTATTATGTTTCCGGTTAATACAATTCTAGCATGAATAATAAACATTTATCATGATATAAGGAAATAAATAATAACTTTTATTATTGCCTCTAGGGCATATTTCCTTCAGGTGGGGCATGCCCGGGCGCACGTTGGAGGCCGTCCTCGAGTACATCGAGGGCGGCAACACGCCGCGCCTCGAGTACCCCGCTCCCCCTTCCTTCTCACGCCACCGGGGAAGCTCCTGGACCCCGAGGCGCATGGAGACCGGGGGGTCCTCCTCCTCGTCCGGCGGCTCGCCCTGCCTCCGCCCCGTTAAGCCGGAGCCCCAGGGCGCCGGTCAGCACGCGCACCCGCAGCTCCGGCGTCCGCATCAGCGCCAACGCCTCTCCACCCGCCGGCCGCCTCGTCCTCGTCGAGCCCAAGCCGGAGCCCGGCTTGCCCGCGGAGTACGAGGAGGTAGCCCGGCGCGGCATCTCCGACGAGGACGCCATGCGGTGGGCGCGGGACGACTACCTCCGCGACGAGATGGTCTGGCAGCGTCGGGCCCTGGAGGAGATCGCCGCCCGCAAGCGTGGGCGCGAGGACGAGCACGGCGTCGTGGTCCTCGACAGCGACGACGACGACGACGCCCCCGGACCGTCCACCCGCCGCGCCAACCGGGGGAGGGATTCAGCAGGGACGGCGGAGGCGTAGGCGAGGGCGGCGGCGACGACGACGACGACGATGACGACGACGACGGTGACTACACGCGGTTCTACAACCTCCTCGGCATGTAGAACCGCGTGGGCGGGCGGCCAGGCTGGCGGCGAGGGAGACGGCGGGGGTAGGCCGCGGTAGTTTTTTTCTTTTTTTTGTAAAATATGTTTAAGTTTGAATGAACTCGCCGACGTTTGCGTTAAATTTGAGTCGTTTTTGCGCCGTATTTGCTTTTTTTTACTAACCGTGGGCGCCGCGACTGGGGGGCATCACGGCCCCGGTGCGCGGTTTAGCGCCGGTGCGCCCCCAGGGGCGAGCCCCTTCTGGAGGGCCAACGGCTGGAGATGCCCTTACTAACAGCCACTGCTATTTTAACCCATCCACGGCAGATTTCCTACTAAGTGGGATATGGAGGATGATAACTCCCTCACAAATCAGAATGCAAGTTACACTCGTTCAGATATGTTTTTTTTTTTTTGCAAGTTACACTAGTTGGCGATTTTTTTGTTTATCATTATTTATTTTAGAGATAAGTTTTGTTTGGTTCTCAAGTAATTGAGGAGTTGTATACTGGAGTAACTTGCAAGCTGAACTACTGACATGCAACTCTGAGCCTCCCCGGAACTAAAGCGGTTTTGTTGATGACGTGGCATTGTTTTAACCGGCTCGTGTCCACAAATCGATATATAAATATTTGGTATGCGTTATGCGTTTTTAACGGCTCGTGGTCCACTCGTGTCAACAAGCTTTCATATATCTCTGGTGTGGACATTCTGTCAAATATTTTGTATGCGTTTATGTGCTGCTGGCAGCGAGGTCAAGCGACTCCGAGATGCGGTGACCAGGAAGTTAAGCGAGGGTGCGACATTGAGGCGAAAGAGCTCGACGTGGTGTCCTAGAGGAGCGTCGCTCGTGTCGGAGCCTAGCGGCAAGCACGACGCGCGCGACCCTAAACCCGCGATGTCACCCAGCAACCGGGTGAGATATGGCGTACGCTCACGCGCACGCGCATGCTGGCTGCGCCACTTGGTATGCCACCAGCCGCTGGCTCAACTGACACAGGTTCGTGCTTCACAAAGTCAATATATACATCTTGAAAGAACCCGCTCACACGAATCGTGGGGTAGCAAGAAAATTTTGCTCACCATAATACCGAGGTTGCAATCAAGGAACCAAGTCTAATTCGGAGGTGTGAGCTATCATGCTTTTCATTCTCCTTCCAGTTTCTCAAGCACGTACAAAGCATGAGAAGAACCCCCACCGTGGCATGCAACTCCACCCATACAGTAACATGCTGAAATTTGGGATGGGCTTTAGGCTCATATAGCAATTTCAGAAAATCTCTATGGGCCCATGTGAGTTTATTTGGCACTAGGTGTAGTGGGAAGTTTAGTCCCACCCAGGAAGTGGAAGAGGAGTTGGACCTCCTTATAAGGGTTTCTCTTCTACATGCTATTGGAGCTTGAGAAGAGAAAAGGCCCTCGCGCACTCCTCCTCCGCCGCCCACCATGCCACGCCACGCCACGGGTTGCGGGAATGAGCCGAGGGAATCTACATGCAATAGCCAAGCACCTAAGCAATGACATAATAAGGCTACTTTATGTGGCTGATGTTATCTTGAACATCAAGATAATGAGGGTGGGATCATACTTCTGCAATCCCATTATGTTGAGAAGGTGTTGAGCCATTTTGGATATTCGGACCGCAAACCGTCTCAAACACCATATGATCCTAGTGTGTTGGTTCGAAAGTTCATAGGTCAAAAAAAATCATGTGGCATTTTAAATAAATAATCATGTATTTCTGAAAAATGCCCGTGAAAAATTAAGAATGTTTAGATAATGTAAAAAAATTCTCCTGTTGGGCATTAACATAACGACTTTCAGATTGTCTACTATAATTATTTTTGCCTGCCGCAGTGAGGGAGGGCCGATGACAGTGGCGCACCTTCGGCTTATGCTACTGCTTGTAGTTGTCCCTAGGTGGTTTACAGACCTGAATGTATTTTTTGTTAATTTTTATGTTATTTGTACTGCCATGACAAATGATGAATAGATCAACAGTTTTTCTCACAAGAAAAATGAACCCATAAGTTTAGCACTTTGCTCTAAGTGTTTGCATCAGTCTTTGACCTCACAAATATAGCACTGAATGCATGTGTTCATTCCAAACTGTATGTCATGATATATCTAAGTAACCTTAGTGTCATGATATTTGTATACCACTGAAAGTGCTCTAACAGTGCATACTATGAAATTTAAAAGTAGTTAAAGATACTTAGACACATATACCTCAATTCTTCAGTTTGTATAATTAGCAGAAGCTATATAGTTCACTAATTTTTGTTCTAAATCAAAGGATAGAATATGATCATTCACACGAAAACAATTTTGGCAGTACGTAATCACTTAAAATTATGTCTTATTGTTATCTTTTGGACATAATTGATGTATTTAAATAGACAAAGTAAACTATTGATTATGATTTCTTTAATTATAATAATAATAATAAGGGATGTTACTCCCTTCGATCCATATTACTTTTCACACAAATGGATGTATCTTGACTGATTTCAGTGCTAGATACATCCGTTTGAGCGACAAGTATTATGGATTGGAGGTAGTACTAATATTGTTGTTATAGAACAATAATTAATAAAGCAAAAAATACCAGCTTTACAATTTATATGTATAAACAGTTTGAATCATCTCATAACTACTACCATATTAAGATGTAGCTCGTGCACGTGTGCTGGCCACTATGGAAGTATATATAATAAAAGAGAGTTACATATGCAGTTAAATTTCTCATGTCACCTCACTTTTAGTGTGAGACATTACCTGTGAAAATTTTCACCTCACGATTAGTGTGACTTCTATCTTGAAAAAGTTATCGTATTGTGTGGTCAAGCAAGAATTGGTTTTGTTAGTTAGGAAAAATAAGAGAGACTGGAACAATCCGTAGAACTTTGGCATGACATTAGCAATCGTTATTTCAGTTTGATATTCATATTGGAACTACTACGCAGTTAACACAACTGAGGAGAAGGAATCCATATAACTTCTTCACACCAAGCAAGAGAACTATAAAACTAGAATTTCGGAAGACTGACTGTTAGTTGGTCCCTAAAGAAAAAAACAAGAAACAACATAATTCTATCAATCGAACTTTGGCACAACAATAGCATCGTTTTTGTTATTCTCGTTAGAACTACTACACAGTTAACACACTTGAGAAGAGAAAAACTACAAAGTTTCTTCACACGAATGATGAGATAACAGCAAGAGTACGACTGTGATATTAGTCATGTTAATGTTTAGGTTGCAAGCAAAGCGAAAGGGATGGCGCTAACTGTGAGACCCCATGCTTTTGATGCCCTGATCTCAATCTCTCACCACTCGTAAAGAATGCATGCCCGTCGTGGTATGCATGTCACACCTCCTATATATACGTCCACTTTTTCTCATGAATATCATATCCTTGGTCTAACCATGATATCTTGTCAACTTCACTTAGCCATGTGAGATATTGGAGGAAACTAAATACACACGTAGGATGTAAAACTGCACAACAACTTAGGCACATTATTACAGCAAGGGAAGACATCTGTATTGCAAGCTACAGAAGTTCTATCAAGATACCGGGCGTGGTCAAGTGTTGGTGTGGTTGTAGTTTGGTGCTGGTGGGACAAATTCAACAAGAGCTACGAGGACCTTGCTAGGGAAAATGGCCACGAAAAGTTTTTGCATGTCCCTGTAGGTAAGAATCATTCCAGCGAGCGGTGGACATCATATCCTCCTATGACCCTGATACCACGCTGGACGAAGAACTCAAGATAGCACTAGTGAAGCCGACATGATATGTACCAGACTACCTAACCTCAACCGTAGTGCTCGGGGTTCTTCACTAACCCTCCATGTATAAGAAATTGGAGCAAGATTGCTTACTTCATGGCATGTCTCCTTAAAGTCTGGTAGTGAGCACATGTGATCGATATTGGTTGTCCCCAAGCCACGCACCCTCTACTCGACTCCCCCACCCCGCGACGACCTGTTGCTCGCACCGATTTCATTTTTGCAGTCTGATCGCCCTGAACCAACTAGTCACCTTCCTCTACCCCGAGAGTCATACTTCATGTTATCTTCACTGACGTGCGCCTAGCCTACGGACGACCACTTGTGACCCGTGTAAGGTTCCAGTGAGCCCCTGATTTCTACAATGTTAGGGTGAATTCTCATCGTTGTCACACGTGCACATAACAAAGTCAAGAGCTGGGTGATAGTGTCCTAGATTAGGACCCCCATTGTCTCCAGTCTAGGTGGGCCGGGCCGATGACCCCCATAAAGATTTACAAGTTGGTCATGTTCGTCGACCCCATGGCTCTGAGAAGGGAGGAACCAGAAGACTTAGCGCATACTCCAAAACCTGGAAGTCATTTACACCACGATTACCCTAGATACAATCGACCTATATGTAAATTCTAGACCCCCAGGTATCTATATAAGCTAAGGGGAAAGGCTCGTAGACAACAAAATAGACTCACATCAATCTCGCGGTAGATCAACCTATACTTTGTACTCCTTTGAAATCATTAAAATCAAATCAGGACGTAGGGTATTGTCTCTTCAAGAGAGCCCGAATCTGAGTATATCTCTTTGTCTCTGTTACCCTCGCACCAAGGCTACCTATTCGGAACCCCATACCTGTGATCTGCTGGATTTTCCTCCATCTGATAGGGTATATTTTTCCCCATTAGCTATTTCACACATCTAACAATGACAATTTACCCATGGACGTGGATACCTACGGGTACCTGGCCCTTATGAGTAGGGTTTGGATACATTTTTGTACCTACGGGCAGCACACATACCCAACCCGACAAGTCGTTGCTAGAGCACAACATAATTCAATACCCATGGGTATGCCCGAACATGACCCAATAGTTTGACTTGTGGGACAATATTCTGTGATCCCTACTGTATTGTCATTTCGCTTCATATCTATCAAGAAAACAAATAAGAGTTCGCCATCGTAACTTACTCAACTGTTTTTCTAGACTTGTGCTACATAATTTTGTGAGAATTATTCATGTTGTGTATGTCATGATGACCTTAGAATGAGATTGATGTGTTGTCCACTTGTGCTTCTTTAATGTTGTCCGAACTGCTAATCTTAGAATTGGTATATGTATTGTTGTTTCGTGAGGTATTAAATATATGGGTTGAGAGGGCCAATGGATATCCATACCTGATGGATATCAATCGTATTTGGATATGGGCATGATTTTGAGGCCATGAGTTTTTTTGTGGGTGGGCAGAGAATGTCTTCATGGATTTCGGTATGAATTTGATATCGTCCATCCCAACCCGAACCCGATCCATTGCCATCCTTACTTGCATCCACCTAGTCGTACACATCTTGCAATTCTGAGTTGGTGTGCCGCCGTCCACTATGGTGTTACCGGAGCTACCAAAGAACCAATCCTTGGCGTCTAAATCTTTGGATGCCAAGTTTCAGCAGCGGTCCTAATTCAACACACGATGCAGAAGGGTCATAGAAAAGTGGAGGAAGCCCTTGTCCACTAGTCTGGCTTCCTGGCGTCACTGGAAAGAGGACATTCCTCTGACACGGCCCCCCCCTTGATATTTAGATGTGGAAATCATATCGTTCGAATCCAGTTTCTCCGTTGATGCTTTGTTTTGGTAAAAGGCTCCACTTTCTGTTCTAATTGAGTTCAAGCAATGTGTAACTCACAACTCTGTATTTTATAGGTCTAGAAACAACTTTGTACTTGTATTAGTGAATCTCTTTTCTAGCACTTTAATCTGATCTGTATTGCTGATCTCATCATCATCAAAATGCATTTGCAGACTTAATTTTATCTTTAGAGTAACTCACTGGGCATGTACAAATTGCAATGCCCTGCCAATTTATGAGGTTTTATGTGCAAGTGTTACCTAAACATGGTTTTAAATTAGTGAAATTGAGGACTAGAATAATAGTAATTCAATGCATTGAAACTTCCATCCATGCATATTGACCAATTCCTATGATCATGCACCGGAAGCAGAACTGAAGACAGAAATATTTTGACATGCTGACACTGACTTAGTCTTTGATGTTGTGTCCAAACCAGGATTAAAAAATTCAACGAAATTTCAGCGAAATTTCCAAAATTCTTCATATTTTAGTGGGGTCAAAAATATTTTAAACCCCAAAATTTCGTGGCATTTTCAAACTGATTTCAAAATAAATTTAAAGTACATCAGAGTTCAATAAAATTAAGTTAAATTTCAAAACTCAAAATTTTGAAGTATGCAAAATTTTGAAAATTAGGCATTTTTCGGTAGGGCCCAAAATTATGTTGTTTCCAAAACAAAAAAGCTTTGTCCAAACAACCTTTCTCAAGCTGGGACAGAAGTACATCAAGTTCCCCAACCTCCTATTGGTCTCAGGTCTCTATGCCTCCAGAACTATCAAGGTGTGCATTTCTCATGCTGGTTTCACCCAGAAAACATGTCAAGATTAATATCATCGGAATTTAGATGTTGTGGACTCCAAAACATATCTTTGGAATTTAGAGGCTTTAAACATCATATTATTTTTCCATTATCAAATGTTAGGCATGATATTTCTGTTAGAGTTAACCTTGATGTAGAGTTCTAGTCTCATTTTTATTTGTGTTTGCATGATTTTAGTTCTAGAAGTCTATTTAGTTCCAGCTAGTTGTATGCATGTATTGATGGCGGAGTGACCAGATCGGCAGAGAAGACAGCACGCAGCGATAGACAGAGTGCAGTGTAGCGGGCGGACTGGCGGCCATTATTGGAGTACATGCATTCACGTGTTGCTAGGACTAATCATGTGTTTAGTGATCAGGGTATTAGTGCACGTAGTGAAGAGGTGGCCTACGTAGGCAAGTACCGGTGGTCAAGAAAGAGTTAGTTAGCGTCTAGCTACATGCATGTAAAGAAAACGGCCGAGGCCGTGTGGCTGTTGCGAGAGGTTCGGCCTGTTAGTGCTGAACGTGCGTGCATGGAGCTAGTGGAGAGCGAAAGACTAATCAAGCCGGTGTGTGGCTTGGCCGTGTGTGCATGTTTCCCTTTAATAGCACTTGTAACCAGTTGCATCTAGTGTGGAGAAATACAGAGAAGTGCCACAAGTTGTGTGCGGTGCCAAGCCCCTGTGTGAGTTCTTCTACCTTTGTGTGTGAGAGAGTCTTCTTGTTCCTCGGGCTGTGCCAACAATTTCCGCGTCCCTGATAGACCTGACCATTGATGGGTGCTAAAATTTATCTCTAGGCTCGAAGAAAATATGTACCAGTCATCAAGAAAATAAAATTTTGAGATTGCAAGAGTTTAGTATCAGTATCCTGAAAGGTTTTGGGAACTGGAATTCCTTGAAGAACTGTACGTGCATGGCTGTCCAAACATTCGGTCTCAAAGTTTGGTATCACAGTCCCTTAGGCGGCTCAATGTGGGCAATTGTGGGAGTCTCTTGGACAATATTGATTGCCATTCCCTCACAAACTTTACTCTATTTTTTTTTTTTTTTGAAAAATAGGGGTTTCCCCCCTGCCCCAACTTTTATTAAAAAGCAAAGGCGAAACCAACATACCAGGACAATGTACAGCGCTCAGCAACAGCCAAAGTAGCTGTCACAGAAGGACAAGCGAAACTACTCCTATTACAAAGTAAACACAGACGAAACCGGCCCACGCCTGAGGTGCCAAAAGCAGCGAGATAAGTTCAGGTAGTTCAGATATTTTTCACATTTCCCAAGCTATTCTAAGCAGCTCCCCTCTTCGCTGATCCAAAAGCCTTAAGCACCAGAGAAGAAGCGCACACTGAGCGTCGGAGCACAAAATCTTCCATTGTCTCATCAGCCCACCCACCAGGTCATGCAGCGAATGCTTTGCCATTTTCGCCGCTGAAATACAAATTCATTGCGCAGAAGCCATAAGCCCCACAAGGTAGCAGAAGTAACAATATTGATAGCTTCATTTTTCTTTTTCACTTTCCACAAAGCAGACAAAGACAGAAAGGAAGATGGAACAGGGATGACCATCCCCTCAGCAATTATATTCCACATATTACTGGCTACCACACATTCAAAAAATAAATGGTTAAATGATTCCTTTTCCCCACAGAAAACACATGTAGGATCCTCCACATGTCTTCTCTTGGCCAAATTATCCCTAGTCAAGCACTTGTTGTTATAAGCTAGCCAAATAAAAACATGTATATTAGGTGGAACTTTAATTTTCCAAATGGCATCTTTAATATCAGAAGATATTCCCCCAAAGTTAATCATCTTGAAAATGGATTTAACTGAATATGTCCCAGATGGTTCAAGATTCCATCTAGGAAAATCTGGAACAGACCCAGGGGTAAACGTACTAACTAACTCACACAACTCATACCAATTTTCCATAGTACTATCATCTACACACCTCCTGAAGGTTAGTTGTAGATGATTGCCATCCCAAACCTGGGCAACCGTGGCATCTTGCTGTTGGCAAATGTCAAACAGGTCCCAGAACCTGGTTTTAAGAGAATATCCCCAATCAAGTATCATGCCAGAAGGCAATGTTTACACCATTTCCAGGAATCCAACTAGTAAAAGTTTTGGCACCTTCCAGAGCCCAGGTTAAGCTTTTCCAGAAAAGAGAGCCTAATCCAGGTTTCCCCCAGTAAAGATTGGGTTCATCAGTATCATACTTGAAATTAATGACTTTCTTCCAATCACTATCCCTACCATCATAAAATCCTCCCCCCCCCCCCCACGAGGCAAGGAGGGCCATATTATACTCTCTAAGATTAGGAACTCCTAAGCCCTCAAATTCTTTTTTCTGAGCAATCAAACCCCAACTAGCCGAATGATATTTATGATTATCACTCATATTGCCCCAAAAGAAGTGAGTCATCTTTGAGGTAATGGCATCAATGGCCCACTTAGGAAGTTTCATAACAGACATCAGATAAGCAGGAATGCTGGCAATACAAGTAGTTAGCAGAATTTATTTGCCTCTGTAGGATAGGTGTTTACCCAGCCAGCCAGCAATATTCTTGATAAGCCTGTCAATAATATGCTGGATATCCTCCCTCCTGAGCTTTTTATAATAAGAGGAACCCCAAGATATTTAAATGGAAAATCTCCAATCTGACAACAGAAAATTTGGGAAAAGTTGTTGGACATTTCCAAAGGAACATTGATGGTATGAAGGTCACTTGTATTAAAGTTAATTTTCATACCAGAGAGACTTTCAAAGCAAGTTAGGATCCATTTCAGATTCTTCGCATAAGCCATTGAATCTTGCAAAAACAGGATAGTTTCATCAGCATATTGCAAGTTGATGACACCCCCAGGGATCACCTGGGGCAGGAGGCCACCAATAAGGTCAACTCTAGCAGCTTTGGTTAGCATTTTAGTAAACACATCTGCAACCAAGTTGAAAAGTAAAGGAGAGTGAGGATCCCCTTGTTTTAGTCCTTTCCCAGCCACAAAATGTGGCCCATTAGTCTCATTGATCCTGACCTGAAAGGTCCCCTGATACAGTGTACTAAAGACCCAATTAACCCATTTAGTCCCAAAACACCTAGATAGGAGATTCTCTTTAATAAAATCCCAGTTAATCCTATCATAGGCTTTTTCATAGTCTAACTTAAGAATAATCCCACTACTCCCAGATCTGTGAACCTCATGAATCACTTCAGGAGCCATCACAACACTTTCCAGAATGAACCTCCCCTTAATGAAGGCAGTCTGGTTAGATGAAATAAGCTTATCACACAAGGGAGCAACTCTAGTAGTCATTGCTTAGAGAAAATCTTAACAGCACAGTTACTTAGGCTAATAGGCCTAAAGTCTTTCATTTCTCTAGCAAAAGGAGTTTTTGGAATAAGAGTAATCAAGGCAAAATTGAGTCTAGAAATATCTAGAGAACCAGCTTCAAAATCCCTGACCATCCACATGAAGTCATCCTTGATGATGTCCCAATTTTTTTGGTAAAATAAAAAGGAAAGTCCATCAGGGCCAGGAGCCCCACGGGCATAAGAACTCTTGATTGCTTGCTTAATTTCCTCTTCAGAAAAAGGTTTTTCTAAGTTAATTTTGTCAAGCTCGGAAACTTTCTCATCTTCTTCCCAAAACTCAGCCTCAAGATGAATATCAGGTTTAGTCTCAAAAGCAAAAAGCTTTTTATAGTAGTCAGTAGCCACCTTTAGCATGTCAGTAGGAGAGGTCACTACCCCATTGGGGCCATCCAATTCTGAGAGATGGTTTTTTCCTGTGTCTATGATTAGCCAATGCTTGGAAATAAGCATTGTTCCTATCTCCTTCCAAGATCTTTCTATCTCTAGATCTCTGCCATAAAGCAGTTTCTTCTTTTTTCCAAATATCTTCCAATTCTTTTTTGAGATTCCCTAGTTTAGTAGACTCACTTGGGGAGAGGTTTTGTGTCTCAGAAGAAACATCTAACTTATCGAGTTCAATCAGAATGACTTTCTTCCTTTTTCTAAGAGCAGCTTCAATATTGACATTGCAGCCTTTGATTTTCTCCTGAGAACCCTAGATTTAACCATCCAATTATCCACTGATGACATATTAGAGGAGACAGATCTCCAAGCATTTTCCACAACCTTATTGGAGTCAGGTTGGGAGAGCCACCACTTCTCAAATCTAAACATCTTAGTACCATAATGTCTCGTCCCCCCAGTATCTAACACCAGGGGGTATGGTCACTGCCTACCCTGGGTAGGGCAACCAAGGTAGACATGGGGAAATGAATATCCCAATGGAGGAAAAAACCCTATCAAGCACAGCAAAAACTGGAATCTCCTGATTATTAGACCAAGTAAATCTCCTGTTGGAAATAGAAATTTCCATAAGACCCCATCTGTTAATCCAATCATTGAACAACAAAGAGCTTTGTTGATCAACAAGCCCATTACTCTTCTCTTTACTTTCTCTCACTAAGTTGAAATCACCACAAATCAAAATAGGATAAGAACTAGATTCAAAGATATCATGCAACTCAAAAACAAAGTCCACCTTGAATTCAGGGAAGGCAGAGCCATAAACTATGACTAAATGCCATAAAAACCATCTCATTTGTTCTTAACAGTAGCCCTCACAGAAAATCTATTATTAGTAAACCCAATCACCTCAAAAAGGTCATTCTTCAAGCTAACTAAAATACCCCCAGCAGTCCCTATAGCTGGAAGAAAATGCCAGCTAAAAAGCTTTTTACCATCCAAGGCTCTAAGGAAACCCTCGGAAATATTTTCCTTCTTAGTCTCTTGAAAACCAATAAAATCAGGGTTAGTTTCAACAATCACATCACAAAGGCACTGAACTTTACCTGGCTTACTTAGTCCTCTGACATTCCAGATAAGACCTATCATCAGGATATTCTAAAAGGGTGAGACAAGACACAAGGCTTAACCTTAGTGAGGACAACAGGGGATTGATCTGCAGCATCAGCAGTGCCAACTGATACCACAGAAAAATCACTAGCAGGAGTCCCCACTAAATCGTCTTGAGTCAGATCAATATTATCAGGTAAAGCTACTTTAGGTTCATCATTAGCAAAGGCAATGCATTTCTTTTGTTCTTGAACCTTAAGATCTTCTATAATATCAAGCATGTTATCATTACTTTTACCAATAGCAAGACCTACTTGAACAACTTGATTAGCAAGGAGGAAAGAATCATTGGTAGGGAAAGATTTACCTTTGAAAGATGGAGGAATCTTCAGGTTCTGCTTCATCTTATACTAGACAACTTTTTTGATAATGTCCACATTCCCATGCAGCCTAGTGCCATACTTCTGGGCTTTAAGAGGGCCCCACTTTAGGTTTCTGTCATCCTTGTTTCCCCCAGATCTGGCTTGGTCCAAAATCTCCAACAGTGAACGTTTTATGCCAGATTCTTGAATTTTCTGAACAGTCCCAGGGGAGAGAACTCCCACATCCACCTCTTCAACACATTCCTCATCATCAGACACAGACATGTCCACTGAGTTTACGAGGTTCAGGCAGTAGTCCACATTGTCACTCTGATAACCATCACCATCTTTTTAGGCCAAGTTTTTTCAGGAGTACACATCCCCTCACTTTTGTTTGTCAGGACACCCTCAATCTTGGAGCATATCCTCTCATTCACCTCATTCTCAACCACATTCTTCTTGTTTGAAAAGCACTCCATATTGAAGTTTTCCTAATCATCTCCTTGGTATTCAGATAGTGTGTTGCACTTTTTTTTCTTAGCTGAAGAACTAGTACCCCCGAGGTTTAAAGTTTGCCTTATCAAGATCCTCAATAGCAGTGTCATCATCAATGAGTTCATCATCATCAAAGTTCTTGGATAAGTCATTTGGTTCTTGGTTGCCATTGTCTTCCTCAAGGTCATCATCTTCATTTTCATCCTCAATTTCTACCACAGAGTTTTGCCTCCCACCTGTTCAAAGCCTTCCACAGTGAAGCCAAGTAAGAATAACTTCTTCTTCATCTCAATTAACCTCTCAAAAGGAATTTTCCTGGGGTCCCTGCAGGCAATCTTAATCCTCACACTCTCATAGAATGTTCTAAACATACGATTCCAGTCAACATCAGTGAGCACTCAAAACATGGATGCAATTTGAGCAAACACTTTCCAAGAGCACCACTTAGGGGGAATCCCCTCAATCAGCAACCATGCCTCAATAAGTTCACCAAAAGGCTCACAAGATCCAACCCATTCATTCATCTTGACAGACACATCTTGGGGTAAACTGAAACCATGCAGTTCAATTAAATCCTCTACTTTCTTCCATGGAGGGAATCTAACTAGGAACTCCTTGTCTGATAACTCCATAATCTGCCAAGGCCAAGTTCTGGTCTTACAAAAAGTAGCAGTCAGAAGACTCATCAGTTTACTTTTGTCTACTTCACCTTTGGTAATGTTAACCACACCACAGTTCTGGAAATTGATCCACTTAGACTCATTTGCCACAGGAACTTCTACATGATAAAAACCTAAACCACTGGCTCCACTCCCAAAGAAAGCTGCAGTGGGTTGAATCCTAGAACAAGCAGAGCAGTTGTTCACATTGTGTGCTTGCTGACAGATAAAACAGGCTTTAGGTCTAACACAACTACCCACATAGTGCCCAGGGCCACCAAAGTTGAAGCATATCATATCTTTGTACCTGGGGTCTAATGGTTGCTCTTTTTCCACCTCATTCACCTGAGACGACTGCACCTGAGAAGAGGTGGCCGTGGATCCAGTGGATCTAGTTGGTCTTTGAGGAGGGGAAAGATCCTTACCAGTTGTATTTGTCTGCTTAGATCCACCAGCACCCAGGGTGGGTTTCTGTCCCACACCCTTGGCTGGACCAGCAACACCAGAAGGGTTGACACCACGACGATCAGCCATCTTCAAACCTTGCTTGACTACTTCAGCAAAGGACAATGATCCTGGGCCAATCCCTTCTTGGACGAGCTTGATGGTTTTTGGGGTGGGATCAAAGGCACAGAGGGTGGCCGGGAAGCAATCAGACGCAAGAAATGATTTTTTCTCCACGAGATCCTTCCAGATCCAGCAAAGGAATCCGGTGGATGCATCAGATTTGCGGAGTGGCTGGGGTAGGTTATGTGGGCGGGGGGACTGAATGAGCCAAAGTTGGCTGAAGTGCTCCTCTATTTCTAGGGCTTCGTCAGAAAACGAACACGCTTTTTGAAAACCCGTCTATTAGGTGACACTGACATGTCCATCCAAACTAAAATGTGGTATCTTCCATCTTCACAGAAGTTGGACTTTTGGCTTAGCGGATCTCTTACATCCTTTCGTCACCAACGTGGGCAGTGGCTGCCTCAAACCATTCCTGAAGCTTAGTTTCCTGAATATTGAGTATGTTATAAATTGTCAGTCCTTGATGACCGCCTCACAAAAGGAATATCTATCCGCTATTCAGAGGATGCATGTTACAGATTGTGTTGAGTTACTGTCCCAGTTAGGTGAAAGGTTCATAGAGGCCCATGTCTTACTGGCAAAGGAGATTGGTATTACCATGGTCTCCCCAAACTCTCGAGTTGCAGTTGTTTGTCGTTTTCTCTGCATGTGTCCCAGGATGCCTAGAAAACCTCACATCCCTCGTATTACTGAAGATGTCTGGACGTCAGCAACATTTGGCGCAGCAATGTTTCATTACGTGAGGAGCGGGAAATCCTAGATTGTCCAAACCTAGTTTCCGTGGATGGAGCAAAGGCAGTTGCAAAAATTAAGAGCGCGTGTATACACAAGTGTCCAAACCTAAAAGAAGCAGAGCAGATCATGAGTGCCAGCATTAGTTTACCTTCCAGATTGTACATTGCTTTTGTCTGAAATTTCTGAAAGAAAAATCATTAACCTGCAACTCTCTAGGTCTTCAAGGACGAATAAGACTGGCCAGCTGGATCACATAGATGTGGAAGTTGGAAAACGAAGGGACAGCCAGGCATGATGAATGCCTTTGTCTCTTATCTATCTCTACATGGCTACTTCTACCCTCTGCAAATCTATATTTATGCTGATAATAGCGGATGACACCTTTGTTTGGATGGAGGCTGAATTTCTTCGTTTCAAGTACTTGACCACGGCTTGTGATCATTCCGAGATAATTGGAGTTAATATCAGCAAAGGAAGTTTCGCAATTAATATTGTGTGTTAAATAAGCGAGGGCAAGGTATGTCATGGTCGTCGTCAGACACTCAACTTCAGAGTAGTTTATTTTTATGTCTTTAGAACATATGGCATGTATAATGTACGATTCTGGGAGTCTAGCGACAAACCGAAGTGCTGTAAGTTTCTCAAGGAAGAAATTACATTATGGAAGTATGTTTACAGGAAATCAAATCTGCAGCCAAACTCCAGCTTGCAGAGCATATGCTAGCACTATCAATGTTGAAACCGATGCTATGAACATAGATGCGGACAGAGTTTCAGACCTCGGAGTTCCATTGCTTGAACACTGAATTGAGCCATTGAGGACCTGTTGATGTGTAAATCCTGTCGTAAAGATAGTGCATTCGGTGTGGCTTAGGCACACTCTGTTCTGTTTATGCTAGCACTGTCCATGTTGTTGGAAATGGTGGTACTGGTATTAAGATGACGACTTGAGAGCTGTACAAATATCAATCTTGGTAACTTCATCCAAATTTATCAATCAGTCCTCTCCTTTTCAGAATAACATCACAGTTGGTCACTGTGCTCCAAGTGCTGTATGGCACAAGCAGTGAGGCATAAGTTTAATTTAGTATGCCAATTAAGTTGGCTGTATGCATTTTTTCCGGTCAAGTACTTGTGATAATTTTGGTGCGTGTACAAGATATCATTGAAATCTGGCTAGTGAAACTATCTGAGTTATGATTCGGCTCCCACAACTTTCTGCTCCACATGGTGACAGTGTTTGGTATTCTGAAAAATGCTATCAACGACACGTGGAAACTTGGAACACAATGACCCTGCATTGATAAAATCTGACTACCAACACACAAAAGCCTTTTTTTCTTTTTTTATATAAGGGGGATGATCCCGGCCTCTGCATCTGGCGATGCATACGGCCACTTTATTAATTATTCTCACAAGACCTTACAAAATCAATACAACAGTAAGACTAAAGCCGCCATCTAAACAACAAACTGTCGCTACACCTATCCAGTTGATGAAGGGGCGCAGATAGCCTGAGTCTAATACCAAACAGACATCGCAGCCAAGCCTAACATCTAAGACCTGAGACCCCAACCTAGCCACTTGCCGGGTCTAGGGCACACACTTGTCCGGTGTGCTCTCAGAGGCCACCGCCGCCAACTGCCACCGCTCCATCTTCAGAACTGTACTGATGCATCAACCTTGCTCGGTCCGGCTATCGTCGACGCCAGCACGGCGCCCAACGGCACCTCCTCCTTGCGCGCAAACAACTGAACACGTCGTGGTCGCCACTGATACACCTTAGCGCCATGCTGCCAAGTATCACCAGCCGCCAACGCAGCTTGAAGTCCTTGGAGGATTTGTCGTGCGTTGCACCTGCCGACCAGGCATGACCAAGCGTAGAATCTGTCGGCCAGGCATGACTTGACATCTCCACTGAAGCTCCGTGCAAGACGAAGCCGCTCCACCTCCTGCCTCTGACTTCCAGCGCTGCTCCACAAACGATGCTCCCAAGAAAGAAATGACACCGCAGTGCCACCATCGTTCGATCTGGAACACCAGATCCTAGGGTTTCCCTCGGAGCAGCACGAGTAGGTCGACAGTAGTTACACGACAATGCCTTCATCAGGGTAACGGCGTAGAACGCCGCCATCGCCTGCCGTCGGCTCGGTTTTCACCAGCAACCATGTCTCCGCAACTCGCAGCCGGGACTAGATAATGGATCTCGAGATCCGATCACCAAGCTTCTGGCCGGCCACCGCCGACGAAGAAGATGACCACCACCACTGGCTACACCGGCCAGAACAGATCTTCCATGGGTGCCGCCAAGCAGTCCACCAGGCCCTCATTGCCACCGTCGATCTAAAGCCAGATGACATGCCGCCGAAGACCGCATCGCGCCGCCGCCCGATCCAGGCCAGCCGCCGCCGCAGTAGCCGCCCGTGGCCCGATGCAGTGCCGACCGCCGCCGCCGTCGAAGCCAACGCCGTTGCTTCTAGATCGACCGCACCTCCACGCATGTTGGGGTCCCGCCACCCCTGAGACGCGGGAGAGAGGAAGAGCCCCCACCACCGCTGTCGGCCTCCGGGCGCAAGCCGGCGGCGTCCTCCGGCGGCGGTGGGAGGAGGGGAGGAGGATGGGCTAGGCCCCGGCGGCGGCTAGGGTTGGGGAGCCCGGGTCGCCCGAGCGGGGGGCGACCCGAGCGGGTTATCCTAGAACCTGTAGCAGGTGAAATATCCAGCAGACGATTGCTTTCATATCTGTAGCAGGTGAAAAACAGTGTTGTTGTGATCAAGTGATCACAGCAGTGGGGTGATAGCACGAAAAAAGTAGCCTAGAACCTGTCAATTTGGCATTTGTTTGCACCATGCGTGCATATATGGTCACAGAAATGCCTTGTCTTGGCTTCGCATTAAAGATGTGAAGAAGCTTAGCATGCATGATCCATCTCCCCACATATATATACTACTCTACCTTTTGGCTAGAAAAGAGAAGTAGTTGAGATTTTCGTTCGATCGGTTCATTAGGATATTAGAGGAAACCAAAAGCATAGTGAACTGATCTTGTATTCGCCGTGGCCCTGCAGCTTCTACCGGATAATTATTGCCGGGAGAGTATGCTTTGCTGGACCAGAGAATTGATGCTCTGAAGACTTTTAGTAGACTCTAGCCGTGGCTGAAACTCACCGCAGCCGCTGCACCGCAAATGCGGCCTCCATCGTCGACGATCTGTGCCTTGAGGACTTTTACCAGAATCTAGGCGTGGCTGCACGTTCATGAATTAGTTAACTCTAGCGGTGGCTTTAATTATATGTGAGTTCCAGGTTGCAATCAATTAGTGTCCGTTCATGAATTACATTGGTTCTTCATACTTAAATATGGTTCTAAAGCACAACGTGCTAGCTAGCTCCATGGATCGGACGGTCTTCATGCGCAGCCTGAGGAGCTCACTCTGGCCATCAAACATCACACTCTTCTGTGTGTTCACAGGTTGCTCTTTTTAATTTATAAGACAAGCACGGAAAGGGGTTGGTAGATGCGTGTGGGTCTAGAGGGTGAATCCCCTTTCAATAGTGAATTCTGACATGAACAATCTGAACAATGTGAAAACAACAAGAAACTGGGATTAGGCTGCAAACAGGGATATGCTTAACATACCTCTGAACTGAAGCCTGCCTCGACATGTTAACCGTGCTACATCTTTAGCATTCTAAAAAATCAAAAACGGAAGAACTCCGCTGTCCTGTTTTGGCTTTACTTATCACCAGGCAACACAGCATACCTTTCTAGCTGCGATGTGTATGTATTGAATACATCGATGGTGCTGCAACAGAAGGCAACGAATACTATCATAGTACTCCCTCCGTCCGGAAATACTTGTCATCAAATGAATAAAAAAGGATATATCTAAATGTATTTTAGTTCTACATACATCTTTTTTTATCCATTTTGATGACAAGTATTTTCAGACGGAGGGAGTACTAACCAAACCTGACAACCGCATTCGACTCCATGACGTGGGAGCATCAGGTTCGAAGCCACCAGCAGATTTGTAAACCTGGGAGTCGAATGCAACTTCCTGATAGCGATTCTGCAACTGTAGTCTTGGTAATATAAGCTGGGAGGTCATTATCAAGAGCTTATATTACCAGAAAAATTCTATTTCAGTGTAGAATACAGGGAGATGCGGTCATTAGTTGCAGTACTGTTCTGTAATTTGGACGAGGTTTTTTTCTTGGTGCCTACGAACGAGGTTTCTGAAGTCATTCGTCTCATGGATGTGGGCTGCCACGGCGTGGTGGTGGCTCATGGCGGTGATTTGGCTCGTTCAAGGCGGCGGCTGGAAATCTCCGGTGTCGGCCCGTCGGTGGCCTGTGCCGACCTTAGATCCTTCTGTTGGAAATATTGTTGGAAATATGAGCAATTTACCGAGTGATTTTATTAACAAAAATACTAGATAAAGCATAACTAGTGTAGCAGTGATAAAACAAACCATGCGATTTGATAAAGAGAAGGTAAACAACATCTTCATATATGAACCGTAACTAAACATATCTTGAGCAGACAGTATAGCAAGTTGCATATATGAAATAGAATCTAACATATCCAGGGCAAATACTAGAACAAGGAACTGTAGCAGAACCTCTAATAGAAAGGGGACGAACACGTACGGGGCAGCAGTAGCAGAAGCGCTGGACTTGGGGTCGGTGTCCTCGCTAGCCATGTCGTCGAGGAGGTCGTGGACGTCGGGGAAGAAGTCGTCGTCGGGGAAGTAGTCGTCGGAGTTCGGGGCGTCCGTGAAGAAGAAGTCAATAGTCGCGCGAAGAGCTCCCCAAAAACCTTATCACCCTTCTCCGGTACAGGACTCAAACGGTGCGGTTTCGGAGGCCTCCTGTCCCGACCTGCAGTGCACGCCGCAAGCCGGGATGAGGAAGACAGCAGCAGCGCAGAGATTGGAACCGGTGGAGAGAGGAGGAAGAGATTCAGGTGCGTCTCTCTGGGAGGAGCGACCTCCCTTTTATAGGCGCAAGAGAAGGAGGCGAGAGGCTGCGCTGGGAGCTGAAGAGAACGAGGGAGACGAAACGAACAGGCAGCAAGCGAAGAGGTGCGCCGTTCGTATTCCCGTAGTGCGTGGCAAAAATTTACATCGGCTCGACTCATTCCCGCAACCCGCAACCCGCGGCGCGTCGTGACGAGGCGTGGCGAGGCGGGCGGCGGAGGAGGAGCGCGCGTGGATGTCCCTCTTGTTCTCATGCTCATACAAGTGGGGAAAGAGCCTCCCTTATGAGGTCCAGCTCCCTCTAAACTAGCAAGGTGGGACTAAACTTTAGTTCCACCTCTTGCCTTGCACGAATGGGCTGCGTGGGCCTCTAGGATTTATTAGGAATTTCTGAAACTGCTATTGGGCTAGGCCCAAATAGACAAAAATTCCAGCAATCCCCCACCAGATCTCAGAGGCACACAAAATTTGCCTTTGGTTTCAAAACACTGTTTTATATACCGGTACTGCAGTGGAGACTGTTAAGTTGAACTTCCACCTAGAACTCTATGCTACACTAGTAAGCAACTTGAACAGTGGACTGGGCCTTGAACTGCAAGTTTTCTGCGAATCTAGCTTCACATAAAGCCTTGACCGATACGTGGCTACCGTGGGTCTTCCCCGCGGGTGGAGCTTATGCGTCATACTCCGTGACCTTTCATGAGTTTACTAGAGAGAACCCTACTCTCATAGATTGCGACGTTTAACAATCAGACTCATATAGGTGAGTTCTTCAAAAGATGTTCTGTAGGATAACATCTGTGCTTCAAAGAGCCACTTAGAACACATTAAGATATACATCAACCTGCCATGCAGATTAGGAGAGTATTGCATCTTCATGGAGTGGTATTTTAACAGTAAGGATACTCTCCTCCCAGTTGACCAACAGCTTGTCTTCCACATCTAATTCACGGGATCTCCGATCACAAAAAATTGGTTACCACTGTGAACAACTCATATTGTGGGTCTCATACCCATCTCCCTCGATGCATTATCTATCACATTACGTGATAGACCCTTAGTAAAAGGATCTGCCAGATTTTTAGACGTTTGGATATAATCCAATGCAATAACTCCGGAGTTTCTCATTTTTCTGACAGACTTTAACCTTCTCTGAACGTGTCTTGATGGCTTCATGTTATTCTTAGAGCTATTCACTTTCGTGATCACGGTTTGATTGTCGCAGTTCATAAGGATATCCGGTACAGGTTTCTCAACAACCGGCAAGTCATTCAAGAGCCGACGAAGCCAATCTGCTTCGACCGTAGCTGTATCTAGTGTTGTGAGTTCTGCTTCCATTGTTGACCTCGTTAAGCTGGTCTGCTTGCAAGACTTCCAAGAAACAGCGCCACCTCCATGAGTGAATACATAACCGCTCGTGGCCTTTATCTCATCAGCATCTGAGATCCAGTTTGAGTCACTATACCCTTCAAGCACCTTTGGATGCCCAGTATAGTGAATTCCATAATTTGAAGTGCCTTTCAAATAACGCAAAACTCTCTCTAGAGCTTTCCAATGCACATCTTCTGATTTTGAGACAAACCGGCTCAGTTTGCTAATAGGAAAAGAGATGTCAGATCTCGTAGCACTGCCTAAGTACATAAGCGAGCCAATAATCTGTGAATATTTCAATTGATCTCTAGCAATTCTTCGATTCTTTTGAAGCAGCACGCTAGCATCATATGGTGTTGGAGAAGGCTTGCAGTCACTATAGCCAAAGCGACTCAAGATCTTTTTCACATAGTGAGATTGAAGCAATGTAATCCCACCATCATCATCTCTCAACAACTTGATGTTCAAAATGACATCAGCCACTCCTAAATCCTTCATCTCAAAACAGCGAGATAGGAAATCCTTGACCTCCTTAATAACATTCAGATTTGTTCCGAAAATTAGTATGTCATCAACATACAAGCAAAGCATAACTCCCTCGCCCCCACCATGGCGATAGTACACACATTTGTCAGCTTCGTTCACAACAAAGCCTGCAGCTGTTAAAGTTCTTTCAAACTTCTCATGCCACTGTTTGGGTGCTTGCTTGAGTCCATACAAGGAATTCAGCAACTTGCACACTTTCCTTTCCTTACCATCTATTACAAACCCATCTAGTTGTTCCATATAAATTTCCTCATCCAACTCTCCATTTAAGAAAGCAGTCTTAACATCCATTTGATGAACGAGAAGACCATGTGAGGCAGCTAGTGAAAGTAGAACTCGAATAGTGGTCAGTCGAGCCATAGGTGAGTAAGTATCAAAGAAGTCTTCACCTTCCTTTTGGGTATAACCCTTAGCCACGAGCCGAGCCTTGTACTTTTCAATAGTACCATCAGGCCTAAGCTTCTTCTTGAATACCCATTTGCATCCTATAGGTTTGCACCCATAAGGACGATTTGTTATCTCACAGGTTTCATTCGCCAAGATGGAATCCATCTCGCTCTGAAACGCGTCCTTCAAGTAGTCAGCATCTTCCGATGCATAGGCCTCCGAAATAGAACTGGGAGTGTCATCTATGAGATACACAAGAAAATCATCACCAAAAGACTTTGCAGTCCTCTGTCTCTTGCTCCTAGTAGGAACTTCATTGTTCTCCTCCACAGGACTTTCAAAGTGTTCCATCGAAATGGCAGGTTCAGTAATTATAACTGGTTCCTGATTTGATAAACTAGGCATCTCCTGATTAGATGGGGTAGCCATATCCTTCATGGGAAAGATATCTTCAAAGAAAGTCGCATCATTCGACTCCATGATTGTACCGACATGTATGTCAGGTACCTCAGATTTTACAACCAAGAATCTATAGCCTATACTATGAAAAGCATATCCCAGGAAAACACAATCCACAGTTTTTGGTCCCAGCTTACGCTTCTTTGGAATTGGTACAATGACTTTCGCCAAACAGCCCCATGTTCGCAGATAAGAGAGTTTTTACCTTTTCTTCTTCCATTCCTCGAATGGAGTTATTTCTTTGTTCTTTTGGGAACTCGGTTTAGGACATGACATGCAGTCAATATCGCCTCCCCCCACCATGCCTTGGAGAGACCCGATGCGTCTAACATGGCGTTAACCAAATCAGTTAGAGTACGGTTCTTTCTTTCGGCCACCCCATTTGACTGAGGTGAGTAGGGAGGCGTCCTATCATGGATTATACCATGTTCCGCACAAAAAGCATCAAATTCATTGGAAAAATACTCTCCACCACGGTCGGACCTAAGCCTCTTGATTTTTCGATCAAGTTGGTTTTCCACTTCAGCTTTATAGATCTTGAAAAAATTCAAAGCCTCATCCTTAGATTTCAGAAGATACACACGGGAGTATCTAGTGGAGTCGTCAATTAACGTCATGAAATATTTCTTTCCACCTTTTGTCAAAACACCATTCGTTTCACATAGATCTGAAATTATTAGTTCTAGTGGTGCAAGATTTCTCGTCTCCGCAGTCACGTGAGACCTACGAGGTTTCTTAGCTTGCACACACACTTGACACATAGATCCCTTGACAGTGGTGAAACTAGGGATTAAGTTCAACTTCGCTAGTCGCGACTTGCAACCAAAGTTAACATGACAAAGACGTGAATGCCACACATTTGATTCACTATTGTTGCAAATATGATTAACAACTTTATTGCAAGCGTCGATAAGGATAAGCGAAACAGGCCTCTGACTCATAGCCTTTACCAACAAAGGTTCCATACTTGGATATTACAAATTTATTCGACTCAAAGACAAGCTTGTAGCCATCTCTACACGAAGAGATCCGCTAACAAGAGTTTTATTGACGGAGGGACATAATGCACGTTCTTCACCGCGACGATCTTCCCAAGTAAACTTCAGATCGACCGTGCCAACACCACGAACGAAGCACTTGAACCGTTGCCCATTAGCACGGTTGAAGTCCCTGCGATCCGATAAGGCGAAAACATGGAAATATCACCGCATACATGCACATAGCACCGTGTCAATCAACCAGTCAGGAGAATGACATCTTGAAAGAATAGTGGGAAATATACCATACCCAGCATCCTTCATGTCGGTGTCTCCAATGACAACATTCGCGGTCTTGCCGCCTTTCCCGAGATAGCGCTTGTCATAGCGATTAGGGCAACTAGGAGCCCAATGATCAGGATCTCACACACATGACAAGCACCTTTCTTCTTGCCATTCTTCTTCTTGAAGTTCGTGTGTTGCACAGCCTTGTTCTTCCCATCAAACTTTGCTTTACCATCAAACTTGCCCTTGTTCTTGAACTTGTGGGGCTGGAAGTTCTGCTTCTGTACCACATTGGCACTAGATCCTCCCTCAATACCTCGAGCAAGTGTGTACTTTGCTCTCGCCTTTTCTTCCACATCAAGAGTACTAATGAGATCCGGAACGGAAAAGTCATGTCTCTTATGCTTCAGTAAGGTAGCAAAGTTCCTCCATGAAGGAGGAAGCTTAGTGATGATACCCCCGGCAACAAACTTGTCCGGTAGCATGCAATTGAAGTGCTCAATTTCTCTAGCAAATGACTGTATCTCATGAGCCTGCTCAACCACGTAGTGCTCTTCAGTCATCCTGTAATCATAGAATTGCTCCATGATGTACAACTCAGTGCCGGCATCCGAGACCCCAAACTTGGCCTCGAGTGCGTCCCACATATCTTTTCCATTGTTAGTTGACGCATAAGCATCAACTATGTTCTCACCAAGAACACTCAAGAGAGCAGCCTTAAACAAGGTATCCATTTTCTGAAAAGCTTGTGCCTGTTGGGCATCTTGCTCTCCTTCAGGTTTGCCAAGAGTGGCGTCATAGCAGCTCATGGTCTGAAACCATAAGACTGCTCTCACGCGCCACCTCTTATAGTGGATACCCTCAAACATAGGAGGTCTCATGGAAGCAGCAAAACCACTCGGGGTAAATTGCCTGTGATAAGGTTTTTGGGTTGTTGGAAATATTGTTTGAAATATGAGCAATTTACCGAGTGATTTTATTAACAGAAATACTAGATAAAGCATGACTAGCGTAGCAGTGATAAAACAAACCATGCGATTTGACAAAGAGAAGGTAAACAACATCTTCATATATGAACCGTAACTAAACATATCTTGAGCAGACAGTATAGCAAGTTGCATATATGAAATAGAATCTAACGTATCCAGGGCAAATACTAGAACAAGGAACTGTAGCAGAACCTCTAATAGAAAGGGGACGAACACGTACGGGGCAGCAGCAGCAGAAGCGCGGGACTTGGGGTCGGTGTCCTCGCCAGCCATGTCGTCGAGGAGGTCGTGGACGTCGGGGAAGAAGTCGTCGTCGGGGAAGTAGTCGTCGGAGTTCGGGGCGTCCGTGATGAAGAACTCAGTAGGCGCGTGTCACGCCCAATATGCGACCCTATCCAAAAGGAACTCGACGGTCCCACCAAGGATGGACCCGCATATTGAAACGCTTTTGCAAGGTGGATATCATTACATCAACATTACATAATAGATGGGGATACATACATAAGGCACAAATGCCACAAGAATACATCAACATCATATACAAGATCAACATCCGACTACGGATGAAACATAAACAGAAACTCAAACGACATCCACCCTGCTAGCCCAGGCTGCCGACCTGGAACCTATCCCCTGATCGAAGAAGAAGCAGAAGGAGAACTCCAAAACAAGCAAACATCGCTCTCGCGTCATGATCAGCGCGTAACCTGTACCTGCAACTGGTGGTGTAGTAATCTGTGAGCCACGAGGACTCAACAATCCCATTACCATGGGTATCAAGACTAGCAAAGCTTAAATAGGAAAGGAAGGGATAAAGTGGTGAGGTTGCAGCAGCGGCTAAGCATATATGGTGGCTAACATACGCAAATGAGAGCGAGAAGAGAAACAAAGGAACGGTCGTCAACTAGTAATGACCGAGAAGTGATCCTGAACTCCTACTTCCATCAAACATAACCCAGAAACCGTGTTCTCCTCTCGATAAACCCCGAAAAGAGACACTCACGGTTACGCACACGGTTGGTGTATTTTAGAAGAGTTTGCTTCAAGTTTACTACAACCGGATATTAACAAATTCCCATCTGCCACATAACCGCGGGCACGGCTTTCGAAAGTTCAAACCCTGCAGGGGTGTCCCAACTTAGCCCATGATGAGACTAGCTACGAGTAAAACCAATCCTCGGGTTGCCTCAAGGTGGCCCTTGAGTATTTCGGTTCGAACCAGCACTTAGAGAAGCACTGGCCGGGGGGGGGGGGGCTAAATAAAGATGACCCTCGAGAGAGCGACTCCCAAGGGAAAAGTAGGTGGTGGTGAGGCAAATGGTAAAACCAATGTTGGGCCTTGCTGGAAAAGTCTTATTCAAAGCGAACTGTCAAGGGGGTCCCATAAATCACCCGACCGCGTTAGGGACGCAAAATCCGGGAACATAACACCGATATGACGGTAACTAGGGCGGCAAGAGTGGAACAAAACACCAGGCATAAGGCCGAGCCTTCCACCCTTTACCAAGTATATAGATGCATTAATAATATAAGGAATATCGTGATATCCCAACAAGTAAACATGTTCCAACAAGGAACAACATCTCCATGTTCCAACAAGGAACAAACTTCATCTTCACCTTCAACTAACAACGCTATAAGAGGGGCTGAGCAAAGCGGTAACATAGCCAAACAACGGTTTGCTAGGAAGGGTGCAAAAGGTTAGAGGCTGACATGGCAATTTGGGATGGCTTGATAAACAGGTAATAGGTAGCGCAGCATACCGATAGAACGAAGCAACTAGCATAGCAATGATAGTAGTGAGATCCAGGGTAGCGGTCATCTTGCCTGAAATCCCGCAAGGAAGAAGAACGAGTCCATGAAGAAGATGAACGGATGAAGCCGAACCAAGCGTGAGCGAGCGAATCCTCACGATCGCAACGGAACAGGAACTAACAAGAAGAAGCACACAACATGGTAAACACACCACACATAGACAAGACATGATGCACAACCAAGCATGATGCATGACAAGACTACATGAGGCTACTCATGGCAAGAGATGATGCAAACAAGAACAACACATCAAAGCAAGTTAAATGAGGCCGGGAACAACATATAACAATTCCGGTAAGTCCTCATATGCAAATTTCGAAATTGGTCCAGATCTGAATAACCTTATGTTCAAGTTGTTAAACAGCAAGTTAAGATGCACCACGATGATCTACACGAAATTCTAGTCAAGTTACATATAAAGTTTATTAAATTCGGAGCTACGGCCTAGAAGATATGAGCAAAACAAGATAAGCATGGCATTGATGCAAAATGCATACAAACATCAAGCAAACACCTCAAAACATAGATGCAACATGATAATATGACACTACATGCAAAATCAAGCAAGTTTCATATAGAGCACACTCAAAACGGAGCAACGGTTCAACACATACACACTACAAGTCATAGCCACAATCTGTCCAAAACAGCAACTAGGCATATTGCAAGCATCAAAACAACAAGCTACAGCATCTCAACGTAATAACAAAAGGCATGGACATGATGTACAGGTAAAGCATGACAAAACATGAACACTGAGCTATCTCCAGAAATCATTAGAACATGCTCAAAAACACATGGCAAGATTGCAAATAATAACAGTTTCAGACTTTAGCAGAAATAACATCAGGTTGCAATGTTTAGAGCTATCAAACAACATGTTACAGGAACTTAACAAGGCAAACAAAGGTATGGCATGAATCTACTAATTGCATAGAACAAAAGTCCCTTACTGACCATGAGCCAAAAAGGATCAGAAAATATGATGGCACCCATGTAAACATGGCAAGTTATATTACAGATTCATACATGGCAGGAACAACAATAAGTAGGCATGTTGGTGAGCTTGAACCACTCACCACAGAGCAATACATGGCATGGAAAGGCAACTCACAGTAATAATACATGGCATAAAAGCTATACATGGCAAGAACAACATCATAGCATACATGGATCAACTACAACAACCTTGGCAAAATTGAATAACATGTAAACAATCTGCCAGGAAACATTTTATAGCAAAAGTAGAGCTCGATTTACTCAAGCTATGGCACTCCATAATTGCAAACAAGGGCATGGATGGATAGAGAATAACCATATGTTCAAAACATCCTTACTGAAGTATCTCAAAATATGCATAGATCTCTCGGTAGCATCAAGTTTACATGGCATAAAAATATCAGCAAAACAGGGGCTGAAATCAGCAACATCATGAAGCCTAGTTTGCAAGCTTGTGCTAGTCACCACCGAGATCACAAAAGTACATGGCATACACCCCTGTAAAGATGGCATGGCATATTACAAAACACATGTAGGACTCAAGTTCATAGGGTGCACACATCAATCATGGCAAAAATGACCAAAGTGCATGTTCTGATAAGAATCTGCAACTAACATCACATAGCCCTCTTCTAACAGCATTTAGGGGATCAAGATGAGCTCAAATGAAAATGATGCAATGAGATGAAATGATCTACTCATCGAGACGAACAATTTGACATATTACACGCATGAAACGGAGCAACGATGACAGAGTTACGGCATGATGAAAATGCATGAAAATAACTGCAGGCACGGGGACTTAGGAATTTTCGGGGGTCAACCTCTAGCTTGCACGGACTTCGAGGCGGCCGGAGTAGCTCGCCGGACTTGGAGGAGAGGCAGCGGCCGGACCCGGGGAGGTCGAGGGGCGTCGGATCCGGCCGGCCCAACGCCGGATCTGACCGAAGGCGGGGGCGACGGCGAGGCACGAGGCGGCGGGGTGAGGAGAGCTCGGGGAGGCCGGCCCTCCATGCGCGGCGGCTCTGGTCGCGGAGTTGACCTCCGTGGCTGCGGGGTAAGCCGGCAAGGGGAAGCAGGGCGGCGGCGAGGCGAGGCGCCGGGAGGCGCGCTGCAACGCTGGCGGGCGGAGGGCCCGCAGCCTTGGGTCGGGCGGCGAGGCGCGGCGCCGGCCGAGGGCGCCGGGCGCCGGCGCCGGAGGCGGCAGCGCGCGGCCGGAGGCGGCGGCGGCGGGCGGGGAGCGGCGCGGCTGGAGGCGCTTGGCAACGGGCGGCGGCGCGAGGCGCGGCCAGTCGGGACCAGGCGGGCGGGCGATGGGCTGGCGGGCCCAGCTGGTGGATTGGGCGGCGGGAGGCCACGTGGCGGGTTGCCATTGGCGCGGGGTGGCGGTGCAGGACGTCCGGCGGGCGCCGGACATGTCCGGAGGCGGCGATGGGAGATTTTTTGGGTTTCGGGGGGAATTGGACTGCGATTTTCGGGAGGGGAGCACATATTTATAGGTAGAGGGAGCTAGATGAGTCCAAATGAGGTGCGGTTTTCGCCCACACGATCGTGATCGAACGACCGAGAGCATGGAGGGGAGTTAGATGGGTTTTGGGCCACTTTGGAAGGGGTGTTGGGCTGCAACTCAAAGAGGCTTTTGTGGTTACCCGGTTAACCGTTGGAGTACCAAACGACCTCCAAATGGCACGAAACTTGACAGGCGGTCTACCGGTGCTATACCAAGGCCGCTTGACAAACCTCGGTCCCTTCCGAGACCGTTTAACACCCGCACACAAAAAGAGGTAAAAGGGGGCGCCGGGAGACATAGGAGTGCCGGATTGGAAAACGGACAACGGGGAAAATGCTCGGATGCATGAGACGAACACGTATGCAAAATGAAATGCATATGATGACATGATATGAAATTCAGATGATGACATGGCAAAGTGCAACACGCAAGCAAATGACAAGGCAAAGATGGCGAATAACTGGCGGACACCTGGCGCATCAAATCCGGGGCGTTACAGCGCGCAGAGCGCTCCCCAAAAACCTTATCACCCTTCTCCCGGACAGGACTCAAAGAGGTGCAATTTCGGAGGCCTAATGTCCCGACTCGCGGTGCACGCCGCAAGCCGGGATGAGGAAGACAGCAGCAGCGCAGAGATTGGAAACGGTGTCGAGAGGAGGAAGAGATTCTGGTGCATCTCTCTGGGAGGAGCGACCTCCCTTTTATAGGCGCAAGAGAAGGAGGCGAGAGGCTGCGCTGGGAGCTGAAGAGAACGAGGGAGACGAAACGAACAGGCAGCAGGCGAAGAGGTGCACCGTTCGTATTCAATCTCCACTACAGCAAAACGTTTCAGCTTTCGCGTGCCCTTTCGTATACCCGTAGTGCGTGGCAAAAAATTACATCGGCTCGGCTCATTCCCGCAACCCGCGGCGCGGCACGTCGTGACGAGGCGTCGCGAGGCGGGCGGCGGAGGAGGAGCAAGCATGGATGTCCCTCTTGTTCTCATGCTCATACAAGTGGGGAAGGAGCCTCCCTTATAAAGAGGTCCAACTCCCTCTAAACTAGCAAGGTGGGACTAAACTTTAGTTCCACCTCTTGCCTTGCACGAATGGGCTGCGTGGGCCTCTAGTATTTATTAGGAATTTCTGAAACTCCTATTGGGCTAGGCCCTAATAGAAAAAAATTCCAGCAATCCCCCACCAGATCTCAGAGGCACACAAAATTTGCCTTTGGTTCCAAAACACTGTTTTATATACCGGTACTGCAGTGGAGACTGTTAAGTTGAACTTCCACCTAGAACTCTATGCTACACTAGTAAGCAACTTGAACAGTGGATTGGGCCTTGAACTGCAAGTTTTCTGCGAATCTAGCTTCACATAAATCCTTGACCGATACGTGGCTACCGTGGGTCTTCCCCGCGGGTGGAGCTTATGCGTCATACTCCGTGACCTTTCATGAGTTTACTAGAGAGAACCCTACTCTCATAGATTGCGACGTTTAACAATCAGACTCACTATAGGTGCGTTCTTCAAAAGATGTTATGCAGGATAACATCTCTGCTTCAGAGAGCCACTTATAACACATTAAGATATACATCAACCTGCCATGCAGATTAGGAGAGTATTGCATCTTCATGGAGTGGTATTTTAACAGTAAGGATACTCTCCTCCCAGTTGACCAACAGCTTGTCTTCCACATCTAATTCTCGGGATCTCCGATCACAAAGAATAGGTTACCACTGTGAACAACTCATATTGTGGGTCTCATACCCATCTCCCTCGATGCATTATCTATCACATTACGTGATAGACCCTTAGTAAAAGGATCTGCCAGATTTTTAGACGTTTGGATATAATCCAATGCAATAACTCCGGAGTTTCTCATTTTTCTGACAGACTTTAACCTTCTCTGAACGTGTCTTGATGACTTCATGTTATCCTAAGAGCTATTCACTTTCGTGATCACGGTTTGATTGTCGCAGTTCATAAGGATATCCGATACAGGTTTCTCAACAACCGGCAAGTCATTCAAGAGCCGACGAAGCCAATCTGCTTCGACCGTAGCTGTATCTAGTGCTGTGAGTTCTGATTCCATTGTTGACCTCGTTAAGATGGTCTGGTTGCAAGACTTCCAAGAAACAGTGCCACCTCCATGAGTGAATACATAACCGCTCGTGGCCTTTATCTCATCAGCATCTGAGATCCAGTTTGAGTCACTATACCCTTCAAGCACCTTCGGATGCCCAGTATAGTGAATTCCATAATTTGCAGTGCCTTTCAAATAACGCAAAACTCTCTCTAGAGCTTTCCAATGCACATCTTCTGTTTTTGAGACAAACCGGCTCAGTTTGCTAACAGCAAAAGAGATGTCAGGTCTCGTAGCACTGGCTAAGTACATAAGCGAGCCAATAATCTGTGAATATTTCAATTGGTCTCTAGCAATTCTTCGATTCTTTCGAAGCAGCACGCTAGCATCATATGGTGTTGGAGAAGGCTTGCAGTCACTATAGCCAAAGCGACTCAAGATCTTTTCCACATAGTGAGATTGAAGCAATGTAATCCCACCATCGTCATATCTGAACAACTTGATGTTCAGAATGACATCAGCCACTCCTAAATCCTTCATATCAAAACAGTGAGATAGGAAATCCTTGACCTCCTTAATAACATTCAGATTTGTTCCGAAAATTAGTATGTCATCAACATACAAGCAAAGCATAACTCCCTCGCCCCCACCATGGCGATAGTACACACATTTGTCAGCCGTTCACAACAAAGCCTGCAGCTGTTAAAGTTCTTTCAAACTTCTCATGCCCTTTGTTTGGGTGCTTGCTTGAGTCCATACAAGGACTTGACAACTTGCACACTTTCCTTCCCGACCATCTATTACAAACCCATCTGGTTGTTCCATATAAATTTCCTCATCCAACTCTCCATTTAGGAAAGCAGTCTTAACATCCATTTGATGAACGAGAAGACCATGTGAGGCAGCTAGTGAAAGTAGAACTCGGATAGTGGTCAGTCGAGCCACAGGTGAGTAAGTATCAAAGAAGTCTTCACCTTCCTTTGGGTATAACCCTTAGCCACGAGCCGAGCCTTGTACTTTTCAATAGTACCATCAGGCCTAAGCTTCTTCTTGAATACCCATTTGCATCCTATAGGTTTGCACCCATAAGGACGATCAGTTATCTCCCAGGTTTCATTCGCCAAGATGGAATCCATCTCGCTACGAACCGCTTCCTTCCAGTACTCAGCATCTTTCGATGCATAGGCCTCCGAAATAGAACTGGGAGTGTCATCTATGAGATACACAAGAAAATCATCACCAAAAGACTTTGCAGTCCTCTGTCTCTTGCTCCTAGTAGGAACTTCATTGTTCTCCTCCACAGGACTTTCAAAGTGTTCCATCAAAATGGCAGGTTCAGTAATTATAACTGGTTCCTGATTCGATGAACTAGGCATCTCCTGATTAGATGAGGTAGCCATATCCTTCATGGGAAAGATATATTCAAAGAAAGTCGCATCATTCGACTCCATGATCGTACCGACATGTATGTCAGGTACCTCAGATTTTACAACCAAGAATCTATAGCCTATACTATGAAAAGCATATCCCAGGAAAACACAATCCACAGTTTTTGGTCCCAGCTCCCGCTTCTTTGGAATTGGTACATTGACTTTCGCCAAACAGCCCCATGTTCGCAGATAAGAGAGTTTTTACCTTTTCTTCTCCCATTCCTTGAATGGAGTTATTTCTTTGTTCGTTGTGGGAACTCGGTTTAGGACATGACATGCAGTCAATATCGCCTCCCCCCACCATGCCTTGGAGAGACCTGGTGTGTCTAACATGGCGTTAACCAAATCAGTTAGAGTACGGTTCTTTCTTTCGGCCACCCCATTTGACTGAGGTGAGTAGGGAGGCGTCCTATCATGGATTATACCATGTTCCGCACAAAAAGCATCAAATTCATTGGAAAAATACTCTCCACCACGGTCGGACCTAAGCCTCTTGGATTTTCGATCAAGTTGGTTTTCCACTTCAGCTTTATAGATCTTGAAAAAATTCAAAGCCTCATCCTTAGATTTCAGAAGATACACACGGCAGTATCTAGTGGAGTCGTCAATTAACGTCATGAAATATTTGTTTCCACCTTTTGTCAAAACACCATTCATTTCACATAGATCTGAATGTATTAGTTCTAGTGGTGCAAGATTTCTCGTCTCCGTAGTCACGTGAGACTTACGAGGTTGCTTAGCTTGCACACACACTTGACACTTAGATCCCTTGACAGTGGTGAAACTAGGGATTAAGTTCAACTTCGCTAGTCGCGACATGCAACCAAAGTTAACATGACAAAGACGTGAATGCCACACATTTGATTCACAATTGTTGCAAATATGATTAACAACTTTATTGCAAACGTCTGATAAGGGTAAACGAAACAGGCCTCCTGACTCATAGCCTTTACCAACAAAGGTTCCATACTTGGATATTACAAATTTATTCGACTCAAAGACAAGCTTGTAGCCATCTCTACACAGAAGAGATCCGCTAACAAGATGTTTCCTGACGGAGGGACATAATGCACGTTCTTCACCGCATGATCTTCCCCGAAGTAAACTTCAGATCGACCGTGCCAACACCACGAACAGAAGCACTTGAACCGTTGCCCATTAGCACGGTTGAAGTCCCTGCGGTCTGATAAGACGAAAACATGGAAATATCACCACATACATGTATATTAGCACCCGTGTCAATCAACCAGTCAGGAGAATGACATACTGAAAGAATAGTGGGAAATATACCATACCCAGCATCCTTCATGTCAGTGTCTCCAATGATAACATTTGTGGTCTTGCCGCCTTTCCCAGGATGACGCTTGTCATAGCGATTAGGGCAACTAGGAGCCCAATGATCAGGATCTCCACACACATGACAAGCACCTTTCTTCTTGCCATTCTTCTTCTTGAAGTTCGTGTGTTGCATAGCTATGTCCTTCCCATCAAACTTTGCTTTACCATCAAACTTGCCCTTGTTCTTGAACTTGTGGGGCTGGAAGTTCTGCTTACATGCCACATTGGCACTAGATCCTCCTCAATACCTCGAGCACGTGTGTCGTTTGCTCTCGCCTTTTCTTCCACATCAAGAGTACCAATGAGATCCGGAACGGAAAACTCCTGTCTCTTATGCTTCATAAGTAGCAAAGTTCCTCCATGAAGGAGGAAGCTTAGTGATGATACCCCCGGCAACAAACTTGTCCGGTAGCATGCAATTGAAGTGCTCAAGTTCTCTAGCAAATGACTGTATCTCATGAGCCTGCTCAACCACGGAGCGCTCTTCAGTCATCCTGTAATCATAGAATTGCTCCATGATGTACAGCTCAGTGCCGGCATCCGAGACCCCAAACTTGTCCTCTAGTGCGTCCCACATATCTTTTCCATTGTCAATTGATGCATAAGCATGAACTATGTTCTCACCAAGAACACTCAAGAGAGCAGCCTTAAACAAGGTATCCATTTTCTGAAAAGCTTGTGCATGTTGGGCATCTTGCTCTCCTTCAAGTTTGCCAAGAGTGGCGTCATAGCAGCTCATGGTCTGAAACCATAAGACTGCTCTCACGCGCCACCTCTTATAGTGGATACCCTCAAACATAGGAGGTCTCATGGAAGCAGCAAAACCACTCGGGGTAAATTGCCTATGATAAGGTTTTTGGATTGTTGAAAATATGAGCAATTTACCGAGTGATTTTATTAACAGAAATACAAGATAAAGCATGACTAGTGTAGCAGTGATAAAACAAACCATGCGATTTGACAAAGAGAAGGTAAACAACATCTTCATATATGAACCGTAACTAAACATATCTTGAGCAAATAGTATAGCAAGTTTCATATATGTAATAGAATCTAACATATCCAGGGCAAATACTAGAACAAGGAAATGTAGCAGAACCTGTAATAGAAAGGGGACGAACACGTACGGCGCAGCAGCAGCAGAAGCGCTGGACTTGGGGTCGGTGTCCTCGCCAGCCATGTCGTCGAGGAGGTCGTGGACGTCGGGGAAGAAGTCGTCATCGGGGAAGTAGTCGTCGGAATTCGGGGCGTCCGTGATGAAGAAGTCAGTAGTCGCGCAGAGCGCTCCCCAAAAACTTTATCACCCTTCTCCCGTACAGGACTCAAAGAGGTGCAGTTTTGGAGGCCTAATGTCCCGACTCGCGGTGCACGCCGCAAGCCGGGATGAGGAAGACAGCAATAGCGCAGAGATTGGAACCGGTGGCGAGAGGAGGAAGAGATTCTGGTGCGTCTCTCTGGGAGGAGCGACCTCCCTTTTATAGGCGCAAGAGAAGGAGGCGAGAGGCTGCGCTGGGAGCTGAAGAGAACAGGCAGCAGGCGAAGAGTTCAATCTCCACTACAGCAAAACGTTTCAGCTTTCGCATACCCGTAGTGCGTGGCAAAAATTTACATCGGCTCGGCTCATTCCCGCAACCCGCGGCGCGTCGTGACGAGGCGTGGCGAGGCGGGCGGCGGAGGAGGAGCGCGCGTGGATGTCCCGCTTGTTCTCATGCTCATACAAGTGGGGAAGGAGCCTCCCTTATAAAGAGGTCCAACTCCCTCTAAACTAGCAAGGTGGGACTAAACTTTAGTTCCACCTCTTGCCTTGCACGAATGGGCTGCGTGGGCCTCTAGGATTTATTAGGAATTTCTGAAACTGCTATTGGGCTAGGCCCAAATAGACAAAAATTCCAGCAATCCCCCACCAGATCTCAGAGGCACACAAAATTTGCCTTTGGTTCCAAAACACTGTTTTATATACCGGTACTGCAGTGGAGACTGTTAAGGCTAACTTCCACCTAGAACTCTATGCTACACTAGTAAGCAACTTGAACAGTGGACTGGGCCTTGAACTGCAAGTTTTCTGCGAATCTAGGTCCACATAAAGCCTTGACCGATACGTGGCTACCGTGGGTCCTCCCCGCGGCTGGAGCTTATGCGTCATACTCCGTGACCTTTCATGAGTTTACTAGAGAGAACCCTACTCTCATAGATTGCGACGTTTAACAATCAGACTCATATAGGTGCGTTCTTCAAAAGATGTTCTGCATGATAACATCTCTGCTTCAAAGAGCCACTTAGAACACATTAAGATATACATCAACCTGCCATGCAGATTAGGAGAGTATTGCATCTTCATGGAGTAGTATTTTAACAATAAGGATACTCTCCTCCCAGTTGACCAACAGCTTGTCTTCCACATCTAATTCACGGGATCTCCGATCACAAAGAATAGGTTACCACTGTGAACAACTCATATTGAGGGTCTCATACCCATCTCCCTCGATGCATTATCTATCACATTACGTGATAGACCCTTAGTAAAAGGATCTGCCAGATTTTTAGACGTTTGGATATAATCCAATGCAATAACTCTGGAGTTTCTCATTTTTCTGACAGACTTTAACCTTCTCTGAACGTGTCTTGATGACTTCATGTTATCCTTAGAGCTATTCACTTTCGTGATCACGGTTTGATTGTCAAAGTTCATAAGGATACCCGGTACAGGTTTCTCAACAACCGGCAAGTCATTCAAGAGCCGACGAAGCCAATGTGCTTCGACCGTAGCTGTATCTAGTGCTGTGAGTTCTGCTTCCGTTGTTGACCTCGTTAAGATGGCCTGCTTGCAAGACTTCCAAGAAACAGCGCCACCTCCATGAGTGAATACATAACCGCTCGTGGCCTTTATCTCATCAGCATCTAAGATCCAGTTTGAGTCACTATACCCTTCAAGCACCTTTGGATGCCCGGTATAGTGAATTCCATAATTTGCAGTGCCTTTCAAATAACGCAAAACTCTCTCTAGAGCTTTCCAATACACATCTTCTGGTTTTGAGACAAACCGGCTCAGTTTGCTAACAGCAAAAGAGATGTCAAGTCTCGTAGCACTGGCTAAGTACATAAGCGAGCCAATAATCTGTGAATATTTCAATTGGTCTCTAGCAATTCTTCGATTCTTTCGAAGCAGCACGCTAGCATCATATGGTGTTGGAGAAGGCTTGCAGTCACTATAGCCAAAGCGACTCAAGATCTTTTCCACATAGTGAGATTGAAGCAATGTAATCCGACCATCATCATCTCTCAACAACTTGATGTTCAGAATGACATCAGCAAACTCCTAAATCCTTCATCTCAAAACAGCGAGATAGGAAATCCTTGACCTCCTTAATAACATTCAGATTTGTTCCGAAAATTAGTATGTCATCAACATACAAGCAAGCATAACTCCCTCGCCCCCACCATGCCGATAGTACACACATTTGTCAGCTTCGTTCACAACAAAGCCTGCAGCTGTTAATGTTCTTTCAAACTTCTCATGCCACTGTTTGGGTGCTTGCTTGAGTCCATACAAGGACTTCAGCAACTTGCACACTTTCCCTTCCTGACCATCTATTACAAACCCATCTGGTTGTGCCATATAAATTTCCTCATCCAACTCTCCACTTAGGAAAGCAGTTTTAACATCCATTTGATGAACGAGAAGACCATGTGAGGCAGCTAGTGAAAGTAGAACTCGGATAGTGGTCAGTCGAGCCACAGGTGAGTAAGTATCAAAGAAGTCTTCACCTTCCTTTGGGTATAACCCTTAGCCACGAGCCGAGCCTTGTACTTTTCTATAGTACCATCAGGCCTAAGCTTCTTCTTGAATACCCATTTGCATCCTATAGGTTTGCACCCATAAGGACGATCAGTTATCTCCCAGGTTTCATTCGCCAAGATGGAATCCATCTCGCTAGGAACCGCTTCCTTCCAGTAGTCAGCATCTTCCGATGCACAGGCCTTCGAAACAGAACTGGGAGTTTCATCTATGAGATACACAAGAAAATCATCACCAAAAGACTTTGCAGTCCTCTGTCTCTTGCTCCTAGTAGGAACTTCATTGTTCTCCTCCACAGGACTTTCAAAGTGTTCCATCGAAATGGCAGGTTCAGTAATTATAACTGGTTCCTGATTCGATGAGCTAGGCATCTCCTGATTAGATGAGGTAGCCATATCCTTCATGGGAAAGATATATTCAAAGAAAGTCACATAATTTGACTCCATGATCGTACCGACATGTATGTCAGGTACCTCAGATTTTACAACCAAGAATCTATAGCCTATACTATGAAAAGCATATCCCAGGAAAACACATTCCACAGTTTTTGGTCCCAGCTCCCGCTTCTTTGGAATTGGTACATTGACTTTCGCCAAACAGCCCCATGTTCGCAGATAAGAGAGTTTTTACCTTTTCTTCTCCCATTCCTCGAATGGAATTATTTCTTTGTTCTTTGTGGGAACTCGGTTTAGGACATGACATGCAGTCAATATCGCCTTCCCCCACCATGCCTTGGAGAGACCCGATGTGTCTAACTGGCGTTAACCAAATCAGTCAGAGTACGGTTCTTTCTTTCGGCCACCCCATTTGACTGAGGTGAGTAGGGAGGCGTCCTCTCATGGATTATACCATGTTCCGCACAAAAAGCATCAAATTCATCGGAAAAATACTCTCCACCACGGTCGGACCTAAGCCTCTTGATTTTTCGATCAAGTTGGTTTTCCACTTCAGCTTTATAGATCTTGAAAAAATTCAAAGCCTCATCCTTAGATTTCAGAAGATACACACGGCAGTATCTAGTGGAGTCCTCAATTAACGTCATGAAATATTTCTTTCCACCTTTTGTCAAAACACCATTCATTTCACATAGATCTGAATGTATTAGTTCTAGTGGTGCAAGATTTCTCGTCTCCGCAGTCACGTGAGACTTACGAGGTTGCTTAGCTTGCACACACACTTGACACTTAGATCCCTTGACAGTGGTGAAACTAGGGATTAAGTTCAACTTCGCTAGTCGCGACATGCAACCAAAGTTAACATGACAAAGACGTGAATGCCACACATTTGATTCACTATTGTTGCAAATATGATTAACAACTTTATTGCAAACGTCTGATAAGGATAAACGAAACAGGCCTCCTAACTCACAGCCTCTACCAACAAAGGTTCCATACTTGGATATTACAAATTTATTCGACTCAAAGACAAGCTTGTAGCCATCTCTACACAGAAGAGATCCGCTAACAAGATTTTTATTGACGGAGGGACATAATGCACGTTCTTCACCGCACGATCTTCCCGAAGTAAACTTCAGATCGACCGTGCCAACACCACGAACGAAGCACTTGAACCGTTGCCCATTAGCACGGTTGAAGTCCCTGCGGTCTGATAAGACGAAAACATGGAAATATCACCGCATACATGCACATTAGCACCCGTGTCAATCAACCAGTCAGGAAAATGACATACTGAAAGAATAGTGGGAAATATACCATACCCAGCATCCTTCATGTCAGTGTCTCCAATGACAACATTTGCGGTCTTGCCGCCTTTCCCAGGATGACGCTTGTCATAGCGATTAGGGCAACTAGGAGCCCATTGATCAGGATCTCCACACACATGACAATCACCTTTCTTCTTGCCATTCTTCTTCTTGAAGTTCGTGTGTTGCACAGCCTTGTTCTTCCCATCAAACTTTGCTTTACCATCAAACTTGCCCTTGTTCTTGAACTTGTGGGGCTGGAAGTTCTATACATACCACATTGGCACTAGATCCTCCCTCAATACCTCGAGCACGTGTGACATTTGCTCTCGCCTTTTCTTCCACATCAAGAGTACCAATGAGATCCGGAGCGGAAAACTCCTGTCTCTTATGCTTCAGTAAGGTAGCAAAGTTCCTCCATGAAGGAGGAAGCTTAGTGATGATACCCCCGGCAACAAACTTGTCCGGTAGCATGCAATTGAAGTGCTCAAGTTCCCTAGCAAATGACTGTATCTCATGAGCCTGCTCAACCATGGAGCGCTCTTCAGTCATCCTGTAATCCTAGAATTGCTCCATGATGTACAGCTCAGTGCCGGCATCCGAGACCCCAAACTTGGCCTCGAGTGCGTCCCACATATCTTTTCCATTGTCAATTAACGCATAAGCATCAACTATGTTCTCATTAGAACACTCAAGAGAGCAGCCTTAAACAAGGTATCCATTTTTTGAAAAGCTTGTGCCTGTTGGGCATCTTGCTCTCCTTCAGGTTTGCCAAGAGTGGCGTCATAGCAGCTCATGGTATGAAACCATAAGACTGCTCTCACGCGCCACCTCTTATAGTGGATACCCTCAAACATAGGAGGTCTCATGGAAGCAGCAAAACCACTCGGGGTAAATTACCTATGATAAGGTTTTTGGATTGTTGGAAATATTGTTGGAAATATGAGCGATTTATCGAGTGATTTTATTAACAGAAATACTAGATAAAGCATGACTAGTGTAGCAGTGATAAAACAAACCATGCGATTTGACAAAGAGAAGGTAAACAACATCTTCATATATGAAACGTAACTAAACATATCTTGAGCAGACAGTATAGCAAGTTGCATATATGAAATAGAATCTAACATATCCAGGGCATATACTAGAACAAGGAACTGTAGCAGAACCTCTAATAGAAAGGGGACGAACACGTACCGGGCAGCCGCAGCAGAAGCGCTGGACTTGGGGTCGGTGTCCTCGCCAGCCATGTCGTCGAGGAGGTCGTGGACGTCGGGGAAGAAGTTGTCGTCGGGGAAGTAGTCGTCGGAGTTCGGCGCGTCCGTGATGAAGAAGTCAGTAGTCGCGCAGAGCGCTCCCCAAAAACCTTATCACCCTTCTCCCGTACAGGACTCAAAGAGGTGCAGTTTCGGAGGCCTAATGTCCCGATTCGCGGTGCACGCCGCAAGCCGAGATGAGGAAGACATCAGCAGCGTAGAGATTGGAACCGGTGGCGAGAGGAGGAAGAGATTCTGGTGCGTCTCTCTGGGAGGAGCGGCCTCCCTTTTATAGGCGCAAGAGAAGGAGGCGAGAGGCTGCGCTGGGAGCTGAAGAGAACGAGGGAGACGAAACGAACAGGCAGCAGGCGAAGAGGTGCACCATTCGTATTCAATCTCCACTGCAGCAAAATGTTCCAGCTTTCGCGTGCCCTTTCGTATACCCGCAGTGCGTGGCAAAAATTTACATTGGCTCGGCTCATTCCCGCAACCCGCGGCGCGACGCGTCGTGACGAGGCGTGGCGAGGCGGGCGGCAGAGGAGGAGCGCGCGTGGATGTCCCTCTTGTTCTCATGCTCATACAAGTGGGGAAGGAGCCTCCCTTATAAAGATGTCCAACTCCCTCTAAACTAGCAAGGTGGGACTAAACTTTAGTTCCACCTCTTGCCTTGCACGAATGGGCTGCGTGGGCCTCTAGGATTTATTAGGAATTTCTGAAACTGCTATTGGGCTAGGCCCAAATAGACAAAAATTCCAGCACCTTCTTCTCCGGTCATTCGTCTGCTTCCTTCGTCGATGGTTGCCCCTCCCCCAGTTATGGTCCATCACTCGTCTCGCACCTGGTAGCAGGACTGGGCTCGTCTCGCGCCCGGCAACAGGACTGACCTTTTCTCGCACCCGGCAGCAGGACCGAGCTCGTCTCGCGCCCGGTAGTAGGATCATGCTCGTCTCACGCCCGGCCGCTAGACCGAGCTCGTCTCGCGTCGGTGCCGTTGGATGGGGCGATGGAGGCTAGTTTTGGCCGGCCTATTGGGTCTCAGCACTGGGGGCAGCCCAGGGGTGCGAAAGGCGGGTCCTTTCCGTTCGTGTCTTTGGTTGGGGTAGTGGAGGATCTCGGGTGAGATGGTCTCAAGGTCATTGATGTCGGGGCGGCGGCCTTGATGGTGGCGAAAGACAACTTTTGGTTCCACAAGAAAAAAAAAAGATAACTCATACAAGGGTAAACACATACCAGAATAGAGTCCTCGTAATTTTTTTTGCATGGTAATATGTGTCTTGTTTATTTCATAAGGATCATAATACAAATCACGTACATATCAACTTGATAAAACTGAACAAATAGCAGAACGCTAGGCTTTGCACAAAGGAAGATCAGCCAAAAGTTAAAATTACAAACGAGACCAAAGAAACCTCTCATAAATGATTTGAATAACAACAAAAAGTTTTATACGTACAATGTGTATGTATACGTACATATATACATGCGTGTACCTTCTTATTGACTAGAACGGAGTCCTGAGTGGGGATTCGATGTCCACGGCGTGTGGTGCCCTGTTCTATTTGCAATGTTCGATCAAGATAAAATGATCTAAATTATACATGGTAATAATATGACTCTGTGCATCATCATGCATGCAAAGACCGTGAGTTTTCCTGGGTTATTTTTTCATTGGACAAGTACACAATAAGAAAAAATGTCATGCTTACTAGAGATAATTTTAGTCTGCGTAAAAGATATCTGTAACTCATCAAATGATCTGAATTATGATTCAGCTTCCGCAACCTTCTACTCCATATGATTTCATACCCACAATGTGACAATGTTTGAGATTCTACAAAATGCTTTCAACCACATGCGGAACTAAGGAACATGTCAACCTTGCATTAATAGAATCTGACTCCCAAACGCCACAAACCTGTCAATTTGGCATTTCTTTGCAAGCGATCATATAATTATGAATGTGATAAGTCCTACCTCAACCTGCAATCATGCATGAGAAAAGACCCACCACAACATTCAAATAAGCATAAGAAAATGTTTTCATTCAATTAATCTACTTATATTCAATAAATATCGCAACAACTATACATAATAAAATATACTCTGACAAGTGTCACACGTGTGGCACGAACACATGGCAACTCCGAATGTGTGTTATGATAGGTTTAGTGACGCCAGAATGACAATTTTAGTTGTCGAGGATGGCAACTTCTTTTTGGATGGCAAGTTTCAATTTATTTTTTCTTTTCGGATAACAACTTTTTTTTAAGAAATCTTTCAAATAACAACTTTAGTCGTAAAAAACGTATGTCAGGATACAACCACCAATGATCGGCCCATCTCGTAGCCCAGGCCCAATTACCCATAGAGGGGCAAGGCATGCGCCCTTTCTCTCCTCCGGCATATCCTATTTGGCACTGCAGGCACCCATTAACGTATATTTTGCAAACGGGCGCCTGCAGCGCCCCGTGCTGGGCCGGCCCATATAGCGTATTATCCCTGTTCTAAAATGCCTAAAAAAGATGCAGCTAAGGGAGTCGAACTCGTGATCCCTGCGCTCGTAGGTAATAGCTGGAACTACTACGCCAGCATCGGGTTTTTTCAAAGTTCCCACACGTTTTTATACTTTCTTTTTTCTTGATCATTTTCTTTGTTTTTCCTTTCTTTTTCTTAAATCAACGGATTATTTTTCAAATTTGATCAACTTTTTAATTTGATGGACATTTTTTCAAATTTGATGAACATTTTTTCAAAATCAGTGAACTTTTTCTTAAATTCGGTGAACTATTTTTTCAAATTCGATGAACTTTTTTCAAAATCAGGCAACTATTTTTTCAAAATCGATGAACTATTTTCAAATTCAGTGAACTGTTTTTTTCAAATTAGATGAACTTTTTTAAATTTGATGAATTTTTTCAAAAACGATGAACTCTTTTCAAATTTGGTGAACTGTTTTTTCAAATTCACCGATAATAAAGTTCTTGGGCGCCTAGATGAACTTGTCTTATTATCGATGATAAAGTATATTATGCTGCTTACGTGATGCCAATGCCTTGTAGATTTCTACGACGAGAAAGTCTTACAATCTGCAAGTATTTTTTCGCCAGTAATTTAAGAAGGGGTTACAATCTGGAAGGACCAATGAAAATGCTGCAGTATAGAACTGCCAATACTTCTCTTCATCTGATAAAGTAAGAACTGCTTGGATTCATGGGCATTTGTTCATCCTTCCTTGTGTATTCAGAGCCTTGTTCTATTTCAAAACTACTGGTTGATGGTCCACTGAGAAAGCTCTCTGTATCAGCATCACGATGTGCCCAAGGATGTTTCAAAGCCTCCTTAATCTGCTGAGCTCCATAGACACCTCTTTCATCGAGGGCCTGTTGTCACCACACATATCCAAACATTGCTTAGCTAGCTCCGCTTAGTCCTGTAAGCACCTCCATGCTCTCGTGATCTTTTATTTGACTATCCAACATAGCATCAAGGTTGTTCTCCTTCATAGCCACTAGGAAACATGATGCCAGGCTTCTTTGTGACTCATTACCTTCCAGTTTCAGTGGCACTTGCCCAGTAAGGATCTCCAAAAGGACGACACCAAAGCTGTAGACATCGCTTTTATCTGTCAACCGACATGTCTGCATATATTCAGGATCCAGATAACCACATGTCCCTTGAACCATTGTCACAAACTGCGCTTCATCAGTTGGTACTAGGATGGAAGCCCCAAAGTCGGATACCTTTCCCATGTAATTGTCATCAAGAAGGATGTTAGAGGTTTTCACATCACCGTGTAGAATTGGTGGGTTTGCATACGAATGTAAAAATGCAAGCCCTCTGCTGCCTCATTTACGATCCTTAAGAGCGAACTGAATGGGATGTGCAGTGTGCGGTTCTTTCCGTGAAGAAGATCAAACAATGTTCCTTTTGAGATGAACTCATACACCAGCATAGGAACTTCCACCTCCAGGCAGCAGCCCAACAGCTTTACGATGTTCTTGTGATTAATCTGGGAAAGAATCAGCATTTCTTTACCAAATTCCTTCTTATGCCTTTCATCAATCAATGCACATCTTTTGATTGCCACTGGATTTGTACCCTTAATAATGCCCTTGTAAACAGTCCCATGGCCCCCATGTCCTAGAATTTGGCTTTTGTCAAACTTGTTTGTTGCTTCTTCTACCTCTGCTTCAGTGAATACCGTAAATGCAAGTCCGTGGTCGGATTTCATCTTCTCGAATAATAGCACACCTCCATATTGCTGAAAATACTGTTTCTTGACATCTGTGAGCTTTCTTCTCTCAAAAATTAAACGCATGCAGAAGATGATAATCACTAGAACAATACAGCCGATGCAAGTGCCTGCAAAAATTGATTTGAATTTAATTCCCTTATATGGACTCCAAAAATTATCTTGCATGCATATCAAAAGCCTGTTAAAGTTACTGTATCTATAACATTTAACAGATTAAAACATGGCGATCTAATACAATCATTCCTTGTAAAGCAATGTGGTCTTATTTTCCATACTTCGTCAAATTTATTGAAGTTTTACAGCCCATAGCAGTGCATCACGTATCCATATGCTGTTTGGGCGTTTTTGTGACGTGTGTTCAACACCTGTACGTGCACTCATGCATTTGTGCTACTGTACCTAGAATCTGATAGATTTGCACATCGTACACCATAACAACAATTAGGGATGTGAATTAGCTGATCTGTAATTACAGAGTGTGTATGTAATACTGTACTCCCTCTGTAAAGTATCTAAAAGGTCTTATATTTTTCTACACAAGAACTGAGCAAGATGCTAACATTTAAAGTTATTTACCTATGATTAGGGTGATGTCTGGGTTACAAGAGTTTGTGTCCTTCGCCAACTTTCTGCCTGGAGGACATGAACATCGGTACTCTCCTATTGTATTGTGGCATACAGCAGTCTTTGGGCATGTACTTGGATACTTATCGCATTCATTGACATCTGCAACGGGAAAAAAGATCACATGTTATCAAATGGTTTATCGAATAGTTTAGTATGAATAAATTTCGAGATTCATTACTAGTAAATGTCTATGAAATGGCATGAGCAACATTGAGTCTGATATTCATTATTTTCTCACCAAAGACAGGTGATTAACGTTGATTAGAAAAAAACGCGACACATATTCTGGCCAGATCTGTCCTAGATGAAGAGAGTAAAAAAAAAGATACAATATTTTCAACAACATTTGTTTTTGCTTGATTTTGGTATTGGCTATTCCAGTTTTTCTATTACAAATACACCAACAAGAGATTATAAACTTTGTTGTTATCCATTAATTTCCTTTTTGCTCATTGTTACTGAAGTTTATTTTTACAACTTGAAATTAAATCTTCTGCTCGGCAATCCAGTGTGTTTCAAACTTCCAATAAATATTTTGTTGGTTTGCAGAATACAACATGACAATGTCATATGGAAGCTTAGCAAAGAGAATAACTTGCCTGTGCATCCATCCAAGAGGTAAGGATTTCCTTCGTAGCCCCTGGAGCAGTTGCATATATACCCTGGACCGTTGGTTGAATCCACACACACGCTGTTTGTGCTGCGGCATGCATAAGAAGTCATGTTCCTGGCCACCTCGCATGTTTCATCTCCAATCACCCAGTCCAGAACCAGTGGCTGCCTCCCTTTGTAGGTATCATTGAACCTCTTTGTGGTGATGTAGTCGGAGCTGAAATTAAACGTCTCTGTTTCCACAAGGGCAGCGTAGCTGCATGGGTTAAACTGCCAACTATCTGAATCATTATAGACATATTTGAAATAGACATCATAGCGCCTTAAGCCCTTGGGAATAGCATTTTGGCAGCACCCTACACCAGAGCATGAGCCATTTGTCACGGCTCCTGGGCTCGCACACACTGATGCACATGCTGTCGTGTACCCGGTCCTGTTTTTGCTGTTATAGATGTAAGCAAGTGTGTTGCAGCCAATGACTATGAACTTGTTTTGCACATTAGAGAACCGGTAGGGCCATGATGAGAAGTCAAGCCAAAACGTGTTGTCATACATTGATCTTGTGTCATGGTTGTAGCAATACGTTGAGATAGAGTTTAATGCCCGAGTTTCACCATGGAGCAGTGATATCTCTAGAACCTCGACGTTACCAATGAACGGCTTCTCGGTTCCGTCAGTGGTCCTATTGCAGTTAATCTCAAAGCCCCTTTTGATAGCACACTCTGCACCGATGCCAAATGGATAAGGTATTTTGACATCGCCACAGTATGGTTGGCATCCAGGGGCAGGTTGTGCTGATATAGATGCTAGGTATAGCATGACTGCAACGCCGAGCAGTAGCAGTGATGCCATAAGCTTGACCATTGGTTAATCACCTGAAAGATTCAATTAGTTATATCTGTTATTCGTGCTATGTTTATATCTGGCCCTAGAAGGCTCGATAGTTTCAATAGATATATGCCAAACTATTGTAAACCCTGTGACTGAGTTGTTTGTGCAATTGATATTACAATAATTTGGCCTGCTTAGTATAAGATGGATCATACATTAGGTATTTAGGAATTCTCATCCCTTGGTTGCGTCTCAAGATTGGAGTTGTTCAAAAAATGTTTGTTTCTTTCCAATTGCCGGTGTACTTAATTAACATGCCTGGTTGTATGTCTCTTGCGAATGCTCAAATGTCGTAACATCAGGTTAATATGGTTTGTTATGTATTTTCTTAAATGCGAGACAAAATCACCAGCCTTTCCATTGATCAAGAAGAATATTGTTGCCCAATTAATTACGGGGTCATTCGCAAAAAAAAAAACCCGATACATCAATGGCCAAACCGACTCATGAACTCCGAAACACGCATGGCCAAGCCAACTCTCACCAACGATATGCCGAATGACACAACAACCACCAACCACACATTCACAGACTGATGGGCGCCCCACTGCCAAACAGGCGGGACTTCCACCACTACTGAAATGAAAGAAGTCATGAATGATGTCAAAGGAGCGGTGATGGGACTCCCTCGTAGAAATGAAGGGCATGCACTCGATAATCCATGTGCCATTTGCATCATCTGACATGCCGATCACCAATATCGAAGGTAATCTCGTCCCACAAAGTCAAAGCCCTTGAAGTTGCTAAACTACCGGGTCGCGCCTAGATATCCACCATTCGTCGCGCCCTGCTCGTTCAGTCACACAACCTTATGGGGCAACTGCCCTGACATACGACCGCTCCCCCTCAAGCTGCAACACTGTGAGACCCATCTAATCACATTCCACGCTGCGTAGGGACACCGCTTGTGGACCATGGTTGTCACACCACGGCAGACACCCTGACATATCGTCCAATTGTAACCATCAGGAGGCGTCGACCTGGCTGACAACCCTGCCGCACCCTCATCTCAAGGACGCTAGCAAATCCATGTTAGAGCTGCAACCCTGCAGCATGGACCGTTTGACCCACCGCTACACGAGACTCTTGCCTTGCCACACAACGAATACCCTGGAGCCGCCACCCCGTGATGGTGGGAGAGCCTTACATGAAAACCGTAAGTTGGCTCTCCTAGGCCATATCACCAAGGAGGTTACGACGTAGACGCCACCTCCGCCCCCACTCCGAAAAATTGGAGTTGGGTAACGAGGGACGAGGGATAGGTAGAGCATATCAAAGACAATGCCTCCAAGGACGGGAACAATGCCCACATGCATCGTTGTTGTCAGACAACATTGCCTTAGACCCCCCATCAGTGAGATTACGGTTCTGACCAACTAAGGGTACTTAGAGCATCTCCAACCGTTGGCCCCTAGGAGGCATATTTTTCGCCGCTTGGGAGGTTGCTGGCAAATTTTTTGGCCGGGCGAGGGGTGGGTGGGGGCCCCAAATTTCCCAATCGTTGTGCCCCTCACGAGCAGCGTCTTGGTCGCCATCGGCAGCGTCGACGGCGTCCTCGGCGCGCGCCCTGCGGAGAAGCGCGAGGAGACGGGCGGTGGTGCGCTAGCACACCTTGGCGAGCACGACGGCGAGGCTGAGCCAGCCGCGGCGGGATTGCCGCACGACGACGCCCCGACATAGCGCTGCCGGCAGAACGACGCCATGATGATCCTGTAGCAGTCGAGGCTGCTGTCGGCCAGGTCCGCGCAGCGTCTTCCTCGCCATCTCGCGCGACCCGCGACCCCGCCTCGCCCGCCTTGAGTAGATGGGCAACCGCCAGCTCGCTCCATTGGAAGGCAACCACCAGCTCCACGCCGTCAACCCCTCTATCGCACCCTTGGCCTCGCCCGACCTCGTCGCTGCCTACGTCCAGGCGCTCTCCTCCCTGCAGCACCAGCAGGAGCAGAGCAGCGCGCACGGCAGCACCAAGCAGCCAATGGCGGGACCGAGCGCTCGGGTGCGTGGAGGAGCGCTCGTTCAAGTCCCCAGCTCCGTCCACCATGCTCGCGGACTAGGGGTCGCCAGACGGGAAGCTCGACTGCGGTCAAAGAGCTTGCCGCCGTCGCAGAACTCCATGACAATGTGCATGAAGAGCGTGTCCTCGTAGGTGCCGCGGATGCGGACAAAGTTGGGGTGCTCGGAGAGGTGGTGCGTGATCTGGATCTCGCGCCAGACATCCGGGTAGTCCTCGCGGCACAGCAGCTTGCGCTTGGGGATGGACTTGCACGCGAACTCGTAGCCGTCCTTCCTGGCCACACACAAGTAGGTGATAAGGATTTGCCCCTGCCCCAGCTTCTTCCCGATGTGGTAGACGTCGTCCCGCACGTTGGCCGTCTTGTGCGGCCGCACAGACGCCGGCCGACCAGATTCGGACCGGCGGCAGCTTTGACATCGGATTCGCGCCCCCACGAGGTCGACCGCGCCCCGCACCCCGCCGTGGCTACCCGCCGTGCTGTGCCGGTGGGTGGAGAGAAGGAGAAGAGAAGAGAGAAGCACGTGGGTGGGCCCCGAAGGAAATGTGAGGAGAGAGGCAGTGGGAGGCTGACGGCGGGCCCAATAGCATGCAAAGCAGTCTCTCTCGTCCCCCAGCTGCCCCCCCCCCCCTCCCAGGATCCTGGGTTTGGGGTGGGTTCGCCGGCCACACTTTTGGCCAAATCCAGCGATAATTGAGGTCGTGGGGGCACGAGTGGGTCTTTTTTTGGCTACCGGCGATGAAAAAGTGTTCTTGGGGGCCTTCCTGGGTGGACGGCTAGAGATGCTCTTAGACCACCCATGTTGCAGTTGCTATGCAACATACTACAATGCTTGCCACATAACCCCTCCCCTCGGTGATCCCCCACAACTCCTCTTTCCATGAACAAAGGCCACACCAGCCAAGGTCCGAATCAAGCATGTTCTACCAGATCCACCTTAGTTTTCCATGAACACCATGAAAAAAATGTTCGTCAAAAGCTATCAACATGGAATCTAGTTTTGAAGATACGGTGAAAGCGGTTTCAGATTTGGACGCATGGTTTGAGAGATAAGACGTTTTGAATAAACGGATCTATGAAAAAAGGAAAAATTCCTAGGTTGCGACAAGTGACGCGCTGTATGTGCGGCACTTGTTGCAACCTGGAGAGTTGGAGTGATCTTTGCAATGAGTACTCCTCAACTAGTGATTTCGTCTTCTGTCACGTACCACCGCAACGATCCATGCGCCCTCCTTTTTGCAAAGTCCACTAGTTGTAGCCCATGTTGCCTGCTACTGCCGAAAACCAGATCGGGGCCGATCCCAATCCACCAGAGCACCACAGTCATGCATCGTAACTGCGAGGCCCACCAAGCCGCTGCAGACCCACGCACCGCCAACCCGGGAGGCCATTGTCGTCCTACTGCGGCCCTCACCAATGTGCCATCCCGGTCCAACGACGCTACCCAAAACTGTGCCCCCTGCTTGAGGAGGTGAAGTGCCCCGCCGCGCATATGACGACGGCAAGGAGGAGGAAGGGGGAGGTGGCAACTGGTGGTGCCAGCGGAGGGGCCCTCCCTGTCACCTACGGGAGCGATGTGGGAGGAAGGTGCTTTTTCACCTTCTCCACCCCAAACGATGTAAAACGCAAGAGGGGTTTCCAGTGACCTATGCCATGGGTACAATCAGCAAAAGGATTCTCTTATCATTATAGACTGTTGCACTGATCAAGGTAAAGTTTCTCCGTAAGTCGAGCTACATGGAACCTCCTATCTTCAGCCCTTCAACATTGCTTTGAGATCCGTACTCCCCACTAACTTGCAACAAGAAAATTTCTCTTTTTTGTTTCTCTCAAATGAAAGAACATATGGACTTCAAACTTTGCAAATCAAACAAATTTTACAACTTAAATGTGTGAAAAAACTTTAAAAAAATATGGACCAACATAAATATACAAATGATGATTTTTTTGATTAAAAAATCATTTTAGCATTTTAAATGCATGAAAAAAATCCAAAAGTTTTATTCCCGCATAGTAATTACAATGTTTTGTTGTCCTGCAAAGTTTGAAGTTTATACGTTGTTTCATTTGAGAGAAACAAAAATGACAAATATGTCTGCATGGATCGCGATGTAAAAATGGATGGCTAAGATAAGGGGTATCATATAGCTCAAGCTACATAAAACCACATTATCCCGTGTTGGTGGGATGTTGGTCTCAGCAATCTTCGTGGAATGTGTGGATTTTAGTGGTTCTATTGGGAAGGTAAAGTTTAAACATTGTTATTTGTCTACTAATCAAGCAGCTCGTATGCTAGCTCAGTAATGTTTTTACTAGATGATGTACTGATTATTTGATCTTAATAAAACTAGCCAAAAAACGCAAATGGATGAATAATGACTACAGAAAATCAAATTTATCTATAAAAATTGAATAAGCGTACTAAAAAAATTGCTGGGCCCACCTGGCAGCCCATGTCTTATCTTCTTCCTCCGCGCTTCACCCCGCACCCGACGCAGCTAGCGCCTAGCCTAGCAGTCGTCGCTGCCTCGCCGGCCGCCCCCCGTAACAAGTCGACGTGTGCTTCCTGTTCGCTGCACGTCGCAACTCGCTCCTTTGTGCGTGTGCGCCCCAGGCCACCGCGGCAGTTCTGGCGTCTTTTCTTCCCTACTACCATCTCCTCGACCACGAGCAGACTGTTGGAATGTTTGTAATCCTGTCAAACTAGTCGTTTAGTTTCAGTTTCAGCAAATAAGCCGGTCCATGCAAACGTGAGCTTGTTCACGGCTGGATCGGGGTAGTAGCTAGGCAGTTGGCTCGATGCTTTGTGCGTGGCCTAGGACGTGGAATGGCACGTCCGAGTAGTTGGGTCGTGGCACAAATATAGGATCTTTCAGTTAGCTGATTCGGTGGTTAAATAAACGAGAAGAAAACCAGAAAAGCTGCAAGGTTGTGCGCAGCGCAAAAGACCTCTCTCCCTCTCTAGTGTGTGTGTGTTCATCGCCCGAGCTCCTCTGTTGATTAGCTACAACAAGTGGCATCAGAGCCTCCGATCAAGGGCCATGGCCGGCGGACGAGGTGCGCAGGCGACGGCAGGGACGCCGGTGGATCAGCGCGCCCGCACGCAGAGCCGCGGGCGGAGCCCTGTGCGGCATGGTGGGCGTGCTGTGGTCGTTCGAGAGAGCACCAGGGAGGTCGGCGGCGGCGATGTCGTCTGGCCCATGCTGACGCGGACCAACTATGCCCAGTGGTCCGTGGTCATGACGGTGAATCTGCAGGCGAAAATGCTCTGGGACGCGGTCGAGACGGGGGATGCCCCGGTCCGCGAAGATCGAAGTGCGTTGGCAGCGATACTGCGCTCCACCCCGGAGGAGATGCACGCGTCGCTCGCCACCAAGGAGACGGTGAAGGCGGCGTGGGACACCATCAAGATTCAGCGCGTCGGCGTTGAGCGCGTCCGAGAGGCGAACGCGCAGAAGCTCCACAAGGAGTTCGAGGCCATCTCGTTCCGGGATGGCGAGACGGTGGATGAGTTCTCCATGCGCATCTCAGGGCTCGCCGGCTCTCTCCGGTCGCTTGGGGACACACTTGAAGAGGTAAAAATTGTTCGCAAGTTCCTGCGTGTAGTCCCTGCCAAGTATACTCAGGTGGCCATCGCCATCGAGACCATGCTCGACGTCACGACCATGTTGGTGGATGAGCTCACCGGCCGGCTACCGCGTTGTCGAGGAACGCCTGGAGGAGGACAACAACGACGGTGGCTCGGGTGGCCGCCTGCTTCTCACTGAAGAGGAGTGGTACGCCCGTCTGAAGGACAAGGAGCAGGGCGGCAACTCCTCCGGGGCAAACGGCGGACGCGGACGTGGCCGCGGCCGCGGTCGTGGCCGTGGCGGTGGGCGCAACGGAGGCGGGCGCGACAGGGCACCGAAGCGCAATGGCGAGTGCCACAACTGCGGCGTGTGGGGGCATTTCGCCCGCGAGTGCTACAAGCCGCGCCAGGAGCGGCGTGACGGCGGCGAGGAGGCCCACCTCGCGCAAGGAGAAGACGACCAGCCGGCAATCTTGCTGGCTCAGCTATGCGACGAGGTCGTGCATGACGCGGCGCCGGAGGAAAGCAGCGGGCGCGATGACGCCCCAACAGGCGCGGCGCTGACGCCAAGCGGCAGCCACGGAAACAGTTCGGGCGCGACTGAGGTGGTGAACCTCAATGAGGACCGCGTCGTGCCGGTGGACGCAGGCGCCGGGGTGTGGTACTTCGACACCGGCGCGAGCAACCACATGACCGGCGACAAAGAGCTGTTCGCCACGCTCGACGAATCGATTAAGGGCACGGTCAAGTTCGGGGACGGATCGCTCGTCAGCATCCGCGGGCGTGGCACGATCGTCTTCGAGAGTCGCCAGAAGGGTCACCGCGCGCTCACGGTCGTGTACTTGATCCCGAGGCTGCGCAGCAACATCATAAGCCTCGGCCAGTTGGACGAGCTCGGTTGCAAGACGGTGGTCGAGGGCGGCGTGCTGGAGCTGTTCGACCGCGACCGCGCGCTGCTCGCGCAGGTGACGCGCTCCAGGACAGGCTGTACACCATCAAGCTGAAGATGGCGGCGCCCGTCTGCCTCTTGTCCGTCATGCAGGACGAGGCATGGTTGTGGCATGGACGCTACGGCCATCTCAACTTCCGCTCACACCGCGCTCTCGCAGAGAAGGGCATGGCGGAGGGGGTGCCGACGATCGAGCGCGTCGAGGAGTTCTGCGACGGGTGCGCTCTTGGGAAGCAGCACCGCATCCCGTTCCCACAGGCGTCTAAGTACCGTGCAGAGCGCGGGCTCGAACTGGTCCATAGCGACCTGTGCGGGCCGATCAAGCCAGCCACGGCGGGCGGCAACAGGTACTTCTTGCTAATGGTCGATGATCATAGCCGTTTCATGTGGATCGAGGTGATCAAGTCCAAGGATGAGGCGTTCAAGCGTTTCAAGCGGGTCAAGGCGCTCGCAGAGGCAACGCCGGGCAGGAGGCTCATGGCGTTTCGCTCCGATCGCGGTGGTGAGTTCAACTCCGCCGCGTTCTGGGAGTACTGCGACGAGCACGGCATCAAACATTGCACCACCGCCCCGTATACACCGTAGCAAAATGGCGTCGTCGAGCGCCGCAATCAGACGGTGGTGGAGATGGCGCGTTGTCTTCTGAAGAGCATGGGCGTGCCGGCGATCTTCTGGGGTGAGGCCGTGCGCACCGCGGTCTACCTGCTGAACCGCGCGCCCACACGCAGCCTGGATGGGCGAACTCCGTACGAGGCATGGCACAACCGGAAGCCCAAGGTACATCATCTTCGTGTGTTTGGATGTGTTGCATATGTGAAGCGCCTCGGCCCCGGCATCGACAAACTGGCCGATCGCTCGACGCCCATGGTCTTCGTCGGCTACGAGGACGGCGCCAAGGCTTACCGGGTGTACGACCCGGCGACGAAGCAGCTGCGCGTCACGCGCGACGTGGTGTTCGAAGAGCACCGGAGATGGAACTGGAACGGCGGCGGCGAGATGACACCTACGCCGCAAGCCACACTTGAGGTGGTGTACCGTGATCTGCCGACCGGCGGGCACCACGACCTGGGCGCGACACCGCAGCCCGCCGCGCCTGATGGCCCAGGGCCGGATAGCCCACCGCAGGCAACGCCAGGCACGACGGCCCTGCGCTCCCACAACTGGGCGACGCCACCGTCGCATGACACTGGACGGCATGACGCAGCGGCCGGCGCTGCGCTACGGTACAGGCGCATGGCCAGCATCGAGCAGGAGCTCGACGACGCCTGGGAGGAAGAGCAGGTGGAGGTGAACCACCTCTGCTTGCTAGCTGCGGAAGAACCAGGCGGCGTTGAGGAGGCAAGAGGGGATCCCAGCTGGAGGCACGCGATGGAGGATGAACTGGACGCGATCAGGAGCAATGGCACTGGAGCTCGCCTCGCCCCGCCTGGTCACGCCGCCATCGGTCTCAAGTGGGTTTTAAGGTCAAGAAGGATCCAGCTGGCAACATCGTGAAGCATAAGGCGAGGCTAGTCGCGAAAGGATATGTGCAGCGGCAGGGGGTGGACTTCGACGAGGTCTTCGCCCGATGGCGTGCATGGAGACCGTCGCGTCCTGCCGCGCTTCGCCCAAGACCGGTGGCAAGTCCACCACATGGACGTCAAGTCAGCGTTCCTAAATGGCGAGCTGATCGAAGAAGTGTACGTGCACCAGCCCCCCGGCTTCGTCGACCCCGACAACGAGAACAAGGTGCTCAGGCTGCGCAAGGCGCTCTACGGGCTGCGCCAGGCCCCGCGCGCCTGGAACGCCAAGCTCGACGGCGAGCTCACCAACCTGGGTTTTGAACGGAGCCCCTTGGAGCACGCGTGTATCGAAGGGCAAGCTGAAGCGGGCGTCTTGCTGGTCGGCGTGTACGTTGATGATCTGGTGATCACCGCAGCGACGTGGAGGAAATCAAGAGCTTCAAGGAGCAGATGCATCATCTGCTCGACATGAGCGATCTTGGCCTCTGAGTTATTACTTGGGGATCGAGGTTGAGCAGCGTGAGGGCGTGATCACGCTGTGTCGAGCACCTATGCTGAAAAGGTGCTGGAGCAGGCAGGGATGAAGGACGCAACTCGAGTCACACGCCCATGGAGCACCGGCTGCAGCTGATCAAAGGGCGACATTGGCGGCGCATCGACGTCACCAAGCACCGGAGTGTTGTTGGGAGCCTTCGCTACCTCTGCAACACTAGGCCGGACATCACACACGCCGTCGGCGTCGTCGGCCCGGCACATGGAGGCGCGGGCGCGCCGCATTGGCGGCGGTGAAGCAGATCCTCCGCTACGTCCGAGGGACCTCGGCTATGGATGCTGCTACTGAAGGACCATGGAGGAAGCCGAACTGGTGGGGTACAGCGAGTGACCTCGCCGGGCGACGCCAACGATCGCAAGAGTACAACTGGGGTGGTGTTCTTCCTCAACGGGAGCCCGATCACATGGACATCACAGAAGCAGAAAGTCGTTGCCCTCTCCTCCTGTGAGGCAGAGTACATGGCGGCGGCGACGGCGGCATGCCAAGGCGTCTGGCTGAGCCGCCTCTACGGCGAACTGGCCGGCAGCGAACCCATGGCGGTGAAGTTGTACATCGACAACAAGTCAGCGATCGCGCTGAGCAAGAACCCGGTGCATCACGACCGGAGTAAGCACATCGACATACGTTTTCACTTCATTCGTGAATGCATCGAGGATGGAAAAGTTCAGGTCGAGCACGTTGGCACCGACAGGCAACTTGCCGATCTTCTCACCAAGGCACTTGGACGCGTTAGATTCAGCCTGCTGCGTCAGTGGATTGGTGTCACTGAAGTAAAGGAGTCTTAGATGACAGGATTAGGTGGTGATTTGTTGGAATGTTTGTAATCCTGTCAAACTAGTCGTTTAGTTTCAGTTTCAGCAAATAAGCCGGTCCATGCAAACGTGAGCTTGTTCACGGCTGGATCGGGGTAGTAGCTAGGCAGTTGGCTCGATGCTTTGTGCGTGGCCTAGGACGTGGAATGGCACGTCCGAGTTGTTGGGTCGTGGCACAAATATAGGATCTTTCAGATTCGGTGGTTAAATAAACGAGAAGAAAACCAGAAAAGCTGCAAGGTTGTGCGCAGCGCAAAAGACCTCTCTCCCTCTCTAGTGTGTGTGTGTTCATCGCCCGAGCTCCTCTGTTGATTAGCTACAACACAGACGCCACGCCGCGGACCTGACACTGGTGGAAAAACAGGCTTCCGTCCAGCCTCATAAGTCGCGAAGCTGTAGGAACCGCGACTAATGGGACCTTTAGTCATGATTTCGGAGGTGAACCGCGACCAAAGGCCTGGGCCAGGCGCTCGGTGGCCAGCTGGTGCACGTGAGGGGCTTTAGTCGCGGTTGGCCAGGACAACGCGACTAAAACTTCGGGCACCTTTTAGTCACGGTTTGCTGTGCCAACCGCAACTAAAGCCCTCCCTATATATACCCATCCAGCAGCCAACACTTAGCCATTTGGAGCCATTCTCTTCACAAGTGGGTGTAGGTTTGCTTTTGGTTCCTCTTATGCACATAAGGTGTTTGATGAAATGCCCCAAGAGCATGAAACAAACATGACATGAAGTGTTGGAGCCACACTCTTCGATCATGTTAGCAACTTGATGAACCTTTGATGTGTCAATATGCATGTGTGTAGTTCATTGTTTAATTTATATTGTTTGTAGCTAGTTAGTTTAACAAATGCATGATGGTTAATTATATATTTTATATTATAATAATGCAGATGAATCGGCAATGGATGTACGGTAACCGACTCTCCGGCGAGTTCACTACGGGTTTGAAAGATTTCCTCGTAGTGGCTAATGCGAACAAGCGGGGGGGTTTTGTTATCTGTCCATGTGTTATCTGTAAGAATGAGAAGGGTTACTCTTCCTCAAGAGTTGTTCACATGCATCTGCTTGTAAGGGTTTCATGCCAAGCTATAATTGTTGGACCAAGCATGGAGAAAGAGGGTTATAATGGAAGAAGATGAAGAAGGGATGATTTCATCGATGAGAGCTATCTTGCTCATTTCGGTGATACTTTCATGGAGGATGCTGAAGGTGAAGGGAAGGTGAAGAAGAGGCACGTGATGATCCCGCTGATGATCTTGGTGGGACCATTGCTGATGCACGGAGACGCCGCTAAACTGAAAAGGAGAGGGAGAATTTGGATCGCATGTTAGAGGATCACAGAAAGGCGCTGTACCCGGATGCGATGATGGTCGAAAAAGCTGGGCTGCACAATGGATTTGCTGAAATGGAAGGCGAGGCAGGTGTAGCTGACTCGGCATTTGAAAACTTGCTGAAAATGTTGAAGAATATGTTTCCAAAGGATAACGAGTTGCCCTTGAAGACGTCTGAAGCAAAGAAGGTTGTCGCCCTCTAGGTTTAGAGGTTCGAAGATACATGCATGCATCAACGATCGCATCCTCTACCGCATGTGAATACGAGAATTTGAATGAATGCCCGGTATGCACCTGCATTGCGTTATAAGATCGAGGCGATGACCCCGGTGACGATGTTGAGGGCCGAAACCCGGAAGAGGGTTCCGCCAAGGTGATGTGGTATGCTCCTATAATACCACGGTTGAAACGTCTGCTCAGGAACAAAGAGCATGCCAAGTTGTTGCGATGGCACAAAGAGGACCGTAAGTCGGACGGGAGTTGAGACACACCGCAGATGGAACGCAATGGAGAAAGATCGACAGATGGTTCAAAGATTTTGCAGCTGACGCAAGGAACATAAGATTTGCTCTAAGCACGGATGGCATGAATCCTTTTGGCGAGCGAGCTCCAGCCATAGCACTGCCCGTGACTCTATGCATCTACAACCTTCCTCCTTGGTTGTGCATGAAGCGGAAGTTCATTATGATGCCGGTGCTCATCCAAGGTCGAAGCAACCCGGCAACGACATCGATGTGTACCTAAGGCCATTAGTTGATGAACTTTACAGCTGTGGGGTGGTGTCCGTGTGGGATGAGCACAAACAAGAGGAATTTGACCACTGGCGTTGCTTTTCGTAACCATCAACGATTGGCCTGCTCTTAGTAACCTTTCGGGACTGTCAAATAAGGGATACAATGCATGCACGCACTGCTTACATGAGACTGAAAGTGTACATTTGCCAAATTGTAAGAAGAACGTGTACCTTGGGCATCGTCGATTTCTTCGAAAATTCATCCAAGAAGAAAGAAAGGCAAGCATTACAACGGCAAGGCAGATCACCGGCGAAGCTGCGGAACGACTGGTGTTGAGGTATTTGATATGGTCAAGGATTTGAAAGTCATCTTTGGAAAGGGTCTGGCGGACAATCAGTTCGAAGGGAGCCGACGGCACGCAGCCATGTGGAAGAAGAAATCTATATTCGGGAGCTAGAATATTGGAAAGTCCTAGATGTCCGCTCTGCAATCGACGTGATGCACGCTACGAAGAATATTTGCGTGAACCTCCTAAGCTTCTTGGGCGTGTATGGGAAGACAAATGATACAAAGGAAGCACGGCAGGACCAGCAACGCTTGAAAGACCACGATGACCGCATCCGGAATGGTTTCAAGGTCGTGCCAGCTATGCTCGACCAAAGAAGAGAAGGTCATCTTTTTGAATGCCCGAGCAGTATGAAGGTCCCGTCTGGATTCTCGCCCAATATAAAGGGAATAATAAACATGGCGGAGAAAAGTTCCAAAACCTGAAGTCTCACGATCGCCACGTGATTATGACGCAATTGCTTCCGATTGCTTTGAGGGGCTCCTGCGGAAAATGTTCGAGTAGCCATTGTGAAGCTATGTGCATTCCTCAATGCAATCTCTCGAAGGTAATCAATCCAGAAGTTCTACCACGGTTACTGAACGATGTGATCCAATGTCTTGTCGTTTCGAGTTGGTGTTCCCGCCATCCTTCTTCAATATTATGACGCACCTCCTGGTTCACCTAGTCGAAGAGATTTTCGTTCTCGGTCCTGTATTTCTACACAATATGTTCCCCTTGAGAGGTTCATGGGAGTATTAAAGAAATATGTTCAGTAACCGTGCTAGGCCAGAAGGAAGCATCGCCAAGGGCTATGGAAATGAGGAGGTAATTGAGTTTTGTGTTGACTTTGTTCCTGACCTTAAGCCGATTGGTCTTCCTCGATCGCGCACGAGGGGAGACTAAGTGGAAAAGGCACGATCGGAAGGAAATCAACGATATGTATGGACGGCCATTCTCGATCAAGCACACCACTTTGTCATGACCAATTCCAGCTTGGTGGCTCCGCACTTTGAGAAACACAAGAATATTTTACGCTCGACAACCCGGGGAAGCCTGAATCCTGGATTAGGAAGGCCCACATGGAGACTTTCGGCAGTTGGTTGAGAAAACATTTAATGAATGACAATGATGTTGTAGATCAGCTGTACATGTTGGCCAAGACACCATCTTCGACTATAACGACTTTCCAAGGGTACGAGATAAATGGGAATACATTTTACACGATCGCCCAAGATAAAAAGAGCACCAACCAAAACAGTGGTGTCCGCTTTGATGCAGCAACCGAGAATGGGCATCAGGTCACATATTATGGTTACATAGAGGAGATATGGGAACTTGACTATGGACCCTCCTTTAAGGTCCCTTTGTTCCGGTGCAAATGGTTCAAGCTAACAGGAGGTGGGGTAAAGGTGGACCAGCAATACGGAATGACAATGGTGGATTTCAACAATCTTGGTTACCTTGACGAACCATTCGTCCTAGCGAAGATGTCGCTCAGGTTTTCTATGTGAAGGACATGAGTAGAAAACCGAGGAAACGGAAAGATAAGAAAGCGATCAGTACATCATGCGATGATTCAAAGCGCCACATTGTTCTTTCAGGAAAAGAAACATCGTGGGAGTGGAGGACAAGATGACATGTCGGAAGATTATAATATGTTTGCTGAATTCCGCCCTTCAAAGTGAACACCGACCCAAGCATTAAGTTAAATGATGAGGATGCTCCATGGATACGGCACAATCGTAAGCAAGCAGGGACACAAGGGAAGAAATGATGTGTAATAATTTATTGTACCAAACTTTGTTGAATGGATCATGTGAATTATATTACCCGTGATGTGTTTGGTGTCCATTTTCAATGATTCGAGATACCACCGATGATACATGAAATTTGGAGTGATTTAGTCATACTCCTGCCTAGGCGATAATATGCATACTCGTAGTCTTCATAGCCGCCGTCGTCGTTGTCTTGGTAGTAGTCGCCTTCTAAGTTGCCGCCGCCGCCGCCGCATTTCTTTGTCGTGCCGTTGTCGTCGGGCGGCGCCGTGGCTCGAATCGAGGGTAGCGCAGCGGGGATATCGCCGCCGTGATGTAGTCCATGACGCTCGCAGAGTCCGCCATACCACCATAGCCGACGGCCGCCTCGTGGAAGTTCCCAGGAGGCGACCGTCCTCCTCATACCTAGCGAGCCCTCTCACGCCGATTGATGAAGAAAGCGTCCCAAGTATGCTGGTTATCGGGATGCCGGCGAGATTCATCCGCTGCTCTGGCGTGAGGTCGAGGTAGTAGTGGTTCGTGATGGCCGCCCGGCGCGCAGTACCCTGAGGGACGGGAGGGACCGGCACGCCGCCGGCGCTTAGGCTCCAGCCGGTGGGGACGCGGTAGCCCGGTGGACAAGGGTAGTTCGAGGCGCAAAGCTCCTCCACCTGCTGGTAGGTTAGAGTGGGTGCGGTGGAAGCCATGAGAGAGTGATGAGAGATTGTAGAGATGTGATAATGCTGGCCAAGCCGGGCTACATATATGTAGTGAGAAATGGCGGGAAAAATGGGAGCGGGAAGACAGGAGGCGGGAAGAAAGTGGCGGGAAGAAAGAGGCGGGAAGACAGGGAAGAAATGGCGGGAAGAGAGGAATCCAGAGGTGGTCATCTAACCTTTAGTCCCGGCTGGTTGGTGCAACCGGGACTAAAGGTTAGACAGGGACGCGTGGGTAGCGCACGACGCCCTGTCGGAGGAACAAGACAAAGCAGAAGCGGCGCCATGCCTATAAAAGGAGCATCGATACGCCAAGATAGAGGCATGAAGAAATGGCGGAAGACATAGGCGGGGAAAGAAATGGCGGGAAGGCGGCGGGAAGAACTTGTGGGAAGACAGAGGCGGCCGGGAAGAACTTCTCTGAATTTTTGATATATTATTTGTATTTTTAGAATTTGAAATGAATTAGTTCTATTTTTCTGAATTTTTGATATATTATTTGTATTTTAACATATTGAATTGAATTAGTTTTATTTTTGACATATTATTTGTGTTTGAAATTGTACATTCATATGCATGTATGTAGTACCGTAGAATATGTGAAACTCCTTCAAAATTAAAATAAAGCACAAAAGAAATAAAACAATACAAATTAAACAGAAAACAATACAAATTAAAAAGAAAACAATACAAATTAAACAGAAAACAGGTTTGGGGGGGCTAAAACCCTAAACTCATGGCCTTTAGTCGCGGTTGGCGAGACCAACCGCGACTAAAGGTAAGAACTTTAATCATGGTCGCCTGCCCAACCGCGACTAAAGGTGGGGCGCGGAACATAAAAACCCGCATTAAAACCCTTTAGTCGCGGTTGGGCAGGCGACCGCGACTAAAGGGCACCTTTAGTCATGGGTCTCGCCGCCAACCGCGACTAAAGGGGGGGCTATAAATACAAGCCCTCGACGCCGCATTGCGTTTCTCGCTGTTCGTCTCTGCGCGCCCTCGGCGCCGCCCGCCCGTCGCCCTCGCCGCCGCCGCTCGTCGCCGCTCGCCCTCGGCGCGCCGCCGCCGCCCTCGCCCACATACAAGCGCCCTCCGGCCGGCCTCGGTACTGCCGCCTCGCTCGCCCCTGTAACCCCCTCCGCCCTCTCTCCCGAGCAACCGCCGCCGCCGCCTCCGTTCCCGGTCCTCCGCCGCCTCGTGTCCCTCGCGGACCGCGTCCGAGCAGCCGCCGTATGCAGGCCATGGCGCTCCGCCGCCAGCCAGCCGCTCGTGGTGTCCTGCTCGTCGTCAGACGGCAACCCCGTCGTCGTCGCCGTCCTGATCGGACGCGATGTCATCGTGTCCACTTGCCGACCGGCCGGCGAGAGCAACTCGTTCCTCCCTGGGGCGCCCATCACGAGGCCATCGACATTGCTCTGTTTCAAGGAAAATGCTGAAAAATATGTATAATTTTTTTGATCATGTATTAAAAAATGTTAAACTCATATATGAAAATGGTTAAACGTGTATTTAAAAAATATTCTTGATACAAAAAAAATGTAGAATGAAAACCAAAATAAAGAAAGAGGAAAATGAAAACAATGAAATCCAAAAAGGAAACTAAAGGAAAAATGAAAATGAAAAATAAAAGCAAAGAAACAAACGCAAAAAAATAGAAAACTATGAATACCGACAAAGAAACAAAGAAAAACAAAAACTCGCTGAAAACTAAGAAGTAGACAAAAAACCAAAGGAAAAAAGAAGGAAAATTTGAAAAAAGGGAAAATGGATAAAAACCATGAAAGAAACAAAGAGAAACCAAAAGAAAAACGAAAAAAAACAAGATATAGCAACAAAAAAAAGAATACCAAAAAACCAAAGAAGAAAGAAAAACCAAACAAATCACAAAAAAGAAACAAAAAACGAAGAAATAAAAACAACTCCGGGCTTTCATCCTAAATTAGGAAGCGCCTCATTTAGTTCCACGACCCCAACAGTTGCGCAATGGCTAACAACACCCTCAACTACGGAGGCGACCTAGGATCATATCCTCGCATGCCCTATTTTTTTCTTCCTTTTTCTCCCGTTTTAGTACTGCTACTGGGTCGACCCATTACTGTATTGTCTTCATGTGAGTGATCCTTCCATCTCGCGTGAAGACGTGGTTGACAAATGTTTAATTGCTTGCAAAGTTTCTTCACAAAATGACATTCGTGAAGACGTGGTTGTCTGTTGTCCTCGCCTCCCTCTCCGTGTGTGTTGTCCTCGCCTCCCTCTCCGTGGACGCCGCTCTGCCGCCCGTCTCGCGCTCTACCGCGACACCCTCTCCCACCCCGTCCACGCCCCTCCTTTTGCCACCGCCTTTCGCCACCGCCACCGCCACTGCCCCCTTCTTCACTTAATTAATTTGTTTTTACTACATGTTTTCAGGACTGACATAATGGCGGACGATAGAGCTGACCCGATTATGGACAACTATGATCCGGACGGTGAAGCACATATGTTCGGCATCATAAACGGCGATATTCAATATGTGCCGACCGGAGAAGAAGAAGATGATATCTCTTCTTATCTGAACCTTGACGGTGAAGATGAAGGGCGCCGTCAAGAAGATGATGTCAAGAAACGCCGATAAACGAGCGATCTTCAAATGGAAGTAGCAACCACCTCCGCGCCGAGGTATATATATACATTGAGCCTCTGGTGATACAAACTAACTGATTTGAATAAATATGTGTACTAACGCGCGACTCTCTTTCTTATTTTAGCCCTCGGCCGGATCGTCAAACAATCGAGTACGTCGTCAAAGCGTGGCGCAACCAAGACGATGAAACAAGGAGAAACATGCACCATCGAGGTTGTCGACAAGGCAACGGCAGGCGGCTGGAGCCCGCAAGAACGCCACCAAGTTTGTCAGCCAATGCGGAGCCATTGTTAGAGACAACGCCTCGATCACCGCCCAGGAGTGGAATGAGCCAAAGAAGGCACGAATTGATGGTTTCACTTTTGTCGATAAGAGAACAAAAAAGATTGCTTCAAGAAGCTTATGGAACTTTTCGCTCTACCTCCGAATACAACAAATTCGATGAGGAGGGTAACAAGATTGAGGAAAACAAGGAGAGGAGGAGGCTAGTCAAACAGTTCGCTCTTCATAAGATGGCCGACGATTCGGAAATTCAAGCAAAATCTAGCCCGTGACTTTGTCAAGCAGAACAAGACTCCGGATTTCAAAGGACAATATGAGAAACTGAAACATGATTGGCCAGAATTTGTGAAGCAAAAGAAATCGGAGCAGTTCATTCAAATATCGAAAAAATAAGGAAAATGCGGCTAAGAAGGAGTACAATCATGTTATGGGGCCAGGAGGGTATCGCATTTGGGTGCCTAGGTTGGAGAAGATGGAGAACGAGATGAGGCGCGAGGAATCCGTCCAGCACGGAGGATGGGACCCAAGGGCCAAAAGCTGGTGGTACGGGCATGGGGAACGCTGAACCCGGAGACAGGGGAGTGTGTTTACCGGGCAAATTAATTAAACCCACCCAAGCCCTTATTGACGCAATGAAGGATGCTCAACAGGGAAGATCAAGTTCAACAGAGAGAACGACGCTACCGACAAAAGCCCTCGGGAATCCTGAACACGGAGGACGTGTACGAGGCATGGGGCACATTCCGTGGAAAATAGGGTTCCCCGAGCGATGACCCGACGGTTCTGAAGCCGTAAGAGAAAGATGGATCGGGAAGCAGATGTTGTGGCGCGGTTGGCATCGAAAATGGATGTGATGAAGAAAACCATGAGTGTACTAGTAGCGAAAGAGATGCAGCTCGGGTGCAGCATGAAGATCATCCGGCGGATCTCGAAGCCAGCAGCGGAGAAGCAGCGTGGCTTCCACGGAGGCCCACCGGCTGGTGCAGATGCACCGACGATCGAAATTACTGCACCGGAGCCTCGGTGGTCGAAATTACTGCACCGGAGCCTCGGTGGTCGAAATTACTGCACCGGAGCCTCCTCGCTACCCGTGGGCGATATAAAGGAGATGAAAGAATGTCATCTGTATTATCCTATCGGGAACATGTCCATGAAGGTAGCCATCGGCAGTGCTTTACCATGTTTACAGGAGCACTCCACCACAACAACCCCATTCAAGATGGCTATGCTCGTGTCACGGTGGAGGACATAGTCCAAGGGTTTGAGGACCTGAGATTGACATTGCTACACCAAGGGGAGAAAAGACTTGAGATGTCAAGCGCCATTTCATTCTATGGCAAAAGAAGTTTATCAAGTTTCAGCGAGGCGCCAAGGACAACAAGTCCACCCCTACGGTGGTGGTGGTGGCGATGGCGGTGGTGGTGGTGGTGGTGGTGGTGGCGGTTCACCTACACCTCCGTCACGTAAGCCGACGCCGCCCCGATCCCACAACGTCCGGCGGGTGATCATCCGCCGCCCCGATCCTCGTCCGGCGGGTGATCGACGCCCCCAATCCACCTCGGCAAAGAGGCGAAGCAGTCTGGATTATTAACCCGGACCCTTATGTACCTAAGACCACAAAGGTACCGGAGCCATCATCAAGCCTCTCCCACAAGGCCTTGGGAACGTAGTGCCGAGGAAGTCGACGCGCATGGCTGCTGATTTGGAGAAATGGAAGGCGGACTGCAAGAAGAAAAGAGAGCCCGAGCCCAAGCCAGATTTTTTCGATAAGCAAAAGAAGTGGGCTAAGTCATTTTGAGCACACCGTCCCAAGCCATGAAGAATCTGCCTAACGACTATGCACGTGAACTTCGAGCAGGCACTCATGTTCAAGGAGAACAAAGAGCGGAGAAGGCCGAAGTAAAAAAGCGGAAACAAGTTGCCCAGCTCGGGAACAAAGTAAACAATCGATTGCCCGCTTATAGTGGAAGCCTTACGTCCGGATGACCCCGAGATCATACAAGCTGCGGCAACACAGGATTGACTCAGAACGAGTGCGAGAACAAGCGCCAACTTAGGTATTACTCTTCGTGAACTGTTAGGCCTTGATGAGGCGCCCGATGAAGGAGGTAGTAATTACATATGTCAAGAATGGGCCTCTCGTCGAGCCTGCGCAGAAAAGGATCTACCGACCAAATGAAAGGTCTGCTGAATTGATACAAGGGTTACATAAAAATAAAACGCCAAAGAATATATTTATGCGGAAGTTAGACATGAGCATCACTTCAAACATTACTATGTACAAATTGCCTGAGTGAATTGTTCCAGCTTTTCAATCTGCGTGAGCTCGACAAATCTATCATCGGTTGCTACGCTCGTAAGTGATTTATTAATTTCTACCCCATCTCGCTCATATTGCCTGCACTATATATATGTCCTAACTATATTGTTGTGTCCGCTATTATACATGCAGAATGAAGATTAAGGAATGCAGAGTAAGGAACATCCATGATGTTGGGTTCATTGACCCACACATCGTTAATGGACATGTGTTGGAGCGTCACCCCGCCGACGTGGAGGCAGACCTGTGGCAGTTTCTTACAAAGCAGGATCTCAAAAGTGATATTCTATTTCCTTACCATTTTGGGTGAGTGTTTCTGTCTTGAGCACATTCTCTTTTGTTTACTCCATGCATGGTATGTGGCCGGCTAATCGATGAGTTATGCATGACGATGTGCATGTATCGTGTCCGCAGTTCCACTGGATTCTGCTAGTAATTAAAGTTAACACCTCGTAATGTCTCGCCCACGACTCTCGAATATGGATCCAAAGCTTTGGGGCGACATGAGAAGAATGCTGCAGAAGTAATTATTTTCATTCATTTGCGCCTATATCGATCGGCCTATTTCGTTCATTTCCTAATATCAAGTAACTAATAACTCTCTTGTTCATTTAATTTTCTTTGCCTCGTAGGGTTTGGAGACGGTTCGTAGATACAAAGGTCGGTGAATTCAAAAAAGAGCTAGAATTCAAAATGTTAAAGCCTAAGAATGCTGGGGATATTCAGCCACCGTTGACCAATCTATGTGGATACTATGTTCAGGAGATGATCCGAGATACACCTCTGAGCGGGTTCCGAGTGATACCAATGCTCGGAGGAATAACCTCCGTGGATGCTTAGTCCGTAAGCTCGCTTCCGACCACTTCAAGAGGAACTAGCTGGATGGTTCAGCAGGAAGTCCTCCATCCTAAAGGAGAACACTATTACGAGGACGAGAACTTTATATGGATTAAATCATGTATGGAAACTTGTTCAAAATTGTATATGGTCATCCGATGATATTGAATATATATTGTATATTCCTCTTGAATTCTTTTGGTTCTAATTTCAAATTTATTTGAAATTGTACATTCATATGCATGTATGTAGTACCGTAGAATATATGAAACTCCTTCAAAATTAAAATAAAGCACAAAAGAAATAAAACAATACAAATTAAACAGAAAACAGGTTTAGGGGGCTAAAACCCTAAACCTGCTGGCGGCCTTTAGTCGCGGTTGGCGAAGAACCGCGACTAAAGGTCCTCCCCGACGACGCCTGGCGCCCACGTGGACGGGCCGTTAGTCGCGGTTCTTAAGCAGCCGCGACTAAAGGTGGGGGGCTTTAGTCGCGCTTATTTGGTCGCGGTTGCGCAACCGCGACTAATAGCAGTTGCGAACCGCGACCAAAGGCCTTTTTTCCACCAGTGTGAGAAGCAGCGAGCACCGACAGCCGTACGTGCAGCCTCTCCCTTCTCCAGCCGTGACCCCGCGCGCGGTTGTTGATTTGATTAGTCATAAAGATGTTTGGTGGTCAAGTGAGTTTGAGTTTAAGCTCGTGGGCTGTTTCGTGTTTAGAGCTGAAACTAGCAGATCAGAGGAACTTTTGCGTCGATCCACCTCCTACATCCGATTTAACCTCCATAATCCTCTAACTACCACTATACTGAGCTGGTGCTGGTGTGGGAAAGTGAAGAGCGAAACCAGAGTACGTACTGGTGTTACCGCCATTGTCTGCGTCTCTGCGGGTGGCCGGGAGGAAGCACCCGACCGCCGTCGGCCTCCGGCTTCTATGGGGCGGAAGCACTCGACATTGCCGTCTGCTCCCGGGCTCGGCAGGCGATGAACCAGCAGAGGATGGAGGAGTGGTAGACTTGTGACACCCGATCAAGTAGGAGTGTCTTTGGTTTCCTCTCTGGATGGAAAAACCCGTAGGTTAGATAGAGACGTAAGTAGAATGCATCCTATGCGCGTATACATCATGCACAACATCACAAACCTAATCTGAAAGAAAACAAGATAATCGACAAACGTATTATCATGGAAAACAATGAAGTATTACATATAATGGCAACATGGCGATCCCGTGTGGAAGTGGACCCAGCTTTACAAAAGAATCCCTAGAGGAAAACAGTGCACGAAGTGGACCAGCCGTAGGTCAAGTCAAGCAACTTGTCGTGTACTCGTGTGGGCTGGGTCGGACAGCAGGGAGCACCGACGGACATGTCCTATGAAAACTTAAACAACAACGTGAGGGCATCTCCAACGACGACCCTCAAACACATCCGAAATGCGCAGTCCGGACTGCGCAAGCCATCCAACTTGGATCTATATCGATCCGCATGGCGGTCCGAATGCACTTTCTGCCATAAACTAAAGAAACATTGGGCTTTGCGAGCGTCCGAATAGCTGCCATGCCCGCGTCTGACCACCCTGTCTCACCAAAAAACCCCACCCACCTCTTTTGCGCTTTCCTTCGAACGCCCGCGCCATTTGCCGGGCCGCATTCATGCCGACCCAGAGCATACAGCAGTCGGCAATGATGCCCGCAATTTGACTGGACGGGAGGGCGCCACAGACGAACAAGACCTCTCACTGCTGGCATCACTACTAGGAAAAGGCCTACTAGTGGCGCACCAGTTTTGCCTACTAATGGCGCACTACTGATGCGCCACTAGTACCACGCCACTAGTATTATATACTAATGGCACACCACTGGTGCGTCATTAGTATCTGGTATACTAATGGCGCACCACACCGTGCGCCATTAGTATAGAGAAACATGCGCCATTAGTATGCCTCCCAGAGGGCCATATATACCCATGTGCTCCGGCATACTAATGGCGCACTGTGGTGTGATGCGCCATTAGTATCCTTTGGCATACTAATGGCGCACTGTGTTGTGATGCGCCATTAGTATTAATATTACGTCTTTTTTTGTTTTTTTCCTGATTTTTTCACAGGTTACAAAATATATTATTTGATAGAATATAGACAACACCACACAGCAACAGCAGATTCATCGAATACAATAGAAGGTAAGTCTCCGAATACAATTCATCATATTAGTCTCCGAATACAAAAGACCGAACGAAGATAGAACATTACAAGTCTCGGAGACCGCGAGTAGCGAGTTTGTCTTCACATTACAAGTCGATATCGATCATCTAAACTACCATCACATAGAAGAGAGTTGCGGTCATCACGATGAGCATCATCGCGATGAAACTGGTCTTCACCCGGTTCCTCCAACGCTCCCTCCTCTCTCCCGCTAGATAGCGGGTGTATCTAGATTCCGCCTCCGCGCCTAGTGGTGTACCTTTGTAATCTGTTATCGCTGAAATGGTGAACTCGGGTTCGGACCCGATCCAGATAGTTGCTGCCATCATCTTTCAGCTTAGTTTTCTAGGAAGCGTTGAAGTTGAGGTTGACATGAGCGTGGCCCATTTGATCTACAAGACATTTTGCAAAGGTTTTAGACTAAGTTCATGATAATTAAGTACATTTAATCAAATTATTTAATGAACTCCCACTCAGATTAGACATCCCTCTAGTCATCTAAGTGATACATGGTCCGAGTCAACTAGGCCGTGTCCGATCATCACGTGAGACGGACTAGTCATCATCGATGGACATCTCCATGTTGATCGTATCTTCTATACGACTCATGTTCGACCTTTCGGTCTCTTGTGTTTCGAGGCCATGTCTGTACATGCTAGGCTCGTCAAGTCAACCTAAGTGTTTATGCATGTGTAAATCTGTCTTACACCCATTGTATGTGAACGTTAGAATCTATCACACCCGATCATCACGTGGTGCTTCGAAACAACGAACTTTTGCAACGGCGCACAGTTAGGGGGAACACTTTTTTGAAATTATTATTAGGGATCGTCTTATTTACTACCGTCGTTCTAAGCAAATAAGCGTTGTGTCTACTGTTGGACGGTTGCTCTCTGAGGTAGAAGTGCCCCGAGGTACGAAGGACATCTTGATGGATGATTTCTGCAAACTCCGACTGGATGCGAAAGAATTCTTGTCGGAGCTCCGCGTCCTGGATTGCCGCCAAACTTGCGCCCAATCTTTGACATTATTTGGTAGGAGAAGGTGATTATGGTCCGCACGATCGCCCTCATGTGATGGAGGGCGAGTAGGCATCCTTCCGACCTCCAGCGGCTGCTTGACGCAGGGAACGTCAGATTGTGGGTGAACACGTCGCCGCCGTACCATTTAACTGGCCTCTTAAAGGTGCCTCCGGATGTGGCGAGTGGGGAGAGCATCATCAAGAACTTTCTTGATATTTGTGTAGTCTATCTTGGAGTCACGGTCCGGGTCGAAATACGTGGCCGTGGAATATTTCGGGCTTAAGAGGATGAGTGTGCAATGTGTGTCACTGCACAGAACACGGAATGTTAGAAAAAAACGAACGATCAAAATCTAAGAAATCATATGTTACGGGGCGGTGAGGGGATGACTTACTCGGGAAATTAAGGCACGAGGAAGTTATCCTTATCTGGGTTTGCCAGAATGACGCCTTCGAGGTGTGAACTCGCGACTTGCCGGTCCCCAGCACCGCCCAAGATCTTGGCACGCATGTAGAAGGGGTCGACTATCACGATGTCCGGGGTCTTGTCTCGAATGATCTGCATCTCCATACTCAGCGAAAATAGCCGAATGAAGGTGTAGTGCAGCGGATGAAGGTTAAACATAGCAAAGATGTCATCAAACTGTAGGACAATCGTACCCCCGATGGCGCCATCCACAAAGCCCTTGCCCTCTGGCACCTTGGCCACGAAAACCGGGTATGCCACATCATTCTGGGAGAGACGCATCTTCTCCAAGGAAAGAACGCTGTCATGCAGACTCCGCATAGCACCGGTTGCAGGATTGAGCATATTTGTCGGTAGCATCGCCCTACCCGCCACATGCACCCTCCTCGAGATATCCTGAGGTGAAGGTGGCCCGTCCTGAGCACGGATCATACTCAGTGCCGCCCTGCTCGTGACCGGCGCCCTTGTTAGTCTTTCGCTTCCGCCCTTCTTCTTGATCTGCTGTAATGGGACCGAGTTCGCTCATGCACCGCCTTCTTGAGCGTGTTGGGGCTGATAATATTTCACACCTCAACTATCTCGAGGCTCGTGAAGGCGGGAGCGGAGGCGTCTCCTCGAGAACTGAACGCCGGACGACGCTGCTGTAATTGGATTTCTCCACCGCACCAGCTAGATCGCGGTCGCCTTGGTTGGGTTCTTGAGAAGGAGGCCCGCCGAACTCGTCACCGTACCCATGTTCGGCAAAGTACTTATCGACGTTGGTAAATGTACCGTCGTCGTTGTCATCGTCGTCCGGATCTTGTGCCATATGCATGTCCGGATCCTGTGCCATAGGAATGTCCGTCATGTCCGGTAGCGTTGCGGCATTCTTGCCATGGCTTGGCACCGACACGACTGGCGGTCTTGTGTGTGGGGTGGTGTCCCCCGCCCCCAAACGAATATGGCTCTTCGGCCAAAGCAGGGGCCAGTTTACGCAGGCGGTGAGGGTCATCCACTACGGGAAAGAGGTAATTTGCCGTCAGGGGGCGTCTTTGCCGTCAGCTTGTAGTCGGGCAGACAGCAAAGAAACGATTTGCCGTCATCAATAGACGGCAAAGAAAAACTAACGGCAAAATATACTTTGCCGTCAACAAAAAGAAAACATAGACGGCAAAACACTTACTTTGCCGTCTGCAATGAGAAAAACAGATGACAAAGATCTTTGCCGTCTACATTTTATATTACAGGCGGCAAAGTATGCTCTTTGCCGTCTATAATAAAAAATGCAGACGGCAAATTTTTTTGCCGTCTGTATTTTTTATTACAGACGACAAAGTATGATCTTTGCCGTCTGCAATAAAAAACGCAGACGGCAAAGAGAAAACACAGCCCACGGATCGATCCCACGGATCAATGACGTGGCAGCAGATCCACCGCGATGCACAGCCCACCCCATTATCTCTCTCTGCCCGTTGCTGGGCCCACCCGACCACCCGCAGCCCATCCCTCCCTTATCCACCCAACACCCCCACGATCCTCTCTCTGCTCATGATCCCCTCTCTCTTTCTCTCTCTCTCTCTCTCCCTCTCTTATCTCTCTCTGCTCCCGATCCGATCCAGAGCTCACCGGTGCCCTTGCCCCGACCTCGCCGGCCACCACGTCATGGGATCCTCCCATGGCGCCCCGTTCCCGAGCTCCTCTCCTCCGGGCCCGCGCCCTGGCTGGCTGGCTTGCTGCTCGGCCGGAGCTCGCTGGAGGAAGCCGGCGACCAGGCCGGGCCACACGCCGCCTGCCCGGTCCTCCCGTCGCCTCGGCGACTAGGCTACCCAGACCTCGCCGGCCCTGTCTCTCTCGCGCCTCGCCAGCCCCTGACCCCATCGATGCCGCTGCCCTGCCCCGATCAGACGCCTCGCCTCTAACGGCTCGACAAGACGCGCCCGCCCCCGCCGCCCCGACACCACCCCGCCGCTTTATGCGTCTTTTTGCTGCACCGACCAATCGCTAGCCGTGCCGGCCATGGGGTCACTTCCAGTTTTAGTAGTGCTCCATTGTTTTTTAAGGCAAATTCCTCATAGATGATTGTCATATTTCCTGTATGTATGATCTAGTACGTGGTGATTTGAGTATGCGATTCTGTTGTTCCATTCGTGCTCGGAACGGCAAGGATTTTGTGCTCCGAACAGCAAAGGATTTTCTCTTTTATTCATAGAAGATTGTCAGACTACTAGAACATGGCACAAGTGAACTATTATCAGACTATAAAAAACGCAAGTGATGATTTTGCCAACGCTTCCGAACATCTCTGGCCACTGCAATTGGACTGTTAGTCTGTTTTTTAATAAAAAAATACTTTGCCGTCTGGGATGTTTCTGGCTTACGGCAAAGCAGGAGTCAGGCTGACGACAAAGCACTTGAAGCCATCCGTTCCGTCTGTTGCCATAATTTTGCTGTCTGGTTTACCTGCTGATGGTAAACAGTATAGACTGACGACAAAGTCTTTGCCGTCATCCCAAAAAATTGGCAGACGACAAAGAATTCTTTGCCGATTAATCTTTGCCGTCTGACTTTGCCGTCTACTTCCTGACGCAAATTCTTTACCGTCTGGATTTACGTCTTTGCCGTCTGTGATCAACAGACGACAAATTAATTGTTTCCTGTAGTGATCTCATCTTCTTCGTCGGCCCCAGTGGGTCGAATCGAAGGTAACAGCTTGTCGGAGCCTGGAAGCACCCGAACCAGTTGAACCCTATACACTGTGGGTGGCATCGGATTACCGTGGAACACGGGGTTGCCCGGTTGAACGATTCTGCCCTTGGCGACATCGACCAACTCGCCGCCCACGAAGTGCAGGAGAGTGCAAGGAACATCGGCGACGCCCTGCGAAAACATGTAGTGCGTCAAGGATGTGTTGGGGAATGTAGCAGAAAATAAAAATTTTCTACGCTTCACCAAGATCAATCTATGGAGTCATCTAGCAACGAGAGAGAGGAGTGCATCTACATACCCTTGTAGATCGTGGAGCGGAAGCGCTCAAGAGAACGGGGTTGAGGGAGTCGACTGCCGTGATCCAAATCTCCGAAGATCCTAGTGCCGAACGGACGGCACCTCGCGCTCAACACACGATGGTTGGGAAGACGTCTCCTCCTTCCCGATCCAAAGAAGGGAAGGAGAGGTTGATGGAGATCCAGAAGACGACGGCGTGGTGGTGGAAGTAGCGGCTATCTCGGCAGGGCTTCGCGAAGCTCAGCGAGAGGGAGTGGTGGTACGGGGGGAGAGGGAGGCGCCAGGGACTAGGGTGCGGCTGCCCCGCCCTCTTTATATAGGGGCCCTTGGGGGGGCGCCGTCCCCCTAGATATCTAATCTCAAGGAGGGGGGCGGCCAAGGGGGGGGGGGGGACTTGCCCCCCAAGTCAAGTGGGGCGCCCCCACCCCTAGGGTTTCCAACCCTAGGCGCAGGGGGTGGCCCAAGGGGGGCGCACCAGCCCACCAGGGGTTGGTTCCCTTCCCACTTCAGCCTCTGTGGCCCTCCGGGATTGGTGGCCCCACCAGCACTACAAGAAATATGTCAACTTGTGACCACCACTATTGGTCACTAAATGGTCACTATTTTCAATTTGTGACCTTTTTGTGACCAAAAACATAAGGTCAAAAGCTGGCCGTCGTTAACTGACTATAGCGACCTTTCTTCTGGAATAGTCGTAGACGTTTATGACCAAAAAAAAGGTCGTAGATTTTACGACCAATTATTTTGGTCACTAGCAATCCGACCACACCACGTCAGATCCACCGTGGCAAGCCGATGTGGCAGAATTACGACCAAATGAAAAGGTCGTAAAATAGAATCAGCCCGGTCCATTTCAGCCGTCTACATGGGCCAAGCCCAATAATTCGGCCCGTTTAAGTTTTTTTTTTCTCTTTATTTTGCTTAGGTGTATGGGCCTGGCCCAATAATTTGGCCTTTTATTTTCTGGGAATGGAGCCTTTTTCTGATGAATTTTTTTTATAGTCCACTATTATTTTGGGCCTGACCTTTTTGGTCTAGTTCAATTTGGGCCTTGGCCTTTTTATTTTCTGCTATGCAGCCTTTTATAAAAAAATTTCTTACAGTCATTTCTTTTTTTAGGCCCAAGCTTTTTTGGTCTAATTCTTGTTTGGGCCTTGGCCTTTTTAGAGCCCAAGTTCTCATTTTGCATAACTATAAACAGAAAGGCCCAGGTGCACAAGTTATCCACAAGCCCAGGTGCACAAGTGATCCACATAACTTCACAGAAAATAAACAAAACGATCCACATAACTTCACATAACTTCACAGGTTCACAAGATCACATAACTTCACAGGTGCTCTAGTTTAAACAGCAAAATGCAACAAAATGCTACAGCTCTCAGCTCAGCTCAGTTCACAGGTTCAAAATGCAACAACAGCTCAAAGACAAAGAGGTTCACAACACAACCATCAAACTACCTTAGCTCCAAAGAGAGCCATCAAGTGGGCTAACTTCTCTTCCTGTTCTTGAGACTTCTTGCGCAGCAGCTCAAGTTCCTTGTCGCGTGCAGCTTCAGATTCTTCCGCCTTCATCTTGATTGCCGTCAATTCTTCTTGCACCAGTTCAGCTTGAAGCTCGGACCTCTCCAGCTTCTGCTCAAGGTCATGAACATGAGCAAACACTTCAGCAGTTTCTTTGCGGGAGTTGTTCCTAGATGACTGGAGCCCAACATTCGTGAGGAATGTGCTTTGCTTGATAGATTTCAACAGCACTTCTTCGACAATTTGAACAGTAGACTTTGGCTCTTCACCTTCTGGTACCGGCGCGTCCTTCATTTTTTCCATCTCAAGCTAGCATATGGAGGAAAATGATAGGCATTAGTGGAGAAACCAAACCAGCACACACATGGATTATTTGAAGTAACCAAACCAGCACACAAAATCTATACAAGAAGATGATGACTAGTGACCTGGAGACATGCAATTGGAACAATATGATCGCTTCATTAAGCCTAGAATGGTGGTTCTATATAAGATGGCTTCCCGACTAACATTCAGATCAAATTTCATCATGTCATAAAAAATACAACAAATAGCTACAACAAGTTCTCATATCTTTGTTGAACGATCAAACAACATCAAAGCATGGAACACAACGTGTGTGAATCAAACAGCATGGAACTATCTTCATTAAGCTGTTCTAATATCTTCATTAAGCCTAGCATGGAACTATAAGCATGGAACTATCAAACAACATCAAAGCATGGAACTGGCTCCGAATCAAACAACATCAAATCATCAAAGCATCAAACAACATCAAAGCTGGCTATGAATCAAACAGGGCATGGACAAAGCATGGAGTGACTTACTATAGCAGTCTTGATTGGCTCCGAAAACCCGTGCTTCTTGCTGTTGTGGGTGGCCTTAAACAAGTCAATCGCAGACAGCTCCTCACCCTTACGCTCTTCTTTCTGAAATGTTTTTCAACAAAAATCAAAATGTTATTCAACAAGAATCAGAAATGTTATCCAACGAGGATCAAACGGTAAGGTCTCTAGAGAAAAGTTCTCACAGTGCCAAAAATGTGTGCTGTGTAGTGCCTAGAACCAGTTCTCTGATTGTACACGACTTTTTCTTGATTCATCTTGTTCGACACACAGGTTCCCTACAAAAAAGCATACTGTCAGCATGATCTAGCACTAGCATATCATGTGTAGAACATAAAGCATCAAACAAAGTAGAGACAAACCTTGTGTCTTGGGGTAGACCACATCTCCACCAGAGCTTGCCATTCACCATCCGTCAGATCAGGTATCGGAGACTTGATGCTGACTTTATTTGTGGCTACGGTATCAAAATACTTCTTCTTGATCTGATGGCGTCTGTTCTTTGAATTTTTCTGCAGAATATCTTTGCACGCGGTCTTGATGGTCTTCGAGTCCGTGTTCATCTCAAAATTTGCCTACCAAGACAGCAAACAAGGTAGGAACAATATTAGTGATCATGCATAGGTGTAACAGAAAATAGATAGCACATTAACTATGAAACAAGTAGCTTACATCAACTTTCCCAATGTAGTTCTCCAATAGACTAGCAATTTTTTTGTATAGCTTGAAGTGAGGAAGAACGGGAAGATGGCTTCTTGCAACGAGTCATACTCAGAAGCAAGCTTTGCTGACTGCAGAGGCTTCTCTGGACGCTTCATCCCTTCGGCAACTTTGATAGGCACCTTGCTACCAAGCGACTTGGTGATCCTCTCTAGCCCTTTGCCCTTTCTAAGTCTAGTCTTGGTAGTCATTGCATCTGAAAATGAAATTGAACTCATAAATTAGAATAGTAATCGACAAATGCAGGAATCGACAAAAGCATACATGATCATTCCATTTGGAAAATGCACTAGTAAAAGATAGCATTGCAAAGGTCACCTTGCCTGATTGAAGCACAAGCTGCTGTTCTTCTTCATTGATGACAGCATTCCTGTCAATAGAAGGTGCAACAGGGCTGAGGTGCGTGTGGATGATTGCTCGCTTCATCAATGCAGATGGTTCCTCCTTCATCTAGGTAGACAGTGCCACTTCCATCCATGGTGAGAGTGGTTCCTTCATCCATGGGCGGCAACTCATCACCCATTTGCACCGAGGTCTCGAGTCCATGCGCAGTGAACTTTCCTGATGGTCCGTCATAGATCGCCATCTTTGCTTTCGCCTTGTGACTCTATCAAGGGCAGGTTCATCGAGTTCAGGATCCTCTTTTTTGTCCCGGAGTGGGGCCATCACCCTTCCCGGAGGCATCGCAACAGATGTTTCGAGCTCTTCTTCTTCTTGCTTGTTGTGTTCTTAACACCAGGCCTCTTCGTCCTAGATTCCTTGATTGCCTCGTATAAACAAACAGAAAAAAGCATTAGATCACAAGAGAAATATGTGAGCACAAGGAATAACATAGCATAAAAGAACTGTTAGGGAACGTAGTAATTTCAAAAAATTTCCTACGATCACGCAAGACCATGGTGATGTTATAGCAACGAGAGGGAGAGTGTCCGCCCACGCACTCGTGAGAACGAAAGCGAAGCGTTATAACAACGCGGTTGATGTAGTCGACGCCTTCACGATCCGACCGATCCAAGCACCGAACGACGGCACCTCCGAAGTTCGCACACGCTCAGCTCGATGACGATCCCGGACCGATCCAGCAAAGTGTCGGGATGAGTTCCACAAGACGACGGCGTGGTAGGACGATGATGATGTTCCACCGACGCAGGGCTTCGCCTAAGCTCCATGACGATATGACTTCTCCGCGCAGAGGCTTCGCCTAAGCTCATGACGATATGACCGAAGTGGAATATGGTGGAAGGGGCACCGCACACGGCTAAGGAACGATTCAGTAGATCAACTTGTGTGTCATGAGGTGCCCCTGCCCCCGTATATAAAGGAGCCAAGGGGAGGGGCTGGCCGGCCAAGAGGGGGGCTGCCAGGAGTCCTACTCCTCCGGAGTAGGATTCCTCCAATCCTAGTTGAATAGGATTCCGGAGGGGGAAGAGAGAGAGGGGCGGCCCACCTTTCCTAGTCCTAATAGGACTAGGGAAGGGGAGGCGCGCCACCTAGGGCTGGCCCTTTCTCCTTTCCACCAAGGCCCACTATGGCCCATATAGTTCCGGGGGTTCCGTAACCTCCCTGCACTCAGTAAATTCGATTTCACTCGGAACATTTCCGATGTCCAAATGTAGGCTTCCAATATATCAATCTTTATGTCTCGACCATTTCGAGACTCCTCGTCATGTCCGTGATCACATCCGGACTCGAACTACCTTCGTACATCAATACTTATAAACTCATAATGAATGTCATCGAACGTTAAGCGTGCGGACCCTACGGGTTCGAGAACTATGTAGACATGACCTAGAACCATTCTCGGTCAATAACCAATAGCGGAACCTGGATGCCCATATTGGTTCCTACATATTCTATGAAGATCTTTATCGGTCAAACCGCATAACAATATATCGTTGTTCCTTTGTCATCGGTATGTTACTTACCCGAGATTCGATCGTCGGTATCCAATACCTAGTTCAATCTCGTTATCGTAAGTCTCTTTACTCGTTCCGTAATACATCATCTCACAACTAACTCATTAGTTGCAATGCTTGCAAGGCTTACGTGATGTGTATTACCGAGAAGGCCAGAGATACCTCTCCGACAATCGGAGTGACAAAACCTAATCTCGATTCATGCCAACTCAACATATACTTTTGGAGACACCAGTAAAGTACCTTTATAATCACCCGATTACGTTGTGACGTTTGGTAGCACACAAAGTGTTCCTCCGTAAACGGAGTTGCATAATCTTATAGTTGCAGGAACTTTGTATAAGTCATGAAGAAAGCATAAGCAACATACTAAACGATCAAGTGCTAAGCTAACGAAATGGGTCATGTCAATCACATCATTCTCCTAATGATGTGATCCCATTAATCAAATGACAACATATGTCTATGGTTAGGAAACATAACCATCTTCGATTAATGAGCTAGTCTAGTAGAGGCATACTAGTGACTATCTGCTTGTCTATGTATTCACACATGTATTATGTTTCCGGTTAATACAATTCTAGCATGAATAATAAACATTTATCATGATATAAGGAAATAAATAATAACTTTATTATTGCCTCTAGGAATATTTCCTTCAGTCTCCCACTTGCACTAGAGTCAATAATCTAGATTACACAAGAATGATTCTAACACCCATGGAGTCTTGGTGCTGATCATGTTTTGCTCGTGGAAGAGGCTTAGTCAACGGTGCGCAACATTCAGATCCGTATGTATTTTGCAAATCTCTATGTCTCCCACTTGGACTTGGTCCCGAATGGAATTGAAGCGTCTCTTGATATGCTTGGTCCTCTTGTGAAATCTGGATTCCTTTGCCAAGGCAATTGCACCAAGATTGTCACAGAAGATCTTCATTGGTCCCGATGCACTAGGTATGACACCTAGATCGGAAATGAACTCTTTCATCCAGACTCCTTCATTTGCTGCTTCAAGCAGCTATGTACTCCGCTTCACATGTAGATCCCGCCACGACGCTTTGTTTAGAACTGCACCAACCGACAGCTCCACCGCTTAATAAAAATACGATCCGGTTTGCGATTTAGAATCGTCCGGATCAGTGTCAAAGCTTGCATCGACGTAACCATTTACGACTAGCTCTTTGTCACCTCCATATACGAGAAACATATCCTTAGTCCTTTTCGTATTTCAGGATGTTCTTGACCGCTGTCCGATGATCCACTCGGGATTACTTTGGTACCTTCCTGCCAAGCTTACAGCTAAGCATACGTCAGGTCTGGTACACAGCATTGCATACATGATAGAGCCTATGGCTGAAGCATAGGGAACATTTTTCATTTTCTCTCTATCTTCTGCTGTGGTCGGGCATTGAGTCTGACTCAATCTTACACCTTGTACTACAGGTAAAAAACCTTTCTTTGCCTGATCCATTTTGAACTTCTTCAAAACTTTATCAAGGTATGTGCTTTGTGAAAGTCCAATTAAGCCGTCTTGATCTATCTCTATAGATCTTGATGCCCAATATGTAAGCAGCTTCACCGAGGTCTTTCATTGAAAAACTTTTATTCAAGTATCCTTTTATGCTATCCAGAAATTCTATATCATTTCCAATCAACAATATGTCGTCCACATATAATATCAGAAATGCTACAGAGCTCCCACTCACTTTCTTGTAAATACAGGCTTCTCCAAAAGTCTGTATAAAACCATATGCTTTGATCACACTATCAAAGCGTTTATTCCAACTCCGAGAGGCTTGCACTGCACCATAAATTGATCGTTGAGCTTGCACACTTTGTTAGCACCCTTTGGGTCAACAAAACCTTCTGGTTGCATCATATACAACTCTTCTTCTAGAAATCCATTCAAGAATGCAGTTTTACATCCATTTGCCAAATTTCATAATCATAAAATGCGGCAATTGCTAACATGATTCGGACAGACTTAAGCATCGCCACGGTGAGAAAGTCTCATCGTAGTCAACCCCTTGAACTTGTCGAAAACCTTTTGCAACAAGTCGAGCTTTGTAGACAGCTACATTACCATCAGCGTCGGTCTTCTTCTTAAAGATCCATTTATTCTCAATAGCTTGCCGATCATCGGGCAAGTCTACCAAAGTCCATACTTTGTTCTCATACATGGATCCCATCTCAGATTTCATGGCTTCAAGCCATTTTATGGAATCTGGGCTCACCATCGCTTCTTCATAGTTCGTAGGTTCACCATGATCTAGTAGCATGACTTCCGAATAGGATTACCATACCACTCTGTGCGGATTTTATTCTGGTTGATCTCGAGTTCGGTGACAACTTGATCTGAAGTTTCATGATCATTATCATTATCTTCCTCACTAATTGGTGTAGTTGTTACGTAAACTGATTTCGTGATGAACTACTTTCCAATAAGGAGCTGGTACTATTACCTCATCAAGTTCCACTTTCCTCCCACTCACTTCTTTCGAGAGAAACTCCTTCTCTAGAAAGGATCCATTCTTAGCAACAAATGTCTTGCCTTCGGATCTGTGATAGAAGGTATACCCAATTGTCTCCTTTGGGTATCCTATGAAGACACATTTTTCCGATTTGGGTTCAAGCTTATCAGGTTAAAGTTTTTCACATAAGCATCGCAACCCCAAACTTTCGAAACGACAACTTTGGTTTCTTGCTAAACCATAGTTCATAAGGCGTCGTCTCAACGGATTTTGACGGTGTCCTATTTAACGTGAATGCGGCCGCCTCTAAAGCATAACCCCAAAATGATAGCGGTAAATCGGAAATAGACATCATAGATCGCACCATATCTAGTAAAGTACGACACGACGCTCGGACACACCATTACGTTGTGGTGTTTCCGGTGGCGTGAGTTGCTAAACTATTCCGCATTGCTTCAAATGTAGACCAAACTCAGAACTCAAATATTCTCCTCCACGATCAGATCGTAGAAACTTTATTTTCTTGTTACGATGATTTTCAACTTCACTCTGAAATTCTTTGAACTTTTCAAATGTTTCAGATTTATGTTTCATCAAGTAGATATACCCATATCTGCTTAAATCATCTGTGAAGGTGATAAAATAACGATATCCGCCACGAGCTTCAACATTCATCGGACCACACACATCTGTATGTATGATTTCCAATAAGTCTGTTGCTCTCTCCATACAACCGGAGAACGGTGTTTTAGTCATCTTGCCCATGAGGCACGGTTCACAAGTACCAAGTGATTCATAATCAAGTGATTCCAAAAGTCCATCTGTATGGAGTTTCTTCATGCGTTTTACAACAATATGACCTAAACGGCAGTGCCACAAATAAGTAGCACTATCATTATCAACTCTGCATCTTTTGGCTTCGACATTATGAATATGTGTATCACTACTGTCGAGATTCAACAAGAATAGACCATTCTTCAAGGGCGATGACCATAAAAGATATTACTCATATAAATAGAACAACCATTATTCTCGATTTAAATGAATAACCGCCTCGCATCAAACAAGATCCAGATATAATGTTCATGCTCAACGCTGGCACCAAATAACAATTATTTAGGTCTAAAACTAATCCCGAAGGTAGATGTAGAGGTAGCGTGCCGACCGCGATCACATTGACTTTGGAACCATTTCCCACGCGATCGTCACCTCGCCCTTTGCGGTGCTCGTCTATTCCGTAGTCCCTGCTTCGAGTTGCAAATATTAGCAATGTAACCAAGATCAAATACCTGTGCTACTACGAGCTCTAGTAAGGTACACATCAATAACATGTATATCACATATACCTTTGTTCACCTTGCCATCCTTCTTATCCGCCAAATACTTGGGGCAGTTCCGCTTCCAAATGTCGATCGCTTGCGGTAAAACACTCAGCCAGTGCTTAGGTCCAGACTTGGGTTTCTTCTCTTGATCAGCAACTTTCTTGCTGTTCTTTTGAAGTTTCCTTCTTCTTCCCTTTGCCCTTTTCTTGAAACTAGTGGTCTTGTTGACCATCAACACTTGATGCTCTTTCTTGATTTCTACCTCCGCTGCTTTTAGCATTGCTAAGAGCTCGGAATTGTCTTAGTCATTCCTTGCATATTATAGTTCATCACGAAGCTCTTGTAGCTTGGTGGCGTGATTGGAGAATTCTGTCAATGACACTATCATCCGGAAGATTAACTCCCAGCTGAATTAAGTGATTATTATACCCGGACATTTTGAGTATGTGCTCACCGATGTAACTATTCTCCTCCATCTTGCAGCTATAGAACTTATTGGAGACTTCATATCTCTCAATCCGGCATTTGCTTGAAATATTAACTTCAACTCTGGAACATCTCATATGCTCCATGACGCTCAAAACGCCGTTGAAGACCCGGTTCTAAGCCGTAAAGCATGGCACACTCGAACTATAGAGTAGTCATCAGCTTTGCTTTGCCAGACGCTCACAACTTCGTGCAGCTCCTGCAGCAGGCCTGGCACCCAGCGGTGCTTCCGGGGCGTAATTCTTACGTGCAGCAATGAGGATAATCCTCGTTACGGACCCAGTCCGTATAATTGCTACCATCATCTTTCAACTTTGCTTTCTCAAGGAACGCATTAAAATTCAACGGAACAACAGACGAGCCATCTATCTACAATAAACATAGACAAGCAAAATACTATCAGTACTAAGTTCATGATAAATTTAAGTTCAATTAATCATATTAAAAACTCCCACTTAGACAGACATCTCTAGTCATCTAAGTGTTTACGTGATCCAAATCAACTAAACCATGTCCGATCATCACGTGAGATGGAGTAGTTTCAATGGTGAACATCACTATGTTGATCATATCTACTATATGATTCACGCTCGACCTTTCGGTCTCCGTGTTCCGAGGCCATATCTGCATATGCTAGGCTCGTCAAGTTTAATCTGAGTATTCTGCGTGTGCAAAACTGGCTTGCACCCGTTGTAGATGGATGTAGAACTTATCACACCCGATCATCACGTGGTGTCTGGGTACTACGAACTTTTAGCAACGGTGCATACTCAGGGAGAACACTTCTTGATAATTTTAGTGAGAGATCATCTTATAATGCTACCGTCAAACAAAGCAAGATAAGATGCATAAAGGATAAACATCACATGCAATCAATATAAGTGATATGATATGGTCATCATCATCTTGTGCTTGTGATTCCATCTCCAAGCACCGCCATGATCACCATCGCCACCGCGCGACACCTTGATCTCCATCGTAGCATCGTTGTCGCCTCGCCAACTATTGCTTCTACGACTATCGCTATCGCTTAGTGATAAAGTAAAGCAATTACATGGCTTTTGCAATTCATACAATAAAGCGACAACCATATGGCTCTTGCCGATTGTCGATAACTCGTTACAAAACATGATCATCTCATACAATAAAATATAGCATCACGCCTTGACCACATCACATCACAACATGCCCTGCAAAAACAAGTTAGACGTCCTCTACTTTGTTGTTGCAAGTTTTACGTGGCTGCTACGGGCTGAGCAAGAACCGTTCTTACCTACGCATCAAAACCACAACGATAGTTTGTCAAGTTGGTGCTGTTTTAACCTTCGCAAGGACCGGGCGAGCCACACTCGGTTCAACTAAAGTGAGAGAGCAGACACCGCCGTCACCTTTAAGAAACTAGTGCTCGAGCGGTGAAACCAGTCTCGCGTAAGCGTCACGCGTAATGTCGGTCCGGCCGCTTCATCTCACAATACCGCTGAACCAAAGTATGACATGCTGGTAAGCAGTATGACTTATATCGCCCACAACTCACTTGTGTTCTACTCGTGCATATGACATCAACGCATAAAACCAGGCTCGATACCACTGTTAGGGAACGAGTAATTTCAAAAATTTCCTACGATCACGCAAGACCATGGTGATGGCATAGCAACGAGAGGGGAGAGTGTCCGCCCACGCACTCGTGAGACCGAAAGCGGAAGCGTTATAACAACGCGGTTGATGTAGTCGACGTCTTCACGATCCGACCGATCCAAGCACCGAACGACGGCACCTCCGAGTTCTCGCACACGCTCAGCTCGATGACGATCCCGGACCGATCCAGCAAAGTGTCGGGATGAGTTCCACAAGACGACGGTGTGGTGACGATGATGATGTTCCACCGACGCAGGGCTTCGCTTAAGCTCCGCGACGATATGACTTCTCCGCGCGAGGCTTCGCTTAAGCTCCGCGACGATATGACCGAAGTGGAATATGGTGGAAGGGGCACCGACACGGCTAAGGAACGATCCGAGATCAACTTGTGTGTCATGAGGTGCCCCTGCCCCAGATATAAAGGAGCCAAGGGGAGGGGCTGGCCGGCCAAGAGGGGCGCGCTGAGGAGTCCTACTCCCTCGGGAGTAGGATTCCCCACCAATCCTAGTTGAATAGGATTCCCGGGGGGAAAGAGAGAGGGGGCGGCCCACCTTCCTAGTCCTAATAGGACTAGGGAAGGGGGAGGCGCGCCACCTAGGGCTGGCCCTTTCTCCTTTCCACCAAGGCCCACTATGGCCCATATAGTTCCCGGGGTTCGGTAACCTCCTGTACTCAGAATTTCGATTTCACTCGGAACATTTCGATGTCCAAATGTAGGCTTCCAATATATCAATCTTTATGTCTCGACCATTTCGAGACTCCTCGTCATGTCCGTGATCACATCCGGACTCGAACTACCTTCGTACATCAATACTTATAAACTCATAATGAACTGTCATCAAACGTTGTTGCGGACCCTACGGGTTCGAGAACTATGTAGACATGACCTAGAACCATTCTCGGTCAATAACCAATAGCGGAACCTGGATGCCCATATTGGTTCCTACATATTCTACGAAGATCTTTATCGGTCAAACCGCATAACAATATACGTTGTTCCTTTGTCATCGGTATGTTACTTACCCGAGATTCGATCGTCGGTATCCAATACCTAGTTCAATCTCGCACGTAAGTCTCTTTACTCGCTCCGTAATACATCATCTCACAACTAACTCATTAGTTGCAATGCTTGCAAGGCTTATGTGATGTGTATTACCGAGAAGGCCCAGAGATACCTCTCCGACAATCGGAGTGACAAAACCTAATCTCGATTCATGCCAACTCAACATATACTTTTGGAGACACCAGAGAGTACCTTTATAATCACCCGATTACGTTGTGACGTTTGGTAGCACACAAAGTGTTCCTCCGGTAAACGGGAGTTGCATAATCTTATAGTTGCAAGAACTTTGTATAAGTCATGAAGAAAGCATAAGCAACATACTAAACGATCAAGTGCTAAGCTAACGAAATGGGTCATGTCAATCACATCATTCTCCTAATGATGTGATCCCATTAATCAAATGACAACACATGTCTATGGTTAGGAAACATAACCATCTTCGATTAATGAGCTAGTCTAGTAGAGGCATACTAGTGACTATCTGTTTGTCTATGTATTCACACATGTATTATGTTTCCGGTTAATACAATTCTAGCATGAATAATAAACATTTATCATGATATAAGGAAATAAATAATAACTTTATTATTGCCTCTAGGGCATATTTCCTTCAAGAACCCCAGCCCTCCAAGCAAGACAGAGTTTGCACCTTAACAGTCTTGCTCACTACAACATCATCCACTTCCTCTCCATCAATAACTTCATCCTCCTTAGGATTGTACTCTGGGCCATCATTGATAACTCCACTACCTTCTTGAACCTCATCACTTCTACCTTCTTGTACATCATTTGTTTTCCTAATCATCGACGCTATTGCACCGATGCCAAGGGACTGGAACATCCAATTGTTCCTCATGATATTTCTAGCCCTAACCTTCTCGTACTCGGTGAGAGGCTCTTCTTTGCATGATAAAGGAACATAACTATTAGGTGAATGTTTGGAATGCATGGACAGACAGCCAAACATATCTTATGAAATTTTATTATCATTTAATCCTAGTTATTCAGGTAAGGAAGACTAACAGCACACATGCACAATTAAGCCAGCTTATTCAGATTGCAGCAATACATTTCACTTAGCATATTAAGACACAGATTTTATGAAACTGACAGTATAACCACAAGGAGCAAGTTGCATACCAACGGTTGGCCTCACGTTTGACCTTGTCATCCTTGCCATGGATGATCTTGAGGTGGTGCTTGCAAAATAGAATAAACAACAATCAGATACAACAGGGATAAAGTAAAATGATGCACTTGTATCAATAAAGGGAAGCATTTGGACCATCATGCACATACACTGATGTACTGTTATTAATTGAAAAGAAGCAAGCAAGCAAAGTGCTACTGATAGAAACAAGCAAGCAATGAAGGAAATTGAAAAGAAGCAAGCAAATAATATTGATACAAACCCTAATTAATAAGCAAGCAAGTAGCTTCTTCGCCATGTGCAACTGATACAAGCAAGTTCTGCTGATGGAAACCCTAATTAAGCATGTATGCTTGCAAGCAACATGTATGTTAGCAAGCAAGCAACATGAACTAGTGAATTGGTGTCATTTACACATGCTTAGACAGTCTGACAGCAAGCTAGACGAGTATATCATGAGGACCTTCAAAACAACTAGATGTTTCCACTAGTAAAGCATGAAACAACAGTACTTGCAGAAGTACAAAAGCAGATGAAAAAATTATTCTCAACAGCTCAATAAAGTTCCCGGTCTTTGCAACAACAACAAAAAAAGGCGAGAGGGCCACACGGGACGGCCTCTATGCTGATAAAGAAATGCTCATCTGAATCATGTAATTCCACTATACCTTGGTCACTGAACACATCACCGTCTACTTACTGTATGCGGCTTACATCATGACAACATTCACTTGGCCATACATCTCATCACAGACATACGGCATGAACATCAGGTTCAGAAACATCAGTGACACAGCGCCCCACTCACAAGAGCGGTAAACACGCCACAAACCAGACCAATGCACAAGCACAATATAACCAAACGCACAGCAAACGCACCCATAACCTCAAAACAACAGGAATGGGCAGCATGAGAGGCCCTGAGGGGCACCTTCTCAAAGTGCTACTGATACAAGCTAAGTAACTAAATCATACACAAGCTACATGAACCAGAGGGAGGTCTTCCTCAAACCTCATCCACTTCCTCATCCATCCCCATCCCTTAAAATCATGCACTTCCTCTCCATCAACATGAACCCTAAACCATGAGTAGGATCAAACAAACCACCAGGAGCTCCAGGAGTATCAAACAAGCATTTTTTAAGATTATGACATGAAAGATCCAAACAAATAAACAATATATCTGATAAACGGTGCCTTAAACCACCAGCACTACAAGTGCACAAAGACACGCATGCAACATAACCAACTGTGACCCAAGCCAAGCACCATGAGTGAATCTGGCGAGCATGTTCTGGATCAAAAGGGTTCGAGCAGGGAGGGAGGAGCCGACGCGCGAATCCTGACCCTAGATCGACAAGAAAACGAATCCTAACCCTAGATCGACATGAACAAGAACAAGAACCAGGAGCTCGATGAACATGAACAACTTGTCCGATGAACATGAACAAGAACCACCAGGAGCTCCTAGATCAACCGAATCCTAACCCTAGATCGATCGAATCCTAACCCTAGATCAACCGAATCCTAACCCTAGGTCGACCAGGAGGGGGATCTACCGAACCCTAGAAGATCGAGGGGAGAGGGGAGAGGAGAGGGGTACCTGTCGCCGTTGTCGATCGTTGATGATGTGAATGATGTAGCCACCGTCGCCGATGTACTCCCTGTCGTTGATGTAGTCGTAGCCCGGGCGGTCGATGTAGCTGTCGATGTAGCAGTCGTCGTCGAGGGGAGAGAGATGGGTGGATTCGTCGTCGGGGTGGGCGGCGCGGCGGCGTGCCGGGGCGGCACGGAACAGGGGACGGAGGGGAGGCGGGCGCGCTGGAGGGAGGCGGGCATGGAGGGAGAGGGAGGGGAAATTTTGGGAGGGGAGGGAAGGGATCCCGCGTGTTTAGTGGGAGAGGGGTGGTGGGTCCCGCATGGTAGTGGGAGAGAACTGGTGGGAAATTTTGGTGGGGTGGGAGGGAAATTTTGGTGGGGTGGGAGGGAAATTTTAAACAGTTTTTAGAGGTTTTGAGGCAGAAAATATAGGTTTTTTTTGTAAACTTTGTAGAAATCATGGTTAAAATCATACCGAGTAGCTCAAGAAAACATCCGTATTGCAAGTTTAGTATATTTGCTAGTTGGTAGGCAACATTTGATGATGTGACGCGGAGGTCTCCCATTTTTTTGATTTTTTTTGAATTTTTTACGGTGTTTTAAAAAACCGGCCGATTTCGTCGCGGCGGCCGTCCGTGGCTAGGGTTTGAGCCATGCCAATCTGTTGTCGATTCTGTGATGAAATGCCTACCTGTGAAGCTAAAAAGCATTTTTGGCAAAAATAACGGGCAAGCTATGGAGGACCCGCAGTTCAAATTCCAGCCGGTTCCAGCTGAATCGGCCGAAGGTGGTCTGAATTGCCGGGAGTAGCTACGAGGGTCGGAAATGCATGCTTTTTGGCGACCGTCCGTAAAATAGGGTCTACTTTGAGATAGACATGGAATGGCGCCGTTCGGGGTGACCCTCCTTGTAGCCGCTTCACGAAAAACGCATGTCTTTAGCATTCAAAAAATGAAAAACGGTTTTTCTTGTTAAACAAATTGGAACCTCGCTTTGGCAACATTATTTGCCATCACAAGACGGAGGCATGCGCCAAATTTGGGCATCTTATCAGAAACTTTTCATCGGATGCGGCCATATCATTGCTAGTTTGGCTTGAAAGCCATGAATCTTCGTTCATGGTAGGTCGTTTTTGAGAACACTTTTTCAAGAAAACATCTGTATTGCAAGTTTAGTATTTTTGCTAGTTGGTAGGCCACATTTTATTATGTGACGCGGAGGTCTCCCATTTTTTTGATTTTTTTGAATTTTTTACGAGGTTTTCAAAAACCGGCCGATTTCGTCGCGGCGGCCGTCCGTGACTAGGGTTTGAGCCATGCCAATCTGTTGTCGATTCTGTGATGAAATGCCTACCTGTGAAGCTAAAAAGCATTTTTGGCAAAAATAACGGGCAAGCTATGGAGGACCCGCAGTTCAAATTCCAGCCGGTTCCAACTGAGTCGGCCGAAGGTGGTCTGAATTGCCGGGAGTAGCTACGAGGGTCGGAAATGCATGATTTTTGGCGACCGTCCGTAAAATAGGGTCTACTTTGAGATAGACATGGAATGGCGCCGTTTGGGGTGACCCTCCTTGTAGCCGCTTCACGAAAAACATATGTCTTTAGCATTCAAAAAATGAAAAACAGTTTTTCTTGTTAAACAAGTTGGATCCTCGCTTTGGCAACATTGTTTTCCATCACAAGACGGAGGCATGCGCCAAATTTGGGCATATTATCAGAAACTATTCATCGGATGCGGCCATATCATTGCTAGTTTGGCTTGAAAGCCATGAATCTTCGTTCATGGTAGGTCGTTTTTTATAACACTTTTTCAAGAACACATCCGTATTGCAAGTTTAGTATGTTTGCTAGTTGGTAGGCCACATTTGATGATGTGACGCGGAGGTCTCCCATTTTTTTGATTTTTTTTGTATTTTTTACCGTGTTTTCAAAAACCGGCCGATTTCGTCGCGGCGACCGTCCGTGGCTAGGGTTTGAGCCGTGCAAATATGTTGTCGATTTTGTGATGAAATGCCTACCTGTGAAGCTAAAAAGCATTTTTGGCAAAAATAACGAGCAAGCTATGGAGGACCCATAGTTGAAATTCCAGCCGGTTCCAGCTGAATCGGCCGAAGGTGGTCTGAATTGCCGGGAGTAGCTACGAGGGTCGGAAATGCATGATTTTTGGCGACCGTCCGTAAAATGGGGTCTACTTTGAGATAGACATGGAATGACGCCGTTTGGGGTGACCCTCCTTGTAGCCGCTTCACGAAAAACGCATGTCTTTAGCATTCAAAAAATGAAAAACGGTTTTTCTTGTTAAACAAGTTGGAACCTCGCTTTGGCAACATTGTTTTCCGTCACAAGACGGAGGCATGCGCCAAATTTGGGCATATTATCAGAAACTATTCATCGGATGCGGCCATATCATTGTTAGTTTGGCTTGAAAGCCATGAATCTTCGTTCATGGTAGGTCGTTTTTTAGAACACTTTTTCAAGAAAACATCCGTATTGCAAGTTTAGTATTTTTGCAAGTTGGTAGGCCACATTTGATGATGTGACGCGGAGGTCTACCATTTTTTTGATTTTTTTTGAATTTTTTACGTTGTTTTGAAAAACCGGCCGATTTCGTCGCGGCGGCCGTCCGTGGCTAGGGTTTGAGCCGTGCAAATCAGTTGTCGATTCTGTGATGAAATACCTACCTGTGAAGCTAAAAAGCATTTTTGGTAAAAATAACGGGCAAGCTATGGAGGACCCGCAGTTCAAATTCCAGCCGGTTCCAGCTGAATCGGCCGAAGTTGGTCTGAATTGTCGGGAGTAGCTACGAGGATCGGAAATGTATGCTTTTTGGCGACCGTCCGTAAAATAGGGTCTACTTTGAGATAGACATGGAATGGCGCCGTTTGGGGTGACCCTCCTTGTAGCCGCTTCACGAAAAACGCATGTCTTTAGCATTCAAAAAATGAAAAACGGTTATCTTGTTAAACAAGTTGGAACCTCGCTTTGGCAACATTGTTTGCCATCACAAGACGGAGGCATGAGCCAAATTTGGGCATATTATCAGAAACTATTCATCGGATGCGCCATATCATTGCTAGTTTGGCTTGAAAGCCATGAATCTTCGCTCATGGTAGGTCGTTTTAGAACACTTTTCAAGAAAACATCCGTATTGCAAGTTTAGTATTTTTGGTAGTTGGTAGGCCACATTTGATGATGTGACGCGGAGGTCTCCCATTTTTTTGATTTTTTTTGAATTTTTTACGGTGTTTTCAAAAACCAGCCGATTTTGTCGCGGCTGCCGTCCGTGGCTAGGGTTTGAGCCGTGCAAATCTGTTGTCGATTCTGTGATGAAATGCCTACCTGTGAAGCTAAAAAGCATTTTTTGGCAAAAATAACGGGCAAGCTATGGAGGACCCGCAGTTCAAATTCCAGCCGGTTCCAGCTGAATCGGCCGAAGGTGGTCTGAATTGCCAGGAGTAGCTACGAGGGTCGGAAATGCATGCTTTTTGGTGACCGTCCGTAAAATAGGGTCTACTTTGAGATAGACATGGAATGGCGCCGTTTGGGGTGACCCTCCTTGTAGCCGCTTCATGAAAAACGCATGTCTTTAGCATTCGAAAAATGAAAAACAGTTTTTCTTGTTAAACAAGTTGGAACCGTGCAAATCTGTTGTCGATTCTGTGATGAAATGCCTACCTTGTAGCCGCTTCACGAAAAAACGCATGTCTTTAGCATTCAAAAAATGAAAAACAGTTTTTGAGTTTTTTACGGTGTTTTCAAAAACCGTCGGATTTCGTTACGGCGGTCGTCCGTGGCTAGGGTTTGAGTCATGTTTTTAGCATTCAAAAAATGAAACTTATATTGTTTCATACATGAGCATGGACAAAAACCCATAATTTTATCTTTCATCGATGAGCATGCATAAAAAATTTCAATTCCCATCAATTACCAAACTAAATATTCATTGTTAAGAAATTGACATGTTTAGATGACACTGTCATACAACATCCATGAGCATGCACAAAATTAAACCTGACATACTTAACATTGACATGTTCAGATTACATTAACAAGCTTATACCCAACATGCTTAACATTGCCACTTCATTTTCTTAACATCTTCACTCCTCCTTCTTCTCCTTCATCAACCTAATGCGCTCAAAGTGGCGAATCCCAACACAGATGTACTCCTCTACCACAATTGGCATGGTCCTGTCGCCCAGCTGTGGAATCGCCGGCGTCACTACCATCGCGACGTCATCGTTAGGCACCACCATCGCGAGGTCAGCGTCAGGCACCACAATCGCGAGGTCGTCGTCAGCCACCACCATAGCAGGGTCGTAGTCAGCCACCACCATAGCAGGGTCGTCGTCAGCCACCACCATAGCAGGGTCGTCGTCATCCACCACCATAGCAAGGTCGTCGTCAGCCACCACCATAGCAAGGTCGTCGTCAGCCACCACCATAGCAAGGTCGTCATCCCCGCTCTGCTCATGTTCTTGCCCACTCTGCTCCTCGTCAATCCCGCTCTGCTCCTCGTCATCCCCGCTGCTGCTCCCACTGCCTGGCCAAATGCTACAAAGTGTGAACATGGTGTTGTCGTCGTGCTGGTGGAGGAAGCCAAAAGGACAGGAAGAAGAGAGGCAGAGAGCTTACTGGCATTGTCGTCGTGCTGGTAGTACATGCGGCACATGGTGTTGTCGAACATCTTCACGGTGAACATGGCATCGCCATCGTAGCGGAAGACAAGGAAGTACCCGAGCTGTAGCTCATGGGCGCAGGCGAAATGCTCCCAGCGGGGCCCTAGGTACATGTGGCCTTCACCATCGAACACCAACGACACGTCCCACAGCCTGTGAAGCCCGCTGCCGGCCTCCCGCAGCTTCACTTTGTGGGGCTCACGGCCAGCGAGCATCTTCGCAAACTTGTCAGGCAGCCTCTGCAGCGAGGGTCAAGTAGTGGTTAATTGTGGCAATCAAGCACTAGACAACAGAGTGATGATAAAGAAATGAGTGATGATAAACATACCTGCCTACTGCAAGATTTCTCAATTACGATCTCGAAGAACTCGAAACCTTCCAAGCCAGCCATCTCACTTCTCTGAAAAGCAGCATTGTAAATTAAACAACAGGACTGGACAGAAATAGGAAACAAGCACTTCAAAATAGTAGAATAATTACTACATGTGGCAAAAACATCAACATCAACAGCAACAACACTAAATCTACTAAAGGACCAGAACACAACTAGAACCATATCTACTATAAATGGACATTGTTGCATATCTATAAATGAACATATCTGAACACTGACATAAATGACAGAAAATATCCCTATCTAAACCCAACCAAAAATGTAGCCCCAACATATACCCTGCTCAAATAAGCAGCTAATGCTTTCAAATAGCCAACAAGGAAATGGAGCACTGAGTTATACATATACCCTGCTCTCCTTATGCCGACACCGACACATGAGCAGCTTTATAAAATCATAGGCAACAGGATCCTCAATTTAGTAGTACACGTAACAATCAAATCGTAAATGAAAAAAGGGCACGGGCATGGCAAACATCACTTGATAAACAAAAGAGTTGCTAAAAGGAATGGCTGCTATTAGAATCAACCATGATGGTATGAACAGAGCAGTGGCATCACCGATCTGGTGAGATTAGTCTTCCATTTTGGTGTAAGTTTATTAGTCTTCCATCACAAGCAGGCCCAAGTTTATCTCGACTAAAAATGAAATAGAACAGGCCCAAGTTTCAGAATCAAACTAAGAATGAAACTTATCAAGATAGACACCAACAAATCTTACAACAACCTAATCCAATACAAAATGTGCGAGCAGACAACCTAAACCATGTAACCCCACTGATCAACATAATGTAGCCCCACTCATCAAATCTGTCACTGAGCATCATCAAATCTGTCACTGAGCATTCCTGATACTTTAATTAAACACAACCTAGTGCATCTAACCCCAACCAAAAATAACAAAAATTCCTCATGGCAAGTCAAACCTACACTCCACTAGTACAGTACTACATGGAAACCAAGCTAGGCGCCCAAAATTAAGATCAGAAACACCAATTAGCTACTCCATCTCATACTAAAAGAGCCCTAATCTGCAGAGGGGGGGGGGGAACGGAACGGACCTGGGGGGACGGCGACTCCAAAGGGTGTCGTGGACTGCCTCCTCTTGATCTCGTGGTTCTTTAGGAAGAGGAACCCTAATTAGTGCCACAGAACCATAATCTAATCAATAGGAAGAGGAACAGGAAGGAATCGGCGGATTCATACCTTAGGAGGCCGTCGCCGTCGCTGTCGATGGAGGATTGGGTCGCCGTCGATGGAGGAGAAGGGGATGCCGGCGGCAGAGAGGAGGAGTGGGTCGAGTGGATAATGGAGAGGAGGAGTGGGTCAAGTGGAGAGGAAGAGTGGGTCAAGTGGAGGAGTGGGTCCACTTGTCAGCGAGTTCTGTATTTGATATATTAAAAAGAGTGGCATAGAGTACAAAACCAACAACCTCTTCCTATCCCAGTGGTCGAAACACAGTGAAATAAGCGCACGGTCGTGGGTTTGAGCCCCCGCACGCGCATATTTTTTGGCCACGCGCATATTTTTGGTAGCTTGGGTACAATAGCAAAATGGCTCACTTGTCAGCGAGTGGGTCGAGTGGCCCACTTGTCAGTGAGGTGTGTGCTTGATACTTGACTAGTTTGATATATTCAAAAAGGTTGGCATAGAATGGAAGACTAATAGCCTCGTCCTAGCCCAGTGGTAGAAACATAGTGAAACAAGCGCACGGTCGTGGGTTCGAGTCCCCGCTGGCGCATATTTTTTTTGCTCATAATGAAAATGGGTTCGGTTGAAGCAAAATTCAGTTAAAATAGCATCTTCAGTTCTGACCAAAATTCAGTTAAAACAGTAAGACAACATTCTGACCAAAACAATAAGATCACAATAACTACTAAATGATCACAACAACTACAAGACAACATTCTGACAAAAACTTGAACTAAAGATGTTCAAAAAATCTTCTGTATGATCAAAACAGCAAGCATAACATCTCAATTCTGTATTTTTTTTGCAATCTTTTGCATTACAAGACAACATTTTGACAGCAAGCGTAACAGCTACAATAACATCTCAATTTAGTTCAAAATAGGACCAGGATCATCTCAATTCAGTTCAAAATAGGATCAGGATCATCTCAATTCATTTTGACAACATTTTGACAGCAAGCATAACATCTCGATTTTGCTACAGCCATCAGGATCATCATTTTGCTACAACCATCAGAATCTTCATTTTGCTCCTAGAATCTTCAAGGATTTTTCTACCTGGAGAGAAGATTGATCACATCAGGTCACAAGTCTCATAGATAATGAAACAAAGAACATTAAGTAATAGTATTTACCTTTGCCAATCCATTCGCTACTCATCGTCGTCAATACGAAAACAATGAACTCTATGCCCACTCCTGTTTTCCTCATCATCACTACAATATTGCAGCATAGTATGATCAGTCCAGTTTTCCTCATCCTCGCTCTCATGTTCATCCGCTACCACCTTTCTTCTTTTCTTGATTCCTTCAACTGTTGCAGCACCAACGATCACACGTTCCCGGTTCCTTCGCACTCTGCTTTGCACCGGAACTTCCATAGAGTCATCATCAGCTTGCAACGGAACTTCCATACAGTGATCATCTTGGTATGTTAGTCCACCATCACCGGGGCCCTTTTCCACTTCTGTTTCAGTCACACTCCACAAGTGTCTGTGCTCAAAGTTTTGCACAACTCGCCATTTTCCGTGCAAAAGAGTGTCTGGCAGATAAAACACCATTGTTGCTTGTGTTGTTAGAATAAAGGGATCACTCTTATACCAGCACCTTGCAGTGTTGATGCTTTTGAAGTGGCCATCATATTTGACAAAAGAGTCTCTCTTCTTCTTGCTACCAAGCTCAAACCAGTCACAGCGAAATAAGACAACCGAGCGATGGATGCCTCCACTAGAGTTGTACTGCAACTCTATGATGCTTCTCAACTGACCATAGATGTCAATGATCTCACAATCATGTGACCCCTCAGTGACGATTCCACTATTTTGTGTCTTCCTTTTTTCCTCGCGGTCAACGGTGTGGTACCGGACACCGTCAGCAATGCATGCTGAATACACTCTCACTCGCTTATCCGGTAAGCATGCCAAAGCAAATAGATCGTCACTGACCTGCTTCTCCTCATGCAACTTTCCAATCTGCACAAATAAGCCATTTAGCAAACAATGGTATTTAACAATTGGTGAATAACACAGAAAACATAAAGCATGTGGCTAAAGATCTCACATGATTCTTAAACCACTTAGCAAACCCCTTGGCAACCCTTTTATCAACATGGATATTGCTTTCTTCCTGATTTAACTCTTCCTTGCATTTCCTGCAATGCCAACAAAACATGTGAATTAAAACATTAGGCTGGTGCCAACCCAAGCAAAAAATATATATAATGAGTGCACAAGATATAACATACTCGATATATGGTAGAACCTCGGCGCAATTGCTGAGCACAAACCAAACCATCTTGTCATACTCATCACCAGCCTCCAAGTATTGTGAGGCTCCAAGAAAGTTCACACCATGGTTGAAAACAGAGACATCACCACTTTGCGAATCAGACCGCTCTCTATTTCTGCCCGGCCGGTTCCATCTTGTTTCCACATCGCCAAAGTATCTAGAACAAAAAGTCAAGCACTCGTCAATGACATATGCTTCAGCAATAGAACCTTCAGGTCTTGCCGTGTTTCGCACATAACACTTACAAGTAAGCAACCTTCTTTCAATTGGGTACATCCAACCGTTTTGCACAGGGCCTCTAAGCATTTCCTCTTTTGGTAAGTGCACCGCCAAATGGACCATCACGGTGAAGAAAGCTAGAGGGAAAATCTTCTCGAGCTTGTAAAGAATAATTGGGATTTCTTTTTCAAGTCTTTCCAGATGATTAACTTGAGTGTTTTTAAAGACAGTTCTCTAAAGATATTTCCCAGCTCAGCAACCGCTTCATATATATCCTTGTCCATTATTCCTCGGAGGCCCGCTGGTAAAATCCTTTGGAGGAGGATGTGACAATCATGAGTTTTCAGTACTGAAAGCTTGAATCCGTCAGAAGTAACACACTTTGCTTAGCTAGCAGCATAACCATCTAGAAATTTCACCGCTCTTAGGAATTCACAGAATGCAAGCTTTTGTTCTTTACTCATTGTATACCATCCTCGTGGCATTTCAAATGAATCTTCATCTTCATTGTGCTATAGATGCAAATCTTCTCTTATGCCCATGTCCTCCAAATCAAGCCTAGAACTAACCGTGTCCTTTGTCTTCCCTTCAATGTCCAGAAACGTCCCTAGCAGATTCTCGCATATGTTTTTCTCAATGTGCATTACATCGAGATTATGCCTTAATTTCAGATCAGCCCAGTATGGCAGGTCCCACAAACAAGACCTCCGGTCCCAACATTGACCCTCCTCACGCTTTCTTTTCTTCGCCAGCTTTCCTGGTCTCACATCTTTCACCTTTTCAAGTTGCTGCTCCAGCTCCTCTTTAGTGAATTCAGCTGGCTTGTCACGGGTTTCATTCTCACCATTAAAATCTTTGCTTCTTCCCTAGTGATGGTTTCGGGGAAGAAAGCGGTGGTGCCCAATATAGCAGATCTTGCTCCTTATTCTCTTTGAGCAAGGGTCTTTGTCACAATGGACACAAGCACGATAACCCGCTGTGATCCTCCTGCATGAGTGTGCAGAGCGGGAAATCATGGATGGACCATATGATTGCAGCACGTAGATTGAACTTTTCTTCCGGACTCAAGGCATCGTATGTAGGTACACCAGTCCGAGCTAGAGCAGTTCTTTCTGAGGGCTCCATAAAGACATCAAAATCCTTTCACGGAGACTCGGACCCGGGATAAGCAATGACATCATGAAGTTGGACTGATCCATGAATGCCCATGGTGGCAGGTTGTACGGCACCACAAAACTGGCCACATGCTATAAGACGTGCTCATGTTCCCAAGCGGATTAAACCCATCTGTGGCAATGCCAAGTTTTATGTTCCCTGGATCTGTAGCAAAATCTATATGTATACGGTCAAACTCTTTCCATGCCTCTCTGTCCGCTGGATGGCTCAGCTCATTGTCCACAGGTTGCCGCTTCAGCTTGTGCCACTATACCTCACGCGATGATTTATTCGAGATGAACATCCGCTGCAGCCTAGGTATCAAGGGAAAGTGCCTCGATACCTTCTCGGTATTGACTTCTTCCCATCAAGCATCTTTCCACCTAGATGCATTGCATTACGGACAGTTGTCATGCTTTTCTAAATCCTTCCAAACAAGACACGCTTATTTGGGCACACATGTATTGACACATAACCTAACCCCAGCCTCATGGATTATGCTCAATGCTTCATCATAAGATCTAGGAACACAACTATCAGGGAATTGCAAGCTCAAAAGACGGAGTATTGCGTTGAATGCGGCATTGCTAATCCGGTAGAAAGACTTGATGTGGAGTAACTTCACGGTTAAGGTAAATCTTAAAAATTTACCCCCTTCATGAGCTGCGCGCTTCGCCTCCTCTAACACCTCAGCAAACAACGACTTCTGTCCATCAGCACGATCTTCAGCATCGTACAAATCCTTCAATAGGTCAGGAATCCTATCATCTTCATGCCCATCCTCTTCCTCCAAAACAGCATTATCTCACAAAACCTTTTCCATGAAATCAATGCCAGCATCACCACCACCCATCATATGAGGGGCCTCTGTATCAGCTTCAAAATGTTGAGGTTGACTCTCCAAAGGTTCTCCATGATATATCCATCTATCATATGTTCTGGACATCCCATTAAGAAGCAGATGATCTTCCACTCTTCCTTGAGCCATTCTTGGACGGTTGAGGCATTCGCAGCATGGACAAAGATTGTGAGCATCGTTGGCAAAATTTTCCCGAACAAATGCCATGAAATCATCAACTCCTTTCATATGTTCTTTCGAAAACTTTCTAACTCCTTTTCTAATCCAGCTTCGTCCATCTCGCTAAAGACAACAAATTGTTGCAACTTAGCAAATCAATCTAAGTGCATCAACATTAATTAATGAAAATGGATGGAAGTAATGGAAGCTAAAATTCCAGAAAATTTTATATGCTAATTGCCTAACCACAACATTGAAACAAACCAAACTATAAATCAAACAAACACTGAAATTGGCATGAATTTATGTTGCAGAGAAGGCTAACTTAAATTAAACCAAACTAGCTAGCTAGCTCCTAACAAATACTATGTTGTTTTTATCAATTACAATTACAATTATCCTAACAATCTGTAGACAAACAATTGAAAACAAAGGCCTTGTTTCTGGCCTTGATAAATGAGAGGGGTTAACAGATATTGGCAGGGAATAAATCCCATCTAGCTGAAATTCCCCCCAAATCATAACCGAACAAGGCCTGAACAATTCTTAACAAACAAGATGAAGAACTCCCGATAGTACGTCAAGAAAATTCATCTATGCAATATCTACCAAACAAGCAAGCTATCTCCTAATTCCTAACAGTGCATCAACAAAATTCATCTATGCTGAAGAACATCTGACAAAATTCATCAACAAAATTCATCTATGCTCGTGACGAGGTGCAGATAGTGAGAGAGGAGAGGGGAAGAGGAGAGGGTGCATAGCGGAGGTGTGCTTGCGCCGTGGCGAGTCCCCCATTCTCGGCGAGCCTCTCCTTGCGTGGGTGTCGTTCTCGCGCCCCCACCACCTCACAGTGGCCCACGCCCCTCTTGGTCGCCTGCAGCCAGCCCCGCCTCCACACCCGCCGGTTGCTTCCAGTGCTGCCCCCGTTGCTGCTGCCCCCACCTGGGACAAGGCGAGCGGCGAGGCCGTGGGCGAGGTCACTGCAGCGAGGCTGTTCCTGCCCCGCCTCACCACCGCCGGTCGCCCGCCTCGCTGGTCGCCGCCCGCCCGGCCCCGCCCTCGTCCTTGGCCCGCCCTCGTCCGCCGAACACGCCCTGCCTGCAGCCGCCGCCACCTGGTGGAAGACCTAGAAATTTTGGCTAAGTGTTGGCTCTGCCCAGCCCCCGCCACCTGGTCGGAACAGGTCCCACTTGTCAATACTTAGATTTGGCGCTATAATATAATATACAGAGCCATTCCGCTAGATGGACAACAATCCCTCTCTAGCCCAGTGGTAGCGAACAAGTTAAACAGCGCGAGGTCGTGGGTTCGAGTCCCGCCTCGCACATCTTTTTTACTAAAAAATTTAGGGCCTGTCAAGTGGGTCCCTCCTGTAAACGAGCTCTTGTTGAATATACACATGTAAGCGACAATGACAACTAAGCAATCCACATAGGCGAGACTGCTGAGGTGGCCGCCTAATCATACAACTGCATTAAAACTCAAGTGTAACGACCATTAATATTGGTCGTAATTTGTTAGAAATGAGGCATGAACCTGGGTTGTCTGCTTTATGACCATTTCCTCTAATGAAATTGTGACCTTTCTGACCAGAATGGTCGTTATGGGTTAGGGTTTGGAGCCCCCTGAACAGCTTTTGACCAATTGGTCTAAAATGGTCATAAATTTATGACCAATTCTTCCAGGCTCACTGACGGAAGGTCACTAGTTGACATATTTCTTGTTGTGCCGGTGGACCCCCGGGACCCTTCCGGTGGTCCCGGTACAATATCGGTGACCCCCGAAACTTTCCCGGTGGCCGAAACTGGACTTCCTATATACAATTCTTCACCTACGGACCATTCTGGAACTCCTATTGACATCCGGGATCTCATCCGGGACTCCGAACAACTTTCGGGTTACCGCATACTAATATCTCTACAACCCTAGCGTCACCGAACCTTAAGTGTGTAGACCCTTCGGGTTTGGGAATCATGCAGACATGACCGAGACAGCTCTCCGGCCAATAACCAATAGCGGGATCTGGATACCCATGTTGGCTCCCACATGTTCCACGATGATCTCATCGAATGAACCACGATGTCGAGGATTCAAGTAATCCCGTATACAATTCCCTTTGTCAATCGGTACGTTACTTGCCCGAGATTCGATCGTCGGTATCCCAATACCTCGTTCAATCTCGTTACCGGCAAGTCACTTTACTCCTACCGTAATACATGATCCCGTGACCAACCACTTGGTCACATTGAGCTCATTATGATGATGCATTACCGAGTGGGCCCAGAGATATCTCTCCGTCATACGGAGTGACAAATCCCAGTCTCGATCCGTGTCAACCCAACAGATACTTTCGGGGATACCTGTAGTATACCTTTATAGTCACCCAGTTATGTTGTGACGTTTGGTACACCCAAATCACTCCTACGGCATCCGGGAGTTACACGATCTCATGGTCTAAGTAAATGATACTTGACATTGGAAAAGCTCTAGCAAACGAACTACACGATCTTGTGCTATGCTTAGGATTGGGTCTTGTCCGTCACATCATTCTCCTAATGATATGATCCCGTTATCAATGACATCCAATGTCCATAGTCAGGAAACCATGACTATCTGTTGATCAACGAGCTAGTCAACTAGAGGCTCACTAGGGACATGTTGTGGTCTATGTATTCACACATGTATTAGGATTTCCGGATAACACAATTATAGCATGAATAATAGACAATTATCATGAACAAGGAAATATAATAATAATCATTTTATTATTGCCTCTAGGGCATATTTCCAACAGTCTCCCACTTGCACTAGAGTCAATAATCTAGTTACTTGTGATGAATCGAACACCCATAGAGGTTTAGTCAATGGATCTGCGACATTCAGATCCGTATGCACTTTACAAATATCTATGTCTCCATCTTGAACATTTTCATGAATGGAGTTGAAGCGACGCTTGATGTGCCTGGTCTTCTTGTGAAACCTGGGCTCCTTGGCAAGGGCAATAGCTCCAGTGTTGTCACAGAAGAGAGTGATCGGCCCCGACGCATTGGGTATGACTCCTAGGTCGGTGATGAGCTCCTTCATTGCTTCATGCGCTGCCTCCGAGGCTGCCATGTACTCCGCTTCACATGTAGATCCCGCCATGACGCTTTTCTTGCAACTGCACCAGCTTACTGCCCCACCATTCAAAATATACACGTATCTGGTTTGTGACTTAGAGTCATCCAGATCTGTGTCGAAGCTAGCGTCGACGTAACCCTTTACGACGAGCTCTTCGTCACCTCCATAACCGAAAAACATATCCTTAGTCCTTTTTAGGTACTTCAGGATATTCTTGACCGCTGTCCAGTGTTCCATGCCAGGATTACTTTGGTACCTTCCTACCAAACTTACGGCAAGGTTTACATCAGGTCTGGTACACAGCATGGCATACATAATAGACCCTATAGCCGAGGCATAGGGGATGACACTCATCTTTTCTCTATCTTCTGTCGTGGTCGGGCATTGGGCCGAGCTCAATTTCACACCTTGCAACACAGGCAAGAACCCCTTCTTGGACTGATCCATATTGAACTTCTTCAATATCTTATCAAGGTATGTGCTTTGTGAAAGACCTATGAGGCGTCTCGATCTATCCCTATAGATCTTGATGCCTAATATGTAAGCAGCTTCTCCAAGGTCCTTCATTGAAAAACACTTATTCAAGTAGGCCTTTATGCTGTCCGAAAGTTCTATATCATTTCCCTTCAAAAGTATGTCATCTACTTATAATATGAGAAATGCTACAGAGCTCCCACTCACTTTCTTGTAAACACAGGCTTCTCCATAAGTCTGCATAAACCCAAACGCTTTGATCATCTCATCAAAGCGAATGTTCCAACTCCGAGATGCTTGCACCAGCCCATAAATGGATCGCTGGAGCTTGCATACCTTGTTAGCATTCTCAGGATCGACAAAACCTTCCGGCTGCATCATATACAGTTCTTCCTTAAGATAGTCGTTAAGGAATGCCGTTTTGTCGTCCATTTGCCATATCTCATAATCATAGTATGCGGCAATTGCTAACATGATTCGGACGGACTTCAGCTTTGCTACGGGTGAGAAAGTCTCATCGTAGTCAACCCCTTGAACTTGCCGATAACCCTTAGCGACAAGTCGAGCTTTATAGATGGTAACATTACCATCCGCGTCCGTCTTCTTCTTAAAGATCCATTTGTTTTCTATCGCTCGCCGATCATCGGGCAAGTCTGTCAAAGTCCACGCTTTGTTTTCATACATGGATCCTATCTCGGATTGCATGGCTTCAAGCCATCTGTTGGAATCTGGGCCCGCCATCGCTTCTTCATAGTTCGAAGGTTCACCGTTGTCTAACAACATGATTTACAGGACAGGGTTGCCATACCACTCTGCTGTGGAATGTGTCCTTGTGGACCTAGGAAGTTCAGTAGTAACTTGATCCGAAGTACCTTGATCATCATCATTAGTTTCCTCTCTAGTCGGTGCAGGCACCACAGGAACATCTTCCTGAGCTGCGCTACTTACCGGTTCAAGAGGTAGTACTTCATCAAGTTCCACTTTCCTCCCACTTACTTCTTTCGAGAGAAACTCTTTCTCCAGAAAGGACCCGTTCTTGGCAACAAAGATCTTGCCTTCGAATCTAAGGTAGAAGGTATACCCAATGGTTTCCTTAGGGTATCCTATGAAGACGCATTTTTCCGATTTGGGTTCGAGCTTTTCAGGTTGAAGTTTCTTGACATAAGCATCGCATCCCCAAACTTTTAGAAACGACAGCTTAGGTTTCTTCCCAAACCATAATTCATACGGTGTCATCTCAACGGATTTAGATGGTGCCCTATTTAAAGTGAATGTAGCTGTCTCTAAAGCGTATCCCCGAAATGATAGCGGTAAATCGGTATGAGACATCATAGACCGCACCATATCCAATAAAGTGCGATTACGATGTTCGGATACACCGTTACGCTGAGGTGTTCCAGGCAGCGTGAGTTGTGAAACAATTCCACATTTCCTTAAGTGTGTACCAAATTCGCGACTTAAATATTCTCCTCCACGATCTGATTGTAAGAAATTTATTTTTCGGTCACGTTGATTCTCTACCTCATTCTGAAATTCCTTGAACTTTTCAGAGGTCTCAGACTTGTGTTTCATCAAGTAGACATACCCATATCTACTTAAGTCATCAGTGAGAGTGAGAACATAACGATAGCCACCGCGAGCCTCAACGCTCATTGGACCGCACACATCAGTATGTATAATTTCCAATAAGTTGGTTGCTCGCTCCATTGTTCCAGAGAACGGAGTCTTGGTCATTTTACCCATAGGCATGGTTCGCACGTGTCAAATGATTCGAAATCAAGAGACTCCAAAAGTCCATCTATATGGAGCTTCTTCATGCGTTTGACACCAATGTGACCAAGGCGGCAGTGCCACAGATATGTGGGACTATCATTATCAATCTTACATCTTTTGGTATTCACACTATGAATATGTGTAACATCACGTTCGAGATTCATTAAGAATAAACCATTGACCAGCGGGGCATGACCATAAAACATATCTCTCATATAAATAGAACAACCATTATTCTCGGATTTAAATGAGTAGCCATCTCGTATTAAACGAAATCCAGATACAATGTTCATGCTCAAAGCTGGCACTAAATAACAATTATTGAGGTTTAAAACTAATCCCGTAGGTAAATGTAGAGGTAGCGTACCGACGGCGATCACATCGACCTTGGAACCATTCCCGACGCGCATCGTCACCTCATCCTTCGCCAGTCTCCGCTTATTCCGCAGCTCCTGTTTTGAGTTACAAGTATGAGCAATCGCACCGGTATCAAATACCCAGGAGCTACTACGAGTACTGGTAAGGTACACATCAATTACATTATATCACATATACCTTTAGTGTTGCCGGCCTTCTTGTCCGCTAAGTATTTGGGGCAGTTCTGCTTCCAGTGTCCGCTTCCCTTGCAATAAAATCACTCAGTCTCGTGTTTGGGTCCATTCTTTGGCTTCTTCCCGCAAGCGGCTTCTGGTAGCGGCAACTCCTTGCCGTCCTTCTTGAAGTTTTTCTTACCCTTGCCTTTCTTGAAACTAGTGGTTTTATTGACCATCAACACTTGATGTTCCTTTTTTATTTCCACCTCCACTGATTTCAGCATTGAAAATACTTTAGGAATAGTTTTCACCATCCCCTGCATATTGTAGTTCATCACAAAGCTCTTGTAACTAGGTGGGAGCGACTGAAGGATTCTGTCAATGACCGCCTCGTCCGGGAGGTTAATGTTCAGCTGGGACAAGCGGTTGTGCAACCCAGACATTTTGAGTATGTGCTCACTGACAGAACTGTTTTCCTCCATCTTACAACTGTAGATCTTGTCGGAGACTTCATATCTCTCGACCCGGGCATGAGCTTGGAAAACCATTTTCAGCTCTTCGTACATCTCATATGCTCCGTGTTTCTCAAATCGCTTTTGGAGCCCCGGTTCTAAGCTGTAAAGCATGCCGCACTGAACGAGGGAGTAATCATCAGCACACGACTGCCAAGCGTTCATAACGTCTTGGTTCTCTGCGATGGTTGCTTCACCTAGCGGTGCTTCTAGGACATATGCTTTCTTGGCAGCTATGAGGATGATCCTCACGTTCCGGACCCAGTCCGTATAGTTGCTGCCATCCTCTTTCAGCTTGGTTTTCTCTAGGAATGCGTTGAAGTTGAGGTTGACATGAGCCTGGGCCATTTGACCTACAAGACATTTTGCAAAGGGTTTAGACTAAGTTCATGATAATTAAGTTCATCTAATCAAATTATTTAAGGAACTCCCACTCAGATTAGACATCCCTCTAGTCATCTAAGTGATACATGATCCGAGTCAACTAGGCCATGTCCGATCATCACGTGAGATGGACTAGTCATCATCGGTGAACATCTCCATGTTGATCGTATCTTCTATACGACTCATGTTCGACCTTTCGGTCTCTTGTGTTCGGAGGCCATGTCTGTACATGCTAGGCTCGTCAAGTCAACCTAAGTGTTTATGCATGTGTAAATCTGTCTTACACCCATTGTATGTGAACGTTAGAATCTATCACACCCGATCATCACGTGGTGCTTCGAAACAACGAACTTTCGCAACGGTGCACAGCTTGGGGGAACACTTTCTTGAAATTTTTATGAGGGATCATCTTGTTTACTACCGTAGTTCTAAGCAAATAAGCGTTGTGTCTATCTCACTGTTGGACGGTTGCTCTCTGAGGTAGAACTGCCCCGAGGTACGAAGGACATCTTGATGGATGATTTCTGCAAACTCTGACTGGATGCGAAAGAATTCTTGTCGAAGGTCCGCATCCTGGATTGCCGCCAAGCTTGCGGCCCAATCTTTGACATTTTTTGGTAGCAGAAGGTGATTATGGTCCCGTACGATCGCCCTCATGTGATGGAGGGCGTAGTAGGTGTTGGGAATATTACTACTGGGCGTAAACCGCCCTATCTGGGCCGGGTTAACTTCATTAGTAGTTCAACAGGTGTAAAAGCCCAAGAGGCATGAAAGTAAGGGCCCAAGGCCTATAGTCGGTTTAGAACCTGTAGCCGTAAACCGGCCTGATATGTAAACTTGTATTGTAAGTTAGGAATAGAGAGAGACCAACCCAGATACGAATATGAACCGGAGATTGGGACTCTCTGGAACCGACGGGCGTCACCCGTGTATATAAGGGGACGACCCGGGGCGGTTCAAGGGACAGAGAACAACAACTCGAGGCCTAGGCGAGGCTTATTTGCTCCCTAGTCATCAAGACCACATCAATCCCATCACAAACTAGACGTAGGCTTTTACCTTCATCGAAGGGGCCGAACTAGTATAACTCTTGTGTCTTTGCGTCCGCTTTAACCCCTTCAAGTTAGCCCGTAGCGATGGCTCCACGACTAAGTCCTTTCATGAGGACATCTACCGTGACAAAACCACGACAGTTGGCGCCCACCGTGGGGCTATCGCACGATGGTTTGATGATCTTGGAGGGCAAGTTCGAAGGACTCGAAGGCTACGCTGTGGGCCGGATGACCAAGAGTCGTCGCGGCAAGCTCTACATCGACGATGCAGGCTGGGGCCCCGAGGCCGGCTCGATTGAGTGCGGGTACCGGGTCCCCTTTGGTGGCATACACGTTTTCATCGGCAAGATCGGTGAGCCAGGGCCTGAGCCGGACATCTGCACCGACCTCGTCGAGACGGCTCAGCGTGCGAGACCCGCCCAGGTTAAACCGGTCGTGAAGCGTGTCTCTGTGGGAGTCATCCACGGAGGAAGCTATGAGGGCGGACCAGAATCTGGTGGCGAAACAGTTGTCTACTCTGACGACGAGTCGTCGACCGGAGAAACTGAATCTCTATATCAGCTACAAGATGGCCGGATTGGGGGCTGTTCCGATGGTGACAGTATTCCGGACCCCTCTGATCTGCCCAACCGGGTTGGAATATTCATGGCCGGTACACAAGCGGTGCTTCACTCTACGACCGCCGCGACAATGGTTGCCGGTTCAACAGCGGCGACGGCTGCCGGGGCAGGAGGCCCTGTGCGCCCGCCGGCTCAGGTTTTATCAGACCTATTCGATGCGTTGGCTGTGCTCATGGCAGAGGTTAACCCGGTGGACCAGGATGCTCATAACGCGGAGATTGCGAAGGTGAAGGAACAAATCACTCAGGCTAAAGCGGATCTGGCAGCTGCAGATGCCAGGATGACGGCAGAGCGGGCCGCTTTAGATGCGCAGGCTCATAGGCTCATGCTGGATCAGAGCGCGTCGCATGAAGTCATGAAAAGGAAATACAGATCCCGTTTGCCTTCAGTCTTCGAGGGAAGAGATCGCTTCAACACCCCCGGAGCGGGAACCAGTAATCCGCCGGTGGTAAACCGGGCGGAAGCACCTGGGACGGGCGCGCCGGTTCAGCCCCGCGTAATAGATCTACCTCGCCATAACGCCAGTACGCCTCAGGCTGTGCCAAACACCCCCAGGTCACTACTCCAACCCGATGGATAACCTTGTTGCAGTTGCGGCACGACTGGAGGCTATTCCAATTGTAGGCGATTCACCACAGGCAGTAGAGACGCGCCGGGTCAAGGAGCTCCTTAGGACAGCTTTGGTCCAACAGGAAGCATATTCATACAGCTGCGACCGAATCCACTCTACCCCCCGCCCAAGCCGGAGCTATATCAGGCACGTGGATGAACCGGCCGTATCAAGTAATGCACGGCGTGGTGCGCCCCGTGGCAACAACCCGGCAGGTGGTGTCGATAACGCCCAGGAGGTGGTGGACCGGGCCCGAGCGTGCAGGGAGGCCGAGTTAGCAGCACATCATCAGGCTTATCCGCTTACGCCGGTTCGTCCGACCATCTCGATCGAGCCTGGGGTTACCTCTAGTTCCTTGGGGGTGCCTTGCCTCGTCCCCGCTTTACGCAATGTGCGCTTGCCCAAGGATTTCAAGGGTCCGTGCAAGGTGCCAAATTACACCGCCGATTTGGCTCCAGAAGCATGGATAGAGAGTTATGAGATGGCCATGGAGATGCTGGATGTGGATGAGGCCGCATGTGCAAAGTACTTCACCATGATGCTCGAAGGCACGGCCCGTACTTGGTTGAAGAGCTTGCCACCCAACTCTATCAATTCATGGGCCCAGTTGCGGACCCGGTTTATCCAGAATTTCAAAGATACCTGTAAGCAGCCCATGTCCGTGGTGGACTTGGCGGCTTGTGTTCAGGGGGAAGGCGAGTCAACAACCCATTGGGTACGCCGCGTTTCGGAAATCTTGCACTCGTCAGACCGGATCAACGCTGACTCTGCGATCTTGACCCTAGAGGGCAATTGCCGGTTTAAGCCTTTGAAGTTGAAGATGGGGCGTATGAAGCGGTTTTGTAATGACATGTGCACTCTCATGGGCGCTTTAGTGAAGTATGTTGATTCTGATAGTACCAAGGATCCCGAGTCTGATGATGACGAGACAGGGAAGGGAAAGAAGAACAGCAACTCCAAAGGCCAGCAACATCACTCGGCAGGTAATGGTGGAGGCAAGCGTAAAGCGAATGGCAACATGGACTTCGTAGCCAATACCAACGCGCAGGACAAAGGCCAGCGGCGCAAGGGTAAACAGCCGAATCGAGGTGGAGCGCCTAATCCCAATCCGGACCGCTTGAACTATCTGTTGAATCAGCCCTGTCCGAAGCATGGGACAAAGGAGGCGCCAGCAAATCACCTCTGGAAGGATTGTTACATTATGCAGGAGTTCAAGAGTTCTAATGCTTTCCGGTATGATCAAGGCTCCGGCGGCGGTTCAGGATCCGGGCCGGGTTACGGTGGAGGAAATTCCGGTTCAGGATTTAATGGTAATCCGGGCGGACATAACAATCAGAACTATCAGAATAACCAAGGTGGTTACAATAGGCAGCAGCAACAGTCGGGTTATCAGAGCAACCCAAAGAATTTGAATAGTGGGCAGTACCATGTCTTCACCACTAGCTTAGACAAGCGAGACCGGAAGCTTCAGAAGCGGGGTAGTCAACGCTGTTGAACCGGCCGTGCCTCATTTCCTACGCTGGTCAGAGCAGCCCATTGTATGGAGTAGAGAGGATCATCCTCCCCGAGTTGACAATCCGGGTCAGCTAGCCCTGGTGGTGGCACCTCAGGTGGGAGGTTATAAGTTCACCAAGGTACTTATGGATGGAGGGAGCAGCATCAACATCCTGTACTATGAGACCTTCCGTCGTATGGGGTTAACAGATAAACATCTCAAACCGTCCAATACAGTGTTCCATGGTGTGGTACCTGGCAAGTCAGCATATCCGGTTGGTAAAATAGCTCTGGAGGTGGCCTTTGGAGATGAATATGACTCCAGATCAGAAACATTGACGTTTGAAGTGGTGAAAATCCAAAGTCCATATCACGCCCTGTTTGGGCGGCCGGCTTATGCCAAGTTCATGGCACGACCTTGTTATATCTATTTGCAGCTCAAGATGCCGGGTCACAAGGGGACAATAACGGTTCATGGGAGCCGCAAGATCGCTTTGGAATGTGAAGAAGGTGATGCGGCTTACGCAGAGTCGGTTTGTGCCACCGAGGAGCTGAAGTATTATAAGGACAATGTTGATCCGAGGATATGACTCCGTTAAAGAAGCCAACTACAGAGCATGATCCGGCCCTGAAATTCAAATCGGCAACTGAGACTAAGCTTGTTGACTTCGTGCCTGGCGATTCGTCCAAGCAGTTCAGTATCATTGCCAACATGGATCCGAAATAGGAAAGCGCGCTCATCGAGTTCATCCGTGAGAATCGGGACATTTTTGCATGGAAGCCTTCTGACATGCCAGGTGTACCGAGGGAACTCGCTGAGCACACTCTTAATGTTGATCCCAGGTACAAACCGGTGAAGCAGTTTCTCCGCCGGTTTAACGAGGAAAGGCGTAAGGCCATTGGAGAGGAAGTGGCCAGGCTCTTAGCAGCTGGCTTTATCGTTGAAGTTTTCCATCCAGAGTGGCTTGCTAATCCGGTGCTGGTTCTTAAGAAAAATGGCACTTGGCGCATGTGTGTGGATTACACAGATCTTAACAAGGCTTGTCCAGCAGATCCTTTTGCCCTCCCCCGCATTGACCAGATTATTGATGCCACTGTGGGTTGTGAGCGTTTGAGCTTTTTGGATGCGTACTCTGGGTATCATCAGATCAAGATGGCAGTTAAGGACCAGGAGAAGACGGTGTTTATCACCCCCTTTGGAGTCTTCTGCTATGTGTCTATGCCTTTTGGGCTCAAGAGCACCCAAGCAACTTATCAACGCTGTGTACAGAATTGCCTGCATAAACAGATCGGCCGTAATGTGCACGCCTATGTGGATGATATTGTGGTCAAGTCAAGGGAGAAGGAAACACTGATTGACGATTTGAAGGAAACCTTTGACAACCTGCAGGTTTACAAGATGATGCTCAACCCAGCCAAATGTGTCTTTGGTGTTCTGGCAGGCAAGTTATTGGGTTTTCTCGTGTCCAACAGGGGAATTGAAGCTAATCCAGAGAAGATTACGGCTATCACATCCCTGGCTAAGCCGACGTGTATTAACGATGTCCAGCGTCTGGCAGGCCGGATTGCCGCGCTGAGCCGGTTTATCAGCCGCCTCGGAGAGAAGGCCATCCCTTTGTACAAGATGCTGAAGAAGACATATCAGTTTGTCTGGAGTCTAGCCGCCGATGAAGCGTTGGAGGACTTAAAGCGGCAATTGGCCAACCCGCCTGTGCTCGCCGCTCCCATCGACAAGGAGCCGCTTCTGCTATATGTTGCTGCTAACGCCAGGGCGGTCAGCGTGGCCATTGTGGTAGAGCGGAAGGAGGCAGGGAAGGAGCATCTGGTTCAACGTCCGGTTTATTATATCAGCGAGGTGCTTATTGAATCTAAGCAAAGGTATCCGCATTGGCAGAATCTGGTGTATGGAGTTTTTATAGCAAGCCGGAAGCCGAAGCAGTATTTCCAAGGGCACCCCATCACGGTGGTCAGTTCAGCTCCCTTAGGTGATATCATACAGAACCGGGAAGCGACTGGCCGGATTGCCAAGTGGGCTATAGAGCTTGGGTCGCATGGTTTGAAGTACGTGCCTCGGACGGCGGTGAAGTCTCAAGCACTTGTGGATTTCATTAATGATTGGACGGAGTTGCAAGCGCCTGAAGAAAAGCCAGATCATACATATTGGACCATCCATTTTGACGGATCCAGGCAGTTGGAGGGCTCGGGGGCTGGAGTCGTATTAACTTCCCCACGAGGTGACAAGTTTTGTTACGTTCTCCGCTTAATGTTCCCTTGTACTAACAATGCAGCTGAGTATGAAGCCTTGCTCCATGGTCTTCGGATGGCTAAGGAGATGAATCTAAGCCGGGTTAAGTGCTTCGGTGACTCGGACCTAGTGGCTCAACAGGTGTCTGGCACTTGGGATTCAAAGGACCCACTCATATCTGCATATCGTCGTGAGGTGGATATTGTCGCAGGTCATTTCAAGGGCTATCAGGTGGACCACGTGGACCGTCGGAAGAATGAAGCGGCGGACGCTTTAAGCCGGTTGGGCTCTCAACGCAAACCGGTCCCGCCCAATGTTTTTCTGGACTTGCTGCACAACCCGTCATTCAAGATCCCTGGTGAAGCGGATTTGGCTATTCCTGATCCGGAGGCTCAATTGGTGGCAGCTCTGCACGTCACTCCAGATTGGACGCTTCCTTATCTGGCATACATGAACCGGGGCGAGTTACCAGAAGATGAGACGTTGGACCGGCAGATAGTTCGGCGATCTAAGTCTATGACCATTGTTAATGGCGAATTGCATCATTGCAGTGTTTCAGGGGCATTTCAACGCTGTGTGTCCCCTGAGGAAGGCTGTGAAATATTGCGTGAGATCCACGAAGGAGATTGTGGTCACCACGCCGGTTCAAAATCCTTGGTGGCTAAAGCGTTCCGCCACGGTTTCTATTGGTTGACTGCCCATGCTGATGCGGAAGATCTGGTCAGATGATGTGATGGTTGCCAAAAGTTTTCCAGACGTGCTCATGTACCGGCCCAAGAATTGAGGATGATTCCAATTACTTGGCCGTTTGCGACTTGGGGGCTGGATATGGTTGGACCTTTTAAAAGGTCCAAGGACAAAAAGACCCACCTCTTGGTGGCGGTTGACAAATTTACAAAGTGGGTGGAGGCAGAACCTGTTAGCAAGTGTGACGTGGCTATGGCGGTTCAGTTCATCAAAAAGGTGATTTTCCGGTTTGGCTTTCCACACAGTATCATCACAGATAATGGTACCAATTTGTCCAAAGGTGCCATGAAAGAGTTCTGCGAACGTGAGCACATCCGGTTTGGCGTTTCTTCAGTAGCCCACCCACAGTCTAATGGTCAAGCGGAAAAAGCTAATCAAGAGATCTTGAGAGGCATCAAGCCCCGGCTTATGGTCCCTTTGCAGAGGACACCGGGTTGTTGGGTAGAGGAGCTACCGTCTGTGTTATGGAGCATCAACACTACGCCTAACAGATCCACAGGATACACGCCGTTCTTTATGGTTTATGGAGCGGAGGCGGTTCTCCCAAGTGACATCCGTCATGACTCACCTCGTGTGGCAGCTTATGTTGAAGCAGACAATGAGACGGCACGGCAGGACGCTTTGGATCGGCTGGATGAAGAGCGTGACATAGCAGCTGCCCGCTCGGCGACTTACCAACAAGATCTTCATCGTTACCATAGTCACCGGGTCAGAACCAGACCATTTCAAGAAGGAGATTTGGTGCTTCGGCTAATCCAAGACCAGACTGATATGCACAAGCTGTCCCCACCTTGGGAGGGACCTTTCGTGGTCAACAAGAATCTGCACAACGGCTCGTACTATCTGATCGATATTCGAGAGCATAAGGACTCACGCACGTCAGAGGAGGAGACCAACAGGCCGTGGAACATAGCTCATCTTCGGCCTTATTATACCTGAGCCATCGGCTCTACTTATGTACATATTATGACAGTGTATATATTATGAATAAAGTAATAAACCGGAGCCTCGGCTAAAGCGGGGTATCTGTTCTGTTACATCATGTGTGGTTACATGGAGTTGTTCTATCTTAAAGCGGCCTCCGGTTTACCCCCTGAGTTTGCTTTCTAAAAAGCTTTATGATATCATTTGGGGGCTTGGTCGTGTCCGAGCCAATGCAACACCTTTTGATAGGCGAAAGCCACCAGATCACTTGGGGACATGGTCAAGTCTGAACCAGTCACGCTTCTTGATCGGCCTAAGGCCATAGAGTCACTTGGGGGCTTGGTCGAACCCGAACCATTGCCACGCCACTTGATCGGCTTAATGCCACGGTTTCAGTTGGGGACCTGGCTGACTTGAACCATGGCTACACCTTATAGGGAGCTTGGTCGTGTCCGACCATGGTAACACCATCTGATCGGCTCAGTAAAGCCTTATTTTTTGCAAACGGTTTATCATTGCCTTTGCTTCCATGTTTTTTCATAACTATTATTTGATTTTTGTTGCGTTTCTTAAACCGACAACATTTGTAAACCGGTTCCAAAACTGTCAGTTGACGGAATTCGGTCAATTTTTTAATCCAGAGATAATTTCACCGGTTTGATGTTTTTCTGTTAACATCCTATTATGGAGTAACAGGAGGCTTATCATGACCCGGCACGGTTTACGTGATAAACCGGCATTATAAATAACAGGAGCTGTTTTCTCCTTTGACGGTAAGGGTTTATACAACCTCCGCTTCAAGATTGGCTAAGCCAACTTTATGCCCAGCGATGGCAGGTATTTTGTATCATAAATTTTGATTATATACCTTAATATTTCATTTCATATTTATATGAACGTCACAAGACCGGCTGGCGGCACAAACTGCCGTGGCGGTTTAAGATTTTGTGACTGCAGGCAGTATAAGATTGAAAATTTCGATCATTCAAGTAAGAGTATCAGCACCTATGCACGAAGGCATATTCAAAGCAAGAGTGTTGGCTATCCTATTACAAGGCAACATGGTGCCCAAATAAGATCATTGTTTCTTGGCGGAATGCAATGAATATGCTTGCTCACCGCCCCGGTCTGATGGTTGTGGGTCGTCCTGCGCCGCTTCAGCTTCTTCATCTCTACCCAGCTGCTGGAAGTCAACAGTGGTCCAGTCGATTTCCATTAAAGCTTGAAAGAAAGCCTCCTCATGGATCAGGGAAGTTGGGTCAATATTAGGAGCGTAAGTATGCTTACGGATCGGAGGAATCAGGTTCTCCGCTTCAGGAATAGGTGCAGCTACTCGCTTGTTCTGATCGTCATACTGAGCTTGATAATGCGACAAGTTTGCCTCTTCAGCTAATTGGCAAGCCAGAGGGCGCACTGCCCGGTTTATCGCTCTCAGGTCATCTTCGTTGAACTCTGAGCCGTCTTCCTTCAGACTGGGATAGCCCTGAGCCGCTTCAACGGGATCGAAATCTGGCACCCATGCTTTGGCCCGGATTAAGGCGTTGATGGCGCCGGTTCGAGCAGCAGATTTCTTCAGCTGTTCAATCCGGGCAGGAAGCATGGACAACCTCCTAAGAGTATCTTGAATTAAGGAAGGTGCTGGATTGTTATGTGATGCAGTGGAGATGATCCGCTGCGCTCCAGTGTACAGCTGCTCTATTAAAGTGTAGGCAGCCTTCAATTTCTTCCGAACTTCTGACCCCAAGTACCCAATGCGTGTGCCTACAGCATTGCAATAGAAATCACAAACCGGACTTATCATAAGAAGGTCAAATTATCATAAGAAGCCAAAGGAAACTTACCGAAGATGGCAACAGTTTAAGGGCAGCTTCAGCATTTTCAACCTTTTTGGTTAAAGCGGCCTTTTCAGTATCCAAGCCGGCCTGCTCAGACTTGAACCACTCCTTGAGCTGCTCCATGGTAATCAAGGCGGTTTTCAGCTCATCTTTGGCCTAAGAAGTTTCTGCTTGTTGAGACTTCAGATTTTCTTGGAGATCATTAATTTGGGAGGCTTGTTGGCGTATCTCATTCTGCAACAAAAAGGGAGTATATTAATATCTTCATTGCAAGTCCCAAATGCAGAACCAGTCATACACATGGCACTTGGGGGCTAATGCGTATTTGATCTTTGTCTATCAATAAAATCACAAAGTCCCAAGCTCAATACAGGTATTCAACTCGGCACTTGGGGGCTAATGGCTATTTGCTCGAACATGTTCTGAGGCGGCGATATGAATTACAGTCCCGGTTTAACTATGCTAAGTTGAACCGGCCCTTGGGGGCTACATCAGTGGATTCTGAAGCATTGAGTTTATACTAAGTCCCGGTTTAACTATGCTAAGTTGAACCGGCCCTTGGGGGCTACATCAGTGGATTCTGAAGCATTGAGTTTATACTAAGTCCCGGTTTAACTATGTTAAGTTGAACCGTCCCTTGGGGGCTAGGAGAGTTTACAATAATTGAAATATTCAGGCGAGAAAAGAACATGGAGGTTACCTCGAATTTCTCTTTCATCATCTTCACTAGCCCAGCCTCATAGTCGTGGCGTGTATACAGCCGGTTCAAGTAGCCAGAATGAAGGTCTTGGGGGTTCAGAGCGGCATAAGTTGCCAGATCAACACCCCACTTGCCCTTGCTCATAGTGGCAAACTCTTCTTTGGCAGAATCTTTGGATAAAGCGACTGGATTACCCGGTTCGCTGTGGACAAAGCCAGTAATCACAACGTCGTCATCCTTGGTATCACCGGTTTGACCAGGGGCAGTCGGTTTGTTAGCAGGCTGGATTGGACTGGCGGATTTTTCAATCCGGGTCGGGCTTCTAGGCTGGTCAGCAGGAAGGGCGGTGTCAACAGGCCTTTCTTCAGCAACAAAATCGTCATCTTGCTGTGGTGGATCATTGGGCGTGTCTTCACAGATGGCCGCTTCAAGATTTGGGGCGCTGCCCGGTTTAGGGGCAGTATCTTCGTCGGCCGCTTTATCCAGACGAGCCTTTTTGCTTGGCCTAGGCTTGGCCCTGAAAAGGCACAACAACAGTCAAATACGGCATATACTACACAATGATGCAGTAGAAACAATATGAAAGGTATAACTTACCCAAGCACAGTTTTTAGTGGTGGCAGCTGAGTGGCTGATGACTCGCCAGATGAGGAGTGGGAAATGACCTGATAATTGGAATCAGACGGATTAAGGGGTTGTCGAAACCAGTCTGCTTCAGGATAAGCACTGACAAGCAAATTAGAGACCTCTCGAGCAGCGTTTCGAACCGGACTGTTCGATAAATCGGTGGAGGTAACTACCTGGTCGCTGTGCCGAGTAAAGCGAGCTTCATGTTGTTGAGTATTCATAAGAAATTTGGGATCCAAGTAAGCAAGGGGATGAGAAAATTTAATTTTCCGGTTTGCCCGACGGTTTTTTAGTGAAGGCAAAGGATTTGAGTCAGAGGAGAGAATGGTTACCTCTACAACATCAGCATTACTGGTTTCAGCATCATCCTGACAAACATCATCATTAATTAGGCGTGTGAAAAGTAAGCCAAGTGAATCAAGTTCTACCTCAAGGTCCGGTTTACCCACATCATCGTCCACAGACGGATCAGAAGATGCGGTGGTTTTCCTCTTATGAGCAGTCTTCTTGACAGCTTTGGTCTTTTGCCGGATTGTTTTTTCCGGTTTGTCTGGCTTCTCTGGTTTCTCTTGTGGACGTTTCTTGCTCCATAATGGATCATCACCCTGATTAAGTAGCAGTTGATGTTAAAAGTGATACTGGAGATGGCAGTAATATATTTAGTAAAAAATAGTCAGAAGTCTTACAGATGGCGGTTTGTTGGTAGCACAGAAGGGGAGCAGACCGGTCCGGGCACAGAGGTTTTCCGGTTCGTTCAACATCTTCTTTACCGCCTCAGTGACCTCATCATTGGTAAGCTGGATATTAATATGTCGGAGGGGGTCGTCGACACTACTAGTATACTCGCACATTAAACCGGAGCCCTGGGAGAGGGGCAGTATGCTCCATGATATCCAACAGCGCGCGAGATCAATTCCGGTTAAACCATTAGGCATGAAGGGTCTGAGCTTGGAGAGTTGAGGAGCATATTTACTTCTCTCACTGGCAGTTAATCTTTGCGGAAAGGGATGGGTGTTGCTGAGTCGCTCCGGACGAAAACCGGGCAAGGGATTCTCGTTGGCAGGTGAAGTGTCTCTGCAATAGAACCATGTTTGATTCCATTCCTTGGGGTGGCTGTGCAGTTTGACATGAGGATAAGTGACCTCCTTTCTTTTTTGAATCGCCACACCACCCAATTCTGTGTTGGGCCCGTCAGTGAATTCTGTGCGGCGGTTTAGATGGAAGCAGTCTCTAAACAGTTCAACTATAGGTTCTTCTTGAAAGTATGCCTCACAGAGCACTTGGAAGTGACAGATATTGGTAACAGAATTGGGGCCTGTATCTTGTGGACGGAGTTGAAAATTGGCTAGCACATCTCGATAAAATTTTGGACCGGGAGGATTGAAACCCCGGGCTAGGTGATCTGCGAAAACTACAACCTCTCCTTCTTGAGGTGTGGGTGGACATTCTTTGCCAGGAACCCTCCAATGGATACTATTTTTACTGGCTAAAGCGCCAGTCAGGACCAGATTGTTTAATTGAGTTTCGGTGACACGGGAAGGAGCCCAGTTGCACTCATATACTTGTTTGGCCATCTACAAAATATATATAAATCCGGTTCAAGAAATGTGTTGGGACAAAGAGAGAACCGGTGTATAATGCTAAATCGGAGACAAATACATTTAAACCGGAGTTCTATGAAGCGACAGTATCTGGTTAAGAAGTTCTGGCGGTTCAACAAGGGGACTAATGGTGTATACCGGTTTATCTAATTTTTTCTATTTTAAGTTAAACCGCCTGGTCTAAGGTCTATATATTGAAAACAATTGAGGTTGCGAACGGCTAAGTGTGCAGAAACAGGTTTCGCAAGATTTCTCTACAACGAAGGATCTGAAGCCAGATCAGAAAAGAAGAAAAATATCCAAAAAGGAATACAACAGAGCAGTATTGATGCAATGAGCAGAGATGATGTGCGAGATCTATGGACGTGAGCACGAGACTACAGGCGGATGCTAAAGGCTACCGCTAATCAGAGCAAGGTGTTACAGATCCATCCAGGAGTCTAGTATGAGCATGAACAGTTCATGGAGCACGGCAAGAACAGGAAACCCTAGAACGGATCTAGGTCGAGGGGAACCAAGGACCTACCGGAGTTGAGGAGATGCGGAAGAGTCTGCGTTTCTCTGGTGCGTTCAGGTTGATGCAGCGGCCCAAGACGGTGCAGAGGTCGACGGCGGCGGCGGAGCTCCGAGGCCAGCGACGCGAGGAAGACGAAGAGAAAGGGGACGAAGGGGAGAAAAGGAATGACCCTTCGGTCCTATTTATAAGGCAAGATACCTGTGTCAGGCGCGGGAATCAAGGAACCACAAACCTAGGAAGCGGAGCTGTCGCCTCGATTATTGCGGATCTATTAAACAAAGAAGATATTGTGAATGCTATCTTTATGGGGACGTCATGCCGGTTTACAGCAACTGGAGAAGGTGACATCATGGCGGTTCACCAATTTCAAGAAGGTATTGAAGATGAAGGTTTTTTATCAAGGATTGACATGAACCTGTTCAAATCAATCTGGGGCCTAATGTTGGGGATATTACTACTGGGCGTAAACCGGCTCTGGGCCGGGTTAACTTCATCAGTAGTTCAACAGGTGTAAAAGCCCAAGAGGCATGAAAGTAAGGGCCCAAGGCCTATAGTCGGTTTAGAACCTGTAGCCGTAAACCGGCCTGATATGTAAACTTGTATTGTAAGTTAGGAATAGAGAGAGACCAACCCGGATACGAATATGAACCAGAGATTGGGACTCTCTGGAACCGCCGGGCGTCACCCGTGTATATAAGGGGACGACCCGGGGCGGTTCAAGGGACAGAGAACAACAACTCGAGGCCTAGGCGAGGTTTATTTGCTCCCTAGTCATCGAGACCACATCAATCCCATCACAAACTAGACGTAGGCTTTTACCTTCATCGAAGGGGCCGAACTAGTATAACTCTTGTGTCTTTGCGTCCGCTTTAATCCCTTCAAGTTAGCCCGTAGCGATGGCTCCACGACTAAGTCCTTTCATGAGGACATCTGCCGTGACAAAACCACGACAGTAGGCATCCTTCTGACCACTAGGCGGCTGCTAGACGCAGGGGAATGTCGTATTGTGGGTGAACACGTGTCTGCCGTACCTATGAACTGGCCTCTTAAAGGTGCCTCCAGATGTGGCGTAGCCGGGGAGAGCATCATCAAGAACTTTCTTGATATTTGTGTAGTCTATCTTGGAGTCACGGTCCGGGTCGAAATATGTGGCAGTGGAATATTTCGGGCTTAAGAGGATGAGCGTGCAATGTGTGTCATTGCACAGAACACAGAATGTTAGAAAAAAAAGAATGATCGAAATCTAAGAAATTTATATGTTATGGGGCGGTGAGGGGATGACTTACTCGGGAAAGTACCGCCCGAGGAAGTTATCCTTATCTGGGTTTGCCAGAATGACGCCTTCGAGGTGTGAACTCGCGACTTGCCGGTCCCCAGCGCTGCCCAAGATCTTGGCACACATGTAGAAGGGGTCGACTACCACGATGTCCGGGGTCTTGTCTCGAATGATCCGCATCTCCATACTCAGCAAAAACAGCCGAACAAAGGTGTAGCGCAGCGGATGAAGGTTAAATATAGCAAAGATGTCATCAAACCGCAGGACGATCATACCCCCGATGGCGCCATCGACAAAGCCCTTGCCCTTTGGCACCTTGGCCACGAAAACCGGGTATGCCACATCATTCTGGCAGAGACGGATCTTCTCCAAAGAAAGAACGCTGTCATGCAGACTCCGCATAGCACCGGTTGCAGCATTGAGCATATTTGTCGGTAGCATCGCCCTACCCGCCACATGCACCCTCCTCGATATATCCTAAGGTGAAGTTGGCCCGTCCTTAGCACGGATCGTACTCGATGCCAGCTGGCTCACACCGGCGCCCTTGTTAGTCTTTCGTTTCCATCCCTTCTTCTTGATCTGCTGTAATGGGACCGAGTTCTGCTCACAGACCGCCTTCTTGAGCGTGTTGGGGCTGATAATATTTCGCACCTCAGCTATCTGAGGCTCGGTGAAGGTGGGAGCTGGAGGCATCTCCTGAGAACTGAACGCCAGACGATGCCTGTTGCAATTGGATTTCTCCGTCGTACCAGCTAGATCGCGGTCGTCTTGGTTGGGTTGTTGAGAAGGAGGCCTGCCGAACTCGTCATCGTACCCATGTTCGGCAAAGTAATTATTGACGTTGGTAAATGTAACGTCGTCGTTGTCGTCGTCGTCCGGATCCTGTGCCATATGCATGTCCGGATCCTGTGACATAGGGATGTCCGGCATGTCCGGTAGCGTTGCGGCATTCTTGCCATGGCTTGGCGCCGGCACGACTGGCGGTCTTGTCTGTGGGGTGGTGTCCCCTACCCCCAAATGAATATGGCTCTTCGGCCAAAGCAGGGGCCAGTTTACGCAGGCGCTGAGGGTCATCTCATCTTCTTCGTCGGCCCCAGCGGGTCGAATCGGAGGTAAGTGCTCTCCGTAGCCTGGCAGCACTCGAACCAGTTCAACCCTATACACTCTGGGTCGCATCGGATTACCATGGAACACGGGGTTGCCCGGTTGAACGATTCTGGCCTTGGCGACATCGACCAACTCGCCTCCCACGAAGTGCAGGAGAGGCAAGGAACGTCGGCGGCGCCCTGCGAAAACATGTAGGGCATCAGGGATGTGTTGGGGAACGTTGCAGAAAATAAAAAATTTCTACCCTTCACCAAGATCAATCTATGGAGTCATCTAGCAACGAGAGAGAGGAGTGCATCTACATACCCTTGTAGATCGCGAGCGGAAGCGTCCAAGAGAACGGGGTTGAGGGAGTCGTACTCGTCGTGATCCAAATCACCGAAGATCCTAGTGCCGAACGGACGACACCTCCGCGTTCAACACACGTATGGTTGGGGAATACGTCCCCTCCTTCTTGATCCAGCAAGGGGAAGGAGAGGTTGATGGAGATCCAGCAGCACGACGGCGTGGTGGTGGAAGTAGCGGCGATCTCGGCAGGGCTTCGCCAAGCTCAGCGAGAGGGAGAGGTCGTCGGGGGGGAGAGGGAGGCGCCAGGACTAGGTGCGGCTGCCCTCCCTCCCCTCTTTATATAGGGGCCTGGGGCGCCGCCCCTAGAGATCTAATGTCAAGGGGGGTGCGGCGGCCAAGGGGGGGACTTGCCCCCCAAGTCAAGTGGGGCCCCCACCCCTAGGGTTTCCAACCCTAGGCGCAGGGGGAGGCCCGAGGGGGGCGCACCAGCCCACCAGGGGCTGGTTCCCTTCCCACTTCAGCCCATGTGGCACTCCGGGATAGGTGGCCCCACCCGGTGGACCCCCGGGACCCTTCTAGTGGTCCCGGTACAATACCGGTGACCCCTGAAACTTTCCCGGTGGCCGAAACTGGACTTCCTATATACAATTCTTCACCTCATGACCATTCCGGAACTCCTCGTGACGTCCGGGATCTCATCCGGGACTCCGAACAACTTTCGGGTTACTTCATACTAATATCTCTACAACCCTAGCGTCACCGAACCTTAAGTGTGTAGACCCTATGGGTTCGGGAATCATGCAGACATCACCAAGACAGCTCTCCGGCCAATAACCAACAGCAGGATATGGATACCCATGTTGGCTCCCACATGTTCCACGATGATCTCATCAAATGAACCACGATGTCGAGGATTCAAGTAATCCCGTATACAATTCCCTTTGTCAAATGGTACGTTACTTGCCCGAGATTTGATCGTCGGTATCCCAATACCTCATTCAATCTCGTTACCGGCAAGTCACTTTACTCCTACCGTAATGCATGATCCCGTGACCAACCACTTGGTCACATTGAGCTCATTATGATGATGCATTACCGAGTGGGCCCAGAGATACCTCTCCATCATACGGAGTGACAAATCCTCGGCAGCACCATCAGTGGTGTCATCCCCGACGCCATTAGGGGTTGTGTAGTCCGGATCGGTGTCTTCCGCGGCGTCCTCATAGCGGTGAGGTTCTTCCTCCAACTCCTGGGACAGCTCCCAGAATTGCTTGCCGCCCGAACCGCCGGCCTCATCGTTGTGGGCCATGTTTCGCTCTAAATAGGAAAAAAGTTTAGTCAAGAAGTTGGTTATTGTCAAGGAACAAGATCATGGTCTCATCATTTAGGCTTTGTCGACACCGAGGAGTCCTAGAAGCTAAGCTTTTATCATTTAGGGTTTGTCAATGCCGAGGCACCCTAAAAGCCTAAGCGTACATCATTTAGGTTCTCATCGACACCGAGGCACCCTAAAAGCCAAGGTTTCATCATTTAGGGTTTGTCGACGCCGAGGCACCCTAAATGCTAAGTTAAGTTTTCATCATTTAGGGTTTATCAATGCCGAGGAAACCTAGGTTGGGCCTAATCACTTGGCACTAATCACTTGGCTCTATTGCCATCTATGTTGGGTTTATCAGCTAGGGTTTATCGATGCTAAGGAGAATTCTAAATTGGGCCTAATCACTTGGCTCTATTGCCACCTATGGTTTAATGCAGCAAGAATGGCGAGGCCGTTGATCCTACTTAACTAAGTACTAAGATACCCCGGTCCATGCATTAGTAGGAAGTACCCCCTATGTCCGATTTTTAGCAAAGTCATGCTAAAATTCACGGAAATTTTCAGCATGACCTTTGCTGAAAATAGGTATATGGAGTACCCAAATTTGCCGGAACGAAAGTTAATCGACATTCCGGCAAACTCAAGGGCCTCTCGGGGTAAATGCAAAATCATTATCCCCGCGTAATGAAGTCCCCAATGGGTCATTTCAGAAGATCACAAGTAGCATCATCACAAGTACAACATCATACTGATTTATTTTACCATCACAAGTAAAATCATTATCCCGGATTTTTTTATCCCCAAGAAGGAATAAAAGCAGTATGATGCATCTACTGATTTAGTTTACTGCCTTGTTAGCTTTTGTTGTTATCAGGAGTATCTCTTTCTTGTAAATCCCTCCTATGTGCATGCACCTTGCTACCCACACAACCACAAAATAATACTGGAATAAAAACATTACTATGCCAAAGCAAGTGACTTCCACAGCCACACAAATTAATTACTACTAGATGGAGTACTCGTAACTAAGCTTGTAGTACAAGTGACATGACAAGCATACCAAATAGGCAACTAAACTATTTTTTTACCAAATAGGCAAATAGTATATGCACACCATGCATAGAAGGACAAATCAGGAGTTCAGGACGTCGAGTCCCTGCTCCCGAGCTCAAATTCACCATCTTGATCAGTAAAATAAAAAAATAGTAAATACATAAATTAAAAAAATCTTAATTTGTTTGACAACAAACATTGCTTAATGTTCACCCTCAAACATACTGTAAATTTCCAGTAAAAAAAGTCCTGATGCTTATAAGAACAATGAACTTATAGAAACTCCTTAATATGAATATTATACCGATGATAAAAGAAGTGAGACAAGAAGTGTCTGCAGCCTTGAGTAGATTCCCGGGACCTGAAGGTTGTTCACCCTGCTCATATCAAATATTATGTTGTATTAGCAGCAAGTAGACAAGCCTCCATACATCAAACCCTACATGATGAATGAACTGGCCAGAAAGAATCAACAGAAAATAGCAACATACATTTCTGATCCCACACAAGTGTGAAAAAGATTAGTTGAACATGAACAAATATGTTTACTGACTGGAGTATGGTAGATGTTTCAGGTTTCAGTATACAAAGATTAGTTGAACATGAACAAAGATGAACTAGTTTCAGGTTTACTACCAGTTTATAAACCAGTCTGGTCTGTACTCGAAACTAGAATTAGAAAACAAGATTAAAAATAGGAAACACATATATACTATCAAGTTATGTCGATGCTCCCACTTGAGGCACCCATTTTCACAATTCTTATTATACTCTCAGCTAAATTTTTTTGTTACAGAGATTTTCATACCAAGTGCTTTGAACTAGAAAATCATCAAAGTTGAAAGCCTAGCTGATTTGAACGGCTTATTCTCTGGAATCATCAGTGTGCCTGCATTCAGGCTAAATGTTGATAATGCTTTCAACTTTGAGAAAGAAGATGAATGAGCATTCTGGCTAATTCTTTGAACTTTGATCATCAATCCAAAGAGTACACTGTGATCAATCCAGAGGGATCAAAAATCATCAATTTTCATTCAGAAAAGGAAAATACACTATCATCAAAGGTGAGCGCAGCACATTTAGGCTAATTTGAGAAAGAATTATCAGGCACATTCAGCAACATGGCAGCACAAGGTGAGCGGATTTTTTTCCTCTATAAAATGGCAAGTTTGAAATCAATTTCTATGGGTCACACAACAAATTGAGAACATCATGTTTCCCATCACATGGCAAATTTTTACGAATTCTGTTTTCTAAATCACAGCAAAATCTTGAAACAAAATTATAGTTGTCTCATGGCAATTCTCAAAACAAGTTTGTGTTTTCTAAATCATGGCAATTGTTAAAACAAATAGTATATGACCATGGAACCTTAACATATATCGCCATGCTAACATGGCAAAGATCCTGACTGTAAACTATATTTGTCTGAACCCTGACTGCAAACTAAATTTCTTCTCGAAAAATCTATTCCTATGCAGAACAAAGAGGGAAAGATCATGACAGGCAGACGCAGATATATGCATGGCATGGCAGGTGAACATATTTGTAGAGTTCAGATGCAAACGGTGCCGGCGTCGCCACGGTCGAGGGGAGGGAGGGAGGGAATGGGAAGGGTGGAGAGGGAGGAAGGAGGAAGGAGGAGAGGTACCTGGGCAGGCGCGGCCGGTCGCCGGAGGGGTCGGGATCGGGGTCGGCGAAGGGGTCGGGGTCGGGGTCCGAGCTCGTCCGGGTCCTCATAGTCGAAGAGGAAGACGGCTGCGGTCGAAGGAGAGCAGCCGCTGGCCACGCGTAGGAAGAGACAGCGGGAGGTGGTGGCGAGGGTCACGGCAGCGTCCTTGGCTCGCCGGTTGTTGCAGAGGTGACCGGTGGCGGAGGACGGGAGGGACAGGCGGGGTGGTCACGTCGGGGCCGCGCTCGCCGGCTGCTGCAGGGGCCGGAGGAGGCCCTCGTTCGTCGGAGGGAGGAGGAGAGGAGAGGAGCGGGCGGCGGGGTGAGGTACCCTAGTCGCTGGCCAGCCGATCCTGCTCGGGGCGCGGGCGGCGGGGGTGGAGTCCGGCGAGGGTCTGGGCGGCGGCTTCGGGGCAGCGCAAGACCACAGCCAGGAGAGGCGGCGTCGTCGCCGACGGCGTGCAGGCGCGGCGAACGGAGGGGGTGGAGCAAGGCGGGGCGGCGGCGTACGGTTGGGGTCGAGTGGGGATCTGGCGAGGGAGGGAGAGAGGCCAGAGGGGAATAGGTTGAGTGGGGGGAGGGTGAGCAATGGCGTACCTCCCCCTAGTGCGCCATAAGTACGACAACAGCGATGGCGCACCTCCCCCTAGTGAGCCATTAGTAAAAAAAAATTATTACAGTTCGAGCACTCAAGTTATATACCACCTAACCGTATCTCCATCAAAACACACACACTAGCCCGACTGGTCAGCACGCAGCACACACACTCAGAGGTCCTGGGTTCGATTCCGAGGCTCCCTAATTTTTGTTTTTATGCATTTTTTTCTTTGCACATATCTTTTTATCCATGCATCCAAATATAACATGTCACATATGCTAGATGCTCAGAATTTCATGTAGAAAAATAATATGCAGTTTGTTGCCATGTTAACAACATTTAAAATGTTGTTTGATATTTATTTGTGTTTAAATATGTTCAAACTTGTTTAAATCATAACAGTAATATTTTTTATAAAAATAGTAATAATTTTTTAAACAATATCATCAAATTTGTTATTTGAAAATATTTATGAATATGAAAAAATATCATCAAATTTATTATTTGAAAATATCATCAAAATTGTTATTTGAAAATATAATCAATTTTTTTTGCAATTTTAGTTGCATTCATTGGTGACGGTGGAGTGGGCCAGGGAGGGTGTGGGGGGTGCTCGGCGGTGGTGGAGCGGGGGACGGTGCGGTGGGTCGTCGGCGGCGGTGGAGTGGGGAGGTCTTGGGATCGCGGGCGGCCGGTGGAGCGGGGAGATGGTGCGGGGGTGCTCGGTGCATAGGGGGACCGGATCTGGCGAGGTGGGATAGCGATCGAGATGGAGGGGGATCGAGATCGAGTGTCCGTGAAATTTAAAAACATTCATGAGATCAAAAAGTGCCCATGAAATACAGTCGAGAAATGAAGGCTACAATTTAAATACAATCGATCTTAGCTAGCTATCTGTTCACAATCTTCTTGCCCTTATTTTTCGTAAATGGAGTTCTTCTCTTGAACGGACGTCCTTTAGGTAGGGTGGTCCTGCTTCTTCTTGTGGTGTATGCTGATACTTCATCGTCGTCGTCATGTTCCATCTTCGGGTCGCCGTACTTGTCGAAGTCTTGCTCATTGGCGACTCCATCCATTCCGATGATCTTCCTTTTGCCTCTCCTCACGACAACACGACTGGGCTTTGGCAGGTCGGTAATGAAGAAGCATTGGTTCACTTGGGAAGCCAGTACCCATGGCTCATTTTTCACGGTGACGTTTGCGCCCGCTGTCTTGGATTTTGCTTCGGGTATAACCATGGTGGTGAAATACCGGTCTTCTTTTATGACGCTCTTGGCCCATCTGACACGGAACATCGGGACCTTCTCTCCAGCGTAGCTCAGCTCCCAGATCTCCTCGATCCTTCCGTAGTATCTGTCCTTGTCGTTACCGGTGTAGGATTCCATCGTTACCCCGGAGTTCTGATAACCATCGCTCTTCATGTCCTTTCGCTCGGTGTAGAATGAGTAGCCCTTGATATCGTGCGCCTCATACGTCATCAGGTTGTGCTCGGCGCCCTGTGACAAGGCAAATATGAGTTGTTCTTCCGCGGAAGAATCCTCATGTAAAGGGTAGGACAGAAGCTTCTGCTTGAACCAACACGTGAAACATGAGTTGTGCTCTTTGATTATATCTCCGTCTGTCCTCTGTTGGCCTCGGTCATTGTACGTCTTCTCAATAAAGGTTTTGTGCACTACACCCAAGGATCGACCACGTCTATGTGTTGTAGCGCGACTAGGTTTGCTCTTTCAAAGTCGGCGAGTCGACCCTCGAAGTCGACATGCATTTCGCGGCGACCATCACGGTGACCCCATCCAGCGAGCCTGCCGAGGTGCCAGTTGACGGGCAGACCAACGGGGTTCTCGATGCCTAGATAATTCGTGCAACAGGAGATGCACTCTTCGGTTAGAAAGCCCCTGGCTATGCTTCCCTCTGGGCGTGACATGTTGCGAACGTATCCTTTGATGACACCAATCATCCTTTCGAACGGCATCATGCTGTGCAGGAACGTCGGCCTGAGTTGGATGATATCCTCCACGATATGGAACAGCAGATGCACCATAACGTCGAAGAATGCGGGCGGGAAGTACATCTCAAGCTCGCATAGTATCACCACGATCTCTTCCTATAGCCTTCTGAGTTGCCTCACGCCAACCGACTTCCGAGAGATGACGTCGAAAAAGTTGCATAGGCCAAATAGCGTTTCACGTACGTGCGCGTCCATGATGCCACGGATTGCAACTGGAAGTATCTGCGTCATCAGCACATGACAGTCGTGAGACTTCATCCCGCTGAACTTATGCTTCGCTGGGTCTAGGTATCTGCTTATCTTCCGTGCGTAACCGTAAGGAAGTTTTACTCCTACGAGGCAGGTGAAAAACTGATTGATCTCCTCCTGACTTAGAGTGAAGCACGCGGGAGGGTAGTCATTTTCGGTCTTCTTGGCCTTTTTGCCTTTGCGACGACTTTCCGTGTCCTCCTTTGCCTCATCATCATCATCATTAGCGTGAAGCTCCTCCCTGATGCCCATTGATTTCAAGTCTGCCCTTGCTTTCGGCCCATCTTTGGTCCTCTCTGGCATGTTGAGCAGGGTACCAAGCAGACTCTCGCACACATTCTTCGTGATATGCATGACGTCAAGGCTGTGAGGCACACGGTGGATCTTCCAGTATGGCAAGTCCCAGAAAACAGACCTCGTTTTCCATACCTTCAGTAGCGGCTCTGGCGCCTTTCGCTTCTTTCCCGGCTCTGGCGCCTTTTGCTTCTTTCCCGGCAGTGAGCAGTCTTTCCAATTTTTCAACAGCTCGTCTATTTCCTCGCCGCGCCTCGTACCAGGGCGTCTTCGGGGTTTGGTTTCACCATCGAAAAGATCCTTGCGTTTCCTCCACGGTTCATCGTCGCGAAGCCACCTTCGATGTCCCATGAACACGGTTTTCAAAGACCCGGGATCTCTATCTAGCTGGCGATACGTTGTGTCATCCATGCACCTAACGCATACAGAAAATCCGTGGACCACCTACCCCGCGACATATCCGTAACCGAGATAGTCGTGCACCGTCGTGAGCAGTGCGACTCTCATAGGGAAATATTCTTTCTGTGCGGCGTCCCACATATTGGCTGGCGTTTTCCACAGCGTGTCTAGCTCCTCTTTCAGCAGCCCTAGATATAGATTGATGTCGTTCCCTGGTTGTTTCGGCCCTTCAATTAGCATACTCATGTGAATGTACTTCCTCTTCATGCACAACCAGGGGGGAAGGTTGTACATCCACACAAACACAGGCCAGGTGCTATGTGTGCTTATCTGGCTGCCAAACGGATTGACTCCATCGGTGCTCGCGCCCAGCACGATGTTCCTTGGATCCTTCCCAAATTCTGGGTGTTCGAAGTTCAACGCTTGCCACTAGCTCCCATCCCTAGGGTGACTCAGCATCTTGTCTTTTTTATTTATCTCCGGATCATTTGCGTCATCCTCTGGCTTCTTCTCCTCCCTATCCGTGTGCCAACGCAGGAGCTTTGCTACCTTAGGGTCCGCGAAATACCGCTGCAGACGAGGAGTCATCGGAAAGTACCACACCACTTTTTGAGGAGCTTTCTTCCTCTTCTTGTATCGAGTGACGCCGCACACCGGACATATGGTAGACTCCACGTGCTCGTCCCGATAAATGATGCAATTTTTCATGCACGCATGGTATTTCACGTGCGGTAAATCCAGAGGACACACGATTTTCTTCGCCTCCTCGAAACTGGTCGGGGACTTGTTCCCCCTGGGAAGACGTTCGTGCCAGAATGTCATGTTCTCGTCGAAGCATGCGTCGCTCATTTTGTGTTTTACCTTCATCTCCAGATCCATGAGCGTTACTTTCAGGCGGGTATCCTCGGGCCTGCATCCTTCATACAATGGAGTAACCGCGTCTATCTCCAGTTGATCCAGCTTTGCTTTCTCTCGGGCGGCACCTCTTGTGTTATCCGTCTGCTTGAGAAGCAGCTCTTGAATATGAGGGTCCTGCACCCAGCCCATCGATGGTCCATCGTCGTCTGCTCCGCCGGCATCTTCATCTTCATGATCATGCCCTTCGTCTGCTCCGGCATATTCCTCATCATCATGTCCTACATCTTCTACATGATGACTGTGTACAACATCACCGTCGTGATCATGTCCTGGAGTTTCTTCGTCTTCTCGCCCGCCAGAGCCGCGGTGGTTGTCTTGCTGCCCTTCCTCATTTCTTGCCCGACCCCCATGGACGACTTCATAGTCATCTTCATCACCTTGCCACCGATAGCCATCCATGAAACAACGCAAGAGCAGGTGGTCCCGCACCTGCACGGAATCCGGGTCCGCAATAAGGCTCTTCAGCTTGCATCTTCGACAGGGACATCTTATCTCCGTCTCTTTCTTTTGAAGCATCTCGGCCTTCGCGGAGCTCAAAAACCTATCCACGATGCCTTCGGTCATCGTGCGGACCATGGTCGCCTGCGGGGTAGAGCAAAACGATATTTTAGAACCAAGAAAAACTTTGGCATGACTTTCCCAAAAAATAGGACCAAAAAGAATGCATAGTGCCAAAATTCTCGCCGAAACGGAAATGAATCAACATACCGGCAAAATATTGGCAACTATCGCATTTCAAATACCGGTACCTGCAAACACAAACATATATGCAACACCACAAACATATGCAACACCACGAACATACATAGATCTAGCTACGCCACAAAAAGTGCATGTGCATGTTGTTGGAGGGAGAACAACATAAAGATAGCTTCCCCCCTTACTTACCTATCAACAAAAGGTAATTTAACCACTTAATTTCGATGGATCTATGGTGCAAATGAGGTGAGGAGGAGGAGGCAGCCGAGACAAGCTTGGAGGAGGAGGTGGAGATAATGAAGTGGGGAAAGTGAGTGGTTAGGTGTGGTTGTCCAAAATATCTTGTTGGTCCCAGGTTATTAATGGCGCACCACCTGCAAATGCGCCATTAGTAACCCTGGTTACTAATGGCGCACCGGCAGGTGGTGCGCCATTAGTAGTTTTGCAAAAAAAATCTATATACTAATGGCGCAACGTGGCACAGTGCGCCATTACTAGTTTAAACTAGTAATGGTGCACTATGCCACGGTGCGCCATTAGTAGTTTTGCAAAAAAAGAATAAAAAAACAACAGTAGTGGCGCACTGTGCGTCCGGTGCGCCATTACTAGTTAGAAGTACTAATGGCGCACTGTGCGCTGGTGCGCCATTAGTATGTTTGGAAAAATAAAAAAACAAATGTTACTAGTGGCGCACCATTTGTCCGGTGCGCCATTAGTGTCTTTCACACTAATGGCGCACCAGCACATGGTGCGCCACTACTATATAGTAGTGGCGCACCACATGTCTGGTGTGCCATTAGTGGCCATTCCATCTATAGCCCTTTTCCTAGTAGTGGATTGAAGTTGCACGTCGGCTAAAAGGGTGTCGCCCGGCTGAACATGCCTCCTCGCCGCATTAAACCTATGTGTACGCCGAGAAAACTACTCCGGAAAGTGGAGAGTGAAACCAGAGTACGTACATGGTGTTACCACCGCCCTCTACGCCTCTGCGGGGGCAGACACAGCGGACCGTCGTCTGCTCCTTGGCTCGGCAGGCAAGCAAGCGATGGGGGGCGGCTAGGGCTGGATTAACAAGCTACTCGACTCATTAAGCTCGTTAACTTTAGCGAGCTCAAACTCTTGTTCAGCTCGGTTTGTTAGATACTCATTAAGCTCGTGAGCGCTCACGAGCGCTTGTTACAGTTGTAAACATTACAGAAGCATTCCATCATATATTCAATATTTAAACATGTAGCAAAGTAGTAATGTATCAACCTTTGCAAACTTTATTCTTTCCAAATAGCAGCACATAATGCAACAAACAACAGCAACATAGAGTGACACAATCATAAAACAGACCACCATTATAGTTCATACTTCATACTTCTTACAAAATCACTAGGTGAACAACAACAATAAGTAAGGCCATTGACAAAGAAAAGTCCAGGACTTCAAAAGATAAAGCCGAACACAGCTTAGGCTCTCAACATTGCATCAAGTTCGATTAGCAGACTAACATTACATATTATATTAACTACTTCAGCACGACACTTCATCAACATAAGGTATTACATACAGAACAATGACCGAAATAAAATGATAGCTGCTAGATGAGGAAATTCAAAGTAGCTCCTGCTCCTCACATAAGTTGCCCATCAGTTCATCAATTGCATCTTCCTACATAGACATAGAGAAATTCCCACGTTGCGACAAGTGGCGCTCTGTATGTGCGCCAGTTGTCGCAACCTGGGGAGTTCAAGTGATCTTTGCAACGTGTACTCCTCAACTAGTGATTTCGCCTTCTCTCACGTACCACCGCAATGATCCATGTGTCCTCCTTTTTGCAAAAGCCACTAGTTGTAGCCCACATTGCCTGCTACTGTTGAAAACCAGATCGGGGCCGATCCCAATCCACCAGAGCACCACAGTCATGCATCGTAACCGCGAGGCCCACCAAGCCGTTGCAGACCCACGCACCGCCAACCCAGGAGGCCATTGTCGTCCTACTGCGGCCCTCGCCAATGCGCCATCCCGGTCCAACGAAGCTACCCAAAACTATGCCCCCTGCTTGAGGAGGTGAAGTGCCCCGCCGCGCATATGACGATGGCAAGGAGGAGGAAGGGGGAGGTGGAAACTGGTGGTGCCAGCAGAGGGGCCCTCCCCGTCGCCTACGGGAGCGATGTGGGAGGAAGGTGCTTTTTCACCTTCTCCACCCCAAATGATGTAAAACGCAAGAGCGGTTTCCAGTAACCTATGCCATGGGTACAATCAGCAAAAGGATTCTCTTATCGTATTGCACTGATCAAGGTAAAGTTTCTCTGTAGGTCGAGCTACATGGAACCTCCTATTTTCAACCCTTCAACATTGCTTTGAGATCCGTACTCTCCACTAACTTGCAACAAGAAAATTTCTCTTTTTTGTTTCTCTCAAATGAAAGAACATATGGACTTCCAACTTTGAAAATCAAACAAACTTTACAACTTAAACGTGTGAAAAAACTTTCAAATTTTTTGGACCAACATAAATATATAAATGATGATTTTTTTGATTAAAAAATCATTTTAGCATTTTAAATGCATGAAAAAAATCCTAAAGTTTTTTCCCACATAGTAATTAGAATGTTTTGTTGTCATGAATGTTTGAAGTTTATACGTTGTTTCGTTTGAGAGAAACAAAAATGACAAATGTGTCTGCACGGATCGCACTGTAAAAATGGATGGCTAAGATAAGGGGTACCATGTAGCTCAAGCTACACAAAACCACATTATGCCATGTTGGTGGGACGTTGGTTTCAGCAATCTTCGTGGAATGTGTGGATATTAGTGGTTCTATTGGGAAGGTAGAGTTTAAACCTTGTTATCTGTCTACTAATCAAGCGACTCGTATGCTATCTCAGTAATGTTTTTACTAGATGATGTACTAATTATTTGATTTTAATAAAACTAGCCAAAAAACGCAAATGGATGAATAATCACTACAGAAAATCAAATTTATCTATAAAAATTGAATAAGCGTAATAAAAAATTGTTGGGCCCACCTGGCAGCCCATGTCTTATCTTCTTCCTTCGCGCTTCACCCCGCACCCCGCGCAGCTAGCACCTAGCCTTGCAGTCGTCGCTGCCTCGCATGCGCCCCCCGTAATAAGTTGACGCTTGCATCCTGTTCGCTGCATGTCGCAACTCACTCCTTTTTGCGTGTGCGCCCCAGGCCACCACGGCAGTTCTGGCGTCTACAGAAATATAAGTCATGCGTGATTTTTAGGTCTACAATTTGACTAGCGAAATATGTGTTATATGCACACAAAAAATATATCTTTAGATTCATTTTCGAATGGAATTTCTAGACATATATATTTATGGCAAATTACACATGCATATTCGGCTGGTAAAATTGAAGACCTAAGATTAATCATAAAAATTGAAGGCGCTAACGACTGCATGTCATGTTCTAAACTGAGTTCCCACAAAGAATAAGACCATGACTCCATTTGAGGAATGGGAATGAAAAACACTGAAACTCTCCTACCTACGTACTTGGGGTTGTTTGGTGAAAGTCAATATACCAATTTCCAAGAAGCGCAAACTTGGACCAAAAACCGTGGATTGTGTTCTTCAGGGCTATGCTTTTCATAGCATTGGCTATAGATTTTCGATAATAAAATCTAAGGTATCCGACATGCATGTTGGTACAATTATGGAGTCAAATAATGCGACTTTCTTTGAGGACATATTTCCTGTGAAGGGTATGTCGAGTTCATCAAATCAGGAGATACCTACTCCATCTAGTGAGGAATTTGCTGTAATTCCTGAACCCACCATTGCGGTGGAACACGTTGAGAATCCTGTTGGGGATGACAATGAAACTCCTGTAAGGAGTAAGAGACAGAGGATCGCAAAGTCCTTTCGTGATGATTTCATTGTGTACCTCGTGGATGACACACCCAGGACTATTTCACAAGCCTATCACTACTAGAAAAAGGGCTATAGATGGGATTCACACTAATGGCGCACCAGAAAGTTGGTGCGCCATTAGTATATACTAATGGCGCACCACATTCTGATGCGCCATTAGAGTTGAAACTACTAATGGCGCACCATGCAAAGGGTGCGCCATTAGTATCAAATTTTTTTTTTTGAACTAGTGCGCCTGTCCAAACATACTAATGGCGCATCCTTCTTAAGTGCGTCATTAGTAGTTACAACTACTATTGGCGCACCAGGCAGCGGGTGCGCCATTAGTATAGAAAATTATTTTTTTTGAACTAGTGCGCTTGTCCAAACATACTAATGGCGCATCCAGATGAAGTGCGCCATTAGTAGTTGTAACTACTAATGGCGCACTGCGCCAAGGGTGCGCCATTAGTATTTTTTTTTGCAAAACTACTAATGGCGCACCGCCAGAAGGTGCGCCATTAGTAACCTGGATTACTAATGGCGCATTTGTTGCTAGTGCGCCATTAGTAAGTGGGCAGCAACTAGATATTTTGGACAGCCTCTCCTACCCACACTCACTTTCTCCCCACTTCATTCTCTCCACCTCCTCCTTGTCTCGGGTGCCTCCTCTTTTTCACCTCATTTCCACCATAGATTCATTCAAATTAAGTGGTTAAATTACCTTGTTTTAATAGGTAAGTAAGGGGGGAAGCTATATTTATGTTGTTCTCCCTACAACAATGTGCACATGCACTTTTTATGGCCTAGCTAGATCTATGTATGTTCGTGGTGTTGCATATGTTTGTGGTGTTGCATATGTGTTTGTGTTTGGAGGTGTACCGGTATTTGAAATGCGATAGTTGCCAATATTTTGCGGAATGTTGATTCATTTCCGTTCAAGTGAGAATTTTGGCATTAAGCATTCTTTTGGTCCTATTTTAGGGAAAGTCATGCCAAATTTTTGTTTGGTTCTAAAATATCGTTTTGCTCTACCCATGGCGACCATGGTCCACACGATGACCGAAGGCATCGTGAATAGGTTTTTGAGGTCCTTGAAGGCGAGATGCTTCAAAAGAACGAGACGGAGATAAGATGTCCGTGTCGAAGATGCAAGCTGAAGAGCCTTATTGCGGAGCGGATTCCGGCAGGTGCGGGACCACCTGCTCTTGCGTGGTTTCATGGATGGCTATCGGTGGCAAGGTGATGAAGATGACTACGAAGTCGTCCATGGGGGCCGGGCAAGAAATGAGGAAGGGCAGCAAGACAACCACCGCGGCTCGGGCGGGCGAGAAGACGAAGAATCCCCAGAAGATGATCACGACGGTGATGCTGTACACAGTCATCATGTAGAAGATGCAGGACATGATAATGAGGAAGATGCCAGAGCAGACGACGGGCATGATCATGAAGATGATGATGCCGGCGGAGCAGACGACGCTGGACCATCGATGGGCTGGGTGCAGGACCCTCATATTCAAGAGCTGCTTCTCAAGCGCACGGATAACGCCAGAGCTGCCGCCGAGAGAAAGCCAAGATGGATCAACTTGAGTTAGATGCGGTTACTCCATTGTATGAAGGATGCAGGCCGAGGATACCCGCTGAAAGTAACGCCATGGCTCTGGAGATGAAGGTAAAACACAAAATGACCGCGCGATGCTTCGACGAGAACATGTCATTCGCACGAACGTCTTCCCAAGGGGAACAAGTGCCCGACCAGTTTGGAGGAGGCGAAGAAAATCGTGTGTCCTCTCGATTTACCGCACGTGAAATACCATGTGTGCATGAACAATTGCATCATTTATCGGGACGAGCATGCGGAGTCTACCATATGTCCGGTGTGCGGCGTCACTCGATACAAGAAGAGGAAGAAAGCTCCTCGAAAAGTGGTGTGGTACTTTCCGATCACTCCTCGTCTGCAGCGGTATTTCGCGGACCCTAAGGTAGCAAAGCTCCTGCGTTGGCACGCGGATAGGGAGGAGAAGAAGCGAGAAGATGACGCAAATGATCCGGAGATAGATAAAAAAGACAAGATGCTGAGTCACCCTAAGGATGCGAGCACGTATTTCGACCCGGACCGTCAGTCGAACGTAGACTACACAAATGTCAAGAAGGTTCTTGATGATGTTCTCCCCGGCTACGCCCAATCTGGAGGCACCTTCACCAGGCCTATTCGTAAGTACGGCAAGCACGTGTTCTCCCACAATACGACGTTCTGCTGCGTCAAGCAGCCGCTTACGGTCGAAGGGTGCCTACTACGCCATCCATCGATGCGGGCGATCGACGGGACCATCATCAACTTCGCTACCAAGTAAACTCCAAGATTGGGCGCGGCGTGTCGGCAATCCAGGGCGGACATCGACAAGAATTCTTTCGCATCCAATCGGAGTTTGCGGAAATCATCCATCAAGATGTCCTTCGTACCTCGGGGCAGTTCTAACTCAGAAATCAACCGTCCAACGGTGACATCGACACAATGCTACAAATGCAGGATGACAACGCCCGTTCTTTCATGACTCCCACGATAGACGGCGGCTTCATCCACGCTCCGTCCCTTGAGTCGAGTTGTCTAGTTCTGAAACATCGATTGGCTCATGTTGTAATTAAACTTTAATGAACTTGTAGTATGTCTCTTTGGTTTCGAGAGTCGCTCAACTTAGATGTAATCGATGCTATTAATGTCTTGCTTTTCTCTTCCGATCGGTCTGTTGCATACTTATATATTGCTTATGTATTGTGCGTGAATTGGTACTAACGTTTCGTTTGGCTAGTGCATAGCGATGCCGGCGTATGTCGTGTACAAGGTAAGGTTCCGGAGTCTCACGATGACTGGGAGGAGTGTCGGAGACAGGTTCACCGATTCAGCGGTAACAGTTACAAAGGGTACACCACTAGGGCGAGGCGAATCTAGATACGCCCGCTATCTAGAGGGAGAGGGAGGAGCGTTGGAGGAACCGGATGAAGACGAGTTTCATCGTGATGATGCTCATCGTGATGACCGCAGCTCTCTTCTATGTGATGGTAGTTTAGATGATCGATATCGACTTGTAATGTGAAGACAAACTCGCTACTCGCGGTCTCGAGACTTGTAATATAATGTTCTATCTTTGTTCGGTCTTTTCAATTCGGAGACTAATATGATGAATTGTATTCGAGACTAATATGATGAATTGTATTCAAAGACTAATCTTCTATTGTATTCGATGAATCTGTTGTTGATGTGTGTTGTCTATATTTTGTCAAATTATACATTTTGTAACCTGTGCAAAAACAAAAATAAAAATAAAAAAACCTAATATTCATACTAATGGCGCATCACATGATAGGCGCCATTAGTATGACAAAGCATACTAATGGCGCATCATGGTCAGTGCGCCATTAGTATGTCGCGTTTACTAATGGCGATCTCGTGGTCGTGTGCCATTAGTATGCCAAAGCACCTGGGTATACATGGCCCTGGGAGGCATACTAATGGCGCATCAGTAGTTTATACTAATGGCGCACTAGTGGTGCGCCATTAGTATACCGAGATACTAATGGCGCACCACTGGTGCGCCATTAGTAAAAACTACTAATGGCGTGCTAGTAATGGCGCACCAGAGATGCGCCATTAATGGCCAAATTAGGTGCGCCATTAGTAGCGGTTTTTCTAGTAGTGTATACGTCTTCTGATGCTGACTACTGGAAGGAAGCTGTCTGTAGCGAGATGGATTCCATTTTAGCTAATGGAACCTAGGAAATCACTAATCGTCCTTATGGGTGCAAACTTGTAGGATGTAAGTGGGTGTTCAAGAAAAAGCTTAGACCTGATGGTACGATTGAAAAGTACAAGGCGCGGCTTGTGGCTAAGGGTTATACCCAAAAAGAAGGTGAATACTATTTCGATACTTACTCACATGTGGCTAGACTGACCACTATTCAGGTGCTACTATCACTGGCTGCCTCACACGATCTTCTCGTTCATCAAATGGACGTTAACACGGCTTTCCTCAACAGAGAGTTGAAGGAGGAAATTTACATGGATTAGCCCGATGGTTTTGTAGTACCTAGTCAGGAAGGAAAGATGTGCAAGTTATTAAAGTCTTTATATGGCCTTAAATAAGCTCCTAAGGAGTGACATGAGAAGTTCGAAAGAACATTAATAGCTGTAGGCTTTGTAGTAAATGATGGTGACAAGTGTGTGTACTGTCGCCATGGTGGGGGCGAAGGAGTTATTTTTTGTCTGTATGTCGACGACATACTGATCTTTGGAACCAAACTTGATCTAACCAAGGAGGTTAAGGACTTATTATCTCGTTGTTTTAAGATGAAGGATCTGGGAGTAGTTGATGTTATCTTAAACATCAAGCTATTGAGAGATGACAATGGTGGGACTACACTGCTTCAGTCTCACTATGTGGAAAAGATCTTGAGTTGTTTTGGGTATAGCGACTGCACGCCTTCTCCAACTCCATATGATGCTAGTGTGTTGGTTCGAAAGAATCAAAGGATTGCTAGATATCAACTGAGGTATTCTTAGATGATTGGCTCGCTTATGTACTTGGCAAGTGCCACGAGGCCTGACATCTCTTTTGCTGTGAGCAAGCTGAGTCAGTTTGTGTCGAAACCGGGAGATGATCACCGGCGTGCGCTTGAGAGAGTTACGCGCTACTTGAAAGGCACTGCGAGTATGGGATTCACTACACCGGTATCCAAGGGTACTGGAGGGTTATAGACTCAAACTGGACATCTGATGCTGATGAGATTAAGGCCACAAGTGGTTATATTTTTACACTTGGTGGTGGCGCTGTTTCCTAGAAGTCTTGCAAGCAGACCATCTTAACGAGGTCAACTATGGAAGCAGAACTCACAGCATTAGACACTGCCACTGTTGAAGGAGAGTGGCTTCGTGAGCTTTTGATGGACTTACCTATGGTTGAAAAACCAATACCTCCTATCCTGATGAACTGTGATAATCAAACTGTGATCATCAAGATAAATAGTTCTAAGGATAATATGAAGTCCTCAAGGCATGTGAAGAGGAGACTAAAATCTGTCAAAAAAATGAGAAACTCCAGAGTTATTACGTTGGTTTATATCCAAACATCAAAAAACTTGGTAGATCCCTTCACAAAGGGGTTATCACGTAATGTGATAGATAATGCATCGATGGAGATGGGTCTGAGACTCACCACATGAGTTTTCCATAGTGGTAACCCACTCTACGTGATCGGAGATCCCGTGAAGTAGAAGTGGGAGACATGCTGTTGGTCAGCTGAGAGGAGAGGATCCCTATTTCAATTATCCCACTCTGTGAAGATGAAATACTCTCCTGATCTGCATGGCAGGTTGATACTTATCTTAACGTGTTCCAAGTGACTTATTCGGATAAGCAGATATGTTGCCCCGCAGAGCATCTCCCGAGGAACACACCTATATGAATTTGACTGTTAACGTCGCAGTCTGTGAGAATTGGATGATCTCTAATAAATTCAGGAAAGGCACTAGAGTATGACGTATACGCTCCACCCGCGGGAAGCCTTGCGGCAGCCCAGTGATACATCTCCGTCGTATCTATAATTTTTTATTGTTTCATGCCAATATTATTCAACTTTCATATACTTTTGGCAACTTTCTATACTGTTTTTGGGACTAACATATTGATCCAGTGGCCAGTGCCAGTTTCTGTTTGTTGCATGTTTTATGTTTCACAGAAACCCCATGTCAAATGGAGTCCAAACGGGATAAAAACAGATGGAGAATATTTTTGGAATATTTATGATTTTTGGGAAGAAGAATCAATGCGAGACGGTGCCCGAGGGGGCCACGAGGCAGGAGGGCGCGCCCCTGACCCTCGTGGGCACCCCGAAGGCGGTTGTTGCTCTTCTTTTGCTACAAGAAAGCAAATTTCTGGAAAAAAAATCATGGCAAAGGTTTCAATCCAATCGGAGTTACAGATCTCCGGATATATAAGAAATGGTGAAAGGCAGAATCTGGGAACGCAGAAACAGAGACAGATAGAGAGACTGATCCAATCTCGGAGGGGCTCTCGCCCCTCCCACACCATGGAGACCATGGACCAGAGGGGAAACCCGTCTCCCATCTAGGAAGAAGGTCAAGGAAGAAGAAGAAGGGGGGCTCTCTCCCCCTCGCTTCCGGTGGCGCCGGAACGCCACCGGGGCCATCATCATCACCGTGATCTACACCAACACTGCCGTCATCTTCACCAACATCTCCATCACCTTCCCCCATCTATCTATAGCGGTCCACTCTCCCGCAACCCGCTGTACCCTCTACTTGAACATGGTGCTTTATGCTTCATATTATTATCCAATGATGTGTTCCCATCCTATGATATCTTAGTAGATTTTCATTATTGTCCTATCGGTAATTGGTGAATTGCTATGATTGGTTTAATTTTCTTGTGTTTATGTTGCTGTCCTATGGTGCTCTCCGTGTCGTGCAAGTGTGAGGGATCCCCGCTGTAGGGTTTGCAATACATTCATGGTTTGCTTATTGTCTGTGTTGCGTGAGTGACTGAAACACAAACACGGATAAGTGGGTCATGGTGTATGGGAATAAAGAGGAATTGATACTTTAATGCTATGGTTGGGTTTTACCTTAATGCTCTTTAGTAGTTGCAGATGCTTGCTAGAGTTCCAATCATAAGCGCTTATGATCCAAGAAGAGAAAGTATGTTAGCTTATGCCTCTCCCACATAAAACTTGCTATCGGTCTAGTAAAGTAGTCAATTGCTTAGGGACAATTTCACAACTCCTACCACCACTTTTCCACACTCGCTATATTTACTTTATTGCTTCTTTATCTAAACAGCCCCTACTTTTTATTTACGTGATCTTTATTATCTTTCAAACCTATCCAACAGCACCTACAAAGTACTTCTTCTTTCATACTTGTTCTAGGTAAAGCGAACGCTAAGCGTGCGTAGAGTTGTATCGGTGGTCGATAGAACTTGAGAGAATATTTGTTCTACCTTTAGCTCCTCGTTGGGTTCGACAATCTTACTTATCGAAAGAGGCTACAATTGATCCCCTATACTTGTGGGTTATCACCCAATATCGGTCAAGAATTTGTGTGAAACTAGTCTCATAGAAAACTTGTAGTTCAAGGCATAGTCCACTATTCAAGTTGTGACCTAGTCTAGCATAAACCTCTAAGCGGAAGTTCAACTTTACAGTCTCCACTAAGCATTGATACGTCTCCAACATATCTATAATTTCTGAAGTATTCATGCTATTATATTATCCATCGTAGATGTTCTATATGCATTTATATGCTTTTTATATGATTTTTGGGACTAACCTACTAACCTAGAGCCCAGTGCCAGTTTCTATTTTTTTCCTTGTTTTTGAGTTTTACAGAAAAGGAGTACCAAACGGAGTCCAATTGACGTGCCATTTTTGATGATTTTTTATGGACCAAAATAAGCCCCTGGAGTAAAAGAGTTGGGCCAGAAGAGTCCCGGGCTGTCCATGACGGTGGGGGCGCCGCCCACCCCCCCCCCCCCCCGGTGTGGGCCCCTGTCTCGTGGACGATTCGGAGACCCCCCTGACGTGAGACCGACGCAAAAAATTCCTATAAATACAGAAACCTCCAGAAAATAACCTAGATCGGAAGTTCCTTCGCCGCAAGCCTCTGTAGCCACGAGAAATCAATCTAGGCTCTCTCGGCACCTGTCGGAGGGGCCATCATCTTGGAGGCCATGGAGGAGGATCCCGGAGGGGCCATCATCACCATGAAGGCCAAGGACCAGAGGGAGAACCTCTCCCCATCCAGGGGGGGGGGGGGCAATGGAGGAGGAAGCACAAGGGGGAGGACCTCTCCTCCTCTCTCTTGGTGGCGCCGGAGTGCCATCGGGAGGGGAATTATCGCCGTGGTGATCGTCTTCATCAACCTCACCACCATCATCATCATCCTCATCTCTTTAAGTGGTCCACTCTCCCGCACCCCGCTGTAATCCCTACTTGAACATGGTGCTTTATGACACATATTATTATCCAATGATGTGTTGCCATCCTATGATGTTTTGAGTAGATATCCTTTGTCTTTGGGTTGATTGATGATATAGATTGGTATGAGAGTTGTATGTTTTATTTTGGTGTTGTCCTATTGTGCCCTTCATGTCGCGCAATCAAAAGGGATTCCCGCTGTAGGGTGTTGCAATACGTTTATGATTCGCTTATAGTGGGTTGCTTGGGTGACAGAAGCATAAACCCGAGTAAGGGGGTTGTTGCATATGGGATAAAGGGGACTTGATGCTTTAATGCTATGGTTGGGTTTTACCTTAATGATCTTTTGTAGTTTCGGATGCTTGCTAGAGTCCCAATCATAAGTGCATATGATCCAAGAAGAGAAAGTATGTTAGCTTATGCCTATCCCTCATATGAAATTGCAATGACGACTACCGGTCTTGTTAACAATTGCCTAGGATAATTCCGCACACCGATCCATCATTATTCCACACTCGCTATTTATAATATTTAGTAATATATTCTAACTTTATGATAACAACACCTACTTTTATATTTTAGCTCTCCGATATCATGCAAAGTTATCCTCTTCATACCCACGACGTAGTTTTATTTCTCGTATCTAGTTGGAAGCAAACGTTCGGTGTACGAGAGTCGTATCAGTGGCAGATAGGACTTGAGAGAATATTGATCTTACCTTTAGCTCCTTGTGGGTTCGACACTTCATACTTATCACTTCTACCTTTGGAAATTGCTATGATGATTCCCTGCACTTGGGGGTTATCAAGGTCTTTTCTGGCGCCGTTGTCGGGGAGCAATAGCCTGGGGTTGATATTCTCGTGTGTGCTTGTTTTCTTTCTTCACTAAGTAGATTTTGTTTTTCCTTTTAGTTTCTGTTTAGTTGTGGGTGAAACATAAAAAATAAATTTAAAGAATGAAAATACAAAAAAATTACTTGTCTCTCATGCCTAAAATTGTTTTTCAAAAAGAGAAGTGATTGGAAAGTTATGCATTGAAGAAGTGAGGGTCGACCTTGAGCACTTGCGTTCATGCTCACGGAAACAATGTAGAATTTTTCATGGAAGTTTCTCTGTAAATAATTATTCCTTTGTATATATCCATTGTATTATAAAAATAATGTGCCAAGCTTTGGTTTTAGGATGATTAGATTGCTTGTTTACTATGTGCAGAACAAAAACAGAAACTTTGGCTGTAGCGCGTGATTGTACATAGTTTACTGGAAGGTCAAATGGGTCTGAAACTTTTTGGACATTACTTCTGTACAAATTGTTAAAATTTTCATATTTATTTCATAATTTTTGGAGTTACATAAGTTTACTAAACTTCTAGATTACCACAGACTGTCCTGTTTTTGACAGATTCTATTTTTCGCGTGTTGTTTGCTAATTTTGATGAACCTATGGCTAGTATCGGGGGGTATGAACCATAGAGAAGTTGGAATACAGTAGGTTTAACACCAATATAAATAAAGAATGAGTTCAGTACAGTACCTTAAAGTGGTAGTTTGCTTTATTACACTAACGGATCTCACAAAGTTTTTGTTAAAGTTTTGTGTGGACGAAGTGTTCGAAGATCGAGGAGCTATCAACATGAGAAGAATAAAGAGAGGCAAGATTTAAATATTGGGTATGCCCAAGGCACCCCAAGTAAATATTTCAAAGGATACTCAAGCATCTAAGGTTGGGGATGCCCCGGTTGGCATCCCATCTTTCTTCTTCAACAAATACCGGTATACCTCAGTTTTTGTTTTGTTCACATGATTTGTGTCCTTTGTGTTTTTTTCCTTTAAGAACCATGCTAGTATGAGTTAGACATTCATTGATTTATAGAATACTGCATGTGCTTCACTTGTATCTTTTAAGTATGATCTTATAGAATTGCTCTTTGTGCTTCACTTAAATCTTTTGAGTATGATTTTATAGAATGCTTCGTGTGCTTCACTTACGTATTTTGAGCTTGGATATTGGCTAGTCTATATTAATTGTAGAATGCTACATGAACTTCACTTATATATTTTGGAGTATTAATAATACTGTCATCTAAAGTGGGTTTGGAAGAGTGTAAACTTTAGGAATTAGTGATCCCACTATTCCGAATGAGAAGAATTTTGCTTATGTGGAGAGTAGAAAAATTTCTATGCTTGTAGATCATGAAAAGAATGCTTTATGTGATGGTTATATTGTTGAATTCATTCATGATTCTACTGAAAATTATTATGAGGGAGTAATTTATGCTTGTAGGAGTTGCAATAATACCAAGTTTCCTCTCTATGTGCTTAAAGTTTTGAAGTTATACTTGTTTTGCCTTCCTATGCTAGTTGATTCTTGTTCCTATAAATTATGTGCTCAAAAAATCCCTAGGAATAGGAAGTGGGTTATATTTAAATGTGCTAGTCATATTATTCATGATGCTCTCTCTATGTTTCAATTCTTTTCTTTTATGTGAGCATCATTGAACATGCCTAGCTAAAAGGCATTAAAGAAAAGAGCTTGTTGGGAGACAACCCAATATATACCCTTGCCGTCTTTGTGTGTTTACATGATTAATCTACTGTATTAATCATGTTTTATAGCTTTTGTTTTAATAAATTGCCAAGTAAGACCTTTGGGAAGACTTAGGTGAAAGTTAATGTGATCTTGCTGTAAAAACAGAAACTTTGCGCTCACGAGATTAGCTGCCATTTTTAACAGAAGAGTTCTTTTGAGTTGATTTCTTTTTGCATAATATTAATAGACAAATTCCTCACGTTCACAAATTTGTTTCGTAATTTTTGGAGTAGAATAAGTATGGTTTTTGTTCATATCATTACAGATTGTTCTGTTTCTGACAGATTCTGTTTTCATTGCATAGTTTGCTTGTTTTCTAGTTTCTATGGATTATATTTCTCAATATAAATTGTAGAAATGATATGGTACAGTAGTCATTGTGTGAGAAAAATTATGAACCTTGTCTTTGACAGTACCAAAGTGAATGGTTTACTCTTTATCATACTAACCTATCTCACGAAGTTCCGTTAAGTTTTGTGTGATTGAAGTTTTCAAGCTTTGGGTGAGATATTGATAGAGGAGAATGCGGAGCGGAAAGAACCTAAGATTGGGGATGCCCAAGGCACCCCAAGGTAATATTCAAGGAAGACTCAAGCGCCTAAGCTTGGGGATGCCCCGGAAGGCATCCCCTCATTCCTCTTCAAAACTATCGGTATACTTTACTCGGAGCTATATTTTTATTCGTCACATGATCTGTGTTTTGCTTGGAGCGTATTTTAAATTTTACTTGTTGTTTGAATAAAATCATTGGATCTGAAATATTGAATGAAAAAGAATCCTCCCATTGCTAGTTAATTATTTGACTACTCAGTGTTCTTCACTTATATCTTTTTGGAGTAGTTTGTCATTTACTCACGCGCTTCACGTATATCCTATGAGTAAATGGTTGAATGAATTGAATATCATAAATCTGAATTTTTATATATTTCATATGCTTATACCATGGGGAGTAATGACTTCACATAGAATAAGTATAGGTAGTAAACTTATTGAAAGTCAGCAAACGCAGAATTGGTCACTTGAACAATTCATGAAAGAATATTGAAGGAAGAGAGATTTCACATATAAGTATACTATCTTGGACATCTTTTGTAATTGTCAGCACTCATTAAAATATGACATGCTAAAAGGTTGATGTTGGACAAGGAAGACAACTTAATGGGATATGTTTTCCTATATCCGAAACGTTATATTGTCTTGGATCATCCAACATGTTGAGCTTGCCTTTCCCTCTCATGCTAGCCAAATTCTTTGCACCAAATAGAAATACTACTTGTGCTTCCAAACATCCCTTAAACTAGTTTTGCCATGAGAGTCCACCATACCTACCTATGGATTGAGTAAGATCCTTCAAGTAAGTTGTCATCGGTGCATGCAATAAAAATTGCTCTTTAAATATGCATGATCTATTAGTGCAAAGAAAATAAGCTTTATACGAACTTGTGATAGGGAAGAAATAAAAGCGACGGACTGCACAATAAAGGTCTCTATCACAAGAGGCAATATAAAGTGACGTTATTTTGCATTAAGATTTTGTGCATCCAACCTTAAAATCGCATGACAACCTCTGCTTCCCTCTGCGAAGGGCCTATCTTTTACTTTTATCTTCTACCCTTATACAAGAGTCATGGTGATCATCACCTTTCCTTTTTACACTTTTTCCTTTGGCAAGCACCTTGTGTTGGAGCGATCCGGATATATATATCCACTTGGATGTAGGTTTTCATAAAGTATTATTGTTGACATTACCCTTGAGGTAAAAGGTTGGGAGGCAAAACTATAAGCCCCTATCTTTCTTTGTGTCCGATTAAAACTTTGAACCCATAAATATCACATGAGTGTTAGCAATCGTGAAAGACTATATGATAGTTGAGTATGTGGGATTTGCTAAATCAAAGCTCTTACATAGACCCTTCCTGAAAATAAGATGAATTGAAATTGTTTGATGACTAAGAGCACTATTTGTTAGTTTTCAAGAAAGTTTATGATCTATACTTTAACATGGGAATAGCTTGTTACTTGATCATGAAAAGTTTTATGAGATGAGCTACTGTTACGACATATAATGATGCTAGAAAAGGTGAATGAAATTATAATTGATCAAACTTGTGCACCTGCTAGCATTCACACTTCATAAATTATTTCTTTTATCATTTACCTACTCGAGGACGAGCAGGAATTAAGCTTGGGGATGTTGATACGTCTCCAACGTATCTATAATTTATGAAGTATTCATGCTATTATATTATCCATCGTAGATGTTTTATATGCATTTATATGCTATTTTATATGATTTTTGGGACTAACCTATTAACCTAGAGCCCAGTGCCAATTTCTGTTTTTCCTTGTTTTTGAGTTCTATAGAAAAGGAGTACCAAACGGAGTCCAATTGACGTGCCATTTTTGATGATTTTTTATGGACCAAAAGAAGCCCCTGGAGTAAAAGAGTTGGGCCAGAAGAGTCCCGGGCTGTCCATGAGGGTGGGGGCGCGCCCACCCCCCGGGCGTGGGCCCCTATCTCGTGGACGATTCGAAGACCCCCCTGACGTGAGACCGATGCCAAAAATTCCTATAAATACAGAAACCTCCGGAAAATAACCTGGATCGGAAGTTCCGCCGCCGCAAGCCTCTGTAGCCACGAGAAATCAATCTAGGCCCTGTCTGGCACCCTGCCGGAGGGGGCCATCATCACCGGAGGCCATGGAGGAGGATCCCGGAGGGGCCATCATCGCCATGAAGGCAAAGGACCAGAGGGAAAACTTCTCCCCATCCAGTGGGGAGGCCATGGAGGAGGAAGCATAAGGGGGAGGACCTCTCCTCCTCTCTCTTGGTGGCGCCGAAGTGCCATCGAGAGGGGAATCATCGCTGCAGTGATCGTCTTCATCAACATCACCACCATCATCATCATCCTCATCTCTTTTACGCGGTCCACTCTCCCGCACCCCGCTGTAATCCCTACTTGAACATGGTGCTTTATGCCACATATTATTATCCAATGATGTGTTTCCATCCTATAATGTTTTGAGTAGATATCATTTATCTTTGGTTGAGTCATGATATAGATTGGTATGAGTTGCATATTTTATTTTGGTGCTGTCCCATTGTGCCGTCCGTGTCACGCAAGCGTGAGGGATTCCCACTGTAGGGTGTTGCAATATGTTTATGGTTCGCTTATAGTGGGTTGCTTGAGTGACAGAAGCATAAACCCGAGTAATGGGGTTGTTGCGTATGGGATAAAGGAGACTTGATGCTTGAATGATATGGTTGGATTTTACCTTAATGATCTTTAGTAGTTGAGGATGCTTGCTAGAGTTCCAATCATAAGTGCATATGATCCAAGAAGAGAAAGTATGTTAGCTTATGCCTCACCCTCATATGAAATTGCAATGACGACTACCGGTCTTGTTAACAATTGCCTAGGATAATTCCGCATACCGATCCATCATTATTCCTTACTCGTTATTTATAATATTTAGTACCCTCATATGAAATTGCAATGACGACTACCGGTCTTGTTAACAATTGCCTAGGATAATTCCGCATACCGATCCATCATTATTCCTTACTCGTTATTTATAATATTTAGTAATATATTCTAACTTTATGATAACAACACCTACTTTTATATTTTAGCTCCCCGATATTATGCAAAGTTATCCTCTTAATACCCACAACGTAGTTTTATTTCTCATATCTAGTTGGAAGCAAACGTTCAGTGTACGTAGAGTCGTATCAGTGGCAGATAGGACTTGAGAGAATATTGATCTTACCTTTAGCTCCTTGTGGGTTCGACACTCGATACTTATCACTTCCACCTTTGAAAATTGCTATGATGATTTCCTGCCCTTGGGGATTATCAAGCACCAGTATATAAACAATGATTTGGAACTAAATGATGAGATGTGCCAATAAAACTTTGTGGGGGATTGTTGAAATTTGCTAGTGGGCTTTTGGCCCAAAGCCCAACTAAAATTCTGAAATTCTCTTGGCCCATTCATGCACACATGTGAGTCATACGAGTGAGACTAAAGTTTAGTCCCACCCGGAAGTTGTGAGAGAGTTGCACCTTTTTATAAGGTGAGCTCTTCTACCACTTGTATGAGCATGAGAATAGGAGACCTACACGCGCTTCTCCTTCTCGCTCGCCTCGTCGCGACACGACGCGCCGCGTCTTGCGGGAATTAGCCGAGCAGAGGACAGAGCTATGCACGTTGTCTATATTTTTACTGCTTGGGAATAATTAATAAGTTTTAATTTATAATTAATGGACGCGTTAGATCCTTTTGGATAGTGGGGCTGTTACTTGGACGTGGGATTTTCTCCGCCACCTAACTGGTCCGCATTATATAGTCAGGCAGACGTCTACTCTGGCCGCGGCCGAATCATGTGGTTTTGCACCACCGTTCCAGAGCATTCGCCGCTACGCAAGTCTTCTCCATCCCTCCTTCCGGCATGCACCACAAAAAGGAACAGCAGGCCTCCGGACCCCCGCCTGTCGTGATCATGTACGGGAGAGGGGCGATCAGATTTTTGGGGAGTGCACTCGCGCGACTGCTGGCAGCGATGACATCGCCAACGACGACTTCTTCCCTGACTTTAGCAACCTCATCCTCAACGACATGGGCGACAACATCAACGCCAGCGGTGCTGCTCCCGCTGCACCGTATGTGATTCTATCTTTCCTGTTTGAGATCGTGGTAGAATTCATGTTTCTAGTATATGCTCTAGATGTGATGTGTTCATCTACTATGCTAGTCGCATGATTAGTTTAATCTCTGCTATTGCTTTCATAGTTTATTTTCTGTTTATTTGAATTAAATCTTGTAGTAAGTTGCTCATATTTCCAACACTTCTCCTACGCCCGGGCAAAAATCCTAGCCCTTGTGGCTGAGTTACGTTACCAAAGCGTTACACGTCAGAGATTTGAAACACCAAAAACGTAATTTTCTTGTTGGGAAGAAAATACACAGGATGGCCGCCTTGATGCCAGGCCACATGGGGCGTGCAGGACGACGCGACGTATCTGTTGAGTCAAGTCAAGTCACCTCTCTCACGAGTAAAAAACATTGGCACTCGTCAAGTCAAGTCAAGTCACTGCAATAATTGCAAGGAGAGTCCGTGAGTGGCACGAGCCATCACCTCTCCTCTCACAAGAACCCAAGCCCTCTCTCCCAAACATACCAAGCCTGCATAACTACAAGTCTACAACAGTGTCTCCGTCGTCATCAGCAAGAAGCAAATCATTCTTGTTGCTCCACTCCAACAGCACCAATCATTTCTTCAACAGAAGGGCAGTAATCTTTTGGAGAGGTTCGGCAGTAGGCTCCATTGCATACAGGTGTGTGTTTTTTGTGCCTGCCTTTTTTATTCCAAGATCGATTTCTCCACTGAGCATGTGTGGATCTAGATGGAGTTTCTCTGCTCCGGTTCTTCAACTGTTGCAATATCCATTGAAAAGTATCTGGATCTTCTTTTTACGGCGAAATGTATATATGGATTTAATAGCCTTTCGGATCTAGATCGAGTTTTTCTACGCTGTGCTGGTGCTTAACGAGTCCGTCGTGAACGATTCTAAAAATATATCCGTTAAAAGAGAACAATGCTAGTACCTTTTGGGCGATCCAGTAGTAGTTGAGAAATTCCAGGACTGGTCTCCAGCCTCTGCATCTGCATACCGGCGGCGAGCCGGCCATCGACTCATCATCTCCCCAGTCCCGGTTCCTCCTCCGCCTCCCCCCGTCCGGAATCAAGCTCCGGCCGGCGCACGCCCTCCCCTTCGCGCAACAGCCATGGCAACCGCGGCCCAATCGAAGCCACCTGCCGCAGCTTCCCCGTCACGTGGACTAAGACGGCGATCCCGCCCTTGCCACGGAGATACAGGAGGACAGCGGCGGGGAAAGGGGCTAACAGAGGATTAACGCCGCGGGCGAGCTCTGATCCTTCTCCGTCCAATGCTGGGCGCGTGAGAGGACCTCCGGTGAGGTCTAGACGGGGCAAAGCAGTCAGCCGTTAACTGAAGGTAGTAGAAATACTGCGATAACCTTGCAACCTTTGCATGGTATTTTTTCTAAAACTTAAGATCTTTTCAATTTAAAAACAAAAGCACCTAGTTCAGATCTTTTTGCTGGCACATAACCAATATCTCAAGAATTATTTTTGTCATTTTATTTTTCCTATATAATTTGTTGTACATCCTGAAACAAGTTCTGCATCCTCCTTACTTCAGGGTTTTATGACATAACTTGGATAAGGAACAAACTCCTTGGCTCTGAACCAACCTTATTTCTAGGGCACTATGCCATTCTTTATTAAAGCAAATGATAGTCTTGCATTTTGTTTCTGCTGCCTTCAGATTTCCACTAAGCTATTCTTTTTCATCTAGCGCAAAGTTCTTCCCTAGCCCGAGCTCCACGGTGCCCAGTATCACCACCGTCTGTTCAGTTCGGGATGTGTGCAATGGCTGGAGGCAGAGTCAGACTATTAGCAGAACCAGTTGTCGCTATGCGTTAGCTCTTCTCTCTCCGTCACTTCGCTGAAGGAACATGTTTCTCTCTCTCTCTCGCGGGCGCTCTCTCTCACTTTCCTTTCTGCATGCATGTCTGACTTCCTCCAAAGACAGGAAACGGGAGGAGAGAGAGACCGCGTTGGCATGTATGTCAAGAGAATATCTAGTGCTCACATGGATTAGGTGCTACCATGCTCCAATCTCACAAAACTCAATTTTTTAAATATAAAAAAATTCTGATTTTTTGTGTGGATGTTCACAAGATAAGTGTGTACAACCCCTTAAAATTTGAATTCCAAACTCAGTCATGTAGATAAAAAAGACAAATTCATATGTGAAATAGTATCATTTTTTCTTTTTTCTTCTTGTGACATTATTCATGTTCGAATTATCTTCTTTTTTATCTCTGTGTGCACTTCGAGTTTCGAGTTGAGATTTTTAGAGATTGTACACATTTATCTTGTAAACATGAAAAAAAATTCAGATAAAAAAATGGCACCGCTCAACCTCCTCTGACATGCGCATTACCCTGCCGCCATCCAAGGTGCTACACGACTCGAGGATGTAGCCGGGCGCTACTCGTTGCAGGCGCATGCTGAGAAGGGAAGCAGTAGCCGCGTGAGTACAGTGACATTGCAGTCTCTGAAAAAGCTAACTAGGGCCTCACGCTAGCAATGGATATGACGGGCCTGTAGACAAAAGCATGCATCCAGACGCCTGTGGACAAAAGCTGGCAATGGATATGACGGGCCTGTGGACAAAAGCACTGCTACACTGCTAATTTCAAAAGAACGGTTCATATCCTTATGCGGGAGAGAATAAAACGAACAGTTTTGATAAGGGTACCGTGTAGCTCGCGCTACAAAAAACCGCTCTCTCTTCATCTAGTTATTACAGAACATTTTCTTATGCCAAGCTGCTCTGTAGCATAGCATCTCCCTATCACCATATAGCAAGTTGCAAGTCAGACAGACAGCTAGCACCTACTGATATAGTACTATGCTTTTCTTATGCAACACAAGCCTTGAAGAATAAACACTATGCTTAAAGACTTGTATTTGTTCCCTCCCAATTACTCATAAAAGTTTTCTCCGAACTTAGTTGTACTTATGCTGTAGATTCTTTTTTGCAATACTGGAAACAGATATATTGTCACATGACTTATATTTCTCTTTGTACCTCTTGTGGACCGATGCAGAACACCTAGGTCTAACTAATGATTTGAATCCACAGTCCTCATTTCGATCGATGTCTTCAGAAACAATCTGAAATTGGCCATACGCTGCACGGTTTCTCCAGGTAGCTACCATCTCTTTTACTTGACGGGATTTCTCTCCCCTGATAACTTGTTAATTTTGGGTGCTTTTGCAAATAATCCCATGTTTAATTAGCTGGGATGTTTTCGTATCTGCCAAATTAGAAAAAAAAAGTATTATATGGATGAATTAGCTGCAAAAGAAGTGAACAACAGGGTTATCATGGTAAAAATAAATAGTCATACCTGTTATTATTTGCAGCATGCGTGTTCCTTTTAATTCATCTACTTTTGGTCGAAAGTTAACACCCCGTTTGGATGTAGGAAAATTAGCTTGGAATTGCGAATCTGGAATTGCCAGGCAAAATTCTGTTGTTTGGAGTGGTATAAAATTTGGGCTCGGAAAAGTTGGCCCAATTCCAAACGATCGACCCGCGCCTGTCCACCCCTCGCGCAAAGTTTCCGAGCGGACGAGCTCGGAAAGGCTCGGAAACGCCCCCCCACCCCCACCCCCGTGCCTGTTCGCTGGACGAGGCCTCTCGCTCGCGAACGCATCTTCCTCCCGACTCCCCTGAAGCAGCCGCCGGCGGCGGCGGCGGTGGCGGTCAGTTCTCCGGCCCTCCTCTCCCTCTCCCATCCGTCCCCTCCCTCCTCTTCCTCCCATCCGTCCCCTCCCTCCTCTTCCTCCCATCCGTCCCCTCCCTCCTCTTACATCTCTTCTCTGGCCATGGCGCGACCTCCTCCAGTGAGGCCCCCAAACCCTAGATCGTATCGGGGATTTGCGGCGGGATTAGGTGGTCCGCAGGGAACGGCGGCAGTAGTGGAACGACGGCTGTAGTGGCGCCTTCCCCTCCCGTGTGGAGCTCGATTTTTTGTGGTGTCCTAAGGGGAACTTCAATTTTTTCTGTACCTTCTCAGATGCAGTCCATTGCCTCGAATTTAAGAGCTCAGATTTGTGTGTTGCTAACTTATGATTTGTTTGAACTATGCAGTTTCTCAGGGGATTTTATGAGCTCAAATTTCGGTGGTGTCAAGGTATATTATCTACTCCTCCTTCATGTTTGTACTGTAATGTTGTTGCCGTGGTTTAGTATGTATCAATGCTCTGAATAATTCATGGACAAATGGTGTCTGCATTGTAGCTTTTTTATCATGTCCCAACAAGAGTTGGTTGCCTACATTACCGAAGAGAACAAAAGAAGAAAAATAAAGAGGATATTGTTGACAAAGCAGTATTTTGAAATGTCATGTCTAGCATTTACTTATGTTAGTTCTCAGAGGGCACCGAGGAATCTCGGATGCTTCGATGATGAGGAGGAAAAGGTTGCATATCGGAAGTATATATTGAAACAAACTTATGAGGGGTCCGAGACAACTTGCTATGATAAGCTACGCTTAACTAAAAGAAACTTCCTTGATCTTTGTGCTATGTTGCGTGAGAAGTGTGGTCTCAAAGATAGCACGTTTGTGACAGTAGAAGAAAATGTTGCTATGTTCTTACAAGTTGTTGGACATGGACTAAAAATGAGGATGTTGGGTGGCACGTACCAGCGTTCTTTAGAGACTATCAGTAGGCATTTATCTACTGTGTTATCAGCCATCCTCTCTCTAACTGGGGTGTTTATAAAGCTTCCCGATCATTCTATCGCCCCTCCCGATGATTACAAGTGGAAGTGGTTTCCTAATGCACCTGGAGCACTAGATGGGTGTCATATTCCGGTGTTTGTTAATGCTGCTGACAAAGGGAGGTATAGGAATAGGCACCAAGATATCAGCACTAACATGCTAGGTGTGGTTGATTGGAACATGAAATTTCTCTATGTTCTACCTGGTTGGGAGGGTTCGGCATGGGATTCGAGAGTGCTAAAAGATGCTATGAGAATCGATCGCGAAGATGCATTTGTTGTACCACAGGGTATGACTCTTTATCTTTGTGTTTCATTTCTCATATTTAGTTGTTAGCTAACTTACGTACTTGTCAATAGGAAAGTACTATCTTGTTGATGCTGGTTATACCAATGGACCTGGATTTCTATCTCCATTCAGATCCACTCGGTACCACTTGAAAGAGTGGGTTGCAAGTCAACAACAACCCCAAAATGAAAGAGAGTTGTATAACTTGCGCCATGCTCGTGCTAGAAATGTTGTGGAGAGAACCTTTGGCTTGTTGAAGAAAAAATGGGCCATCTTGCGTTCTTGTTCTTTCTTTGACATAGAGGACCAGGTAACACATGTCCATTTGATTGTTCATATGGGCCATCCTGTGTTCCTTCTTTGACAATAAACAATATTTGCAGATTCGTCTTATTAACGCGTGTTGTGTGTTACACAACTATGCAAGGGATAGGCAGCCTATGAGAGATAATTTGTTGCTTCCGGAAGTCGACGCTGAGCTAGCGGCTATGACTCCTGAGCCTGCTGATGATGCTACTTTCATTACAAGTGTCCAACAAACAAATGCATGGTCCAATTTTAGGCAGCAATTTGCAGATGAGATGTATGCTGAGTACCTTGTGGCGCATGGAGAACTAGAGATTGAGTAGATAGTAGCGATGGAGTAGATAGCTAGCTGATGGTGCTTTTTTTGTGCTAGCTTGGTGATGGTGCCCTTTTTTGTGTGGTAGCATGCTGGCTGTGATGGTGCCTTGTGTGTTATATGTTGTACATGCTTCATCTTTTGTTCTATATATATGCACGTTCTGGCTGTGATGGTGCCCTTTTTTATGCACGTTCATTTATTTTACTTGTAGAAGCATGGCTGAACCAAAAGGAAAAAAAGTAGAGTGTACCTAACATGGACTCCTGAGATGGACACGGCATTGTTGGCCGTCCTTGTTGAGCATCACAACAATGGTGACCATGCTCAAAATGGTTGGAAGCCACATGTGTATAATGCTTGCATTAAGCATGTCAAGGATACATGTGATGTTGACATTACGAAGGAAAACATAACAGGAAGAATCAAAACATATGGGGTTTGTTTCACCCAGGCAAGGATTTTGCTGGTGTGCTGTGTTCCCTGGATACTGATCCGACTGAGCCATGGTGGGTGCATAGCATAATATAGGATTATGAAAAGTTAATCATTTGTTCAAGTGAGTCATTTGGATGCAATCTATCACTAATTCTATTCTTGTCACACAGGATAATAACAGGTCATTGCCACGGAGATGTTTCTATATGGAAGTGCGCCACACAGGTGAGTTAATGCATTCTCGCAGCCTTACTTCCAATACTATAGTCCAGGTGTATGTTCATATTTGGTGATGGTCGTCGTTAGTGACAGCCTAATGACAACCGTCACACTGCATATCTCTTTTGCCGAAAAAGGATTTTCCCCGCTTTGTATACAAAGCAACGAACTGAACCATACAAGAAAAGGTGCTGGGGCGGAAGCAGCACAGTCACGCCCAAAAGAAAAGACAGAGAAAAACAAAAGAAACAAATGCCGACAATGGCGGATCAACAAAAGCGAAGAAGCCTCGCGATCACAGCGCCCACCAAGCTCTTCCACTAGACTCCAAGACTCTGAAGCGCCGGCACCTATCAACACCTCCAAGAGGGATCGCGACGATAACGACGCTGCTGCCAAGGGTTTCCCCCGGTACACGACGAGGCGAGAGGAAGGGTAGCCACGACGCCCTCCTGGAAGGTCAGGCCAGTGTCGGCCATGCCGACAGGGGTTTCCCCCGATCCCAACCCGCACCTCTGGCGCCCCGGAGCCTGCCACCAAACCAACCACCACCGTGCGCCAACGCGGTCATGAGGCCCCCATGCTGTCTCACCACGGCACCGCGAGGTGAGGACAACACGGCATGGAATCAGAGCCGGGACTAGGGCTACAGCCCGTCGGCACGCGGGAGGGCCCCACCTCCACCGTCAGCGATGGTAGCCGTCCGGACGCAATAGCAGGAGCACACCAGGCCCGTGGTCCCACAGGCCCGGCCGAGCCATCGTGGGCCCGTAAAGCTCCCGCCTTCGCACTGCTGCCGGCACGCCGGTGGAGCCGCCCCCCCAAATCCGAGCTGCTCCTTCTCCTCAACGCGCCGCAGACAATGAGGACACGCCCGGGGACCGGCCCGCTAGGACCCAGATGCGGCCCTAAGGGCCCAGATCTGGGTTGGGCGCGCCGCCGGCCAACCAGCGCCACCAGGCCGCCCGCTGCCAAAGGACGGCGCCACCACCGCGCCGGGCCGTGCCGCCAGCCGCCGCCCGCCGAAGGGCACCGCCGCCAGCCCGACCCCGGTCGGGAAGTGTGTGGGAAGGAAGAAAAACCCGCCGCCGCCAGCCCGCCCAGCCAGATCCGGGGGCTCCGCCGGCGGCGGCGGGGAAAGGAGCATGGGGGAGGGGGGAGGAGAGGAGAGCGATGGGGGCCGCCCCGGCCGCCCCCCGGGAGGCGGCGCGAGCGCGGGGTCTAGGGAGCGGAGGGGAGGGGAGCCTCTCGTCTCTTGGTCTTTTCCGCATATCTCTTTTCCAGTGATGGTTTTGGGATTACCAATGCTAAATCAATGGCGCTGTCACAAAGGAATTGCATTGTATTAGCAAATCACAGTGTAGTGTTTTCTTTGCCTTGAATTAACAAAAACATCTATTCTTACTGTCAGAGAATAATATCTTCCATTAACACCTGGGAGGAAACAGGCCTCCCTCGAAATATCCGTAGAACCGAACATGATGTTTATTCCATTAAATTCATCACAAGGAGGCGATGGTTTGTGGCGGGAACATATGATGGTTTCATCGATGTATATATCTATGCAACAAGAATGGACTTCATAAAGAGATTCAAAGGTATTACTTTTGATCCCATACGTAGATCCATTCAGCAATTTCTCACTTTTATCTAAATAGTCTTACAAATTGTTGGCAGTTCTACACCATTACTCTATTTTATCCCTCCATTAAATTCCATTACATAATGAGCTATTTTCCACTTTCTCATGTCTACAGTACACTCCTCTGGTATTAGAGACAGTGGTATTTACTCGTCCAGAGCACTTGTTGTCCATCCAACCAAGCCGTATATGCTCTCGACTTTTGAAAAAATGAAACTTTGGGACTGGGACAAAGATTGGATGTGCATACGAACATTCACGAAGGAACACTCTGATTCCATACGTCAAGTAGCATTTAGCCCAAAAGACACCAACAGTTTTGCAAGTGCTTCATGTGATCACACAGTAAAGGTTTGAGTCTCTCTCTCTCTCTCTCTCTCTCTCTCTCTCTCTCTCTCTCTATGAATTTGTCTTTTTTATCTACATGACTGAGTTTGGAATTGAAATTTTAAGGGGTTGTACACACTTATCTTGTGAACATCCACACAAAAAATCAGAATTTTTTTATATTTAAAAAATTGAGTTTTGTGAGATTGGAGCATGGTAGCACCTAATCCATGTGAGCACTAGATATTCTCTTGACATACATGCCAACGCGGTCTCTCTCTCCTCCCATTTCCTGTCTTTGGAGGAAGTCAGACATGCATGCAGAAAGGAAAGTGAGAGAGAGCGCCCGCGAGAGAGAGAGAAACATGTTCCTTCAGCGAAGTGACGGAGAGAGAAGAGCTAACGCATAGCGACAACTGGTTCTGCTAATAGTCTGACTCTGCCTCCAGCCATTGCACACATCCCGAACTGAACAGACGGTGGTGATACTGGGCACCGTGGAGCTCGGGCTAGGGAAGAACTTTGCGCTAGATGAAAAAGAATAGCTTAGTGGAAATCTGAAGGCAGCAGAGACAAAATGCAAGACTATCATTTGCTTTAATAAAGAATGGCATAGTACCCTAGAAATAAGGTTGGTTCAGAGCCAAGGAGTTTGTTCCTTATCCAAGTTATGTTATAAAACCCTGAAGTAAGGAGGATGCAGAACTTGTTTCAGGATGTACAACAAAGTATATAGGAAAAATAAAACGACAAAAATAATTCTTGAGATATTGGTTATGTGCCAGCAAAAAGATCTGAACTAGGTGCTTTTGTTTTTAAATTGAAAAGATCTTAAGTTTTAGAAAAAATATCATGCAAAGGTTGCAAGGTTATCGCAGTATTTCTACTACCTTCAGTTAACGGCTGACTGCTTTGCCCCGTCTAGACCTCACCGGAGGTCCTCTCACGCGCCCAGCATTGGACGGAGATGGATCAGAGCTCGCCCGCGGCGTTAATCCTCTGTTAGCCCCTTTCCCCGCCGCTGTCCTCCTGTATCTCCGTGGCAAGGGCGGGGTCGCCGTCTCAGTCCACGTGACGGGGAAGCTGTGGCAGGTGGCTTCGATTGGGCCGCGGTTGCCATGGCTGTTGCGCGAAGGGGAGGGCGTGCGCCGGCCGGAGCTTGATTCCGGACGGGGGGAGGCGGAGGAGGAACCGGGACTGGGGAGATGATGAGTCGATGGCCGGCTCGCCGCCGGTATGCAGATGCAGAGGCTGGAGACCAGTCCTGGAATTTCTCAACTACTACTGGATCGCCCAAAAGGTACTAGCATTGTTCTCTTTTAACGGATATATTTTTAGAATCATTCACGACGGACTCGTTAAGCACCACACCCTCGCTCCTCACAGCGTAGAAAAACTCGATCTAGATCCGAAAGGCTATTAAATCCATATATACATTTCGCCGTAAAAAGAAGATCCAGATACTTTTCAATGGATATTGCAACAGTTGAAGAACCGGAGCAGAGAAACTCCATCTAGATCCACACATGCTCAGTGGAGAAATCGATCTTGGAATAAAAAAGGCAGGCACAAAAAACACACACACCTGTATGCAATGGAGCCTACTGCCGAACCTCTCCAAAAGATTACTGCCCTTCTGTTGAAGAAATGATTGGTGCTGTTGGAGTGGAGCAACAAGAATGATTTGCTTCTTGCTGATGACGACGGAGACACTGTTGTAGACTTGTAGTTATGCAGGCTTGGTATGTTTGGGAGAGAGGGCTTGGGTTCTTGTGAGAGGAGAGGTGATGGCTCGTGCCACTCACGGACGGACTCTCCTTGCAATTATTGCAGTGACTTGAGTTGACTTGACGAGTGCCAATGTCTTTTACTCGTGAGAGAGGTGACTTGACTTGACTCAACAGATACGTCGCGTCGTCCTGCACGCCCCATGTGGCCTGGCATCAAGGCGGCCATCCTGTGTATTTTCTTCCCAACAAGAAAATTACGTTTTTGGTGTTTCAAATCTCTGACGTGTAACGCTTTGGTAACGTAACTCAGCCACATGGGCTAGGATTTTTGCCCGGGCGTAGGAGAAGTGTTGGAAAGATGAGCAACTAACTACGAGATTTAATCCAAATAAACAGAAAATAAACTATGAAAGCAATAGCAGAGATTAAACTAATCATGCGACTAGCATAGTAGATGAACACATCACATCTAGAGCACATACTAGAAACATGAATTCTACCACGATCTCAAACAGGAAAGATAGAATCACATACGGTGTAGCGGGAGCAGCACCGCTGACGTTGATGTTGTCGCCCATGTTGTTGAGGATGAGGTTGGTGAAGTCAGGGAAGAAGTCGTCGTTGGCGATGTCATCACTGCCAGCAGTCGCGCGAGTGCACTCCCCAAAAATCTGATCGCCCCTCTCCCGTACATGATCACGAGAGGCGGGGGTCCGGAGGCCTGCTGTCCCTTTTTGTGGTGCACGCTGGAAGGAGGGATGGAGAAGACTTGCGTAGCGGCGAATGCTCTGGAACGGTGGTGCAAAACCACATGATTCGGCCGCGGCCAGAGTAGACGTCTGCCTGACTATATAATGCGGACCAGTTAGGTGGCGGAGAAAATCCCACGTCCAAGTAACAGCCCCACTATCCAAAAGGATCTAACCCGTCCATTTATTATAAATTAAAACTTATTAATTATTCCCAAGCAGTAAAAATATAGACAACGTGCATAGCTCTGTCCTCTGCTCGGCTAATTCCCGCAAGACGCGGCGCGTCGTGTCGCGACGAGGCGAGCGAGAAGGAGGAGCGCGTGTAGGTCTCCTCTTCTCATGCTCATACAAGTGGTAGAAGAGCTCACCTTATAAAAAGGTGCAACTCTCTCACAACTTCCGGGTGGGACTAAACTTTAGTCTCACTCATATGACTCACTTGTGTGCATGAATGAGCCAAGAGAATTTCAGAATTTTAGTTGGGCTTTGGGCCAAAAGCCCACTAGCAAATTCCAACAATCACCCACAAAGTCTTATTGGCACATCTCATCATTTAGTTCCAAATCATTGTTTATATACTGGTGCTTGATAATCCCCAAGGGCAGGAAATCATCATAGCAATTTTCAAAGGTGAAAGTGATAAGTATGGAGTGTCGAACCCACAAGGAGCTAAAGGTAAGATCAATATTCTCTCAAGTCCTATCTGCCACTGATACGACTCTACGTACACTGAACGTTTGCTTCCAACTAGATATGAGAAATAAAACTACGTTGTGGGTATTAAGAGGATAACTTTGCATAATATCGGAGAGCTAAAATATAAAAGTAGGTGTTGTTATCATAAAGTTAGAATATATTACTAAATATTATAAATAACGAGTGTGGAATAATGATGGATCGGTATGCGGAATTATCCTAGGCAATTGTTAACAAGACCGGTAGTCGTCATTGCAATTTCATATGTGGGTGAGGCATAAGCTAACATACTTTCTCTTCTTGGATCATATGCACTTATGATTGGAACTCTAGCAAGCATCCTCAACTACTAAAGATCATTAAGGTAAAATCCAACCATATCATTAAAGCATCAAGTCCCCTTTATCCCATACGCAACAACCCCATTACTCGGGTTTATGCTTCTGTCACTCAAGCAACCCACTATAAGCGAACCATAAACATATTGCAACACCCTACAGCGGGAATCCCTCACGCTTGCGTGACACGGACGACACAATGGGACAGCACCAAAATAAAATATGCAACTCATACCAATCTATATCATCACTCAACCAAAGATAAAGGATATCTACTCAAAACATTATAGGATGGCAACACATCATTGGATAATAATATGTGGCATAAAGCACCATGTTCAAGTAGGGATTACAGCGGGGTGCGGGAGAGTGGACCGCGTAAAAGAGATGAGGATGATGATGATGGTGGTGATGTTGATCAAGACGATCACTGCAGGGATGATTCCCCTCTCGATGGCACTCCGGCGCCACCAAGAGAGAGGAGGAGAGGTCCTCCCCCTTATGCTTCCTCCTCCATGGCCTCCCCACTGGATGGGGAGAAGTTTTCCCTCTGGTCCTTTGCCTTCATGGCGATGATGGCCCCTCCGGGATCCTCCTCCATGGCCTCCGGTGATGATGGCCCCCTCCGGCAGGGTGCCAGACAGGGCCTAGATTGATTTCTCGTGGCTACAGAGGCTTGCGGCGGTGGAACTTCCGATCCAGGTTATTTTCCGGAGGTTTCTGTATTTATAGGAATTTTTGGCATCGGTCTTACGTTAGGGGGGGTCTTTGAATTGTCCACGAGATAGGGGCCCACACCCGGGGGGTGGGCGCACCCCCACCCTCATGGACAGCCCGGGACTCTTCTGGCCCAACTCTTTTACTCCAGGGGCTTCTTTTGGTCCATAAAAAATCTTCAAAAATGGCACATCAATTGGACTCCGTTTGGTACTCCTTTTCTATAGAACTCAAAAACAAGGAAAAACAGAAATTGGCACTGGGCTCTAGGTTAATAGGTTAGTCCCAAAAATCATATAAAATAGCATATAAATGCATATAAGACATCTACGATGGATAATATAATAGCATGAATACTTCATAAATTATAGGTACGTTGGAGACGTATGAACATCCCCAAGCTTAATTCCTGCTCGTCCTCGAGTAGGTAAATGATAAAAGAAATAATTTATGAAGTGTGAATGCTAGCAGGTGCACAAGTTTGATCAATTATAATTTCATTCACCTTTTCTAGCATCATTATATGTCGTAACAGTAGCTCATCTCATAAAACTTTTTATGATCAAGTAACAAGCTATTCCCATGTTAAAGTATAGATCATAAACTTTCTTGAAAACTAACAAATAGTGCTCTTAGTCATCAAACAATTGCAATTCATCTTATTTTCAGGAAGGGTCTATGTAAGAGCTTTGATTTAGCAAATCCCACATACTCAACTATCATATAGTCTTTCACAATTGCTAACACTCATGTGATATTTATGGGTTCAAAGTTTTAATCGCACACAAAGAAAGATAGGGGCTTATAGTTTTGCCTCCCAACCTTTTACCTCAAGGGTAATGTCAACAATAATACTTTATGAAAACCTAAATCCAAGTGGATATATATATCCGGATCGCTCCAACACAAAGTGCTTGCCAAAGGAAAAAGTGTAAAAAGGAAAGGTGATGATCACCATGACTCTTGTATAAGGGTAGAAGATAAAAGTAAAAGATAGGCCCTTCGCAGAGGGAAGCAGAGGTTGTCATGCGATTTTAAGGTTGGATGCACAAAATCTTAATGCAAAATAACGTCACTTAATATTGCCTCTTGTGATAGAGACCTTTATTGTGCAGTCCGTCGCTTTTATTTCTTCCCTATCACAAGTTCGTATAAAGCTTATTTTCTTTGCACTAATAGATCATGCATATTTAGAGAGCAATTTTTATTGCATGCACCGATGACAACTTACTTGAAGGATCTTACTCAATCCATAGGTAGGTATGGTGGACTCTCATGGCAAAACTAGTTTAAGGGATGTTTGGAAGCACAAGTAGTATTTCTATTTGGTGCAAAGAATTTGGCTAGCATGAGAGGGAAAGGCAAGCTCAACATGTTGGATGATCCAAGACAATATAACGTTTGGATATAGGAAAACATATCCCATTAAGTTGTCTTCCTTGTCCAACATCAACCTTTTAGCATGTCATATTTTAATGAGTGCTCACAATTACAAAAGATGTCCAAGATAGTATACTTATATGTGAAATCTCTCTTCCTTCAATATTCTTTCATGAATTGTTCAAGTGACCAATTCTGCGTTTGCTGACTTTCAATAAGTTTACTACCTATACTTATTCTATGTGAAGTCATTACTCCCCATGGTATAAGCATATGAAATATATAAAAATTCAGATTTATGATATTCAATTCATTCAACCATTTACTCATAGGATATATGTGAAGCGCGTGAGTAAATGACAAACTACTCCAAAAAGATATAAGTGAAGAACACTGAGTAGTCAAATAATTAACTAGCAATGGGAGGATTCTTTTTCATTCAATATTTCAGATCCAATGATTTTATTCAAACAACAAGTAAAATTTTAAAATACGCTCCAAGAAAAACACAGATCATGTGACGAATAAAAATATAGCTCCGAGTAAAGTATACCGATAGTTTTGAAGAGGAATGAGGGGATGCCTTCCGGGGCATCCCCAAGCTTAGGCACTTGAGTCTTCCTTGAATATTACCTTGGGGTGCCTTGGGCATCCCCAATCTTAGGGTCTTTCCGCTCCGTATTCTCCTCATATCAATATCTCACCCAAAGCTTGAAAACTTCAATCACACAAAACTTAACGGAACTTCGTGAGATAGGTTAGTATGATAAAGAGTAAACCATTCACTTTGGTACTGTCAAAGACAAGGTTCATAATTTTTCTCACACAATGACTACTGTACCATATCATTTCTACAATTTATATTGAGAAATATAATCCATAGAAACTAGAAAACAAGCAAACTATGCAATGAAAACAGAATCTGTCAGAAACAGAACAGTCTGTAATGATATGAACAACAACCATACTTATTCTACTCCAAAAATTACGAAACAAATTTGTGGACGTGAGGAATTTTTCTATTAATATTATGCAAAAATAATCAAATCAAAAGCACTCTTCTGTTAAAAATGGCAGCTAATCTCGTGAGCGCAAAGTTTCTGTTTTTACAGCAAGATCACATTAACTTCACCTAAGTCTTCCCAAAGGTCTTACTTGGCAATTTATTAAAACAAAAGCTATAAAACATGATTAATACAGTAGATTAATCATGTAAACACACAAAGACGGCAAGGGTATATATTGGGTTGTCTCCCAACAAGTTCTTTTCTTTAATGCCTTTTAGCTAGGCATGATGATTTCAATGATGCTCACATAAAAGAAAAGAATTGAAACATAAAGAGAGCATCATGAATAATATGACTAGCACATTTAAATATAACCCACTTCCTATTCCTAGGGATTTTTTGAGCACATAATTTATAGGAACAATAATCAACTAGCATAGGAAGGCAAAACAAGTATAACTTCAAAACTTTAAGCACATAGAGAGGAAACTTGGTATTATTGCAACTCCTACAAGCATAAATTACTCCCTCATAATACTTTTCAGTAGCATCATGAATGAATTCAACAATATAACCATCACATAAAGCATTCTTTTCATGATCTACAAGCATAGAAATTTTTCTACTCTCCACATAAGCAAAATTCTTCTCATTCGGAATAGTGGGATCACTAATTCCTAAAGTTTACACTCTTCCAAACCCACTTTAGATGATAGTATTATTAATACTCCAAAATATATATGTGAAGTTCATGTAGCATTCTACAATTAATATAGACTAGCCAATATCCAAGCTCAAAATACGTAGGTGAAGCACACGAAGCATTCTATAAAATCATACTCAAAAGATTTAAGTGAAGCACAAAGAGCAATTCTATAAGATCATACTTAAAAGATACAAGTGAAGCACATGCAGTATTCTATAAATCAATGAATGTCTAACTCATACTAGCATGGTTCTTAAAGGAAAAAAACACAAAGGACACAAATCATGCTAACAAAACAAAAACCGAGGTATACCGATATTTGTTGAAGAAGAAAGATGGGATGCCAACCGGGGCATCCCCAACCTTAGATGCTTGAGTATCCTTTGAAATATTTACTTGGGGTGCCTTGGGCATACCCAAGATTTAACTCTTTCCTCTCTTTATTCTTCTCATGTTGATAGCTCCTCGATCTTCGAACACTTCGTCCACACAAAACTTTAACAAAAACTTTGTGAGATCCGTTAGTGTAATAAAGCAAACTACCACTTTAAGGCACTGTACTGAACTCATTCTTTATTTATATTGGTGTTAAACCTACTGTATTCCAACTTCTCTATGGTTCATACCCCCGATACTAGCCATTGATTCATCAAAATTAGCAAACAACACGGGAAAAATAGAATCTGTCAAAAACACGACAGTCTGTGGTAATCTAGAAGTTTAGTAAACTTATGTAACTCCAAAAATTATGAAATAAGTATGAAAATTTTAACAATTTGTACAGAAGTAATGTCCAAAAAGTTTCAGACCCGTTTGACCTTCCAGTAAACTATGTACAATCACGCGCTACAGCCAAAGTTTCTGTTTTTGTTCTGCACATAGTAAACAAGCAAGCTAATCATCCTAAAACCAAAGCTTGGCACATTATTTTTATAATACAATGGATATATACAAAGGGATAATTATTTACAGAGAAACTTCCATGAAAAATTCTACATTGTTTCCGTGAGCATGAACGCAAGTGCTCAAGGTCGACCCTCACTTCTTCAATGCATAACTTTCCAATCACTTCTCTTTTTGAAAAACAATTTTAGGCATGAGAGGCAAGTAATTTTTTTTTGTATTTTCATTCTTTAAATTTATTTTTTATGTTTCACCCACAACTAAACAGAAACTAAAAGGAAAAACAAAATCTACTTAGTGAAGAAAGCAAACAAGCACACACGAGAATATCAACCCCAGGCTATTGCTCCCCGGCAACGGCGCCAGAAAAGACCTTGATAATCCCCAAGTGCAGGGAATCATCATAGCAATTTCCAAAGGTGGAAGTGATAAGTATGAAGTGTCGAACCCACAAGGAGCTAAAGGTAAGATCAATATTCTCTCAAGTCCTATCTGCCACTGATACGACTCTGGTACACCGAACGTTTGCTTCCAACTAGATACGAGAAATAAAACTACGTCGTGGGTATGAAGAGGATAACTTTGCATGATATCGGAGAGCTAAAATATAAAAGTAGGTGTTTTTATCATAAAGTTAGAATATATTACTAAATATTATAAATAGCGAGTGTGGAATAATGATGGATCGGTGTGCGGAATTATCCTAGGCAATTGTTAAAAAGACCGGTAGTCGTCATTGCAATTTCATATGAGGGAGAGGCATAAGCTAACATACTTTCTCTTCTTGGATCATATGCACTTATGATTGGGACTGTAGCAAGCATCCGCAACTACTAAAGATCATTAAGGTAAAACCCAACCATAGCATTAAAGCATCAAGTCCCCTTTATCCCATATGCAACAACCCCCTTACTCGGGTTTATGCTTCTGTCACCCAAGCAACCCACTATAAGCGAATCATAAACGTATTGCAACACCCTACAGCGAGAATCCCTCATGATTGCGCGACATGAAGGGCACAGTAGGACAACACCAAAATAAAACATACAACTCTCATACCAATCTATATCATCAATCAACCCAAAGACAAAGGATATCTACTCAAAACATCATAGGATGGCAACACATCATTGGATAATAATATGTGTCATAAAGCACCATGTTCAAGTAGGGATTACAGCGGGGTGCGGGAGAGTGGACCACTTAAAGAGATGAGGATGATGATGATGGTGGTGAGGTTGATGAAGACGATCACCACGGCGATAATTCCCCTCCCGATGGCACTCCGGCGCCACCAAGAGAGAGGAGGAGAGGTCCTCGCCCTTGTGCTTCCTCCTCCATGCCCCCCCCCCTGGATGGGGAGAGGTTCTCCCTCTGGTCCTTGGCCTTCATGGCGATGATGGCCCCTCCGGGATCCTCCTCCATGGCCTCCAGTGATGATGGCCCCCTCCGACAGGGTGCCAGAGAGGGCCTAGATTGATTTCTCGTGGCTACAGAGGCTTGCGGCGAAGGAACTTCCGATCTAGGTTATTTTCTGGAGGTTTCTGTATTTATAGGAATTTTTTGCGTCGGTCTCACGTCAGGGGGGTCTCCGAATCATCCACGAGACAGGGGCCCACACCGTGGGGGGGGGGGCGGCACCCCCACCCTCATGGACAGCCCGGGACTGTTCTGGCCCAACTCTTTTACTCCAGGGGCTTATTTTGGTCCATAAAAGATCATCAAAAATGGCACGTCAATTGGACTCCGTTTGGTACTCCTTTTCTGTAAAACTCAAAAACAAGGAAAAAAACAGAAACTGGCACTGGGCTCTAGGTTAGTAGGTTAGTCCCAAAAATCATATAAAAAGCATATAAATGCATATAGAACATCTACGATGGATAATATAATGGCATGAATACTTCAGAAATTATAGATATGTTGGAGATGTATCAGTGCTTAGTGGAGACTGTAAAGTTGAACTTCCGCTTAGAGGTTTATGCTAGACTAGGTCACAACTTGAATAGTGGACTATGCCTTGAACTACAAGTTTTCTATGAGACTAGTTTCACACAAATTCTTGACTGATATTGGGTGATAACCCACAAGTATAGGGGATCAATTGTAGCCTCTTTCGATAAGTAAGATTGTCGAACCCAACGAGGAGCTAAAGGTAGAACAAATATTCTCTCAAGTTCTATCGACCACCGATACAACTCTACGCACGCTTAGCGTTCGCTTTACCTAGAACAAGTATGAAAGGAGAAGTACCTTGTAGGTGTTGTTGGATAGGTTTGAAAGATAATAAAGATCACATAAATAAAAAGTAGGGGCTGTTTAGATAAAGAAGCAATAAAGTAAATATAGCGAGTGTGGAAAAGTGGTGGTAGGAGTTGGGAAATTGTCCCTAAGCAATTGACTACTTTACTAGACCGATAGCAAGTTTTATGTGGGAGAGGCATAAGCTAACATACTTTCTCTTCTTGGATCATATGCGCTTATGATTGGAACTCTAGCAAGCATCCGCAACTACTAAAGAGCATTAAGGTAAAACCCAACCATAGCATTAAAGTATCAATTCCTCTTTATTCCCATACACCATGACCCACTTATCCGTGTTTGTGTTTCAGTCACTCACGCAACACAGACAATAAGCAAACCATGAATGTATTGCAAACCCTACAGCGGGGATCCCTCACACTTGCACGACACGGAGAGCACCATAGGACAGCAACATAAACACAAGCAAATTAAACCAATCATAGCAATTCACCAATTACCGATAGGACAATAATGAAAATCTACTCAGATATCATAGGATGGCAACACATCATTGGATAATAATATGAAGCATAAAGCACCATGTTCAAGTAGAGGGTACAGCGGGTTGCGGGAGAGTGGACCGCTATAGATAGATGGGGGAAGGTGATGGAGATCTTGGTGAAGATCACGGCGGTGTTGGTGTAGATCACGGTGATGATGATGGCCCCGGCGGCGTTCCGGCGCCACCGGAAGCGAGGGGGAGAGAGCCCCCTTCTTCTTCTTCCTTGACCTTCTTCCTAGATGGGAGACGGGTTTCCCCTCTGGTCCATGGTCTCCATGGTGTGGGAGGGGCGAGATCAGTATGTCGTCGAGATACAGACAAAAAATAACTCCTTCGCCCCCACCATGGCGACAGTACACACACTTGTCACCATCGTTTACTACAAAGCCTACAGCTATTAATGTTCTTTCGAACTTCTCATGTCACTCCTTAGGAGCTTATTTAAGGCCATATAAAGACTTTAATAACTTGCACATCTTTCCTTCCTGACTAGGTACTACAAAACCATCGGGCTAATCCATGTAAATTTCCTCCTTCAACTCTCCGTTGAGGAAATCCGTGTTAACGTCCATTTGATGAACGAGAAGATCGTGTGAGGCAGCCAGTGATAGTAGCACCTGAATAGTGGTCAGTCTAGCCACATGTGAGTAAGTATCGAAATAGTATTCACCTTCTTTTTGGGTATAACCCTTAGCCACAAGCCGTGCCTTGTACTTTTCAATCGTACCATCAGGTCTAAGCTTTTCCTTGAACACCCACTTACATCCTACAAGTTTGCACCCATAAGGGCGATTAGTGATTTCCTAGGTTCCATTAGCTAAGATGGAATCCATCTCGCTACAGACAGCTTCCTTCCAGTAGTCAGCATCAGAAGACGCATAGGCTTCTGAAATAGTCCTGGGTGTGTCATCCACGAGGTACACAATGAAATCATCACGAAAGGACTTTGCGGTCCTCTGTCTCTTACTCCTTACAGGAGTTTCATTGTCATCCCCAATAGGATTCTCAACGTGTTCCATCGCAGTGGTGGGTTCAGGAATTACAGCAAATTCCTCACTAAATGGAGTAGGTATCTCCTGATTTGATGAACTCGACATACCCTTCACAGGAAATATGTCCTCAAAGAAAGTCGCATTATTTGACTCCATAATTGTACCAACATGCATGTCGGATACCTCAGATTTTATTATCAAAAATCCATAGCCAATGCTATGAAAAGCATAGCCCTGAACAACACAATCCACGGTTTTTGGTCCAAGTTTGCGCTTCTTGGAAATTGGTATATTGACTTTCACCAAACAACCCCAAGTACGTAGGTAGGAGAGTTTCAGTGTTTTTTTTTTCATTCCTCAAATGGAGTCATGGTCTTATTCTTTGTGGGAACTCAGTTTAGAACATGACATGCAGTCATTAGCGCCTTCAATTTTTATGATTAATCTTAGGTCTTCAATTTTACCAGCCGAATATGCATGTGTAATTTGCCATAAATATATATGTCTAGAAATTCCATTCGAAAATGAATCTAAAGATATATTTTTTGTGTGCATATAACACATATTTCGCTACTCAAATTGTAGACCTAAAAATCACGCATGACTTATATTTCTGTAGACGCCAGAACTGTCGTGGTGGCCTGGGGCGCACACGCAAAAAGGAGTGAGTTGCGACGTGCAGCGAACAGGATGCAGGCGTCAGCTTTTTACGGGGGGCGCCGGCGAGGCAGCGACGGCTGCAAGGCTAGGTGCTAGCTACGCGGGGTGCGGGGTGAAGCGCGAAGGAAGAAGATAAGACATGGGCTGCCAGGTGGGCCCGACAATTTTTTATTACGCTTATTCAATTTTTATAGGTAAATTGATTTTCTGTAGTGATTATTCATCCATTTGCATTTTTTGGCTAGTTTTATTAAAATCAAATAATTAGTACATCATCTAGTAAAAACATTACTGAGATAGCATACGAGCCACTTGATTAGTAGACAGATAACAAGGTTTAAACTCTACCTTCCCAATAGAACCATTAATATCCACACATTCCACGAAGATTGCTGAAACCAATGCCCCACCAACATGGCATAATGTGGTTTTGTGTAGCTTGAGCTACATGGTACCCCTTATCTTAGCCATCCATTTTTACAGTGCGATCCGTGCAGACACATTTGTCATTTTTGTTTCTCTCAAACGAAACAACGTATAAACTTCAAACATTGCATGACAACAAAACATTCTAATTACTATGTGGGAAAAAACTTTTGGATTTTTTTCATGCATTTAAAATGCTAAAATGATTTTTTAATCAAAAAAATCATCATTTGTATATTTATGTTGGTCCAAAAAATTTGAAAGTTTTTTCACACGTTTAAGTTGTAAAGTTTGTTTGATTTTCAAAGTTTGAAGTCCATATGTTCTTTATTTGAGAGAAACAAAAAAGAGAAATTTTCTTGTTGCAAGTTAGTGGAGAGTACGGATCTCAAAGCAATGTTAAAGGGTTGAAGATAGGAGGTTCCATGTAGCTCGACCTACAGAGAAACTTTACCTTGATCAGTGCAATACGATAAGAGAATCCTTTTGCTGATTGTACCCATGGCATAGGTTACTGGAAACCGCTCTTGCGTTTTACATCGTTTGGGGTGGAGAAGGTGAAAAAGCACCTTCCTCCCACATCGCTCCCGTAGGCGACGGGGAGGGCCCCTCTGCTGGCACCACCAGTTTCCACCTCCCCCTTCCTCCTCCTTGCCATCGTCATATCTGTGGCGGGCACTTCACCTCCTCAAGCAGGGGCACAGTTTTGGGTAACCGTTGGACGGGGACGGCGCATTGGCGAGGGCATGATGGGGCGACAATGGCCTCCTGGGTTGGCGGTGCGTGGGTCTGCAACGGCTTGGTGGGCCTCGCGGTTACGATGCATGACTGTGGTGCTCTGGTGGATTGGGATCGGCCCCGATCTGGTTTTCGACAGTAGCAGGCAATGTGGGCTACAACTAGTGGCCTTCGCAAAAAGGAGGACACATGGATCATTGCGGTGGTACGTGAGAGAAGTCGAAATCACTAGTTGAGGAGTACACGTTGCAAAGATCACTCGAACTCCCCAGGTTGCGACAACTGGCGCACATACAGAGCGCCACTTGTCCCAACGTGGGAATTTCTCTATGTCTATGTAGGAAGATGGAATTGATGAACTGATGGGCAACTTATGTGAGGAGCAGGAGCTACTTTGAATTTCCTCATCTAGCAGCTATCATTTTATTCCGGTCATTGTTCTTTATGTAATACCTTATGTTGATGAAGTGTCGTGCTGAAGTAGTTAATATAATATGTAATGCTAGTCTGCTAATCGAACTTGATGCAATGTTGAGAGCCTAAGCTGTGTTCGGCTTTATCTTTTGAAGTCCTGGACTTTTCTTTGTCAATGGCCTTACTTATTGTTGTTGTTCACCTAGTGATTTTGTAACAAGTATGAAGTATGAACCATAATGGTGGTCTGTTTTATGATTGCGTCACTCTATGTTGCTGTTGTTTGTTGCATTATGTGCTGCTATTTGGAAAGAATCAATTTTGCAAAGGTTGATACATTACTACTTTGCTACATGTTTAAATATTGAATATATGATGGAATGCTTCTGTAATGTTTACAACTGTAACAAGCGCTCGTGAGCGCTCACGAGCTTAATGAGTATCTAACAAACCGAGCTGAACAAGAGTTTGAGCTCGCTAAAGTTAACGAGCTTAATGAGTCGAGTAGCTTGTTAATCCAACCCTAGCCGCCCCCCATCGCTTGCTTGCCTGCCGAGCCAAGGAGCAGACGACGGTCCGCTGCGTCTGCCCCCGCAGAGGCGCAGAGGGCGGTGGTAACACCATGTACGTACTCTGGTTTCACTCTCCACTTTCCGGAGTAGTTTTCTCGGCGTACACATAGGTTTAATGGAGGAAGGCAGGCGGGCAGTTTGAATGCGGCGAGGAGGCATGTTCAGCCGGGCGACACCCTTTTAGCCGACGTGCAACTTCAATGCACTACTAGGAAAAGGGCTATAGATGGAATGGCCACTAATGGCGCACCAGACATGTGGTGCGCCACTACTATATAGTAGTGGCGCACCATGTGCTGGTGCGCCATTGGTGTGAAAGACACTAATGGCGCACCGGACAAATGGTGCGCCACTAGTAACATTTGTTTTTTTATTTTTCAAACATACTAATGGCGCACCAGCGCACAGTGCGCCATTACTACTTCTAACTAGTAATGACGCACTGGCCGCACAGTGCGCCACTACTGTTGTTTTTTCATTCTTTTTTTTGCAAAACTACTAATGGCGCACCGTGGCATAGTGCACCATTACTAGTTTAAACTAGTAATGGCGCACTGTGCCACATTGCGCCATTAGTATATAGATTTTTTTTTGCAAAACTACTAATGGCGCACCACCTGCCGGCGCATTTGCAGGTGGTGCGCCATTAGTAACCTGGGACCAACAAGATATTTTGGACAGCCACACCTAACCACTCACTTTCCCCACTTCATTATCTCCACCTCCTCCTCCAAGCTTGTCTTGGCTGCCTCCTCCTCCTCACCTCATTTGCACCATAGATCCATCGAAATTAAGTGGTTAAATTACCTTTTGTTGATAGGTAAGTAAGGGGGGAAGCTATCTTTATGTTGTTCTCCCTCCAACAACGTGCACATGCACTTTTTGTGGCGTAGCTAGATCTATGTATGTTCGTGGTGTTGCATATGTTTGTGGTGTTGCATATATGTTTGTGTTTGCAGGTACCGGTATTTGAAATGTGATAGTTGCCAATATTTTGCCGGTATGTTGATTCATTTCCGTTTCGGCGAGAATTTTGGCACTATGCATTCTTTTTGGTCCTATTTTTAGGGAAAGTCATGCCAAAGTTTTTCTTGGTTCTAAAATATCGTTTTGCTCTACCCCGCAGGCGACCATGGTCAGCACGATGACCGAAGGCATCGTGGATAGGTTTTTGAGCTCCGCGAAGGCCGAGATGCCTCAAAAAACGAGACGGAGATAAGATGTCCGTGTCGAAGATGCAAGCTGAAGAGCCTTATTGCGGACCCGGATTCCGGGCAGGTGCGGGACCACCTGCTCTTGCGTGGTTTCATGGATGGCTATCGGTGGCAAGGTGATGAAGATGACTATGAAGTCGTCCATGGGGGTCGGGCAAGAAATGAGGAAGGGCAGCAAGACAACCACCGCGGCTCGGGCGGGTGGGAAGACGAAGAAACTCCAGGACATGATCACGACGGTGATGCTGTACACAGTCATCATGTAGAAGATGCAGGACATGATCATGAGGAAGATGCCGGAGCCGACGAAGGGCATGATCATGAAGATGAAGATGCCGGCGGAGCAGACGACGATGGACCATCGATGGGCTGGGTGCAGGATCCTCATATTCAAGAGCTGCTTCTCAAGCAGACGGATAACGCAAGAGCTGCTGCCCGAGAGAAAGCAAAGCTGGATCAACTGGAGATAGACGCGGTTACTCCATTGTATGAAGGATGCAGGCCCGAGGATACCCGCCTGAAAGTAGCGCTCATGGATCTGGAGATGAAGGTAAAACACAAAATGACCGACGCATGCTTCGACGAGAACATGACATCCTGGCACGAACGTCTTCCCAAGGGGAACAAGTGCCCGACCAGTTTCGAGGAGGCGAAGAAAATCGTGTGTCCTCTGGATTTACCGCACGTGAAATACCATGTGTGCATGAACAATTGCATAATTTATCGGGACGAGCACGCGGAGTCTACCATATGTCCGGTGTGCGGCGTCACTCGATACAAAAAGAGGAAGAAAGCTCCTCGAAAAGTGGTGTGGTACTTTCCGATGACTCCTCGTCTGCAGCGGTATTTCGCGGACCCTAAGGTAGCAAAGCTCCTGCGTTGGCACGCGGATAGGGAGGAGAAGAAGCCAGAAGATGACGCAAATGATCCGGAGATAAATAAAAAAGACAAGATGCTGAGTCACCCTAGGGATGGGAGCCAGTGGCAAGCGTTGAACTTCGAACACCCACAATTTGGGAAGGATCCAAGGAACATCGTGCTGGGCGCGAGCACCGATGGAGTCAATCCGTTTGGCAGCCAGAGAAGCACACATAGCAACTGGCCTGTGTTTGTGTGGATGTACAACCTTCCCCCCAGGTTGTGCATGAAGAGGAAGTACATTCACATGAGTATGCTAATAGAAGGGCCGAAACAACCAGGGAACGACATCAATCTGTATCTGGGGCTGCTGAAAGAGGAGCTAGACACGCTGTGGAAAATGCCAGCCAATACGTGGGACGCCGCACAGAAAGAATATTTCCCTATGAGAGCCGCACTGCTCACGACGGTCCACGACTATCTCAGTTACGGATATGTCGCGGGGCAGGTGGTCCACGGATTTTCTGGATGCGTTAGGTGCATGGATGACACGACATATCGCCAGCTAGATAGAGATCCCGGGTCTTCGAAAACCGTGTTCATGGGACATCGAAGGTGGCTTCGCGATGATGAACCGTGGAGGAAACGCAAGGATCTGTTCGATGGTGAAACCAAACCCCGAAGACGCCCGCGTACGAGGCGCTGCGAGGAAATAGACGAGCTGTTGAAAAATTGGAAAGATTGCTCACTGCCGGGAAAGAAGCAAAAGGCGCCAGAGCCGGGAAAGAAGCGAAAGGCGCCAGAGCCACTACTGAAGGTATGGAAAACGAGGTCTGTTTTCTGGGACTTGCCATACTGGAAGATCCACCGTGTGCCTCACAGCCTTGATGTCATGCATATCACGAAGAATGTGTGCGAGAGTCTGCTTGGTACCCTCCTCAACATGCCAGAGAGGACCAAAGATGGGCCGAAAGCAAGGGCATACTTGAAATCAATGGGCATCAGGGAGGAGCTTCACGCTAATGATGATGATGATGAGGCGAAGTAGGACACGGAAAGTCGTCGCAAAGGCAAAAAGGCCAAGAAGACCGGAAATGACTACCCCCCGCGTGCTTCACTCTACGGCGCATTTGCAGGTGGTGCGCCATTAGTAACCTAGGACCAACAAGATATTTTGGACAGCCACACCTAACCACTCACTTTCCCCACTTCATTATCTCCACCTCCTCCTCCAAGCTTGTCTTGGCTGCCTCCTCCTCCTCACCTCATTTGCACCATAGATCCATCGAAATTAAGTGGTTAAATTACCTTTTGTTGATAGGTAAGTAAGGGGGGAAGCTATCTTTATGTTGTTCTCCCTCCAACAACGTGCACATGCACTTTTTGTGGCGTAGCTAGATCTATGTATGTTCGTGGTGTTGCATATGTTTGTGGTGTTGCATATATGTTTGTGTTTGCAGGTACGGTATTTGAAATGTGATAGTTGCCAATATTTTGCGGTATGTTGATTCATTTCCGTTTGGCGAGAATTTTGGCACTATGCATTCTTTTGGTCCTATTTTTAGGGAAAGTCATGCCAAAGTTTTTCTTGGTTCTAAAATATCGTTTTGCTCTACCCATGGCGACCATGGTCAGCACGATGACCGAAGGCATCGTGGATAGGTTTTGAGCTCATGAAGGCGAGATGCCTCAAAAAGCGAGGCGGAGATAAGATGTCCGTGTCGAAGATGCAAGCTGAAGAGCCTTATTGCGGACCCGGATTCGGGCAGGTGCGGGACCACCTGCTCTTGCGTGGTTTCATGGATGGCTATCGGTGGCAAGGTGATGAAGATGACTATGAAGTCGTCCATGGGGTCGGGCAAGAAATGAGGAAGGGCAGCAAGACAACCACCGCGGCTCGGGCGGGTGGGAAGACGAAGAAACTCCAGGACATGATCACGGCGGTGATGCTGTACACAGTCATCATGTAGAAGATGCAGGACATGATCATGAGGAAGATGCGGAGCCGACGAAGGGCATGATCATGAAGATGAAGATGCGGCGGAGCGAGCGGCGATGGACCATCGATGGGCTGGGTGCAGGATCCTCATATTCAAGAGCTGCTTCTCAAGCGGGCGGATAACGCAAGAGCTGCTGCCGAGAGAAAGCAAAGCTGGATCAAGCTGGAGATAGACGCGGTTACTCCATTGTATGAAGGATGCAGGCCGAGGATACCCCGCTGAAAGTAGCGCTCATGGATCTGGAGATGAAGGTAAAACACAAAATGACCGGCGCGATGCCGGCGAGAACATGACATCACGCACGAACGTCTTCCCAAGGGGAACAAGTGCCCGACCAGTTTCGAGGCGAAGAAAATCGTGTGTCCTCTGGATTTACCGCACGTGAAATACCATGTGTGCATGAACAATTGCATAATTTATCGGGACGAGCACGCGGAGTCTACCATATGTCCGGTGTGCGGCGTCACTCGATACAAAAGAGGAAGAAAGCTCCTCGAAAAGTGGTGTGGTACTTTCCGATGACTCCTCGTCTGCAGCGGTATTTCGCGGACCCTAAGGTAGCAAAGCTCCTGCGTTAGCACGCGGATAGGGAGGAGAAGAAGCCGAAGATGGCGCAAATGATCCGGAGATAAATAAAAAGACAAGATGCTGAGTCACCCTAGGGATGGGAGCCGGTGTAGCGTTGAACTTGAACACCCACAATTTGGGAAGGATCCAGGAACATCGTGCTGGGCGCGAGCACCGATGGAGTCAATCCGTTTGGCAGCAGAGAAGCACACATAGCAACTGGCCTGTGTTTGTGTGGATGTACAACCTTCCCCAGGTTGTGCATGAAGAGGAAGTACATTCACATGAGTATGCTAATAGAAGGGCGAAACAACCAGGAGCGACATCAATCTGTATCTGGGGCTGCTGAAAGAGGAGCTAGACACGCTGTGGAAAATGCCAGCCAATACGTGGGGACGCCGCACGGAAAGAATATTTCCCTATGAGAGCCGCTTTGCTCACGACGGTCCACGACTATCTCGATTCACGGATATGTCGCGGGCAGGTGGTCCACGGATTTTCTGGATCGTTAGGTGCATGGATGACACGACATATCGCCAGCTAGATAGAGATCCGGGTCTTGAAAACCGTGTTCATGGGACATCGAAGGTGGCTTGCGATGATGAACCGTGGAGAAGCGCAAGGATCTGTTCGATGGTGAAACCAAACCCGAAAGGCGCCAGCGTTAGGCGCTGCGAGAAATAGGCGAGCTGTTGAAAAATTGGAAAGATTGCTCACTGCGGGAAAGAAGCAAAAGGCGCAGAGCCGGAAAGAAGCGAAGGCGCCGAGCCACTCTGAAGGTATGGAAAGCGAGGTCTGTTTTCGGGACTTGCCATACTGGAAGATCCACCGTGTGCCTCACAGCCTTGATGTCATGCATATCACGAAGAATGTGTGCGAGAGTCTGCTTGGTACCCTCCTCAACATGCCAGAGAGGACCAAAGATGGGCCGAAAGCAAGGGCATACTTGAAATCAATGGGCATCGGGGAGGAGCTTCACGCTAATGATGATGATGATGAGGCGAAGTAGGACACGGAAAGTAAATCGCCAAAGGCAAAAAGGCCAAGAAGACCGGAAATGACTACCCTCCCGCGTGCTTCACTCTAAGTCAGGAGGAGATCAATCAGTTTTTCACCTGCCTCATAGGAGTAAAACTTCCTTACGGTTACGCGGGGAAGATAAGCAGATACCTAGACCCAGCGAAGCAGAAGTTCAGCGGGATGAAGTCTCACGACTGTCATGTGCTGATGACACAGATACTTCCAGTTGCAATCCGTGGCATCATGGACGCGCACGTACGTGAAACGCTATTTGGCCTATGCAACTTTTTCGACGTCATCTCTCGGAAGTCGGTTGGCGTGAGGCAACTCAGAAGGCTACAGGAAGAGATCGTGGTGATACTATGCGAGCTTGAGATGTACTTCCCGCCTGAATTCTTCGACGTTATGGTGCATCTGCTGTTCCATATCGTGGAGGATATCATCCAACTCAGGCCGACGTTCCTGCACAGCATGATGCCGTTCGGAAGGATGAATGGTGTCATCAAAGGATATGTTCGCAACATGTCACGCCCAGAGGGAAGCATAGCCAGGGGCTTTCTAACCGAAGAGTGCATCTCCTGTTGCACGAATTATCTAGGCATCGAGAACCCCGTTGGTCTGCCCGTCAACAGGCACCTCGGCAGGCTCGCTGGATGGGGTCACCGTGATGGTCGCCGCGAAATGCATGTCGACTTCGAGGGTCGACTCACCGACTTTGAAAGAGCAAACCTAGTCGCGCTACAACACATAGACGTGGTCGATCCTTGGGTGGTAGTGCACAAAACCTTTATTGAGAAGACGTACAATGACCGAGGCCAACAGAGGACAGACGGAGATATAATCAAAGAGCACAACTCATGTTTCACGTGTTGGTTCAAGCAGAAGCTTCTGTCGTACCATTTGCATGAGGATTCTTCCGCGGAAGAACAACTCATATTTGCCTTGTCACAGGGCGCCGAGCACAACCTGATGACGTATGAGGCGTACGATATCAGCGGCTACACATTCTACATCGAGCGAAAGGACATGAAGAACGATGGTTATCGAACTCCGGGTAGCGATGGAATCCTACACGGTAACGACAAGGACAGATACTACGGAAGGATCGAGCAGATCTGGGAGCTGAGCTACTGTTGGAGAGAAGGCCCGATGTTCCGTGTCGAGATGGGCCAAGGCGTCATAAAGAAGACCGGTATTTCACCACCATGGTTATACCGAAGCCAAATCCAAGACCAAGGGCATAAGCGTCACCGCTGAAAAATGAGCCATGGTACTGGCTTCCCAAGTGGACCAATGCTTCTTCATTACCGACCCGCCAAAGCCCGTCGTGTTGTCGTGAGGAGAGGCAAAGGAAGATCATCGGAATGGATGGATTAAGCCAATGCGCAAGACTTCGACAAATCGGCGACCGAAGATGGATCATGGCAGCGGTGATGAAGTATCAGCATACACCACAAGAAGAAGCAGGACCACCCTACCTAAAGGACGTCCGTTCAAGAGAAGAACTCCATTTACGAAAAATAAGGGCAAGAAGATTGTGAACAGATAGCTAGCTAAGATCGATTGTATTTAAATTGTAGCCTTCATTTCTCGATTGTATTTCATGGGCACTTTTTGAACTCATGAATGTTTTTAAATTTCATGGACACTCGATCTCGATCCCCCTCCATCTCGATCGCTATCCCACCTCACCAGATCCGGTCCCCCTCGCCACCGAGCACCCCCGCACCATCTCCCCCGCTCCACCGGCCGCCGCCGCCGACCCCCCGCACCCTCCCCCACTCCACCGCCACCGACGACCCACCGCACCCTCCCCCGCTCCACCACCGCCGAGCACCCCCCGCACCCTCCCCGGCCCACTCCACCGTCACAAATAAATGCAACTAAAATTGCAAAAAAAATTGATTATATTTTCAAATAACAATTTTGATGATATTTTCAAATAATAAATTTGACGATGTTTTTTCATATTCATAAATATTTTCAAATAACAAATTTGATGATATTGTTTAAAAAATTATTACTATTTTTATAAAAAATATTACTGTTATGATTTAAACAAGTTTGAACATATTTAAACACAAATAAATATCAAACAACATTTTAAATGTTGTTAACATGGCAACAAACTGCATATTATTTTTCTACATCAAATTCTAAGCATCTAGCATATGTGACATGTTATATTTGGATGCATGGATAAAAAGATATGTGCAAAGAAAAGAATGCATAAAAACAAAAATTGGGGAGCCTCGGAATCGAACCCAGGACCTCCCAGTGTGTGTGCTGCGTGCTGACCAGTCGGGCTAGTGTGTGTGTTTTCATGGAGATACGGTTAGGTGGAATATAACATGAGTGCTCGAACTGTAATAATTTTTTTTACTAATGGCGCACTAGGGGGGAGGTGCGCCATCGCTGTCGTCGTACTTATGGCGCACTAGGGGGAGGTGCGCCATTGCTAACCCTCCCCCACTCCACCTATTCCCCTCTGGCCTCTCTCCCTCCCTCGCCAGATCCCCACCCGACCCCAACCGTACGCCGCCGCCCCGCCTTGCTCCACCCCCTCCGTTCGCCGCGCCTGCACGCCGTCGGCGATGACGCTGCCTCTCCTGGCTGTGGTCTTGCGCCGCCCCGAAGCCGCCACCCTGACCCTCGCCGGACTCCACCCCCGCCGCCCCCGCGCCCCCCGAACGGGATCGGCTGAGCGCGCGCACTAGGGTTCCTCACCCCGCCGCCCGCTCCTCTCCTCTCCTCCTCCCTCCGACGAACGAGGGCCTCCTCCGGCCCCTGTAGCAGCCGGCGAGCGCGGCCCCGATGCGACCACCCCGCCTTCCCCTGCCGTCCTCCGCCACCGGTCACCTCCGCAGTAGCCGGCGAGCCAAGGACGGTGTCGTGACCCTCGCCGCCACCTCCCGCTGTCTCTTCCTACGCGTGGCCAGCGGCTGCTCTCCTTCGACCGCGGCCGTCTTCCTCTTCGACTACGAGGACCCGGACGAGCTCGGACCCCGACCCCGATCCCGGCCCCTCCGGCGACTGGCCGCGCCTGCCCAGGTACCTCTCCTCCTTCCTTCTTCCTCCCTCTCCACCCTTCCCCATTCCCTCCCTCCCTCCCCTCGACCGTGGCGACGCCGGCACCGTTTGCATCTGAACTCTGCAAATATGTTCACCTGCCATGCCATGCATATATCTGCGTCTGCCTGTCATGATCTTTCCCTCTTTGTTCTGCATAGTAATAGATTTTTCGAGAAGAAATTAAGTTTGCAGTCAGGGTTCAGACAAATATAGTTTGCAGTCAGGATCTTTGCCATGTTAGCATGGCGATATATGTTAAGGTTCCATGGTCATATACTATTTGTTTTAACAATTGCCATGATTTAGAAAACACAAACTTGTTTCGAGAATTGCCATGAGACAACTATAATTTTGTTTCAAGATTTTGCTGTGATTTAGAAAACAGAATTCGTAAAAATTTGCCATGTGATGGGAAACATGATGTTCTCAATTTGTTGTGTGACCCATAGAAATTGATTTCAAACTTGCCATTTTATAGAGGAAAAAAATCCGCTCACCTTGTGCTGCCATGTTGCTGAATGTGCCTGATAATTCTTTCTCAAATTAGCTTGAATGTGCTGCGCTCACCTTTGATGATAGTGTATTTTCCTTTTCTGAATGCAAATTGATGATTTTTTATCCCTCTGGATTGATCACAGTGTACTCTTTGGATTGATGATCAAAGTTCAAAGAATTAGCCAGAAATGCTCATTCATCTTCTTTCTCAAAGTTGAAAGCATTATCAACATTTAGCTTTGAATGAGCACGCTGATGATTCAGAGAATAAGCCGTTCAAATCAGCTAGGCTTTCAACTTTGATGATTTTCTAGTTCAAAGCACTTGGTATGAAAATCTCTGTAACAAAAAAATTAGCTGAGAGTATAATAAGAATTGTGAAAATGGGTGCCTCAAGTGGGAGCATCGACATAACTTGACAGTATATGGGTGTTTCCAATTTTTAATCTTGTTTTCTAATTCTAGTTTCGAGTACAGACCAGACTGGTTTATAAACTGGTAGTAAACCTGAAACTAGTTCATCTTTGTTCATGTTCAACTAATCTTTGTATACTGAAACCTGAAACATCTATCATACTCCAGTCAGTAAACATATTTGTTCATGTTCAACTTATCTTTTTCACACTTGTGCAGGATCAGAAATGTATGTTGCTATTTTCTGTTGATTCTTTCTGGCCAGTTCATTCATCATTTAGGGCTTGATGTATGGAGGCTTGTCTACTTGCTGCTAATACAACATAATATTTGATATGAGCAGGGTGAACAACCTTCAGGTCCCGGGAATCTACTCAAGGCTGCAGACACTTCTTGTCTCACTTCTTTTATCATCGGTATAATATTCATATTAAGGAGTTTCTATAAGTTCATTGTTCTTATAAGCATCAGGACTTTTTTTACTTGAAATTTACAGTATGTTTGAGGGTGAACATTAAGCAATGTTTGTTGTCAAACAAATTAAGATTTTTTTTAATTTATGTATTTACTATTTTTTTTATTTTACTGATCAAGATGGTGAATTTGAGCTCGGGAGCAGAGACTCCACGTCCTGAACTCCTGATTTGTCCTTCTATGCATGGTGTGCATATACTATTTGCCTATTTGGTAAAAAATAGTTTAGTTGCCTATTTGGTATGCTTGTCATGTCACTTGTACTACAAGCTTAGTTACGAGTACTCCATCTAGTAGTACTTAATTTGTGTGGCTGTGGAAGTCACTTGCTTTGGCATAGTAATGTTTTTATTCCAGTATTATTTTGTGGTTGTGTGGGTAGCAAGGTGCATGCACATAGGAGGGATTTACAAGAAAGAGATACTCCTGATAACAACAAAAGCTAACAAGGCAGTAAACTAAATCAGTAGATGCATCATACTGCTTTTATTCCTTCTTGGGGATAAAAAAATCTGGGATAATGATTTTACTTGTGATGGTAAACTAAATCAGTATGATGTTGTACTTGTGATGATGCTACTTGTGATCTTCTGAAATGACCCATTGGGGACTTCATTACGCGGGGATAATGATTTTGCAGGTACCCCGAGAGGCCCTTGAGTTTGCCGGAATGTCGATTAACTTCCGTTCCGGCAAATTTGGGTACTCCATATACCTATTTTCAGCAAAGGTCATGCTGAAAATTTCCGTGAAGTTTAGCATGACTTTGCTAAAAATCGGACATATGGGCTACTTCCTACTAATGCATGGCCCGGGGTATCTTAGTACTTAGTTAAGTAGGATCAACGGCCTCGCCATTCTTGCTGCATTAAACCATAGGTGGCAATAGAGCTAAGTGATTAGGCCCAACTTAGAATTCTCCTTAGCATTGATAAACCCCTAGCTGATAAACCCAACATAGGTGGCAATAGAGCCAAGTGATTAGTGCCAAGTGATTAGGCCCAACCTAGGTTGCATCGGCATCGATAAACCCTAAATGATGAAAACTTAACTTAGCATTTAGGGTGCCTCGGCGTCGACAAACCCTAAATGATGAAACCTTGGCTTTTATGGTGCCTCGGTGTCGATGAGAACCTAAATGATGTACGCTTAGGCTTTTAGGGTGCCTCGGCGTTGACAAACCCTAAATGATAAAAGATTAGCTTTTAGGATGCCTCGGTGTCGACAAAGCCTAAATGATGAGACCATGATCTTGTTCCTTGACAATAACCAACTTATTGACTAAACTTTTTTCCTATTTAGAGCGAAACATGGCCCACAACGATGAGGCCGGCGGTTCGGGCGGCAAGCAATTCTGGGAGCTGTCCCAGGAGTTGGAAGAAGAACCTCACCGCTATGAGGACGCCGCGGAAGACACCGCTCCGGACTACACAACCCCTAGTGGCGTCGGGGATGACACCACTGATGGTGCTGCCGAGCATTTGTCACTCCGTATGACGGAGAGGTATCTCTGGGCCCACTCGGTAATGCATCATCATAATGAGCTCAATGTGACCAAGTGGTTGGTCATGGGATCATGCATTACGGTAGGAGTAAAGTGACTTGCCGGTAACGAGATTGAACGAGGTATTGGGATACCAACGATCAAATCTCGGGAAAGTAACGTACCGATTGACGAAGGGAATTGTATACGGGATTACTTGAATCCTCGACATCGTGGTTCATTTGATGAGATCATCGTGGAACATGTGGGAGCCAACTTGGGTATCCATATCCCGCTGTTGGTTATTGGCGGAGAGCTGTCTCGGTCATGTTCGCATGATTCCCGAACCCGTAGGGTCTACACATAAGGTTCGGTGGCGCTAGGGTTGTAGAGATATTAGTATGCGGTAACCCGAAAGTTGTTGAAGTCCGGATGAGAACACGGGCGTCACGAGGAGTTCGAGAATGGTCTGAGGTGAAGAATTGTATATAGGAAGTCAGTTTGACGCCAGGGAAAGTTTCAGAGGTCACGGTATTGTCTGGGACCACCGGAAGGTCGAGGGTCCACGGGTGGGGCCACCTATCCCGGAGTGCCACATGGGCTGAAGTGGGAAGGGAACCAGCCCCTGGTGGGCTGGTGCGCCCCCCTCGGGCCTCCCCCTGCGCCTAGGGTCGGAAACCCTAGGGGTGGGGGCCCCACTTGACTTGGGGGGCAAGTCCCCCCCTTGGCCACCGCACCCCCCCCCCTTGACATTAGATCTCTAGGGGGCCGGCGCCCCCCCAGGGCCCCTATATAAAGAGGGGGAGGCAGGGCAGCCACACCCTAGTCCCTGGCACCTCCCTCTCCCCCCCGTACGACCTCTCCCTCTCGTTGAGCTTGGCGAAGCCCTGCCGAGATCGCCGCTACTTCCACCACCACGCCGTCGTGCTGCTGGATCTCCATCAACCTCTCCTTCCCCTTGCTGGATCAAGAAGGAGGGGACGTCTTCCCCAACCATACGTGTGTTAAACGCGGAGGTGTCGTCCGTTCGGCACTAGGATCTTCAGTGATTTGGATCACGACGAGTACGACTCCCTCAACCCCGTTCTCTTGAATGCTTCCGCTCGCGATCTACAAGGGTATGTGGATGCACTCCTCTCTCTCGTTGCTAGATGACTCCATAGATTGATCTTGGTGAAGGGTAGAAATTTTTTATTTTCTGCAACGTTCCCCAACACATCCCTGATGCCCTACATGTTTTCGCAGGGCGCCGCCAACGTTCCTTGCCTCTCCTGCACTTCGTGGGAGGCGAGTTGGTCGATGTCGCCATGGCCAAAATCGTTAACTGGGCAACCCCGTGTTCCACGGTAATCCGATGCCACCCAGAGTGTATAGGGTTGAACTGGTTCGAGTGCTGCCAGGCTACGGAGAGCTGTTACCTCCGATTCGACCCGCTGGGGCCGACGAAGAAGATGAGATGACCCTCAGCGCCTGCGTAAACTGGCCCCTGCTTTGGCCGAAGAGCCATATTCATTTGGGGGCAGGGGACACCACCCCACAGACAAGACCGCCAGTCGTGCCGGCGCCAAGCCATGGCAAGAACGCAGCAACGCTACCGGACATGCCGGACATCCCTATGTCACAGGATCCGGACATGCATATGGCACAGGATCCGGACGACGACGACAACGGCGACGGTACATTTACCAATGTTGATAATTACTTTGCCGAACATGGGTACGGTGACGAGTTCAGCGGGCCTCCTTCTCAAGAACCCAACCAAGACGACCGCGATCTAGCTGGTACGGTGGAGAAATCCAATTGCAACAAGCGTCGTCTGGCGTTCAGTTCTCAGGAGACGCCTCCAGCTCCCGCTTTCACCGAGCCTCAGATAGTTGAGGTATGAAATATTATCAGCCCCAACACGCTCAAGAAGGCGGTCTGTGAGCAGAACTTGGTCCCATTACAGCAGATCAAGAAGAAGGGACGGAAACGAAACAATAACAAGGGCGCCAGTGCGAGCCAGACGGCACCGAGTATGATCCGTGCTCAGGACGGGCCACCTTCACCTCAGGATATCTCGAGGAGGGTGCATGTGGCGGGTAGGGCGATGCTACCGACAAATATGCTCAATCCTGCAACCGGTGCTATGCGGAGTCTGCATGACAGCGTTCTTTCTTTGGAGAAGATGTGTCTCTCCCAGAATGATGTGGCATACCCGGTTTTCGTGGCCAAGGTGCCAGAGGGCAAGGGCTTTGTGGATGGCGCCATCGGGGGTACGATCGTCCTACGGTTTGATGACATCTTTGCGATATTTAACCTTCATCCGCTGCACTACACCTTCATTCGGCTATTTTCGCTGAGTATGGAGATGCGGATCATTCGAGACAAGACCCCGGACATCGTGATAGTCGACCCCTTCTACTTGCGTGCCAAGATCTTGGGCAGCGCTGGGGACCGGCAAGTCGCGAGTTCACACCTCGAAGGCATCATTCTGGCAAACCCAGATAAGGATAACTTCCTCGTGCCTTACTTTCCCGAGTAAGTCATCCCCTCACCGCCCGTAACATATGATTTCTTAGATTTGATCGTTATTTTTTTCTAACATTTACGTGTTACGTGCAGTGACACACATTGCACACTCATCCTCTTAAGCCGAAATATTCCACGGCCATGTATTTCGACCCGGACCGTGACTCCAAGATAGACTACACAAATATCAAGAAAGTTCTTGATGATGCTCTCCCCAGCTACACCACATCTGGAGGCACCTTAAGAGGCCAGTTAAGTAGGTACGGCAGACGCGTGTTCACCCTGTCTGACGTTCCCTGCGTCAAGCAGCCGCTGGAGGTCGAAGGATGCCTACTCGCCCTCCATCACATGAGGCGATCGTGCGGACCATAATCACCTTCGCTGCAAATAATGTCAAAGATTGAGCCGCAAGCTTGGCGGCAATCCAAGACGCGAACTCTGAGCAAAATTCTTTCGCATCGATCGGAGTTTGCGAAATCATCCATCAAGATGTCCTTCGTACCTCGGGGCACTTCTACCTCAGAGAGCAACTGTCCAACAGTGAGATAGACACAACGCTTATTTGCTTAGAACGACGGTAGTAAATAAGATGATCCCTCATAATAATTTCAAGAAAGTGTTCCCCCTAAGCGTGCGCGTTGCGAAAGTTCGTTGTTTGAAGCACCACGTGATGATCGGGTGTGATAGATTCTAACGTTCACATACAGCGGTGTAAGACAGATTTACACATGCATAAACACTTAGGTTGACTTGACGAGCCTAGCATGTACAGACATGGCCTCGAAACACAAGAGACCGAAAGGTCGAACATGAGTTGTATAGAAGATACGATCAACATGGAGATGTCCATCGATGATGACTAGTCCGTCTCACGTGATGATCGGACACGGCCTAGTTGACTCGGATCATGTATCACTTAGATGACTAGAGGGATGTCTAATCTGAGTGGGAGTTCATTAAATAATTTGATTAAATGAACTTAATTATCATGAATTTAGTCTAAAACCTTTGCAAAATGTCTTGTAGATCAAATGGGCCACGCTCATGTCAACCTCAACTTCAACGCGTTCCTAGAGAAAACCAAGCTGAAAGATGATGGAAGCAACTATACCGACTGGGTCCGGAACCCGAGGTTCACCATTTCAGCGGTAACGGTTACAAAGGGTACACCACTAGGGCGGAGGCGGAATCTATATACACCCGCTATCTAGCGGGAGAGAGGAGGGAGCGTTGGAGGAACCGGGTGAAGACCAGTTTCATCGCGATGATGCTCATCGCGATGACCGCAACTCTCTTCTATGTGATGGTAGTTTAGATGATCGATATCGACTTGTAATGTGAAGACAAACTCGCTACTCTCAGTCTCCGAGACTTGTAATGTTCTATCTTCGTTCGGTCTTTTGTATTCGGAGACTAATATGATGAATTGTATTCGGAGACTTACCTTCTATTGTATTCGATGAATCTGCTGTTGCTGTGTGGTGCTGTCTATATTCTATCAAATAATATATTTTGTAACCTGTGAAAAAATCAGAAAAAGAAACAAAAAAAGACGTAATATTAATACTAATGGCGCATCACAACACAGTGCGCCATTAGTATGCCAAAGGATACTAATGGCGCATCACACCATAGTGCTCCATTAGTATGCCGAAGCACATGGGTATATATGGCCCTCTGGGAGGCATACTAATAGCGCATGTTTCTCTATACTAATGGCGCACGGTGTGGTGCGCCATTAGTATACCAGATACTAATGACGCACCAGTGGTGCGCCATTACTATATAATACTAGTGGCGTGGTACTAGTGGCGCACCAGTAGTGCGCCATTAGTAGGCAAAACTGGTGCGCCACTAGTAGGCCTTTTCCTAGTAGTGATGCCAGCAGTGAGAGGTCGTGTTCGTCTGTGGCGCCCTCCCGTCCAGTCGAATTGCGGGCATCATTGCCGACTGCTGTATGCTCTGGGTCGGCATGAATGCGGCCCGGCAAATGGCGCGGGCGTTCGAAGGAAAGTGCAAAAGAGGTGGGTGGGGTTTTTTGGTGGGACAGGGTGGTCAGACGCGGGCATGGCAGCTATTCGGACGCTCGCAAAGCCCCATGTTTCTCTAGTTTACGGCAGAAAGTGCATTCGGACCGCCATGCGGATCGATATAGATCCGAGTTGGATGGCTTGCGCAGTCCGGACTGCGCATTTCGGATGTGTTTGAGGGTCGTCGTTGGACATGCCCTCACGTTGTTGTTTAAGTTTCGGAAATGTTAACGCCCACATGTGTGGGCGTTCACCACTCCGTCCACACGCAAGCATCGCCGCTGGCTTCGGTACGCACGAATCTTGGAGCAAAAGGGCTGGTTTTCGGCGCCACGTAGGACGATTGTCGTGTGCGGTGTGCGAGTGGGTTCGCCCGCACGGTGGTTGCCACCCCGCGGTCAGCGGTTGCCACTGAGAGGCGTGCGGTGGAATTGCCATGCGCCCGCACGCCACGTTCCGACCGCGGTTGACGTCAAACTCGTCGCTCACCCCTCCACCCTCTCCCTCACGGTTCCATTCACTCACCCCCACCCCGCGGCGCATTTTCTGGCACAACCCACTCGCTCTTCAAACCCTTTGGAGGAGAAAGCGAGGAGAAAGCGACGGCGGGGCGGAACAATCGGCAGTGTTCGCGGTCGTAGGTGGTGCTCGCCGGAGCGGAGCGGCGTCGCCGGAACGCGTGCGGGTTAAGGTAATGCTCGCTTCATCTCTCGCATCCCTTCCCTGATTTTGTTCCCCTTTTCCCTCCATGTTCGATCTCTAGATCCGACTCCTAGAGATTCCGGCGATTAGGCGGTGCGCCGGCGTTCCCGCCGGCGCTGTAGTCGTGTGCTCGCTGTCGCTTGGTGGGAGTGGGCAGTTTCGTCGCCGCCGCTTTCTTGGCATCGTCGATGACGTTATGCCTGTTCGAGGCGCGTATTAGTCTTGCATTTGGATTTGAGAGTTGTCCGCGGGTTGTTTTGGTGAGCATTGGTTGAAATTTGGGGTTGCAGTCATTTCAGCGAGAATTGTGAGGGTGATTTTGAGGTTGAAGTAGTTGCCATTGAAACTTAGATCTAGTTTAGTTTTGTGTGTTGAAACTGCAGAATGTGGCGAAATTGGCAGTATGATTGAGCGTGAACAAATGTGTGGCAACTAAACTACGAAGAAATGTGGTAGTTGCCACAAGCGTGTTCTCCTCTGTGGCAACAGATTTCGAAAATGACTGTCATAGTTGCCACACTCAAGCTTTCACATAGGGGCAACTAATTTTCATTGAGCGATTGTGACGGTTGCCACACGCATGCTCTTCCCGGTGGCAAACTGAATTCTGTTGAACTTGTATGATAAGCAACCGCAAAAATGCTTTCTGAATGAGGCAACTATGGAAGTATGACTGAGCGTGAACAAATGTGTGGCAACTAAACTACCGAACAAATGTGGCAGTTGCCACAAATGTATTCTCTTTTGCGACAACAAATTTTATGAAACTGACCGTCGTAGGTGCCACAAATGTGTTCAAGCTCACACACAGGGTGGGGGCAACTAATTTCTCTGAATGAATGAGATAGTTGCCACACACGCTCTTCCACGAGGCAAGCAGGATTTTTGCTGAATTTACATGATAGTAACCACAAACATGCTTTTTCATTTGTGTGACCTGTTTTTTTCTGAATTATTTGTGACAGTTTCCACACTTTGATAGTTGCCACAATCGGTAGCACTGGGCGTAACTAATGTGCACATCGGCGTGCGTGTTTGCCACTTGGGTTGTATAATCATGTGGCAATATAGTCTGTGAACACAATGTCTGTTTACCACAATACAGATATGATGAGTGTGGCAAACTGGTTGCATAATATGGCAACCACATTTGCATTCAAATCAGGTGACATTTTCCTGTTAGGGGCAAATGCTTACCCATTGCATTTACATGTTAGCCCTTGAAAATTTGGTCTGTTCCTTCATCAGCAGAATGGCTCGTGGCGATCACCAAAGTGATGACGACGATTTCATGGATCCACCTCAATGTAACCGGGCAGCTGGGACGGAGAAAAGAGAGGCGATGAGGTAACTGTCGCGCACCCCCCTCCTCCCGATTTACGTTATTTATGTTGGCACCTAGATCTTTCTGCGGTCGTCCGTTGTGAACTAAATTTTCATGACATTGCAAAGACATGGCAACAGGCTCAACAATTTTGTGTCATTTTCCGCAGAAGAAGAAGCGTATTCGCAATGAGCCTCTCGAGAACGCGTCGATTGTGTTGATTGACAAATTCGCGGCGATCAAAGGAGCTGCTGCTGAGATGGGTATGCAGGTTACGATGGATGTCGGTGCACGAACCTTGTCAACCTGTATGCGGCGGCTTGGTGAGATATATGATCCGCCTCCGGAATTCATGATTCGGGACGGGAAGACTTCCATTGAATGAGGAATCCGTGTTCTGCACTTTGGGTGTGCCTCTGGACATATCAAAGTCACGTCTGAGGTCAATAATGAGATCGAGGAAGAGCTGTTCGCCCGTTTGTTTCCTGGTTTGGAGTCCATGCGAACACGTCTGTCTTGGCAGACTCGCTGCGAGCCATGACGACGCGCGGAGAAGTTTTCAAGATGAAGCTACTCATGTACCTCATATCAGCTGTTTTTGCGCCTACCACTTCTCTCGGCCAAGCAACAAATGTTTCCCCATCTGGTGAATGATCCATCTGTACTCTTTGCGGTGTTTTCTTTGCGTTTTATTCCGTTTGATTTCCGAGCGGCAAACTTTTTGCCATGAAATTTTGTGTGGTGCGGCGAATCTGAAAATGTGAAGAATATGAACTGGTGTAAGTTTATTACCGACTTTCTCCACGATGCTTTCAAAAACAAGATGTACCGAAGGGTTGTCGGCTGCATTTAATGGTATTTATTTTTACGAACTCGGTGTGAACTCTTTGTTTATAACACACTATTATTCATGCATGACAATCTGGTCATAACAAGATGGCAAGCGCCATAGTGACAATGTGGCAACCGCCATAACGACAACGTGGCAAGCGTCATACCGACAATGTGGCAACTGCCTTTATATTAGCGTGGCAACTGCTATCACGATGGGATGGCAACTGCCATCACAATTTGATGGCAACTAGCACATACATATTATCGTTGGATCATACATTATCCTGCTCTTTTTTTTTGCAAACTACAAAGTACCCATGATAGCAACTGATATTTTCTTTTCTTTTGTAAAATTGTTTTAAGTCAGCTCATGTATGTCGACTGTCTTGATCTGTCCACCGTGGATTTCACTGGGGTAGGAGGGCTGCCGCCTACGCACAAGTTTGTTGTTTCTGCGTGGACCATCAGTATTTGTCAAGGTTGTGCTTGCCGCAGAGCAGCGACCGATGGCACGTATGGAAAACTACAGGTTAGTTTTTGCTTATGTCTTTTTCACACAGCATGCTTACAAATTTGACATGACGCAAACGTCCGTGGTTTTATAAGGCATGCCTAAATTTTCTTTTTTTTCTTTTTCATAGCTGATGGCCAAGCATGCTATAGACTACAGCGTGTTTGAGGGGCCTCAAAAATTTGGAAAGTGGATGGACGTGCACTCAACTCCGTCTTGCCCTTCTGAGGTAATCAAAATGTCTACATCCATGTTTTGCTGTGGATTATATGTTGATGTTGCGCAAGTGACTTCAATACGGGTTGTTGTTGATGCTTCTTGTTTTCGTGGACAGGCGAGGGCACCAGTTGAACATTTAATTGGGCAGTTTGCCTCCGGAATGACTGGATTGCTCGGGAAGTTGGTTGAGGGATGGATGTCCCTTAGTGCCTATGACAGCGACGCGGTTGTGAGGCAGTTCACTTCATTTGTCCCGTAAGCGTACATCGGCCAACGGTTGCCGTGGGCGGTATGACTACAACAGTTCCCAAGAGCCCGCGACACACAAGATGATGTAGATGGAGCGCTGGCCTCGGCAAGGATGATAGCGGCGACATGGACAATGTGCACCGGGACACGTATGACGATGAACTAGCTGAAGTTAAGAGAGGCGACAACAGGGCAAGGATGCAACAGATGCCCCCCACCGGAGAAAGTGAAAGAACAGACGGCTGCGAGAGGCCGGGGGTGTTGCCATCAAGGAGGGGGAGGGATCTGAGATGATGTTGGGCAGGGTTCTCATGGCAAGAAGTCTAAGACCGATCCGTAGCTGCCGGAGGAGGTTCGACTTTCAATTTTAGTTTTCCGCTGTGTCTATTTTCTTGGAACAATCTCATCCATTTTCTTTGCACTTTTTTTTGTCAAGCGCGACAACTGGTTTGTTGTCGACATTTGCCACCTGCCTTTTCCACTCCATCTGTTATTTTTGCAGCGAGCCGACCGCGGTGGGCGAGCGATTCTGAAACAGCGCCAAGCGCCAACCCGTGCTTCGCCGCTTGAACAAAGGTGCCCCATTGCTGGTGACATCCCTTCCACCAGGTCGTCTCCTCGTCTGACGATGACCAACAGGGGATCTGTTGTGTTGCGGACTGAGGAAGCCAGTCAAGAAGTATGTTCATCCATGTGCTTTCATTTACATTTTTGTTTTTTTCCTTGAATTTTCCAATGCTATTTGTTCAGCTTCGTCACATGATCTTCCATCACCGTCACCCACGCGGCAACCTCTCTTCCCCCAAATGATTTCTTCCTTCTTCTTTTTTTGGTTTACGGCAACTCATATTTGGTCTTTACATGGCAACTGGCATCTAGGGGCAACTGGCATCTAACCCTCTACCTAATGGCAACTGCCATTTTTTTACCTATGGCTTTGTGAGCTCATCCCACACACAGGTTTCAAATTGCATTCCTGACAGATCATACATCTGTTTTTCATTCTTCAATTTGCTAACATGGCAACTACTGCTGAATGGCAACTGCTAACCATGACACATGGCAACTCAAGTTCCCATTACATGGCAACTACCAACTTTCCACTTGTGATTTTGCAAAACATATTTTTTCTCATTTTTTCAAACCTTTCTCATGTGATTTTTTTCTTCTTGCGGGGTGAAGAAGACTACTGCTGTGAGGGCCAAGCATAGCATCAATGATCCGCTTGAATGACTACATTCAAAGTTGTCAGCGGGGCAACTCAAATGTACATGAGGCACCGGCGACAATCTTCGCTGCACCGATGACTGCTCCCACCAACTCGATGCAAGTGGCCGACCATCTCCCCCGGCTGCGGATGCCGAGCTAGAACATCGAGGCATCCGTACATCGGGAGTGATGAGTCGATATCTGCCGGGACAGCTGAAATATTGCCAACTCTTACGGCAATGAAGGATGCCGCGATGAGCCACGCAACCCCATCGGCAAGTGTTGAAGTGGGCGCTCCGAGACGAACATAGGCAAGGAAGATTCCGCTCTTCCGACCGCGACTCCAAGCGGCGTGCGTGATGGCACACTGTGTCCTGACGAAGCGGCGAGGCGGCAGTTCATAAGGATATGCCACCTACGGTGAGAGTCACGGCACAACAGCTCCAGCCCCTGCGGTGCGAATCTTGCTAAGGTTCTTGTGGCGCGTGCTGGTCTTCCACCCAGCGTCGCAGCCCCGTAAGCAACCAACAGTCGTACCCAATGCACGGCTGTATCTAGGAGCGGGAGAGATGAGTCAGGTATGTTCCTGCATCCACACTGTTCCGCCAATCGCCCAAAGCAATGTGATGGAGAACCCGCAAGACCGAGAACTGGCGATGCATCGTCAAGGGTGGCACGAGGACGCAGTGAGCGGCCGGAGCAGATGCGCTTTACCTCGGTGGAAATCCCCAACATAAATCTGCACACGACCAGGCTGCGGTCAATGTTGGTGTCCCCTACAGCCCAAACAAGAAGATTGCCATGAAAGCTGCTGCGATACCGATGACAACCGCCCGCCCGCAAACAAGCCCGAACATTACATGGCGGCGATTCAGATATGTTTGTAGATCTTTCACCATTGGATTATGCCCCGCAAATCGTTCGTGGTCCGGCCAGTAGGAATGAGAGGCACCCAATGGCATTTACCCCACCGAGCTTCAGCCTTGGCACAACTCAAGACCAAGCGGTGGTGCATGATCCTATGCCAGTTGCCTTTGCTTTTCCAGGAGGCACGGGTGCAATGATGGCGCAGCCAATGGTCGACGGCAGGAAGGCTGTCAAGTTTGCGGAGCCAATTGTGCAAGGTACACTCGTCATGTCCTTACAATTTCTCGTGTCTACATCTTTTGTAGTTTGAATTTTGTCCCAATCATATTCTTTTCGGGGTGTTCTCACTTGCGATGGCAACTGCGGTGTGATGACATGGCAAGTGGATTTTGATGCACCATGGCCTACATTTTTTTTTTGTTGTTGCCATGCTGCATTTTGACATTTTGGGTAAACACATGGCAACTGAAGTTGATTCATCATGGCAACTGTATGTGCTGACACATGGCAAATGTAGTGCATTACATATGGCAACTGGATTTGCCACACCATGTCACCTGCATTTTTTTGTTACCATTCTGCATTTTTTCTATATGGTAATCACATGGCAAGTGGACTTGCCACAACATGGCAACTGCATTTGATGTGACATGGCAGCCACAGGCCATCTGAGCAGTAATTCATCACAACTGCATAGCAACTGCAGGTGCCATGACATGTCCACCGTAGTTGCACCACACATGGCAATTTCCCCACTTTTTATACCTACATCTCACATCATACACCTTTTTCCTCACAATCCATATGTTTTCGACTTTCTCCTTATCCTAACACACTTTTTTTGAATCATTGCAGGCACCCGAGGAAATCTCACCGTCACTTGTGAAGCTTACCGCAAGATTGAGGAGGCAGCATTGCAGAGGAGGACATCGCGAGGGCAAGGGCAATCAAGTTCCAACTTGACTGCAGAGACGGCAACCGAGGATACCATCGTAAGCGCGACCCCTGGTTACGTGAGACAGCAGAGGTAGTTCACGCACCTCCCGCGGAAGACTACGAGCCCGAATTCAGGGCGATGAGGAACAGACCCAGCTGTACGACATCATCAAGCGGTTTGGAAATCGAGGGCCAGCAGCAAACACATGAAGGAGTTGAAAGCGTAAATGACCACACCCTATAATCACTCATTTTGCTTTGTTCCTTTTTAACATTTTCATCTTGTTCCTCGTACTCCCTATACATGATGCGCTTACGTTTTAGTTCTTTCATATATCTTTTTTACTTAGCAGGCATGATTCTTCCGTGTTATGTCGTTTTCATACAGCTCATGTTTGGACAGAACCAAAGTCATTCAATGCGGATTGACGTACGTCGACCTGGGTGATCTCGCCGAGTCCGTGAGGCCAAACGGTAAAATGTCAACGAATGTAATTGCATGCGGGATCGACTAGATCAACAATCACATCGATATGTGCGCCGACAAGGTCATCATGCATTACAGCGTGACATGCAAAATATGGGATGGTGACTTCCATCACAAAATTCTGAGGAAGAATTTCGCTCAGCACGGTGAATTCAAGCTAACACTGAAGAAATATGTGAGTAATCCTCCCCTGTTTGCTCTATTTTTTCACATGGGTGTGGTTTTTGCCATCTTCTGCACTTTTTGATTGTGTGCCAGATGTTTTCCATGTGGCAACAGTTGCCATGCACATTTTTCGTTTTTTGTTTTGTGCATCCCGTGCGAACCATGTGGCAATTTGATTTTTGCGAATTGCACGTCACATCTTGTACATACATGGACGGCAACTTTCCTTCAACTACCCCCACACCATAACCCAAAAAACATCCTACATGATTTGAATTTTTTTGTCCCTCTGCTGTTCCTTTTTATGTGAACTCTGCTTCTCATTTCTTCACTCTTTTAAATGCAGGTCATGTTCCCCATGTTCGAGGAGCTTGCACCACAAGCCCAACACGACAAGTGTGGTCACCACTACGCGATCTGTCTGAACCTGAAGAACCAACGCTTCGAGGTTCTTGATTCAATCCGTTCGGGAGCTGATTCAGATCTTACTACGCATGCGAATTCTTCATCAACAACCTCAAAGAGACATGGAACCGTACTCTGAAAATTCAAAGGTCTAGATCAGACATTTCCGATTGAGTATGTGGCGATTGTGAAGCAAGGGAACACGTAATTTCTTTTTCCCCTCCTTTTATGTGCCGTTTACATCAATACAACCCCTCTTTTTGTTGTCACATCTGAATTGAAGTCTATCTTTGCTACGTCTGTCCTTTTTGCGTGTTCATCTGAGTCTCTTTCTCGTGCAGATGACGGATCTGCGGCTTTCACTGCGCTGGAATACTTTGGAAAGTGGGAAGGCAGAATCGTCCCCGCTATCACAGCTGCAGCGATTGTTGAGCTCGGAAAATCCACACGTGGGCGGCCGACGAACGAAGATTTCAACAAGCGGTGCAGGAGCACGCGAGTTCGTGGAGGAAGCTGTCAAGAAAATCAACAAGAAGTACAAGTGATCATGTGGTGTTAGACACGGACGCATACCTTACATTCTGTTCTGAGGAATGTAAGGTACTTATCTATCTTGTCATCTCGTCGAAAACTATGTTTGTGTGCTATGTTACGATGCAACCCAGCGTATACCACTATGTAGTGGTGGTGTGTGAGCGACATTTTAGTAGTTATGTAATATATGTGTGGGCGTGAACCTATTTTTTAGGCGTTAATGCACATATGTTTTTTATGTTTTATCAGTATTACAATGGTTTCATCGCACACAGCACCAGTTTTTGCTGTTTTTGATTGCGTCTATGATGTTTTAAAACAGATGGCAAATGTAGCATACATTGCCCACAACACACTTTGTTTCTCTAAACTGCGTGGTATTTGTCATGGAAATATATGTCATGCACAGTCATTTCAAACACCATGGCATATTTTTAAGCACAGCTAACATGGCAATTACAGTTCAAACAACATGGCAGATCAAGCATAATTAACATGGCAGATACAGTACAACTAACATGGCAGACCCAGTACAACTAACAATGGCAGCTCCAGTACAACTAGCATGGCATATTTAGTACAAAGTAGCATGTCATTTTTTTAGTATAAAATAGCATGGCATATTTTTAGTACACATAACATGGCAGATTTAATACACATAACATGGCAGATTAAGCACCCATAACATGGCAACTGCATTTCTGCAGTCAATGAATTTTGTTCCTTTCCATTTCTGATGTTCCTCGGTAGTTATTCTCCCAATTTTAAAAACAAAAAAATCTCATCGTATAGGTTACAAAACAAAATGTCCACAAGGACCATGCCGCAATGCCCCAATTTCTGCTCATGGATTGCCCGTCGCTTTCTTCGTTTTCTTGTGTTTTGCTTGAATCTCCAATCGACTTGTACCTTATCTCTCTCGGCGCCTTTGTGATGGAGCAGGGTGGGTTCCTGACCTGCGTTTGTGTGCTTGCTGTTCCAGATCCTATGTCCGAAGTTTTGAGACGATGGCCCCGTCGACGAAGGAACACTTGATGTGCGGGGGAACCGGTGTAAGGCTTCCTCAGCTTTCCTTTTCTTGATCTCATCAAGCTCTCTTTTCAGCGCCTTCCTGTTTTTTTCTGCGACTCTTGCTGTCTCATCACTTTTGCACGCTTCATCAATTAGCTCAGCATAGTTCTTTGTCAGCACAACGTGCCTCACGGCTTCCATGGTTGACTCAGGTCTCTCGTCATGCACAGCCAGAACTGCGTGTGTTGTCTATGGCGCCAACGCGTCGTCAGCGTCCCAAGTCCATCGCCGCCTTATGAAATGGCGGGGCATCCGTGTCATAGCGTTCATGTCCATTACTTTTAGTATGTGACAACACACAATGTCGTCCCGTTCGAACTTGCAGCATTGGCAGTAGTACTCGCCCGCTTATCGAGGCTTTCACGAAGTAGTTCCTTCCTTTATGCAGGTCTTGTGTTACGAATCCGACATGCCCAAAATAGAACACACCTTGAACGTATGTTCGTCCACCTGGAAAGCCGTGAACATGCTGGCACGCTTTATTTCCTCCTGGAATCTGCAAGTTTTTGTGAGCTTTATGTTAATCTATCGTGCGATCCTTTTATTTGTAGCACGTTATGCTGTCATGGGAATAGAAATAGATTTTTTGTTTTTGAACATGGCAACTGCAGTACACCAGACATGGCAACTGCAGTACACCAGACATGGCAACTGTATTACATTTTCAACTAGCCATTGCCGTTTCCACAACAATGTTTTCCCCAATGGAAGCACATTGCATCAAACATGGGCATCTACATTCCAGTAAACATGGGAATTGCATTTTCAACAAACATGGCAGATGCATTTTATTAAACATGGCAATTTGTATATTCAGCATATGCGTTGACAGTATGACATTTTTTTTCAGTTGACATTGCCATCTGCATACCTACATTCCCCAATGAAAGTATAGTTCATTAAACATGGCACTGGCACTTCATTGAACATGTAAAATGTATCCGAGTAAGCATTGTAAACAGAAATTTCATCAAAACATGGCAACTGCAGCTGAGTAAGCATGGCAAACAGCATTCCAGTAAACATGGGCAACTGCATATCATGGCAACTGCATTTGAACTCTATATGGCAGCTACTGCCCTAGTGCTTTTTGCGCAAATAAGACCGTAATGCAACTGACTTACTTGTTAAAGATCTTGTTTGTGTATATCTTGCTCATTTGCCTCTCCATTGGTAAGTACGTTAGCAATTTCGGCTGCTTTAGCGCGGTGGTAGCTTCTTGCTGGAGCTCAGATCCCAGAATTTTTTGTTGCAGAGCTGTGTACTACTTGGCAAACTGTAGCAATGAGTTGCCAGGGCTCACGTATCGCTTCAACACAGCATTGAACCCCTCGCTGCGCTGCGTGAGTACAGTAGAAAAGGGAAGAAGCATTGCATGAAGTAGGCGGGCACCCAGTACATTCGCTTCTCCCAGAGACTAGCAAGCGTCTCGTTGTCTTGGACTTGATGCGTTTCAACCATGGCCATCCAGCTCCTCTCAAACTCCTCCACCGTCAAGCTGTGGTCCACGCAGAGCTCGAATGCCTTGTGCAGCTCTGGACGGTCAGCAAAGAACGGTCCTAGGGTCTCCTCAGCCTTCTTTATTATGTGCCACTGCGATGCACGTGCCTTCGCCAAGCGGAAAGAACCTCCTCTATGCCTGCACGCATGCTAAAATCCTGGTCTGTTATTATGTTCATCGGAGCAAGTCCATCCATGCACTCCAAGAAGGTCTTGAACAACCAGACGTACCCATCCGTGTCTTCGTTCCGAACGAGCCCGCAGCCGAACCGCAACGATCGATTGTGGTTATTTATTCCTATGAATGGAGCGCATGGCATCTTGTACATATTGGTGAGGTACGTCGCGTCGAGCGAAATGCAATCTCGGAAATGTTTGTAGGCTCTCCTTGCAGCACCATCCACCCAATACATGTTCCTGACACGGTCCTCGTCGTCCAACCTTATCTGTAGAAGAAATCTGGATCTTCCTTTGCTTTCTCATCAAAGTAGGCAATTGTAGCCTCTATGTCAGCCAGCCTGCTCTCTCTCTGATACTTGGCACGGAGGTTTGTGGCGTCACCGGTATGTAGGGCATGCTACTCAGTTTCCCTTTTGCTTTGTGGATGAGTGATAGTATCTGGACCATTCTTGATGGACCGACGTTACTGATCATGTAGCAGCTTTAATTGTCTTTCGACTGGGGTGAATCCTCTGTGGGCGGTCAGAAATTTGACCAGGTCGAACTTCTTTATGAGACTGTGGTTGTGCTCGTCAAAATATTCAGTGACCACATACTGTGTTCCATCTACGTTTAGCTTACACCGGACAGGGCATCCCGTCTTGAGAATGATTCCTCTTTTTCGTTCCGGAACGACAGGCGCAGCACCTTTCACCTTCTTGTTCCTCCGTGCCTTGTGGCACCTCATCTCACCTCTGCTGTACTCATTAGTTTTCTTAATTTTTCTATGGTACTCGGTGTTGACCGCAAATCCATGGAACTTTGCATATGTCTGGTAGTATTCCTTTGCTTCCTCGAATGATTCAAATCTCTGCCCAATGTACGGTGGCTGAGGCACCACGATCTCTGATTGCCCACCATCTTCGTCATCTTCTGTCAGTGAGTGTGTTCAAAGGGGCGCTTGTCTGTATTGTTGGAATGATTGCCATTCCCGACTGTGACTCGAAATTGTCTTCTGCACGAGCATCTTCTTGCTGGTGGAATCGTCTTCCGTGCTTTCGAGCTCCCCGATAGATGTCCCTGCGCTGCTGTTAAATGTAGTTGTAGGCCCTGCGATAGGGAAAACAGGGGCCAGATTTAAGTTTTATGTTTGAATAACATGTGTCGTGGAATTGTCACGGCAGATGTCCTCATGAAAGGACTTAGTCGTAGGGCCATCGTACGAGTTAACCTAGAGGGGTTAATGCGGACACAAACACAGGAATTATCTGGTTGGCCCTTCGATGAAGGTAAAACCTACGTCCGGTTGTGGTGTGATTGATATGATTCGGAGACTAGGGAGCAATAGCTTTGCCTTAGCCTCGAATCCTCTGTCCTTAACTCGCCGCCGGGTCGTCCCCTTATATACACGGGTTAATGCCCGGCCGGCTTACAGAATCCCAATCCGGCTCATACAAGAGTCCGGTTTGGTCTCTCCTTTCTTGTCTTACAATACAAATTACTGATATTAGAGGCGGTTTATGGTATGGATCTTAATTCCCTTGGGCTCCGGGCCTCCATATGGGCTGGATCACGATGCGAGTGAACCGGCCCCTCGGGCGGTTCACACTCTGTAGTTGTATCCTCAACATTAGGCCCCAGTTGACTTGAACCGTTCAGGTTAATCTTCTCGTCTTCAGCAACTCTTGATCTCCCTTGTAAACCGCCATCTGCTTGAACCGCCGTGACATCATCCTCGATCTTCGTGTCGGGGCCCCGACATCATTTAGGACAAAACTCTAAACAAGAAGATTCTCTTCATTAAGGCTATCCGAAATCGAGGTCATCGCTGCACCTTCCGCCGCTTTTGGCTCCTCAATCCTCGCGCCCATTGATTACTCCGGTCCCTTATAAATAGACCGGTCGGGTCATTCTCTTTTCTCCTTCCTCTCGTCTTCTTCCTCGCGACCCGACCACAAGCTCCTGCCGTCGCCTTCGACCTTCGACCGGCGCTCCCCGGAACGCCTGCATCAACGGATCGACCAGAGTTCAGCGCTCCTCCGCGGTTCCCATTAAATCGAGTAAGGTCATCTTGAACCCTAGATCTCATTTTGGAAACTTCGGTTCGTCGCATAGCTCATAAATGTTCATGCCGACCCTTCATACCAGTTTCGCCATGGTCGTCTGGCTCGGCCGCTTCCAGCGCCTCATGTACAAGCGGCTGCTTTCGCCATTTACGATTCTAGGCACCTTCCTTTTTTTTGTTCAGATCTTTCACTTTAACATACCCGAACCTTCTGCGCATTGTAGGAGGTGCTGTATAGGTCGCAGAAATTTTCTTTCTTGAACCTGGTAGATCTAGATTATTTCCTTTTGCATGGGAAACCTGTTTCCGTCTACACTTAGCAACTTTGTCAGCACTACCTCCTCTGGCGGTTTAACCTCTGATATCTAATCCGACCCTCCATTAGTCCTTAGTTAAACCGGACCGGGAAGCCGGCTGCCGAACTGCCGGTTTAACAATATTCGTAATGCCTGACCTGTTTCAACAGTGAACCGTTTTCTTCCTTTCCTTCGTAGCTTTAACCTTCCGGAATGGCTCCTCAATTTTACGCTTGCAACCGGGTCCGGTCGAGTCACCGAGACGCAGCTCAGCGGCTATGTCACCACCTGGCGGTTTGGCTCCAAAGTGTCCTCCTTTGGCGTGTTCGGAAGGCGAGTTTCCTCCCGAGCCATGGCGGGAGAAATGTCGTGTTCATGCATCACTTAGACCGGGGTTACTGTCCGCCCGGTTCAAAATTTTTCCGGGATGTCCTTGCCAGTCTGCAGCTTTATCCTCAGGACATCGGCCCAAATTCTGTGTCGAATATATGCAACTTTCAAGTCTTCTGTGAAGTCTATCTTCAAGAAGAACCATCTGTGGAGTTATTCCGGGAATTTTTCCATTTGAACCGCCGCATGAGTTTTCTCGACGGTCCGAACACGGAGCTGGGCGGCGTGTCAATCGAAGAGGAAGGAAGTCGATTTTCCACCGCCAAGCACCACAGCCATCAAAGGAATGGAACCAAACCTGGTTCTACTGCCGAACACTGCCCTGGCGGCGAAAACCCCTTGCGGGTTACCGTTCTCACCGGCTCAGCAACCTGCATCCGCTGCCTTCCCGCTTAACCGCGCTGAGCGGAAAAACTTCGCACCGCAAATAATCAAGCTCCGGGCTCTAATGGCCAATGGTTTAACGGCGTGGATCTTGTGCGTTCTTTGGGTCTCTTAGGGTGTTTTGCCACTAAGCCGCGGCCCGGATTGATGCGAGTACACGGCAGCCTCAAAGATCCTCAAAGGCGTCACGAGCTGCCTATAAGCGAACAGGAGGTCACCGAGATCGTCAAGAAGATGCTCGATGAACCAATCTCCGTCTGCAGCCTCACGGATTGGCTCCATTCTGTGCCACCAACAAACGCCCGGCGGTAAGTTCTACTCTCTGTCTTTCAAGCTCTTAATACTCCGTCGATACGTTAATCCTTATTCCTTCTCGGGCCGACAGCTCCTTCTGGAAGCGAACCAAACCGGTTCGGGCGCCTCGTGTAAAGTCAAAGGCCACTAAGAAAACGGGCAAGAAGAAGACCGCCGAGTCCTCTAATCCGCTGGAGGACGAGGAATCAGACGCTGAGGTAAACCGGCTTGCCGCTTTGTGTTTCTTCCTGCACATGCTTGGTCCTTTACAATCTTTTCTTGACAATTTTCTTCCCGGGATGATCTGAAGCCAGCCACGCCGACCTGTTGAGGTAATCTTACTTTCTTCCGAATCCGATCTTGCGCGGTTAAGAGAATTAAATCGCGCCGTCCGAAAAGTGAAAAATACCATTCTGTGCTTACTTGAATCCAAATCTTAACTTGAAGACACAACAGGCTGAAAGCGCCGTACAACCCGGCACTGATGGCCAACAGGTTACCTCAGCGGTTTACGGACACACCTATCCGAAAGCGCGGCGGAGGTGACTTGCTCTCCGAAAAGCGTTATCCCTTAAAGGTTTCTTCCGATGTCCTCTCAATCCGTCGACCGAATTATCAGGCCTCTTCCAACTCGTCTGGCGGTTCATCCACCACACAAGCGCCTCCGCTGAACATCGCCGCAGGGTATGTAATTACTGTTTGTCAATTCGACTCACCGTCACCTTGGTGAATTTGTCCTGATCCGACTCTGAATATTGCAGCACCAAGGCTCGCTTGAGCAAGAAGGCGAAAATTCTTGATCCTACCACGGATGTTGATCCGGAAAAACCGTAAGAACAAACACGAAAATCCTGAAGCCGCCAAGGAAAGCTCGGCGAATTGTACAAAACGACACTGCTGATCCGCCAGAGGTTGAACCGGAGGTCCAAGTGGAAACTTCCCAGCCTGCTCCATCAAATCCGTCCGCCGAGCGGGTCGCGACTGTTGAACCGCCGAGCCAAAGCAAAACGACGGCAAGCCCACACAAGACCGCTGAACATGACGATGTTATTGTGACAGGTACTGGCTACACTGCTCCTAGCCAACCGGTCGCTTTAGCAAAGCACAGACATCAAAAGCGGTTCCACTATTATGGGCAAGGACAAGGGAAGGCTGATATGTCGGTTTACGACAATTTCTCTGCCAAGAGCTTCATTCGGCTTTCGAATCGGCTTTACACAAGCGCGACTTTGAAGCCGGTCTAGTAAACCGGATGAAGGACCGCTATGAGGTAATGAACTGACCTCTCTTATATCTTAACTGCATAGTAGCCCCCAAGGGTCGGTTTAACTTTGCAAAGTTAAACCGGGACTTAAGGTGTTCTCTTCATAGCAAAATTGAGATCAACTAGCCATTAGCCCCCAAGTGCCAAGTTGAATACTTGTATTAAGCTTGGGACTTGCATAATAAAACCACTAACCTGCTTCCTTTGTCATCGAGTGAAATACACCAGCAGGCTGTGCAACAGGACCTCCGAACCAATCTGAAACCCAAATAACGAAGCCACCAAAGCCAAGGATGAGCTGAAAACTGCCACGACCACCATGGAACAGCTGAAGGAGTGGTACAAATCCGAGCAGGTCAAGCTGGGATACCCGAAAGCCGGTTTAGTAAAGCGGGCGGAGGAAGCGAGGCGGCCCTTAAACCCGTGGTGAAGAGCTGACCGGACTTAAACGCCAAGTGCATGCCATGACCTCTGCCATCTTTGGTAAGCAAATTTATCTTGACTATGCCTGTGTTAATGCGTCCGCCGGTTTAACTTGAGCTGTCTAAACCTGGTGCAGGCAAACGTATTGCTCATCTGGGCTCGACGTGCGGAAAAAACTCAAGGCTTCGTACACTCTGATTGAGCAGCTATATACCGGCGCCCAGCGGGTCATATGCGCCACTTCATATGACAACACGGCGCCGCCCTAATCGAGAGGCGCTGGACCGGTGTCGATGATTCCGGGACAGCTTGAAGAGATGAAGCGATCCGCAGCCGGGCTGGCGCTCATCGCTCGACTCGTGCCAAAGCATGGATAGCGGATCTTGATCCGGTGACATAGCTAAAGGTTTTCCCGTGCTCAAGAGAATGGTGAAGCCTTTGATAACAATGCGCTGAAACGGATTACCAAGGAAGTGCGTCCATTGGCGAGTCAAGCGGCGCTGAAGCCAACACGGAGGTTCACCGATCTTTTATGATGCCAACAACAAGCGGGTGGAGTTTGTCATCCGGAAGTGCGAGCCTGATTCCCCAATCCGTAAGCACACTTACGCCTGGCGTTGATCCGGCTGAACCGATAAGTGAAGAAGCTGTCTTCAGGCCTTAACCGGATTGGTGGTCTACCAATGACTTCCGGCTTTGGGTGATGAAGAAGAAGAAGCTGAACCGACGCCAGGCGCCGGCCCCTCCACCTCGCGCCAACCCGGTGAAGCAGCGTAATCCGTCAAGCCGGGTGACATATCCAAAGCCTCAAGGCATAATTTCTGCGTAAAACGCCGGGCCTCAAAAGGCTTTTGTAATAGGATAGCAAGTGTATTTCCTTAAACAATGCCGGTACAACTTTGGTCTGTAAACTTTTATCTGGCGGCGCTAGATCCGTTGGCTTTTGTAGTAAATCCTGCCACATATTTTGCCTGCAATCACAAGTTCTGCCAGCATCAGGCACACAGTGGGCTGTAGCCAATCCCAAAGCGGAGGTCTTATAAACCATCATCGTCAAAGGAGGGCAATCCCTGTATAAGACCGGTTTACCGTGCAAACCGTGCCGGGCATGATAAGCCCCCTGTTACTCCTCAATGGGATGTTTTAACAGTAAAATCAAACCGGACAAAATCGCCAGCTTAAAAATGTATCAACAACGTAAATCCGGTTTACGAAGGCCGACAAAAAACCAAATGATAGATATCAAAATCACATGAAAACAAAAGCAATGAGAAAAAACCGCTTTATAAGACAAGGCTGTCTTGAGCGGATCGGATGGTGTTACCATGGTCGGACAGGACCAAGCCCCTATATGGCGTAGCGATGGTTCAAGTCAGCCAAGTCCCCAATCGAACTCGTGGCATGATGCCGATCAAGTGGCATTGCAATGGTTGGGTTCGACCAAAAGCCCCAAGTGATTCTATGGCCTTAGGCCGACCAAAGGCGTGTTGGTTCAGACATGACCATGTCCCCAAATGATCTGGTGGCTTTCGCCTGTCAAGAGGCATTGCATTGGTTCGGATACGACCAAGCCCCCAAATGACAAAGGTTTAAGGAAAATGAGGCTAAGGGTTGAACCGGAGGCCGCTTCACAACAGCATCTCCATGTACCCAAACCGGTCTTTTAGACAGAACAGATACCCCGCTTTAGCCGAGGATCCGGTTTATTGCTTTCATTCATAATATATACAGACTTGATATGTACATAAATGGAGCCAATGGCTCAAGTATAATAAGGCCGAAGATGAGCTATGTTCCATGGCCTGTTAGTCTCCTCCTCTGACGTGCGTGAGTCTTTTCGCTCTCGAACATGAATCAGATAGTAGGACCCGTTGTATAAATTCTTACTGACCACAAAAGGCCCCTCCCAAGGTGGGGATAGCTTGTGCATATCTTTCTGATCTTGAATGAGCCGCAGCACCAAGTCTCCTTCCTGAAAGGTTCTGGTTTTAACCCGCCGGCTGTGATACCGACGAAGATCCTGCCGGTAAACCGCCGAGCGAGCTGCTGCCATATCACGCTCTTCATCCAGTCGATCCAGATCATCTTGCCGTGCTGCCTCACTATCTGCCTCAACATAAGCTGCTACTCGGGCGAGTCATGACGGATATCCTTTGGGAAGAACCGCCTCCGCTCCATAGACCATAAAGAACGGCGTATATCCGATTGGATCGGTTGGGAGTAGTGTTTATACTCCATATCGCGACGGTAGCTCTTCCACCCAACAACCCGGCGTCCTCTCTAAAGGGACCATAAGCGGGTTTGATACCCTTCAAAATTTCCTGATTAGCTTGTTCCGCTTGACCATTGGATTGTGGGTGGGCTACAGAAGAAACATCAAGCCGGATATGCTCTCGTTCGCAAAATTCCTTCATAGCTCCCTTGGATAAATTGGTGCCATTGTCCGTGATGATACTGTGGAAACCCAAACCGGAAAATCACCCGTTTGATGAACTGAACGCCCGTGGCTACATCACACTTGCTAACGAGGCTCGCCTCGACCCACTTAGTAAACTTATCCACCGCCACCAACAGGTGGGTCTTCTTATCCTTGGACCTTTTGAAAGGTCCAACCATATCCAACCCCAAGTCGCAAATGGCCAAGTAATTGGAATCATCCTCAATTCTTGGGCGGCACATGAAGCACGCTGGAAAACTTTTGGCAACCGTCACATCGTCTGACCAAATCCTCCGCATCAGCATGGGCGGTCAACCAATAGAAACCATGGCGAAATGCTTTGGCCACCAGGGACTTTGAACCGGCGTGGTGACCACAATCCCCCTCATGAATCTCTCGCAATATCTCACAGCCCTCTTGGGGACACACAACGCTGAAACGCATACGACACACTGCGGCGGTGCAACTTCGCCATTAACAATGGTCATAGACTTAGACCGCCGAACTATCTGCCGGGCCAACGTCTCATCCTCTGGTAACTCGCCCCGGTTCATGTATGCCAAATAAGGGAGCGTCCAATCCGGGATGACATGCAAGGCCGCCACCAAATAAACCTCCGGATCAGGGATAGCCAAATCAATTTCATCAGGAATCTTAACTGACGGTTTGTGCAGCACATCAAGGAAAACGTTGGGCGGGACCGGTTTACGCTGGGAACCCAGCCGGCTCAAAGCATCAGCCGCCTCGTTCTTCCGACGATCCACATGGTCCACCTGATATCCCTTAAAATGTCCTGCAATGATATCCACTTCTCGACGATATGCAGCCATGAGTGGATCTTTGGAGTCCCAAGTACCAGATACTTGCTGGGCCACCAAGTCCGAGTCACCAAAACATTTAACCCGGCTGAGATTCATTTCCTTGGCCATTCGGAGACCATGGAGCAAAGCTTCATACTCAGCTGCATTGTTAGTACAAGGGAACATTAGGCGGAGAACATAACAGAACTTGTCACCTCGTGGGGAAGTTAATCGACTCCAGCCCCGAGCCTCCAACTGCTGGACCCATCAAAATGGATGGTCCAATAGGTGTGATCCGGCTTCTCCTCGGTGCTTGCAACTCCGTCCAATCATTAATGAAATCCACAAGTGCACGAGACTTTATGGCCGTCTGGGCACATACTTTAAACTGTCGGCCCAAGCTCTATAGCCCACTTAGCAATCCGCCAGTTGCTTCCGGTTCAGATGATATCGCCTAAAGGAGCCGAGCTGACCACCGTGATGGGGTGCCCTTGGAAATATTGCTTGACTTCGCTTGCCATAAAGACTCCATATACCAGCTTACGCCAATGTGGATACCTTTGTTTAGACTCGATGAGAACCTCGCTGATGTAGTAAATCGGCCGCTGAACGGATACTCCTTCCCCGCCTCCTTGCGCTCCACCACAATGGCCACACTCACTGCCTGGCATTAGCAGCAACATATAACAGGGCGGCTCCCTGTCAATAGGGCAGCAAGAACAAGCGGGTTGGCCAGCTGCCGCTTTAGATCCTCCAAAGCCTCATCGGCAGCCGAGCTCCAAGCGAATTGATCCGTCTTCTTGACAGATTCGGTATAAAGGATAGCCTTCTCTCCGGCGATGATAAACCGGCTTAGCGCAGCAATCCGGCCTGCCAAACGTTGAACATCATTGATGCACTTTGGCTTAGCTAAGGAGGTGATAGCTGTAATCTTCTCCGGATTAGCTTCAATCCCCCGGTTTGACACGAGAAAACCCAACAATTTGCCTGCCGGAACACCAAAGACGCACTTGGCCGGGTTGAGCATCATCTTGTACACCCGCAAGTTGTCAAAGGTTTCCTTTAAATCCTCAATCAATGTCTCCTTCTGCCTTGATTTCACCATGATATCATCCACATAGGCGTGCACATTACGGCCGATCTGCTTATGCAAACAATTACATGCATAGCGCCGATAAGTTGCTTGGGCACTCTTGAGCCCAAAAGGCATGGACACATAGCGAAGGCTCCAAAAGGGTGATAAACGCAGTCTTCTCCTGGTCTTTAACTGCCATCTTAATCTGATGATAACCAGAATACGCATCCGTAAAGCTCAAGCGCTCACAACCCGCCGTTCGTCAATGATCTGGTCAATGCGGGGAGGGCAAAGGATCCGCTGGACAAGCTTTGTTAAGATCTGTGTAATCCACGCTTTGTCGCCAAGTGCCATTTTCTTAAGGACCAACACCGGATTAGCAAGCCACTCTGGGTGAAAGACTTCAACGATAAACCCTGCTGCCAAAAGTCTAGCGACTTCTTCTCCGATGGCCTTGCGCCTTTCCTCGTTAAACCGGCGAAGAAACTGTTTTACCGGTTTGTATTTCGGGTCCACATTAAGAGTGTGCTCAGCGAGTACCCTCGGTACACCTGGCATGTCAGAAGGTTTCCATGCAAAAATGTCCCGATTCTCACGGATGAACTCGATGAGCGCGCCTTCCTATTTAGGATCCAGGTTGGCACTGATGGTGAACTGCTTGGATGACTCGCCGGGCACAAAATCAACAAGCTTCGTCTCAGCCGCCGATTTGAACTTCAAGTCCGGATCATGCTCTGTAGTTGGCTTCTTCAAAGGGGTCATATCCGCCGGATCAACATTATCCTTATAATACTTTAACTCCTCTGTGGCACAAACCGACTCTGCGTAAGCCGCATCACCTTCCTCGCACTCCAGAGCGATCCGGCGGCTCCCATGAACCGTTATTGTTCCTTTGTGACCCGGCATTTTCAGTTGTAAGTAAACATAACAGGGCCGTGCCATGAACTTAGCATAAGCCGGCCGCCCAAAGAGGGCGTGGTAAGGGCTTTGAATTTTCACCACCTCAAATGTCAGCGTTTACGTTGCGAGTCATGCTCGTCTCCAAAGGTTACCTCGAGCTATTTTACCGACGGGTATGCCGACTTACCGTGCACCACTCCGTGAAACACTGTCTTGGATGGCCTGAGATGCCTATCTGTTAACCCCATCCGTCGGAAAGTTTCGTAGTACAGGATGTTGATGCTGCTTCCTCCATCCATAAGAACCTTGGTGAACTTGTACCCGCCTACCGGGTGCCACCACCAGGGCTAATCGACCGGATTGTAAACCCGGGAGGATGGTCCTCTGCTCCACACAATCGGCTGCTCGGACCAGCGCAGGTAATGCTGGCGCAGCAGTTCAACAACACCGACCGCCCGCCTCACGAAGTTTCCGGTCTCGTCGGTCCAAACTGGTGGTAAAGGCGTGGTACTGTTCGCCATTCAATTGCTTTGGATTGCTCGATAACCCGACTGCTGCTGTTGTTGATTGTAGCCCCTTGGTTTCGACTGTTACGATTACCTTGATTATTCGATTGCCTTGCCCGCCGGATTACCGCCCGAACCCGGGCCGAATTTCCTCCGCCGTAACCGGAGCGGACCACGAACCGCCGCCGGACCCTTGATCATACCGGAAAGAGTTGGAGTTCTTAAACTCCTGCATAATATAACAGTCCTTCCAAAGGTGGTTCGCCGGTACCTCCTTCGTCCCGTGCTTCGGACAAGGTTGATTTAATACGAAGTTCAAACGATCCGGATTGTGACCACCCCGGTTTGACTGCCTACCCCGGCGCCGCTGACCCTTGTCCTGCGTGTTGGTGTTGGCCACAAAGCCCATGTTGCCGTTCGCTTTACGCTTGTGCCCTCCATTGCCTGCCGACTGATGCTGCTGGCTCCTGGAATTGCCGTTCTGTTTTCCCTTCCCCGCTTCATCATTCTCCGATTCAGGATCCTTGGTACTATCAGAATCAGCGTACTTTACCAAAACACCCATTAGAGTGCCCATGTCATGACAAAAACGCTTCATGCGACCCAGCTTCAGCTTCAATGGCTCGAACCGGCAATTGGCTTCCAAGGTCATGATCGCGGAACCAGGGTTGATCGATGCGAAGAATGTAAAACTTCGAGACACGGCGCACCCAATGGGTTGTAGACTCTCCGTCCGCTGGGCGCAAGTCGCCAGATCCACCACCGACATGGGCTGTTTACAGGTGTCTTTGAAATTTTGGATGAACGGGTTCTCAAGCTGCGCCCACGAGTTGATAGAGTCGGGCGGCAAGTTTTCAACCAGGTCCGGCAGTACCTTCCAAAGCATCATTGTGAAGTACTTTGCACATGCTGCTTCATCCACATCCAGCATCTCCATGGCCATCTCGTAGCTTTCTATCCATGCCTCGGAGCCAAGTCGGCGGTATAGTTGGGCACCTTGCGTGGCCCCTTGAAATCCTTGGGCAAGCGCACGTTGCGTAAAGCAGGGACGAGGCAAGGTACCCCAAAGAGCCGGACGTGACCCCCGGTTCGAAGATGGTCGGTCGAACCGGCGTGGGCGGATGATCCTCCGCTTGTGCTGCTAACCCGCCTCCTTCGCGTGCCTGGCGCGGTCCACTACCACTTGAGCATCTTCAAAGCCGCCTGCGGATTGTTGCCTGAGGCGGTCCACGCCGCGCATTGCTCGACACGGCGGTTCATCGGCGCGTCGGCTGTAGCTCCGACTCGGGCGGGGGGTGGAATGGATCCTATCTCGACTGTACGAGTACGCTTCTTGCTGAGCCAAGGCCGTCCTGAGGAGCTCCTTGACCCGGCGTGTCTCCACTGCTTGTGGTGAATCGCCTTCAATTGGGATTGCCTCTAACCGTGCCGCAGCCGCTACGAGGTTATCCATCGGGTTGGAGTAATGACCCGGAGGTGTCTGCACGGTCTGGGGTGCGCCGGTATGATGGCGAGGTGGCTCTATCATCCGGGCTGAACGGTGCGGCCGCCCCAGTGCTTCCGGCGGTTTACCAATGGCGGCGGATTATGGTCCCCCCTCGGGTATTGAAAAGCTCCTTCCCTCAAAAGCGGAAGGTAAGCGGACCTGTACTTCCTTTTCATGACTTCTGACGCGCTCTGTCCGGCTGAGCCTATAAGCTGCGCATCCAAAGCGGCCCGTTCGCTGCCATCCTTTTCGTCGCGGCTGCCAAGTCCGCTTTAGCATTAGTGATCTGTCCCCTCACCTTTGCAATCTCCGCGTTGTGAAAGTCCTGATCCGGCGGATTAGCCTCCGCCAGGAGCACAGCTAACGCGTCGAAAAGCTCTGACAAAACTTGAGCCGGCGGGCGCATAGGGCCTCCTTCCCCGGCTGCCAGCACCGCTGTTGAACCGGCGACCAGGGGCGCCGCGGTCGAAGAGTGAAGTACCGCCTGTGTACCGGTCATGAAGATCCCAATCCGGTTGGGTAGATCGAAAGGGTCCGGAATGCTCTCCCCATCGGAACTACCCCCGATCTGACCTTCCCGTAGCTGGTATAGAGACTCAGTTTCTCCGGCCGACGATTCGTCCCCAGAGTAGACCACAGTTTCATCACCTGACGCTGATCCGTCCTCGTAGCCTCCGTGAACGACTCCCACGAAAACATGCCTGTCCGCCGGTTTAGCCAGGGCGGGACTCTTCTTCGACCACGAGCCGTCTCGGCGAGGTCGGTGCGATCGTCCGGCCCAGCCCCGACTCACCAATCTTGCCGATGAACACGTGTATACCGCCAAAGGGGACCCGGTATCCATACTCCACCGAGCTGGCCTCGGGGCCCCAGTCCGCATCGTCGATGTAGAGTTTGCCGCGACGACTTTTAGTCATCCGGCCCACTGCATAGCCTTCGAGTCCCTCGAACTTGCCCTCTAAGATCATCAAACCATCGTCGCGATAGCCCCACGGTGGCGCCAACCGTCGTGGAATTGTCACGGCAGATGTCCTCATGAAAGGACTTAGTCGTAGGGCCATCGTACGAGTTAACCTAGAGGGGTTAATGCGGACACAAAACACGGGAATTATACTGGTTCGGCCCCTTCGATGAAGGTAAAACCTACGTCCGGTTGTGGTGTGATTGATATGATTCGCGACTAGGAGCAATAGCTTTGCCTTAGCCTCGAATCCTCGTCCTTAACTTCGCCGCCGGTCGTCCCCTTATATACGGGTTAATGCCCGGCCGGCTTCTGTAATCCCAATCCGGCTCATACAAGAGTCCGGTTTGGTCTCTCCTTTCTTGTCTTACAATACAATTCTGAGTATTAGGGCGGTTTACAGGTATGGATCTTAATTCCCTTCTGGGCTCCAAGCCTCCATATGGGCCTGGATCACGCACGAGGGTGAACCGGCCCCTCCGGGGCGGTTCACACTCTGTAGTTGTATCCTCAACAACATGTGTATCGCAAAGGATCACACCATCTACGAGTGATCTTCCACGACATCATTTTTCAAACAGCAAGCCGCGAGTCTGTGCGTGGGCATGCACGGCAGCTATAGTTGTCCAGTGATGGCAGCTATTGTTTCAACAAACATGGCAACTAGTTTGTTTTTGCATGCAAATAACTTCAAATATCAAAGGTACTGTTGTTTTCCTGGTTCAGATTTTTCCCTTACCTTGGTGTGTTGCATTCGACATCCCGTGTTGCCTGCGACACCAAAATGACTCCCCACCTGCAATTTGTGAAGGTTGCCACGAGGCGCTTGCGGGGTACCACCAGCGTAATAACCTGTGTGCATAGCGTGGTTGGTCAAATTCATGGCAACTGTGTTTTGTGCTAGACGGCAACTACTGATTGCCCCGATGTGGCAACTGCAGTTTTATTGGCAAGGCACACGTATATTTGCATCGGCATGGCAACCACAGTTGTTCCTCCATGGCAGCTGCAGTGCCATGACATGGCAAATGTAGTTGCACTGGCATGGCAACTGCAGTTATTCTCCCCTGGCAACTACATTTGTCCATGGATGGCAACAACAGATGTACAGGGATGTCAAATGCAGTTTTCTAATACATGGCAACTGTAGATGACCAGTCATGGCAATTGCAGTTGCCACCTATGCTGCTTCTGCTAATTGATCATCCGCAACTTCACCTTATTTTATGGACTGACCTGTGTATGACGTCGATGGCAGGTAGATTGGCGGTGCCTGATGCCACGCGCTGCACAAAGGCTCTGCATTTTCAAACCGCGGTAAGTCCTGATTCCTTTTGCCAGATTTTTTGCATGTTCATTTTTCATGTCCACAGCAGTATGCGCTCTTTTTGTCGTTTTTACATTACCTTGATTGTCTGTACAAGCTAGTTGAAGTTGGCTGCCCGTACATTTGTCAGTGTTAGCGCCTTGCGAGTGAACTTGCCACGGGGCCTCCCTATTTGTATTTTGGTCATAAGAACCTGCTAAAAAATAACAGTGTACGACATAACTAGAATGTCATCTTCATCGTCGCGAAGATGACAACTGTTCTCTTCTTTTTGTTAGCACGCATCATACCTAGGCATGCATACTGTTCCAGTAGTGGCAGCAACGGCCCTGAAGAGATGAGCTGAATGTACTCTGTTGCATCCCAAGGGGCTGTTTCTGGCCTCTGAGAACCCCAATCACCAGCGCTACCTTTGTGATTCATTTTTTCCGTGTCTCCCTTCTTTTCCAGCGTGTTCTCAATCTCTACATGAACAAGAGAGGCATCAACAATCCACAAGAATAGCATTCTTCTGCTGCTTGCACACAGAAGATATGGATGGCAATCGACGGGTCATAATAGGTGGCAGCTACTGACAACGAAAGGTGGCAACTGTCGTTATACACAAGTGGCAACTAATTTCTTGACTGGCCCTCTTCATTCCAAAATTTTGCCCCTACCGCCCTTTTTCGTACCCAACTACTTGCGTCAATTAAACTAGGAAATTAAGTCAATTTCAAACGTTAGTACATGGCAGATCTGGTGTACTCTGCCTGGCAATTGCAACTACACACTGAACCATGTAGTGTTCTACCTCTATAGCATAGATCCAGCACAAGATCGGGAGATTTTCAGCTTTTAAAGATGAGAAGGTTCAGATCGGGAGATTTTCACCTGGGTTTTAGATGATCGTCTTCGGAGGGCTTGGTTGGAGTTTGGGGCTGGGGTGGGGTGGGTTGGGGTGTGGTTTTGAGGTGGGATTGCCTTACAGATCTGCTCTGTTTGCCATGGCAACCAGAGATGGCCGGCGACGGAGGTCGGGGGTTCGAGAGGTGGGGGACGATGGCGGCAGACGATGGAGGGGATGGATCGGAGACGGGAACTGGTTGGCGTGCGGGCAGCGGGTCGGCTTGCGGGACGGGGCAATCTTGGCGGTGTTAGCACGGAGCAGACGTGCGGGGCGCAGCGTTTGTGTCTTGTGGACGTGGTCGTGCGGGCCTGTTCCCGTCCATGCCACACGAGGCGTGCGAGCGGGTTCCCGCCGACGCCACACGTGTGGCAGTTATTCGGACCCTTAAGTTTTCATAGGACATGTCCGTCGGTGCTCCCTGCTGTCCGACCCAGCCCACACGAGTACACGACAAGTTGCTTGACTTGACCTACGGCTGGTCCACTTCGTCTGCCTGTTTTCCTCTAGGGATTCTTTTGTAAAGCTGGGTCCACTTCCACACGGGATCGCCATGTTGCCATTATATGTAATACTTCATTGTTTTTCCATGATAATACGTTTGTCGATTATCTTGTTTTCTTTCAGATTAGGTTTGTGATGGTGTGCATGATGTATACGCGCATAGGATGCATTCTACTTACGTCTCTATCTAACCTACGGGTTTTTTTCCATCCAGAGAGGAAAACCAAAGACACTCCTACTTCAGTCGGGTGTCACAAGTCTACCACTCCTCCATCCCTCCGCTGGTTCATCGCCTGCCGAGCCCGGGAGCAGACGGCGGTCGAGTGCTTCCGCCCCCGCAAAGCCGGAGACTGACGGCGGTCGGGTGCTTCCGCCCCGGCCACCCGCAGAGACGCAGACAGCGGCGGTAACACCAGGTACGTACTCTGGTTTCGCTCTTCACTTTCCCACACCAGCACCAGCTCAGTATAGTGGTAGTTAGAGGATTATGGAGGTTCGTCGGATGTAGGAGGTGGATCGACGCAAAAGTTCCTCTGATCTGCTAGTTTCAGCTATAAACACGAAACAGCCCATGAGCTTAAACTCAAACTCACTTGACCACCAAACATCTTTATGACTAATCAAATCAACAACTGCGCGCGGTCACGGCTGGAGAAGGGAGAGGCTGCACGTACGGCTGTCGGTGCTCGCTGCTTCTCAGGTCTGCGGCGTGGCGTCTGCTCCTGGTCGTGGAGATGGTAGTAGGGAAGAAAAGACGCCAGAACTGCCGCGGTGGCCTGGGGCGCACACGCACAAAGGAGCGAGTTGTGACGTGCAGCGAACAGGAAGCACACGTCGACTTGTTACGGGGGGCGGCCGGCGAGGCAGCGACGACTGCTAGGCTAGGCGCTAGCTGCGTCGGGTGCGGGGTGAAGCGCGGAGGAAGAAGATAAGACATGGGCTGCCAGGTGGCCCAGCATTTTTTTTAGTATGCTTATTCAATTTTTATAGATAAATTTGATTTTCTGTAGTGATTATTCATCCATTTGCGTTTTTGGCTAGTTTTTATTAAGATCAAATAATCAGTACATCATCTATTAAAAACATTACTGAGCTAGCATACGAGCTGCTTGATTAGTACACAGAAAACAATGTTTAAACTTCACCTTCCCAATAGAACCACTAATATCCACACATTCCACGAAGATTGCTGAGACCAACGTCCCATCAACATGGGATAATGTGGTTTTGTGTAGCTTGAGCTAGCTACATTGTACCCCTTATCTTAGCCATCCATTTTTACATCACAATCCGTGCAGAGACATTTGTCATTTTTGTTTCTCTCAAACGAAACAACGTATAAACTTCAAACTTTGCAGGACAACAAAACATTCAAATTACTATGTCGGAAAAAACTTTCGGATTTTTTCATGCCTTTAAAATGCCAAAATGATTTTTTTAATAAAAAAACCCCTCATTTGTATATTTATGTTCGTCCAAAAAATTTGAAAGTTTTTTCACACATTTAAGTTGTAAAGTTTGTTTGATTTGTAAAGTTTGAAGTCCATATGTTCTTTCATTTGAGAGAAACAAAAAAGAGAAATTTTCTTGTTGCAAGTTAGTGAAGAGTACGGATCTCAAAGCAATGTTGAAGGGCTGAAGATGGGAGGTTCCATGTAGCTCGACCTACAGAGAAACTTTACCTTGCTCAGTGCAACAGTCTATAACGATAAGGGAATCCATTTGCTGATTGTACCCATGGCATAGGTAACTGGAAACCGCTCTTGCGTTTTACATCGTTTGTGGTGGAGAAGGTGAAAAAGCACCTTCCTCCCACATCACTCCCGTAGGCGATGGGGAGGGCCCCTCCGCTGGCACCACCAGATTCCACCTCCCCCTTCCTCCTCCTTGCTGTCGTCATATGCGCGGCGGGCACTTCACCTCCTCAAGGAGGGGGCACAGTTTTGGGTAGCATCGTTGGACCGGGATGGCGCATTGGCGACGGTCGCAGTGGGACGACAATGGCCTCCCAGATTGGCGGTGCGTGGGTCTGCGGCTGCTTGGTGGGCCTCGCAGTTACGATGCATGACTGCGGTGCTCTGGTGGATTGGGATCGACCCGGATCTGGTTTTCGGCAGTAGCAGGCAACATGGGCTACAACTAGTGGCCTTTGCAAAAAGGAGGACACATGGATCGTTGCGGTGGTACGTGAGAGAAGGCAAAATCACTAGTTGAAGAGTACTCGTTGCAAAGATCACTCCAACTTCCCAGGTTGCGACAAGTGGCGCACATACAACGCGTCACTTGTCGCAACCTGGAAATTTTCCCTTTTTTCGTAGATTCGTTTGTTCAAAACGTTTTATCTCTCAAACCATGCGTCCAAATTTGAAACCGCTTTGACCGTTGGATTTCTCGCGTCGAGATCTTCAAAACTAGATCTCATGTTGATATGTTTTGACGAACTTTTTTTTCAGAAAAAAACCTCCCAAAAAATGGACGAAAAAACCGAATCGGGAGCACGGGTTTTTTCCCTTTCCGAAAGAGGCACGCCCGTGCCTCTCACGAAATCACAACCATGCCTCTCGCGGAAGCAAAACCGTGACTCTCGCGGAAGGAAAAAAATAAGAGAAAACATGTTTTTTTCGTTTCCGAGGAGGCACGGCCGTGTCTCCCGCGAAAGCACACCCGTGCATCTCGCGAAAGCAAAACCATGACTCTCACGAAAGAAAAAAAAAACAGAAAACGCGTTTTTTTTGTTTCCGAGAGGCACAACCGTGACTCACGAAAGCACAACCGTGCCTCTCGCGGGAGCAAAACCGTGACTCTCGCGAAAGGAAAATAAAACAGAAAACGCATCTTTTTCGTTTTCAAAAGGCACGGCCGTGACTCCCGCGAAAGCAAAACCGTGCCTCTCGCGGAAGGAAAACCGTGACTCGCGAAACGAAAAAAACGCGTTTTTTCAAGCAAAAAAATATTGATTTTTTTCTGATCGAATAGCTAAGGAAGACCGGTAGAAAACCAAAACGTCGACAAAAACCGAAAAAAAAACCATTTTAATAACCGAAAACGCGTGCGAAAAAATAAAAAAAAATCCGTAGGAAGCATCCAAAGCGCGACATGTGGCAAATGGCTGAGAGAGCACCAAGTGACGCTGATCGTTGCAAGGCTCCCGAAGAAGCGCTCGTTAACTAGTGGCTCCCCTAAGATGGATCTGGTACAACATGCTTGATTTGGACCTTGGCTGGTGTGGCCTTTGTTCATAGAAAGAGGAGTTGTGGGGGATCGCCGAGGGGAGGGGTTAGGTTGCAAGCATTGGAGTGTGCTGCATAGCAACTACAACATTGGTGGTCTTAGAGCATCTCGAGCCGTCCACCTAGGAAGGCCCCCAAGAGCACTTTTTCATCGCCAACAGCCAAAAAAAGACCCACTCACGCCCCCACGACCTCAATTATCGCCGGATTTGGCCAAAAGTGTGGCCGGCAAACCCACCCCAAACCCAGGATTCTGGGGCAGCTGGGGGACGAGAGAGACTGCCTTGCATGCTATTAGGCCTGCCATCAGCCTCCCACTCCCTCTCTCCTCACATTTCCTTCGGGGCCCACCCACGTGCTTCTCTCTTCTTTTCTCCTTCTCTCCACCCACCGGCGCAGTAGGGTGGGCAGCCACGGCGGGGTGCGGGGCACGGTCGACCTTGTGGGGCCACGAATCCAAGGTGGAAGCTGCCGCCGGTGGCCGCCGTGCCGGCATCTTCTGGTCGGCCAGCGTCCGTGCGGCCGCACAAGACGGCCAACATGCAGTACGACTACCGCATCGGGAAGAAGCTGGGGCAGGGGCAAATCGGCACCACCTACCTGTGTGTGGCCAGGGAGGACGGCTGCGAGTTCGCGTGCAAGTCCATCCCCAAGCGCAAGCTGCTATGCCGCGAGTACTACGAGGACGTCTGGCGCGAGATCCGGATCATGCACCACCTCTCCGAGCACCCCAACGTCATCCGCATCCGCGACACCTACGAGGACACGCTCTTCATGCACATTGTCATGGAGTTCTGCGACAGCGGGGAGCTCTTTGACCGTAGTTGAGCTTCCCGTCCGTCGACCCCCAGTCCTCGAGCATGGTGGACTGCGCTGGGGACTTGAACGAGCGCGCTCCTCCACGCGCACGGGCGCTCGGTCCCGCCATCGGCGGCTTGGTGCTGCCGCGCATGCTGCTCTGCTCCTGCTGGTGCTGTAGGGAGGAGAGCGCCTGGACGTAGGCAGCGACGAGGTCGAGTAAGGCCAAGGGTGCGACGGAGGGGTTGACGGCGCGGAGCTGGCGGTTGCCCATCTACTCAAGGCGGGAGAGCGACGGGGCACAGCGGGCGCACGGGGGTCGTGGGTCGCGCGAGATGGCGAGGAAGACGCTGCGCGGACCTGACCGACAGCAGCCTCGACTGCGGCAGGATCATCGTGGTGTCGTTCTGGCGGCAGTGCAATGTCGGGGCGTCGTCGTGCGGCAATCCCGCCGCGGCTGGCTCAGCCTCGCCGTCGTGCTCGCCAAGGTGTGCTAGCGCACCACCGCCCGTCTCCTCGCGCTTCTCCGCAGGGCGCGCGCCGAGGACGCCGTCGACGCTGCCGATGGCGACCAAGACGCTGCCGATGGCGACCAAGACGCTGCTCGTGGGTGGCACAACGATTGGGAAATTTGGGGCCCCCACCCACCCCTCGCCCGCCAAAAATTTTGCCAGCAACCTCCCAAGCGGCGAAAAATATGTCTCCTGGGGGGCCAACGGCTGGAGATGTTCTAAGTACCCTTAGTTGGTCAGAACCGTAATCTCACCGATGGGGAGGGGGGGTCTAAGGCAATGTTGTCTGACAACAACGATGCATGTGGGCATTGTTCCCGTCCTTGGAGGCATTGTCTTTGATATGCTCTACCTATCCCTCGTTTCTCAACTCCAATTTTTCGGAGTGGGCGGCGGTGGCGTCAACGTCGTAACCTCCTTGGTGATATGGTCTAGGAGAGCCAACTTACGGTTTTCATGTAAGGCTCTCCCACCATCACGGGGTGGCGGCTCCAGGGTATTCGTTGTGTGGCAAGGCAAGAGTCTCGTGTAGCGGTGGGTCAAACGGTCCATGCTGCAGGGTTGCAGCTCTAACATGGATTTGCTAGCGTCCTTGAGATGAGGAGGCGGCAGGGTTGTCAGCCCGGTCGACGCCTCCTGATTGTTACAATTGGACGATATGTCAGGCTGTCTGCCGTGGTGTGACAACCATGGTCCACAGGTGGTGTCCCTATGCAGCGTGGAATGTGATTAGATGGGTCACACAGTGTTGCAGCTAGAGGGGGAGCGGTCGTATGTCAGGGCAGTTGCCCCATAAGGTTGTGTGACTGAACGAGCAGGGCGCGATGAATGGTGGATATCTAGGCGCGACCCGGTAGTTTAGCAACTTCAAGGGCTTTGACTTTGTGGGACGAGATTACCTTCGATATTGGTGATCGGCATGTCAGATTATGCAAATGGCACATGGATTATCGAGTGCATGCCCTTCATTTCTACGAGGGAGTCCCATGACTGCTCCTTCGATATCATTCACGACTCCTTTCATTTCAGTAGTGGTGGAAGTCCCGCCTGTTTGGCAGTGGGGCGCCCATCAGTCTGTGTATGTGTGGTTGGTGGTTGTTGTGTCATTCGGCATATTGTTGGTGAGAGTTGGCTTGGCCATGCGTGTTTCGGAGTTCATGAGTTGGTTTGGCCATTGATGTATCGGGTTTCTCCCGGTTTTCTTTTTTTTTTTTTGCGAATGACCCCGTAATTAATTGGGCAACAATATTCTTCTTGATTAATGGAAAGGCCAGTGATTTTGCCTCGCATTTTAAAAAATACATAACAAACCATATTAACCTGATGTTACGACATTTAAGCATTCGCAAGAGACATACAACCAGGCATGTTAATTAAGTACACCGGCAATTGGAAAGAAACAAACATTTTTTGGATAACTCGAATCTTGACACACAACCAAGGGATGAGAATTCCTAAATACCTAATGTATGATCCATCTTATACTAAGCAGGCCAAATTATTGTAATATCAATTGCACAACCAACTCAGTCACAGGGTTTACAATAGTTTGGCATATATCTATTGAAACTATCGAGCCTTCTAGGGCCAGATATAAACATAGCACGAATAACAGATATAACTAATTGAATCTTTCAGGTGATTAACCAATGGTCAAGCTTATGGCATCACTGCTACTGCTCGGCGTTGCAATCATGCTATACCTAGCATCTATATCAGCACAACCTGCCCCTGGATGCCAAACATACTGTGGAGATATCAAAATACCTTATCCATTTGGCATTGGTGCAAACTGTGCCATCAAAAGAAGCTTTGAGATTAACTGCAATAGGACTGCCGATGGAACTGAGAAGCCATTCATTGTCAACATAGAGGTTCTAGACATATTACTGCTCCATGGTCAAACTCGGGCATTAAACGCCATTTCAACGTATTGCTACAATAATGTCACAGGATCAATGTATGACAACACGTTTTGGCTTGACTTCTCAACATGGCCTTACCGGTTCTCTAATGTGCAAAACAAGTTCATAGTCATTGGCTGCAACACACTTGCTTACATCTATAACAGCAAAAACAGGACCGGGTACACGACAGCATGTGCATCAGTGTGTGCGAGCCCAGGAGCCGTGACAAATGGCTCATGCTCTGGTGTAGGGTGCTGCCAAAATGCTATTCCCAAGGGCTTAAGGCGCTATGATGTCTATTTCAAATATGTCTATAATGATTCAGATAGTTGGCAGTTTAACCCATGCAGCTACGCTGCCCTTGTGGAAACAGAGACGTTTAATTTCAGCTCCGACTACATCACCACAAAGAGGTTCAATGATACCTACAAAGGGAGGCAGCCACTGGTTCTGGACTGGGTAATTGGAGATGAAACATGCGAGGTGGCCAGGAACATGACTTCTTATGCATGCCGTAGCGCAAACAGCGTGTGTGTGGATTCAACCAACGGTCCAGGGTATATATGCAACTGCTCCAGGGGCTACGAAGGAAATCCTTACCTCTTGGATGGATGCACAGGCAAGTTATTCTCTTTGCTAAGCTTCCATATGACATTGTCATGTTGTATTCTGCAAACCAACAAAATATGTATTGGAAGTTTGAAACACATTGGGTTGCCGAGCAGAAGATTTAATTTCAAGTTGTAAAAATAAACTTCAGTAACAATGAGCAAAAAGGATATTAATGGATAACAAAAAAGTTTATAATCTCTTGTTGGTGTATTTGTAATAGAAAAACTGGAGTAACCAATACCAAAATCAAGCAAAAACAAATGTTGGTGAAAATATTGTATCTTTTTTTTTACTTTCTTCATCTAGGACAGATGGCCAGAATATGTGTCGTGTTTTTTCTAATCAACGTTAATCACCTGTCTTTGGTGAGAAAATAATGAATATCAGACTCAATGTTGCTCATGCCATTTCATAGATATTTACTAGTAATGAATCTCGAAATTTATTCATATATACTAAAATATTCGATAAACCATTTGATAACATGTGATCTTTTTTCCCGTTGCAGATGTCAATGAATGTGAGAAGTATCCAAGTACATGCCCAAAGACTGCTGTATGCCACAATACAATAGGAGAGTACCGATGTTCATGTCCTCCAGGCAGAAAGTTGGCGAAGGACACAAACTCTTGTAACCCAGATATCACCCTAATCATAGGTAAATAACTTTAAATGTTAGCATCTTGCTCAATTCTTGTGTAGAAAAATATAAGACCTTTTAGATATACTTTACAGAGGGAGTACAGTATTACATATACACACTCTGTAATTACAGATCAGCTAATTCACATCCCTAATTGTTGTTATGGTGTACGATGTGCAAATCTATCAGATTCTAGGCACAGTAGCACAAATGCATGAGTGCACGTACAGGCGTTAAGCACACTTCACAAAAACGCCCAAACAGCATATGAATACGTGATGCATTGCCATGGGCCGTAAAACTTCAATAAATTTGACGAAGTATGGAAAATAAGACCACATTGCTTTACAAGGAATGAATGTATTAGATCGCCATGTTTTAATCTGTTAAAGGTTATAGACACAGTAACTTTAACAGGCTTTTGATATGCATGCAAGATAATTTTTGGAGTCCATTTAAGGGAATTAAATTCAAATCAATTTTTACAGGCACTTGCATCGGCTGTATCGTTCTAGTGATTATCATCTTCTGCATGCGTTTAATTTTTGAGAGAAGAAAGCTCACAGATGTCAAGAAACAGTATTTTCAGCAACATGGAGGTGTGCTATTATTCGAGAAGATGAAATCCGACCAGGGACTTGCATTTACGGTATTCACTGAAGCAGAGGTAGAAGAAGCAACAAACAAGTTTGACAAAAGCCAAATTCTAGGACATGGGGGCCATGGGACTGTTTACAAGGGCATTATTAAGGGTACAAATCCAGTGGCAATCAAAAGATGTGCATTGATTGATGAAAGGCATAAGAAGGAATTTGGTAAAGAAATGCTGATTCTTTCCCAGATTAATCACAAGAACATCGTAAAGCTGTTGGGCTGCTGCCTGGAGGTGGAAGTTCCTATGCTGGTGTATGAGTTCATCTCAAAAGGAACATTGTTTGATCTTCTTCACGGAAAGAACCGCACACTGCACATCCCATTCAGTTCGCTCTTAAGGATCGTAAATGAGGCAGCAGAGGGGCTTGCATTTTTACATTCGTATGCAAACCCACCAATTCTACACGGTGATGTGAAAACCTCTAACATCCTTCTTGATGACAATTACATGGCAAAGGTATCCGACTTTGGGGCTTCCATCCTAGTACCAACTGATGAAGCGCAGTTTGTGACAATGGTTCAAGGGACATGTGGTTATCTGGATCCTGAATATATGCAGACATGTCGGTTGACAGATAAAAGCGATGTCTACAGCTTTGGTGTCGTCCTTTTGGAGATCCTTACTGGGCAAGTGCCACTGAAACTGGAAGATAATGAGTCACAAAGAAGCCTGGCATCATGTTTCCTAGTGGCTATGAAGGAGAACAACCTTGATGCTATGTTGGATAGTCAAATAAAAGATCACGAGAGCATGGAGGTGCTTACAGGACTAGCGGAGCTAGCTAAGCAATGTTTGGATATGTGTGGTGACAACAGGCCCTCGATGAAAGAGGTGTCTATGGAGCTCAGCAGATTAAGGAGGCTTTCGAAACATCCTTGGGCACATCGTGATGCTGATACAGAGAGCTTTCTCAGTGGACCATCAACCAGTAGTTTTGAAATAGAACAAGGCTCTGAATACACAAGGAAGGATGAACAAATGCCCATGAATCCAAGCAGTTCTTACTTTATCAGATGAAGAGAAGTATTGGCAGTTCTATAGTGCAGCATTTTCATTGGTCCTTCATGTAACCCCTTCTTAAATTACTGGCGAAAAAATACTTCCAGATTGTAAGACTTTCTCGTCGTAGAAATCTACAAGGCATTGGCATCACGTAAGCAGCATAATATACTTTATCATCGATAATAAGATATAAATCTAAATGGGGGTGAATTCAGTGCTGCACCACATATGCATGTAAGCTCAGATTCAACATGGCAACGGGGAATTACCTGACCGGTTAATGCATCTTTTCCCGTACCCACGAACCACAGACATCCCTTTACCCACCCCGCCCCCGGCCGTGGGAGCGCTGACTGGGCAGTGCGTAGTACTCAGGAGGAGGGCACACGGCGGCGGAACGCGCAGGACAATCAGCGACCAGGGCGTGTGCCGGCGCGTCGCGCATGATGGGCGGCGGCGGGCTGGCGGCGGCGTTGACCGGAGAAGACGAAGACGGAGAAGGAGAGGGAGGCTGGCAGCTGGGAGAGGAGTGGGCCCATGCCGTGCGGGAGTGGGACTGACTATGGGCTTTGTGTTGTGTTTGCGGGCTATAGGATGGGTTTGGGTCCACAGTGCCCCCGTAAGAAAAAGGTACGGGTTCTTCTTCTTCTTCTACTAAAAAAGAAGGTACAGGTATACGGCTAAAAAGCAGCAGGTATCGGGTATAGGTTTTTCTCAACAACAAAAAATGGTAATTTATTAAAAATACTTGCAAAGAGACTGTGTGTTGCAACGAAAACGTACTTTACTTCCCTCGCAAAAAAAAACGTACTTTAGTTGAAGCAAAGGAAATGTCCATGAATCAATACAATGAAACGTTCCCATGAAGAATTACCGTGCACGACCATGATACACTCCATAGGATCGGAGTTAATTGAATTGAATTTTTCTTACCAAGGGCGACGTAGGTTTGCGGTGATCGGTGTTAGTCAAAGAATGTTTAGATAACGGGGAGCGGTCATAGTCACCACAAGAGACAAAAAATGTTGCCAAACATTGTTCAAGAAAAATACAAGAGCATGTAATACTTCCTCCGTTCCACAACGTAGTGCGTATAGATTTTTTAAGAAGTCAAACTTTACAAACTTTGACCAACTTTGTAGAGAAAAACATATACATCTTATCATTAGATACATCACAAGACATATTTTCATATTGTATATGTTTTATATTGTACATATGAACTGTTTTCCATATAAATTTGGTCAAATTTGGTAAAGTTTGACTTTCTAGGAAATTTATATGCGCTACATTATGAAACAGAGAAAGTATATATCTAGACGGTCTGAAAGATAATGCGCACTTGACCTCTTCTTAAAGAAGGTACTCTTGTACGCGATGTGGCTTAGTTGCATGTTTTTGGTTGGTGATTGTGTACGTCTATGGTGAATGGATGATGAAGCATCAGTTGTGTGCATCACATCTATACAGCATGGGCACAACGTCTTGAGTGCTCGTCTTGGGCCAGCCAGTCTTCCTGCTCTTTATATAGCTCACCCCATATTTGGCCTACTTGGTGGGAGGAGGATACATATCGATTTGCAGGATGCCTTTGTTGATGGTGTGAGCTTCCAGTGCCCTTGATGAGTCACACTGTCTTCTCTAAAATTGAGCCTGAGGCCCATCTATGGCATCGCCCCATTGGTCCGTCAACCGATTTAATGCGTCAACAATTTTTCTCCTCTTCTTCTCAGATTTGCTTTCTATCAAATGCACTGCCGCTCTCCTCTGCGCCTGATGCTTCCCTTGGTCGGTGCAGTCCTGGAGCCTGGCTGGTGCAGCAGCGATGAAGCAGTTGCTCATCCACCGTGAGGGCGCGGAGATACGGAGCATTAGAGCTATACCAACAAAATGATATGCGTGCTTGTGCGCGTGAGGATTCGACCATGGTCGCCGGAGCAACCTTCTCTGGATCTGGTGAGGCCACTGAGACAAGCTCTCATCTTTTCTTGACGAGGAGGCCATGGTCTCGGGGGGACCAGGGCATCGAGCCCCGCACTCAATGGTCACCGGCTTCCATGGAGTTGTCCAACCTCTCGCGAAGTGGCAAGGGAAGTCGAATGGGGAGACAACAGTTGAATGCGGTGGAAGGTGAGTTGAGATGGTGAGGATGAGAACGTGGCGCTTAGCGGAGTAGGCTGAGGGCGGACAAGGAAGGAAGATTTGTGGTGACTGGGTAGCCTGGGTTGCGGAACGGGAGGAATGGATACATTTGAATCAGGTCACAAGGAGATGTGAGGAGCCGAGGGGATGAGACGAACTGAATCGGTATCTTGCAATTCACTTGGCGGTGGCAGTACTATGTAATATCTGGCCACTCTCGCTTCCTAACTCTTCACCTTCTGTACTGGAAAAATCGCTAGCTTCTCTCCGGTAACTCCAGGAGTTAAACATCTCTACTATTAAAGGGGATCGAACGTCGTGATGGTTACCTCTTCTATCCTCTCCTTTCAAACAAAAAACATCGCAAGAGGTCCACACGCACGCAGCAGGCCAAAAAATTCAGCCCAAGTACGAGATCCACATCCAAAAAACACAGTTCAACACACGAACGAGGTCCATGGACCAACAATCAAATCCATTGACCAAACCCCACGATCGCGCCCATCCAATTAAAAAGCAGCTCCGCAACCCACGAACGAGGACAAGGTCCATCGACCAAAAATCAAACCACCTACGAGCTTCTTCGACCCGCCAACGCAGGTCCCCTGGGAGAAAAACCCCAGTTCTTCCTGGCGTACGAGCTCCATCGAGACGCTAGTTCTTCCTGGCGCACGAGCTCCATCCACCCACGAACGCAGGCCGCCAACAGAAATGCTACTTCAATCGTCGTCCGGCCACATCGTTCCACGCGAGCTGTGAGAGCTGCAGCCTCTGCTGCTGCCATCAACCTCTGCCCGTCTCGCATGCCGCTCCTCCGCTCTGGGGATTAATATATGAAGCAAAAGTATGATGTCTGCTAATGTGGACGGGCAGCAACTACACTAAATGAATGACAGCAAATGTAATATACTCTGCACAACATTTCAACATAGCACTTATTCCCCAAAGTTACAAAATCCAATGAGCTATGCCACCTTAAGTTCCGAAGTTAAGTTCATATTGGAGACCCTGTTCCGTAAAGAATATTACCCTGTTCCGTAAAGGATATTGCTAAAGTCCTATAGCCATATCATTTTTTAATGCAAAAAAATGTAGGTTTATTTAAGCTTCTATAGGACCCAAAGATGTCACAGGACAGAGAGCATCTCTATGATAAAGGGAAAAAAAGTATGTGTATGACAATCACATGTATGCACATAACGTATTTAATAGCTTTCATAACTTAACTTACATTAATCTTATCAGTTCTTCAATATGAGAGGACACCCAGATCACAACCCACCAATACATACCGACCACCATCTGGATTTTTCATACGCTAACAAAATTTCTATGACCATATCTTTCTCTTTCATAATAATTACATGTAGGATCATAGGCAAATTCAACAAAATAGCTATCACATATATTTTCAACACGATCCACATGCATGCAAAGTTGACACTCTTTTAAAATAGTGAGATTATCATTAACTAAAGTCATGACCTCTTCAAACCCACTTTTATCAAAAACTTCATAAGATTGAACATTATCCAAATATGTGGGATCTAAAGTTGACACTCTTCCAAACCCACTTTCAGTATTGTTGCAAACATTATTATCAATCTCATATTCATCATGGGGCTTAAATAAAATTTCAAGATTATAAAAAGAATCACCTCAATCATGATCATTGCAACAAGTAGTGGACATAGCAAAACTAGCATCCCCAAACTTAGGGTTTTGCATATCATTAACACAATTGGCATTAATAGAATTTATAATAAAATCATTGCAATCATGCTTTTTATTCAAGGAGCTATCATGAATCTCTTCATAAATTTCTTCATCACAATTTTCAGATTCACGAATTTCAAGCAAAACCTCATAAAGATAATCTAGTGCACTCAAATCACTAGAAATTGGTTCATCATAATTGAATCTCTTAAAAAGATTAGCAAGCGGATGAGAATCCATAGATCTTAGGTTCTCTGTTTAGCAATAAATACACAACTATTCCAACCAAACGAACAAACGAGCCAATTATGACATCAAGGCAAACGAAAAGACGAACGGAAAAATGGCGAATAAAATGGCAAGGGTGAAGTGGGGGAGAGGAAAACGAGAGGCAAATGACAAATAATGTAATGCGAGGGATAAGAGTTTCTGATGGGTACTTGGTATGTCTTGACTTGAGCGTAGACTCCCCGGCAACGGCGTCAAAAATCCTTCTTGCTACCTCTTGAGCATGCGTTGGTTTGAAGAGGAAAGGGTGATGCGGCAAAGTAGCATAAGTATTTCCCTCAGTTTTTTAAAACCAAGGTATCAATTCAGTAGAAGGCTACACGCAAATCCCTCGTACCTGCACAAGCAAATAAGAACCTTGCAACCAACGCGATAAAGGGGTTGTAAATCACTTCAGATCACTTGCAAAAGTGAGATCTGATGGAGATAATAAGATAAATATTTTTGATATTTTTATGATATAGATTGGAAAATAAAGATTACGAAATAAAGTAGATCGAAAACTTATATGATGCAAATTAGACCTGGGGGCCATAGGTTTCACTAGTGGCTTCTCTCAAGATAGCATATGTATTACGGTGGGTGAACAAATTACTGTCGAGCAATTGATAGAAAAGTGCATAATTATGAGAATACCTAGGCATGATCATGTATATAGGCATCACGTCCGCGACAAGTAGATCGAAATGATTCTGCGTCTACTACTATTACTCCACACATCGACCGCTATCCAGCATGCATCTAGAGTATTAAGTTCATAAGAACAGGGTAACGCATTAGGCAAGATGACATGATGTAGAGGGATAAACTCAAGCAATATGATATAAACCCCATCTTTTTATCCTCGATGGCAACAATACAATACGTGTCTCTTGCTGCCCCTACTGGCACTGGGAAAGGACACCGCAAGATTGAACCCAAAGCTAAGCACTTCTCTCATTGCAAGAAAGATCAATCTAGTAGGCCAAACCAAACTGATAATTCGAAGAGACTTGCAAAGATAACAAATCATACATAAAAGAATTCAGACGAGATTCAAATAGTGTTCATAGATAATTTTGATCATAAACCCACAATTCATCGGATCTCGACAAACACATCGCAAAAGAATTACATCGAATAGATCTCCAAGAAGATCGAGGAGAACTTTGTATTGAGATCCAAAGAGAGAGAAGAAGCCATCTAGCTAATAACTATGGACCCGAAGGTCTGTGGTAAGCTACTCACACTTCATCGGAGAGGTTATCATGTTGATGTAGAAGCCCTCCGTGATCGATTCCCCTCCGGCGGAGCGCCAGAAAAGGCCCCAAGATGGGATCTCATGGGTACAGAAGATTGCGGCGGTGGAAATAGGGTTTCGTGGTGCTCCTCGATGTTTTGGGGGTATATGAGTATATATAGGCGAAAGAAGTCGGTCAGGGGAGCCACGAGGGGCCCACGAGGGTGGGGGGGCGCCTACCACCCCTGGGCGTGCCCTCCTGCCTCGTGGCCGCCTCGTTGTTTTCTTGACGTCCACTCCAAGTCTCTTGGATTGTGTTTGTTCCGAAAATAACTCTCCCGAAGGTTTCATTCCGTTAGGACTCCATTTGATATTCCTTTTCTACGAAACACTGAAATAGGTAAAAAACAGCAATTTGGACTGGGACTTCGGTTAATAGGTTAGTTCCAAAAATAATATAAAAGTGTATAATAAAACTCATTAAACATACAAAACAGATAATATAATAGCATGGAACAATAAAAAATTATAGATACGTTGGAGACATATCAGATAGCACCAGCATACGGCGACGCCGGGTCACCTGGTGACGGAGGAGGCACGGCCCCGTAGGGCAGCGAAGGGGGCAGCGCCGTGTAGGGCTACGAGGGTTGCGCGCCGTAGGGAAGCATCAGCCAGGCGGGCAGCGGTGGTGGCAGGGCACCCTGCGTGGACGCAGGGGCGCCGTACCACACGGGGCCATAGGCCGAACCCGTAGCACCGTACAGGTGCAGGCCGGCGTACGGCGAAGCAGTGGCGGCGCCATAGGTCGGGGCAGGGGCAGTGCCGTACGCAGGCGGCTGACCCTGGAGGGACGGCGGCGCCGGCGGAGCAGCCGTGGTGGTCGAGGTACAATACAATGTTACAACATGTATACATAGGCTACGTATATATACAGTCTAACACAAGCGAATCTGCTCCTTTGTAATCGATACTCAAGCAATATGCAATCAAGCAGGAGTAGGCTTTTACCTCCACCGTGAGGGGCCGAACCTGGGTAAACCTTGTCTCTCAATTTCGATCAACCTCGTCAAGCTGCCACCTAGTTTCGATGGCCTCACGACTAAGTCCTTTCACAAAAACATCTGACGTCGCGACGAGCATGAAAATAAAATACCTAAGCAAGATGCATGCTTACATGGATCATGGTATCAGCATTGCCAAAAAAATTAGAGGTGGTAATGAATCCCATCTGATCAAATTCACAAAGACGATTCAACTTAGTAAGAGCACCTAACCTCGTATAGAGTCTCGAAGTCTACATAACTTCATATATGAGAGAAACGTACAAATCCACGAAAACAAACAACAACAAAATTGTAATTGTATTTAGCTGTGTTGCTCCAAACGTACATGCGCATCTAGGGTCCCTGCATTGAGTAATACGCAAGTGCATTTTGTTTGGTTGTCTGCATTGGCCCAAGTGGCACATGAACACGGTGTTTGGTTGCACGCATGAGGTATGATTAAGAGCTAGCATTTGCACTTAGCACACAGGGGTAAGAGCTAGCAGTGGAAGGGGGAGAAGGAATGCAGTGTGCGGCGGACAATGACGACTGCTGTGGATAGTGGTCGTGGCGCCATGTCCGACATGACGAGCATGGAGTCGTGGACGAGCGACCCCGTTCGGCACGGCAAGAAACACCGTCGGCGAACTAGTTGCGGTGCTCGCACAAAGACAGTCAACATAGGAGGAGAATGCAGTGCTCGCGCCATGGTATCGTCAGTGCAGTGGACGAGAGAGGAGGTCGAGATGATCGACGCCGGAAACGACTCCAGTGTAGTAGGGCAAGAGAGTGGAGGCCAAGATGATCGACCCCGTCGGCGGCGCGGTGAACTGCAGTGTGCACCCCGTTGGCCGCTGCAGCGTCAGTGCAGTACGAGGACGACAGAGAGTAGGCCGAGATGAGCGACACCGGAAACAATTTTAGTGTAGTAGGATGTGGGTAAGGAGATCAAGGGGAAGGGTGTCGGCTTAGAGAGGGACGAATAGGAGGGCTCTAAGGAGAGGACAAAGGAGCTCAACATGGCGGCGGCAGTGCACTAGGCTGCTATTAAAATAGAGATGAAGCTACGATCGTCGAAACCAAAAATTTACAACACGAATATTGTGCGGAACTGCGAGATTAGGTTGCTGGTCAAAGGAAATTTCAAATGAGCGATCATGCGCGACGACAAAATTAAGAACTTATGAACGACGAAACTACGAACCGATCGCCTGAATGGAATCGTAGCATCGAGGTGCATCTTTTTCGTGTAGAGCTTACCTCGAATCGAAGCATTGTTGTGTAGATTAGAAGGGGCTAGGAAGAACAGAATTACAGAGAAGGTTACTCAAGGTAGGAGAAGATAAGCACGCACAGGCTGCATACCAGCTGGTATCCCTCCCTCCCATCTCCCCTCGTGCAAGTGGCCCACCATGTGCGCTCGTCTCAGCTAGGCTTGCTAGAAACTGTCGATCTAAGCGTTTTCAGCGAGCCAGACCCAAGTATGCTTTAAGGTTCGTGCCATACGGGCCGCATAGTAAACATATACAACCAAACGGGACACTTTCTTACTACGCGAGTCAGGCTAGGCCATGCAGTCAACCAAACATGCTCCTAATCGCTGTGGCGTGTGAAGCCATCGTTCCATGAATTCCGTTCTAACCACTAGGGCACCTGCTCGTTGGTGCTTCTGTACTTCCGTTCTTTATTTCTATCTATAAGGAATGCGTTCTGTCCTTTTTAGCATTTTCTCCTTTTTCTGTGTTTATTTTCCTGTTTCTTTAATGCGTGAGCTCAAATCGATGGTTATTTTTAAAATTGATGAACTTTTTTCCAATTCACTGAACTCTTTTTCAATTTTGATGAACTATTTTCTAAATTGGAATGAACATTTTCTCAAATTCGATGAACTTTTTCCAAATTTGATGTTTTTTCAAATTCGATGAACTTTTTTCAAACACGATGAACTTTTTTTTCATATTTGATAATTTTTTCATATTCAATTAACTTTTTCCAAATTTGTTGAATTCTCTTCATATTCGATGAACTTTTTTCAAATTCGATGAATTTTTTTTCAAATTCGATGAACTTTTTTCATATTCGATGAACTTTTTTTCAAATTTGATGAACTTTTTCAAATGCGATGAACTTTTGTTTCAATTTCGATGAATTTTTTTCACATCCGATGAACTTTTTTGCAAAAGATGGACAAACTTTTCCAAATGTGATGAACTTTTTTCTAATCCATGAACTTTTCTTTCAAATTCGATGAACTTTTTTGAAAATAGATGAACTTTTTTGAAACATCAATGAACTGTTTTCTAAAATTCGTAAGCTTTTTTCGAAATTTGATGAACTCTTTTTGTTAAAAAAACCAACTTTCCCAAATTGTTTTCAGATAATTCGCAAATCTAATAAATAGAGCGCATAAATTGGTCTAAAAACTTTCGCGACCCTTGTAGTCGTGTGGCACTTACCTGCTGTAGTGGTTAAGAAAACTATTCTTGTGTTGTTCCTGCAAGTCACGAGTTCGAGTCCTGTAGCCGCATTGTTTTGCGTGATTTTTTCGCGAGGCATTTTTCCTTCTACAGCGCGTGGTGTGCCGGCCCATGAGGTGCAGCGTGTGTGCACCAGCTACCTGTTCGGGCGCTTAAGGAGACGAACAGGAGCTCTCAGCGACAGCGGCTTGCCCGCGAAATGGCTGGGACAGCGTGGGTCTTGCGCCGGGGCCAACCCTGGGGTATGGCCGGTGGGGAGACGGCCCAGGGTCGAGGCGACGGCCCAATAATCATGCGTAATGCATCTCTCTCTCTCTCTCTCTCTCTCGGCATAAGATCGGAAATTTTCTTTCTTTGCCCCATGTGAGGTTTTACTGTCGTGCATGTATGGTTATAGATGATTTCTTTCGTTTCCTAATATGGTTTTGTTGAGTTGTTCACTTTCTATCTAGACGATATGAAATAAAGACCGATCATGCTCTATTTATCAAACTAGCACTAAAAAAATATTTTAAAACTTTTTAACAGGTAAAATAACATAATATTTTGTTGAGTCAACATTTTAATTAAAATGGTAATCAAGCATCTGAAAAATGTGTATAAAGGATTGACCACGTATTCAGAAATTTTAATCTTATACTTATAAAATGTTAATCAAGCATTTGTAAAATGTTATATGTGTATAGAAAAATGTTGACCATTTATTTCAAAAATATTAATTGTGTATCAAAAAATGTTGACCATGTGTTATAAAATATTTATCTAATATTTTAAATATGATAAAAAGTATTAAAAATATTAGCTATATACCAAAATGTACAATTTATATGGGAAAAATGTAGACATGAAAAAATTAATTATGTACATCAATGTTAAATGTGTATACAAAATATGTTGCAGATGTATACAATTGTTTTTCAATGTGAACTGAAAAAGTTAACATGCATTGAAAAAACCCGATGAAAAATGACAAAAACAAAGATACATAAAAAATAAAATAAAAAATAAAAACAAATAAAATTAAACTCCGAGAGAAACAAATTAAAAAGAATGAAACTTAGAAAACAAACAAGGAAACAAAGAAAAGTTATTAAAGCAAGACACGAAAATAGAAAGCCAAAGAAAGAATGAAAGAAAAGCAAAAAAACGAGAAGGAAATATTAAAAATGAACAATAGGTGAACACGAAGAAATCATTGACAAAGTAAATAAATACATAAAACGAAAAAAATGAATAAAAAATTAAAAATGAAAGAAAGTAGAAAAACGAAAGAAACCGGACCAAACAAGTCAGTAACCAACCCAGCGAACGAGGCGAAAGAAGCAGTGAACTCGATGGAATGAATCCAAGCGAAAGAAATAAACACCGATGAAAATGGGCTAGCCCAGTAGCAACAGCGCGTGGACAAACCCAAAGCTACATGGAAGGGGACGTCCTATACACCGCTCTCTGCGGCAAAAATGGCGTCATTTTGTATATGCGATCTTCGACTGGGCCGGCCCATGACTGCCAGCGAAGTGCTACTGTAGTACAAAAAAAAATCAACCTAGCTGGGCATCAAACCTTGTACCTCAAGCTACAGATCAGGAACAGCCACCAACTGACCTAGCGCGCGTTACTGACAAGTTTGTAGCGTCCTGTTTTAAGAATCAAAACCACAGAGCAGATCCGATTTATTTTCAGCATTCTGAATGATATTTTTAAAACTGAGTGTTTTGTGAATGCAAACACTTTTCAAACTGGCCAATTGCTTTAGCAAAACTGATTTCTATTAGAAAAGCAGGAACAATTTTCGAAATCACAAACAATTTTTTCCCAAAACGGGAACATTTTTTAAAATTCCAAAAGAAAATTGGGCAAACGCAAACATTCTTTAAACCCCCGACCAAAATTTGAAAACATGAACATTTATTTGAAATTTTTGAACATTTCTAAACGGGAACATTTTTGGAAACTCCAAAAAAGGAAAGATGAACATTTTTTAAATTTGTGATTTTTTTAAACAGGAACATTTTTTGAAATACTGTACAAGTTCTGAGAAGTTTTGAATTTTTTGAGCAGAAACTTTCCGAACATTTTTTGAAAAATTGTTTAATACTCCCTCCATTCCAATATCTAGTGCGCATAGTTTTTAGCCCATATAGCAATGAGTGTGCTGGCATCAAATTTTGGACGAGAAAGCCCCCACTCCATCTCTATCCCAGCCCAGGTCCAAGTAGTAGTACTAGTTCATACTCCACCCACCATCAGCGTTGCCGATGCTAGCTAGACTCCGGTGGTGCCGTCGTCAGGCGTCTCCTCCTCCAGCGCTGCCGTTCGTTAGGCGGCTCCTCCTCCAGCGCCGTTGTTCGTCAGGCGGCTCCTTCTTTTGGCTCTTCCCCATCTTCTTCCTCCTCTCCTCCCACTCCCCCTCCTTCATCCTTCAACCGATGTCGCCGCCGCCACCATACACGCACGCTGTGGTGGCAGCGAGAAACCGGACACGGCGCGTTGCTTCACTGCTAGTCGAATCTTGCCGCCGCCCATCGATTCTCGCTGCTGCCGGACACACGGTGCTTGCACTGCACGTGTTGAACGGGCTGGTGGCGTGATTCGCCCGTCGGTGGAGAACATGCTCGCCCGTTGATGCTCGCGGCGCGCGTGCTCACGCTGGAGCTCCTGTGGTGGTGAACCTGCTCTGCGCCACCGAGCTTCACGTGTTGGAGCTCGCCCTCCGTGCGACGATACTACGGCCGCGACCGAGCTCCCGCTTGCCGATTTGTGCAGCACTCGTCCGTCCACCTCGGCCCTCTTGCCTAGATGCAACTCGATCTCTTGTGTTGTCGCAATGGAGGTAGCGGTCGGTGGGGATCAGCAACAGAGATGGCAGATCGGTGGCGAGGCAGGTGGGAAAAGCCGCGAGACGAAGGGATAAGGAAGAGAGAGAGGCGAGCGAAGCGGTGGGCTGGGGTGCTGGCTGTTCGGTTTGGTGGGAGGGTAGTTTCGTCCAAAATCGCTTGGGGAGGGAGATACGCACTACATTGCGGAATATCTCTAAAAAGCTTATACGCACTATATTTAGGAACGGAGGGAGTACACGAACATTTTTTGAAATTATGAACAAAATTTCAAAATAACTACCTTCAATTTTATCATCTTTAATAAGCTAGAACATTTTTTGAAATTTGTGAACATGTTTCAGAAATTAAAAATAACTTTTAAAAACAATTTTTTAATGCACGAACAAATTTTGCCAAATACAAACAATTTTTGAATTTATGAACATAATTTGAAAACACTAAAATTTGGAATTTTGATATGTTTGAAGCCACGAACATATTTTGAAATTCACAAACAAATTTTGAAAGCACGAACATTTTTTGAAACTTGTGAACAATTTACAAAACTTGGATATTTTTTGAAACTCTGAAATAATTAAAACGTGAACATTTTTTGCAATTTGCGAACAATTTTTGAAAACAGGAACTTGTTTTGTAACGCCTGAATATCTTTTGAAATGTTGCGAAAATTTTGAAAAAACGATTTCGCAATATTTTTTGAAAATAAGAACATTTGTTGAAAGTCCAGAACATTTTTAAATTTATGAACATTTTTTGAAATTTCAACCGTTGTTTAAAAGCAAAAGCATTTTTAAAAAATTAAGAACATTTTGAAAGATGAACTTAGTTTAAAAAAGATAAAATAACGTTGAATAGAAAAAAGGACAAAAAGAAACAGAAAACAGAAAAAAAAAAAGAAGAAAAAGCCCGGATATTCGTTTCTGAGCTCGGGCTCAAATGCTCCCGAAATCTACACCACTAGTCCGCATGTAGATTCGTGCTCTCATTGTATTTGCCAACCGTATATGCACATATTAATTCTGACCACGGGCGCGCAATTAATGCAATGATACGTCGAACTGGGCACGCGGAACATACAAAGGTCGCACGGCTCGACCTTTTATCTGAGCCGGCCTGACCCGTGCACGGGCGCCAGACTCACAAACGGCAACCAGCCTGCGCCCGTGTTAAATGCATCTCGCAGCCACGCACCCACATCCAATCCAACCACACGCAGAAACTATCCCCATCTCCTTCCTGCTCACATAGCTTGCAAATCTTGCGCCATGTCGAGGCTCCATGGACGCAGAGGCAGCTTTTGGACATACGCCCTAGAGGCAATCATGTATGATGATATTTCCTATTTGTTTATAAATAAAGATAGTCCTTGGACATTATCAAAGATGTGTATCAGCAAGTACGTGACTTGTTTGTGGGACTATACATTGTATAATGACTGTCCTAAAATGTCCCTAGTCGAAAGGGCTGTGTGGACGCGCAGCCGACTAGACTGGCATATGACACGGTCGATGGCTCGGTCTCACTAGCCATGGAGCATTGGATGCCAACCGGATAATATGGACTTGGAAAGTTATGGTCGGATTCGACGTAGTTGGATCCGAGTCGAGATAAGGTCCGAGTAGGACAGACCCAACTATGAGACGCATCGATATGTCATCTATGAGTCTCTCTAGTAGAACATATGTTCTATGTCCTAAGACTTGAGCTGACGCATGTACTCGGGATGGTGACAGACTTGCTTTGGGCCGATCAAACGCTACTCCGTGATTGGGTAGTTACAAAGGTAGGTTTCGGGTTTGTCCAGTCCCATGCTGCGAGACATGGTCGAGCAAGATGGGATTTGCCCGTCCGATCAGGAGAGATATAGTCTGGGCCCTGATGTCTACTACACAACCTTCTTCTTGTAGACGTTGTTGGGCCTGCAAATGCACAGATTTGTAGGACAGTTTCCCTCAAGTGAATGACCTAAGGTTTATCAATCCGTGCGAGGCGTAGGATGAAGATGGTCTCTCTCAAGCAACCCTGCAACCAAATAACAAAGAGTCTCTTGTGTTCCCAACACACCCAATACAATGGTAAATTGTATAGGTGCACTAGTTCGGCGAAGAGATGGTGATACAAGTGCAATATGGATAGTAGATATAGGTTTTTGTAAGCTGAAAATATAAAAACAGCAAGGTAACTAATGATAAAAGTGAGCGTAAACGGTATTGCAATGATAGGAAACAAGGCCTAGGGTTCATACTTTCACTAGTGCAAGTTCTCTCAACAATAATAACATAGATAGATCATATAACAATCCCTAAACATGCAACAAAGAGTCACTCCAAAGCCACTAATAGCTGAGAACAAACGTAAAGATTATGGTAGGGTACGAAACCACCTCAAAGATATTCTTTCGGATCAATCTATCACTACTAGGAAAAACACTACCAGTAGCATAGGTTTTTTACATACCAATAGCGCGGGTACAGCTATTTTTTAGCAGTAGCGCGTTTTTTACCCCGCGCTACTGATAAATGATGATAGCAGTAGCGCTTGTTTTGAAACAAGCCCTACTAGTAAAGAATGACAGTAGTAGCGCGTCTATGATACACCCACGCTACTAGTAACTAATTAGGATTTAATAAAAATATAAAAATCTACCTATTCTAGTGTAGACATACATTTCATAGTACTCACATACATGCATTTCATAACACGTACATTTTATACATACAGTCAATCATACATATCTGCTATAGATGATTAATATATATCATAGACGCGCACCACGCCTATAGGTCGTCGTCGCCGGCGCCTCCTCAAGCCTATGTTTGATGGTGTTGATGTCGTCATCATCACCGCCGCCGCAGCACCATGAGGATGCCGTCGTGTCGTCACCGCGGCAGCCCCGTGTCGATGTCGATCTCGTCGTCATCGTCGCCGTCACAGCCCCATGTCGATATCATCGTCGTCGCCGCCGCAGCTTCATGTCCATGTGTTCCCTACTAGGAACTCACAAATCCTGGAATTAAACAATGAACCAAGACAGTGCTAGGCATGACCACAAGTGAAAGGAGATAAGGAATTCCAAGGCAGTACGAAATCTTATTATAGATTCTGAATACAAGCTTTTGCGGCAAATTGCAACAAGCAAAGGCTGTGCACCAAGTAGAAATAATTCCCAGGTCATTCGCAAGCAAGCAAGCAAGAAGGCATCAGCAACAGCAGATGTATTACCAACATTGTACCCTTTACTGTCAGGTCATTTCAATTTAACTCTTGGTTGAAGATGTATTATTGCTGTAGTACCAGTAATCATCAGCAGTAACAACACTTGGTGTGTCAATCAATAAGCATCAGAACCAACAATGATCTATCTAGCTACACAATGGTACTAGTATTATGGTCTATTTGACTAGCAGAAAAACAGAGTTGGTCTAAAACTGAACAGAGGCGAGTTTGTAGGTACCTGGGTTTGGCCGTGGACGCCGAATTCAGGGCCAAGGTCTTCCTGAAGGCTATAGATAATTAATACACTGTAATTTACATAGGATAAATTAAAAAAAATGAAAATTACACTACAATTTGGCGTACACATTTACTGAACTTCTTTAGAATGGGGTGTACACATTTACTGAAAACAGACTTCTTTAGAATGGGGCAAAACAGAGACTTGCACCTTCACTTCTTCAATGTCACTTTGATCCTAATTTGCAAAACAAGACTGCTGACACAGTTCTTATATTTCTGTCATATCTAATTACACATTTCCGCTATAGCCATCGGCCATGGGCAACCTAAGATAACCCCAAACCTAGAATTCTATATTGCCAAGCGCTAACCAATTAATGTATTACATAATGAGTTATGTCAGGGGGAGGCTAGCTTGTACGTGTCAACTGTTGCACATTGATGGTCGATCAATAGTTTTTATAAATTATATTAGATGAGGTAAGAATGTTTCCTATTCAGAATGGCTAACACATACAGTGCCAAGTGATTATGCATTACAGTAATCTGTGATTATGCATGTCAGTACCTTGAAAGCCCCAGCATAGAATTCATTCCCAAGCATGTCCTGAACCATCCCTCGGAACTGAACGAGGGTGTTGGGTTTGATCAATCCGAGATTTGATGCATCCAACAATGGAACCTGGAAAGGACAACACAGTGTAAGAAATCTCATTTCACCTAGTGAAATACAGTTTGAAATCTCCTAGCAGTCCAGTAGGATCTAATACATACGAAAATAAATCCCTTCTCCCAACCATAAATCCGTAAATGCATTTGCTCTCAAGCATTCTTCTACCTTCTACTATTTCATTTTGATACTAATCACTTCCCCCCTGTTACAGTGCGGAGTGCGGACTGTGTACATAAGATTATCAAATTTTGATAATTTATCTATGATGACGCCAATCAATCTATAACCTGATAGCCTGATACATAGGAAACTGGCAGACGCCAACCAGACCGCGAGTGGATAACCTAATCTCGTGCAGCGTGCTAGCACACGACAGGGAAATGAAGCCAAGAACAGAAACAGGTGGTGCCACGGATTAAGCTCATTATGTATTACTTCATGCATTCATGGTTATTCATCTCTATTTTCCAGCAGATAAGTAAAACTAAGTACTAAACTGTAAAACATAATCTTACGATTCTAGCAGCTCCAGGCTGTAGGATGAGTTAAAATTCCCAATACATCTCAAGTGAGCCGATACGAGAGTCCTCGGCAGAGGACACAACAATCTTGTATATTACACTGACAGCTAACTTTAAGATCATCCTTTTGCGTCGGTCAGTTTCCCCCCCTCTTCACAACAGATCAACCTAGACAAGTGAATCGCTAGAACTAGACCAAGATCCACATCCAACAGTGCCAAGCCAGATCCACGAACCCTAGGATTCATTCCGTAGCCAGGCAAATCAGAACGGAAATGTGTCACAAATTTAACAGGACAGCACCCGAAATGCTTCGATCTAACCAATCACGGCACACGAGAACTGCAATCGCTCAGCGTGCTGGGAAGGAGGAGGAGGCTCTCACCGTGTGGCGGGCCGGTGTGGAGGTGCTGCCGCACGTCCTCGGCGACGTCGAGCTGGCATCGCGCACGGCAGCCCCGTTGGCGGCGGCGGGCGGCGAGGCCGTGCGGGTCCTGGGGCGCGTCGGCGAGCGGATCCGGACCGGGTCCGCCGAGTCGAGAGGCGGGCGCGCTGGCGGTGAAGAGTTCGAGGCGCTCGTCATGGCGGCCGGATCCCCAGACTGGATTAGGGCGCGGCGCGTGTGGCGGTGGCCTGCGTGATACAGATAAAGAATCTCGGGCGGCGAAGCGGACCGAGGAGGCGGGGGCGGAGGGCGAGGGGGAGACGGAGAGGTAGGGGCGCGTGGTGGCGGGGAGGCGGCGGAGGAGCGGGCGGGCCGTGCCGGATGCGAGTGCCATGATTTGGATTTGGAAGAGGGAAGGGGAGGCCGCTGGTAGAGGGGATCTCGTCTGGATCGGGGGTGGGTGGTGTGGGAGAGTGGAGTGGGACGGCTGGTGCAATAGTGGTAGCGTGGCCTGTCCCACGGCGCTACAGCTATCTATCTACTGGTAGCGCAGGTTTTACACCGTGCGATACTATTAATGTCTGTTGGGAGGGCATGGTGTAAATCATTTAGTAGTAGCGGGTTCAGTGCCCGCGCTACTACTATTCCGTACTAGTACGCATTTTTTTGCCGGCGCTACTACTAATTAGCAGTAGCGTGGGCTAAATAACCCACGCTACTACTAAATGTCTGTCTATAGGCGTTTTTCTAGTAGTGTATAAAAGAGTTCGTACTAGAATAACACCTTAAGACACAAATCAACCAAAACCCTAATGTCACCTAGATACTCCATTGTCACCTCAAGTATCCGTGGGCATGATTATACGATATGCATCACACAATCTCAAATTCATCCAACCAACACAAAGTACTTCAAAGAGTGCCCCAAAGTTTCTACCGGAGAGTCAAGAAAACGTGTGCCAACCCCTATGCATAGGTTCATGGGCAGAACCCGCAAGTTGGTCACCAAAATATACATCAAGTGGCACGTGATATCCCATTGTCACCACAGATAAACACGGCAAGACATACATCAAGTGTTCTCAAATATAGACTCAATCCGATAAGAAAACTTCAAGAGGATAACTCAATTCATCACAAGAGAGTAGAGGGGGAGAAACATCATAAGATCCAACTATAATAGCAAAGCTCGCGATACATCAAGATCGTGCCATAGAGAGAACAGAGAGAGAGAGAGAGAGAGAGAGAGAGAGAGAGAGAGAGAGAGAGAGAGAGAGAGAGAGAGAGAGAGAGAGATCAAACACATAGCTACTGGTACATACCCTCAGCCCCGAGGGGGAACTACTCCCTCCTCGTCATGGAGAGCGCCGGGATGATGAAGATGGCCACAGGTGATGGGTTCCCCCTCCGGCAGGGTGCCGGAACAGACTCCCGAGAGGTTTTTGGTGGCTACAGAGGCTTGCGGCGGCGGAACTCCCGATCTATCTTGATTTTCGATGTTTTTATGGTACGTAGGCTTATATAGGCGAAAGAAGTCGGTTGGGGGAGCCTCGAGGGGCCCACGAGACAGGGGGGCGCGCCCTACAGGGGGGGGGGGCGCCCTCCTATCTCGTGGCCTCCTCGAGGGTCTTCTGACGTGAACTCCAAGTCTCTAGGATGATGTTCTTCCAAAAAATCACGATGCCGAAGGTTTCATTCCGTTTGGACTCCATTTGATATTCCTTTTCTTCGAAATACTGAAACAGGCAATAAAACAACAATATGGGCTGGGCCTCCGGTTAATAGGTTAGTCCCAAAAGTAATATAAAAGTGTATAATAAAGCCATAATCACTCTAAACAGATAATAAAATAGCATGAATGGTTCATAAATTATTGATACGTTGGAGACGTATCAGGCCCCTCGTATGATCCGACCAGGATAAGCATGGCCATGCGACAAGGATTATGAGATAACCGGATAGTGGTCGGTATCACTTGAACGAGAAAGAGGTCGGGCTAGCACAAGGATGACAGTCTCGCCTTGATTCCGACAACATATATCATGCGGCAAAGGGAACAGAAGTGTGACACGTTGTACAGGTTCGTCTAACCAGCTTCATAGTCTGCTTGGTGGTCGGCATGCCTTGCTAGAGAACGCTACCAACCGTGCAGGCCGGAGGTGATCCGAACTGTGACCAAGCCGACTTGAACCTAAGGGGTCACACACTTAAGGGAAGGAACCTATGAGGTCGGATCCGAGGACACTGGTTGGATGTGATCCGAGCTGTATTCGGATTGTGGCCGAGTAGACTTATGGGCTTTTAGGGTCCGTGCGAGGCCCAAGTGTTGAGCCCGCGACGGACGCCTATATAAAGTGGAGGTGCGGCGCACTTATTCGGTTGATCGCTTCGACGCTGCGACTAGGGTTTGCATGTGTTGTGAATAGCCACCTCCACTCGCCGCCGACTGTGTGATCGGACCTAGCAGTCCGCCGCACGGTGTTCCTCCTGCACGCGCGGATACCGTTAGAGGCGGTGCACTTGCACCGCTCCGGCGAACTTGTACGTGGGATCGGACGACCGGTTGTTCGAGGGAGATCAGACGAGGAGGAGATGATCCACGTGGACGCGCTGCCCCAACTCTTCTTCTGCTGCACGGCACTGCGCATCTAGTGGTAACGAACTGTGATCCATCTCCCGTAGCATGTTCTTGGTTGTTCTGCGCGTAGGAAATTTTAATTTGCAGTCGACGCACCCTACCGTAAAACCCAACAGTGGTTCAGAGGCTCTGCTATAGGATTTGGATTCAGATCGTATGCATATTAGATATGTGGTGGCAGCAGATGAGATCTGTTGTCCTTGATAAGATCGGCTATGTGCACGGTTGATGAGATCAATTGCACATGAGGATTGAAGAGGCTATGTTTTCTGTCAATTGGGATCGATGAGGTCGTGACACGATCTACCCCTACCGGTCGGTCATCCGCCATCGGGGTTAACAGTGAAATGTAAACCCGAATTGTATTCGCGATGATCGATGAGATCGGTCAGACCACCGTGTGCGTAGCGCCATGTATTTCGTACCCTACACACAAACCGGTAGAATGCGATTCTATGCATAATTTTGTTTTGCAGGTTTGATGTGAATAGTATGGCTCATGTGTATGTGATGCATGTGTGTAATTTATACGTGGCCTGCGTGTCATGTTTGTCAGCCGGTAGGAGCCAAAGTGTTGTCATTATATATTGTATAATGACCTGCGTGTCGACTTGTGACTCTATGTAAAATTCATTACTAGTTGTAGTAGTTGGATAATAGAGATCAGGTTGGTGGCTTGGCGTCCCGGCGTGACAAACAAGATGGAGTTCGTAGATGGTAATCGGAGTCGGAGCCGACCTGGAAGAACGTCCATGAAGGTGCCATACTATTTCACAATATGTGTTTATTTGTGATTGTTATGATTCTTTGTTTCTATGCATGTTAGAATGGTAGAAAGATCCCTCATGAATATTAAGTAAATTGCCATTCCCGATGTTGCACCTTCGCATGTCAAGTACGTCTAGTAGTGGGCTCATAAAATTGGGGTGCTGCTGGATGTCCTTGAACTGAAGGGTTCGTGTCGGACACGGACAAGCACTGCATCAGGTTAACTTGACAAGGCTATCAAAACAGTTTTGGGCCTTGTGGCAAAGAAGGTTGGGGGCCGGGGTATGAGATACCTTCCTGACCGATAGGAGTCGTATAGAGATACGATTAGCAAGGAGTTGCTTACCGAATAGGCATGTTGGCTAGCAGTGATTCTAAAGCTCACTACTCGCATGCGCTAGTCGGATCCTGAATCACTCAGAGTTAGCGGAGGGATGCTGACTTCAGTGGGAGTATTTTTGTTTAGGCTTGAATTACTCTACATAAACACATTGCTTAGTGATTTGCATATTTTCTGTTGTAGATCAATGGCACCACCTGCTCAACCCAACTTTGCATTGAAATCAATTCTGAAAAAGGATAAACTGAATGGAACAAACTTTACCACCTGGTATAGAAATCTGAGAATCGTTCCCAAGCATGATAGGAACATGTTCTAGAGGATCCACTTCCAGAGGAACCTGCCGATAATGCTAATGCCACAACTAAGAATGCCTACCAGAAACTCGTTGATAAATCAACGGAGATCAGCTGTCTGATGCTGGCTTGTATGGAGCCCGATTTGCAACAACATTTCAAAAATGTTGAGGCTTATGTTATGATCGAGAGTCTCAAGAGCATGTTTCAGACACAAGCTAGGACCAAAAGGTTCAACGTCTGGCGATCCTTGATGGATTGCAAGCTGAAGGAAGGTGATCCATTGAGCCCGCATGTGATCAAGATGATCGGATATGTGCAAGCTTTGGATCGGTTGGGCTTCCCGCTCTTGGATGAGCTGGCTACTGATGCTGTTCTGGGTTCTCTTCCGCCCAACTATGGGACGTTAATCTCGAACTATCATATGCATGGCATGGATAAGAGGCTCACTGAATTGCATGGGATGCTCAAGGTGGCAGAGCAAGATATTAAGAAAGGCACACATCAAGTGTTGATGGTGCAGAAATCGGCTAAGTTCAAGAAGAGTTGGTCCAAGAAAAAGGCTAAGGCAAAGGGCACGGAGAAGGTAACCTCCGCCGCTACGCCAAAGTCTGGACCGGGCTCGAAGACCGTTTGCTATCACTACAAGGAGACCGGTCACTGGAAGACGAACTGTAGCAAGTGGCTTGCAGAGCATGGCAAGAAGGCCAGAAATGCTTCTTCAGGCAAAGGTACACTTGTTGCATATGTTATAGACATTTACCTTGATGACATACCTAGTAGCTCTTGGGTATTTGATACTGGATCGGTTGTTCATATTTGCAACTCGATGCAGGGGCTGGTAAGAACTAGGCGTGTGGCACAAGGGGAGATTGACATCAGGATCGGCAACAAAGCAAGAGTCGCTGCATTAGAGGTCGGCACGATGCAGCTCCAGCTTCCTTCTGGATTCATTATGGAATTGAATAATTGTTATTACATTCCTGCACTTAGTCGGAACATTATTTCTGCCTCATGTTTGATGAGTCAAGGTTATGAATTCAATTTAAAGGACAATGGTTGTTTGATATTTTCGAATGGTATGTTCCACGGCTATGCACCCATTATTGATGGGCTATTTATATTGAATCTAGAACAGGAACCGGTCTATAACGTGAATGTCAAGAGGCATAAGCCTAATGAGATAAATCTGACATACTTCTGGCATTGCCGGCTTGGACACATTAGTCTGAAACGCATGAAGAAGCTCCATGATGATGGGCTGCTAACTTCGTCCGACTTTGAGTCGTTCCAGACATGCGAATCATGCTTGCTCGGCAAGATGACTAACTCTCCTTTCGCAAAGAGTTGCGAGAGGGCGTCCGAGCTGTTGGAGCTTATACATAGTGATGTGTGTGGTCCAATGAGCACAACTGTCAGAGGTGGCTATCAGTACTTCGTGACTTTTACCGACGACTTGAGTAGATATGGATATATCTATTTGATGAGGCACAAGTCGGAAACTTTTGAAAGGCTCAAAGAGTTCAGAACGAGGTTGAGAATCAGCTCGACAAGACTATAAAGCTTCTGCGATCTGATCGTGGAGGTGAGTACATGAGTCAGGAGTTTGATGATCATCTGAAAAGTCGAGGTACAGTACCTCAGCTCACACCTCCGGGTACGCCACAGAGAAACGACATGTCGGAATGGAGGAATAGGACCTTGTTGGACATGGTCCGGTCTATGATGAGCAAATCGGATTTACCCTTGTCATTCTGGGGATACGCTCTAGAAACAACAGCTTTCACACTTAACAGGGTACCATCAAAATCCGTAGACAAGACACCACATGAGATGTGGACCGGGAAGAGTCCCAGTTTGTCTTTTCTAAAGATTTGGGGTTGTGAAGCATTTGTCAAGCGACTTATGTCAGACAAGCTTACACCTAAATCGGATAAATGCATATTTGTGGGATATCCGAGGGAAACCTTGGGATATAGTTTCTACAACCGGGAAGAGAACAAAGTGTTTGTTGCTCGGAACGGGGTTTTCCTTGAGAAAGAGTTTCTCAGTCGGGAGGCCAGTGGGAGGACAGCTCGACTCGAAGAAATTCTAGGACCACTCGGGGACGGCTCGGCTGGTGATGAGATCATACCGGAGTCTGTCAGGGAACCCGTAGTGGAAGCGGCACCGGAACCACGGAGGTCGGAAAGATTGCGCAGAGTGCGTGATGTATTGTTGCTAGAAAGCGACGAGCCGACCACGTATGTAGAAGCGATGGTGAGCCCAGATTCTGTTTCATGGCTGGAGGCCATGAGATCTGAGTTAAATTCCATGCATAAGAATCAAGTCTGGGACTTGGTTGATCCGCCACCTGGCGTAACTGACATTGGTTGCAAATGGGTCTTTAAGAAGAAAACCGATGTGGATGGAAATGTTCAGATCCATAAAGCACGGCTTGTCGCTACAGGTTATGGACAAGTTCAAGGAATTAACTACGACGAGACTTACTCGCCGGTAGCGATGCTGAAATCGGTGAGGATCGTACTAGCTATAGCTGCATATTTCGATTACGAGATATGGCAGATGGATGTCAAGATGGCTTTCCTTCACGGAAATTTAACCGAGGACGTGTATATGATACAACCCGAGGGTTTTGTCAATCCGACTAGCGCTAGTAAGGTATGCAAGCTCAAGAGATCCATTTATGGGTTGAGACAAGCATCTCGGAGCTGGAATATTCGTTTTGATGAGGTCGTCACTGGTCTCGGTTTCATCAAAAGCGAAGAGGACTCTTGTTTATACAAGAAGTTAAGTGGGAGCTCGATAGTGTTTTTGATCTTGTATGTGGACGACATACTACTGATCGGGAACGATGTTTGGATGCTGAACTCGGTCAAGGGATCATTGAATGGCAAGTTTTCAATGAAGGACCTTGGTGAAGCAGTGTATATTTTAGGCATTAAGATCTATAAAGATAGATCGAGGAGGCTGATCGGCTTAAGCCAGAGCACGTACATAGATAAAGTGTTGAAGCAGTTCAACATGAGTGAGGCGAAGAAAGGCTTCTTGCCACTCTCACATGGTATAAGGCTAAGCGAGACTCAGAGTCCTTCGACATCTGATGAGCGAAGCAGGATGAGTAGGATTCCGTATGCCTCAGCAATCGGATCCATCATGTATGCCATGATATGTACAAGGCCTGATGTTGCTTTTGCAATAATCCTAACAAGTAGATACCAGGCCAACCCAGGTGAGAGTCACTGGGCAGCGGTAAAGACTATTTTGAAGTACCTGAAAATGACTAAAGAGATGTTCCTAGTTTATGGAGGTGAGGAAGAGCTCGTCGTAAGGGGTTACGCCGATGCTAGTTTCCAAACCGACAGAGATGATTGTCGATCACAGTCCGGATTCGTGTACGTCCTGAATGGAGGGGCAGTGCACTGGATGAGTTCCAAGTAGGATACGGTGGCCGATTCTACCACAGAAGCCGAATACATTGCGGCTTGTGAAGCTGCAAAGGAAGGTGTTTGGATCCGGCATTTTCTGGATGATCTTGGTATTTTCCCAGCCTCGGTGAAACCGTTGGACCTTTATTGTGATAATTCTGGTGCCATCGCACAAGCCAAGGATCCGAGGAATCACCACAAGGTCAGACACATAGATCGGAAATATCACCTGATACGAAAGATCGTAAAGAATGGTGATGTAGTGTTATGCAAGATTCACACGGATGCAAATGTTGCAGATCCATTGACTAAGCCGCTTCCACAACCCAAGCATGAGGGGCACGTTAGAGCTATGGGCATTCGATGTCTATTTGAGTGACTCTAGTGCAAGTGGGAGACTGTTGGAGATATGCCCTAGAGGCAATCATGTATGATGACATTTCCTATGTGTTTATGAATAAAGATAGTCCTTGGACATTATCAATGATGTGTATCAGCAAGTACGTGACTTGTTTGTGGGACTATACATTGTATGGTGACTGTCCTAAAAGGTCCCTAGTCGAAAGGGCTGTGTGGACGCGCAGCCGACTAGACTGGAATATGACACGGTCGATGGCTCGGTCTCACTAGCCATGGAGCATTGGATGCTAACCGGATAATATGGACATGGAAAGGTCTGGTCGGATTCGATGTAGTCGGATCCGAGTCGAGATAAGGTTCGAGTCGGACATACCCAACTATGAGACGCATCGATATGTCATCTATGAGTCTCTAGTACAACATACGTTCTATGTCCTAAGACCTAAGCTGACGCATGTACTCGGGATGGTGACAGACTTGCTTTGGGCCGACCAAACGCTACTCCGTGACTGGGTAGTTACAAAGGTAGGTTTCGGGTTTGTCCAGTCCCATGCTGCGAGACATGGTCGAGCAAGATGGGATTTGCCCCTCCGATCAGGAGAGATATACTCTGGGCCCCTCGTGTGATCCGACCAGGATAAGCATGGCCATGCGACAAGGATTATGAGATAATCTGGATAGTGGTCGGTATCACTTGAACGAGAAAGAGGTCGGGCTAGCACAAGGATGACAGTCTCACCTTGATTCCGACAACATATATCGTGCGGCAAAGGGAACAGAAGTGTGGCACGTTGTACAGGTTCGCCTAACCAGCTTTATAGTCTGCTTGGTGGTCGACATGCCTTGCTAGAGGCAGCTACCAACCGTGCATGTCGGAGGTGATCCGAACTGTGACCAAGCCGACTTGAACCTAAGGGGTCGCACGCTTAAGGGAAGGAACCTACGAGGTCGGATCCGAGGACACTGGTTGGATGTGATCCGAGCTGTATTCGGATTGTGGCCGAGTAGACTTATGGGCTTTTGGGTCCGTGTGTGGCCCAAGTGTTGAGCCCGCGACGGACGCCTATATAAAGTGGAGGTGCGGCGCACTTATTCGGTTGATCGCTTAGGCGCTGCGACTAGGGTTTGCATGTGTTGCGAATAGCCACCTCCACTCGCTGCCGACTATGTGATCGGACATTAGCAGTCCGCCGCACGTTGTTCCTCCTGCACGCGCTGATACCGTTAGAGGCGGTGCACTTGCACCGCTCCGGCGAACTTGTACGTGGGATCGGACGACCGGTTGTTCGAGGAAGATCGGACGAGGAGGAGACGATCCACGTGGACGTGCTTCCCCAACTCTTCTTCCGCTGCACGGCACTGCGCTTCTAGTGATAACGAACTGTGATCTATCTCCCGTAGCATGTTCTTAATTGTTCTGCGCGTAGGAAATTTTAATTTGCAGTTGACGCACCCTACCGTAGAACCCAACAGCAGCTGACTGTAAATGGAAACAGATAAAAAACTAATGCCATCTCGAACAACTAAAACCTGTAGATGATTAGAGTTAGCAGTCGTACTATATCTAAATACCGAAACCGATATCTCAAGAGTACAAATTGTACAAGTCATACGCCTCCTCAAGCGAATCGAAAGTCAACCCAAGTGCCAGGCGTACAACACTCTTTGTAGGTTCCTCCGCATACTTCCGAATCGACATTCCAGAGCACTCATTCTTGACGGGCATGGTATCCGGTCTGGAGGTGCACCACTCAGCCGTAACCTGAATTTAACCAACACATACATCCAAAACAATAAGGTGTGCATCAAGGGAGATTGCTCGCGCGTGCCACGTCGAATGCGTGGGTTGGGCAAGGAATAAGTAAGAGGGAAAAAAAGAAAGAAAGAAAAAGTCGTCGAGCGAAACCCTCACACCGCACGTCCTCCACCTCCCTTCGCCTCCAGCGCCCCTCCTCCCTCTCCAGCGCCGCCACAGCCGCCTGGGCGACGCTCCCATCCACCACCCATGGTTGAGGTCGGCGAAGCGGCCCATCGCGCGGCGCCTGGGGACGCCGCCTCCCTCCGCCGCCAGCAGCGGCGACCGGCTAACATGCGGTCGTCGCCGCCAAAACCGGATGGCGTGCTGTCCGGCGAGGGGCCCGACCTGCCGCGCGGCATCGCCTCCTCCATATCCGCCCGCGGATCGAGCTCCACGACCTCCATCCCGACCTGCCTTTCCCTCCTCTCGCTTGTCAAAAAGGAGTGCAGGCCGCTGTTGCCCCACACGAGGTCATCCTCCTCTTTGGTTTTGCTGATTCGGATGGCGTTGGCTCGACCTACAGGTTCGTCTCCCTCTCTCTCACCCTGGTCTGCACTGCGAGCTTTCTTTCATTTCGTCTCTCGTCATCTCCACATGATTCTGGCATATCGGATTGAGTTTGTGGTACCTGCAGTTTATACCGGAACTTAATCTGAAGGTCAGGACTTCATGCCCTTTTCTCTTGAACTGAAACGCATGCAAGCATGGCTGTTGACCGAGCCCCCTAATTCAACTATTCAGGTTCGTTTATACATATTGCTGCTGAATTACCTTGACTGCTTGTCAATCAATTAAACCATGTGTTTGCCATGTTGTAGATATTGCAAGATTTGTGTGCTATCTTATTATCTAGATGTGCTTTAGGCCTTTAGTAAAACTGTTTTTCTTATTATCCATTTGGCTGATTCACATAATCTCGCAGGTACAGATTGATTGGGTCATGTCTGTAGTTTTTTTCAGTGCTGCAGGTTCATGTTCTTGGGGAAAAAATCGTTGTCTATTTCCTATATTGGTGATGCGGGTGAACTGATTTGGGTATCATAATGAGCTTTTCTCTTTGGTAATTTCATCATCCACGTGATGTCTCCGACAGAGCAGAATCTTGCGAAGTTAACACTCAATTTGTTTGCGTTAAGGCATGAACACTATGCTTTGCTGATTCGGTGCCACTTATCTAGTGCAGGAAAATGTCGATGTTAAAGCATTTGGTCATGATGGATCATTTTACTGGTTCTCAGTTCAACTCAAGATGGCTCAGATAGGACCAAGTTTGAATATTCATGTGTTGGATAGGGGTCGGGGTTGGTCTCCTGCACAAGAGGTGATGTAAATTTGTGTCCCATGGTCATATATTGGCATGTAGAATTTGTCAGGTGCCAAGTTCACTTGCCATACACTTAATTATGTTTCTTCTGATTTATACTACCGCCTTACAGAATTTGGAATTAATAAACTATAACTTGTTCATGATAAATTTGATTGTTGATGTCATCATGTGATATAATTTACTTTTCAGATATGTGAAGGTGCAAATTGGAGCAGAAGATTCGTCTATGATGCAGCAGCTCAAACCTGAAGATTTCGTATGTTTGAACGCTTACCTGTCTTTACCTAATAAATAGCTCACTCAACCATTAGATTCTAGCAGTCTAATTGTTCTGATGGTAATGTGCATGATTGGGTTGTTGTGTTGGATGAAAACAGGAAGGATGTAATATCTGAGCAGATAGCTGATCTGATTGGGGATGCTGGTAATACGGTATGCTCTAACACTGTTTTATCAAATATTTTGGTCGGCAATTACTTAAATAGAGTTCTCAAGTTGAAGTTGCTGAAATTTTCTTGGGAGAACATCTTCGAAAAAATCCTTGAGAGAACATACTTGCTGATATTTTGTATTCGTGGGCCGTATAGTTTTGGGGATGCAACAATTAGGCTATCCTCACTGGTTTTGAATCACCAAGTCGCTTTAATAATTCTTAGAGAGCACCTCTACAGGTGCACAATGAGCCTGATACTGTTCTATATGGGAATATACTTATGTAATTTTCAATGGAGTAACTTGCCAACTATATTGTGATATAACATGTGTATTCAACGCATCAAATGCTGCAACTAAGGATAAGATCTTGGCTGGTAGTCACACATATTTATGAGTGTCATTAAACCATCTGGTGCTCTATCTAAGAAAACAGTGCAAAAGAAGCAAACAAAACACCGACGACAGATCAGTTGATAGGACTGATCCACTTCTAAACGATTCATATATCCGTGATCTACCATTTTATTTTTTGCTTGGCCGGGATTGATTAGCTAACCACATTCTTGCAATTAATTACTATCTCAAGAAGTTCTTTGTACTGTCGCTTTGATCCCTTTTTGGGTTACAAGCATACTCACCCAATGTTCATGAAAATGTTAAACCAGGCAGTGTATATTCAAGTCTAAAGCATCATATCAATTTGTGTTGTCTTTGGGTAATAATTTAATTGTGCTTTTAATCATATATATCACTATAGGTTGTTGTTATAAAGTCTAAAAGCTACATGGGAAGATCTCAGCAAATACTTTAAGCCGCAAAGTATCAAAGGTGACCACCCTGTCATCCTTCTCTATTGGCTGGTTGCGGGCTAATCACTCTTGTTCATTGCTGGGTGCAGGGGATTTCACCCTCTTGCCATGCGCTGAGCCGCGGTGGGAGAAAGTGGGTGGCAGCGAGCCGGTGGATTGGTGATTGGTCAGTTGCCATCTCTTCAATTGGGTGAACTTCATTACAAGAAAAAAGCAGCAATTTGGTCATAGTAAATTGGGTGTCATATGATTTCTTGGTTGACACCCTTATGTTTTCACTGTGACTGAAACCCTACATTTAAATGACAAGGCAACTTCTCAGACCTAAATCTTACATGCAAAATATATTGTATACTTTTGAGACAGACTTTTTGTCCTCACAGGATAACTGCTTGTTGTATTTCACTATGAGGACATTTGTTTGGGGGGTGTATCCTAGAGTTAAGGATGCTTGGATGGAAGTGGTGGCCTCACAAAGGTAGTCATTATATTTTCTTGCCCTGAAGTTACTGATAGTGAGTTAAATTTTCTTAGTGATTGCTTGAACACATTGCTTACCAGGCACCCTAATGTGTGTAGGCAAGACCGAAATGCACAAATACCTGCTCAGGTATTTTCCAGTTATTTTAACTTCTTGCAATATGTTGGCTGACACTTACTCGATTCAGATACATTATGTTGGCTGAATCTTACTCTGTTCAGATATCTCTCTTCTCTGGCTCTTTGCTTTGGCTCGGATATGTCTTTGCAAAAGAATTTTTTGCCACCAATTAATTTGCAAGGGCACATACTATTTGTAGCAGCGTACAAAAACTCAATTCACCTCATGCTTTTGTAGAAATGGATTGTGCATCGAAGTTGTCTTAGTTAGTAGACTATATTTGTTAACGATAGTTATTTTTTGTGAGAAGTAAACATATAGTTTTTGACGGCAGTATACTTATATAATATTCTTATTGTTGAGATACTAAAAACATTTTGGTTAATTATTACTTACTGTGACACTTCAGTAAGTCTTTTGAGTCGGCAAAATCTCTCAATTTATATTGCCATAATAGGCGATGTCTCATTCATGGCATCAAATACAGCTTATTTTAGAATGGTACATATGTAATGTTTGGCTTCCTTATATCATGTATGCTTTCCCTTTGCTGTAAACTAATAGTTAGGTTGTAGTGTTTTAATTCTCTCTTGGAAGTCATATCACAAGCACATCCGTAGCTATTGGCCTTGAACATTTCACCTTCCAGGCAACTTGGATGCTCACTACCACTCAGAATCAGTGACTTGCCTTCTTACTATGATTTTTTTAGAAAACCTTCTTGCACTTGATAATGCGTCTTTTTATGACACATACGACTGTTTCTCCAGCACTGATTTCCAAGCAACAAAAGTTGTGCCAATGTATGATAAATTTATATTTCTAGCCTACTCTCATGTTAACGTTGCTGTTTATACAACTTAATTAACATGGGTCATTGTCATGTGTAAATCTTCTGCTTTGAATTCTCATTTTGACTTTCCACAAACTATTTCTTTCTGGTAAATTTATATTTCTTATTGTATTTACTTCATGTCGATTTATATTTCTTAATTAACCATGCATCATACAATTCAGATTTTAGTTGCAGTCACTCTCCTCATCAACGCTCAACAATGGCCTCTTCTTCCGGTGCCCGAAGCAGCCGCATACCCATATGCCTCGTGCTGGTTCTCCTGATCGCCTGCGAGAAGTCAGCCATCATGCCGGTCGGCCAGCAATGTGAAGGACCAGATGATCGTTGATAAATACGCGCTGTTCTGATCAGAACTATTGATTTATTGCAGTACGATGTTGCCTCTTCAGTACATCTGTGTTAGCTCTTTCTGTTACTATCCATTCTGTAAGGCTCTATTTGGCAGGAAAAAGCCACTTAAGTTAGCGTTGCGTGCCTGAAAGTCTACAAGTAGTAGTCTGACAAGAGGGCGTTTTGAAAGATGTTTGCTTGTTGTAGCTATACCAGTTATACCTCTACGGTAGGTAGCACTGTATTTTATTATTTTTGTGGATTTGGGGAGGATTTTTAGCTCACTCTTTTTTCGTACCAAATTATCTGCATTTGGCAGTGCTTTCATATTTCCCTTCTTTGGCTCTGATGCGATTAAACTTTGTTATACATGTTGAAAATTCAGGTGATGACCAACCAAGAGGTTGTTGATGAGATCAATGACACCAGAGGGGCGGACAGGCAGCTGCGAAGCATCTGACGGAGCAACTGGTGAATAGGAGGAGCGAAGAGAACTTCTCTTGCGTCGCTGTAAACGTCCGCTGCTATGAGAGCTTCAGTCAGTGAATAGGAGGAGCAAAGACAACAACTGCTTCGTCATCGTAAACTTCCACTCTTGGCCGAGCTTCAACCTGCTAGCCCCTTATGCATACAATTAGTTATATGCCAGATTGGTTTTACAATTTTTTCTGTAGTTATTCATACGATGTAGAGTTTAATATGGTTGGGGATAATCCACCACCCAATGGGATCAAGGTCTCTAAAATATTGTTGTTTGTTTGGTTATCAGGTGTAAATTCCATTGCAAGTTCCTTATATGTGCATGTTCATCAATCTGAAAAAAAGGAGGTGAAAAGGTCGCTTGTCAATCTGGCACCGCGCAAACTTCCTATTAAGAGGCGCCACCGGGTGGGGCCCCAACCCCTAGTGTTCAGTATACTCTGCACACTGCAAACAATTCTACAAGGGCACCGAGTGCAGTTCTGACAGTAAAAACAGTTAACACCAACTAGCACATGCTCAATTTTCTAATTGAACTAGACCACAGACATTTTTTCATTGAACTTTTTACCAATGTGAACAAAGTTATACAGTTAGATGGAACAGAGTACAGTTATTTAGCCTGAAGGTGCTGGGTTCAGAGTTTAGACATTTTTGTCCATCGTGGCGCCTCTGGGTTAACTCTGGCAGAAGACTACGCCGACCTTGTCAGAGATGCATCTGCACGTCGGCGAACTCCACCTTGTCCTCTGTCGAGCTCATCACCGCCGGCATGTTGACCAAAACCAAAATCAGCGTTCGAAGTAGCATGTTCAGCATGGTTGGCCTTGCTTGTCGGCAACAACACCAGAGGAATAGGATCTGGGTGTTCAAGGCTGTCGGCGAATTCCTTCCGCAGGGGAACCTGGAAAGTGACGGCAATGGCCTCCGCCCATGGCCACTTGTTAGCCTACTCCTTCAGGTGTATTGCAGAAAGGCCTACTCCTTCAGGTCTAGCGGTTGGTAATACAAAAAAAACTCAAATTTTCGGATCTGTGAGGAACTCCAGGCTAGCTTCCTCCATTTTTCCTCCGACCGCCAATGCACAGCAAGCGCTGCCGCAACGACCTGCTCAGCAGTGGCGGAGGACGAAGCTTTTTTGAGGTGGGGCGAACTCTTTGCATAACTCTTTTTTTATGCAAAACCAAAATTGACTATGCCACGATTTCATTGTTTCAATTGTCGTACCCAATTAATTTGGAGAGAACCTCATAACCAAATTTGTCATCCATTTGATCAGGTTTAAAAAGAAAACAATTGAAGCAATAAGCTTTATTCATCACAAAAAATGTCACCACTGCATGGTAGTTGTAGATTGTCAGACCTTTTTCCTTTCCGTTCATCGCCTTCTAGCCATCGGCCTCACGCCGCAGCGTGCTCCTGCTGGACGCCCGAAACACAAGTGCGCGATCACGTCCACGCTCGCTCTTGCTGGTCGTCGGCCACCCAAGTGCGCAAAAAAAAGGTCGCTCCTGCTGGCTGCTAGGGTTCCTGTCGAGGGGAAATCTTGGCGTGTGGACAAACGTAGGACTCTATGACTGGATCGAGCGAGGCCGGTTTCTTTTTTTTTTATAAGGGGATCGAGCAAGGCTGGTGCGGGACCTTCTGGTTGCTAAGGCCCAATAAGCTGTCCAGGTTGTTGCAATTTTCCACCGCCGCCCAAAAACGTTTCACGGTGAATCTTAACTGGCTATATTCTTTTAGCGATCGATCAGGAGTATATGCATAACGGAATCGCCAAAAATCTACCGGGAGCTCCGTCCCTGCTGCTCAGTTCTAGACGCAACGGCGAAGGCTTGTTCCTCGGGGAAGAGAAAGGGAACCGAGGGTTTCCAGAAGGACTGGCGTCGCTGCTTGGGCCTATACGCGCACGTGTGTACGCCAAACGGCTTACCTTTTCCGTAACGTCCTGGATTCTATCTTTTTTTTTTTGCGGGGAATATTAAGAGCTTTATTGAATAAAGGCGTTCACCGAACAGTCCGCCAACAGGCTACTGGTCAGGAAGCTAGGAACAGTATCGATCAAGCTTTCGGTCACGTCAATTGTGCAAGCATGCTTAGCACAGATGTGAGCGGGACCGTTGATTGATCTTACAACATTGATGAATATCAAAAGAATTAAAACTAGTAGTAAGCTCTCCAATTTCTAAAAAGATAGGAGCCACGACCGACTGAGAGTCATAGCGAGAGTTTCAGAGGTTGACTACCTCCAGACAATCCGTCTCTAACACAACGTTTGCAAAGCCTCTCAAGTTGGCGAAAATGACACCTTCACGTACTGCCATTGCCTCCGCGATGAGGGGATCTGTAACTCCAGGGAGTGGCTTGCTCCACGCCCCAAGAAAAGAACTAGGTGAGCGAGCGACACCACCAGCTCCTCCTTTACTGTTGTCATGCTTAATGGCGGCATCCGTATTGATCTTGACGAAATTTGGTTCAGGAGGCCGCCACCCATGACCCGGCATTACTAAGGCATGTCGTCGGGGAATGTCCAGAAGGGCTAGTGCCTCCCTGGTGCGGTGTACAGTAGTCGCCGGATCAAGTCTTTCTTCCCCATGCGTTATTCTGTTCCTTGAATGCCAAATTGACCACATGACCGAGACTATTACTGCTCGATCTCTGGAGATAAGACTTCCGTCACATACTATGTCCTTGGCTCAGGTTAAAGGATGGAGACTTGGTAAGCTGAAATCAAAAAGTTGTGCCGCCTCCTCCCAGAAGCCTTCTGCATGGGGGCACTTCAGTAGTGCATGCTCCAAGTCTTCCTCCCTGACCAAACATATTTTGCATAGCTTCTATTGCCTGATATGTCGATGTACCAGTGTACACTCATCAGGTAAAATGCCCCTTAGGACTCGCCAGAAGAAAACTCTGACTTTAGGAAGCACATTGAGCTTCCATAGAGCACTCCACAACTGTTAATTGTCGATTAAGGAACCAGTAACCTGCCCTTCCTCTTGAGCTTGATGCTCGTTTCGAGTCACTAGAGCTCGGTACGCTGACTTGACGGTGTAGTTGCCTGAGATTTCATGTGCCCATGCAAGAAAATCATCTCCGCCCCCAGATCGCAGTGGTATGTTTAATATGGCTCCTGCATCTGTAGGCATGAATGTGTCCTGAACTAGTTCCCTCTTCCATGTCCAGTTATCCGTATCAATTAACTCACTGACCAACGAGACAGTGGTGGCTAGAGGCCGAACTAGAGGAACCATTGTATCTGTAGATGGGATCCATCGATCATTCCAAATCAAGATAGTGGATCTGTCTCCAACACGCTTGATAAGTCCGGTGTTTAACGCTTCCCGACCAGCAATGATGGCTCTCCAAGTTGCCGAGGAAGAGCGCGGAGTTGTTGCTTGCATGAAGTCTGAATCTGGGAAGTATTTCCCTTTGAGCACTCTGGCACACTGGGTGTTGGGGTTAGTGATGAGACACCACCCTTGCTTCCCCAATAATGCCAAGTTAAAGAGGTGGAGGTCTCGAAATCCCATGCCATCCCTACACTTGGGTGTTGCTAGCTTCTTCCATGATATCCAATGTAGTGATCGTTTATCTATCGAACTGCTCCACCAAAATTTAGCCATGGAAGATGTGAGCTTTTTACACACCTTTTTTGTCAACAGGAAGACACTCATGCTATAAGTAGGGATTGCTTGGATAATTGATTTTAAAAGAATTTCACGCCCTGCACAAGCAAAGAGCCTCTCCGACCACCCTTGCATCTTACTCCTTGATCTTTCTCCGATGTGATCAAAGGTGCCACTTGTGATCTTGCCCACAGCAGTTGGGAGGCCAAGATATCTCTCGCTGAATGCCTCAACATGAACATTCAGACTATTCTTGATAGTTTGTCTGCAGCCAGCCGGAGTGTTTGGACTGAAGAATATCGCACTCTTCTCTCTATTTACGCTTTGGCCCGGAGCTGAACCATAAATCAGCATAATGGTATTCAATCTCTCCGCGCTCAGGTTATCAGCCTTCATGAAAATGAGGCTGTCATCTGCGAACAGCAAGTGATTGACCCATGGAGCTCGGAAGTTAACTCTGATTCCTCTGTCGATGTTGCCATAATGCTTGAGTATTGCTGAAAAACCCTCTGCGCATATGAGGAACAGAAAAGGTGACATGGGACATCCCTGTCGCAATCCTTGAGATGGACTGAAAAACAGCTCCCCATTTACACAAACTGAGAAACGAATCGAACTGACGCATTTCATGATCAGTCTAACAAGGTTTGCACTGAAGCCAAGCTTAAGTAAGATAGCCTGTAGGTAACCCCATTCGATCGGGTCATAGGCTTTCATCATATCAAGTTTGACTTCACAAATATGATTCTTGCCCTTCTTCTTTCTCCTCATGGTGTGGATACTTTCAAACGCAACTAGTACGTTATCAGTAATGAGGCGTCCGGGGATAAAGGGACTTTGTTCCTCGCTGATAATCTCGTCCATAAATTCCCTAATTCTGTTGGTGATGACTTTGACTGCCAACTTATACAAAACTGGGCACAAGGAAATTGGACGGTATTGCGAAATTGACTGTGGATTCCGTACCTTTGGTATGAGTGTGATCGAAGTGTCGTCCAGACCAATAGGCAATTCACCACCATTTAGAAAATTCAGAACAGCATTGCTTACATCATCGCGAAGTAGCTCCTAATGTTTCTGAAAAAACCCGACTGTGAAGCCGTCAACACCCGGTGCCTTGAATGGCGCCATCTGAAACAAAGCCTTGTGCACCTCTTCCGGTTCGAATAGTCTATCCAAAGAGGCATTCATCTCCGGAGTGATGCTCTTAGGCACATGCGATAACAGCTCACTGGCATCTGTTGGACCCTGTGACGTGTACAGCTGCTGATAGAAGTTCATAATTTCAGTTTTATCTTCCTCAGCATTTGCGCAAACAGAACCATCAAATCTTTGCAAGCCCTCGATCTTGTTAGTTCTTTGTCGTTGCTTTGCTTGAGCCTGGAGGTATCCTGTATTTCGATCACCGTCCCTCAGCCAGAGTACGCGGGAACGTTGACGAAGCCATATCTCCTCTTGTCTAAGAGCCTCACGGAGTTTCACCATTGTGCTCTTCTCCTCTTCTGTTGGTCCTCGCCCTCCAGATCGTCGTCGGAGCTTATCCAACTTCTGCTACAGTTTTCGAACTTTCCTTGCGAGACAACCGAATTCTTTCTTGCCCCAAGGATCAAGTCACTGTTGCATGGCACTCAAAGAATCCATCACACCTTGAAGGCCAGGTGTGAGATGCTGTCTGCGCCAACATTCCGTCACCACCTACTCATAGTCCAGATGTGTTTTCCACACATTTTCATACCGGAAGGGTCTCGCTCCCCTCTTTGGTGCATCACCTTGCTGCTCCCGGAATACCAAATTTACCAAACAGTGGTCTGATTCGGCAGCACTGATGTGACGGACATTTGTGTACCCGAATTGTTGCCTGAATTCCTCATTTGCGAAGGCCCGGTTAATCCGTGCTTTTACCACTACTAGGAAAAGGCATGCTAGTGGCGCACCAGTTTTGCCTTCTAATGGCGCACTACTGGTGCGCCACTAGCATCACGCCATTAGAATTAAATTGTAATGGCGCACCACTAGTGCGCCATTAGTATCTGGTGTTCTAATGGCGCACCATGTAGTGCGCCATTAGTATAGGCCACGGTGCGCCATTAGTATTTTTGAATTTTGAAGGCGGGAAAATAGTAGTGGCGCACCGTCTAACCCCCACCGTGCGCCATTGCTATTTTTGAATTTTGAATTTGGATCTGGATCGCGATTTTTTTGCCCATTTTTTTCTCGTTTTTTGCTCGTTTTTTTGCACGATATTATTTCAAATTTTGTTCCCGTTTTTGGATCTTGTACGTTCTTTTGCCGTGTTCTTTTGCCGGAGAGGAGTTCGCCGGAGAGGAGGAGGAGGAGGTGACCGCAGCATCGCCGGAGAGGAGGACGAGGTCGCCGGAGAGGAGTTCACCGGAGCATGGGAGAGGAGGAAGGAGAAACCATGAGGGGATGGGAGGAGAGGAGGGAGGAGGATCTCACCGGAGAGGAGGGAGGAGGAGCTCACATGAGAGGAGGGAGGAGGAGCTCACCGGAGATGAGGGAGGAGGAGCTCACCGGAGAGGAGGGAGGAGAAACCGTGAGGGGAGGGCAGGGGAGGAGAGGAGAGGAGGGAGGAGGAGGTTGTTGGGGAACGTAGTAATTTCAAAAATTTTCCTACGATCACGCAAGATCATCGTGATGGCATAGCAACGAGAGGGGAGAGTGTCCGTCCACGTACCCTCGTGAGACCGTAAGCGAAGCGTTATAACAACGCTGTTGATGTAGTCGACGTCTTCACGATCCGACCGATCCAAGTACCGAACGTGACGGCACCTCCGTGTTCAGCACACGCTCAGCTCGATGACGATCCCGGACTCCGATCCAGCAAAGTGTCGGGATGAGTTTCACAAGACGACGGCGTGGCAGGACGATGTTGATGCTCCACCGACGCAGAGCTTCGCCTAAGCTCATGACGATATGACTTCTCCGCGCGAGGCTTCGCCTAAGCTCATGACGATATGACCGAAGTGGAATATGGTGGAAGGGGCACCGACACGGCTAAGGAAAGATCCGTAGATCAACTTGTGTGTCTTGGGGTGCCCCTGCCCCAGATATAAAGGAGACAAGGGGAGGTGGCGGCCCTATAGGAGGCGCACAAGGAGGAGTCCTACTCCCACCGGAGTAGGACTCCCCCTTCCTAGTTGGACTAGGATTGGAGGAGGGAGAAGGGGAAGGCGCGCCCCTTTCCTTGTCCTATTCGGACTAGAGGGGAGGGCGCGCAGCCCACCTTGGGCTGCCCTTCCTCTTCTCCTATGGCCCATTAAGGCCCATTGACCTCCCGGGGTTTGGTAACCTCCGGTACTCCGGTAAAATCCCGATTTCACCGGAACACTTCCGATGTCCAAATGTAGGCTTCCAATATATCAATCTTTATGTCTCGACCATTTCGAGACTCCTCGTCATGTCCGTGATCACATCCGGGACTCCGAACAACCTTCGGTGCATCAATACTTATAAACTCATTATGAACTGTCATCGAAACGTTAAGCGTGCGGACCCTACGGGTTCGAGAACTATGTAGACATGACCTAGAACCATTCTCGGTCAATAACCAATAGCGGAACCTGGATGCCCATATTGGTTCCTACATATTCTACGAAGATCTTTATCGGTCAAACCGCACAACGACATACGTTGTTCCCTTTGTCATCGGTATGTTACTTACCCGAGATTCGATCGTCGGTATCTAATACCTAGTTCAATCTCGTTACCGGTAAGTCTCTTTACTTGTTCCGTAATACATCATCTCACAACTAACTCATTAGTTGTAATGCTTGCAAGGCTTAAGTGATGTGCATTACCGAGAAGGCCTGGAGATACCTCTCCGACAATCGAGTGACAAAACCTAATCTCAAATACGCCAACCCAACAAGTACCTTTGGAGACACCTGTAGTACTCCTTTATAATCACCCGATTCGTTGTGACGTTTGGTAGTACCAAAGTGTTCCTCCGTAAACGGAGTTGCATAATCTCATAGTTATAGGAACATGTATGAGTCATGAAGAAAGCATTAACATACTAAACGATCAACTGTTAAGCTAACGGAATGGGTCAAGTCAATCAGATCATTCAACTAATGATGTGACCTTGTTAATCAAATAACAACTCCTTGTTCATGGTTAGGAAACATAACCATCTTTGATTAACAAGCTAGTCTAGTAGAGGCATACTAGTGACATACTGTTTGTCTATATATTCACACATGTATTATGTTTCCGGTTAATACAATTCTAGCATGAATAATAAACATTTATCATGATATAAGGAAATAAATAATAACTTTTATTATTGCCTCTAGGGCATATTTCCTTGAGTCTCCCACTTGCACTAGAGTCAATAATCTAGATTACATAGTAATGATCCTAACACCCATGGAGTCTTGGTGCTGATCATGTTTTGCTCGTGGAAGAGGCTTAGTCAACGGTCTGCAACATTCAGATCCGTATGTATTTTGCAAATCTCTATGTCTCCCACTTGGACTTGGTCCCGAATGGCATTGAAGCGTCTCTTGATGTGCTTGGTCCTCTTGTGAAACCTGGATTCCTTTGCCAAGGCAATTGCACGATATTGTCACAGAAGATCTTCATCGGTCCCGATGCACTAGGTATGACACCTAGATCGGAAATGAACTCTTTCATCCAGACTCCTTCATTCGCTGCTTCCAAGCAGCTATGTACTCCGCTTCACATGTAGATCCCGCCACGACGCTTTGTTTATAACTGCACCAACTGACAGCTCCCCCGTTTAATAAAAATACGTATCCGGTTTGCGATTTAGAATCGTCCGGATCAGTGTCAAAGCTTGCATCGACGTAACCATTTACGACTAGCTCTTTGTCACCTCCATATCGAGAAACATATCCTTAGTCCTTTTCGGTATTTCAGGATGTTCTTGACCGCTGTCCGATGATCCACTCTGGATTACTTTGGTACCTTCCTGCCAAGCTTACAGCTAAGCATACGTCAGTCTGGTACACAGCATTGCATACATGATAGAGCCTATGGCTGAAGCATAGGAACATCTTTCATTTCTCTCTATCTTCTGCTGTGGTCGGGCATTGAGTCTGACTCAATCTTACACCTTGTAACACAGGCAAAAAACCTTTCTTTGCCTGATCCATTTTGAACTTTTTCAAAACTTTATCAAGGTATGTGCTTTGTGAAAGTCCAATCAAGCGTCTTGATCTATCTCTATAGATCTTGATGCCCAATATGTAAGCAGCTTCACCGAGGTCTTTCATTGAAAAACTTTTATTCAAGTACCCTTTTATGCTATCCAGAAATTCTATATCATTTCCAATCAATAATATGTCGTCCACATATAATATTAGAAATGCTCTGAGCTCCCACTCACTTTCTTGTAAATACAGGCTTCTCCAAAAGTCTGTACAAACCCATATGCTTTGATCACACTATCAAAGCGTTTATTCCAACTCCGAGAGGCTTGCACGGACCATAAATTGATCGTTGGAGCTTGCACACTTTGTTAGCACCTTTTGGATCGACAAAACCTTCTGGTTGCATCATATACAACTCTTCTTCTAGAAATCCATTCAAGAATGCGGTTTTACATCCATTTGCCAAATTTCATAATCATAAAATGCGGCAATTGCTAACATGATTCGGACAGACTTAAGCATCGCCACGGGTGAGAAAGTCTCATCGTAGTCAACCCCTTGAACTTGTCGAAAACCTTTCGCGACAAGTCGAGCTTTGTAGACAGTTACATTACCATCGGCGTCAGTCTTCTTCTTAAAGATCCATTTATTTTCAATGGCTTGCCGATCATCGGGCAAGTCAACCAAAGTCCATACTTTGTTCTCATACATGGATCCCATCTCAGGTTTCATGGCTTCCAGCCATTTTGCGGAATCTGGGCTCACCATCGCTTCTTCATAGTTCGTAGGTTCGCCATGGTCAAGTAACATGACTTCGAATAGGATTACCGTACCACTCAGTGCGGATTTTGTTCTGGTTGATCTGAAGTTCAGTGACAACTTGATCTGAAGTTTCATGATCTTCATCATTATCTTCCTCACTAAGCGGTGTAGGTGTTACGAAACTGATTTCGTGACGAACTACTTTCAATAAGGGAGCTGGTACTATTACCTCATCAAGTTCCACTTTCCTCCCACTCACTTCTTTCGAGAGAAACTCCTTCTCTAGAAAGGATCCATTTTAGCAACGAATGTCTTGCCTTCGGATCTGTGATAGAAGGTGTACCCAATTGTCTCCTTTGGGTATCCTATGAAGACACATTTCTCGATTTGGGTTCAAGCTTATCAGGTTGAAGTTTCTTCACATAAGCATCGCAACCCCAAACTTTCAGAAGCGACAACTTTGGTTTCTTGCTAAACCATAGTTCATAAGGCGTCGTCTCAACGGATTTTGACGGTGTCCTATTTAACGTGAATGCGGCCGTCTCAAGAGCATAACCCCAAAATGATAGCGGTAAATCTGTAAGAGACATCATAGATCGCACCATATCCGATAAAGTGCGATTCTGACGTTCGGACACACCATTGCGCTGTGGTGTTCGGGTGGCGTGAGTTTGAAACTATTCGCTTTGTTTCAAATGTAGACCAAACTCGTAACTCAAATATTCGCCTCCACGATCAGATCGTAGAAACTTTATTTTCTTATTACGATGATTTTCAACTTCACTCTGAAATTCTTTGAACTTTTCAAATGTTTCAGATTTATGTTTCATTAAGTAGATATACCCATATCTGCTCAAATCATCTGTGAAGGTGAGAAAATAACGATATCCGCCACTGAGCTTCAACATTCATTGGACCACATACATCCGTATGTATGATTTCCAATCAATCTGTTGCTCTCTCCATAGTACCGGAGAAGCGGAGTTTTAGTCATCTTGCCCATGAGGCACGGTTCATAAGTGCCAAGTGATTCATAATCAAGTGACTCCAAAAGTCCATCAGCATGGAGTTTCTTCATGCGTTTTACACCGATATGACCTAAACGGCAGTGCCACAAATAAGTTGCACTATCATTATCAACTCTGCATCTTTTGGTTTCAACATTATGAATATGTGTATCACTACTATCGAGATTCATTAAAAATAGACCACTCTTCAAGGGTGCATGACCATAAAAGATATTATTCATATAAATAGAACAACCATTATTCTCTGATTTAAATGAATAACCGTCTCGCATTAAACAAGATCCAGATATAATGTTCATGCTCAACGCTGGCACCAAATAACAATTATTCAGGTCTAAAACTAATCCCGAAGGTAGATGTAGAGGTAGCGTGCCGACTGCGATCACATCGACTTTGGAACCGTTTCCCACGCGCATCGTCACCTCGTCCTTTGCCGTTGTTAAGCAATCCGTAGTTCTGTTTGAGTTGCAAATATTAGCAACAGAACCAGTATCAAATACCCATGTACTACTGCGAGCTCTAGTAAGGTACACATCAATAACAAGTATATCACATATACCTTTGTTCACTTTGCCATCCTTCTTATCCGCCAAATACTTGGGGCAGTTCCGCTTCAGTGACCAGGTCTGCTTGCAGTAGAAGCACTCAGTTTCAGGCTTAGGTCCAGACTTGGGTTTCTTCTCCTGATCAGCAACTTGTTTGCTGTTCTTCTTGAAGTTCCCCTTCTTCTTCCCTTTGCCTTTCTTCTTGAAACTAGTGGTCTTATTGACCATCAACACTTGATGCTCCTTTTTGATTTCTACCTCCGCAGCTTTTAGCATTGCGAAGAGCTCGAGCATAGTCTTTACTAACCCTTGCATATTATAGTTCATCACGAAGCCTTTGTAGCTTGGTGGCGGTGATTGAAGAATTCATCAATGACACAATCATCCGGAAGATTAACTCCCAGTTGATTCAAGTGATTGTAATACCGGACATTTTGAGTATGTGCTCACCTTGAGAACTATTCTCCTCCATCTTGCAGCTATAGAACTTATTGGAGACTTCATATCTCTCAATCCGGGCATTCTGTTGAAATATCAACTTCAACTCCTGGAACATCTCATATGCTCCATGACGTTCAAAACGTCGTTGAAGACCGGTTCTAAGCCGTAAAGCATGGCACATCTGAACTATAGAGTAGTCATCAGCTCTGCTTTGCGGACGTTCACAACTTCGGCTCAAGCATCTGCAGCAGAGTTCTGTCACCCAGCGGTGCTTCGGGGCGTAACTTTTACGTGCAGCAATGAGGATTATCCTCAGGTTACGGACCCAGTCCGTGTAATTGCTACCATCATCTTTCAACTTTGCTTTCTCAAGGAGCGCATTAAAATTCAACGGAACGAAAGACGAGCCATCTATCTACAGTAAACATAGACAAGCAAAATACTATCGGTACTAAGTTCATGATAAATTTAAGTTCAATTAATCATATTACTAAAGAACTCCCACTTAGACAGACATCTCTCTAGTTATCTAAGTGATCACGTGATCCAAATCAACTAAACCATAACCGATCATCACGTGAGATGGAGTAGTTTTCAATGGTGAACATCTTATGTTGATCATATCTGCTATATGATTCACGTTCGACCTTTCGGTCTCCGTGTTTCGAGGCCATATCTGTATATGCTAGGCTCGTCAAGTATAACCTGAGTATTCTGCGTGTGCAAAAACTGGCTTGCACCCGTTGTAGATGGACGTAGAGCTTATCACACCCGATCATCACGTGGTGTCTCGGCACGACGAACTTTGGCAACGGTGCATACTCAGGAGAACACTACTTGATAATTTTAGTGAGAGATCATCTTATAATGCTACCGTCAATCAAAGCAAGATAAGATGCATAAAGGATAAACATCACATGCAATCAATATAAGTGATATGATATGGCCATCATCATCTTGTGCTTGTGATCTCCATCTCCAAGCACCGTCATGATCACCATCGTCACCGGCGCGACACCTTGATCTCCATCGTAGCATCGTTGTCGTCTCGCCAACTATTGCTTCTACGACTATCGCTAACGCTTAGTGATAAAGTAAAGCAATTACATGGCGTTTGCATTTCATACAATAAAGCGACAACCATATGGCTCCTGCCAGTTGCCGATAACTCGGTTACAAAACATGATCATCTCATACAATAAAATATAGCATCACGTCTTGACCATATCACATCACAACATGCCCTGCAAAAACAAGTTAGGCGTCCTCTACTTTGTTGTTGCAAGTTTTACGTGGCTGCTACGGGCTGAGCAAGAACCGTTCTTACCTACGCATCAAAACCACAACGATACTTCGTCAAATAGACTCCGTTTAACCTTCTCAAGGACGGGCGAGCCACACTCAGTTCAACTAAAGTGAGAGAGACAGACACCGCGGTCACCTTTAAGCAACGAGTGCTCGGGCGGTGAAACCAGTCTCGCGTAAGCGTACGCGTAATGTCGGTCCGGGCCGCTTCATCTCACAATACCGCTGAACCAAAGTATGACATGCTGGTAGGAAGTATGACTTGTATCGCCCACAACTCACTTGTGTTCTACTCGTGCATATGACATCAACGCATAAAACCAGGCTCGGATGCCACTGTTGGGGAACGTAGTAATTTCAAAAATTTTCCTACGATCACGCAAGATCATCATGATGGCATAGCAACGAGAGGGGAGAGTGTCCGTCCACGTACCCTCGTAGACCGTAAGCGGAAGCGTTATAACAACGCGGTTGATGTAGTCGTACGTCTTCACGATCCGACAGATCCAAGTACCGAACGTACGGCACCTCCGTGTTCAGCACACGTTCAGCTCGATGGCGATCCCGGACCGATCCAGCAAAGTGTCGGGATGAGTTTCACGTCGACGACGGCGTGCAGGCGATGTTGATGCTCCACCGACGCAGAGCTTCGCCTAAGCTCGCGACGATATGACTTCTCCGGCGCAGGGCTTCGCCTAAGCTCATGACGATATGACCGAAGTGGAATATGGTGGAAGGGGCACCGCACACGGCTAAGGAAAGATCCGTAGATCAACTTGTGTGTCTTGGGGTGCCCCTGCCCCGTATATAAAGGAGACAAGGGGAGGTGGCGGCCCTATAGGAGGCGCGCAAGGAGGAGTCCTACTCCCACCGGAGTAGGACTCCCCCTTCCTAGTTGGACTAGGATTGGAGGAGGAGAAGGGGAAGGCGCCGCCCCTTTCCTGTCCTATTCGGACTAGAGGGGAGGGGCGCGCAGCCCACCTTGGGCTGCCCTTCCTCTTCTCCTATGGCCCATTAAGGCCCATTGACCTCCGGGGTTTCGGTAACCTCCGGTACTCGGTAAAATCCGATTTCACCGGAACACTTCCGATGTCCAAATGTAGGCTTCCAATATATCAATCTTTATGTCTCGACCATTTCGAGACTCCTCGTCATGTCCGTGATCACATCCGGGACTCGAACAACCTTCGTGCATCAATACTTATAAACTCATTATGAACTGTCATCGAAGCGTTAAGCGTGCGGACCCTACGGGTTCGAGAACTATGTAGACATGACCTAGAACCATTCTCGGTCAATAACCAATAGCGGAACCTGGATGCCCATATTGGTTCCTACATATTCTCTGAAGATCTTTATCGGTCAAACCGCACAACGACATACGTTGTTCCCTTTGTCATCGGTATGTTACTTACCCGAGATTCGATCGTCGGTATCTAATACCTAGTTCAATCTCGTTACGTAAGTCTCTTTACTCGTTCCGTAATACATCATCTCACAACTAACTCATTAGTTGTAATGCTTGCAAGGCTTAAGTGATGTGCATTACCGAGAAGGCTCTGGAGATACCTCTCCGACAATCGGAGTGACAAAACCTAATCTCAAATCGCCAACCCAACAAGTACCTTTGGAGACACCTGTAGTACTCCTTTATAATCACCCGATTCACGTTGTGGCGTTTGGTAGTGCCCAAAGTGTTCCTCCGTAAACGGAGTTGCATAATCTCATAGTTATAGGAACATGTATGAGTCATGAAGAAAGCATTAACATACTAAACGATCAACTGTTAAGCTAACGGAATGGGTCAAGTCAATAAGATCATTCAACTAATGATGTGACCTTGTTAATCAAATAACAACTCCTTGTTCATGGTTAGGAAACATAACCATCTTTGATTAACAAGCTAGTCTAGTAGAGGCATACTAGTGACATACTGTTTGTCTATATATTCACACATGTATTATGTTTCCGGTTAATACAATTCTAGCATGAATAATAAACATTTATCATGATATAAGGAAATAAATAATAACTTTTATTATTGCCTCTAGGGCATATTTCCTTCAGAGGTCGCCGGAGAGGAGGAGGAGGTCGCCGGAGAGGAGGAGGAGGAGGTCGCCGGAGAGGAGAAGGGTAGTATGGTGGAGGAGAGAAGGGAAGATGGAGTGGAGGAGTGGAGGAGAGGTGGAGTGGAGGAGAAGAATGAAGAGGTAAGGAGGAGAGGACACGCCCAGCCATATATCTGACATACTAATGGCGCACATGGCAGGTCGCCATTAGTAACTTTTTTTTTTTTATTTATTTTGAATTTTGAAGGCGGGAAAATACTAATGGCGCTGCAGGCAGGTCGCCATTAGTAATTTTTTATTTATTTGATTTATTTTGAATTTGAAGGCGGGAAGATACTAATGGCGCACCATGGGCAGGTGCGCCATTAGTAAGTTTGAATTTTTTTGAATTTTTTTGCCTCTCCAGATCTTAAAAGGCCCATAACTTTTTTTCTGTTTGGTTTTTAAGGATTTTGAAAATGTTTAACGGGGTTACCCCAGTTAAATTTGGATGCAACTTTTCGAGTAGATGATTTTTCATATAAAAAACTTTTTCATTCGAGTTAGTATGCAAAAGTTATGCCCATATTTACAAATTCCAGAGAGATTTTGCAAATAAAGTCGAAATTCACATTTGCAAATTTTCCCAACAACTAGACCACATATCACATGGTTCTTTTATTTTTTTGACATTTCCATCATTTTTTTTATTTTTTTTAAAACTGAAAAGACGATCAGGGGGTGCATCCGGGGGAATTTTTGGGCCAAAATACTAATGGCGCACCATGGAAGTGGTGCATCATTAGTAGTTGAAATTAGTAATGGCGCACCACTCCCACGGTGCGCCATTAGTATTTTTGAAAAAATTATAATTTTTTTTTACTAATGGCGCACCGTGGGATGTGGTGCGCCATTAGTATTTGCACACTAATGGCGCACCAACACATGGTGCGCCATTAGTATTTAGTAAGGGCGCACCACATGTACAGTGCGTCATTAGTGTCCATCCCATATATAGCCCTTTTCCTAGTAGTGTACATTTGCCACTCCTGCATGCCGGTTGTCCCATGTGAAAGGCAATCCTGTCCATCCGAGGTCTTGGAGAGCACACTCGTCGACGCACTCGCGAAACGCCCTCATCTGTGTCTCCGGGTGCTTCGCGCGACTGAAGTGTTCGTCGCCATACATCATTTCATTGAAGTCACCCATACAGACCCATGCCGTGTGGGTTAGCACATTTAGGGTTTGGAGAAGACGCCAACTATGGTGATGGTCCTCGACCCTTGGTGCCCCATAAAAACCAGTGAATCGCCACTCGAAAGTGCTTTGATCCCTCTTCTGCACCACAAGATCAATGTGGCCAGTACTGTAGTTCTTGAGCTCAACAGAAACATCCTTGGACCAAAATAGTCCAATGCCTCCACTACTGTTTACCGCGAAACATCCATCAAAACCCAGAGTTAACTTCAGGTTTTCCACCCATGCCGCCCTTATCTTTGTTTCCATAACAAAGAGAAGGGTGGGCCCTTCTTGCTTCACAACACTGCGAAGCTCTCGAACTCTCTCGGGGTTCCCAAGCCCCCGTCAGTTCCAGCTTATGATACTCATTGGGACGGGCAGCGCTGCTCTGCAACTGCTGCCGAATTTTCAGGTGTATGTCTTTTCTTTTTTGGTTCTCTTTCTACCTCCTTTCCTTCCCTTGCATCATCGTCACTGCCCTCCCCCATGGCACCATCTGTAGTCTTTTGTTCAACTTGCTCACCATTGGTGATGAGGAGAGGGTTCTCTACTCGGCGATAAACCTGCTTTGGTGCTTCCTTCCGTTTTGTGCTGCCACGGTTTTTGACAGGAGAGTTCACCTCCGCAGCTTCACCAACATTGCTCGAGTTTTTGGATTCTCTTTTGCTGCTCGGTCCTGTTTGCTGATCTTTTCTCATGCTCTCACCCGAGGCGGGTTTCCTCCTCTCTTCTGGTGCCCTAAGCCCTGGCCCGAACGATAGATCGCCATTCTTGTCCTTGGGACCTGGAGTAGGGCAAACCAAGTCATTGTGACCCAAACGACCACAAGAGAAACAGAAGTGAGGTACTTGTTCATATTGGATGTCATATAGTTCTTCCTTCTTCCTCTTGGTAGAATTGATCAGAATCCACCTCCGTAGAGGCTTGTTGACGTCAATGGAAACTCTAGCTCTTAAATAGCCCCCAACATGATCAAATTGTACCAATGTTGCATTCTTATCGATCTGTTGTGCTATCAACCTGCCCCAAGCATCATCTCTCAGGTTATACGGCAGGTTTGGAACCCGAACCCACATATGGAGTCGGTCAAAAGTCACCTCATCCGGCCTCATATGATCTTCGAAGTCGGAAAGTATAACCGCATGTTTGTTCACTTGCCATGGCGAGCCCATCCAAATTCTATCTCGATCTCTTTGGGTCTCGAACTCTGCCACAAAAGTGTTCTCTCCCATGGATCTGAATTGCAGTCCCCTTGGGTTCCCCCACGCAGGCCGAAGCGCGCTGGTGATGGTTTGGATGTGAAGGAGGTGTCTATGGAGAACCTTGCCTGCCAGCAGCCACTTCTTCGGCTTCCCCTCGTCTGTATCGTCGATCACCAGAGGCGTAGCCTCTTCGTCTGTGATGCCTAGCTTCCCGAGCGCTTCCTCCAATTTTGCCCTGGCCGACCGGGGGGAATTAGGAGGCATCCCGCTGCTTGCGGTTTGGGACGCCGTTGCCATTCCTCGTCGGAGATCAGGTGCGCCCCGCTGATCAGATCAAGCGGCCGCCGTCAAGTCCACCGCGGAACCCTAGTCGCACGAGAGGTTTTAGGTTACGCGAGGAAAAACCTTATTCAAAGGGATATTCCGGGGGAAACTGCTGGAACAGTGGAGTCCGCAGCCCTCCTGGACTCTATCTGTTCCACGGCTCGGTAAATATCCCAACGTCTGTGCGCGTCCTGCGTCGCGACCATACGTTGCGGACCCACCAACAGACCACTATTTCCTACCGTATTTTGCCGTACGCCTCTTTTGTGCGTGCTCGTGTCAGATGCATCAGCGCAATTTCTCCCGATCTTGAGAGTGGAACGTGCGAAGAAGATTTCGGGAGCATTTGCGCTCGGGCGCCGAATCACCGCTTCCGGAAAAGCAACCCAAAAAACAGAAAAACCGGTCAAAGAAACAAAAGCCGGTTCAAGGATCCTTGTAGAAGGTTCCCAAAACCGGCAGGCTAGTTGGGTTGTCGTCTACGGAACTGGGCCGGCCCATAGCGTCGCTGCACGGTCGCTCGCCTGTGCGAAGCGCCGGCAGTTTGACGCAAAGCGCGTCAAATAGGAAATTCCAGATGGAAGGAGCCGTCGCACAAGGTGAGACATAGTCATCACGTCGGCCGAACCCTATTTGGGCTAAGTAGAGGCCGGAAGTACAGCGCTCCGGCCCAATATCAGTCCTTGAGGTATTTGGGTTAAATTTCTTTAATTTGTTTTTCAACGGTTTTTTGTTCCGTTATTGCACTTGTTCCTTTAGATTTTGTTTATTTCTGTTTTTTATTTTCTATTATGTCTATATTTCTTTTGGGTCAATGTAAGCTTTTAATTTCTGACTATTTTAAAATTTGCAAACTTTTTTCAAACTCATGAACATTTTTCAAATCGGCAAAATTAAAATTAAAATCCATGAACTTGTTTAAAATTTAAAGCATTTATCCAATTCGTAAACTTTTTCAATTCCATGTTCTTTTTTAAATCCATGGACTTTTTCAAGTTTTTGAAAAAAATATCATTCATGATTGTTCTTCAAATCCATGAAATTTTATCAAATTCATTAACATTTTTAAGTCTGTGCATTGTTTTCAAATCCACAAAGATTTTTCATATCCCTGAACTTTTTCCAAATCTGTGACTTTTTTCCAGTTCTTGAATGGTTTATGTTTTGTGAAAAATTGAAATACATTAATGGTTTCAAACTTGCAAACTTTTTACGTATTTGCCAAAAAGTCGGCACTGAGTTATTCATAAATAGTCAATGGTCAACTATTGACCGGTCAAGAAGGTCGACATGGAGTCAGTCAACGGGCAGTGGTCCACTGGTTAACGAATTGACCAAACATAGCTGGGCTGGCCCATAGCCTGCAAGTTTGAGAGCCAACTGTGGGATCCAGCGCCAAAGGAGCTGTATGGGAGCACCCATTCAATGGTACACCCGAGATTCTGTATATTACGGTCCCATATTACCTCCTCGCGTTGTTGTCGCGGGCCCCAATTTTGGTATCGACATGCAAAAAAGCTTAAAGTGTGGTATCGGTTTGTTATCCTAGCCCTAATTATGGTACCAACTCTGTAAACTCCAAGAGTACGACATATTTCCCGATGGAGTTTCCATAACATCTTTTTCGCATGTTAGAATCATGAGAACCTGATAGGCGGGCCCCGCTGGTTTGTTTCGGTTCAAAATGGGTTTATTTTGTCTTTTCCCTTTTCTGTTTATTTGTATTTTCTGTTTTTTAATGGTTTCCTTCACGAACTGGTCGCTCTTTTATGGACCCTTTTGGGTGCAGTCCTCAGTGGATATATTTCTTTGTGGATTTGGCAACCAGGTTCTAATGTGATTCAAGAAGGTTTGATATCTCTTTTAGTGTGGAGTAGGATATCATCAATTATTCAAATCATAAGAAACATCGTCATCGAGCCTCTCCATGTTTCCGTACGCCTGACCATTACTCTTTACATATTTTTTTTTTTGCGAGAAAATTTCCAATCTATTCATCTTCAATCATGGCAGTACAACGAATACCAGAAATAATAGAAATCACATCCAGATCCGTAGACCACCTAGCGACAACTACCAGCAATGAAGCGAGCCGAAGGCGCGCCGCCGTCATCGCCCCTCCATCACCGGAGTCGGGCACAACTTGTTGTAGTAGACAGTCGGGAAGTCGTCGTGCTAAGGACCCGTAGGACCAGCGCACCAGAACAGCAACCGCCGCAGATGAAGAATAACGTAGATCAGAAAAATCCAATCCGAAGACACACGAACGTAGACGAACAACGATGAGATCCGAGCAAATCCACCAAAGATAGATCCGCCGGAGACACACCTCCACCGCCACCAACGATGCTAGACGCGCCGGAGCGGGGCTAGGCGGGAGACCTTTATTCCATCTTCAGGGAGCCGCCGCCGTCTCGTCTTCCTGAGCAGGACACAAACCCCTAGCAAAACTGAAAGAAACGATTAAAAACGGAGCCCTCCCGCCGACCCTTACCGAGATCCACTGTGCCCCCATGGCCCTAAGGCCATCGGAGAGGAGGCGGACCTGCGGCGGCGACGGCGGGAGGCAAAAACCCTAGCTTTTGTGGAGGAGAAGGAGGAGGCGGCGGCTACAAGACGTGCATGTTAACGTTTAGCCCATTACTCTTTACATATGGAAGTCTTAGTCTTCCTTTGCTATAGTCTTGTAGACTTGCGTATGTTGGTTGTTTGTAGGCTGTTAGTAGAAAAGCTTAAAACTGCATGAACATTAAAATTAGGAGAATAGTCATTCTTGTAGTATATCCAACCATATGCACACTAACAATCCTAAGGCTACACGATGCGTTCAGGAAGAGATGGAGTTCACCGAGAGACGGCGGTCATCACAAAGCCGTGTGGGGCAGGTGGTCACGACTGTGGACCAGTGAGCACTGGTTGGGTTGCATAATCTAAGACATGTGTGTGTTCATGTGTCTTTAATGTGCATATGTGCGTTGCTGGGTCGCCGATGGGAATGATGGCTTGCCTGCCCAGTGGTCTAAGACCATGGTGGATGGCATTTCCTCGTTGGTTTAGTTGTGATTGCAGTTTCCATGCCGGTGTCACCGCGCTCGACGACGCACACCACGAGTTTGATAGAATGCATTGCTAGTTCAGTCTCTCTTGCTTTGGTGTACCAATGGATGATTATAGGAGCTCTATTTCTAAATTTCTGTCTCGTGCTCTGCCTTGGTCTTGGCACATCGGCACACAAACCTTTTAATCCCGAGCAGTGCAACTAAGAAGGTTTGGATGTTTGAGATTTTTTTTTTGCAATTGCTTTATTATGGGCCTTCGAGGTATATGAAAAGAGGCTTCAATTTTTTTGTGGTAGTGCACTTTTCAGAATTTTTGTGTCCCTAACGGCTTCACTATAAGATATAGCTTTTTTTTTTGCCATATTTGAGGATCACATATTTTTTCTTTTTTCCCTTGTTTTCTCTTTATTATATTATATTTATGATTTCCTTCATGTTGATTTTCAAATACATTAACCTTTAAAAAAATTCTATGAATATGTTTTCAAAACGGTGGACACTTACATGAACATTTAAAAAATAAATGAATAATTTCTTAATGATACGAACACTTTTCATAAAATGAAAATCTTTTAACTACCATGTACATTTTTTCCAATATGTCACATGGGAGAGCGGGCGGAGAAAGAGGGGAGGGAGCAAACGGGAGGTGTGGTTGCGTGACTGCCCCCTTTTTGCTTACCTCCTAAGGTTCCAGCTGGATAGCGAACCAACCCGTGGTTGGATGGTTAGAGGGACTGTGGTATCCCCAACCAACCATGGTTCAAATCCTGGTGTTCGCATTTACTCCTGGATTTATTTCAGGATTTCCGGCGATGCGCATTCAGTGGGAGGAGACGTTCCCGTCGACGACGAGGCGCCTACGGTGACTTCGTAAATCTTAAGATCATATGCCGACCCAGTCTTTCGGAGGTGCTCATATGGGTAGGGTGTACGTGTGTGCATTCAAGGGATGAGTGTATCCGTGTGTATATAAGCGTTTGTGTCTGTACTGATGTTAAAAAAAAAGGTTCTAGCTGGATCTTTTTTCTTCTTCCAACACATGGCCCATTGAAATCGAGCAGGAAGAGGCTTTCCTTCCCAACCGATGCGCTCAGCCGTGGGACGTCTCAGCACTCACACTCCATCTCTCTCTTGGAGAGTGTAATGGGCCTTCGAGATATATGAAAATACGCCAGCATTTTTTTGGTGATAGTGCAGTTTTCCGAATTTTTGTTTTCCTGACGGCTTCTCTACGAGATCTGGCTTTTTCCGGCCATACTTGAGGATCATTTTTTTTTCTGGTTTTGTTTTCCTTTTTTTTCTCTTTTATTACTTCTATTTATGATTTCTTTATGATGATTTTCAAATACACGGGCCATTATAAAATTCTCTGAATATGATTTCACAATGGTGCACACTTACATGAGCATTTTTAAAAAATATATGAAGAATTTCTTAATTATATGAACACTTTTCTTAAAATGAAAATCTTTTAACTTCCATGTATATTTTTTCCAATAGGTAAACGAAAAACAAAATATATTAATATTTTAAAAGTACATAAATAATTTTATTTTGAATACGCGGGTTCTGTTCTAGCAAAAGGATATCTTTTTTACTTCTACTATTTTATCAGATTGGTTCACAAAATTCCCCAAAGAATGTGTCAGTCGGACTACTGTAGTTCAATTCTTTTTTGAGGGAAACCGTGGTTCAAAATGTTTGGACCACATCATGCAGCTCTTAGAATAAATGCATCAACTCTGGCCGGGAGTCTCTCTCTCTCTCTCTCAACCTCACTCCTCTCTTGCCCTCGAGCACTGCTTCGCGTAGGCATGGAGAACCACCGCAACGACGGCTTCGCTTCCGGCGCTGCTTCCCTCGAGGGGATTAGGGTGCTCGCCGTCGGTGAAGACCCCATCCACGTCGAAACCATGGCCCAAACACAAACATACCAAGGTACGTATTCGATCCCCTCTGCTTGTACATGTTCCTGCAGTACCTTGAAAGCGATCGATGTACATCCAGATGTATCCATTCCTTAGATTGTTTGCACGCACCAACTGCAACTGGTAGGTCTGCCCTTACCAAATAAATCTAGACTTTGATCGATGCAAGATGCTAGAGAATTTTCCTCTTTGTTATAAGAAAGGGATCGATGTACATGTGTTGTTAATCCTTAGCTTGTTTGCGCGTACCAACTGTGACCGGTAGATCTCATAAATCTATACTTTGATGGATGCAAGATGGTAGAGAATTTCCGTCTTTGTTAACTGACGAGTGTTGTGAACTTGATTGCGAAGAGTGGCTTGCCCCATCACGTGCACGCGCTGGCGCCCGGAGCCCCGGACTCCGGCTGAAGAACAGGAAACTTGACGAGAACGCTCAAAGGAGCAGTTACTACTCTTTTCTTGAAGAGAAAAAGTATCAGTTACAACTTCTTAATGTGATCAGATTACAACATCACGCGCTGGCTTGGTTGTGCACGTCTGGTACTGATGGATATGTATATGTATGTGCAGTGTTATCTCGCGACGAGAGTGTGGAGATGGTGATGAGGGGGTTCAATGGAGCCCCGAGCGACTTCCTGACCAAGCACCCGGGCAACGACGGGATGCACACCATCCTCCGTCCTGTCAGGGAGCTTCAACGCTGCCGTCAATGCCGCCCCTGCAAACGCCGATCCTCGCTGCAGCGGATCACTCCGACGTGGCCAACGGAAGTGGACCACTCCGACGTGGGGGGCTTCGGTAGCAGGACCGCCAAGAAGATCACTGCAGAGAAGCATGCATTACTTCACAAAGTAGCCAACAACCAGATCAATGGAACAGAAGGTGCGTGCAATTTATGGAAACAGATAGTCCAATATCTCCATGTTCGGCACTTTGTGCTTTCTGCGATCATACATAATCGTTTCTGCATGTTTTATTTCTTAGTACTCATTTACTAGTAGTAACCAATGTGTAAGCATGCATGCACATGTAAGTTTGTGATGTTAATGTAGGAGATAGCGAGTACTATATATATATATATATATGCATGTGAGGCCAAAATGGTCTCGTCTTCTAGTGGTACAGTTTAGTGTGTATGAAGTGCATGCTTACTTATCAGCCATACTGGTGGAAAAAAGGCCTTTGGTCGCGGTTCGCAACTGCCATTAGTCGCGGTTGGGCAACCGCGACCAAATAAGCGCGACTAAAGCCCCCCACCTTTAGTCGCGGCTGCTTAAGAACCGCGACTAACGGCCCGGCCACGTGGGCGCCAAAGTGACCGTCAGGCGGAGGACCTTTGGTCGCGGTTCTTTCGCCAACCGCGACTAAAGGCCGCCACAGGTTTAGGGTTTTAGCCCCCCTAAACCTGTTTTCTGTTTAATTTGTATTGTTTTATTTCTTTTGTGCTTTATTTTAATTTTGAAGGAGTTTCATATATTCTACGGTACTACATACATGCATATGAATGTACAATTTCAAATAAATTTGAAATTAGAACAAAAAAAATTCAAGAGGAATATACAATATATATTCAATATCATCGGATGACCATATACAATTTTGAACAAGTTTCCATACATGATTTAATGCATATAAAGTTCTACGTCCTCGTAATGGTGTTCTCCTTTAGGATGGAGGACTTCCCTGCTGAACCATCCAGCTAGTTCCTCTTGAAGTGGTCGGAAGCGAGCTTCGGACTAAGCATCATCCGGAGGTTATTCCTCGAGCATTGGTATCACTCGGAACCCGCTCAGAGGTGTATCTCGGATCATCTCCTGAACATAGTATCCACATAGATTGGTCTCCGGTGGCTGAATATCCCCAGCATTCTTAGCCTTTGACCTTTTGAATTCTAGCTCTTTTTTGAATTCACCGACCTTTGTATCTACGAACCGTCTCCAAACCCTACGAGGCAAAGAAAATTAAATGAACAAGAGAGTTATTAGTTACTTGATATTAGGAAATGAACGAAATAGGCCGATCGATATAGAGCGCAAATGAATGAAAATAATTACTTCTGCAGCATTCTTCTCATGCCGCCCCAAAGCTTTGGATCCATATTCAGAGAGTCGTGGACGAGACATTCGAGGTGTTAACTTTAATTACTAGCAGAATCCAGTGGAACCTGCGGACACGATACATGCACAGACGTCATGCATAACTCATCGATTAGCCGCCACATACCATGCATGGAGTAAACAAAGAGAATGTGCTCAAGACAGAAACACTCACCCAAAATGGTAAGGAAATAGAATATCACTTTTGAGTTCCTGCTTTGTAAGAAACTGCCATAGGTCTGCCTCCACGTCGGCGGGGTGGCGCTCCAACACATGTCCATTAACGATGTGTGGGTCAATGAACCCAACATCATGGATGTTCCTTACTCTGCATTCCTTAATCTTCATTCTGCATGTATAATAGCGGACACAACAATATAGTTAGGACATATATATAGTGCAGGCAATATGAGCGAGATGGGGTAGAAATTAATAAATCACTTACGTAGCGTAGCAACCGATGATAGATTTGTCGAGCTCGCAGATTGAAAAGCTGGAACAATTCACTCAGTTCAATTTGTACATAGTAATGTTTGAAGTGATGCTCATGTCTAACTTCCGCATAAATATATTCTTTGGCGTTTTATTTTTATGTAACCCTTGTACCATTTCAGCAGACCTTTCATTTGTGGAGGTAGATCCTTTTCTGCGCAGGCTCGACGAGAGGCCCATTCTTGACATATGTAATTACTACCTCCTTCATCTGGCGCCTCATCAAGGCCTAACAGTTCACGAAGAGTAATACCTAAGTTGGCGCTTGTTCTCCGCACTCGTTACAGTCAATCCCTGCTGCCGCAGCTTGTATGATCTCGGGGCATCCGGACGAAGGCTTCCACTATAAGCGGGCAATCGATTGTTTACTTTGTTCCCGAGCTGGGCAACTTGTTTCCGCTTTTTTACTTCGGCCTTCTCCGCTCTTTGTTCTCCTTGAACATGAGTGCCTGCCTGAAGTTCACGTGCATAGTCGTTAGGCAGATTCTTCGTGGCTTGGGACGGTGTGCTCAAAATGACTTAGCCCACTTCTTTTGCTCATCGAAAATACTGGCTTGGGCTCGGGCTCTCTTTTCTTCTTGCAGTCCGCCTTCCATTTCTCCAAATCAGCAGCAGCGTCGCGTCGACTTCCTCGGCACTCGTTCCCAAGGCCTTGTGGGAGAGGCTTGATGATGGCTCCGGTACCTTTGTGGTCTTAGGTACATAAGGGTCGGGTTAATAATCAGGACTGCTTCGCTTCTTTGCGGAGGTGGATTGGGGGGCGGCGTCTGATCACCCGCCGGACGAGGACTGGGGGGCGGCGGCTGATCACCCGCCGGACGTTGTGGACGGGGCGGCGTCGGCTGACGTGACGGAGGTGTAGGTGAACCGCCACCACCACCACCACCACCACCACCGCCACCGCCACCACCACCACCGTAGGGGGGTGGACTTGTTGTCCTTGGCGCCTCGCCTGGAAACTTGATAAACTTCTTTTGCCATAGAATGAAATGGCGCTTGACATCTCCAAGTCTTTTCTCCCCTTGGTGTAGCAATGTCAATCTCAGGTCCTCAAACCCTTGGACTATGTCCTCCACCGTGACACGAGCATAGCCATCTTGAATGGGGTTGTTGTGGTGGAGTGCTCCAGGTAAACATGGTAAAGCACTGCCGATGGCTACCTTCATGGACATGTTCCCGATAGGATAATACAGATGACATTCTTTCATCTCCTTTATATCGTCCACGGGGTAGCGAGGAGGCTCCGGTGCAGTAATTTCGACCACCAGAGGCTCCGGTGCAGTAATTTCGACCACCAGAGGCTCCGGTGCAGTAATTTCGATCGTCGGTGCATCTGCACCAGCCGGTGGGGCCTCCGTGGAAGCCACGCTGCTTCTCCGCTGCTGGCTTCCGAGATCCGCTGGATGATCTTCATGCTGCACCCGAGCTGCATCTCTTTCGGCTACTAGTACACTCATGGTTTTCTTCATCACATCCATTTCCGATGCCAACCGCGCCACAACATCTGCTTCCCGATCCATCTTTCTCTTACGGCTTCTGTAACCGTACGGGTCATCGTTCTGGGGGAACCCTATTTTCCACGGAATGTGCCCCATGCCTCGTACACGTCCTCCGTGTTCAGGATTCGAGGGCTTTTGTCGGTAGCGTCGTTCTCTCTGTTGAACTTGATCTTCCCTGTTGAGCATCCTTCATTGCGTCAATAAGGGCTTGGGTGGGTTTAATTAATTTGCCCCAGTAAACACACTCCCCTGTCTCCGGGTTCAGCGTTCCCCCATGCCCGTACCACCAGCTTTTGGCCCTTGGGTCCCATCCCTCCGTACCTGGACGGATTCCTCGCGCCCTCATCTCGTTCTCCATCTTCTCCAACCTAGGCACCCAAATGCGATACCCTCCTGGCCCCATAACATGATTGTACTCCTTCTTAGCCGCATTTTCCTTATTTTTTTTCGATATTTGAATGAACTGCTCCGATTTCTTTTGCTTCACAAATTCTGGCCAATCATGTTTCAGTTTCTCATATTGTCCTTTGAAATCTGGAGTCTTGTTCTGCTTGACAAAGTCATGGGCTAGATTTTGCTTGAATTTCCGAATCGTCGGCCATCTTATGAAGAGCGAACTGTTTGACTAGCCTCCTCCTCTCCTTGTTTCCCTCAATCTTGTTACCCTCCTCATCGAATTTGTTGTATTCGGAGGTAGAGCGAAATGTTCCATAAGCTTCTTGAAGCAATCTTTTTGTTCTCTTATCGACAAAAGTGAAACCATCAATTCGTGCCTTCTTTGGCTCATTCCACTCTGGACGGTGATCGAGGCGTTGTCTCTAACAATGGCTCCGCATTGGCTGACAAACTTGGTGGCGTTCTTGCGGGGCTCCAGTGCCTGCGGTTGCTTGTCGACAACCTCGATGGTGCATGTTTCTCCTTGTTTCATCGTCTTGGTTGCGCCACGCTTTGACGACGTACTCGATTGTTTGACGATCCGGCCGAGGGCTAAAATAAGAAAGAGAGTCGCGCGTTAGTACACATATTTATTCAAATCAGTTAGTTTGTATCACCAGAGGCTCAATGTATATATATACCTCGGCGCGGAGGTGGTTGCTACTTCCATTTGAAGATAAATGCGTTTATCGACGTTTGTTAACATCATCTTCTTGACGGCGCCCTTCATCTTCACCGTCAAGGTTCAGATAAGAAGAGATATCATCTTCTTCTTCTCCGGTCGGCACATATAGAATATCGCCGTTTATGATGCCGAACATATGTGCTTCACCGTCCGGATCATAGTTGTCCATAATCGGGTCAGCTCTATCGTCCGCCATTATGTCAGTCCTGAAAACATGTAGTAAAAACAAATTAATTAAGTGAAGAAGGGGGGCGGTGGCGGTGGCGGTGGCGAAAGGCGGTGGCAAAAGGAGGCGAGGAAGGGGTGGGAGAGGGTGTCGCGTAGAGAGCGAGACGAGGCGGCAGGCGACGGCGGCGTCACGGAGAGGGAGGCGAGGACAACACACATGTATAACCCTCGCCGCCCCCTCTCGATCCCAAAAAAAACACCGCGCGCATCGCCGCCCCCTCCATTTTATTTTTTTGTTTTTCTTTGGCGGTTTTCTGTTGTTTTTGTTTTTCACTTTATATGTATTTTTGATTTTATTTCTCTTTCAAATTTCGTCAAATTTTCTTATAAAATTCTAAATTTTTGAACTTCCCTTAAATTGACAAACTATTTCAAGCTGTGAACTTTTTCCGATTCAGACACTTCTTTTTCCAAAACACGTGAACTTTTTTCAAAATCCTGAACTTTTTAAAAAATCGATGTACATTTGAAAGAAAATCAAATTTATGTCAAACTTGATGAACTTTTATTTCCAAAATTTATGATCTTTTTCATGGCTGATCAACTTTTCAAATTTGTGAACATTTTTAAATTGAAGAACTTTTTTGTAATTCCTGAACTATTTTTAAAATTGAAGAATTGTTCATTCTGTGAACTTTTAAAAATTGATGAACCGAGGCGGTCGGCGGCGTGAGGGGCGGCGAGGGAGGCCCCTCACGTCTTTGGGCGGCGAGGAGGCCGGTCGGCGGCGTTGAGGGCGGGCGAGCGAGGCGGCAGTACCGAGGCCGACCGGCGGCGCTGCTGGTGGGCGAGGGCGACGGCGGGCGGCGCCGAGGGCGAGGGCGACGGCGGCGGCGCCGAGGGCGAGGGCGACGGCGGGCGGCGTCGAGGGCGCGGCAGAGACGAGGCGAGAATCGGAATCCAGAGCCTTGTATTTATAGCCCCCCCCTTTAGTCGCGGTTGGCGACGCGACCCGCGACTAAAGGTACCCTTTAGTCGCGGGTCGCCTGCCCATCCGCGACTAAAGGGTTTTTATGGTTTTTTTGCGTTCGCCCCCCTTTAGTCGTCGCGGTTGGGGAGGCGACCCGCGACTAAAGGTAACCTTTAGTCGCGGTTGGTCTGGCCAACCGCGACTAAAGGCCGCCGCAGGTTTAGGGTTTTAGCCCCCCCAAACCTGTTTTCTGTTTAATTTCTATTGTTTTCTTTTTAATTTGTATTGTTTTCTGTTTAATTTGTATTGTTTTATTTCTTTTGTGCTTTATTTTAATTTTGAAGGAGTTTCACATATTCTACGGTACTACATACATGCATATGAATGTACAATTTCAAACAAATTTGAAATTAGAACCAAAAAGAATTCCCACAAGTTCTTCCCGGCCGCCTCTGTCTTCCCACAAGTTCTTCCCGGCCAGTCTTCCCGCCAGTTCTTTCCCGCCTATGTCTTCCCGCCATTTCTTCATGCCTCTATCTTCGCGCGTATCGATGCTCCTTTTATAGGCACGGCGCCGCTTCTGCTTTGTCTTGTTCCTCCGACAGGGCTGTTGGAAATATGCCCTAGAGGCAATAATAAATTAGTTATTATTATATTTCCTTGTTCATGATAATCGTTTATTATTCATGCTATAATTGTATTGACCGGAAACAGCAATACATGTGTGGATACATAGACAACACCATGTCCCTAGTAAGCCTCTAGTTGACTAGCTCGTTGATCAATAGATGGTTACGGTTTCCTGACCATGGACATTGGATGTCATTGATAACGGATCACATCATTAGGAGAATGATGTGATGGACAAGACCCAATCCTAAGCCTAGCACAAAGATCGTAGTTCGTATGCTAAAGCTTTTCTAATGTCAAGTATCTTTTCCTTAGACCATGAGATTGTGCAACTCCCGGATACCGTAGGAATGCTTTGGGTGTACCAAACGTCACAACGTAATTGGGTGGCTATAAAGGTGCATTACAGGTATCTCTGAAAGTGTCATTGGGTTGTACGAATCAAGACTGGGATTTGTCACTCCGTGTAAACGGAGAGGTATCTCTGGGCCCACTCGGTAGGACGTCATCATAATGTGCACAATGTGACCAAGGGGTTGATCACGGGATGATGTGTTACGGAACGAGTAAAGAGACTTGCGGTAACGAGATTGAACAAGGTATCGGTATACCGACGATCGAATCTCGGGCAAGTACAATACCGCTAGACAAAGGGAATTGTATACGGGATCGATAGAGTCCTTGACATCGTGGTTCATCCGATGAGATCATCGTGGAACATGTAGGAGCCAACATGGGTATCCAGATCCGCTGTTGGTTATTGACGGAGAACGTCTCGGTCATGTATCGCATGATTCCCGAACCCGTAGGGTCTACACATAAGGTTCGATGGCGCTAGGGTTATAAAGGAAGTTTGTATGTGGTTACCGAATGTTGTTCGAGTCCGGATGAGATCCCGGACGTCACGAGGAGTTCGGAATGGTCCGGAGGTAAAGATTTATATATGGAAAGTTGTTGTTCGGGTTCGGAAAAAGTTCGGGTTTTTCGGTATTGTACCGGAAGCTTCGGAAGGTTCGGAGGGTCCGGAGGTCCGGAAAGTGTTCCACCATGTCCAATACAGTAGCACGGGCTGTGGGGCGCCCTAGCCTTAATGGGCTAGGGGCACCAGCCCCCCAAGGCCCATGCGCATGGGAAGGGTAAAACCCTAAGGGGGGAGGCCTCCACTTGACTTGGGAGGCACTCCTCCCCCCTTGGCCGCCCCCCCTAGATGGGATCTAGGGCTGGCCGCACCCCTTGGGGTGGGGAAACCCTAAAGGGGGCGCAGCCCCCCCTTTCCCCTATATATAGTTGAGGTTTGGGGCTGCCAGACACATGAGAACTTCTCCTCTCGTTGGCGCAGCCCTGCATCTCTTCTTCCTCCTCTCCCTAGGTGCTTGGCGAAGCCCTGTGGGATTGCCACGCTCCTCCATCACCACCATGCCGTTGTGCTGCTGCTGGATGGAGTCTTCCTCAACCTCTCCCTCTCTCCTTGCTGGATCAAGGCGTGGGAGACGTCACCGGGCTGTACGTGTGTTGAACGCGGAGGTGCCGTCCGTTCGGCACTTGATCATCGGTGATTTGAATCACGCACGATCGACTCCTTCAACCCCGTTCACTTGAACGCTTCCGCTTAGCGATCTACAAGGGTATGTAGATGCACTCTCCTTTCCCTCGTTGCTAGTTTCTCCATAGATAGATCTTGGTGACACGTAGGAAAATTTTGAATTTCTGCTACGTTCCCCAACAGTGGCATCATGAGCTAGGTCTATTGCGTAGATTCTTTGCACGAGTAGAACACAAAGTAGTTGTGGGCGTTGATGATGTTCAATATGCTTACCGTTACTAGTCCAATCTTGTTTGACGGTATTGTGGGATGAAGCGGCCGGACCGACCTTACGTACTCTTACGTGAGACAGGTTCCACCGACTGACATGCACTTGGTGCATAAGGTGGCTAGCGGGTGCCAGTCTCTCCCACTTTAGTCGGAACGGATTCGATGAAAAGGGTCCTTATGAAGGGTAAATAGCAATTGGCATATCACGTTGTGGTTTTGCGAGGTAAGAAACGTTCTTGCTAGAAACCCATAGCAGCCACGTAAAACATGCAAACAAAAATTAGAGGGCGTCTAACTTGTTTTTGCAGGGTATGCTATGTGATGTGATATGGCCAAGAAGAATGTGATGAATGATATGTGATGTATGAGATTGATCATGTTCTTGTAATAGGATTCACGACTTGCATGTCGATGAGTATGACAACGGCAGGAGCCATAGGAGTTGTCTTTATTTATTGTATGACCTGCGTGTCATTGAACAACGCCATGTAATTACTTTACGTTATTGCTAACCGGTAGCCATAGTAGTAGAAGTAATAGTTGGCGAGACAACTTCATGAGGACACGATGATGGAGATCATGATGATGGAGATCATGGTGTCATGCGGTGACGATGATGATCATGGAGCCCGAAGATGGAGATCAAAGGAGCAAAATGATATTGGCCATATCATGTCACTATATAATTGCATGTGATGTTTATTATGTTTATGCATCTTGTTTACTTAGAACGACGGTAGTAAATAAGATGATCCCTTACAAATTTCAAGAAGTGTTCTCCCCTGACTGTGCACCGTTGCTACAGTTCGTCGCTTCTAAGCACCACGTGATGATCGGGTGTGATGGATTCTTACGTTCACATACAACGGGTGTAAGACAGATTTACACAGCAAAAACACTTGGGGTTAACTTGACGAGCCTAGCATGTGCAGACATGGCCTCGGAACACGGAGACCGAAAGGTCGAACATGAGTCGTATAGTAGATACGATCAACATGAAGATGTTCACCGATGATGACTAGTCCGTCTCACGTGATGATCGGACACGGCCTAGTTGACTCGGATCATGTAATCACTTAGATGACTAGAGGGATGTCTATCTGAGTGGGAGTTCATAAGATGAACTTAATTATCTTGAACATAGTCAAAAGACCTTTTGCAAATTATGTAAAAGCTCGCGCTTTAGTTCCACTGTTTAGATATGTTCCTAGAGAAAATATAGTTGAAAGTTGAAAGTAGCGATTATGCGGACAGTAGAAAGCTTATGTCCTTAATGCACCGCTCGGTGTGCTGAACCCCAAACGTCGTTTGTGGATGTTGCGAACATCGGACATACACGTTTTGATAACTACGTGATAGTTCAGTTAAGCGGTTTAGAGTTGAGGCACGAAAGAGCGTTTTGAAATGTCGCGGAACATATGAGATGTTTTGAGGGCTGAAATTAGGATTTCAGGCTCGTGCCCACGTCAAGAGGTATGAGACCTCCGACAATTTTCTTAGCCTGCAAACTAAGGGAGAAAAGCTCAATCGTTGAGCTTGTGCTCAGATTTTCTGAGTGCAACAATCACTTGAATCGAGTGGGAGTTGATCTTCCAGATGAGATAGTGATGTTTCTCCAAAGTCATTGCCACCAAGCTACTAGAGCTTCGTGATGAACTATAACAAATCAGGGATAGATATGATGATCCTTGAGATATTCGTGATGTTTGACACCGCGAAAGTAGGAATCAAGAAGGAGCATCAATTGTTGATGGTTGGTGAAACCACTAGTTTCAAGTAGGGCAAGGGCAAGAAGGGACACTTCATGAAACGGCAAATCAGTTGCTTCTCCAGTGAAGAAATCCAAGGTTGAACCCAAACCCGAGACTAAGTGCTTCTGCAATAAGGGGAACAGCCACTGGAGCAGAATTACCCTAGATACTTGGTAGATAAGAAAGCTGGAAAGGTCGATAGAAGTATATTGGATATACATTATGTTAATGTGTACTTTACTAGTACTCCTAGTAGCACCAGGGTATTAGATACCGGTTCGGTTGCTAAGTGTTAGTAACTCGAAATAAAAGCTACAGAATAAACGGAGACTAGCTAAAGGTGAGCTGACGATATGTGTTGGAATTGTTTCCAAGGTTGATATGATCAAACATCGCACGCTCCCTCTACCATCAAGATTAGTATTAAACCAGAATAATTATCATTTGGTGTTTACGTTGAGCATAGACATGATTGGATTATGTCTATCGCAATCTGTTATTCATCTAAGGAGAATAATGGTTACTCTATTTATTTGAATAATACCTTCGATGGTCTTGCACCTAAATAAATGGTTTATTGAATCTCGATCGTAGTGATACACATTTTCATGCCAAAAGTATAAGATAGTAATGATAGTACCACTTACTTGTGGCACTGCCATGTAAGTCATATTGGTGTAAAATGCATGAAGAAGCTCCATGTTGATGGATCTTTGGACTCACTCGTTTTTTGAAAAGTTTGAGACATGCAAACCATGTCTATTGGTGTATACGCATGATGAAACTCCATGCAGATGGATCGCTTGGACTCACTTGATTTTGAATCACTTGAGATATGCAAAACATACCACATGGGCAAGATGACTGAAAAGCCTCGGTTTCAGTAAGATGGAACAAGATAGCAACTTGTTGGAAGTAACACATTTTGATGTGTGCAGTCCAATGAGTGCTGAGGCATGCAGTGAATATCGTTATGTTATGACTTCACAGATGATTCGAGTAGATGTTGAGTATATTTACTTGATGAAGCACAAGTCTGAATTATTGAATGGTTCAAGTAATTTCAGAGTGAAGTTGAAGATCATCGTGACAAGAGGATAGAATGTCTATGATATGATCATAGAGATGAATATCTGAGTTACGAGTTTTGGCACACAATTAAGACATTGTGCAAATTGTTTCACAATTAATAACGCCTGGAACACCGTAGTGTGATGGTGTGTCCGAACATCATAGTTGCACTCTATTGGATATGGTGCGTACCATGATGTCTCTTATCGAATTACCACTATCGTTCATGGGTTAGGCATTAGAGACAACCGCACTCACTTTAATAGGGCACCACGTAATTCCGTTGAGACGACACCGTTTGGAGAAACCTAAGTTGTCGTTTCTTAAAAGTTTGGGGCTGCGACGCTTATGTGGAAAGTTTCAGGTTGATAAGCTCGAACCCAAAGCGGATCAAATGCATCTTCATAGGATACCCAAAACGGTTGGGTATACCTCCTAATTCAGATCCGGAAGCAATAGGGATTGTTTCTTGAATCGGGTCCTTTCTCGAGGAAAAGTTCGTCTCGAAAAGTTGAGTGGGAGGATGGTGGAGACTTGATGAGGTTATTGAACCATCACTACAACTAGTGTGTAGCAGGGCACAGGAAGTTGTTCCCGTGGCACCTACACCAATTGAAGTAGAAGCTTATGATAGTGATCATGAAGTTTCGGATCAAGTCACTACCGTACCTCGTAGGGTGACAAGGATGCGTACTACTTCTGAGTGGTACAACAATCCTGTCTTGAAGGTCATGTTGCTAGACAACAATGAACCTACGAGCTATGGAGAAGCGATGGTGGGCCCAAATTCCGACAAATGGTTAGAAACCATGAAATCCGAGGTAGGATCCATGTATCATAACAAAGCATGGACTTTGGTGGACTTGCCCGATGATCGGCAAGCCATTGAAATAAATGGGTCTTTAAGAAGAAGACGGACATGGACGGTAATGTCACCTTCTATGAAGCTCGACTTGTGGCAAAGAGTTTTTCACAAGTTCAAGGAGTTGACTACGATGAGATTTTCTCATCCGTAGCGATGCTTAAGTCCGTCGGAATCATGTTAGCATAAGCTGCATTTATGAAATCTGGCAGATGGATGTCAAAATGAGTTTCCTTACCAGTTTTCGTAAGGAAAGGTTGTATGTGATACAATCAGAAAAGTTTTGTCGATCCTAAGGATGCTAAAAGGTATGCTGGCTCCAGCGATCCTTTCTAAGGACTGGAGTAAGCATCTCGGAGTTGGAATGTGTGCTTTGATGAGATGATCAAAGATTTTGGGTGTATACAAAGTTTATGAGAAACTTGTATTTCCAAAGAAGTGAGTGGGAGCACTATAGAATTTCTGATGAGTATATGTTGTTGACATATTGATGATCAGAAATGATGTAGAATTTTCTGTAAAGCATATAGGGTTAAAGTGTTTTCAAGTGAAAACCTGGATTAAGCTACTTGAACATTGAGCATCAAGATCTATGAGGATAGATCAAAAACGCTCAATGGTACTTTCAAATGAGCACATACCTTGACATGATCTTGAAGGTGTTCAAGATGGATCAGTCAAAGAAGGAGTTCTTGCACGAGATGTAAGGTATGAAGTTAAGAGTTAAAGCTCGACCACGGCAGAAAAGAGAGAAAGGACGAAGGTCGCCCCTATGCTTCAGACGTAGGCTCTATAGTATGCTATCTTTGTACTGCACCTGATGTGTGCCTTGCTACATATCGGCAAGAGAGTACAAAGGTGATCAAGGTGGATCACCGGATAGCGGTCAAAATTATCCTTAGAGGAATAAGGACATGTTTCTCGATTATGGAGGTGATAAAGAGTTGGCGTAAAGGGTTACGTCGATGCAAGCTTTAACACCTATCCGAGTGACTCGAGAAGCAAACCGGATCGTATAGTGGAGCAACCATTTGGAATAGCTCCAAGTGGAGCGTGAAAGCAACATTTACAATATGACATAGAGAATTGCGAAGTACACACGGATCTGAAAGGTTCAGACCGTTGACTAAAACCTCTCTCACAAGCAAAACATGATCAAACCCCGAACTCATTGAGACTTAATCACATGGTGATGTGAACTAGTTTAAGACACTAGTAAACTCTTTGGATGTTGGTCACATGGCGATGTGACTTATCAGTGTTAATCACATGGCGATGTGAACTAGATTATTGACTCTAGTGCAAGTGGGAGACTGTTGGAAATATGCCCTAGAGGCAATAATAAATTAGTTATTATTATATTTCCTTGTTCATGATAATCGTTTATTATTCATGCTATAATTGTATTGACGGAAACAGCAATACATGTGTGGATACATAGACAACACCATGTCCCTAGTAAGCCTCTAGTTGACTAGCTCGTTGATCAATAGATGGTTACGGTTTCCTGACCATGGACATTGGATGTCATTGATAACGGGATCACATCATTAGGAGAATGATGTGATGGACAAGACCCAATCCTAAGCCTAGCACAAAGATCGTGTAGTTCGTATGCTAAAGCTTTTCTAATGTCAAGTATCTTTTCCTTAGACCATGAGATTGTGCAACTCCCGGATACCGTAGGAATGCTTTGGGTGTACCAAACGTCACAACGTAATTGGGTGGCTATAAAGGTGCATTACAGGTATCTCTGAAAGTGTCTGTTGGGTTGGCACGAATCAAGACTGGGATTTGTCACTCCGTGTAAACGGAGAGGTATCTCTGGGCCCACTCGGTAGGACGTCATCATAATGTGCACAATGTGACCAAGGGGTTGATCACGGGATGATGTGTTACGGAACGAGTAAAGAGACTTGCCGGTAATGAGATTGAACAAGGTATCGGTATACCGACGATCGAATCTCGGGAAAGTACAATACCGCTAGACAAAGGGAATTGTATACGGGATCGATTGAGTCCTTGACATCGTGGTTCATCCGATGAGATCATCGTGGAACATGTGGGAGCCAACATGGGTATCCAGATCCGCTGTTGGTTATTGACGGAGAACGTCTCGGTCATGTTCGCATGATTCCCGAACCCGTAGGGTCTACACACTTAAGGTTCGATGACGCTAGGGTTATAAAGGAAGTTTGTATGTGGTTACGAATGTTGTTCGAGTCCCGGATGAGATCCCGGACGTCACGAGGAGTTCGGAATGGTCCGGAGGTAAAGATTTATATATGGAAAGTTGTTGTTGGGTTAGGAAAAAGTTCGGGTTTTTCGGTATTGTACAGGAAGCTTCGAGAAGGTTCGGAGGATTCGGAGGGTCCGGAGGTCCGGAAAGTGTTCCACCATGTCCAATACAGTAGCACGGGCTGTGGGGGCGCCCTAGCCTTAATGGGCTAGGGGCACCAGCCCCCAAGGCCCATGCGCATGGGAAGGTAAAACCCTAAGGGGAGGCCTCCACTTGACTTGGGAGGCTCCTCCCCTTGGCCGCCCCCTAGATGGGATCTAGGGCTGGCCGCACCCTTGGGGTGGGGAAACCCTAAAGGGGCGCAGCCCCTTTCCCCTATATATAGTTGAGGTTTGGGGCTGCGGACACATGAGAACTTCTCCTCTCGTTGGCGCAGCCTGCATCTCTTCTTCCTCCTCTCCCTAGGTGCTTGGCGAAGCCTGTGGGATTGCCACGCTCCTCCATCACCACCATGCCGTTGTGCTGCTGCTGGATGGAGTCTTCCTCAACCTCTCCTCTCTCCTTGCTGGATCAAGGCGTGGGAGGCGTCACCGGGCTGTACGTGTGTTGAGCAGCGGAGGTGCCGTCCGTTCGCACTTGATCATCGGTGATTTGAATCACGGCAGTACGACTCCTTCAACCCCGTTCACTTGAACGCTTCCGCTTAGCGATCTACAAGGGTATGTAGATGCACTCTCCTTTCCCCTCGTTGCTAGTTTCTCCATAGATAGATCTTGGTGACACGTAGGAAAATTTTGAATTTCTGCTACGTTCCCCAACAAGGGCGTCGTGCGCTACCCACGCGTCCTGTCTAACCTTTAGTCCCGGTTGCACCAACCAGCCGGGACTAAAGGTTAGATGACCAGCTCTGGATTCCTTTTCTTCCCGTCATTTCTTCCCTGTCTTCCCGCCTCTTTCTTCCCGCCACTTTCTTCCCGCCTCCTGTCTTCCCGCTCCCATTTTTCCTGCCATTTCTCACTACATATATGTAGCCCGGCTTGGCCAGCATTATCACATCTCTACAATCTCTCATCACTCTCTCATGGCTTCCACCGCACCCACTCTAACCTACCAGCAGGTGGAGGAGCTTTGCGCCTCGAACTACCCTTGTCCACCGGGCTACCGCGTCCCCACCGGCTGTCCCCATTATCACATATATTTCTTTAATACTCCCATGAACCTCTCGAAGGGGAACATATTGTGTAGAAATACAGGACCGAGAACGAAAATCTCTTCGACTAGGTGAACCAGGAGGTGCGTCATAATATTGAAGAAGGATGGCGGAACACCAACTCGAAATCGACAAGACATTGGATCACATCGTTCAGTAACCGTGGTAGAACTTTGGATTGATTACCTTCGAGAGATTGCATTGAGGAATGCACATAGCTTCACAATGGCTACTCGAACATTTTCCGCAGAGCCCCTCAAAGCAATCGGAAGCAATTGCGTCATAATCACGTGGCGGTCGTGAGACTTCAGGTTTTGGAACTTTTTCTTCGCCATGTTTATTATTCCCTTTATATTGGGCGAGAATCCAGACGGGACCTTCATACTGCTCAGGCATTCAAAAAGATGACCTTCTCTTCTTTGGTCGAGGCGTAGCTGGCATGACCTTGAAACCATTCCGGATGCGGTCATCGTGGTCTTTCAAACGTTGCTGGTCCTGCCGTGCTTCCTTTGTATCATTTGTCTTCCCATACACGCCCAGGAAGCTTAGGAGGTTCACGCAAATATTCTTAAGAACGTGCATCACGTTGATTGCAGAGCGGACATCTAGGACTTTCCAATATTCTAGCTCCCGAATATAGATTTCTTCTTCCACATGGCTGCGTGCCCGTCAGCTCCCTTCGAACTGATTGTCCGCCAGACCCTTTCCAAAGATGACTTTCAAATCCTTGACCATATCAAATACCTCAGCACCAAGTCGTTCCGCGAGCTTCGCCGGTGATCTGCCTTGCCGTTGTAATGCTTGCCTTTCTTTCTTCTTGGATGAATTTTGGAAGAAATCGACGATGCCCAAGGTACACGTTCTTCTTACAATTTGGCAAATGTACACTTTCAGTCTCATGTAAGCAGTGCGTGCATGCATTGTATCCCTTATTTGACAGTCCCGAAAGGTTACTAAGAGCAGGCCAATCGTTGATGGTTACGAAAAGCAACGTCAGAGGTCAAATTCCTCTTGTTTGTGCTCATCCCACACACGGACACCACCCACAGCTGTAAAAGTTCATCAACTAATGGCCTTAGGTACACATCGATGTCGTTGCGGGTTGCTTCGGACCTTGGATGAGCACTGGCATCATAATGAACTTCCGCTTCATGCACAACCAAGGAGGAAGGTTGTAGATGCATAGAGTCACGGGCAGGTGCTATGGCTGGAGCTCGCTCGCCAAAAGGATTCATGCCATCCGTATTTAGAGCAAATCTTATGTTCCTTGCGTCAGCTGCAAAATCTTTGAACCATCTGTCGATCTTTCTCCATTGCGTTCCATCTGCGGTGTGTCTCAACTCCCAGTCCGACTTACGGTCCTCTTTGTGCCATCACAACAACTTGGCATGCTCTTTGTTCCTGAACAGACGTTTCAACCGTGGTATTATAGGAGCATACCACATCACCTTGGCGGGAACCCTCTTCCTGGGTTTCTGGCCCTCAACATCGTCACCAGGGTCATCGCCTCTGATCTTATAACGCAATGCAGTGCATACCGGGCATTCATTCAAATTCTCGTATTCACCGCGGTAGAGGATGCAGTCGTTGATGCATGCATGTATCTTCAGAACCTCTAAACCTAGAGGGCAGACAACCTTCTTTGCTTCAGACGTCTTGGCGGGCAACTCGTTATCCTTGGAAACATATTCTTCAACATTTTCAGCAAGTTTTCAAATGCCGAGTCAGCTACACCTGCCTCTGCCTTCCATTTCAGCAAATCCGATTGTGCAGCCCAGCTTTTTCAGACCATCATCGCATCCGGGTACAGCGCCTTTCTGTGATCCTCTAACATGCGATCCAAATTCTCCCTCTCCTTTTCAGTTTCGCAGCGTCTCCGTGCATCAGCAATGGTCCGACCAAGATCATCAACGGGATCATCACGTGCCTCTTCTTCACCTTCCCCTTCACCTTCAGCATCCTCCATGAAAGTATCACGAAATGAGCAAGATAGCTTTCATCGATGAAATCATCCCCTTCTTCATCTTCTTCCATTATAACCCCTCTTTCTCCATGCTTGGTCCAACAATTATAGCTTGGCATGAAACCGTGCCGAAGCAGATGCATGTGAACATCTCTTGAGGAAGAGTAACCTTCCGATTCTTACAGATAACACATGGACAGATAACAAAACCCCCGCTTGTTCGCATTAGCCACTACGAGGAAATCTTTCAAACCCGTAGTGAACTCGCGGAGAGTCGGTTACCGTACATCCATTGCCGATTCATCTGCATTATTATAATATAAAATATATAATTAACCATCATGCATTTGTTAAACTAACTAGCTACAAACAATATAAATTAAACAATGAACTACACACATGCATATTTTATCAATGACACATCAAAGGTTCATCAAGTTGCTAACCGCGATCGAGGAGTGTGGCTCCAACACTTCATGTCATGTTTGTTTCATGCTCTTGGGGCATTTCATCAAACACCTTATGTGCATAAGAGGAACCAAAAGCAAACCTACACCCACTTGTGAAGAGAATGGCTCCAAATGGCTAAGTGTTGGCTGCTGGATGGGTATATATAGGGGAGGGGCTTTAGTTGCGGTTGGCCTGGCAAACCGTGACTAAAGGTGCCGAAGCCTTTAGTCGCGGTTGTCCTGGCCAACCGCGACTAAAGACCTCACGTCGCCAGCTGGCCACCGAGCGCCTGGGCCCAGGCCTTTGGTCGCGGTTCACCTCGAATCGCGACTAAAGGTCCCATTAGTCGCGGTTCCTACAGCTTCGCGACTTATGGGGCTGGACGGAAGCCTGTTTTTCCACCAGTGGATGGCCCATCTCGAACATGATCAAGTTGCAATGACCACTAGACCACTAATGGTTTGTACATCGCTGGTTGTGCATGAGTTGGCATGTTATTAGGAATTCTGACTGATGGGTGCCAGTTTCGGCCTAGCGCTATGTACCTCAATTAGTGTGTAGAAGCTTTAGAAACTAAAGCCAGTGCTGTTGTGGAAGATCTCAATCTGGCGATGATGCCTACTAATAGGCGGATACTACTACAATTTTACTTTGTATTGTCGCTATGAGGAAGTAAAGGCTCAGTGATGATCTGTGCAAAGATTGGCTTCATCATAGAAGAGCTAAAGGGAATGGTTCAAGTAGAAAGAAGGTTGTTACTGAACAAGATTGATCGAACACAAAATATGGTCATAGATAGGTTAGAAAACTTTGCTCGGTCACACTAAGAGTTCAAACTCTTTGCTACTCTTGTCTCCTGGTTGTATCTTAATGCAGACAATTGTAACCTCATTTCCGAGTAATAAAAATCTCATGTTGTTTTCAAAAAACAATGAGAATACTGGGCGAGCCATAAAAGAAGCCTTGCTTATCATTTTTTATCCATTGTCATGGGTGTCGAACCTCATATCTCTACTCTACAACTTTTTCATGGCGAGCATTGAGTGGTGAACACACAAGTTTATACCTTATTTGGGTGGTGTTGTCACTTAAAGCAAGTACCTCTTCAAGATCCACCATTAATTAGAATAGAGGCAGATATGGTGTGAACCTTGCGCATAACTTTTCTTTCATCTATATCGCCATGCTCAGACAATGTCTAAACACATGAGTAACTTCATATGTAAGATCCAATTTATTGTCTTCAAACAAGGGCCAAGAAATCGAACATGAAAATTAGTAGTAAAATATCCAAGAAAGGTCTACAACATGAGAGATCATATTGATCTTTACAAGCCCCCTATTATAGGATGGCTACAATAGTTGGTAACTCTAGAAGGGTCAAAACAATCTCCCTCCTCTAGGTCCTAGTGAAAAACCTTGAGGAGCCCGGACAACGAACGTGTCTCAATTGACATGTGTGTTGAGGCTCCACTCTTCTACTCTAACTTCCCCATGTAGAGTGCTCAGAGATGAGCATATTTTGAATGCCACAATAGATCACAAATTGTTGGGTACCTTCTTGCCTAAAATAGATTGCACTTCAATATCCACTCCACTCTTTCTTGGAGTATTGCCATAAATGGTAGTAAGTTTTCCCATTATTCTCACGACCCCTCCATTCTCACGGTTAGAACTATCCTAGCAACACAAGTAGATTCAACATGTTTCCTTTGTTAAGGCCCCAATGTTCATGTCTAGCATGAAGATGGAGGAAGTATGTCGAGGCAACCCTAGATCATATGTGGTAATTGACATATCTTGGATATCTTCTCGTGTTCCAGTTTCACACTAGTTTAGTGTCTGCTAAGAGTAGATGGCCTCTTACTTTCCTAATTCGACATGCATAACTAGGCAAAACCAAGAAATATGTCTTGATCGTTGTAGCACTATGGGTGTAAACATCTTTCAATGACGAACACTCGTCGATTTTGGTGGAGATGAATTTGACAATTACAACATGTGACGATGTTGCACCTACGGAATTGCTAAACTCACACCGGAGAGGTTATAGATCCCACAAGGGCATGATCAACCTGATCTAATCCTTTCAAGCACTCGAACAACAACTAAGAACTAGGATATGAAATCTAGATGTTGCCAATAAAATGAACGTAAATGAAAGTTGGTGTTTCATAAGAAGTCTTGGCTAGGTCATTGGACACAAACAAAGTACATAAAGTTGCATCTATGGCAAACTTGTAATTAACCAAATCCCGATTCTAAATGATTCCTAGGGGTATTATTTATGAAGAGACATAGTAGAAAATTTTCTAAACTTCAGAGGGGTATGATTTCAAATCGATTTGAAATATATACTATAAAATTAGCCTATTGTCCTATATTTCGAAATTACATAGGCCTAGATCAAAAGTGAGGTGGCACAACAAATGTATAGGGCAGTGGACAAAAAAAAAAAGTGTCATCTTTCATATTTCGTCCATGTATTCATTCGCCGTGATGGTGGCTTCAAAGTCATGAATTCTACACTTGAAGTTCCATCGACATTCCTTGCACGCTCGCCCCCTCTACATGCTTTGATCATGCTAAAATACACATCTATCTTGTACATGCGAGTCCCTTTATTCCTAAATAAGTGTATATGTGTGGGCGATTTGCATGTTACAGTCGTCCGGGATGTCCTTGTCAAATTATGTACATCAGTTTCACATTTCAATAATCCCTCGTATAAATGTAACATAAAGTATATCTCGTATTTCACAAGGGTATTCTTTCTAGTTTCCCCATGTATAACTTTTGCATTGGCAAGTCTATTCGTTTCACAATAAACTCATTGCTTATATATGTTGGTCTTTTTTATCGAATCATTCATTAAGAAGAAGAAATGGTAGAGTCGGGAAATTACAAGAGAATAAAGGATGAGGTGATAACATACCACATAGGAAAAGTAAAGAAATAACATGATATCTACAAGGATGGAAAGAGTTGCCGCTTGCAGACGCAAATCTCATCGACACCGCCAACATGGAGGAGGAATTTAGATTCCATCATCATCCTACTAGCAATGTAGAGGGTTTTCGTCTAGTTGCCACCCGAAGACACCCTCAAGGAGGAGGAGGAGTATTTATAGGGAGCAAGGGGTTCCAGGGTGAATCAAGGTGTCACTAACCCAGATCCAGATGATATCATTAAGGCCTTCCACAGACTTGTCAAACAGTTAGACCAGCCTGGGCTGCCCGCAGTGGCCACGTGGAGGCCCATTTGTCCCGGTTCTGGACTGAACCGGGACTAAAGGGCCAGGGCATTAGTAACGATCCTTTAGTCCCAGTTCAGGAACCGGGACAAAAGGCCCTTACCAACCGGGACTGATGGGGTTTTTTCTACTAGTGGAAGAACACATGAGTAAGAAAAGACCACGAGAAAACACCATAATCCATGCCAACCACCGCCAATTGCAACCAAAGACGCCAAACCATCCAAGCGTACTCCAACCAAGATGTCAATCAAGCAAGGTGATCAGTGACTCCAAGACGACGCCTCCAAGGAGATTAGAACGTCGAGGACATCATTGTTGTCCAGTCCAGAAGCTGCTGGATCTAAGACTTTCGTATGGAGAGCACACAGATGGGGAAGGTATCCTAGGTCCAAGCATACGCCTTCAAGAAGCAATACGCTGCCCTAAGGCGTTGACATCTTCAATGTTGATAAAGCCGACACAAGACTTTTGCCTGGAGGAACGTACCTTGATTTCCAACTGAGCCAGCCCGCCGTCGAGTCGAGTAGCACCAGAACGCATGACCTCACCGGCTCCCTGGTACTACGACCTCTGCGCATAGCCACCATGCCCACTGCAAAGGTAGCCTGAACCCTTACTACGGAGGAACAGAGGCAAGGCGCCCCATGCCGGAAGGCCAGACAACAAGCCCGAATCAGGAGGATTCTAGACCACGCCGGGGCGGGCCAGATCTGTGCATCTTCCGGTAGGAGGAATCTGCCAGCAGCATGGGAGGGCTACCCATGCTCACCACTGGCCAAAATGAAGGCCCCCGTTGGATGGATCTGACGACTGCAGAACCCGACCCATCAACTACATTCACCGCCAGGAAAAGCCTCCCGCAGCCTTCGGCGCGGGCCCGCAACCACTGCGGCAGAGGCTGCCGGCGACAACGGACAAAGGGAGCAACCATGCAAGATCAAAGTGGTGGTGGCGTGAGTCTCTCGGGTCGGCCAAGGCAGGCGACACGAGTCAGGATACACGGTTTACACTATCTTGGTCATTTGAGTATTTGACAAGGCTATCCTCACATATGCTCTCTACCATTCATGCGCAGAGTTCATGGAGGGACTCTATGCTAACAAATTAAATGCATATTTGCCTCTATATCATGTAGTTAGAATATTCTTGAAATGATACTATGGTTCTATGACCAGAAATGTATTGCTATGATTTTGATATTTTTAGTTTACTATAAAATATTCCATGCATGTCTTTGATTTAATTAATACTCGTTGCCTTGCATGTTTTATATGTATTCTTTACTCTGATCATTTATATTTTTTTGAAAAATGGTTTCTTATAACAATTAACATGGATGTGCAGCCAAGGTGTTAGGGTGAATTAAGCATGTTAGGCCTGAAATTAATAATTCACATATATGGATGCATATATTGACTTTTCCGAAAGTCTAAGCTCTCCCCGACTGGCCTGTTTTGTTTTCCTAATGCAGACAATACTCAAAAAAATATAAGAGAACTTCTGGAGCATGACAATGTCAGTGCAACTATGGATCAAGTTAGCAGCCATCTTCAGGTATGATTTTTACTTTCTAGTTGATGTTCCTTCCTTCTGAATCTGAGCTTCGTACCAAATTTATATGATCATGACATCATACGTAAGGTTAGCCCACTACCTAACCACATACTTATTGATGTTTCCACCATATTTGAAATTTCAGAATTACAAAACAGATTGCCAAATTGATCAGCTATCAACTATGCCCACCTCCAGCCCATCATACTCTAACAATTCTTGGAAGAACTATTCCACATCTCAAGATAGTGAGGGAAGTTCCAGGTTCAATATGAGGTACGAGGGAGCTAGAAATCTTAATCACATAAGCCAGCTAAGTGGTAGTGCATCACCAGAGGGTTTGGGTGTTCATGGAAATGGGAGCAGCTCAACAGGTCTTGGTGGAGCTGCTATTAAGGGACCAACATCTAGTACTAGTAATGGCAATGTAAATGGCAATGCTAGTGGGTATGTTTATCGGTATGGTAGTGGCAACACTCATAGTTATTGTAACCTTAATAATGGTGATGGTGATGGTTACGGTTATACTGATGGTAATGCTGGTCATGGTGGAGTTCTAACAGATGGGATCATGGCAAGTGCATCATTGCCGTCCAACCTAGCACAACCAGTACAGCAGACAAATGAGACAATGCCCACTTCTAATTTATTTCCAAGTAACACAGTGCCTGCCATGGATAATCCCAACCATATAAGGCAACAAGAGCTTGTACCACGGTTATATCGACTCGGCTATGACTGCAGAAATGGAGGGATATCTATGTCGCTTTGGCCTCAGGATGATGGTACTGACCTGCTTAGAAGGTACCAGTGTGAGAACGAGGTGATGGAAAATACAGCAACCATGGACTTGACCCATGGAATTCAGAATGCTGCAACCATGGACATGGCACAAGAAATGCAGACCGCTGCAATCGGAGAGACGACCAAGGAAATGCTTGGAGATGGTCCTGCTGGGCAGACCAGTGCAGTGCAGCCTCAAGGCTTCGACAGTGAGTTTTTCAACTGGGAGGGCACTACTTTTGAAACAGCTGGTACATCAGGTGGAGGATTAGTAACAGATGAGTCGCTGGATTGGCTAACTCCGGATGAATTTGAAAACCTTATGAACCCTGGTTGGTACGTACTGTTCCAAATATTAGCATGCCTGTATATTTCTATTGCATTGTCCTTTCCGAAGTTTCAACTTTTTCTGAAACATTACAAAATAGCATTTTGTATATTAGCAAAGCATATCTTTTATGAAACTGTATTGCTTGACTTCATGCTCTTCACACACAAATTTTTCTTAAATAACGATGCAAAACGTTTTACTGTGTGATTATTTACAACTTACAATTTTAGTCCTGCAAAAATAACTTTTGTGAGATGCATTTCCATACATGTTGTCTTTTGTCCGTAATTTTCTTAAAACAAGATTCAGTTGCAGCTGGTGCCTATGTGCAGAGGATCAAATTGGTTAAGTTATTTCACGGCTGATGGGAATATGAATATATATAAAATGCTATTCATTTTTTGTTGTGCTCGTTCATCTTCAGACATATTTACAGGCAAAGCAACGTGAGTATGTGACCATGAATTATCATATGGTTCATATCACGATGTTTGGAACAAATAAATTTTATGTTAGCACACCGTATACAGCAAGGAAGAAAACACTAGGTTAAAATGTATCATGGTTTGGTCTGTACGCTCCCGAGCAATGAGCATTTTTTTGCAAAAGCTGGTTTATATCACCCGCAAAAAAATAGCTGGTTTATACTATCTATTCTACTACTATCTTCTGGCAAACAATGTAGGAAAATATCTTATAAAGGGGCAGAATAATTTAGGCTTTTACCATAAAGTTGAGATGCTTATCCTTCTAAACTAACCTTTTGGGATACTGTCCTAATATTGCATTACCTTGTTCTTGTACCTTTCTTCTCTTACATTGCCTTTTTTTAATGAATAAGATAGCATCGGTGTGATAGTGTGGAATACACCGGAATTAATGGCATAAATAGTTATCAGATTTTACAACATGTTCTAGAGCCAACTCAGTATGTCCTTATCCTTATTACACTTTGACCTGTTTTTTATGATAATTGCAGGTCTGGAAGCATGGAGGAGCTCGTGGGAGGGAACTCAGAGTAGAGGAAATCATACATGGCACAATGAAAACATGATATATGTCCATTTTGTTCTGGTAAATGTTGAAGAAAGCTTCGGTGCTCGAATTTGATTCGTTTGTCTTGGATGTGGTTTTCTGTAAACTTGGATTGTGATAAACTGATAATGTTTGGACAGAAACAACATTGAATCTCTTTTACGCGATCCATTGTCGTTTTCCTTATTTATTTACATGTGATGAAAAGTAGTAATTTTATCGCACAGCTTACTGCTAAGATGATGTAGTAACCTCAACCACCGGTGCAGCCAGTGATGCAGTAACCTCAACCACCAGTGCAGCCGATGATGCCAGTTCAGCAGGCACCGGCTCTCAGGCCATTGAGAAAAAACTCCAAGTGCATATGGTACTGGAAATGCAAGACGAGGGACCACACACTAGTATAGAAATAGGTATTAGAGGAACTGAACAGATGTGATTTCCACCCAAAATCTTTAAGCCGCCTCTAATGACTTGTATATATGCATTCTGTTGGCGTTGCAAAAAAAAGGCTTCCATGGAAAAGTAGATATATATGCATTCTGTTGGCGTTGGTCAACAAGCCAGACTTGTATCACATAAACTAGACAACGATTTGTTGAGACAGTGGGGATGGGCCAACAGCCGCGAGCGCAGGCGACCGGGGCGGCGATCGCCGGCGCGCTGCCCTCGGCAACTGTGGCTCGCTCGTGCGTAGGCGGCCGGTTCTGGGCGCTGGCCGGATCGGATGAGGAGGATGCGGATGGTGACGGAGATGATCCGGCGGCCTCACCGCCGTCGCCGACCCCGTGGGATCCGATTTGTGAGTTTTTCCATTCTGGTTATGACAAAGATGAGGTAGCCACGACGGTCGACAAGGTCTTGCCGGTGGACGATCCGGCGAGGGTTGGGCTTCATGCGGGTGAGAGGAAGGAGATGGTCCGTCGCGTTGTTCACCGGAGAACGGCGGCGACGGCAATCAGGCCATGGAAGGGCCCCCTACCTAAGGTATGTCTTCCGAATCTTACATTTTCGATTTAATTCGTCCAGACTCGTGGACCGAGGTTAAGAAGAAGAGGCAAGTGCCCCGGAAGGTGGCTGGATCACCGCCGGCGGCAGCCGCGGCGACCGCGTCGTCGATCCCCGGGATCGGGATCAGGGCGGCTCGGAACGTCCGTTTGAATTTGATTCTGGGCCGTGATGGGCCGAATCTGTCAGTGAATAGGCCGCAACTGGATGGGCTGGAGATAGCTGGGTATGAGGCCCAGGCTATTCCGAAACCCACCAGGATCGCGTGCACCGACACATGCATCGACGAGATCGTTTTTTGCCCTATGTGCGAAGTTCGGCCGAGAGCTAGGGTTCATCGGAACGGGATGTCGGGGTTCCCGTCTTGCGGTTCTGGACGTGCGCGGCGGATCCTACCCCTTGCTGCCATGGCGGGCCGAGAGGCGGAACTGCCTCCTGCGAAGAAGCCCCCGCCGGTGGTCGCGAGTGGCCGTACCGGGGTTGAGCCGCCGCCGCCCGCAGGCGCTGGGCGTGGCGCAGCCGTCGCGGGGCGTGGTGCCGCCGCTCAAGTTGCCGCTGTGGGGCGGGGGGGGGGGGGCTCGTTGGGTCTCGGCCTCCAGCGCCTGCTGTGGGTCGGGGCGGGACGCCTCTTGGCACCCAGCCAGCGACGGCTAGGCCGCCCTGGCTCCGGTGGGTAGAGGTGGCCATGTTGGACCCTGGCCGGCAGGGCCGACTACGACGGTGAATACTGCTGCAGGGCGGGGCGGAGCCAACGGCCCGAGGCCGGCTGTGGTCAACCAGGTTGCCTCTGCTGGAGTTCAGCCTCGTGCCGCACCGCCGCCTCTCTATGTCGCGAGGCCGGCGCAGAAACGTTCGGGCCCAACACAGACGAGGCAGAATTCGGTTGCTGGAGAGACTTTTGATCCGCCCCGGGGACAGTGGGGGGACGATGGATACGATGCATATGGGGATGGCCAACACCGTGGTTCGTCATCCACGGGAGGTGGTCGTGGGTATGCCTGGCAGAGTGATGGTTCTGCTGAGAGACCTTTCCTCGGCCCTACGGGTGGCTTTGACGAGGGAGATTCTGGCCCGGACTATCGGCAGAGAGGTGGATATTGTGGTCCCCATGGTGGTCGTGGTGGGGGTTGTGGTTGGTACCGTAACATACAACCTCCTCCACCGGCCGTTGTTGACAATGCGGCCTCTGTCGTGGCAACCGATCCCGATCAGACGACTGACCTGCCTAGCCAGGCGATGGATGTCGTGACGGCACTGGCCAACGCGGAGATACCTGGGACTGAGATTATAGCTGAGACAGGCGACAGGACTGATTCAGAGAGGGCGTCCAAGTGGGCGCGTAAGAAGGAGAAGATGTTATGTTATCGATGTGGTGACAAGGGTCACTTCATTGCTGAGTGCGTGGCCGAGCTTTGCGATATGTGTGGTAAGCCAGCCCATGCCACGGGGGATTGCCCGTTTTTGCGTGATCACATTCCGGCTCTTACAATGTATGGAGTATATTGTGCTGAGTTGATGTTCTTTGAGTCCCCGGTTGCGAGAGAGATTCCTTTGGCAACGCAGAGTTTGACCACTGGGATTGTGAAAGTTACCCAGGGAGAGGTTTCTGAGGCTCAAATTGTGCAGAGGCTTCAAGAACTGATTCCAGGTGACTTCCAGTGGGAGCTTGTCAGTATTGAGGCCAATGTGTTCAAGGTTGACTTCCCAACTTTGGATGATTTACAGAAACTGCTGAGCTTTGGGTTGTGCAGAGTTCCTGGCACTAAATGCATTCTGAAATTTTACGAGTGGAAGAAGGTGGAGCCACAGGGTAAGCCCCTTACTCAGGTTTGGTTGCGGTTTTCCGGGGCTCCATCTGAGCCATTGCAGGATGCTCGAGTTGTGGCTAGTATGGGTATTATGGTTGGAAAACCTGAGAAAGTGGATATGGCCTTTACCCGCGCTCATGGGGTGGCCCGACTTCTAGTGAGCGTTCTGGACATTGACTTTGTCCCTGATGTGGTCAACTGGACCTACATGGGAGAGGTTTTTCCTCTTGAGATCGAGTTTGAGGATGCAGATCTCTTTGCTGAGGCAATCAATGGGACTGATGTGGATATGCATGAGGGTGATGACAGCGCGGGTGCCAAGTGGGCACCGACTGATGATGCTAAACGAGAGGTGTCCAACGGACCGGGCCCTGTTGCTCAGTTGCCCGGGGTCGGGACGACACCATCAACCTCGGTGCCTATGAGTTCTCTACGGTTTGGGTCGTTTGAGCCTGCTTCTGCCCCTCCCAGGCTCTAGAGAAACCGGGTGGATTCTGATGATGTGTTTGAGCGCGCGCTTCCTGTGTTGGAGTTTGATGCTACTGTTAGTCCCTTGATTGGAGGCTCGGCGAAGACCTTGGTTGGGGGAGGGGAGGTGGAGTCTGATGTGGCTTCTCTTTCTCCCGCTCTCCCAGCGGCCTTGTTCCAGGAGATGGCGTTTTCTATGGAGGATGCTTCTAGGGGAGGGAGTCCGGGGCAGGTGGCCTCGACTTCCTCTCCTCCTATCCTGGCGCCGGCGATGCCGACAACGGCCGGGTGTGGGGGAGGCGGTCCGGGGCAGGTGGCCTCGGTCCCCTCATCTCTGGCGGCGGCTACTATGGCCACTTCTCCAGTGGCACAGGGTGGTGGTCTAGGGCAGGTGGCCTCGACCCCCCCCCCCTCCCCTTTGGCGGCCAGGAAGGCCGCGTCTCCTGCGGCACCGGTGTCACCCTCTCGCTAGAGGTTTGGGGCGGGGGGAGCGCTCGGGCAGGCGCCCCCCGCGCGCTCCCCTCTCCTGGCTTACCGGCGGCCCAGGACCGCGGTTTGAGACATGCGTCTGTGGGGCCTGGGAGCCCACCGCCGCTTCCTCCGGTAACTCTGGCTAACCCTTCATGGGATTCAGCGAGAGGTATTACTCGGGAGGAGGTGATTGCCTTTGGTGGGATCCCAGACCCGGTCTCTGCGGGGCGACGGATGAGCTGTCGTATCCAGGAGCACCTGAAGGTTGATGACATGCAGCAGAGGTGCGCTATACGGGCAGCCAAGCTTCATGACATTGAGGTCACTACTGGTATGTCTGTCAACGTATCTAATTCAATCTTGCATTTTTCTAATGAGGAGATGATTCATAATGCAAACCAACGAGGAGTTCCGCTAGGGAGTAATGATAGTGAAATATCCAATTCGGTTAATGATCTCCTAGATTTGGAAGTGGAGCGTGCATTACAAACAATTCGAAACCTAGCAGCGGTAAAAACCATGAACGATGCAGAGATTGATGTGTTGGGGGTCAGAGTGCTCGATAATTTTTGTGCGGATCTTGCACCATCCACTCCTGAGTCGGAGGAAGAGGATGCAACTCTAGAGGAGGCTGTAGTTAGACCCACTGAGCCCGGTTATGAGGACTGGATGGAGGACCAAAGTAAACCCAAACGCAAGTGGAAGCGGCAGATTTATCCCGCTTCAGCGGTTCGTAGGAGTGCTAGGATTTGGACTACCAATTTTTTTTTGAAAGGAATCTTTTGGAATAGCAGAGGTCTAAAAGACTTGGCTAAAAGAAGGTTTCTTGCAGATGCGTCTCTCGAGCATAGATTGGATTTTATTTCTCTCTCGGAAACTGGTAGAGATAAATTTGCGCTCTAGTTTCTCAACACTTTATCGGGCGGTGTCGATTTCGATTGGCATTGCCTTCCTCCGCGAGGAAGATCGTGTGGGATCTTGCTTGGAGTGAGATGCGATTCGCTGCAAGTCCGAAGTGTAGTGATGGGTGACTTCGCGGTTAATTTTTGGGCCAGGTCCAAAGCTGATGGGTTTAACTGGGCTCTGGTGGCGGTTTATGGTGCCGTGCAGCCCGAGCTTAAACCGGAGTTTTTCGCGGACCTTGTTCGAATCTGCGGATTCGAGCAGCTCCCAATTTTAGTTGGGGGTGACTTCAACATCATTAGGAGAAGAGAGGAAAAGAATAATGATAATTTTGACGGCAGATGGTCGTTCATGTTTAATACCATTATTGAAAGCTTGGATCTGAGAGAGATAGAGCTTTCCAGTAGAAAATTTACTTGGGCGAATGCCTTGCCAAACCCGATGTTTGAGAAGCTTGATCGATTCCTCACGAGTGTCGAGTGGGAATAGAAGTTCCCTTTGGTTACGGTTCAGGCTCTCTCGCGTGGAATCTCGGATCACGCACCTTTATTCGTGGGCTCAGGTGAGCCGAACCACGTGGGAAACAAAAACTCCTTTTCTTTCGAGCTGGGATGGTTTGAACATGAAGGATTCTTGGATCTCATTGCCAGGGAATGGGCTAAGGATGCAGGAGGTAGGACTTCTGTTGAGCGTTGGCAGAATAAGATTAGGCACTTGAGAAGTTTCCTACGGGGGTGGGCTAAGCACCTTAGTGGGATTTATAAGGTTGAAAAGGAAAGGCTCCTTTCACTTATTCAGTCCCTATATTTAAAAGCTGAATCCACGATTTTGCAAGCCACATAACTTCGGGATAAACTAGATGCGGAGATGAGGTTGAAAGAACTTCTCCGTGAAGAGGAATTGAAGTGGGCGTCGCGGTCAAAGGTCCGCAAAGTTGTCCAGGGGGCCGCGAACACTCAATTCTTTCACTTGATTGCTAATGGCAAGCACAGAAAGAAGAGAATCTTTCAGATTGAACAAGATGAAGGAACTATTTTAGGATAGGACAACCTAAAACTTTACATAACCGAGTATTATAAGCAGTTATTTGGGCCTCCGGAGGATAGTTGTGTATCCCTCGATGAGTCCAGGATTGAGGATGTGCCTCAACTAACTGCTAATGATAATGACATTTTGGTTTCCCCGTTCTCGGAGAAGGAGGTGTTTGACGCTATAGCGCAGATGAAAAACAATAAGCCTCCCGGGCCGGATGGATTCCCGGCGGAGTTCTATAAGAAGTGTTGGCATATTATTAAGGGGGTTTTGTTACCAATGTTCCATGATCTATTCTCTGGACAGCTTCAGTTATTTCACTTAAATTTTGGAACAATAACACTGCTTCCTAAGAAAACGGATGCTGTGAGAATCGAGCAGTTCAGGCCGATCTGCCTTCTCAATGTTAGTTTCAAAATTTTCACCAAGGTTGGGACTAATCGGCTCACACAGATTGCGCATTCTGTGGTGCAGCACTCCCAAACTGCTTTCATGCCGGACAGAAACATCCTAGAAGGGGTGGTGGTCCTTCATGAAACGCTCCATGAAATTCACTCGAAAAAATTAGATGGAGTTGTTTTTAAGGTGGATTTCGAAAAAGCGTATGATAAAGTCAAATGGCCATTCCTTCAACAGGCATTGCGTATGAAAGGTTTTGATGAAGCCTGGCGCCTCCAGGTTGAATCGTATACGCAAAAAGGGAGTGTTGGAATTAAAGTGAATGACGAAATAGGTCATTATTTCCAGACACATAAGGGCCCGAGACAAGGGGATCCGATGTCCCCTATCCTGTTCAACATTGTAGTTGATATGTTGGCAATCATGATAGGAAGGGCTAAGGAGGCTGGTCAATTGGGTGGCCTGGTACCTCATCTCGTTGACGGAGGTGTGTCCATCCTTCAGTACGCCGATGATACAATCATCTTTATGGAGCATGACTTGGACAAAGCGAGAAATATGAAGCTGGTGTTATGCCTCTTTGAACAATTGACCGGGTTAAAGATTAACTTTCACAAAAGCGAGTTGTTCTGCTTTGGTAGAGCCAATGACGAACAACAGGCATATAGGCAATTGTTTGGGTGCGATTTGGGGGCCTTACCTTTCACATACTTAGGAATACCAATCCACCATCGTAAGCTGACAAACAGAGAATGGAAGTGCATCGAGGACCGATTTGAAAAAAAACTGAGTTACTGGAAGGGCAAGCTCATGTCATACGGAGGCCGATTAATTCTGATTAACCCGGTTCTCATGAGTATGCCTATGTTTCTTTTGTCGTTCTTCGAAGTCCCAGTTGGAGTTAGGAAAAGACTGAACTTCTATCGATCACGATTCTTCTGGCAGGGTGATGAACTAAAAAGAAACTACCATCTCGCCAAATGGGATATCATCTGTCGACCGAAAGACCAAGGGGGTCTTGGTATTGTGAATCTTGAGGTCAAGAACAGATGTCTTCTCAGCAAGTGGCTTTGGAAGTTATCGAGCGAGACTGATGTCACTTGGGCGCAAATCCTCCGTAGCAGGTATCTCCACACCAAAACTTTGTCTCAGGTGACAGTAAGGCCGACTGACTCACCTTTTTTGAAAGGCCTAATGAAAGTCAAACTAACCTTGTTTAATAGGACAAAGTTTATCATTGGTAATGGTGCTAGTACGCGATTCTGGGAGGATACTTGGCTCGGAGAGACACCACCAGCCATTCAATACCTGTCTCTGTATCGTATTGTTCAACGACGTGAGGTGTTCGTTGCAACGGTACTTCAGTCTATCCCCCTTAATATTAAGTTCAGAAGGACACTAGTGGGCAATCGTTGGGAAGAATGGCTTCATCTAGTAAGTAGACTGATGGAGCTTCAGCTTTCGCAATAACCCGATAAATTACGCTGGAAGCTTACTAGGTCTGGAGTATTAACAGTTAAATCAATGTATGTTGATGTTATCAATTCAAGCTCGATTCCTAGTTCTAAACATGTTTGGGCTGTCAAAGTCCCTCTGAAAATCAAAGTGTTTATGTGGTTTGTCCATAAACAAGTTATTTTAACCAAGGATAATTTGACAAAGCGTAATTGGACAGGACCTACTAGGTGTGGTTTCTATGATCGGGATGAAACGATCAAACACCTTTTTCTTGATTGCCCGCTAGCCAAAGTTTTATGGCGGACAGTCCATATTGCTTTTAATATTGATGGAACCGCCAACTCCTCTCCTCACTCCTCCTAGCTCGCTCTGTCGCCGTAGCTCTCACCGAGGAAGAAAAGGATCAGAGGAAGAAGAAAGACACGGAGACACGGTGGATTTTCCCGGCGCACGAACGCCAACACCCACGAGCTCGTACTCATCACCACCACGCCGTTACAACGATCACCCTCGCGGCTTTATACCCGGAGCCAGCGACCGAGCATGCACCCACGCTCCCTCCCCCCTCGCGCCCACGATCTGCCCACCATCCTCGCGCCCACGACGCGCTCTCCGCGCACGGGCCACGGTATGACTCCAACAGAATGCACGCGATCACCCCGCGCGGCTCGCCAACGGCTTGCGGTCACACTCACACACACTGCATGCACCCACACGGACTCGCCCGTGCTACGCACACATGCACACACACGCTACTCGCGGTGGACCCGGTGCGCCCGACGCGTCCTGCTCGCGCCCATACACGAGCTGGTCGCGCCCGACATGCCACCTGCGGCTTATTAGCCCTACATTTCACCTCCCTAAGCCGCAGCTCAGAGCAGGCCGCCGTCCTCGACGCCGGCGTCCGCCATCATCGCATGCTCCATCGCGGGTGCCTTCTTCAACTGCGGGCACTCCCGCTTGAAGTGGCCGCGCTCGCCGCACTTATAGCAGCGTCCACGCCGGTTGTTGCCGAAGCCCGACACGTCGCTCCGTGCGTCATCATCGTCTCGTGCACCTCCCTGCTGCCGCTCGCGCGCCCTCCACTGCGCTGCCGTGAACATGAGTGCGCCATCCGCTCACTCGCCGTCTGCCTGCCCACGATGCCGGAGCCGTTCGTCGAACGCCGTCAGCCGCCCGAGCGCTTCCTCGAACGGCATCGTCGACACGTCGCAAAACTGCTCGATCCCGGCCAACGCCACGTACAGGCGGTCCAGCACGGAGTCGAGCAGCTTCTTCACCAGCGCGGCGTCCTCCAGCTTCGATCCGAGCGCCGCGTAGCGCGCCGCCATGCCGCCGAGCTTGCCGGCGAACTCGTCCAGCGTGTCGCCGCTCGCCATGCGCAGGAGCTCAAACTCCCCGCGCAAAGTGCCCAGCTGCGCCGCCCGCACTCGGTCCGCGCCGATGAACCGCGCCTTCAAAGCAGCCCACACCTCCGCGGCAATCTTCTTCGCCGCCACCTGCAGCAGCAGGTCCTCTGCGAGCGCGCCCAACAGATACGCCCGCGCCGGCTTGTCCTTTTTCGCGATCACGGCCGCCGCCGCGTCCTCCGGCACCACCACCGCCTCCCACAGCCCAGCCACGTGGAGATTAGCCTCGACTTTGATTGCCCACGCGGTGTAGTTCTCACCGGTGAGCATCGGCACCGGCTGCGGCAGTGAGCCGCTCGATCCGCCGGCGTACGGGATGAGTGACATCGCCGGCGCGCCCTGAACTGAACGTGGCTCTGATGCCAACTGATGGAACCGCCAGCTCCTCGCCTCACTCCTCCTAGCTCGCTCTGTCGCCGTAGCTCTCACCGAGGAAGAAAAGGATCTGAGGAAGAAGAAAGACACGGGGACACGGTGGATTTTCCCGGCGCACAAACGCCAACACCCACGAAGCTCAGATTGCCACCACCACTCCGTTATAACGATCACCTCGCGGCTTTATACCCGGAGCCAGCGACCGGGCACGCACCCACCCTCCTCCCCTCGCGCCATGACCTGCCCGCCATGCTCGCACCACGATGCGCTCGCCACAGACGGGCCATGGCATGACTCCAACAGAACGCACGCGATCACCCCGCGCGGCTCGCCAACGGCTTGCGGTCACACTCACACACACTGCATGCACCCGCACGGACACGCCCGTGCTACGCACACATGCACACACACGCTACTCGCCGCGGATCCGGTGCGCCCGACGCGTCCTGCTCGCGCCCATACCCGAGCTGGTCGCGCCCGACACGCCACCTGCGGCTTATTAGCCCTACAAATATTACTCCACCGAGTTCTGTCAACACGTTATTTGGAACGTGGCTTAACGGGATAGAGCCCGAAACAGCGAGACATATTCGCGTAGAAGTCTGTGCTTTATTGTGGGCAGTCTGGAACTGCAGAAATGATTTGGTTTTTAACAGGACAAAAACATTCATTTTTTGCAGGTTATTTTCTGAGCCACGGTGTTGATCCGTTTGTGGTCGCTACTCACCCCGACGGAGGCCAGGGAGCGTTTGGTTACTGGATCTATCCGCTGGGAGATGGTAGCACGGGATATCTTTAACCGGTTTGGATGGCGGTCATGTAATAGGATAGGCAATTAGTTTACCTACCTCTCTTTTGCCAGCCGGTTGTGGCGTCCTTTATTTGGTTTTTTTGTGTTCTAGCCCTTTTGGCTCTATGTGAGCTCTTCTTTTTTTCGTTTTGAGACTTTAAGACCTTATTGGAACCTATTTATTTGTTTAATAAGAAGGCCGTATGCATCGTTCTGATGCAGAGGCCGGGGAGAACTTCCTTTCTGTTGCTGAAGCTGAGCGTGCATGGCTTCTTCCTTAAATCCTCTAGTTCTTCGTTCCTTCGAGAAAATTGTTGTTTTGCCGCCACAAGCTCTTTCTTTGTTGCCACATGGTCTTGTTTTGCTTCTTCAAGCTCCTTCTTTGCTGCCAGTTGTTCATGTTTTGCTTCTCTTTAAGTTCCTTCTTTACAGTTTCAGGTTGCTCCTCCGTTGGTGCCACCTGCTCATTGAGTACTGCGCTACTAAATGAGTCGAGTTCCAACATCATAACTTAGGATACTAAGAAATTAATTTGGCAACAGAACTTGAAGTATGCCAAAGATCAATGTACGTAGGTCTGGGTTTCGTATGCAGTTCTTGTAGTATCTATGTCCCTCTGTATGTACGTGTATCTTAGGAGACAAGATACCGATCGCATCCCTTGTATCTATATATATGTGCCTAGTGCACGATCAATGAGATATCGATGCACCAAATCATTCTCTACATGGTATCTATCACAAGTCGATCCTCCCGCTTCCACCTACCCTAGCCGCCGTCGCCGCGATCTGCCACCGCCCCACGCCGCCGCCGCTACCACCTCCCACGCGCGCCTCCCCTCCACGCGCGTCCTCCCCTCCCCTCCGCGCCGCCCTCCCTCCGCGTCGCACCACTTCCACCGCTGCGCCGCCCTTCCACCGCCGCACTGCCCCCTTCCCCCAACCCTAGCCGCCATGTCGTCCAACGCCTCGTCCATCTCCAACCCCTTCGCCGTGGATCCTGCTGAAATCCGCGACATCAACGTCCACGCACGCGTCCCCGTCGTCCTCGATGCCTCCAACTCCACGTACTTCGCGTGAAAGACGTTCTTCTCGCTGCTCTTCCGTGAGAACAACCTCGTGGATCATGTTGACGGCACCGTTGACTCCCGCGCCATGGTGGAGGACCCCGAGTGGACCGCGATCGGCGCCACGATCATCCGGTGGTTCTTCACCACCATCTCCACGGACCTGTTTCACACGTCGTGAGCGCTGGAGACGATGCCCGCGCCATGTGGGTTAAGCTGAACGGCCTCTTCACCGACAGCAAGCTTCAGCGCCGTGTTTTTTGCAGCAGGAATTTTTTGACTATCATCAGGATGAACAATCCATTGATGACTACTGCCGCCGCCTGAAGACGTTGGCGGATGAGCTCCGCGACATCGGCGCCAAGGTTGACGACGACCTCCTCCTCAACACGCTCATCGCCGGCCTCAACCAGGACTTCGGCAACGCCGCCTCCAACCACACCTTGATGCCGGAGCCCTCCTTCCCCAAGCTCGTGGCGTCCTTGCGGTTGGAGGAGCGCCAGATGAAGGGGGTCAAGAAGCATGTGCAGCATCATGCCCTCACCGCCGGCACCTCACGCGGCGCCCCACCACCGGTCGCCCCCCGCGCCTCCGGGTTATTTCCCGCTACCGCCCGCGCCTCCCGCTCCTCCTGCTGCCCCCAGCAGCCGCAGTCGGGTGGCGAGCGCCGCGGCAACCACCGCGAGGGCGGCCGCAAGCAGCAACAGGCGCCGGGGAGGCCCCTCGTCAGCAGCAGCAGTAGGCCACCCCTCCGTGGACTTACGGCACCAACCCGTGGACCGGCGTCGTCCATGCGTACTCGATGCCGGTCCCTCGGGCACCCGCTCCGAGCATCCTTGGGCCTCGTCCGGCGAGCCACCAGGCTCTCTTCGCCGCGCAAAACGCCGCCCCCTACAGCGGCTACGGTGCCGCGCCCGCCTACAGCGCCGCCACCGCGCCGGCCTACGTTGTTTCCCCCACGCCGGCTTACCGCACCATCCCCACGCCAGCCTACGGAAGGTTTTACCCTCCTCAGGTGCCGCCGCCGTGGGACCGAGCCCTTCTCGCTGCCCTGCTCTCCGCTTCGTCACCGAGCTCCTACAGTTGCAGCAGTGACTGGTACATGGATTCGGGCGCCACCGCTCACATGACTGCTCATCCCGATAACCTCACGTCCGCCACTCCTGTTCATACTCCCACTCGCATCACCATTGGTAACGGTTCCTCTCTACCCATTACACATGTCGGTCATATGCCATTTCCTTCTACTTCTACTCATGTTAACATGTCTAATGTTCTTGTGTCTCCTAAGTTGGTTACGAATCTTGTTTCTGTTCGTCGCCTTGCTCGTGAGAACCCTATCACTGTTGAATTTGACGATACACGGATGGTACTCCAGCGATGTGGCAGCCCAGACGAGCTTTACCCGGTGCATCCCTTTGGCGCCACCACTACCCGTCGTCCCGCCGCCTTCGCTGCTAGTGTCGATCTTTAGCACGCCCGCCTCAGTCATCCCAACTCCACCGTTATGCATCAGATACTTCAGAGTTTTTCTTTCTCAAGTAATGTGGTCGACGACCACACTTGTGAGGCTTGCCGTCTTGGCAAGCATGTCCGTATTCCCTTTAGCGAGTCTACAAACATTTCCACTTTTTCGTTTCAGTTATTGCATAGTGATGTTTGGACGTCCCCGGTTGCGAGCAACACGGGTTATTTATACTATTTGGTGATATTGGATGATTTTTCTTATTATGTGTGGACATTCCCTCTCCGTCGCAAGTCCGACGCTCTTGCCACACTCACATCCTTTTATTCATATGTCACCATGCAGTTCAATTGTCCTATTCTTGCCTTGGAAACTGACAATGGAAAGGAGTTTGACAACATCGCCGTCCACAATCTTCTTGCGTCCCACGGCACCATCTTTCTCCTCACTTGCCCCTACTCGTCACAGCAGAATGGACGCGCTGAGCGCGTCATTTGTACTCTTAATGACTGTGTCCGCACGTTGCTCTTCCACTCCTGCGTGCTTCCTCGGTTCTGGCCGGACGTGCTCACGACCGCCAGCCTCCTCATTAACATTCGCCCATGCCGTTCACGCTGGAACTACACTCCTCCAGCTCCTCTTCGGTGCGGTTCCGTCTTATGATGGTCTTCGCATTTTCGGGTGTCTTTCTTATCCTAGCACCGCGTCCACTGCTCCTCACAAACTCGCTCCCCGGTCGCTTCCTTGCATCTTTCTTGGTTATCCTCCCAACACCAAAGGTTACCGGTGCTATGATCCACTGTCCCACCATGTTTTCACTTCGCGGCATGTGTACTTTGATGAGCTGGTGTTCTCGTTTCAGCAGGTACCGTCACCCTCGGCGTCTCCCGCGGCACGGTTCGCCCCTGCCTCCACCTCTGGCGAACCGCCCAGCAGCCAAGACGGGCTCGGCCTGCCAGCGCTCCTTGCACCGCCGCCCGTCGCCGCGGCCCCCTCAGCCGCCCGGTCGTCGCGGCCCCTGTCGTCGTGGCCCCTCGACGGCCCCCAGCATCGCGCCCCTCGGCCGTCCCGTCGCCGCGGCCCCCTCAGCGGCCCCCGTCGCCACGGCCGCACCTTTCACCGGTGTGGTCACTCGGGCTCGGACTGGGACAATTCGTCCTAGCACGCACTACCCGTCTGACGATTACGCGTGTGTTACGTCTACCTCGGCATCGTCTCCGCTCCCCACCTCCGCCCGCGCACTCCTTCGAGATCCGAAATGGCTAGCTGCGATGCGTGAGGAGTTTGACGCCCGACAGTGCAACCGTACGTGGCAGCTTGTCCCGCGGCCTACTCGTGCCAATGTCATCACTGGCAAGTGGGTCTTCCGCCACAAGACTCGCCCCGACGGCTCTCTCGAGCGCTACAAGGCGCGTTGGGTGGTGCGTGGCTTCCGCCATCGTTCCGGCATGGACTTCACCAACACCTTCGCCCCGATTGTCAAACCGGGCACGATTCGCGCTGTCCTCCAGCTTGCTGTTTCTCGCGCCTGGCCAGTTCACCAGCTCGATGTGTCTAATGCCTTCTTGCATGGCCATCTCGACGAGCAGGTGTTCTATCAGCAACCTACTGGTTTCGTCGACAACGACCATTCATACCACGTGTGCTTGCTCTCCCGTTCTCTCTATGGGTTGAAGCAGGCGCCTCGGGCCTAGTACCAGCGGATAGCGGCCTTCCTTCAGCAACAGGGGTTCCGGTCCACATGGCCCGATGCTCCCTGTTTGTTTTTCACCAGGGCCCCGCCACCACGTACCTCCTCCTGTACGTTGACGACATCATCCTGGCTGCATCCTCGCCAGCGCTCCTTCAGCAGATCGCAGCTCTCCTCAGCACCGAGTTCGCCCTTAATGACTTGGGGCCTCTCCACTACTTCCTCGGCATCGAGGTTGTGCGCCGAGCCACTTGCATCTCCTGCACCAGCAGAAGTACGCCTACGAGCTTCTGGGGATAGCGGGCATGCTTAACTGCAAGCCTGCTCCTACGCCCGTCGACACGAAGGCTAAGGTGTCCACCGTCGAGGGTTCTCCGGCGTCTGACGCTCCCTTCTACCGCTCCATTGTCGGTGCGCTTCAGTATCTCACACTGACGTGTCCGGACATTCAGTACGCTATCCAGCAGGTGTGCCTTCATATGCATACTCCTCATGATACTCATTGGGCTCTGGTGAAACGTATTATCCGGTACATACGTGGAAGCAAAACTATGGGTCTCACCCTGACGGCATCACCTGACACTAGCCTTGTCGCCTACTCCGATGCCGACTGGGCTGGGTGTCCCGACACTCGACGCTCCACTTCCGGCTACTGCGTCTACCTCGGGCCCTCTATGATTTCATGGTCGTCTAAACAACAACCCACTGCCTCACGATCGAGCGCCGAGGCTGAGTACAGGGCAGTGGCCAACGCCGATGCGGAGTGTTCTTGGTTACGACTGCTACTTCAGGAGTTGCTATGTGAGGTCACCAATGCTACACTTGTCTATTGTGACAACGTTTCTGCGATGTACCTCGCTGCCAACCCTGTCCAACCGACGGACGAAGCATATTGAGCTCGACATTCACTTCGTCAGGGAGCACGTCGCACTTGGTCGTGTTCGAGTTCTACATGTGCCCACCGATCAGCAGTTCGCCGATGTTATGACGAAGGGACTACCCACCTTGACTTTTGAGGGCTTTCGGTCCAGTCTCTGCGTCACCGGCGACGCTTCGAAAACCAACATGTACATAGGTCTGGGTTTCATATGCAGTACCTGTAGTGTCTGTCTCCCTCTGTATGTACGTGTATCTTAGGAGACAAGATACCGGTCGCACCCCTTGTACCTATATATATGTGCCTAGTGCACGATCAATGAGATATCGATGCACCAAATCATTCTCTACAATCACAACCCTTGATAATCATGCTGCAAATTCTCTTTTTCTTCTATGACCATATTAATCACATCCTGGAAGTTCACTTTCTCAGCCTTTAGCTTTTTGTGGTCTTCTAAGAGTTTATCAGTCATATCTTGATTTCCAGGTACTCGACATTGGCAACACTATGATAGCATATCTTTCATTGAAGTTTAAAAATCAATGCTTCCACAAAGAGGGGCATATCACCTACAAATTCAATCACTAACAGAATATCACGGACATAGAATAATTTTGAATGAAAGTTAGCATAAGAGCTTGCACCAATAAAGAGGGGCATACATCTGTGACCCTACACCCTACCCTAGTTCTTGAAACAGAGTAAGTACACTATGTTTTATCTTATAGACAACAGTGTCACTGATGAAGGAATTTTGGATTATTGAAGATTGTGGCAGAATGGAAGCATAAGAACACACTTTTCGTTTGGACCATCCAGAATATTTCATGAAGGATAAATAAAAGTTTAGAATATAATTTCACATGCGTGTTCATTTCTAAATTTCAACTGACAAAAAAAACATATTTCCTAATAAGTAATATAATAGAATTGGGGATTGGACTGTGTGTGCTTATCTATTTTACATTATATTACCCCCTCCATTCCCTTATACAAGGCCACTATCAAAAATACATTTTGCATCAATATAAGGCCACCAACAATAATCGAGACAAAAATTAATGATGTTTCCTCATCCTACCAACTTTTTAATACTTACATGCATGTAGCCATAATGACACTCAGCCACTTCCTTCCCATTCATTCGTTGCATGCTTGTGTTGTATTAATGATCCCGGTTAACAAAAAGAAAAGTTGACTTGCAAAGGAGTCATTAAATTATATTTTGGTACCTGTAATATGAGTTTGTGGCCTTGTATAAGGGAATGGAGGGAGTAATGGAAATAGAGGACTCTATGTCATATGCCATTTACAAAGTTCTTGTCTAAAAAAATTGATGTTCAACAAAGTATCCAGGGAATTAACACTGACCCGAACAATTGCAAGGCTACAAGCTGACATGTTGTCCTAGAGACGGAACATGCCACGCAGGTAATGCGATCCAACAACAATCCACATAAAGGACATCTAAAAAAGAGTTTAAACCAATCCACATAAAGAAAAACAGTCGCACAGAGTCACACTGAAAGCTAGCTGAAACAAGAAATGCAAGATATCTAAGGAGAGAAAACAAAGAATGTTAAGTTGTTTTTCATTGAAGAAAAGGGAAATAGCAGAAAGAGGGGGATAAAATTCACACTCCCTTCAACACTATGATAAAACATAGGCCAGGCTTTACCGTATAGGAAAAGCTAACTGTTGAAAGAAATAATTATCTGGAAAACATGCAAGAATCAGAGGCTGGGATGGTACAATCATCAACCAATCAACATGATCAGCCACAAACTAGCACAAAATAAAATGAGCGCAGTGAGAAATTTGAACCTTTCACAATGCACAAAACTATGCACCAAGAATAAATTCATGAGACCAGAACATCAACAGAGGCAAAACTAAATATGGTACTATAGCCAGGCCCTTTCTTGCACACAGGAGTAAGACGAAGAGAGGCACTCATGCACTCACCGGCCAAGAGATGGTGATCTGAAGCTACGTATTATTTTTCAGTACTAGCTCACAGCATCTTGTAGTAACTGAGGACTCACATGTCAGAAGGTGTGATGGTTGCTGTTATTGATTGATAATTGGTGTGAAGTGTGAACTACCGTGAGAGGTTAGACAATGGCATGTTGGTTGGTTCTTAAAAAGAAATACTTGTTCTAAGAAAGAAATGTATCTTTTTAAACCGCATTTTTATTCAGTATATGACTCGCAAAAAAATGTGCTATGTGCAAAAAAGGTGGACATAATAAGGATTTGAAATGTGCACCAGAATCCCACCGCCCTGCCCCCGCATGCACATGAAAGCACATTTCTGAGCGAAAATTAGCAATGCACATTGTATTACAAAACCAGGATGTATTTGTTTATTCAGACTTCTTATAAATGCCAAAATAAAATTTCAACAAAGTGGTGTTCCAGGAGACACACATAGGCTAATTGGTTTGATGTGGCATGGCAATAGTTGACAGGTCTAAAGTGGGCCACCATTTGGTGAGCTACCGATTGATTCTTGCCTATCTCTCTAAATAAATTCCCAGTTTTGACAACTTCTGGTTATGTCAAATGTTGGCTTGTTGGCGTTGACAAAGTGGCAGCAGGGTTCTTCAGCTCGCCGACATCACACATCCTCCCCGATCCCCATCAAGGATCTCGTGCATCCTACATCCCGCATCCCTCCATTCGGTATCGCACATCCTCCATCCCCCCATCCCGCGGTGGTGCGGGACTAGGATCTGGCCTGATCGCGGCCGTTGTGGACAAGCCGCAGGTGACACTCCCATTGGTCGCTCGCTTTCTTGCTAGTGCTCGTATCCGATAATATTAGCGAACGTCTCGGTCAGGTGTTTCATTTGGCAGGATGTATCCTTCATATTTAGCCTGGTGACACCGGCCGATGACACGTACTTGAGAGGCTGCAGGATTTAGGTGGAAGTCTCCATTGTGAGTTTTGGCGGCTCTCACTACAAGAAATATGTCAACTTGTGACCTTGACTATTGGTCACTGAAAGGTCATTGTTTTTCATTTGCGACCGTTTTGTGACCAAAAACAGAAGATCAAAAGCTGACGGTCGTAAACTAAAATTAACGACCTTCTCTGTGAGAAGGTCGTAGACGTTTACGACCACAATATGCCTACTGTTTTGTTTTGATCACTAGCAGCCTCCCTAGGCCACGTAGGCATCCGACGTGGCAATCTGATGTGGCACAAGAATCAGCCCGGTCCAATTCAGTGTTTTACATGGGCCAAGCCCATTAATTCAGCCCATTTATATTTTTTTCCTATGAATTTTTTGTTAGCTTCATGGACCAAGCCCAACAGCCATTTATTCTTTTGGGCCAGCCTTTTTTCTGAGCTTCTTCCATTTTTCTGGGCCTCAGCCTTTTTGCGGTCCATTTAACTTTTTAAAAATTTTAAGACGTTTTTCCTTTCATTTTTTTGTCCAATATCGTTTGGGCTAAGGCCTCTTCCAGCCCATCAATATTTTCAGCCCGCTAATTCAAAGGACTGGACAACAGAGAAACAATTCAGTTTTTTTCAATTTTGCTATCAAAGAAACTTTTGTTTCACTGTACAATCATACATCATTTGTTGCAGTTACATCTTCATCACATTATCATACCAAATGACAGCCAGTCAAAAGAAAGATCACCATCACAGCTCCAGCAACTACTAATATACACTACAACTTCCACTTACACTAGTGCAAAACCGGTCTTTAGTGCCGGTTCGTGACGGCCTTTAGTGCCGGTTCGCCAACCGGCACTAAAGAGTGGGGACTAAAGGTCCCCCCTCCCCTTTAGTACCGGTTCATCACGAACCGGCGCTAAAGTGCAAACACGTGGCACGAGCCAGGCCCATGTGCACGTAGGTCTTTAGTACCGGTTGGTAACACCAACCGGTACTAAATGTTTCGGTGTTTTTTTTTAATTTTCCTTTAATTTTGTGTTTTCAATTTGGATTTATTTTCCATTTAATTTTTTTGTTTGCTGGTATTTCACGATACTACAAATTGTACACGTTATGCATATACATAAATAGATTTTCTCAGACGATATATATATATATATATATATATATATATATATATATATATATATATATATATATATATATATATATATATATATATATATATATATATATATATATATATATATATATATATATATATATATATATATATATATATATATATATATATCATCGAATGCGTCACAGCCAACACCATTAACTATTCACACATACACATGTATATACACACTACTAGGAAACGGCCTACTAATGGCGCACCGGTTTTGCCTACTAATGGCGCACTACCGGTGCGCCATTAGTATCACGCCACTAGTATTTTTTTACTAATCGCGCACCACTGATGCGCCATTAGTATCTGGTATACTAATGGCGCACCACGGAGTGCGCCATTAGTATGTAACACCATGCGCCATTAGTGTGCCTCCCGGGGGGCCATACGTAACCATATGCTTTGTCATACTAATGGCGCACCTTGTTGTGATGCGCCATTAGTATCCTTTGGCATACTAATGGCGCACCTTGAGCTGATGCGCCATTAGTATGAATATTTGGTTTTTCATTTTTTTACTTTTCTGATTTTTGCACAGGTTACAAAATATATTACTGGACAGAATATAGACAGCAGCACACAGCAAGAGCAGATTCATCGAATACAATAGAAGATTAGTCTCCGAATACAATTCATCATATTAGTCTCCGAATTCAAAAGACCGAACAAAGATAAAACATTACAAGTCTCAAGACCGCGAGTATCGAGTTTGTCTTCACATTACAAGTCCATATCGATCATCTAAACTACCATCACATAGAAGAGAGCTGCGGTCATCACGATGAGCATCATCGCGATCAAACTGGTCTTCATCCGTTCCTCCAACGCCCTCTCTCTCCCGCTAGATAGCGGGCTTATCTAGATTCGCCTCCGCCCTAGTGGTGTACCTTTGTAACTGTTATCGCTGAACGGTGAACCTGTCTCCGACACTCCTCCCAACCGTCAGAGACTTCGAACCTTACCCTTGTACACCTATACATACGCATTTACATCTCTATGCACAAGCCAAACAACAGACAATACATAAGCAATATGTAAGTATGCAACAAAAGGATCGAAAGAGAAAAGCAAGACATTAATAGCACGATTCATGGTCCTACTAATAAATAGCATCGATTACATCTAAGTTGAATGACTGTCCAAACCAAAGAAACATACAAATTCATTAAAGTTTAATTACAACATGAGCCAATCAATGTTTCACAACTACACATCACTACTTTCGACTCGACTCATCGGACAGGAGCATGGATGAAGCCGCCGTCTGTCGTGATGGTCATGAAATCGCGGTTGTTGTCACCCTGCATTTGTAGCGTTTCATCTATCTCACTATTGGACGGTTGATATCTGAGGAAGAACTGCCCCGAGGTATGAAGGACATCTTGATGGATGACGTCCGCAAACTCCGACTAGATGCAAAAGAATTCTTGTCTGAGGTCCGCGCCCAGGACTGCCGACAAGCTCGCGGCCCAATCTTTGAGATTATCTGGCAGCAAAAGTTGATGATGGTCCCTTACGATCGCCCGCATGTGATGGAGGGCATAGTAGGCATCCTTCTGACCTCCAGGCGGCTGCTTGACGCAGCAGAACTTCAGATTGTGTGAGAACATGTGCTTGCCGTGATTTACGAACTGCCCCGGTGAAGGTGCCTCCAGATTTGGCGAGCTGGGAGAACATCATCAAGAACTTTCTTGACATTTGTGTAGTCTATCTTGGAGTTACGGTTCGGTCGAAATACGTGGCCATGGAATATTTCGGGCTTAAGAGGATGAGTGTGCAATGTGTCACCGCACGTAACACGGAATGTTAGAAAAAAGAACGATCGAAATCTAAGAAATCATATGTTACGGGCGGTTAAGGGATGACTTACTCGGGAAAGTAAGCCGAAGGAAGTTATCCTTATCGGGTTTGCTGAATGACGCCGAGGTGTGAACTCGCAACTTGGCGGTCCCAGCGCTGCTCAAGTGCTTGGCACGCATGTAGAAGGGGTCGACTATCACGATGTCCGGGTCTTGTCTCTAGTGATCCGCATCTCCATACTCAGCGTAAAACAGCCGAATGAAGGTCTAGTGCAGCGGATGAAGGTTAAACATAGCAAAGATGTCATCAAACCGCAGGACGATCGCACTCGATGTCGCCATCCACAAAGCCCTTGCCCTCCGCACCTTGGCCACGAAAACCGGGTATGCCACATCATTCTCTCTCAGACGCCGCTTCTCCAAAGAAAGAACACTGTCGTGTAGACTCCACATAGCACCGGTTGCAGCATTCAGCATATTTGGCGGTAGCATCGCCCTACCCGCCACATGCACCCTCCTCGAGATATCCTTAGGTGAAGGTGGCCCGTCCTGAGCACGGATCGAACTCGCCGACTAGCACGACTGGTCAGCACACAACACACACACCAGGAGGTCCTGGGTTCGATTCCCAGGCTCCCCAATATTTTTTTTTGCATTTTAAATATTGTTTGATATTTATTTGTGTTTAAATATGTTCAAACTTGTTTAAATCATAACAGTAATATTTTTTTTATAAAAACAGTAATAATTTTTTTAAAAATATGTTCAAATTTGTTACTTGAAAATATCATCGGCGGCGGCGGTGGAGCGGGGGAGGGTGTGGGGGTGCCCGTTGGCGGCGGTGGAGCGGGGGAGGGTGCGGGGGGCCGGGTGCTCGTCGGCGGCGGTGGAGGGGGATCGAGATCGAGTGTTCTCATGAATTCAAAAAGTGCCCATGAAATTTAAAATTATTCATGATATCAAAAAGTGCCCATGAAATACAATCGAGAAATGAAGACTACGATTTAAATACAATCGATCTTAGCTAGCTATCAGTTCACAATCTTCTTGCCCTTCTTTTTCGCAAATGGAGTTATTCTGTGGAACAGACGTCCTTTAGGTAGGGTGGTCCTGCTTCTTCTTGTGGTGTGTGCTGCTACTTCATCGTTGTCGTCATGTTCGATCTTCGGGTCGCCGTACTTGTCAAAGTCTTGCTCATTGGCTACTCCATCCATTCTGATGATCTTCCTTTTGCCTCTCCTCACAACAACATGACTGGGCTTTGACGGGTCGGTAATGAAGAAGCATTGGTCCACTTGTGAAGCCAGTACCCATGGCTCATTTTTCGCAGTGACGTTTGCGCCTGCGGTCTTGGATTTGGCTTCGGGTATAACCATGGTGGTGAAATACCGGTCTTCTTTTAGGACGCTCTTGGCCCATCTGACACGGAACATCGGGACCTTCTCCCCAGTGTAGCTCAGCTCCCAGATCTCCTCGATCCTTCCGTAGTATCTGTCCTTGTCGTTACCGGTGTAGGATTCCATCGTTACCCCAGAGTTCTGATAACCATCGCTCTTCATGTCCTTGTTCTCGATGTAGAATGTGTAGCCGTTGATATCGTACGCCTCATAGGTCATCAGGTTGTGCTCGGCGCCCTAAGACAAGGCGAATATGAGTTGTTCTTCCGCAGAAGAATCCTCATGTAAAGGGTACGACAGAAGCTTCTGCTTGAACCAACGCATGAAACATGAGTTGTGCTCTTTGATTACATCTCCGTCCGTCCTCTGCTGGCCTCGGCCATTGTAACGCCTTCTCAATAAAGGTTTTGTGCTCTACCACCCAAGGATCGACCACGCCTATGTGCTGTAGCGCCGACTAGGTTTGCTCTTTCAAAGTCGGCGAGTCGACCGAAGTCGACATGCATTTTGCGGCGACCCTCACGGTGACCCCATCCAGCGAGCCTGCCGAGGTGCTGTTGACGGAAGACCAACGGGTTCTCGATGCCTAGATAATTCGTGCGGCAGGAGATGCACTCTTCGTCGAAAAGCCCCGGCTATACTTCCTCTAGATGTGACATGTTGCGAACGTATCCTTTGATGACACCATTCATCCTTTCAAACGGCATCATGCTGTGCAGGAACGTCGACCCGAGTTGGATGATATCCTCCACGATATGGACCAGCAGATGCACCATAACGTCGAAGAATGCGGGAGGGAAATACATCTCAAGCTCGCATAGTATCACCAGATCTCTTCCTGTAGCCTTCTGAGTTGCCTCACGCCAATCGACTTCCGAGAGATGACATCGAAAAAGTTGCATAGGCCAAATAGCGCTTTCACCTGACGACGTGCGCGCCCATGATCCCAATGGATTGCAGCTCGAAGTATCTGCGTCATCAAGACGTGAGAGTCGTGAGACTTCATCCCGCTGAACTTCGCTTCACTGGGTCTAGGTATCTGCTTATCTTCCCCGCTTAACCATAAGGAAGTTTTACTCCTACGAGGCAGGTGAAAAACTGCTCGATCTCCTCCTAACTAAGAGTGAAGCACGCGGGAGGGTAGTCACTTCCGGTCTTCTTGGCCTTTTTGCCTTTGCGACGAGTTTCTGTGTCCTGCTTCGCCTCATCATCATCATTAGTGTGAAGCTCCTGCCTGATGCCCATTGATTTCAAGTCTTCCCTTGCTTTCGGCCCATCTTTGGTCCTCTCTGGCATGTTGAGCAGGGTACCAAGCAGACTCTCGCACATGTTCTTCGTGATATGCATGGCATCAAGGCTGTGAGGCATACGGTGGATCTTCCAGTACGACAAGTCCCAGAAAACAGACCTGGTTTTCCATACCTTCAGCAGCAGCTCGCGCTTTCGCTTCTTTCCTGCTCGCGCCTTTTGCTTCTTTCCGCAGTGGGCAATCTTTCCAATTTTTCAACAGCTCGCCTATTTCTCGCCGCTCCTCGACGCTGGCGTTTGGGTTCGGTTTCACCATCGAACAGATCCTTGCGCTTCCTCCACGGGTCATCATCGTGAAGCCACCTTCGATGTCCCATGAACACGGTTTTCAAGACCCGGATCTCTATCTAGCTGGCGATACGCCAGTCATCCATGCACCTTACGCATCCAGAAAATCCGTGGACTACCTGCCCCATGAGATATCCGTGAATCGAGATAGTCGTGCACCGTCGTGAGCAGTGCGGCTCGAGGGAAATATTCTTCTCTGCGGCGCCCCAATATTGGCTGGCATTTTCCACAGCGTGTCTAGCTCCTCTTTCAGCAGCCCCGGATACAGATTGATGTCGCTCCTGGTTGTTTTGGCCCTTCAATTAGCATACTCATGTGAATGTACTTCCTCTTCATGCACAACCAGGGGAAGGTTGTACATCCACACAAACACAGGCCAGGTGCTATGTGTGCTTCTCGGCTGCCAAACGGATTGACTCCATCGGTGCTCGCGCCAGCACGATGTTCCTCGGATCCTTCCCAAATTCTGGGTATTCAAGTTCAACGCTACACCGCTCGCATCCTTAGGGTGACTCAAGATCTTGTCTTTTTATTTATCTCCGGATCATTTCCGCCATCTTCCCGCTCTTCTCCTCCCTATCTGCGTGCCAACGCAGGAGCTTTGTTACCTTAGGGTCTGCGAAATACCGCTGCGGGCGAGGAGTGATCGGAAAGTACCACACCGATTTTCGAGGATCTTTCTTCCTCTTCTTGTATCGAGTGACGCCAGATACCGACATATGGTAGACTCCGCGTGCTCGTCCCGATAAATGATGCAATTGTTCATGCACACATGGTATTTCACGTGCGGTAAATCCAGAGGACACACGATTTTCTTCGCATCCTCGAAACTGGTCGGGCACTTGTTCCCCTTGGGAAGACGTTCGTGCCAGAATGACATGTTCTCGTCGAAGCATGCGTCGGTCATTTTGTGTTTTACCTTCATCTCCAGAGCCATGAGCGTTACTTTCAGGTGGGTATCCTCGGGCCTGCATCCTTCATACAATGGAGTAACCGCGTCTATCTCCAGTTTATCCAGCTTGGCTTTCTCTCGGGCTGCAGCTCTTGCGTTATCCGTCTGCTTGAGAAGCAGCTCTTGAATATGAGGGTCCTGCACCCAGCCTCCATTGTCGTCTGCTCCGGCATCTTCATCTTCATGATCATGCCCTTCGTCTTGATCTTCCTCATCATCATGTATGACATCTTCTACATGATGACTGTGTACAGCATCACCGTCGTGATCATGTCCTGGAGATTCTTCGTCTTCTCGCCCGCCCTCGCCGCGGTGGTTGTCTTGTTGACCTTCCTCATTTCTTGCCCGGCCCCCATGGACGACTTCATAGTCATCTTCATCACCTTGCCACCGATAGCCATCCATGAAACCACGCAAGAGCAGGTGGTCCCGCACCTGCCCGAAATCCGGGTCCGCAATAAGGCTCTTCAGCTTGCATCTTCAGCTTGCCCAAGCCCTGCCCACCGGCAAAGAAAATCAATAAAGGGGTTATTAAATAGTTCATATCAAGAAATGACGAACTAATAATAGGCCGAGATATAATTAATAATGATTGAAATTACCTATTGACTATCCCCTTCATGATGGTGTAGTCTTTATCTTCTTTAAGTAGCGAGTCGAGTACTTCGACTGTTGCTTTGTCAACTTTAATGACTAACAAGATCCAGTGGAAACTGCATGCGCACACGTTTGCATGTCTTAATTAAGCAGGCATGTGCATAAAATTAATCAACTATATATCGTAAACCCTATACACTTAGTTATTAACATCTAGCTAGCTAGTAAGCAAAAACAGAATTTGTATTAACTCACGTGAAGTTGTAAGGAAGTAGTATATCTTCATTGGTGTTCAGGAACTTCAAGAACTCTAGCATGCTTTGCTCTACACCTGCTTTAGAAGTTGCAAGATTCCATGTGTACTCATTAATGGTATTTGGGTCAATGAACCCAATGCCATAGCTTCCAGATTTTTTCATTTCATACATCTTCATCCTGCATTTAATACCACAGAAAAGAATATATAGTGAGGATAATTACATGTAATGATTGATCAAAAATTACAGAAAGAAATCACTTACAAACAATAGCAACTGACGAGAGATTTGTCCAGTGCGTCTTGATTGTATAACTGATATAGTTCTGAATACTCAACGCACAGAGCTTTCTCATGGTAGTAATGCTCCTTCTTGACATTCACCATGAGGGACTCTTGATTGGAAATCTTGGTAATGTTCATGTACCATTGATGCAATTCATACATTCTCGTTGGGAGGTTCTTGACCTTGTCTGGGTGGACCAAAGGTTTGCCCCGGGCATATTTCCATTTTATTTCCTCCTCTCTAAGCGGAGACATGGGCTCAATTTCGAGGAGTTGTCCAACAGAGATCTTGAGCATTTCAGCCTGGATTATATGCTCCTCCGTTATTACCACATCACCTAGCTGGGGAACTTTAACGGTTTGCCCACAATAATATTGGGCGCGCGACCTCCTCTCATGTGTTGTCGTTGGCACAATAAGCGGGGAGATCGATTGCGCCGCCTGTTCTCCCAGCTGGGGAACGGTTTTCCCGCATTTTTTGCCCGCTGCTTGTTGGCTCGAGCTCTAGCTCGCTTCCTTCTTTAGCCGTTCTCGATGTAGTTTCCTGATTTGGCGCTCATAGTCCTAGTCAACAGGCTTGGGAGCTGGTTCTCTAGCCATTTTAATGAAGTGGTCAATTACTTTCTCAGGCACTTTCTCCTTTGGCGGCGATGCCGGTTTCGGTCCAAAATGGACGTCCACTTGGGCTTGCACTATGGCTGCGTTTGGCTCCTTAGTCATGTCGTTAGGCCTCTGAGGAAGAGGAGCGAGGCTTGGACCATATTTACATCGCTTGTCTCCGCCTGTACTTCCTGAACTACCTCGACTCGTACCGCTACGCACCATAGCTGCGGCATGTCTCTTCTGCGATTGTTGAGACGGCGGAGACGGCTGACGTGGCTGAGTTGGACCAGGAGAATTGGCCTGACGATGTGCCGGACTTGAAGCAGGAGGTGTGGCCTGACACGGTGCCGGACTTGAAACCGGAGAAGTGGCATGACGTTGTGCCGGACATGAAACCGGAGGAGTCAGCTCACGCGTTCGGGGACTTGGAGGAGGTGGCAGACTTCGAGGAGGAGTCGGCTCACGCGTTCGTGGACTTGGAGGAGCGGGAGCCTGTTGACTAGGTGGCGGAGTCGGCAGACGACGCGGTGTCAGTGGACTTCGAAAGATGATGCAATCCTTTCTCCATAGGATGATACGATGTATGGCCTCTCCCAAAGCAGGCGCCGTCTTCACCTCCAGAACGTCAAGTCTGTAGCCCGAATATGGGTCCACCACTTCATCAACCATGACACGAGCATCGCCCTCTTGAATCGGGATGCAATGGAAGGTTGCTTCGGCGGTAACTGGAAAAGCAACGACGTCCGCCACCTTCATGGATATGTTCTTCATTTTGGAGTGTAGCTCACAGTCAGTGTTCTCTATGATGTCATCCACAGGGTATGTATCCATCGCATGTGTCGCCTGGGCAGAACCAACGCTGCTTCTCGGCATGGATGGGACGGTGCTATCCAATGCTGGACGATCATCCGCTTGTTGCTGCCGCTGCTGAGACTCCCTTTCCTGGCTAAGTGAGTCGATCTGCTGCTGCTGCTGTTGGAATTTGAGTGCCAGGTCTGCGTGCCTTGCTTCTAGGCCTTGAAGGCGTTCTGCGTCCTGCTTCCTCTGCTCCTCCAGCTTCCTTTTCTTCTCCTCCTCCATCTTCCTTCTTGCACGAGTCCTGTAGTCCTCGTTCCATTCTGAAAAGCCCTCATACCAGGGAATAACGCCCTTGCCTCATGTTCTTCCGGTGTTCAGGATTTCCTGTAGCAGAAGCTCATCGTTTTCTCTGTTGGCGTGAACACCCTTTCGAGCTTCTTCTATTGCGTCAATTATTTTTTGTTCGGCTCCTTTTAGACTTGCCTTCCGCAAAACTTCGTCTGTCTTCGGGTCCAACGCACCCCCATGCGCATAGAACCAAGTTCTGCACCTGGGGGGCCAGTTTGTAGTAACCGGTGTGACCCCTGCATCCTCCATCTCTTGCTCAGACTTATCCCACTTAGGCAATCCCACCGCGTAGCCACCTGGACCCAGCCTATGGAACGCCGTCTTTTTTGCGGCATTTGCCTTGTTTTTCATCGACCGTTCCTTAGCTAATTTTGAATCCTTGAAGGTCACGAAATCGTCCCAGTTCTCCCTTTGATTCTCCAGTGTTCCCGTGAATTCTGGAGTCTTCCTTTCATTAGCGAGGTAGTTGGCCCATACAGTTTTCTTGTGGGTGTTGAATGCAATTTCCATCTTCTTAAGAGCAGCACCCTACACTTTGTCCACATCTGCTTTAGTGAAATGATCTGATAGGGTGAAATGTTCCATCAGAGATTTCCAAAGGGCTTCTTTAGCTCTGCCGCTGACCCAAGTAACACCGGACGCTTAGTCTTTGGCTCTTTCCATTCTTGAATGGAGATCGAGTTTGTCCTTCACAAGAACTCCAGACCGACGAGTCCACTTGTTCGCAATGTTCTTAGGCGTGAGGGTTCACCACTAGGTTTGATGGATTCGATGTTGTACTTTACACCATCCTTCAACAATCTGCCTGGGCCTCGCTTTGTCCTGCTGTCTGTAGAAGCAGATTTGCTCCATCCAGAGGGCTGAGAGAAGAATGATTGATTCGTTAATATATCTTCAATAAAAAACATGTGATGATCACCATGATGCCTGCTTATATAAATATACCTTGCCGGTAGTCTTTGTTATTTGAAGATCAGCATTGTCTGTGTCATCACAAACATTGTATGTGTCATCATAATCATAATCATAGTTCATGACTTCATCAGCTCGGTCGTCGAGATCGAATATCTTTTCATCACCCTCTCCGGTATTGTTCAGATATTGGGAGCCGTCATCTGCTTCATTCAGATCATCTAGCCTGTGAGGGCTGTGTATGATGTCGAACAATTCCTCTTCTCTCTCTCTGCCGGTATTGTCCGCCATAGCTTTTACTTAACTAATACAGAAGAAATATAAAACAATTCAATTAGTATTCAAATTACAATCCTTGGATGCAATCAATAAGGAAAAACTGAATCTCGAATACACTGTCTTAATATTTGTAATCTCGAATACATCATCGTCTTAATATATATAATCCCGAATACATCGTCTCGAACATTATATATCGAATACATCACTGGCTAGGTACCTAATAAAGATCGAGTACTACAGAAGAATATAGGGCGCCACTCGCGGTTCCTGGGGCGCGGGCCGTGCACACCCAAAGAGAAGGAACCATCACAAGATCATATCTCCGGTCATCTGCCCAAAGAACCCGCCAAGTAGTGGAGAACCTGACGTCGTCCATAGCATCCATGTAGCGATGGACGTGCTCATCTTCCTCCCGGACACGGCGACTCACCACCTCCGGCGGGGCCGGCTGCCTCTGCACCAAATGTGGCCCACACGAACGCCACCAAAGAAGATCAGGGTCGATGACCGGACCCGAGGTCGGGTTCCTCACCAAGAGGCGCGCCCCTCCAGGTAGCACCTCCCAGTGCCAGCCTGGCGGAGCCCAGTCCCGGACATGGGTCCTCTGAAGCAGGACGTCGTCGCGAACGGGTCGACGGCGAGGATGCGGGCCGGGCATATCGTCGAGAACAAATACTATATGCCCGTAAAAAGTAACATTTTTTAAATGATTTGATTGTGATAACTAAAATTCTATATATATGCAAATTCTAAGAATTTGACATTAATCTAATTCATCTAACTAAAACTAATTATAAAATTTAACAAATACTATAGGCCCGCAAAAACTATTTATATAACTAAAAACAAAAAAATGCTAACATTTCTATAAATATTTCTATAACTAAAAACAGAAAATATTTATAACATTTCTATATAACTAACAATTCTAATATTTATATAACTAAAAACAGAAAATTGCTAATATTTCTATAACTAAAAACAGAAAACATTTATAACATTTCTATATAACTAACAATTCTAATATTTATATTACTAAAAACAGAAAAAATTGCTAACATTTCTATAAATATTTATATAACTAAAAAATAGAAAACATTTATAACATTTCTATATAACTAACAATTCTAATATTTATATTACTAGAAAACAGAAAAATTGCTAACATTTCTATAAAAATGTGTGTGTGTGTGTGTGTGTGTGTGTGTGTGTGTGTGTGTGTGTGTAGTGTGTGTGTGTGGACAACTTGACATGGCGGCCAGGGCGAGCTCACCAGCGAGGCGACGACGGGGCGGCGACGACGGGCGGGCGGTGACGACGGGCGACGGATGGGCAGCGGCGGCGACGACGGGCGGCGACGACGACGACGGCGGGCGGGCGCGGCGACGGGACGGCTGGGACGGGACGGTTGGCGGCGCCACGCCGACGGGCGGCGACGAGGGGCGGACACGGCCGGGGTCGGCGATGAGGGGCGGGGGCGGCGACGTCGACGGGGACGGCGTCGATCGAGGCAGGGCAGCGCGACGGAGGGAGGAAACAGAGGGAAACTGAAATTTTTTCAAGTGTTCTATATATAGGATGGACCTTTAGTACCGGCTGGAGCCACCAACCGGTACTAAAGGTCTGTTTTGGCCAGCCGAAGCGGTGGGAAGCACCCACCCTTTAGTACCGGGTCGTGGCACCAACCGGTACTAAAGACCCACCTTTAGTACCGGTTGGTGCCACGACCCGGCACTAAAGGGGTCTTGCTGCTTGATCTTGCGGTGCGGCAAATTTAGTCCCACTCGCTAGTCGAGGGGCTACCTGACTGGTTTATAAGCCCAGGCGGTAGCTCTCTCGCTCCTCTCCTAAGCAGGCCCACTGGGCCTACCTGTTCTCTTTTGCCTAGTGGTCCTACTGGGCCTTTGCAGGCCTGCATCCTGGCCCAACAAAAGGTTGGGTTCCTAGTCGTATGCATGCCGCTTTGGCCCAGTAGGCGGGCTTTTTTATTTTCTTAATTTTTTTCGCTTTATTTATTTTTGTTTTATTTATTTTTGAGTTGATTTTTTGCTGTATTTAGAGTTTATTTGTGAATATTTTTGCTTTAGGTACAAAAAATTACAAACTTTCTGTTAGTGCCGGTAGTTTTCAAATTTTAATAGTTTAAATTTTGAATTATTTGAAATTTGTGTGAACAACTTAACTTAACTTTGAAAAAAGATTTTTCAGTGATTCTTTTTTCTTATATTTAATATTAGTGTGTTCTATCATTATGTTCAACTTGGTAATGCTTGCCTTTGTAACAGTTGAGTTTTTGTCGGAAACCCTGATACTTCGAAAGAGATTGTCCATTTTGTATACGAAGTGCATCCAGTTTTTGCCGTAACCCTATCTACTTTTGTTTGAACATAAAATTTCTTCGCGTTTCAAATGCCAAAACACATAACTACCCTAACTATTACAGAGATTCCCTCCTGGGTGTGAAACACAGATGAAAGTGATGATAGTGAAGCCGATCACATCCCAGATCTTTGGGTGTGAAACTTTTTCTTCGCGTGTGTCCCTTTGCGTCGTAGCCATGGAAAATCTTCATCATTTAACTGGATGCTCGGGTCAATATTCACTGTGAATGGAGGAATTTCATCAAACTTTTCATATCTTCTGACATGTCTCTCTTGTCATCCACTCCCACGATGTTTCTTTTTCCTGAAAGAACTATGTGGCGCTTTGGCTCTTCGTATTATCCATTCGCTTCCTTATCTTTTCTTTTTCTCGGCCTGGTAGACATGTCTTTCACATAAAACACCTGCACCACATCATTGGCTAGGACGAATGGTTCGTCTGCATACGCTGGATTGTTGAGATCCACTGTTGTCATTCCGTACTGCGGGTCTTCCGTTACCCCGCCTCGTGTCATATTGACCCATTTGCACCGAAACAAAGGGACCTTCAAAGCACCTCCATAGTTAAGTTCCCATATGTCCACTATGTAACCATAATATGTTTCCTTTCCCGTGTTGGTTGTTGCATCAAAGCGGACACCACTGTTTTGGTTGGTGCTCTTCTTATCTTGGGCGATCGTGTAAAATGTATTCTCATTTATCTGGTACCCTTTGAAAGTCATTATATTCAAGATGGTAACGGGACAGCGAGTACAGGTCATTTTGAATATCGCCATCATTCAGGGCACGTTTCTGCCACCAACCGCGAAAGTCCTCGTTTGTTCGCGTGTAATCCAGTCGTCGACTTCTCCGGTGCTTGAGTGTAGAAAATTCTTGTGTTCCTCCATATACGGAGCCACCAAGGCGGAATTCTGTAGAACTGTGTAGTGTGCTCCAAAGGAGAGAATGCCCGTCCATACATATTATTTGATGCCCTCCTAGCGTGCCTTTTCCTTCCGGTCTGCCCTTATGCTGCGATTCAGAACACCAATCGCCTAAGGTCAGGAATTAAGTCAATACAAAACTCAATGACCTCCTCATTTTCATGGCCCTTCGAGATGCTTCCTTCGGCCTAGCACGCTTATGAACATATTTCTTCAAGACTCCATGAACCTCTCAAAGGGGGAACATATTGTGTAGAAATACAGGACCCAAAACGTTAATCTCTTCAAGAAGGTGAACTAGGACGTGCGTCATGATGTTGAAGAAGGATGGTGGGAACACCAACTCAAACTGACAAGACATTGCACCAAATCATTCTGTAACCTTGGTATGATTTCTGGATCGATTTTTTCGAGAGATTGCATTGAGGAATGCACATAGCTTCACAATGGCTAATCGAACGCGTTTTCCGTTAGAAGCCCCTCAATGCAACCGGAAGGAGTTGCGTCATAATCACGTGGCAGTCATGAGACTTTAGGTTCGGAACTTTTCTCTGCCATATTTATTATTCCCTTTATATTCGACGAGAAGCCGACGGTACCTTCATGCTGAGCAGACTTTCGAAGAAGATTTCCTTCTCTTCTTTGGTAAGAGCGTAGCTGGCCTGACCCTGATGTATGCCGTCTTTTCCGTGCATACGTTGCTGGTCCTCCCGTGCCTCTGGTGTATCTTTTGTCTTCCCATACATGCCCAAAAAGCCAAGCAGGGTCACACAAAGATTCTTAGTCACGTGCATCACGTCGATTGCGGAGCGGACCTCAAGGTCTTTCCAGTATGGCAGGTCCCAAAATATAGATTTCTTCTTCCACATGGGTGCGCGTCCGTCAGCGTCCTTCGGAACAGGTTGTCCGCCAGGACCCTTTCCAAAGATTACCTTCAAATCCTTGACCATATCATGTACATCAGCACCAGTACGGTGGCGAGGCTTCGTCCGGTGATCTGCCTCACCTTTGAAATGCTTTCCTTTCTTTCTTACGGGATGCCTTGTCGGAAGAAATTGACGATGTCCCAGGTACACATTCTTCCTACAACTATCCAAATATATACTGTCGGTATCATCCAAACAGTGCGTGCATCCGCGGTATCCCTTGTTTGTCTGTCCTGAAAGGTTACTGAGAGCAGCCCAATCATTGATGGTCACGAACAGCAACGCCTTTAGGTCAAATTCTTCATGTCTGTGCTCATCCCACGCACGTACACCTGTTCCATTCCACAACTGTAATAGTTCTTCAACTAATGGCCTTAGGTACACATCAATGTCGTTGTCGGGTTGCTTAGGGCCTTGGATGAGCACTGGAATCATAATGAACTTCCGCTTCATGCACAACCAAGGAGGAAGGTTATACAAACATAGAGTCATAGGCCACGTGCTATGGTTGCTGCTTTGCTCCCCAAAAGGATTAATGCCATCTGCGCTTAGACCAAACCATACGCCTTTGGTCACCGCAAACTCCTCCCAAAGATTTCTCTCGATTTTTCTCCACCGCGAACCGTCACGGGTACTCTCAACTTTCCGTGTTTCTTACGGTCTTCTGCGTACACCGACGCTTTTCAGATGCTCTTTGTTTTGGAACAACGTTTCAACCGTGGTATTATAGGAGCATACCACATCACCTTGGTAGGAATCTTCTTCCGGGCGCTAGCCTCGACATCACCAGGTCATCACGACGATCTTATAACGCAATGCACCGCATACCGGCAAGCGCTCAAATCCTCGTACTCACCGCGTAGAGGATGCAGTCATTAGGGCATGCATGTATCTTCTGCACCTCTAACCCTAGAGGGCAGACAACCTTCTTTGCTTCATACGTACTCTCGGGCAATTCGTTGTCCTTTGGAAGCATATTCTTTATCATTACCAGCAACTTTCCAAATCCCTTGTCAGATACACCATTCTCTGCCTTCCATTGCAGCAATTCAAGTGTGGTGCCCAACTTTTTTTGTCAGCTTCACAATTCGGGTACAACAATTTCTTGTGATCGTCTAACATGCGCTGCAACTTCGTCCTCTTCAGATCACTTGCGCACTTTCTCTTTGCATCGGCAATGGCCCGACCTAGATCATCAGCGGGCTCATCTGATGCCTCTTCTTCAGCTTCTTCCCGCATTGCCGGCTCAGCTTCTTCCCCCATTGTTGTATCATCGTATTCAGGGAACCCATGGCCAGGATAGCCGTCGTCGTCCTCTTCTTCTTCATTGTCTTCCATCATAACCCCTCTTTCTCCATGCTTGGTCCAAACATTATAGTGGGGCATGAAACCGACTCAATAAGTGGACGGAATGGTTCTTGACGAGAGTAATTGTGACCATTCTTACAGCCAGCACATGGACAAGGCATAAAACCATCCGCCCGCTTGTTTGCCTCAGCGGCAAGCAGAAAAGTATGCACGCCATTAATGAACTCGGGAGAGCATCGTTCATCATACATCCATTGTCGGCTCATCTTCATTACACAACACCGAATATACCAAATTAATACAAGTTCATACATAAAGTTCATACATAAAGTTCATATACAACACTTAATTAAATGCAACATACAAATAACTCTCTAGCTAAAGAATTTAAATGCAACAACAAATGCGATCAAGATCGCAACTAAGGTAACAATTGATCCAACAGCATAATGATACCAAGCCACACTATCAATGGCATATTTTCTAATCTTTCTAATCTTCAACCTCATTTTCTCCATCTTGATCTTGTGATCATCGACGACATCGGCAACATGCAACTCCAATTCCATCTTCTCCCCCTCAATTCATTTCAATTTTTCTTTCAAATACTCGTTTTCTCTTTCAACTAAATTTAACCTCTCGACAATAGGGTCGGTTGGAATTTCCGGTTCACATACCTCCTAGATAAAAATATCTATGTCAACTTGATGGGCATAATTTGTCATAAACACGAAATGCAACAACTAGTTTTAAAAGAGAATATACCACATCCGAATCATAACAAGGACGAGGGCCGACGGGGACAGATATCAAAACCATGGCACTATGTATAACAAACAACGTACGAGTAAGATAATTATACGAGTAACTATATATCCAAATCACGCAAACATCAATTTGGTAATGTAAAACATTCATGAACAAGAGCCTCACCACAAGGTGGTGCCGCGACGGACGGTCTTGAGCGATCAACGGTGGTTACGACGGAGATTTAGAAGGCACTAAGTAAACCACACCTACATATGCAAACTAAGTGTTATTTTTGACCTCAAATTGCATATAGATCAAATACTAGCTCATGTAATTCCTTCCAAATTACTAAACTCACAAATTAATCACTATATAAAGCATTGCAAGAGCTAATCTAGCAATGAGAGATGAAAGGAAAAAGTTGCTAACCTTTGTGATCACTTGAATGGATGGGGGCCTTCAAATCTTGACAAATTTTGGGCAAAATGTGTGATGAGCTCGAGGAAGAGAGGGGAAGAACAGAGGAGGAGAGGGGAAAGGGGAAGAACAAAGGAGCTCGGGTGGACGAAGGGTTTATGTACGTCGACCTTTAGTACCGGTTCGTGCCACGAACCGGTACTACACAGTGTGCTGGACCGCCCTGATCGACAACATCCTGCCACCACTCTCTTTAGTACCGGTTCGTGGCACGAACAGGTGCTAAAGGTTTGCCACTAACCGGTACTAATGAGAGCGGCCGACTAGCCGTTGGAACCGGCACTAATGGACACATTAGTGCCGGCTCGAAATCAAACCGGCACTAATGTGTCTCAGATTAGCCCCTTTTTCTACTAGTGTTATGTGCAAACCTACAAGAAGGCCAAACAAAAAAGGAATCGCTGAATATTCAGAGACCACTACCATGCTGCCGATTGGATTTGGTTGCAGCCCCTCCAGCACCATATCTCATAACCTACAAAGAGAACTAGACAGCAAGTCTTACAGTAAACAACAGGATACCAGGATCTATGTTAGTAAGTGTATGTAGATCAAGGCAACAGTAATGTCAACTTAACATTAATACATCTTGTTCAAAAAATGGAAAGCAGATTGTAGTGCAGCAGCAGCCATGAGGGCTTCCTTGTCCACCTGCAGCAGCAGCAACTTGTACAGATCAAAGCAACCTGCACCCAAAGCAAACACACGAGGAATCAGAGGGAGGCAGGGGAGATGAAGACAAGATGCAACAACTAAATCAGACAAGGACCAAACTAATAAGTTGTGTCAGTGTAACATGGCATTCCCAAACTGAATATATTTCCAAAACAGAGAATAACATCAGCAAGAAAAAAACATGGCATCCCCAGAATGAATATATTTCCAAAACAGAGAATAACAACCTCAAAGTGGTTGGAGACCATTGCTCACTTATACTGCCACCACCTACAAATACAGTAACTTATACCACCACCACCTATAGTAACTTATACCACCACCTACAAATCTGAACCACAGTTGCGGTGCTTTTAACGTAATTTGAACCATGTGAATCAATACTTCTATGCTATGCTGAAAGTAAATTTCAAATGTTTAATATTTTTGAAAACTGCAGAGTTGCCTCTGTTTAGATGCAAGTTAAGTTCAGAAACAGATGCACTGCAAAGTTGCCTCTGTTTAGATGCAAGTTGAAGTTTCAGAAACATTTCATTTTCCAATAGGCAAAGCAGGAGCACCATCAGAGACAACGAACTAACGCACCATTCAAATGCACTAACAGTTCTAGGCAAAGCAGAAGCACCGCCGAACAACTAGTGTACAAATTCCATCTCACTTGAGATCATACAGGAGAGCACACAAATGTCCGTGTATTCAATTGCAGACCAAAATAAAACTATAATTAACAGCCCCTGTTTTGCAAGTAAATTTGATATCTTATACTAGCTCCTCTTTGGTTTATAGATCCTGCGTGTAAATCTAGGTTGTCTATTTTACCAACATAACAATACATATCACAAAAGCTATACCATTAGATAGTACAATAAATCTTCAGCAAGAACCAATAAGGTACATTCCATCAAAATCACAAGCAACAGACTGGGGCTCCATGCCACTAACTAGCAAGAACTACAACATCTTCCAAGAACTACAGCATCAGATCTGAAACTCTGTAAAAATGGGAAGAATGGAAGTATACCTTGCTCTTGGTGATGGCGTGGAACAGGAGAGTGCCGGACTCCTGCATCTGCTTGACGCCGGTGGTGGTCTCCTCGGAGACGCCGACGAGCCTCTCCTCCATCTTGCACTTATTCAACATCCTGTTTTTATCTGTCTAAAAATCAGCATGGAACCAGTACCTCAGGTTCCTCAGGAACTTCGGGTCCATCTACAAGGAAACAATAAAGAGGCATATATAAGTAGGCGTGGACAAACAGGAATCACAAATATTTCACAGGCTAAACTCCCAAGCTACTCAGTATTAGATTCCTACCACTCAGTATTAGGGAATAGAAGGGCCAAAAGAAACAAAATGTGGTAATATACATACACAAGATGTCAAGATTTGCTCAGCACAGCCAGCATGATTGGGCACTACAGTTCTAGTCCACCTCAAATCTACGGAATAATAACTAAACTACAGGAGAAAACTAAACAAAGGGCCTCGATTCTTACACATAATGCAGTTTTATCCAGTAATAAATGACCCATTTTGACATAGCGCTAACTATTGACCCCAACAATTATCCAATGTAACAATAGATTTGAACAACCTATCAATCCCATGCACTAGAATCGAACAATGCTACCTCAGATTTCAGGGTGGTACTTCAATTTGTCCATAACAGATTCACATTTCTAGCATGATTACAGATATTTGCAGGAAAGAAACTAACTAAACCAGTTTGAAAAACAGTTATCCATGACAAAAACAGCAAATCTGGGCCAGAACGTAAGGAACAACAGAATAGAGATCAGTTATGGATCTCGGGGGCCGCGGACGAGGGAGGATGAACGTACCCCCTTGGTGGAGGCCTGGCGCTGGCGCTTGGGCTTCTTGATGCCGTTCCTGTGCGCCTTGTACGACTGGTTGTGCACCATGTGGTTCTTCGACTTGGCCATCTCCGATCCCTTCTGCTGTTGCATCTCCGTGTGGTTCTTCGACTGGATCCAGCATGTTGTAGAGGTCCCTGAAGACGGCCTGCAGCAGGAAAAACACAAGGGCATCAGCCTCCTCCCGACCAGTCTCTCGATCGAATTAGCGCAGGAAATGAATTGAGGGAGGTGGAGCGGGCGGGACCTGTTGTATGATCCGCTGCTTGTTGGTGTCGGTGGCGAGGGTCTCGAGGTTGACAATCTTCCGGACGTCGGACTGCAGGAGCGCGCGGGAAATCTCGTTGAGGCACTCCCCGAGCACCTTCTCGTCGACCGTGGCGTTGCTCATCTGCGCAAGCGCGCGGGAGATGCTCCCGCCCAGCTACGCGAGCACCATCTTGGCTGGGCCCCCGGGGGGTCGGGCCTCGTCGGTGGCGGGGTGGGGTTCCCGCGGCGGTCAGGGGCGGCGCGCGGCATGATCTGGGAGCGGGGGTGGGGAAGGGGACGCGGACGGGAGGAGAATCGGCCGGGGGAGATGGGGAAGATTGTTGTTGGGGTGGGGATTGGGGAACACGGTGGGGATTGAGGGAGAGGGACGGCATCTGCGGGACGCATCGAGGAAGGAGGTGGTGGCGGGACGCGCCGCTGCAGGACGGCGAGGAGGTGGCGGCAGCGAGGAGATGAGGGAGGGGGTGGATCTGGCCGCCGCCATGGCCATGGCCGTGCCATGCGGCTAGGTTGGTGGGCGTCGAAGAGGGCGGAGCATAGTCACCGCCGCCGCGCCGGAATTGGTGGGAACGCCACCCTCGAAATCCTAGCCGTGGGAAGGGGTTGGCGATGAGCTATCGAGGACGCGAGAGGCGGGTCTGGCCGGAGGAGAGGGAAGAGCGGAGGCAGGGGAGCTCGGATCTGTGCTGCGCGCCGGCGAGGCCCGCCGGAACACGCCGGAACAAGAGGCGTAGGTGGCGGTAGCAAGGGTTTCGGGGGAGGGATTGTGGGTGCGTGAGGGAGCGAGGGGCGGAGAAAGAAAGGAGGCGGGGAGGGGGGGTTGATTGAAAATGTCCACGAGTAGAGCTAGGGTTTCGGCTTAGGTGGGCTTGGGGTTGGTGTGGTGGGCCGAGGACTGCCGTTGGATCCGCGGGCATCCGACGGTGTTCCATGCACGATCAGTGTGAGACGTCCACAGACTAATCAGAATGCAGTACCACGTTATGACCATTTAAATTGGTCGTAGTTGACTAAAATTAGCGTGTTGAAATCATATCAGCTATTTTATGACCTGAGAAAATTCAAAAAGAAAATGAAAAACCTTCTCATTGTATCACCAAATGTGAATAACTTTTCAGGAAAAGTAACAAACATGAAATAAGATAAATATCTTTAAAAATATGTCATGAGAAATTAGTTTTTTGGCAAAAAAAACATTTTCCATTTTTTGAATGTCCAAAATGAGTTTTTTTGTGAAGGACCTACCGAATATTTGTTTCAAAATTTTACCAAATCAATTTTCTAAAATACTAGGACATATTTAATGCACAATTGACCAAATGGTTGGGTGTAAAAAGTTTTGATCCACCTCTAGTAAAAAAGACAAATCTCCGCCAATTCAGCTAGAAGTGGGTCAAATTTGAACTGCAGCTGGATCATAGTTTGCTCTTTATTTTTTCCAAAAATCATTTATAGGTACATAAGTATCTATTTAATCACAGAAACACAAAATGTTTTTCAAGATTCAACCACTAGCTAGGAACGGTCATTCCCGCCGTTTTGACCGCATTTCGAAACGGGAATAAAAAATTAAAAAAAATTAAAAAATTGCAAAACCTTCGCATTGTGTCATTATATGTGGCCAAGTTACCAGCAAAAATTATAAACTTGTAATACGACAATTATTTTAAAAAAAATGTTCTCAGAAACGAGCTATCAAGTGTGAAGATACATGGCTTTCAACCCAAATGCTCAATCTTATGGCCACATTCATGGCATAGTCTGTTCAAATGATATCATGTTGTGCATAAGGGTGTTTCTTGGAATTCCAAACAATGTTGTGTAAGGGAGTTTTCATTTTCTTTGCACGGAAAATTCATTTTCCATTTTCCGAGTGCCCCAAATGAGGTTTTTGTTGAAGGACCTACCAAATATTAGTTGCAAATTTGGACCAAATCAATTTTATAAAATATTAGGCCATATTTAATGCACAAATGACAAAATGGTTGGGTGTCAAAAGTTTTGATCTACCTCTGGTGAAAAAGACAAATTCCCGCCGATTCAGCTGGAAGCTGGTCAAATTTGAACTGCACCTGCCTCATAGTTTGCTCTTTATTTTTTCCAAAAATCATTTCTAGGTACATAAGTGTCTATTTAATCACAGAAACACAATTGTTTTCCAAGATTCAACCACTAGGTAGGAACGGTCATTCCCGTCGTTTTGACCGCATTTTGAAACGGGCATAAAAAATTTAAAAAATTGGAAAACCTTCGCATTATGTCATTATATGTGACCAAGTTTCCAGGAAAAATAATAAACTTGTAATACGGAAATTATTTTAAAAAAGTGTTCTAAAAAAGGGGCTATCATGCGTGAAGATTCATGGCTTGCATGCCAAATGATCAATCTTATGGCCACATTCATGGTATAGTCTGTTCAAATGATCTCATATTGTGCACAAGGGTGCATCTCGGAATTCCAAACAATGTTGCCTAAGGGAGTTTTTATTTTCTTTGCACGGAAATTTCATTTTCCATTTTCCGAGTGCCCCAAATGAGATTTTTTTTGTGAAGGACCTACCAAATATTTGTTGCAAAATTGGACCAAGTCAATTTTATAAAATACTAGACCATATTTAATGCACAATTGACAAAATGGTTGCTTGTCAAAAGTTTTGATCTACCTCTGGTGAAAAAGAGAAATTCCCGCCGATTCAGCTGGAAGCGGGTCAAATTTGAACTGCAGCTGCCTCATAGTTTGCTCTGTATTTTTTAGAAAAATCATTTCTAGGTACATAAGTATCTATTTAATCGCAGAAACACAAATTTTTTTCCAAGATTCAACCACTAGCTAGGAACGGTCATTCCCGCCGTTTTGACCGCATTTTGAAACGGGCATAAAAAATTCAAAAAAATCAAAAAATTGAAAAACCTTCGCATTGTGTCATTATATGTGACCAAGTTTCCAGGAAAAATAATAAACTAGTAATACGGCAATTATTTTTAAAAAGTGTTCTCAAACACGAGCTATCATGCGTGAAGATTCATGGATTTCAAGCCAAATGATCAATCTTATGGTCACATTCATGGCATAGTTTGTTAAAATGATCTCATATTGTGCACAAGGGTGCGTCTTGGAATTCCAAACAATGTTGCCTAAGGGAGTTTTCATTTTCTTTGCACGGAAAATTCATTTTCCATTTTCCGAGTGCTTGAAATGAGTTTTTTTGTGAAGGACCTACCATATATTTGTTGCAAAATTGGACCAAATTAATTTTCTAAAATAGTAGGCCATATTTAATGCACAATTGACAAAATGGTTGGGTGTCAAAAGTTTTGATCCACCTCTGGTGAAAAAGACAAATTCCCGTCGATTCAGAAAGAAGTGGGTCAAATTTGAACTGCAGCTGCCTCATAGTTTGCTATTTATTTTTTCCAAAAATCATTTCTAGTCACATAAGTACCTATTTAATCATAAATACATGGTTTGGTGGCGATACGTCGAGGTTTGGACGGTGGCCGAGGGCACCAACTCTAGAGCTCGTAAACTCGCATGCCCGCCGCGTGGTCACCGCATGACCGTGGCGTTGCCATGTGTTCTGGGTGGCCTAGGAATGTATAGTGGGTCGGGCACTCCCCAGGTAGATGCTAGGAAGAAAATCACAACATAAGATTCTCACGAGGAGATCGATCGATGCTCAAACATGAATAAGCAGCCAAGTGTTTGATTTGTGGTACGGGAAATGCACATGGCTAATGGGGGTGAGTTTTGGCTAAGGATGATCAGTTACTAAGAAGACCATCTTCACACATTTTCAGCTCAAAAGGAGGAGCCTAGGTGGTACTTGCTTTGCAAAGTACCACACTGGACATAAATACGAATGTTGAAGCTGGGCTCAGAATAATGAATGGATTGACCTTGCATTTGGTGGAGGATGATTATTTGGGCATAGGAAAGCACTGTAGAAAATGGATACAATTTGGACATGCCAAAGTGGTACTTCCTTCACAAAGTGCTGCTTTGAACAGAATAGGAAAATGAATATTTTCGAATTATTTTTGAACTAGGAAAGGAATGTTTTTTTTACATATTTGATGAATATATGATCCAAAAAAATTATGAGAATTTTTTTGGGAATTTTTGGAATAACAGAAATATAGGTTGCTTCACAACCTAGGGCAAAAACTGCCACATGGACATGACACATAGGCAAAACTGATGAGATGGCGCCTAGTCATCACAACCTACCACAATCTACAAGGCTATGACCATCTATATTGGTCGTTAACAACTAGAAATAAGGCAGCGGACCAGCACTATTTGCTTTATGACCATTTCGTGTAATGAAATTACGACCTTTCTGACCAAAATGGTTGCAATGGTTTAGGGTTTGGAGCCCTCCGAACAGCTTTTGACCAATTGATCTGAAATGGTCATAGATCTATGACCAATTCTTCCAGGGTCACTGACAAAAGGTCACTAGTTGACATATTTCTTGTAGTGTCACTTCGGTCAATTTGCCTTCAACGGTGCGATGCAATTTACTGACGGTGACTTGATGCAGTCCGGGGGGGGGGGGGGGTATGGTGGTGCAGTGCCATGGTGGGAATCCTAGCCCAACACATGTAGTTGCTGGTATCGTGGAAAATTGATGGTGACAACACATGATTAACTTCAAATTGTTAGTGCTTCTTGAGAGCCGAGGTGAAAATCCTAGGTTTGGCCCAAGTTGGTTATACCTGGCAAAGGCGATGTTTCTGCGTCGTGACCTTGTTAACGGCATTGACATAATATGCTCAGACTTGTTCTTTAAATTAAAAACCTATAATCAGGCCTTTGATGGTTGGATCCGGGTGACGACAACACTTCAGCATAGTTCCCTTATTGAAGGTGTTATTATTGAAGAGATGATTGGTGCGGATATGATCGTTGATGTAGTTTATTAGTCGCTGTTTTGCTTGCTTCATTCTTTTTCCTTTTTCCATGCTAAGGAATAGCTTTGGTCTTGTATGACTTTGCTATTTGCCGGCATGTTTAGTTGTGTGTGTCCCTTTCTGTTGGTGTGTGCATCCTAACTATGCAGACGTCGGTTATGTGCCCATTGTGTTTGTATCCACTTGATGCTTTAAATTGAGTCTCGACACTTGTTGGAAAAAAATGTTGGCTTGCCAAAAATTGGCATCAAACCAATTGGCTCTGAGTCACTAGTTTAGTATTGATAGAGAGCTCAACTACCATGGTCGTCCATCCTTCATTGGCATTTGTTTGTGGAACCTATCGTTCTAGGGGAGGAGCATGATGGATCAGACTTCGCAATGATGGATTCAAGATGTTGCACGAAGTTGGACCTAGCCTACTTTGACATCGTTCATTTTGTTGAAGCTGCCTTGAATGACATTATCGGAGAAGTCATAAAAAGGAGATATGCTTGTGTTTCCTTCCAATTCAACCTTCATGTCATACCATCTGAACTCATCAAGAAGGCCATCGACATCATACTGCATCCTTGCGTTTTAGAAGGAACAAGCTCACACAGTGTTTGTGGCTCCTACACTCCAGTCTATCAATGAGATTATACATTGCCGGAAGAGTACCACTAAGAAGATGCTTGTAATAACAATGCCATCCCTTGCTGACAATGATACTATGATATCCTCTCTGACAATGAGTCTAAGTTGGTTTTTGCGCAGTTTTTTTATCATATGTGTATTTGGTTTCCTCCAAAATCTCATTGTATAGCTAAGTTTACAAGATATCATGTGAAGACCATTGATCTTCGACAAAGGAATATATTTATATCGTGAAGATACCAATTACACCAGGCCTTTGTATGAACAAGATGTGCAAAGGCATCAATAATACACACAACCATAAAACAAAATAAAAAGAAAAGAAGAAAGAAAGAAAAAAGACACCGTCACGGGGAACAATCACTTGCAGTAGCAGCACTCTAACCACCGCCACCACCACCAAAGACAACACCCGGAATACAAAGGAGGTTCTCCAAAAGCAACACCTCCAAGAAGTAAACAATGCACAAGCGTTGTCGTTGCCCGGTCGAAGATCTTGGGTTTTCACCCCCGAGAAAGTTTGATTCACCCAAAACTATGCCTTCAACAAGGTTATTGACAAGTACAACCAATAAAGGCCGGACCTTGTGTTTTCAGCCTGGGAATCAAGACTCGGTACTCGAGGAGCACCACCAAAAATGAAATCCTCTAGTGTTGCCGCCCCTTCTTGCCGAGGCTGCTGAAACAACTCACAGTAAACCTGGCACATAATCTTCATCGCATTCAATATACCCTTCCACCGAAGCTTCAAGACCTCCAATCGTAGCCCCCGTGATGTTCTCCACCTCTATCAATGCATTGGGAATCTTGACTTAGATATGTCCCATGACACTGATAAGAAAGTGAAGCTTCGTGTCGCGCCGTCTTAAGGCCATGTTGGCTGAAAATATAAGCGCGTGCGACCGGAACCTTTCCGATCTAGATATCCAGAGCGACATACGCCAATCCATATAGATATCTGATAGGGAAGACCAAAACTCATAAGCGGCTAGATCCAACAGGTCAAGATCCAACAGAAAGATGACTTGATGGAAGAAGACTGGTAGGGCAAAGACCCAAAAAAACCAGATCGGGGCAAGCCACCACCATGAATGGGAGCTCCACCACCACCTAGCCAACCATTGGATGGGCCCTCACATAAGCCGCATGCGCCAGGGAGAGAAGGCTAGGCCCCCGGCCAACGGGAGCGAAGCCAGCCGCCAGTGCGCCTCGTAATGCCTGCCATGGCCTAGATCTAGCAGAGCCAGCTGGAGCGAGACGCGGTGGCCACCGCCCGGTGGACACTGGTCCAAGATCACTCCATCGACCTTCCAATGCTCGCCTCAATGACCTTCGGCTTGACCTGTCGGATTGGGAAGAACGATGGTGGCCACCTCCCAGCGGTAGGTGCGGACAACCACGAGCCCATGACCCCCAAGGCCATAATCCCTCATCTAGGAGGGATCTAGCAGCGTGGAAGCCCATGCGGTGGACACTAGTCCAAAATCACTCCCTCGACCTTCCAATGCTCGCCCCAGCGACCTTCGGCTTGACCCGCCGGATTGGAAAGGGCGATAGTGGCCACCTCCCAGCGGTAGGTGCGGACAGCCACGATCCCACGCCCCCAAGGCTATAATCCGTCATCTACTTGCACCATTTTAGTATGGAGCCATGGACCAGTCTCATACTTTTCTGGCTATCTGACCATCATATTAGTGTGAAGAATTTTTTGAATATTGTGTATTTTTTGTGTTTTCATGTATGCTAACTGTGTAGTTGTTCCAACAATAATAACAAAATAGGCACCAATGCGTTGCCAAATTAAGTTCTATCGACATAATCAAGTATTTTCTTCTTTTTCTTGAGTCTAACAAAACCAATTCTTGCATGTCCAGGCAATAGGATAAAATTTTGCCCAGTAAATGTCACAGTAATTGTGTGGTGTAATTCACAACTTTCTAGTGAGGTCTCATACTATTAGTGAGGTGCAATGAGCAACATAACTCCATATGCAACTCTCTTTTGTCTATATATATGTGGAACTTTTTACAAGTAGCACCTATCAGGCTGTCACCGTATGAATATAATCATTTTCCTGTATTTATCTATATTGAGCTATTGGAGAAAACCAAGTCAAATCCCACGATGTTAAGCGGATCATATTGGATGCTTCCCAAGATAGATGAGTGTGTCAGTTTGAAACTATTTCTGTAAAGATTAGATGATATAGGTCGTCATGTGTTATCCATAAGGATGCCATTTTTGTGGCTCTCGCGGAGAACCCTGATGTCGACCACCCTGGCTGGCACAATCTCTCACTGTGCACACACAAAGGATCGGCACATGAATGCCGTGCCCTGAACACTTCGTCTTCAGAGTGTGTTGTGCGAGAATTTCTTGTGGTGCAGCATAGTGTATTTTTTATTTTGTATAATTATTTCATCTAGGGTAGCTTTGCTGATGTGCCACAAAGCCACTGTCATCGCTGTAGCATGGGACTCTGACGACCCGGAAATGAAATAAAAAAGGCATTGTCTTTTAGATCTGAAATCCGAACGACGGAGTTTGACATCCAAAACACCTCCACACTCTCAAGTCGGCAGCACAACACAATCTTCACTTTCTTTGAAGCTTTCACAGACCACAATGATTTCCACGGTCTTTCTACTTCTCTAGTGTCCGAATCTTATATTTACTAATTGGAGGCACCATACGAGGCTTTACGTTAATCCAGAAAACTAAACAAATTGACCGTCTGATCTCAAAGTTAATCATCTATGACCGTCGGATGAGGTAGCTTTAGACTCCTAGGCTTTAGTCCCACCTGTACCTCTTATGTTTTAAGGAAAAAACTAAGATGTTGTCCCACGTGCATCTCTTCTTCTAGCAAAACAAAATCAGACCAAAAGATGAACACATGAGGTAGCTTAGGAGTCCTAGGCTTTTGTCCCACCTATATATACCTCTTTTTTAACAAAAAAAACCCTAAGCTGTTGCCCCACGTACATCTGTTTTTCTAGGGGAAAAAATCAGATAAACAGATGAACAGTTGACATGACTCCTTTCACGGTAATCATGCCCAAGGGGTTGGATCATTATCAATATGTGCTGATCTCTCTCTTCTTTGTCTTTCCATGTCACGATCTTTTGTCCTCCGGACTTCTATCAGAATTGCTCCAAGCTCGAGCATCCTCCGCTGCCTCCTTTTTCTACCACGATCTAACAGGACTTTTGGTTTAATTAAACCTCAAAGATCGATCATGTGTCTATGATGAATGGGCTGTGTTCAGCTCAACCAAGCCTTCCTTCTCACCAGGCGAGCCATCTTCAAGCATGGTCTGAGATCATGTAGGGAAGGAAAAGCTAACTTGCACCATCATGGCGCCACCGACGTGGTCTGTGGCCATTATGCAGACAAGTGCGACTCGACATGCAACACGGTGGGGTACTTATGCTGGAAGCTATGAGATTGTTGCCGCATGCTGGAGGAAGGAAGCATGAGTTGCTGCGCGTACCGGTTGCGCCAGGAGTAGCTGCCGGCGATTGGCGATTCTAAATCACTGCAAGGGCTACACCACCGTGTACTTGGACTTGCATGCCATGGGCGACAAGCGACAAGGTCCGGAGGTCCAGTTGGACGAACTTCGAGATCTTGGTGTTCTTCTCCAGCTTTTCCCGTCGAGATATCAGCTCAGGAGCTAGACGTACAAACCGGCGGTAAGCTGATCTGGATTCTGGCTACATGAGACAAGCAGTACGTACTTCCTCCGTGACTGCTGCTATGATTGATGCCTTTTTGCCGGAGAAACTAGCAACAGCAGCCCATAATCAATCTCTATTGATGTGGTTGATTGTTTGACACACAAAACAGATACTCCCTCCTTCCCTATAGGTATGCTGATTTATCTTCATTGCTGCTTATGGATGAAACTGGGATCACGTATTACATTCAAGCTTCATGGCTATATATTTCTATACCCATGGTCTCTATTATGTACAGCCATATTTGCTAAAAGATAGTAGCATTGTATGCATGTGATCTTTCTTATTGTTAGTGTCTTTCCAAGATAATTGATCTGCTTGATTAGTTGATTAGAACATTTAAATGCATAAACTGATTTAAAGTGCACCATGTGTCTGTCATGAGTTCTAAGTTTCCAATTATTATTCAGGTTATTAACTTTTTAGCTGCCAATTGCTATATATAGATGTGCTAAATGGAGCATATTATCTTCCAACGGAAAAGGTAAGAAAAGTATAAATATCTGCATACACTAACATCTAGATTCATATTTGAGCTCATTGCCATCCCAATACTTTTTTTTGTGTAAGACAGTAAAAGTGATATATTGTAGTTTTGCATGTCTGCTATGTTAGTAAACTTTTAAGAAGATTTCTGTTCTTTTTATCCCTTACAAAGTATATGGGGTACGAAATTCATTTGACGAGGTTTGGGATTGGTATTTTACAATGTGATTTAGTTGTATCATTCATCATCAATGGCAGTATAAACTAATAAATGTTGGAACGAATTAGTATTTAAAATGATTTAGCTAATACATCATGGAAAGTAGTTAGCTCACCACTGGAACTACTGGAAGTAACCGATGTTCTCCGGCGAGTCGTCTCATATGTCATTTAGGTTGCTTATTTACCGTCGGTGCATAGCACCTCCTACATGAAAGTTCTATGGATGTTGCAAATCGAGATATAACAACATACAATCCAGTCAAGCCTCTCACCAGTTCCTTCCTCAATTTCCAACCTTTGAATCTCCACAACTTGAAACATTAAACACTTCAATCCAAATCCTCTTCTTAAAGCAATAAATTACCAGGATTACTAATGCAGCAGGGACAAGTCTATCAGTTATAGTTTGAAGCAGAAAGGATGTTTTCAATTGATGGGAAACTAAGACGGACTTCTCCCATCTATCCTTCCGTCACCCTCCAGTCCTAAGCATTACATCGTGCAGGAGAAGAAGAGCTGCGCAGCTACACTCGATGAAGCTGATGGTAATAAATCGGCAGGCCATTTGACACCATCTATTTTTAGCATGTAGGAAGGCGGATAAAAGACATTAGCAGTCAGAACATAATTAAACACGCACAAGTTAATTCTTTTGATTTGGTTGATGTATGTGTAGGCATACATCCGAGGGATGCATAATTATGGTCTCTGTGATTTGACAATATACAAGTCTGAGGTATGTACGAGTACGGCTACATGATGTGTATGTGCGTGTACATATTTTTTGCTTAAATTGGTAGGTCTTGGTAGACTCTTGCATCTCCAAGTAGCCATCTGCGATTGTCTTTGGCCATTGTTCCGATCTGTTCCATATTTCTCATATGAGAATTGTCTTATGTTCAGTTTTTTATTTTATGTACTGAAAAAAGTTGAACCAGTCTTAAATTCCTGTGAATGCTTTCAATCAGAATTACTTATTACAGTTCCAACAGGAACTATGTGTATACGTGATCAGTTTACAGTGCAACAGTAATATATGGAGCCTACAAGCATTTGTCTCTGATGATTTGGCTGTCATACCTAGAGCTAGAGTTGAGGTTACTGATCTTTGTATACTGATTTGTGTGTTTACAATTTCATGACAGGGTATTAGTTAGAAAAAACATTCTCCTTCTTTTCTCTAATTTATCAGTTTTTCTCTGTAAATTGTCAACTTCCAGCTCAATTCAAAATCTTTGCATGTCCTTTTTTATAACTCTGCAAACACATTAATCTTACAAGAACCGTAAGTTTTTAAAAGATTGCAGGAAGGCCACATGTAAGTTGAGGAGGCGGATGGCTTAATGTATCTTATACAAAAAGGGTGAATATGATTAGACATTTCTTCATACTACAAGATATAAGTAGCTCCGTGTTTTTGTGGGCATGTAGATAAAAAAATATCACAATTAATTCTATTATACCATGTCTTGCATTAGTAAATTGTGTCTTCTCCTCAACATGGTCTAGAATGTCTTAATTTTGCGTGAAGAACTTCTTATATGTTATATTTTTCACATTCAATGCATGTTTAGTCTGCTAAATGTCACATGTGTTCAGGATCAAACTTTAGAAGTGTTAATGGGAAGTAACAAAGGTTTTTACAATGTAAAGCAGTAACGCTATGGAAGTTCCGCGAGTAGGTGCAAGCATGGTATATCATGGTGCATGAATGCTTAAAGCATATTGTTATATGCTTCATCTCTTTGCAACTGGGATTCTATACTTTATGACCTACTAACTGAGTTATGTTAATGTCTTCCACAATTTGTTGATATTCAATTAATACAACCCCAGATAATAGCTTAGAATTAAGACTAATAACTTATTATTATATCGGGTCAGTTTTATTCTACAATAAGAATGAAAGGATGGAATCTTGGAACAAATCTTTTCAGTTGTTTAGTGCATTTTTATACATCGGGTTATTGTACAAAACAGCCAAGTTTACTTTGCGCATTAAGTTAAGTTTTTGCAAATTGTCACAAGTGGTCAGCAACTTAGTAGCACTAATTAATATTGAATAATTATTTCGATGTTAATTTATTGTAGGCTAATATATTTAAGTACTTTGTTTCAGATTTTCTTCGAAAAATCCTCCTAAAATATGTGATATTTTGTAGGTGAAATTCCACATTTTATGAGTGAATAAATTTGCAATAAGCCATGTAGAGATAATAGTACATCCTATCATGTATAAAGGGTGTTTTCTAATGATTAGAAATTGTTATTTACAGACACCAAAGTTTCCATATCACAACCAATTTGATATCGGGGAATAGTAATGGCAAAGCATGACATATTTATTAGCTAATCAGAAGAATATACTGCAGAAACATAATACCGTAGTAACTACATCTTGGTTCTAGAGCCATCTTTCATTCAATTCATAGCCTCGGTTTTTCCTTATAACCTGCAATTCTTAAATAAACTACATTCCCAAAAAACTGCAATAAGCATCCCGTAATTTGGATATCTAAACTGAAATGCGAGGGAGGTAGTACAAATCACGCACGCACACAGGGCATAACCTAAAATGAGTAGACATCCAATTTCAGATCCATCTCCTCCCAACAATCCTGAACCACCAAAACTACAAATTTATACGAGGCCGCCAAAATTTAACACTACTGCAGTTAAGCTCGAGCTCTAGTCCAGCTCCAACGCCCCCGCTCGACCCCCTCGCGCTGCCACCCAGGGCGACGCCAGGGGGGCCAACTCCTCGCGCCGCCAGCCCTCCCGCGAGGCAGATCTCTGCCGCCGGCACTGGCCGTGGTGGTGGCCTAAAAGGCTAGGGCAGAAGGGAAGCGACGGATCTCCCATCAGGCGGCTGGGGCGCCTCATGCGGGGTCTTCGTGCGGCAGCCACGGCGGCGTCCTGGCTGTGCGGCGGCAGCCGGCGAACCCAGGGCTGGCGAGGTCCTCCGGTGGGATTCTCCGTTTTGAGATGGGCGGTGGCATTGGCCGTGGATTTGGCGTCCCGGCCAGATCCATCGTGGTTCGGCTACGGCCGGCCGGCGGAGCGTGATGGGGTCGGGGTGGGGCGGCCGGTGGTCCTCAACTGGCTTTCTGACGACACATACGTCTACATAGCGAGGGTGTGCTCGGATCCAGTCAGCGGCGAGATCGTGGTGGCGCTACTTCCGGCGAAAATCGCGCCGACTTCGGTCATGGCGGACGATGACGGCGTCTCCGACGCCTCCTATTGAGGCATCGTCGTTGCAAACTGCATCAACATGATCGGGATGTTCCGGGGGGCACCCTAGATTTGGGTCTACCGGATCGAACGATGACGGCGCCTTCGGTGTCGTGCTCCTTCCTGAGGGCATTGTTTTGGAGCAGGAGCTGGCTGGAGGGGACAAGGAGGAGCGGTGTTTCATCTACCGCGAGGCCGACAATGGATCTCGGCGGCATGTCGCTGCGGAGCTTCGGCGACGGGCGCGTGTGGATGGATACGTGTAGGATGATGGTGTTGTCTGACGCCGTGGTGGCGTCGACGGCAACTAGACCGGGCAAGGTACATGCAGCAATACAACACTGAAGATGGATTGATGACAGGTGGCTGCAGCGGCCTCATACCCGGCAGGTGTCCGGGTTGACGAGTGCGGCAAACTGGTGGGTGCCCCATACTCGGCAGACGTCCTGGTTGGGACCTCATGTCTTAGATGGTAGGTTTGGCTGCGAGGTCTGTTTGGCATTAGGCCCAGACTATGGACATCCCTTCATCAATTGGATAGGAGTAGCGACAGATGTCGCCTAGATGATGGCTTTAGTCTTACTGATGTATGACTTTGTAAGGTTTTGTGTGAATAATTAATAAAGTGGCTGCATGCATCGTCCAGATGCAGAGGCCGGGGGTCCTCCTCCATTTCTAAAAAAAAAGCTCAAGCTGCTACAATTTGATTGGTGCTTGAAACTGAATGCATTTTAAGATCTTAGGGGCTGCCCGCCCTCAAAAGCCTCAAGGAAATTCGGTTGTCTAGTTATCATCTCAATGGAAATGTTAAGAGGAGGTGGAGAGGCAGGTAGCGGAGCATATGAATATCATCCAAGCACGTCACAGTGAATCTTATGTAATGATCTCTCTCTCTCTCTCTCTCTCTCCCCAAAGTGTTTATACTTGCTCTCTATTGACACGTGAAGATGTTTGTTCTGCCCGTTCTTAAATTGAATGATTCCAGTTATATACAATTTAAATATGGTAGTACTTCAGTTGGAACCCACCCTCTCTAACATGGCTGATGTGTCAAATGGTTCCCAAATAACGCCACCACGCTTCCTTTTTAATAATGCCGTGTTCTCTGGCTGTTGTGAAAATCAACAGAATCCAGAGTATGACCAATCATAATGATGAAGATTTGCAATTTGAACCGTCAGAAGCTGGCAAGCTGCTAACACAAGTTTTGCAACTTATGAACGAACCTTTTAGGTGTGGTCATTTTTCGCAAGCACGAAAGTACCAAAACTGCATCTCAACTCCAGCCTCTACAGACTACACTACTGAGCAAGAGCTACACATAGTACACATTCCTCGTGCAATGGATGCGCGGAATTTGTTTAGGCTAGAGACAACAGACTCTAGTAAAACTTGAAATCTCCTGATTCCCGAGCTTCTCTTCCTCCCATTCTTCCTCGTACCAGACAATCAGTCAGTCACATGGTAACCAGAGCTTACTAGGACTGGAGAATTCACAGTTAAATCAATGTATCTCGATGTTATCCATTCTAATTAACTCCATTCCTCGTTTTAAATATGTTTGAAAAGTCAAAGTTCCTTTAAAAGTTAAGGTGTTTATGTGGTTTATACATAAACAAGTCATTTTAACTAAGGACAATCTGATAAAGCGTAATTGGACAGGACCTACTAGATGCAGTTTTTGTGATCGGGATGAAACTATCAAACACCTTTTTCTTGACTGCCCGTTGGCAAAAGTTCTATGGCGGACGATACATATAGCCTTTAACATTACTCCTCCGAATTATGTCAGCACGTTATTTGGGAAGTGGCTTAACGGGATAGAGTCTGAAACAGCAGAACACATTCGAGTAGGAGCATGTGCTTTATTGTGGGCAGTCTGGAACTGCAGAAATGATTTGGTTTTTAACAAAACAACAAATATTCATTTTTTGCAGGTTATCTTCGGAGCCACTGCGTTGATCCGTATGTGGTCGCTACTCATCCCGACGGAGGCCAGGGAGCGTTTGGTTACTGGATCTATCAGGTAGGAGATGGTAGCACGGAATATTTTCAACCGGTTTGAATGGCGGTCATGTAATAGGATAGGCAATCAGTTTTCCTATCTTTCTTATACCGGCCGGTTGTGGCTCTATGTCTACTTTTATTTGGCTTTCTGTGAGCTTTTCTTTGCTTTCTGTGAGCAACCAGTGACTGAATTCGCGTTTCATGAGGAACAACGATGATGGGATGATCTTGCTTGGCTACCGCAACACCGTCCCATGACTTGAAGCTCCTCGGCCTGGATGGTGACAAACTTACTGTCACCTCCTATTCTTAAGCAGATCGACCTGCACCAGCGGCAAATATCACCATCTTAACAATGTCAGTATAACGCAATGAACTGAACATACATGTTTAAGTACGGAGCACTTTGCTTTCTCCAACACAGGGAGCAGTTCTCTGCCTGCTTCTCGGGCCCCTTCCTCTGCATCTTCCCAAAGTGCCAAGGCCAATTACATCAGGGCATGTATAATGGTGGAATATGGATACAGATGCCCCATAACAAGCAGTAGTTTGAGGCATCTATATTGGTTTTTTCTTCCCGATGTAAGCTACTACTAGTGGGCTCATCAGAGAATAGAAAATAGATTCCTACTACACATGCATCCCTACTCTTTAGTTCAATTTTTTCAATTTTATGCACCAGACCGCACTTTTTCTCCCCAAGCACCCGCCTCCTACCGAGGAACCCGCTACCCAATCCAAACCTACTTTTTCTTACATCCGATCCTACATGGCCTGCGGGCATCACCCTACTTTTTCTGACATCCGATCCTACTTTTTCTGACACTCGCTGAGGTACTATTAAAGCAAAAAGAAATAAAAAAACAAATGTCTACTAAGCTATCCAATAGAAAAAGAAAGCAATAACTGAAGACAAAACAGCAGACCGAATGCCTTGTCCTATTTCCTTCTCTCTCTATACCAGAGTGGCTATACTGAAGGAAGTCAGATATCCTCAGCACTCAAAGCCACAGCCTCGCTCCCGCATCTCTCCCAAATTAATTATCCTATACATTGCACTTAGTTTTAATCAATCAATTTTAAACAACCATCAGCAGCAGCCAAAAACTCTCTTTCTCCTTTGTTCTACATAGTGAAACCTTTCGGTGACACTATTTTAAATCCCACCTAACTTTTTTTAAAGGAGGAAAGACCCCTGGCCTCTGCATAAATGCACCTAACTAGAGTACTGATTAACTCAGATATCATATACTCCCTCAGTCCCAGAATAAGTGTCGCTGATTTAGTACAACTTTGTATGGTGTACCTTTTTTTGTTGCTAGATCGTTTCAATCTCTCATAAGTTATAGAACGGGGCTTAAACGTCCACGGGACGTTAACTGTCAATCAGGCTGAGGACAATAGCCTAGCGTCATTCAGACAACTTATGAGCTAATTGAAATAAAATTCTGACCAAGTGCTAAACGAAATCAAAAATTGATGTCTGATCTTCGGTGCTAAATTTCAGATTACCCGGTAGGAAAATATGGATGTCGCCAACTTGTTTTACTCTATTTTTTATGGCCAAAGCCACGACGAATGCTCCATCTTTAAAACAGAAAGTGCCTAAGCTACAACGAATGCTCCATCTTTAAAACAGCATTTACACATCAGCATGTCCTGAATGGATGATTTCAGGTTGAACATTGGAACTCCGAATTCTGAAACTCTGTCCTCATGTATGTTCATAGTATCAGTGTCAACATTATTCTCTGGAAGCAAGCATTTGGGTGCAGATTTGAGTCCCTGTAAACATACTTCCATACTGCAATTTCTTCCCTTGAGAAACAACAGGACCTCAATTTGTAGCTAGACTCCAGAATCATACATTATACATGCCATATGTTCTCAAGAGAAAAAATAAACTACATGAAATTGAGTGTCTGACGGTGTCTTACACGAAAACACATGTGTTGCCCTCCATTGTTTAACACACAATATTAATTGCAAAACTTCCTTTACTGATATTCACTCCAATTATCTAGGCTCAGTGACAAGCTGTGGCCAAGTACTTGAAACTGATGCTCATTTATCTCCCCATGATCTGCTCTTCTCTTTTAAGTTTACAGACTCATTTATCTGCACACTATTTATTTTTGCAACTTCCTTTGCTCCATGGACCGAAACTAGGTTCGGACAATCTCGGATTTCCCGTTCCTCAAGTAATGAAACATTGCTGCACCAAATGTTGGTGGCATCCAGACATCTTCCGTGACACGAGCGATGTGAGGTTTTCCAGGCATGCTGGGACACATGCTGAGAAATCACCAAACAGCTGCCACTCGAGAGTTTGGGGAGACAATGGTAATACCAAACCCCTTTCCCAGTAAGACATGGGCATTTATGAACCTTTCACCTGACAGGGACAGTAAGTCGTCACAATCGGTAACATGCATCCTCTGAATAGCGGATACATATTCTTGTCTGAGGCGGTCACAAATTATTTTTGTCTCAACCCCTGCAAGGGGAAAATGAGTCTGTCAAACATCAAAGAGCAGGCGGCTGCTCCTTATTACTTGTACCGATGGCCGCACCATGAGAATAGTAAAGTGCATTGTACTATTTGACTTATCACCCAGACAACTTTATACTTTTAATGCAATGCTCCAAGGACTGTAATATGCAGAGATGACACACCATTGCACCTGTCGTGACTTGCGGAAGATGAAAAGACCTATCCTCCTTAATTTGAATCATATCAGACCCCCCCTGTATATTGAATACAGTCATAAAATCCATCAAATGTCTTTTCTAGATAGTAGATTATTGAAAGAAAAGTTAATTAATATTATTCATCCTTTAACTGAATCTAACATTGATTGTCCAGACTTGCTTTGAGAAATAAGTTGTATCCCTTGTGGAAAACTGAACTAAAACAAATCAGGAACCTAGCTATTTGAGTACTTGAATTTCTCTCAAACGAGTAATGGAACTTGATAGCATGGCATACTCAACATTTAGTATTCCCTCTGTAAACTAATATAACAGCGTTTAGATGACTAAAATAGTAATCTAAACGTTCTTATATTAGTTTACAGAGGGAGTACTAAATTAAAGGATATTTTGAGGGAATATGCCAAGCACTGAACTGAACCTCACGAGTGCTCATGGAGTAAAACCTAGTGAAGTAACTACAATGATTGAGGGAAAGAAAATCTGCAGCCTTGTTGAAAAGGATGTTAATTGTTTTCCATTTTTATCAATACAACACATGCAGCTCTAATGTGTGGACTGAGAATTGAACTCAAGACCTTAGGTCTGATACCATGTTATATATTCCTATCAACCAACTATTCCAAAAGTCTGATAGGAAGAGGAGATATAGTATACTTAAAAATCATGAACCTCTGCCATCCTTCTCTATTGTACAACTTACTGCTAATGTAGCAGGCACATTAAACATCATGAAGATACAAGCCATCAGATTGAACTTAATTATAAATTGCTACAGATATCTTTTAATAAATGGTACTCCCTCCGTTCTCTTTTGTAAGAAGTTTTAGACAGCTGACCTTGAACTGTTTTGGGCTCTGTCTGAACTGTATAAAACGTCTTATAAAAGTGAACAGAAGGAGTAGAAGTTTTTCTTTACTTTTTATGCCTATTCATTCATTTCCACTTGATAAAGTTTTGATGCAGACTCACCAGTGGCTTCGGCCGACCAACTACAGCCGACGAGCAGTAACGTGGGGATGATCACCGTTACTGAGGAGGCAGCCATCATGGATGTTGCCACTCTCTCTTTTTTCCATTTCATACAGTGATGGTTCTTTGGTGGTTAATCTAATACTTAATTATAAAATGCAAATTTCTTGATAGTTTGCACGAAAGGCTAATGGTTCTTGACGAGCTATCGATTAATTAACATATTGCTTGCTTGTCCAAAAAATCTGGGCCCTTCATGGATATGGTTAAGTTATCTCATTTTCCATTTTTGTTCATTCGCTATTTGAGCATATACTAGTTACACTCGTCTTTTCTTATCAATACTTATGTCTCCTAACAATAGAAAACTCCCTAATCATATTGGATTATATAAGGGCCTGCTTGGCTCATTGCCAAAAATTGGCAAAGCAACTTGGGTCTTGATTGCTGTTGCAACATGAAATGTTTAACATAAATCCAGCAACAACGGTAGAACACTTTCCAATGTGTGGATCCGGCTAAAAAGAAAGACTCTAGAGTTTATAAAAAAAAGGTTAATTTAATTAGTTTCAAGTTAGGATATACTGAGCTTCATTTCGCAAAAAAAAAAAAAGACGTGAAGATATCAACATATAGCTGGCCACGTATATACTTTGAGAGGAAAAAAATGCTAATGCATAATGCAACCATACTCTGGTGACATAATACATACCAGTTTCCTTGTCGAAGAGGCTGTCTTACATCTACCAGCTCTGGGCAATGAAGAATATACACAGACTCTACTTGAGCAACTGCTATTGAACCGCCAACGGATCTGAGGGTTGAACAGTGTGTTACTTTCAGTGTCTCCAGTGCTGGAGTGCTGCCCAGCTGGCGAATGTCGATGTACTTTATGCTTGGACATGACTCCAAACTGAAATGCTTAAGGGAGGATGGTAATCTTAGTACCATCGGTGTATTTAACTTTGGGCAATTTGCAATAACGAGCCTCTGCAAAGAAGTAAAATGGTGAATCCTATCAACTGGCAGGGACGTCAATTCATTACACCATGTCACCCAAATTTCCTTCACAGCAGGTAGATAAGCAGGTGTTAGGAATTCATCAAGGCTCAACAATTTCCTGCAGCCGCTAATATATAGAACAATAAGGAATGAGAATGCTCCAACACTCCTGCTGCTGCTTGCGTCAGTGACCCCAACTGACATAAGAGAGGCACAATCAACAATATACAGTTTCTCAAGGGCTGGAAAATTGCTACTCCAGACTTGCAGGGGAATAGATGTTAACCATTTGGTCGACATTTTCCATTCGGCGAGGACAGTGAGGTCGTGGAAGCAGCTCACAAAGTGATCCGTGAAATACCCGAAGTCATGAAGGATAATCTTTCTAAGAGAAGGGGGGAAGGCCACAAAACTTTGCCAATTGATTTGAGGACAACCTCTGATGTCCAAAACTTCAAGACAGCGAAGGTTGTCTTCCTGATCTGTATCACAAATGTACGGCCCAAAAAATGATACACTCTGAATGTTCTTACAATAACTCAATTCCAGAGAACTTAACCTAGGCAGGAGGTTAGGATGGAGCCAGCTAGGACAAGATTCACCTCCATAATCTTGTATTCTCAATTTTTTTAGATTCCAGTGAGGCAGTGCTTCAATCTGGTTCTCCATCATGTGTACCGCCTGATCACCAGTCCATTGTATACAGAGTGCATTAGAGTGATCCTTGTCATAATTAAAGCCCTTTGATTTAATTTTTTGTAAGCTCATGGCATCACTGAAGTCTTCAGGGAAACTTTGGAACACACAATCCTTAGCTTCTACAGTTTTGAGAAGGTATAGACGACAAACCGATGAAGGAAGGGTTCTGAAAGTATGACTTCCGAGTAAACGAAGGTATCGCAGATGCTTTGAGTTCCCCATACTCTCAGGTAACTGGCTTACTCTAGACAACCGAAAACTCAGTACACGGATTCTTGGGAGTTCCTTGAACCAACAGTCAATGACGGGAGCAAAATCTTTTGCGCGGCTGTATGATTCATTGCATACCAATGAACACAATTTTTTCTTGTTGCATAACCTCTTCAATTCAGAACAGCCAACATTTTCGTTAGTGAATACTGACAGATGACGAACAGTTGAAGGGATTTTATCAAGATCACTTGAATGTTTTATGATGAAACATTCATCCTTCGAGACAAGTTGTGCTGTATCGTGCATCAAGTCATGAATTACATACTGAAAATTTGACTTGGCTGATCTCTGAAAGAATGACCCTTTTACAAGCTCGTCAAAAGCTAATGATGCATCTTGAAGTTCCACATACCCTTGTGCTATCCAAATGTCGACTAAAAACTCCTTATCAAATTTGTGATCCTTGGGATACAGTGCACAAATTGAGAAGCATCTCTTCAATAATGGTGGTAGGTACATATAACTCAGTCGAAGGGCTGGCAAAATGTCAGTCACATCTTGTTCTAACATCCACAACTCACTTGTTAATATAGATTCCCAATGTGCTCTGCTTAGGTCCCTTTGCAACAAGCGTCCAACAGTTTTGGCTGCCAAAGGAGAACCCTTCAACTTTTGAAGCATGTCTTTACCGATGCGCTCCAACTCTAGGTCATTGCAGGTCCTATTGGATCCAAATGCACATGATTTGAAGAACTCCCAAAAAACAACATCTTGCAAACCCTCCAACTCGTAGCTCTTCATGCCAGCACAGACTAGATTAGCAACCTCATAAAATCTAGTGGTGACCAAAATCATACTTCCTTGAAGGGCATTTCTCAAAGGTATGCAAAATTTGTCCCACTCCGCGCCACCATTTCTCAATGTATCACCCCACATGTCATCAAGGACAAGTAGCAACTTCTTAGATTCTACAGAACAAGCCAGTTTTCTCACGAGATTATTCAGATTATCAGATGTTGTATCTTGTTCCATCTGCTCCAGAATCTCTTTAATTAACCTCTTTGCGTCAAAATCATCAGAAACACAAGTCCAAATCATGCAGTCAAAGTGCTCCATCACTTCTGCATCATCACAGATTTGTTGTGCAATAGTTGTTTTTCCGACACCACCCATACCAAATATGGGAAGCACACACAACGCTCTTGCTTCATCATCGGTCCTCCCTCTCTTGCTTTTATGTACTCCTAACTGTTGCACCAAGTGTTTCACTTCTTTTTCACGGCCAAATATTTGTGGCACCTCGGAAAAAGCACTTGTTTCTGGCCTGATTAATTTGTCAAACTTCAATGGTGCTTTATGCAATCTCAAATCCTTCGACTGATAATGGATGTGATCTAGGTTACCCTGGATTTCCTTCACTTTGTTGAAGTGGTCACAATTATTGACACTTATGAAAAACTCCTGAAAGGCAGCATGCATGCGTTCTTTACCTGAATTCTTGCTCTCCTCAAGCTTCAACTTGAGTGCATAATATTTGAACTCATCAAGAAAGTCATCAGCATCATAAACTACATCTTTGATGTGCGGGAGAAGCTCGGCTGCTGGTTTCTTATGGCTCTGCCATTCAACACGCTCAATAAGGTCAAGCATCTTGGGCATAGTTGTCTGGAGCTTCCAAATATCATTCTCCAAATGACGAAGTTGGTCCCTTTCCGCAAGAATCTGGTGTTGCACAGCTGCACTGCTTTCACCCAACAGCTGATGTCGGGCCGCTAGGATGCATGGTGTGACCCAGCCAAAAAAATCCCGACATGCATTGATGTCAGCAAATACACCAGCAACTGCCTTGAATGTTTCCAAAGCCATGGCCATAAACAGCCTGAGCACTGCTGTGATGAATACAAACAAAATTAAGGTTAATAGTGAAGAGTTTCATCCAAAAAGGCTTTCGCCAAGCTTTATATATAAAACAATGACCGACAACAACCTGTTACAAACGCACGCCACCATAACACACACACACACACCAAAGGCTGGATACATAGGCGCTGAGCGCAGCAACACGACCCCTAACACTACAAGAGCAACCAGAGACTCCAACAGTGACCACGCCACCGCGAAGAAATGAAGCCACATACGACGAACCGTGAGCTCCAAGACGATGCCTTCACGAAGGATCAGAGTTTTCCCAGGAGCCACACGACGGGCAATGAGAGCTGCGACGACACCTACAAAAAGGGAACGAGCAACGCCGCCGCCAGTCCGTCCGAAGATAGAACAGACTTTCGCCCCGGCCAACACTCACCGCCACACCCCGGCTACCACGCCGCCCACACGGCCATGGCTGCCGGGCAGCACCGAGCAACGGGCTCTGCCCATGAGCACCATGCTACCACCACCAGGGCCGCCACCCCGGCATCCAAGTCCTCGACACCACCTCACCCAAAACCCGCCACTACCCCAACGGAAGAGACGAGCGGACCCGGTGGCAAACTAGCTTCCATCGACTCGTGCTGCTGCATCGGGCGTGAGATGAACACGGTCCTGCTGCCGGGCGCGAGACAGGCGCGGTCCTGCTGCCGGGTGCGAGGCGGGCACGGTCCTGCTGCCGGGCGCGAGACGAGCTTGGTCCTGCTGCCCTAGCGCGAGACAAACGATGGGCCAATGATGGGAGACGGCCATCACTTCAACGGAAATAGCACCAAGGACGATGAGGAGACAGATCGAAGGCCGAGACAAGCGACCAACAGACGAGCCGACGCCGGGACAAGCCAGCCGCCGCCGTAGCCGCCTTGCCAAGCCGCCATGGAGCCATCCACGGCTGGAGCAGCAGCCACCCCGGGCCACTGCCCAACCCGCGCCGACCTGCGAGCTCCAAGCGTCGGAGCCGCCGGGCACGCACCCACGCCACCAGCCAGCATGGCGGCCGCAGCCGAGAGCCCCGCCGAAGCCCGACGTCCCCGCCGCCGAGAGCCCCGCCGAGCTCAAGGCCCCACGAGCGGCTGACCCGCGCCGCCGCAGCCTCGAACAGAGGAGGGAAGAAAAGGCCCCGCCGCCGCCCGCGTCGCACGGGCTTCGCCCGGCGGACGCTCTCCGGCAGCGGCGAGGGGGAGGAGAGGTTGGAGGGGAGGAGTGCGCCGGCGGCAGATCGGGGGCCCCCGTGACGCGCGCGCGGGGCGCTTCGCGGGAGCGGTTCAGCTGGCTCTATCGAGGAGTCCTCTCAAGCCGTCTCCGTGTGTGTGTGTGTCGTGAAGAGTTTCACGAGTACAACATTGAAACATACTACTCCCTCCGTCTCAGTTTACAAGTCCTACGCGTATACCTAGGTTGTCAATTTTATCACCCTAATATAAACTATATAACACAAAAATTATACCTTTTGAAAATAGAACATCCAAAGTTTATATTGATATATTTTTTGTAATATATAACTTGTATTAGGTTGTTTAAATTGACGACCTAGGGATACGCGCACGCCCTGTAAACTGAGAGAGGGGTAATAGCAATAATCTCAAGTGAGGATAGATGCATTATGAACAGATTGTACCTTCACTCTCTTGTTGGTCGACGGTTTGTACAAACTGTTCTCTGTTAGAATGAGTTCGACCCAAGGATTTTATTCTACCGAGAGAAGGTCAACGAGACAGCCACACTAGTTGTCTGACATGCCATCTGCAATGACCTGGTGATTGCACATGTAGCCACCTACCGATAAGTGCCACACGTGTGGGCGTTAGGGAGTCCGCCCACACATTTTGTGTGGTGTATACGAGGAACAGCCCACACACCTACGTGTGGGCAAAGCAAGTAATGTCCACACACCTCTTTTTTCCCCTCCCGATCCCTTTCACACGCGTGCGTGTGGGCGAAGTTGATAACGCCCACACGCCCGTATGTCAGGCCTCGTATCCTCCTGGTCCCGCACGCCACGCGTGACGGTCACCGTGCGCCCGCAGTTGTCATGGTCCTGACCCTTGTCCATGTTCGTTTAACTGCAGTTGCCATGTCGCTGAACTACGGTTGCTATGTCGGACAACTACAGTTGCCATGGTTGCTCAACTGCAGTTACCATGTGTGGTCTGGTCTAATGTAGTTGCCATGATTTCATAACTTTAGGAGTTGCCACATACTAACACTAGTCAACTGAGAGAGTTGCCATGTGCTCACAAGCATGCTAGGGCAGTTGCCATGTAAAAAGGAAGAGTTGCCATCTGCTTACGTGCACGTTAGGGCAGTTGCCATGTACCATGCAAAAACACATGGCAACTCGGTAAAAGAGAGTTGCCATCTGCTTACGTGCACACTAGGCAGTTGCCGTGGACCCTGCAAAACACATGGCAACTCGGGTGAAAAAAAGAGTTGCCACCTGCTTATAAAGCACACTAGGGGCAGTTGCCATGTGCGCTGCAAAACACATGGCAACTAGCAGCTTGGGTGTGGGAGAGGAGACGGGCGTGTGGGCGAGATGGCAAATGCCCACACACTAGCCCTTGTGTGTGCGTGTAAAATGGCGTGTGGTATAAGACTTAGAGCAATATGAAGTTGAATTTTACATTTAAGTGAATGGCCGAGATTAGACAGTTGTAAAATAGCCCAATGTCTAGTGAAGTTTTGCCTTGTTTCTTTATCTGAAGTTTATATAAAGAGATTACAACTAATTCAAACCCATGAGTTAAATCTAATTAGCAAATAAAATTTTCAGTAAGCATCACCCAATCAGCTTTCTCATGGAGACCATAAAATGTACGGTATCATCCGGACATCCAAAAGACATTTTGACAATATTTCTGACGAAATGAATGAGCGACATTGTTGCTGTCCTTTAAAAGGCATTTTTATCAAACACCATGCAGGTGGCTGCAGGGTGCCAAGAACAACAAGCCTGACGGAAAGTGACCAAAAAGGTTAGGTGTTTCTTTGATCATGTCGTGCGTTTACTTAGTGTTGAGGTTGTTTTTATTAAGGTTGTATGATCCACTCTCTTTTATTAAGGTTGCAACCGAAAATGAAAAAGTAAAAGGAAGGGAAGGCAGTGGCGCCTGGAACCAAACAGGTTGTGTGCGGTCATTCAGTTTCCTCTGCCACTTGAAACCTGCGAGCTGCGGTGCGGGCGGCTGACGACCGGGCTAGGCACTAGTGATAAGCTAGTAATGGTGTAGGTACGGTACCAGTGCAGGCTGCAAAGATGGATGATGTACCTTTTGGTCGTCTATGATCCTGTTGCTCGGGGAGACCGATGCAGAATTGCAGATGCAGTGGAGCGAAGCAGCTGAAGCAGACACAATTCCATTTGAAGGCTGCCGGATGCATGGGCGTAGAAGCCTATGTCGGAGGACGGAGTTACCTATGTCACTACGGTGGCGTACTCCCCTCCCCTGGAACCTTCCTACCTCTCGCGAATTGACCATCGGAAAACCAGCCGGGCGGGAGAAAAACCCGAGGATTGAAGGGGAAGCGGAGGTCTCTTGGAATATAAAATGGACTGAATCCCCTTTTATACACAAAGGGATTTATTTTTCTGAAAAAAAAAAATCTTGGAGAGCTATACCACGCCAACGAGAAAACCACATCATGTCACAGCACTTATTGAACCTCTTTCGCATCGTCCAAACCCAACGCTCCCTCCGGCTTGCCGTCAGGTTCTCCAGCCACGAGAAAGCTCGCAGCTCAGCAAGAAAACCAGGCGAACATGACGAGAGCAGAAGAAGAATGCATCCAGCTAGCAGTTTTGAATCATATGATTGGATTTGGTTTCCTCCAAATTCTCACGAAAGCAAATTGAATTGCTGGTTAAGCCTATCTTACCAAGAGTTTGAGACCATGGTTGTGATACCCGGAGGGAAAACGTGTATATATAGATGGATATGGGTGGTGTTGCATATTACCACGGTGGTGGTCTTTCCCAATGCTTTCTACGTGCTTGAGAAACTTGAAGGAGAATCAAAAGCATGATACCTCCCAGTTGGAAATGGTTATTTGATTGAAACACTCACTATTAGCATGAGCAATATATCTTGCTACCCAGCGATCTGTAAAGACAGGTTTTTTTCAAGATATATATGTTTGTTAGTACTTTGTTAGAGGTAGGCACGTGATATCTCCTATGTAATACGAGCACAGGATCGATTAATTTGCTATCACTGACAAAAATCTGACCTTAACTAAAAACTTGACAGTGGCATAAAGGAAACTATAGTGTCTTATTCAGTGGCACTGGCACGCACTATGTCTTCTTCTTAGCTTCCATATTTTAGATGCATTTTTTGTTATTGTAAAGATCCGTCGAAAATAGAAATTGGAAGAAGGTCTGCTACAGTCGGAGTACAGCATATAATTCATCAGTCTTTGGTGGGTCCTTGGCCTGGCCCATAATCAACGGGCCGACGAGGCAAGCGCCCCGAGTCCAGGACACCAACAGAGGCCGAAATTGCCGCCCACTGGTTAGCCTGGGAGGCCCTCCGCGACAAGCACCCAAATCGTCGGATTTGGACGTGAGCCCCAGGTCTACGGCCTCCACGAATCCAGTGCCAGAAAGCCATCGATTCGCCGCAACCACCTTGCCACTATGTTGTCGGGGCCGCAGTCTTGGCTTGCCTGCGCCAGCCAGCCGTCGCTCGGGTAGAGGATCCAGATCTACATCCTCGGCCCACCTCTCTAGACAGCCGTCGCGTGCCGCCACCATGCCCCTCCAGGACCTCCCGCGACAAGGAGTGACGCCTTGGATGAGGCCAGATCTGCCGCATGCAAGCAACACCGTCTACCGGGGGGAGCGCCCCGCCGCCACCTTCCCTGGGGCGCGCGCGGGCTTTGTTGATGTCCCCTCTATCGGTGGTGCAGCAGGGAATGTGCCATGGATGGGTACCGGTGACGGCGCCACACCGAGCGACACAGGGAAGGGTGGGCGAAGCACGGTGCCTTTGGTTTGTATCAAAATATAATACGTTTCTATAGTTCAATTTGAACCCATAAACATCTCAAATTTAGATCCGAAGGGAGTAGTTCACATAATGTATCTGTCTAATGAACTTTTTGTGAGGATCTGTCATGCTTATGGGTGGTTGGCACTTTTGGCGGGATCTTACTAAGTTGTCGGCATAGGAAAACAAAATCCAAAACAAACAAGTTGTCGGCATAGAAAATTCGAGCCATCAGTACTGGAAACAAGTGCCCAAGTTAGAAAAAGCCTTCTATTTGCGACCCTGACAACGGCAGGTTGTCGTATGGGCGAAAAAGAAAACAGCGGCAGGCTGAGTGATATGCATGCAGAGCAGCAACAGACTTACAGAGTGAGATGCACATGATCCATGTCCCTTCGTGTGGCGTGGTGCCTGCAGTTTGTCAGATTTATGTTACCGGTGTGGCATCTATTCTGAATTCAACTGTGAGATGCCTCCGGTTGCTCGGTTTGTCCGCGCGCGTCCTACTTGCTAAGCCTTTCTATTCGGTGAGATGGCGCACGAAGGCATCGCGTGCGCGCGCAAAAATGCTAGACATACAGGCTTTTACACACTCTTTCCATCTAACAACCAATCATAAACCTTTCTCCCCTGATTTTTAGAGGGGTGGGCCGTCCCGCTCACCTGTTGGCCAATGAAGACTAACCCACCCTGTAAAAGTATGTAAACTGTTTGTACATGTAGCATTGCCGCGTGCGCGCATGGCAGAGCTGGATGGCCCGGCCACGTAGGGCGCGGCGTAAGCGTGCCCGCACGGATCTGGCATCTGGAGGGCGCGCAGTGGAGCTGTGTATGGACGCGTGGTACTAGCGATCTGGTGCTAGGAAGTCGGGAGGTGCCCGACGGCAACTGGGAACGAGCCCGGGCAGATCTGGGCCCGGGGCGTCTGCGTGTGTTGTTGGGACGCCGATGCCCTATCGTTGTGTTCAGTGGGTGCATTGGTGCAGCTAGAGGCGCACGGAATGAATTTAGGCCCGGCACCTCAAACCGGCCTCAAACGATTGGACTAATCGGCACACCTCGTGCTCAGCCCACATCTGGGGCGGATATAGGATGGGTCGGATGCACCGGCCACGTTGGAACTGACAGCCCGAACCCAAAAGAATGGACAAAATGCCCCTCCGACCTATCCGTTTTCACTGGTTCTCTCATCTCTTCTTCCTCCTCCGTGCACGGACGTCCGCTAGCTCCACCACCACCCTTGTGCATTGCACCTTGTATTTTATGTGTTCAACACATTGACCCACTAGGTTTTAGGTTTTAGTCGCCAGACGAGCAGTAGTAAAGGCCCCACTGAGCTTTATAAAATGATCAAAAAGAGTCTGGCAGCCATAAATATTCCCTTGGTGAAGGATATGGACTATGACTATGAATATTCTAATTAATAGTGAAGTGGCAGTCTATAACATTCAGAAAGGATACAATGATGACAGAAGTTTATCGCGTCTGGATGATGCGCCTATTTAAACTGGTCGCCTCGCTCCTCGCGTGGCGAGATTGAACTAAACACGCAACTATTACCGTCTCATGCATGGCCGATATGTAAAAATTATGGCCCATAATAGCTAGCGAACATTTGCTGGGAGGGGTTGGCATTTGCGAACATTTTAGATGCAAGTTTAGTTGCATGAGGTTAGCAGTTCTTTCAGAAAAAAACATGGTACTTTCTAGGAAGAAGAGAAATTTTATGCAAAAAATCCAGGATTTACTATCTCCCAACCACGTAAATTGTCGCAAAAAAAATTCACTTGCCAACCCTTTACTAGCTGACATTCGCCGGATAACATTTCTGAAATAATAATATGATGTGTTAGTTTTACCCCCTACTATATTACAAACATGAAAAAATTCGGCCCTTGTTGCAACTTAGCGGCATCCATGAATAAAAAGAAGTACTCACTCCGTCTTAAAATAAGGGTCTTAACTTAGTATAACTCTGTACTAAATTTAGTATAAAGTTGAGACATGTTGGGACATAGAGAGTAAAAGAGAGAAAGAGATTAGGACATCTCCAATGCAGACCCGCATCCGTCCGGATGCGCTGTCCGGATCGCGGAAGTCATCCAACATAGTCCTGTATCGGTCCGCGCGGTGGTTCAGACAAGTTTTCTCCCGCAAATTAGAGACAAAGTGCGGGCAGGTTTGTGGGAGTTTGGACACCCAAATGTAGGACTCCGACACCCCGTCCCACCCAATCCCCCCTCCCGGTCCCATTTATTTCCAGTCAGTCAGCCCCTTCTCCCCCCTTCTTTACATCCCCACCCTCCATGCCCGACTCCACTGCACGACGTCTCCGGCATTGTCGGACGTCCGCAACCACACCGACATGCCCGCTCGACGGAGTTATCCATCTTGGAGCCGTTTGTACCCAGATACACTCCGCCCCAAGTAGATGACCTCCAAGACGGACACCATGCCCGATAGGTACATGATTCAACCACGCAACGTGAAGTCATTGTTGTATCACTGGCACGCTATCAAGATCAGCGTCATCAAGTTTCGTGACGTGGTTCGTAAGCTTGAGGCAAGGTGGCCATTGCATGCGGCAGAGGACGAGATAATAAGGTTTACGTTCTCTTGCTCAACTTGTTGATTGAGTCAGTCAATAAATGTTGGTCTACATATTATATATAATCCGCATGCACTGTCGTGGTGTACCACAAAATAGAGGTATGGGTATTTACGTGCACACACACAGGTGGATGAAGCTGAAGGGCAGTATGTGTGGGATGACATGATCCATTGATTAAAAACTTGTTGGATATGTAGTTCATCTAGTCGAATTTGAGACACTTTTGTACTAGACTTATTTGCATAGTACGTATGGATGATTTGCGCTATTTACTATCTGAATTCGATGAATATGGGCCGGTTTGCATGAATTTCATTCGATTAGTTAAAATGAGGTTTCAAATGTAAACAACTACGGTTGGATGGCGTGCTCTCGCATCCTTGTCCGCAGACTGATCCTCCGTCCGCGGACGGATGGATGAAGGAGGAAATTTGCGGATTGGTATTCGAGATGCTTTAGGAGAGAAGACCGACCAAATCACCAAGTGGCATCGCACCAGCGCGGTCTACACCCTGCTTCCGTATCATTATATATACATGGACCGACGGTCTCCCGATTTGGACAGACACATCAATAGGCGGCATCGCAGCCCTCACAGTCATGCAAAGCGAAATCTGGCTGCTATGGGCAACGCTTTCCGCCGCGTTCCTTTACTACCTGACCAACATAGCCCGCCGCCGCCGGGGCACCGGACGGCTACCTCCGGGTCCCAGGCCGCTCCCGGTCCTCGGCAACCTACTGGACCTACGAGGCAACCTCCACCACACGCTGGCGCGCCTCGCGCGCTCCCATGGCCCTGTAATGATGCTCAAGCTTGGCCTCACCGCCACAGTTGTAGTCTCCTCGCGTGACGCCGCGAGGGAGGCCTACACCAAGTACGACCGGCACCTCGCCGGGCGTGCCATTCCGGACGTCGCAAACGCTCTCGGCAACTCCAAGCGGTCCATGATATGGCTGCCAGGCTCTGACCCGCTCTGGCAGACACTGCGTGGCATCGTGGCCTCGCACATATTCTCCCCCCGCGGCCTCGCCATGGTGCATGGCGTACGCGAGCGCAAGGTGCGCGACATGTTGGCCTACTTCCGCCATCGTGCAGGTCAAGAAGTGGACGTCGGGCATGGCGTGTATGGGGGCGTGCTGAACCTCGTGTCGAGCGCCTTCTTCTCTGTGGATGTGGTGGACCTGGCCGGCGAGTCCGCCCATGGGATGCGGGAACTCGTGGAGGAGATCATCGCGGCTCTCGCGAAGCCGAATGTCTCTGACATCTTCCCTTTCCTCCGGCCACTCGACTTGCAAGGGTGGCGTCGATGGGTGGCGGGGCGCTACGGGAAAGTCTTCGGCATACTTGATGACATAATTGGCCGCCGTTTGTCTTTGCCAGGTGCCCTAACCACCAAGGGCAAGCACAAGCACAAGCACGGCGACTTCCTGGACTCGCTGCTGGAGCTCGTTTCCATAGGCAAGCTCGGTCGCGACATGGCGACAACCATGCTGTTCGACGTCTTCGCCGCCGGGACCGACACAATCGCCATCACCATAGAGTGGGCGATGGCGGAGCTGCTTCGGAATCCGTGCGTCATGGCCAAGGTGCGCGCGGAGATGGACCTCAAACTCGGCGGCAAGGACACCATCGAGGAGCCCGACGCAGCGAACCTGCCCTACCTGCAGGCCGTTGTGAAGGAGGTGATGCGGCTGCACCCGGTGTCGCCGATTCTGTTGCCCCACCAGGCCGTAGAGGACGGCGTGGAGATTGGTGGGTACTCCGTGCCCAAGGGCTCCAGGGTAATCTTCAACGTGTGGGTGATAATGCGGGACCCGGCGGCGTGGGAGAGGCCCGACGAGTTCGTGCCGGAGAGGTTCCTCGACATGGCGGATATGGTGGACTTCCGGGGCAAGCACTTCCAGTTCATACCGTTCGGCTCCGGCCGGCGGCTTTGCCCCGGGTTGCCGATGGCGGAGCGGGTCGTGCCTTTCATCCTGGCGTCGCTGCTGCACGCGTTTGAGTGGCGCCTCCCGGACGGCGTGTCTGCCGATGAGTTGGACTTGTCCGAGAAATTTACCACCGTCAACGCGCTCGCGGTCCCTCTCAAGGCCTTGCCCTTCGTGCTCACCTAACCAATTCAGACTAGTGCAGGCTGGCCCTCATCGCAAGGAGTGCTCGATTACCTCAAAAAAAAGTGGTCAATCGTTTTCGTTCGAAATCAAGTCCTCTATCCTTTCTCATCAATCTTTATCTTTATCTTTATCTTTATCTCTATCGTCCCATCAAAAAAAATCTTTGTCTCTGTCGTTTCAGAGTTGATGGACCAAATCTAGGCTTCATCGGGTTTTTGACCCGTCGGCCGTATGGGCCTCACCCCACCCGTGCCTAGTGGGGGTGGAACACATGTCCTCACATTCAATTTTCAGGGACACGTTCAACTGACCACGCTGAAGATTGTGTAAAGAAAATAAGTTCGTATGTTTTACATTGTCCCACCTCGCTCCCTTATATAAAATCGCACCAACTTATAAACGTCTACAAATTTATATCAGTAAGCAGCCTATAAAATAACAAGTGGATCGGTCTTGCCATAGGAATAAAATTGAGGAATTAAATAGGAGAGAAAGACCGAATTAGGTTGTTTCATGTTGCAGCAATCCACGCCCCTGTATGTTGATCAGAGAACTTTAATCTGCAAATGCCGACTGGATTGAGGTTTGTATTCTTCACGGACACGTGAAAGCCGGAAAAAACAAATCACCCATAGTTCAACTAGGATTAGGACTAGACAATACTAGTAAAACGCCCGTGCGTTGCCACGAGTTTTTGGAAAAATTTAAGATGCTACTCATGAAGCTAAAATAACCAAGAATAATGCCGTCTCAACTAACTCACATCTTTTTCTTGACAACCAGCTAACACACATCATACTATCATACTATCGAAGCCTTCCCCACCTTCGGCTATCAGTTGACCATTCACAAGAGGGCGGCGGGCGCGGGCGCTAGACTTGGTCATCTACGGCATTGCGGCAGCTGAAGATCGAGTTGGACGTGGGGGGTGTAAGGAGGGAAACAAGCACGCAAGGAGCAGCGGCATTGCGACGGGCAGTCGTGCCACGGCCTTTACCTTATCCTGGGCAACAGCCAGAGGCCACCATGTTCTGCACCGGCTCAAAGGGCAACACATTCCTGTCAAGGTCTGGTCCCCGGCCAGCCATTGCATGTGGAGCTGTCGCAGCTCCCAGCCGACGCCGTCCAGGTGGAGCGTTGGCGACTCCCAGCCGGAGTCGGCCGCTTGATTTAGATGAGTTGATCCAGGTCCAACGCCGCTCCGACCTCCTCTTTGACGGGCTCCATGCCCTTATTGATGTGCCCATGCCAGTCTAAGGAGGCTGGGAGCTCAGCTATTGCCTGAATTACATGCCTGCTCACAAATTTAAAAACAGCTTGGCTAAAATCTCATATCACTTTCAGAATAAAACTTGATGAAACAGAGTTATGATAACAAAACCATGCAATGAATCAGGATTTTTGATAAATAAAATCAAAAGTACATGTTTTACCCCAACAAGCTATACTGCAATATTTCCGGTGACTCGGTTCTATCAGCACACTGATGACATAATAGATGCATTGTTCTAAGAAATAGGTACTCAGAACTGGAAATATTACCTATTTGGTAAGTGCAAGCTTCTGCCAATGGAAGTATGGATGCTTTCTATCCATCACCACAAATGAACAGAGAAACAAGGAGCAGAAGAACCCAAAATCGAGACGCTAAATGAGAGGGATAGGGCTCACAGAAAGGGTCTTCTCATTGCAGCAACATTGACATTTGCTCAAGCCAAATCTCTTCGGAGTTGCCCATGCCTTACTCTTCGACCGACCAGACCTCCTCCAATGGTTGCCGTCAGCTCTCGCCTCCTCATGCACCCCCTTGTATTTTGTGCTTCAGCACTGAACACGAACAGAAGATTCAGCTAGTGATACTATAGATCTAACAATTGGGGAATCATATAAGTGAACTTACATCCATGCTTGATAGATCAAACCATTTCGTACCTCCTGGCAACAGTACCGAGCATCCCAAGAACCTTGTATATCATGTATGGAAGAAGAGTGAAACAGACAAAGATTTCATGACTGTGTAGCATTGGCAAGTCCCTTTTCCATGACTTCATCAATAACCGCTTCATATGTGTGCAATCCTTTGAAGTAAAGTGTACTTCCATCCTACATCATCACCAAGAAAACATCACTTCAAGCAACAGAACGTCAACGCACCCGGATTCAGAATACACATACACTTTGTTCTAGCTGTAGAAATCTAATAGCACGCTGATCAAAATTAGTGCAAGGACATATCAACAGGTAAAAAAGATATGAAAGACTAACTTTATCCAAACAAACAGGAAGAGGAGCAATATGAAATGATGGGCCAGATCAAAGGGAGTTGGCTGTGGGAGAGAAGTGTCGATGATTACCACGATTCAGTTGCTAATCACCGTCGAGGATCCCAACATCGACAAACCATATCGATTCAGGAAGAGCTGGAACAATTCGTGATAGTGCTGCATCAGCCTCCCCGCTGGATGTTTTTAGTGGGAAAATACAATATAATATGTATATCTAGTCCAGCCTAATTCTCTAGTTAATGACCTCCTTTGTTTTGTTTTATCAGATTCTATTTTAATTCAGACGGTTTTATTTTACATCCAGACTGTAGTTAATTGCCTCCTTTCTCCCTCTGTCCACACCATAGACAAGGATGCACTACCAGCTTTAGCGTCCAAAATCTGGATCTATTGAGTCAGCTTCATCACCCAGATTTTCTGAAAAAGAGCACGAAATCATAATACCATTATACAGCAGTTGAAAAAATCATACTGGGCATGGGCCGCCTATTAGCTTTGCTAAGTATGGTGTGGTCCATTTAGGCTGGCTTGATTAAGAAACTTTATACATACTACTATATATTAGTAGATGAGTTACATCTCGTAAGAAAACTAAGTTACATGAATTGAAATCCACCACCGTAACTATACATGTATATAATAGATGAGGCTTAGACATAAAACAACATTAATTTTATGTCAACAGGGAGGTTCACAGGTCATCTGGATTTCTTTCATTTTTGTGAATTGGCATGTCAAGTGGTCGGACCGTTCCCCGGACCCTGCGCAAGCGGGAGCGATGTGCACCGGGCTGCCCTTTGTGAATTGGCATGTCAAGCAGGAGTGACGTGACAAACTAATAAACATGTTCAGTGACGTATCACAAATGCAAGGTAAGAAAACAAAAAATATTACTAACCAAGTTTACTAACTATCATTCGAGTTTGCCCGCACTGGAGGAAATGTTGCAGTATGATTCCTTGAGTTAGAAGCAGATAAAGAAAACGTTGGGAGTAGTTGATAAGAGTTCATCTTGCTAATTACAAATATTCCAGACTACACTGCGAAAGGTGAAACTTGAATTACTAATACACTGGCAATCCTTTCAGTAATAAGATATGAACGAATAAGCAGAAAACTAACATTTCCTTATTTCCTTGTATCAAGACAGCAGACTCATGACTTACCATGGTACAGAACAAGAAAACAAAAAATATAAGATATGAACGTTGCTAACTTAAGTTTCTGTTAGCAAATGTTCGTACAGTTTCAGAAAACGTTGGGAGTAGTTGATAAGAGTTCATCTTGCTAATTACAAATATTCCAGACTACACTGCGAAAGGTGAAACTTGAATTACTAATACACTGGCAATCCTTTCAGTAATAAGATATGAACAAATAAGCAGAAAACTAATATTTCCTTATTTCCTTGTATCAAGACAGCAGACTCATGACTTACCATGGTACAGACTCATGACGTATCACAAATGCAAGGTAAGAAAACAAAAAATATTACTAACCAAGTTTACTAACTATCATTCGAGTTTGCCCGCACTGGAGGAAATGTTGCAGTATGATTCCTTGAATTAGAAGCAGATAAAGATAATTGATTATCCACTACAAAATCTCTAACCACTGCACACATGCAATGATGGTTAGTAGGAATACACAATTTTATGACCTGTAACATCACTACAAGGTTCGTTGGTCAATGTCCTTCCAGAATATGAACTTGAATTGCGTGGGTGCATATAATGACCTGTAAAAGAATGACAAAGATCATCCACCATATAGATATCCATACATCTACCTGGATCCATTTATGACTGACTACGAAAGTAAATGTCACATAAAGGACAAGGAGCAGTACACAAAAACCTTTCAACAAGTATATGCATTTAACATAGGTGTATATTAAGTTATTAACTGCAGAGCAACTTGGTAGCTAAGCAGCTATGCTAACTTGCTAACTTAAGTTTCTGTTAGCAAATGTTCGTATAGTTTCAGAAAACGTTGGGAGTAGTTGATAAGAGTTCATCTTGCTAATTACAAATATTCCAGACTACACTGCGAAAGGTGAAACTTGAATTACTAATACACTGGCAATCCTTTCAGTAATAAGATATGAACGAATAACAGAAAACTAATATTTCCTTATTTCCTTGTATCAAGACAGCAGACTCATGACTTACCATGGTACAGAACAAGAAACTTGTCAGCGTTAATTTTAAGTTAATAGGCAAAGCTCACAAGTCATCAAGATTTTATTTCTTCGTATGTTCACCTTCTAAGTATGTTCGCCTTATAAGTATCAAGAAACTTGTTTGCTAACCTGAATATAATTCTCAACTAATGGCTAAAATGGCAGGCAGAGAAAGAGCTTATCTGAACAAAATACCTGGTAGAGCACCCTACAACAAACCTCCAAAATGATTAGCGGCATTCGATCATTTCAAAGTGCCTGTAGAAATAAAATCGAAATAGTAATCAGGACAAAATCTATTTTGCAGAAGTGCACTCTAAATTCAGATATAACGTTTTCAAAAATCCAGTGATGCTAAAGAGGACATATCTTGCACATATTTGAAGAAGCCACCATCATCCCGCATTGGTCATGGCAGTGAGAAACAATCAGAAGTCCTAAAACGGAGTAGGATCTATTAGAGAAAATTTGAAAAGGTGTATTAGTATGTGACCATAAAATAAGGTTGTAGACAGACCAGGAATACTCGTTTAGATCATCATAATTACACCATGTTGAATGTGGTGTTTTTCCATGCTGGATTTTTTCTGACTCCTACCAAATATAAGAGAACCATCTCCATTACCAAGAAGCTTCTTCCTTTCTTTCAAGAGTATGTGTACGACCCAAAGGCATTTTTTTCGCATCATTATCGGAATCCACTCCCCTAATCACCTTTCTCTGTATCTATCTTTAACATATTTGCTAGCCCCGAAATCTGTAGGGAAATTAGACACAAACTATGACAGAAAAGTGTGAAACACAGTGACAACAGAATTAGCTCACCCCTTCATACTGCTGTAGAGTAGAGTATTTATATATGATATCTGGTTAGTGTAGTAAGCTGATCTTTAATTCCAAAGGCAAGTGCACCATCGGCATGTGGTTCTGCAAAAACCATCACTGAAGCAATCATATCAGAAATCCATGAACTGTCATCTGTACAACAAGAACAAGGAAAAAAGGACCACAAATGGGTATCCAACTCGGGCAGCAGTGGCGACCTTATACATTGTTCAAATCAACCTGCATATATAATAAACAACAATATAATTTATTTATAAACAAAATTATTAGCAGCCAACAGACACTTAATCTTTTTAGAAACTGGAAAGTTTGATTTCATAACATGAGTGTGTTCTTTCATAAGGCACAATATCTGAAGCATTTCAATCTATACTCCAAATAACAATAGCCAACACCGTGACTAATAGTATATCAGGGAAGAACATTAGGTTCGTTTTTTTCATGAGGCAACAAAAATATATGATAAATATCTTCCTGCGTATTAGCAACAGGAGGGATATAAATAAGCATACAGGTTGTACTCCAGCTTAGACTGCACCATACACCTCCATTAGTCATAAAATTTAGGAATAGTGCAGCCTGTTTTGACGATGGAAAATACAAAATGTTTGTAGTCAATAAAATCAATATATAGAGTAAAACGAGGCAAACTCATTCTGTAACTTCTTAAGCTTCAGCTTCCCAGGTTTGTACTAAATCCCACCTCAACAGCCCAAAATTACGACCGTGTTGAACTATTCCATCTCAACAGCCCAAAATTACTAAATCCCATCAAAAACTACATGTTGAACTGTTCCAAAGCACCATTAATCAGAACATGTACAAAGAAACAAAGGAGTGATCAACAGCCAAAAATAGGCTAAATTACGAACCTGACAATCAGGTCATGGGGTTCAAGGGGAAACTCCTTCGCGCCCTGCTGGCGGGAGTTGAGCATGACTGTGGACTCACCAGCGTCGTCAAAGCTGCAGAACCTGCTGCTGCTACTGCTGCTTGACATCGCGCTGCTGTCCCTTGCAAAGTATTATTCTGAACACTCTGCGAAACGCCCGTCTGAATTTCCATGATGGCACGAAACTAAATGTAAGTAATATTGCTCTAGGAAATACAGGAGTACTTCAAGAGTGCTCTGTTCATCTGATGGATTGTGCGTGTGCCAAGAGCCAGGCTAAGATGCACATTTAGTATGCATAGGAATAAAAAAAGAAACATACTTTCAATTTCAATGGGATCCCTCGGGAAGTTCCTTTGCAGTAGAACATACATTTACTCGAAGATTTCCCTTTTACTTTTCGAACCAGGATGTAAAATCATTTTCAGCGTATTAGTTGTCTTTATCTTCTCCATCAGATCCAGCCACATATACATGAATGAACAAGTGCCGTAGTGAATTCTATAAATTACAAACTATTTGAAGGTTGAAGCGCATAAATCAAGTGATTGTTATGCGTGCAATTAGACACTGGAGCAGATGATGTACTGCCCAAAGCCAAGCCTCACATCATTTGTAGGAACTGCAAGCCAAATCAAACAACAACAAAATTGAAGAGCACCATTTACCTCGAATGGCAAGCATCCCCTCTTGAAAAAGCTGATCCAAGTTGAGGTAGCCCAAGAATCCACATGCGCTGTGGTGAAGAGGAGGTAGGTTGGCAACCCCATCGCCTTGTCCACGTGCACCGCAGATCCTATGACACCGTCAGCGACAACACGAATCACCGCTAGAACTCTGTTCGTCCTTCCGTGCCTCCCGACAAGCTCCGACGCGTGGTGTCGTGCTCGGAATGAGGGAGCTGGGCAAGCGGCCTATGCGTTGCTACGGACGGCGGCGGCGGCGGCCCTAAGAAATTGCAAACATAACATATTACAAAATGGAAGGCAATATAGTAACACCCATATTAGCATCCTGACACATGGAACTGGGAAATTGAGGGACGTGTACAGTAGCTACAATACCATACTTACCAGTCAGATTAGCATAACCCACCAGTCAGATTAGCATAACCCACATCTATCTAAATGACAAGAAATTTAGGCTAAAATACTTTAGGATAAACTGGAAGGCAATATAGTAATACCCATATTAGCATCCTGACACATGGAACTGGGAAATCGAGGGACATGTGCAGTAGCTACAATACCATAACTTACCAGTCAGATTACCATAACCCACATCTATCTAAATGACAGGAAATTTAGGCTAAAAACTTTAGGATAAACTGGAAACATTAAAAGATAGTTCTGCAAGGCTCACCTTAAATAGCAGTACTTACGAAGCAAGATAGCATGTCTTGAAGATTCATCTTGTATGCACCTAGTAGCAGATATTCCGAACATGTACCGAAAACATACAGAGAGAACTGTGAGTTGCATATTCCTACAGGTAAATGCAATGGCTTACAGTACAAAACATGTGTACTACCGTCAATGCTATCTCCAGAAGGTGTTGCATTGCCAATGTGTTAGTGATAACACATAGCAATATGCATAAAGGCATACAACAACAGGAAAACGAGGAGAAGGCCGGGGTACGCTCCTCCATGGATCTGGCAGCAACGACTGTGGCTACCTCGCTGGCGTCGTCGGCGGTGGCCGGGAAGCTCTGCCAGTTGTGGCCACGGCCAGATCCGGGGAGCACGGTGACGGGAGGTCTGGGAGGGAGAAGAACGACGGTGGTGGAGGTCCCCTTCCGTCGATCTAGCGACGTGCAGGATCCATCCGAGAGGAGGTCGATGGAGGTGAGGGCCGGTCGGCTTCGGCGATTGCGGACCTCGGCGGCGACCTGGAGGCAGCGGTGTCTCACATATGCAACCTGGAGGCGGCGGCTCCTCTCGGTCCTCAGCCGCAGCGGCTAGTCTCAGATCTCGGTGGCTGCTCCTCTCGGTCCTCAGGCGCGACGACTACTCTCGGACGTTGGCGGCGGCGCTGTGACCTGCGGTTGCGTCAGGAAGAGGACGGATCAGTGGAGACCAGCGGCGGCTCAGTGCCAGGGCGGCGGCGAAGGGATGGAGCGGTGGCGGTGAAGGGACGAAGAGCGGCGCCTGGCGAATGAGGGCACAGAGACCTAGCTCGTACGTGCGGGGGATTGTTTGCGATTTTTTTTGCTGGTTAATTTTCGCCGGTTATTTTTTGCTGGTTAATTTTTGCCGGTTTGTTCGTGTCACATGGGTGCAAAGGGAGCTTAGGCACGTGGGGGCGGGTGTGGGACTCGGCCCTGAGGGTTTTTCTTGGTTCATCACGGCTGAGCGGGAGGTGGGAGCAGGTACCAAAAAAGACCATAGTAGGTGGGACGAAAATAAAACCTGGAACGCGACCTACCAACTGAGACATTAGGAGTAGAGATTGAACTTATCTCTACTTCTAATGGAGCATTTAGTAGCTTGGTACTTCGGTTTTATTTCTTCCCACCTCTCACTACTGATTTTTTTTCATAATTAATAACTCCGCCCTCCCGCTGGTTTTCTGTTTTGTTTCCTAATCTAATTCAAGCCATCGATCCTTCCATATTCATGATGCACTTACGTATAGCCCTGACAGATCGGTTTCCATATAAAATAAAACACAATCATCAAATGTTGGTGTAATACTTCCTTTTTATAGGACTAGTACAAATGCCCGTGCGTTGCAACGGGCGATAAAATTAGTAGAACTCGTTCCTTGTGTCGTTCCGCAACACTTCTTATATTCAATTTTGACGAGCATCGGTAAACATGTGTCCTTGAGTATCACTTTTCAGTAAAAGCCTCCCTAACATCGTTTGTCAGGATGTATTTCAGGTCCGCACTTTCATCCGGTGACAATGTTGTGGTGCATGGAATGGTCTTTTAATTTTTCTATGTTCAGAATAACATTACTGAGGGAGTCCTGGACTAGGGGGTGTCCGGATAGTCGAACTATCATCTTTGGCCGGACTCCTGGACTATGAAGATACAAGATTAAAGAATTCGTCCCGTGTCCGGATGGGACTTTCCTTGGCGATACGGATATGTAGATCTTCTACCGATGTAACCGACTCTGTGTAAACCTAACCCTATCCGGTGTCTATATAAACCGAAGGGTTTTAGTCCGTAGGACGAAGGACAATCATACCATAGGCTAGCTTCTAGGGTTTAGCCTCTCTGATCTCGTGGTAGATCTACTCTTGTACTACCCATATCATCAATATTAATCAAGCAGGAGTAGGGTTTTACCTCCATCGAGAGGGCCCGAACCTGGGTAAAAACATCGTGTCCCTTGTCTCCTGTTACCATCCACCTAGATGCACAGTTCGGGACCCCCTACCCGAGATCCGCCGGTTTTGACACCGACATTGGTGCTTTCATTGAGAGTTCCTCTGTGTCGTCACCTATAGGCCCGATGGCTCCTTCAATCATCAGCAACGACGCAGTCCAGGGTGAGATTTTTCTCCCCGAACAGATCTTCGTATTCGGCGGCTTTGCACTGCGGGCCAATTCGCTAGGCCATCTGGAGCAGATTGAAAACTACGCCCCTGGCCATCAGGTCAGATTTGGAAGCTTGAACTATACGGCCGATGTCCGCGGAGACTTGATCTTCGACGGATTCGAGCCACGGCCGGCGTGCCGCCTTTGTCTCGATGGGTACGATCTAGCTCGCCGCGAGCGGTGCCACGGAGGTCGCGCGCGATGCCGCTCCGACCCTTAATCCGGAGCCGGTTTCGCGATCGAGGATGGTTGGTTGGACACCGCCTCGGGCTGAAATCTCTACGGCGATTGAGCGAACACCATCCCTGTCCTTCGCGGCTTCGTGACTCCAGTGCGGACTCCTCTCCGGACTCCGAACCTCCAGCGCCCCGCCGGCCGAATCCGACGGGCGCGGTTATGGAGTTCACCGCCGCGGACGTCTTTCAGCACTCGCCCTTTGGCGATATCCTGAACTCATTAAAGTCTCTCTCTTTATCAGGAGAGCCCTGGCCGGACTATGGTCAGGAAGGTTGGGATGCGGACGACGAAGAAATTTAACGCCCACCCACCACCCACTTTGTAGCCACTGTCGATGATTTAACCGACATGCTCGAGTTCGACTCCGAAGACATCGACGGTATGGACAACGATGCAGGAGATAATCAAGAACCAGCGCCTACAGGGCACTGGAAGGCCACCTCGTCATACGACATATACATGGTGGACATCCCAAAAGATGGGAATGGCGATGGAACAGCGGAGGATGACCCCTCTAAGAAACAGCCGAAGCGCCGGCGTCAGCGGCGCCGCTCTAAATCCCGCCACAGCAAAAACGGTGGTTCCGGCACGGGAGATAATAACACCCCGGACAGTGCCGAGGACAACCCCCTCCAGCAGGATTCAGCACAGGAGGAGGGAGAAGCCAGCCCTCATGATAGAGCGGCAGACAGAGAGGTAGAGGACGATAATTATATGCCTCCCTCCGAAGATGAGGCAAGCCTCGACGACGACGAATTTGTCGTGCCTGAGGATCCCGTCGAACAGGAGCGTTTCAAATGCAGGCTTATGGCCACGGCAAGCAGTCTCAAGAAAAAGCAGCAGCAGCTTAGAGCTGACCAAGACTTGCTAGCTGACAGATGGACTGAAGTCCTTGCAGTCGAAGAGTACGAACTCGAACACCCCTCCAAAAGCTACCCCAAACGCAAGCCGTTGCCTCGATCAGAGGAGGAAGCACCCGCGTCACCAGCGCACGACATGACAGGCCGGCCACCCCGTGGCCGCGACAGAGAAGCCTCTCGGCCCTCCGCTCAAGCCACGCCCCAACGCCGCTCAAAAAGTACCAAGGCACGGGAGAACGCGCCGGACTTGCGAGATATACTGGAGGATAAGGCAAAGCAAACAAGATCGATCTACAGATCGCGTGGGCGCCCAACGACTCGGGATGATTACCGTCACGCCGGATACAGCAACCCCGGCCGGTCCGAACACAGTAGACAAAGCTCATATGAGCTACATCGTGATATAGCCCAATACAGAGGCACCGCACACCCTCTATGCTTCACAGATGAAGTAATGGATCATCAAATCCCCGAGGGTTTCAAACTCGTTAACATTGAATCATACGACAGCACAACAGATCCCGCGGTTTGGATCGAGGACTATCTCTTTCACATCCACATGGCTCGCGGTGATGATCTACATGCCATCAAATACCTCCCACTCAAGCTTAAAGGACCAGCTCGGCATTGGCTCAACAGCTTGCCAGCGGAGTCAATCGGTTGTTGGGAGGACCTGGAAGCCGCATTCCTCGATAACTTCCAGGGCACATATCTGCGATCACCAGACGCCGATGACCTTACCCATATAAATCAGCAGTCAGAAGAATCGGCCAGACAATTCTGGACGCGGTTCCTAACAAAGAAAAATCAGATCGTCGATTGTCCGGATGCAGAGGCGCTAGCAGCCTTCAAACACAACATCCGCGACGAGTGGCTAGCCCGGCACCTAGGACAGGAAAAGCCGAAATCCATGGCAACCCTCACCACACTCATGACCCGCTTTTGCGCGGGAGAGGACAGCTAGCTAGCTCGAAGCAACAACTTGGCCAAACACCCTGGTAGTTCGGATACCAAGGACAGCAATGGCAGGTCGCGTCGCAACAAGAATAAACGCCGCATTAACGGTGACAATGCTGAAGATACGACAGTAAATGCCGGATTCAGAGGCTCTAAACCCAGTCAGCGGAAGAAGCCATTCAAAAGAAATACCCAGGGCCCGTCCAACTTGGACCGAATACTCGATCGCTTGTGCCAGATACATGGCACCCCCGAAAAACCAGCCAACCACACCAACAGGGATTGTTGGGTGTTCAAGCAAGCAGGCAAGCTAAGCGCCGAAAACAACGACAAGGGGCTGCATAGCGATGACGAGGAAGAGCCCCGGCCGCCGAACAATAGAGGACAGAAGGGCTTTCCCACACAAGTGCGGACGGTGAACATGATATACGCAACCCACATACCCAAAAGGGAGCGGAAGCGTGCACTAAGGGACGTATATGCGATGGAGCCAGTCGCCCCGAAGTTCAACCCATGGTCTTCCTGCCCGATCACCTTTGATCGAAGGGACCACCCCACTAGCATCCGTCACGGCGGTTTCGCCGCACCCAATTATTGACGGATTTCACCTCACCAGAGTCCTGATGGATGGCGGCAGCAGCCTGAACCTGATTTATCAGGATACAGTGCGCAAAATGGGCATAGACCTGTCAAGAATCAAACCCACAAAGACGACCTTTAAAGGCGTCATTCCAGGTGTAGAGGCCAACTGTACAGGTTCCGCTACACTTGAAGTGGTCTTCGGATCCCCGGATAACTTCCGGAATGAAGAGTTAATCTTCGACATAGTCCCGTTCCGCAGCGGCTATCACGCACTGCTCGGGTGAACCGCATTCGCAAAATTCAATGCGGTGCCGCACTACGCGTACCTCAAGCTCAAGATGCCAGGCCCTCGAGGCGTAATCACGGTCAATGGAAACACCGAATGCTCCCTCCGAGCGGAGGAGCATACGCCGCTACTGCGGCGAAGTGCGAACAGCCTATTAAGGCAATCCTCCAGTCCGGCCAATAAACAATCGGACACTGTCAAGCGCGCCCGGAGTAACCTACAGCAAGACCGCCTGGCACGTCCCGAACACGCGTAGCAATGCGGCCCCAACCCCAGCCCTCGCGAAATTGCGAAGCCAGTACTACGCGTACATAACTACGCTCTGGAGATACCATGGGCATAAGGGAGGGCACGACCACAAGACGCCCAGAATGCGGCTCAACCGCACGAGGGCTCCGATTGTGTCATTCTTTTTCTTTCTTCTTTTCTCTTACTTTCAGGACTCCATTTTCCAGAAGCCCTGTCCGACACTAGCATTGCCGAACTCACGATGCAACAGCCAGGGAAGTAGAAAGCTACGTCGAATGTCCAGGTGGTCTCTACTACGAGCATTATACCTGTTTTACATACCATCCCGCAGCTTACCCCTGGAGGGGGACATGTTAAATAGTCCCATCCCTTGCTTATCGCACCATTTGTATCGTCCTGCCTTCATTGCAGTATCTTTTGAATAAACAATACATAGCTTCTGCTTATTATTGCGTTCCCTTTTCCTTTTTTCCCCATATATGTTCATCTGTGACATGTTGCACCCGTACACTTTGGTACGGCCACCACACCAGGGGCTTATGTACCCCAAAAACATGGTGTGACAAGTCCGAACACTTCCATAAGTGCGGCACCCCGAACTTATAGCATTATATGCATCGGCTCCGAATCATGTCTTTGGTCAATAGTTGGGTTTGCCCGGCTCCCATGCTTTGGTACCTTACGTTCCGTTATATCGGCTAAGGTAGCGCTAGGAGAACCACTACGATTGTGCCCCGGTTGAGCCGGGTCGAGCACCTCAGTGGAGAAAGCTAAAACTGACCGTCATGATAGGACGAGAGCTGGTCGCTGTTCGGTTTCTTCGAGTCCCTAAAGACTTATGCCGCTTAGAGCGAGGAACCGGCATTGTCCGGCCAAGGCGTGGATAGCGCCCCGAACTCGGTCTTCCGAATACTAGCGGCTTCGCCGAAATTTAAAATTATAGAATTCTATGGCTAAGTGAGAGAGTTCAAGCACTATAAGTCCGGTTGCCTGGTTCGTTGCGTTGAGCGCCTCCCTCGAAGGACCCAAGAATGGGAACAAGAGCGCTCAAGTTTATCCTGAACACCCCAGCACTCGTGGCATGGGGGCTAAAGCCAACGAATTGCCATCTCTCAGATTTGATAAACGGCCGCACATAAGGTAATATTTTAAATTCACAAGTGTTGCTTAGCGCATATGAACAAGTTTTCAGCGTACAGGATAACAAATGCGAGTCTATTCAAAAATTACATCTTTGGAGCATTCACCCGCTATCAGGCGGGCACCCTCCAGGACGCCCTCATAATACATTTCAGGCTTCCGATGCTCCTTGCCCGCTGGTGGTCCATCCTTCACAAGCTTCTCACCGTCCAGCTTGCCCCAGTGCACCTTAGCACGGGCAAGGGCCCTACGGGCACCTTTAATACAGACGGAGCGCTTGATGACTTCGATCCACGGACAGGCGTCCACCAGCCGCCGCGCTAGCTCGAAGTAGCTCCCAGGCATGGCCTCATTTGGCCACAGCCGAGCTATAAGGCCCTTCATGGCCTGTTCGGCGACCTTGTGGAGCTCGACCAATTGCTTCAGTTGGTCGCTCAAGGGCACCGAGTGTTCGGCCTCAGCATACTGAGACCAAAACACCTTCTCCGTCGAACTCTCCTCTTCGGCTCGGTAGAAAGCGGCGGCATCGGATACACTCCGGGGCAGATCTGCGAAGGCTCCTGGAGAGCTCCGGATTCGGGTAAGTAACAGATAATTGACTTTTACATTCTTGCTTTGCATAAAGAATGCCTTACCCGCCGCTATCTTCCTCATCGCCTCAATCTCCTAGAGGGCTTTTTGGGCTTCAGCCTTAGCGGCTTTGGCACTCTCAAGAGCCAAGGCAAGCTCGGACTCTCGAGTCTTCGAGTCACGCTCCAAACTCTCGTGTTTTTCCACGAGAGCCTGGAGCTCTTGCCGCACCTCCGCCACCCGCGCCTCCTGCTCCTCTCGCTTGGTGCGCTCCGCGGCCGCTTTGATTTCAGCCACGGACACCGCTTCCTTCAGGGTCGCCACCTCGTTCGTGGCCCCTGCAATACTCACGTTATTCCTGTCATTTTTTTGCAACCAAATCCTTTCTATAAGGTATTACTTTAATAAGGTATTACTTACCTTCCTTGTCCTCGAGCTGCTTCTTGGCAAGCCCGAGCTCGTTCTCGGACCGCTCGAGGCTCTGCTTCAATGCATTGACCTCCGCAGTCAGTGTGGCAGAGGTCAGCAGCGCAGCCTGCATTCCCATATTGACATATTTATGTTAGACTCTTGCGTATATATTTTTAGATCCTCAGTCCGGCTTTTCTTTCCGAACACCGAACTAAGCATCAGGGGCTACTGTCTATGCGGTAATATTTTTACATATTCTAAACTTACCTCAAAGCTTGTTAGAAGGTGGGTACAGGCTTCAGTCAGCCCGCTCTTGGCGGACTGAACTTTCTGGATCACCGCACTCATAACAGTGCGGTGCTCCTCCTCGATGGAGGCGCTGTTAAGCGCCTCCGATAGCTATCCGATGCCTCGGTTGGGACGGAGGACACCGGCGTCTTACCCTTCTTACGAAGGGGCCGCTTGCCGGACTTCGGAACGCTGAAGGTTCCGGTATGGAGTCCGGACAAGGGTCGGGCTTAGAGCCCCTTGGGGTCTCGCTCCCCTCGCGCCTGGAGTCCGGGAGGCTGCCTTGTGGCGCCTCCTGCGCCACCTCCTCTTGACCAGGCCCCCCTTGGGGCCCCACCTCGGCGTCGTCAGCGACGCGAGGCGAGGAGGCGGCCGGAAGAGAAGTGCTCTCCACTTCGGACGAATTCAGGGACCCGCTTGACGAAGCGGCGAGCTCGTCCTTGGGCGGGCTGCATGATTGTTCGGCATTAGAGAACACTATGCAATGAATAAAAAAGAGCCATGGGTATCCGGACACTTACGATCTCGCCAGGGGCTTGGCCCTCGAGGGCCACTCCTCCTCGCCGTTGTTGGCGTTGGTGGAGACGTCCGGAAGAAGGGTTCTTCCCTTCTTGGACCCTCCGCCTCCCGGTCGGGCGGCCTTCCTTTCTTCTCTTCCCACTGGGGAGAGGCTTTTTCCTCCTCCTCGTTCTCAAGAGAGGATTCTGCTTCAGAATCTGACAGCACCTGGTGCCGGGAGCTCCTTTGAGTTCCCGTGGCCTCCTTGTTGGCCTTCTTCTCCGTCACCACGTGAGGTGTCGGAACCAGCAGCCCCGTCAAGCGGGCGTCCGCTGGGTCTTCTGGCAAAGGAGCCGGACAGTTAATCTGTCCGAATGTCTCCAGCCAGTCCTGTCAAAGGTTAGGGAGTTTTTAGATCCCGCATAGAGTCAAACTATGAAAAAAGAGTCCCCTAAAGGGTGAAATAACTTACCTCGCTGGCTTGACGCTGCGAGCTGAATCCGCGATCTTCGGTGGCGGATGCGGGAGCTTCGGCGCCCTTGAACAGCACCTTCCAGGCATCTTCGTACGTAGTGTCGAAGAGCCGGCTCAAGGTCCAGTGTCTGTGCGGATCAAACTCCCACAAATTGAAGGCCCGTTGTTGGCATGGGAGAATCCGCGGATGAGCATAACTGGACTACGTTGACAAGCTTGAGCTTCTTGTCCACCAGGTTTGGACACGGTTTGGAGTCCGGTCAGCTCTTCCGAATCACCCCACGTCAGGCCCGTCTCCTTCCATGATGTGAGCCGTGTGGGGGAGCCAGATCTGAATTCGGGGGCCGCCGCCCATTTGGAGTTGCGCGGCTCAGTGATGTAGAACCACCCGATTGCCACCCCTTTATGGTCTCCACGAAGGAGCCCTCAAGCCATGTAACATTGGGCATCCACGCCGCCATGGCGCCTCCCAAGACTCGGCTTGTCGGCCGCCCACTATCTTGACTTTACGCTAAAGGTCTTCAACCATAAGCGAAGTGGGGCTGGATGCAAAGGAAGGTTTCGCATACCTGACGATAAACGTCGAGATATTGAGGATGAAGTTTGGGGCCGATCGTGGAAATCCAGGCGTAGTAGAACATGAGCCCCGGACAAATGGGTTAAGTGGAAAACCTAGTCCGCGGAGGAAGTGGGTGAGAACACCACCCTCTCATGGGGCCTGGGGGTGGGGATGAGCTGCCCCTTGTTGGGGAGCCGACACGCGATGTCGCCGGACAAGTATCCGGCCTCCCGCAGCTTTGTGATGTGCCCCTCCGTGACGGAGGAGGCCATCCACTTGCCTCCCACTCCGGACATAATTGGAGAAGGTTGAGGTGGGATGTGCGGACTTGGGCGCTGGAGCTCGAGTGCGCGGAAATGGATGAGCAAAGGAGGAAGAAGGCGTAGGTGAAAAGGTGGATCCTTATCCCCTTATATGGACGGATGCAACTAAGCGCCCCCACCAGCCTGGTAAAACTCGCTTATCTTCCAAGCGCCGTAATCAATGGCGCGGTTGGGTTACTCACATCCGTATTGATGAGAATCCCGGAATAAAGGGGACACGATCTCTGCTTTGACAAGACGTGCCAAGGAAACCGCCTCGCTAAACGCGCTGTGGTGGTACAGTAAAAACGATTCGAACGAAGACTTGGCCGTGGCGTGATGGCACGCTGCGGAATACGTCAGCAGATTGATTTTGTGTAAATATTATTCTCTCTACGGTGTTATGTGGAAATTATTATGCAGAGCCGGACACTGTCCTTGTGTTCAAAATCTTCTATGAAGTATTCGGAGGAGGAACCCGCCTTGCAATGCCGAAGACAATATGCGCGCCGGACTCGTCGTCATTGAAGCCTGGTTCAGGGGCTATTGAGGGAGACCTGGACTAGGGGGTGTCCGGATAGCCGAACTATCATCTTTGGCCGGACTCCTGGACAATGAAGATACAAGATTGAAGACTTCGTCCCGTGTCCGGATGGGACTTTCCTTGGCGTGGAAGGCAAGCTTGGCGATACGGATATGTAGACCTCCTACCGATATAACCGACTCTGTGTAACCCTAACCCTATCCGGTGTCTATATAAACCGAAGGGTTCTAGTCCGTAGAACGAAGGACAATCATACCATAGGCTAGCTTCTAGGGTTTAGCCTCTCTGATCTCGTGGTAGATCTACTCTTGTACTACACATATCATCAATATTAATCAAGCAGGAGTAGGGTTTTACCTCCATCGAGAGGGCCCGAACCTGGGTAAAAACATCGTGTCCCTTGTCTCCTATTATCATCCGCCTAGACGCACAGTTCAGGACCCCCTACCCAAGATCCGCCGGTTTTGACACTACTTTTTTATTTTTGTAAATATTATTTGAAATTTTAAATATTTTTAATTACATTTATTTTACTACGACTGACAAATTTTATTTGTAATTTTTTATGCACTTTTTTGGCTTGGACGAAACATAAGGACTTGGTATACATAACACGCACACTCTCAGAAAAAGTTGTGAATAGTTCTCAATAAACAGATGAGAATAATAAGATTTAATTACGACTTGCGATGATGAGATATTAATATGTAATAATTCCAACTCAGTTTTCATGAAAGTTTGTAAAACTTCGAAATGTCTGAACCTCTGTCAAATCCCAGCCAGAAAAAATTTTATATGCTGAAACTAAAATTATTTTTGTGTGAGTAACCATAAAATAGAGAAAAAATTATAAAAGAGAAACACACTAAAGAGGCAGCCCCGGCCCATCTTTCTTTAAGCCCACTATACGTAGTCGGCACACCCTCAACGCCAGCCTCTTCCATTGCTCTGCCCCCAGCCCCGGCACTCTTCTGCTCAACTCTAGCCTCGCTCTGTCTCCCCGATCCGCCTGAGAGCCTCCTGCACACGGCGGACTCGCTCTCCTCTGCCTCAGCTCGCCGTCCTCCTGTTGTCGCACAGCGGCGAGACCACCACGACGCTGCTCGCTTCCCTTCACTGTACTCGTCAGGCCGACGCTTTCCTTCGTGTCCGCCGTCGGCGCGAGGCGCTGGCTGGCGGCTGCTCTCCCCACTGCCTCCACTCCCCGGCACGCTGTCTGATGCTTCGTCCTCTCCTGCCACGACATCGCCCAACACATTCTACCCCCTTCCCCCTCCCATGGCTCTGCCCGCCGCTTCCTCTCCCCACCATGATCTTATATTTGGGCTAATCTCGTCGGTATTCCCTTGATCTACTCTGCTGCCGTCGTCCGGGCGGAGCTGTACGGCGCGCGGGGTACGGTGGGGGCAAGGTATCCTGATTCCTCGCTAATTGTTAGTGCTTATCTTGTGTATGTATGGGTAGGCTGGTCCAGGATTAATTGTTTATGTGGACTAGCAGACATGCCCGTGCGTTGCAATGATGGTGCCGGCGACGAGATCAGGATGGGCGATTGACGGCGGTGAGGACGGGTACGGGACGGGACATACCGCCAAACCTAGACAAATTTTAAGAAAAATGGAGTTTTGGAGGTCGAGCTTGGAGAGAGGAAAGCTTAAGTGAGGCTCGGGCATTTCATTGAATACCACATGTGCATGCATAGAATTGAGAAGAGAGCAGTGCATGCACACCTCCCACATGGCCAAAAAATCAGAGGAGTGAGCGGGCAGAGGCGAGGGTATATATAGGTATCTCTTTAGTCCCGGTTGGTGGCTGGAACTGGGACTAAAGGTCCCCAAGGCCAATGGAAGGCGGCACCTTTAGTCCCGGTTAGTGGCTGTAACCGGGAACTAAGGTCAGTCTTCTGTCCTGGTTCTAGCCACCAATCGGGACAAAAGGTGCTGCGGCCCATTGGTCCCGGTTCGTGTTTGTAACCGGGACCAAAGGGGTCAGACGAACCGGGACGAATGGCCCCCGACGCCTGGCCGGCGCCTTGGCCTCACGAACTGGGACTGGTACAGCCATTGGTCCCGGTTCGTAGGAGAACCGGGATTAATACCCTTTTCTGGCCTGGACCAAAGCCCTGTTTTCTAGTAGTGTATACAAGTTCCTAAATATGTGCTTTTAGAGCTTTTATGGATTTTGAAGGTAAATATTATTATATTGATTCATAAAAAATCGTAAAAACCCTAAAAGCACCTATTTAGGAGCTTTTATGGTTTTTTTTGCCAAAGTGAAAAAGCTACAAAAGTATAAGCAAAAGCCTAAATAAAAAAATCATAAGTCTGCATGCTCCGAACGATGTTCGCCAACTCTAGACCTATTTGTTTTTATCTCCTTGACTTTCTCTACGGGGTGCAGGTATCCCTTCCCCTGTGTGCAAAAAAAAGTAAATGTAAAAATATCTGAGATTTTTTAAGAAAAATATTGATTTGTTTTTGCAAATATCCGTGCATTTTGTGTGCTTGGAAAAACTTCATAGCATAAAAGATGGGGAAACACATTTAGTACTTAAAATTAGTTTTTTAGAGCATGCTTTGTTTCTCACAGCGCAAATGTGTTTTTAATCAAAATATACGAGAAACTAGAAAGCATGACATGTTGTATCTTTTCCAGAATTTATTGGCATTATTAATTAATTTTTCATATATTTTATGTTCATCCTAAAGCACATTTCACCTCACTCTTTAGCCACGCAAAAATTCTTATCTTCACCTAGCTTAAATTCACACTGTATATTTTCTCTTTTCTTCGCTCAGGTTCAAAATTATCCATGTAACCATCTATATAACACCCTATCATATAGCTACTCTAATAGCGGACCTAAGTCGTCTATAGGAGTACATGCCTTTCTCTTTGCATCTTGTAGCTTGTGCAAGAGTTATAGGTTTATGTGCATATATTCACACAATTTACTTATTTATATATTTCTCTCATCACATTTCTCGCGTGGTAGATCTTACCAACAAAACCATCATAAAACTAGTAGTACTACTTTTTGGCACAAATAAAGAAAATACTTTTTTTAAAACGGGGATACAACCCGTCTCTGCATTTGGGTGATGCATGCAGCCAATTTATTAATCAAAAAACTACTAGAGATGTATTCATGCATTTGCTTTTACATGCGAAACAACTGGGGCAATATATCATGGCATTTCTCACTAGCCAGCCAGTAGCTAGGCAGTGAGCATCTTTTTGCAGCATCTGAGAGTCCAATGGCCAATAAAAAGCCCTGATCTAGAATCTCTTCGCATCAACCGAGCTTGGATCGACACTCTTGACCGATATAATCCTGTGCACTGTGGTCGACGCACACGAGCTCTCCACCCTGTGTGTTTGTCTCTCTGGCCTTTTTGGATGAGCGGCAAGTGTACTCTTTCAAATTTTGCATCTGCACGCAGAAAGGAGCGAAGCACATGGAGTGCGACGACAGAGCGAAAAAATTACACTTTTGTTAAACCTTCCAAGGTACATGTACAAGGCGCTAGTACCAAAAGCTGCATTGAAAACGTATATCTCCAGATAGATTTATGAAAACCATGATCATGAAGACAAGGAGTAATTAAAATAGACAAACAGCGCATAGGGGTAGCTAGGGACCTCTGTTGATTACGTTTTCATAGAAAGCAGATGCATATTCAATTGTTTAGCCTGAAGAAACTGCAAAGCACTGCACAACGGAAGTAGTGAAGCACAATTATTTACAGGCGGTACATCACTCGAATCAGTAGCAGAGTGAGGGAAAACGACCTAGAGGAACTCCGGGTGGGCAAGGTGCATACTCGGAGTCCACATGATTATGTTCTTGCTCTAATGGTCCGAAGAAAAGATATGTTCTTGCACTACAACAAGGCCCTAATCGAATTCCACACTGCCAGTTGGCCTGAAGTGTTGTAGGTTCGGTTTCTTGGAAACGAGACGGAGGTGTAGTAACAGGATGCCAGGAAGAAAGAAAGCAGTGCAGCCAGGGTAGGGCTTGCTACTCCCTCAGTATTAAAATATAAGACGTTGTTGTAGGCTATATATTTCGTACAGAGGTAGTAGTAGTGGTAGTTTGAGAATCTGATTTGATTGCACTGATTGAAGAAACAACAGATACTGGACCTGACTAGCATGAATTCACCTAGGTCATCATCATATTCTACGTGGACCCAAACCATACAAATGATACCATCATACAGCCAGGTCATCACGGATGCATATCTCTGAATTTCTGCATTATACAGTTACAATTCAGCCTGAAGCCGGATAACTCCACTGCCATTGACAGTCACCTACCTTGTTGCAATGGTATAGCTAAAATGCTTTGAACTATCTACTAACGGCATAATTGTCTTTTTCCTCTTGGCTGATCGATGGAATAGAAGTGGAACTACAACCAGTGTAATCTTCATAATTCGTAACTATGTCATCCTCTTCCTTGACATTACACCCTCTTTTCCAATAACCATTAGCACGAAGGTGCTGTAGCTTCAGAAGGGGCCGGGATCTCCGAGGCCCGTAAAGTTCCTGCCTTCGCGCTGCAGCCGGCACGCCGTCGACGCCGCCGCCCCTGTCCAAGCTGCTCCCCTGCCTCCCTGCACAGAGAGCCGCCAAGTAGAAGCACCACCACCACCAGGTCGCCGGACCACCACGGGCCAAGTTGCACCACCACCGCACGCCCGCGACGAAGGGGAAACCAACGCAGCCGCCGAGGGCTCGAAGCCGGACCCCAGCCGCCGCCCACACCGCCCGCAGCCCGCGCCGCCGCCGGACGGGGACGGCCGCCACGGCGAGGCGACACCACCGCAGCAGCCGCCACGCCGCGCCACGCCCGCCAGCAGCGCCGCGCCGCCACGCCGCAGTGCCCAGCGTCTGCACCGCGCCCGCACCGAAGGAGCCGCCAGCGCCGCCCGTCGCGCCGGGGAAGACCAGCCCCTGGCGCCGGCGCCGGTCAGGTTCGCCCGGCCGCGCCCAGCGCGAGGAGGAGTAGGAGGAGGTAAGTAGCGGCGGCGGATCTGGGGGCCCTCGCCGGCCGCCTCGCGGGTGGCGGCGCGGGGAGGGAAACCTAGCCTCTCTCTCTCCGCGCGGCCAAGGAAAGCATAAATAGAAGAAGATAAAGAGAAAAAATCAAAATAAAACCAGGAAAAAAAACAAATGTGATCCTCAAATATGGCTGAAAAAGCCAGATCTGGTAGAGAAGCCGCCAGGAAAACAAACATTCAGAAAAGTGCACTACCACCAAAAAATGCAGGCCTCTTTTCATATATCTCGAAGACCCATAATAAAGCAATTGAAAAAAAGTGCAAACATCCTAACCTTCTTACTTGCTCTGGTCGGGATTAAAAGGTTTTCCTGTCGATGTCCCGATACCAAGGCTGTGGGACACAAAATTAGAAGTCGAGCTCCTAATCATCCATTGGTACACCCGAGCAAGAGAGACCAAACTAGCGATGCATTCTATGAAACTCGTGGTGTGTGTCGTCCAACGTGGTGACACCGGCATGGAAACTGCAATCACAACTAAACTGATGAGGAAATGCCATCCACCACTGTGTCGGACTGCTGGGCGGGCAAGGCACCATTCCCATCAGTGACCCAACAACACATAGATGCACGTTAAAGACACATGAACTCACACATGTCTTGGATTATGCAACCCAACCAGTGCTCATTGGCCAAAAGCCTCACCACCTGGGACACGCGGCTTTGTGATGATCACCCTCTCTCTTGATGAACTCCATCTCTTCCTGAATGCATCGTGTAGCGTGGCCACAAGCAGTAGGATTGTTAGTATGGATAGGGGTTTGAATAGACTACAAGAGTGACTATTATCCTAATTTTAAAGTTCATGCAGTTTTAAGCTTTTCTACTAAAAGCCTACAAACAACCAACATACGCAAGTCTACAAGACTAAAGCAAAGGATGACAACGACATTCATATGTAAAGAGTAGAGGTTACGCGTACGGAAACATGGAGAGGCTCAATGACGATGTTTCACATGGTTTGAATAGTTGACGATATCCTACTCCACATTCAAAGAGATATCAAACCTTCTAGGATCACATTAGAAACTGGTTGCGAAATCCACAAAGGAGCATGTCCACCCAAAAGGATCCATAAGAGAGCAACCAGTTCGTGAAGGAAACCATAAAAAAGCAGAAAATGAAAATAAACAGAAAAGGGAAAAGAGGAAATAAATCCATTTTGAACCGAAACTGACCAGCGGGACCTGCCTATCATGTTCTCATGATTCTAACATGCAAAAAAAGATGTTAGGAAAACTCCATCAGGAAATATGTCGTACCCTGGCAGTTTACATATTCAATTGCAAGTTGCTACCTATTGTCATGATTGAAGATTAATAGATTGAAAGTTTTCTCACAAAAAAAAAAATTGCACGTTGGTACCACAATTAGAGCTAGAGTAACGAACTGATACCACACAGTCTAAGCTTTTTTGCATGTCGGCATGAAGATTGGGGCCCACGACAACAAATCGAGCTAGCAATATGGGACCGCAATATACAGAATCTTGGGTGTCCCTTTGTATGAGTGCTCCATACAACTCCTTTGGCGCCGGCTGCCACAATTGGCGCTCACACTGACCGTTATGGGCCAGCTCGGCTATGTTTGGTCAATTAGGACCACTGACCGTTCACGGACAGCCTGTCAACCTTCTTGACAGGTCGACAGTTGACCATTGACTTTTAATGAAAAACCCAGTGCCGGCTTTTTTTGCAAATATGTAAAATGTCCATAAGTGTGAAAACCATTCATGGATTTAAATTTTTTCACAAAATGCAAAAACTGTTAATGAAATGGAAAAAAGTTCCAGATTTAAAAAAAATCATGGATTTGAAAAAAGTACGCAGATTTTAAAATTGCCAATGAATTTGATAAAATTTCAAGGATTTGAAAAACAATTGCAAATGAAAAAATGTTCACAAAGTTGAAAAAGTTCATGGATTTAAAACAGATTGTGCATTTGAAAAAGTTCACGAATTTGGCAAATGCTGAAAATTTTGAAACAAAATCACGGATTTATTTTTAATTTTGCTGATTTGGAAGAGTTCAAGTATTTAAAAAATGTTCATGAGGTTGAAAAAAGTTTGCAAATTTGAAAATAGTCAAGAATTGAAAACATACATTGACCCAAAATGGAAAAAGGCAGCACAGAAAAGTAAGAAAAGGGAAATAAAGAAAATAAAAGAACAAAAAAACTGCAAGAACGGCTGTTGAAAAAACAAATCGAAGAAATTTAGCGCAAATACCTTAAGGACTGATATTGGCCCGCAGGGCTGTACTTTCGACCTCTATTTAGCCCAAATAGGATTCGGCCCTACTTAGAGAAGAAAATGGCTAGGCCAAATTTCCAAGTCCAAGTAGCTACAACTCGTGGGCTACTGGACTAGCCCATTTTCATCTGTGTTTTTTCGAAATAACTAGTTAAGGTGCACTCATTGCGAAGCTCACTCCAACTCCCCAGGTTGCGACAAGTGGCGTGCTGCATGTGCGCCACTTGTCGCAACCCGGGAGTTTTCCCTTTTTTCGTAGATCCGTTTATTAAAAATGTTTTATCTCTTAAACCGTGCGTCCAAATCTCGAACCGCTTTCGCCATTGGATTCCTCGCGTCGAGATCTTTAACACAAGATCCCATGTTGATAGGTTTTGACGAAGTTTCTATTCACGAAAAAATCAGACAAAAAAATGAACCGGAAGCACGGGTTTTTTCCCTTTCCGAAAGAGGCACGCCCGTGCTTCTGACGAAATCACAACCGTGCCTCTCGCGGAAGCAAAACCGTGACTCTCGCGAAAAAAAGAAAAAACATTTTTTCGTTTCCGAGGAGGCACGGCCGTGACTCTCGCAAAAGCACAACCATGCCTCTCGCGAAAACAAAACCGTGACTCCCGCGAAAGAAAATAAAACAAAAAACATGTTTTTTTTCGTTCCTGAGGAAGCACGGCCATGACTCTCATGAAAGCAAAACCAAGCCTCCCGCGGAAGCAAAACCGTGACTCTCGCGAAAGAAAAAAAACAGAAAACACGTTTTTTTGCGCAAAAATTTTTTTGGTCGAAAAGGTACGGAAGACCGGTGGAAAACCAAAACGTCGAAAAAACTCGAAAAAACCGTTTAAAAAGCCGAAAACACTTGCAAAAAAAAACAAAATCTGGAGGAAGCGCCTATAGCGCGACACGTGGGGAATGACTGAGAGCGCGCCAAGTGGCGCTGATCGTTGCGAGGCTCCAGAAGGAGCGCTCGTTAATTAGTTGCTCTTGTGTTTTTTCCTTCGCTTGGTTTCATTCGATGGAGTTCGCTGGTTCGTTCGCCTCGCTCGCTGGGTTGTTTACTGAATTGTTCGGTCCGGTTTTCTTTCGTTTTAATTTTTTTCTTCATCATTTTTTCTGTTTTTTATTTCTTTACTTAGTCAATGATTTCTTCGTTTTCACCGGGTTTTCCTTTTCTCTTCATTCTTATATTTTTACTTCTCGGTTTTTTGTTTTTCTTTCATTCTTTCTTCAGTTTTTTTCTGTCTTGCTTTCATCAATTTTCTTTGTTTCCTTCTCGGTTTTATTTGTTTTCATTCCTTCGAATTGGTTTCTTTGTAGTTTCAATTTTATTTGTTTTCTTTTAGTTTTAGTGGTTTTCTTTATTTTTCTTTGTTTTTGTCATTTTATCTGTTTCTTTTTGTTCAACACGTGTTATCTTTTTTCAGTTCACATTAAAAACAATCGTATACATCTGAAATATGTTATATATAGACATTTAACATTGAAGTACATGATTCATAACTTTTGCTGCCTACATTTTGTACATTTTACAATGTACATTTTGGTATATATATCTTATATTTTTTTCTAATACATGCTTATCGTTTTTACAATACAAGATTAACATTTTTAATACGTGGTCAACGTTTTTTATGCACAATTAATTTTTTGAAATACATGGTAAACATTTTTCTATACACATCTAACAATTTGCAAATGCTTGATTAACATTTTATAAGTATAAGATTTTTTTTAATATGTGGTCAATTTGTTTCTACTTATTTAGCATTTTTCAAATACTTGATTAGCATTTTCAATTACAAGATTAACATTTTTGAATACATGGTCCTATTTTTTGATACACATTTAATATTTATTAAATGTGTGAATACAAGATTAACATTTTCAAATACGTGGTCAACATTTTTCTATACTGATTTAATATTTTAAAATGCTTGATTAACATTTTTAGTAGAGTATTAAATATTTTTAAATATTCAAAAAATATAAACATTTAATATTTTTGAATGCTTCATGAACATTTTTATTATGTGGTCACCGTTTTTCTTTACGCGTTTAGCATTTTCCCAATGTTTGGTTAACATCTTGCAAATACCTATTTAACATTTTTTCAAATGCTTGATTTTTTTAATTACATGATCAACCTATTTCACACACGTTGTATATTTTTATATAGAGTTTTAGTGTAGATCGGAAACATTTCCTCTATATACATTTGAGCTTTTTCAAACGCTTTGTTAACAATTTTTTGCAAATGATTTGTATAAAGTAATTTTTTAATATAGTTATTTATAATATTTGGAAGTGTAGGGGGCCCCTACGTATGAATGTGGCCCTTCGTCCCGGTAATATACATGGGCCAAATTTGGCTGAGGTGTATCCATTAATATTATGTGACCCACTCCTTGCGTTGTTTCTTGTTAAATAGTCACTGCTCATTATGTGTCTCACGTTTCCCTAAAAAAGTGTGACTCACATTTCTCTCCCGGTCTACCCCCACACATCCCCACCGCCTCATGCGCACACCCGTGAGATCGTCATTCATGTCTGGCTCCGGCGTGGCCAAAGCTGGGGAAATGGAGATGACGTGCATGGTAAGGCGGTGAGATAGAGGTCGCAGTACAAGCCACAGGCAAATCTGGCTCAGATCGGAGTCTCCGTCAATTCTGCCTTGTCAAGAACAGATCATGTGGCTGAAGATTAAATTTCCTGAATATGGCACACCATTTGTTAGGAAAGCTTGTTTCCCTTAAGATTGTCAAAATCATGTTGTGCTCTGTTTAACCAAAAGCCTTTCAAAATCTAACTTTAACACCACAATAGGCTCTTTTGATCTCCAACACAGATGCAAAAATTCATAGCCCCATGCAACACAATCTTGGATTGTTCTGGATCTAAGAAACCCATACTGGTTAATGTGAACTAGCTCAAGAATCACTTGTTGCAACCTAATATTTGCAAGGACCTTGCTATTAACTTGATTATGCATCTGAGAAAGGAGATTAGCCTGAAATCATTAAATGTATTAGTTGCATTCATTTGTTGGATCAGAGATATATGAACCATTGATGATTTGCATGCAAAGACCCCCTTTGTGGAGGTTGCATAGATGGTAGAAAATTTTATTGATGATATGCCAATATTTCTTAATGGAATAGTATTAAAGCCATCTGGCCAAAAGACTTGTTTGAAGGTAAAAGTAATAACATCATCAATTTCCTTTTAAGAGAATGGGTCCTCCAGGGAAGAAAAGACCATAGTGTACAGGCAAAAGACCCAGTAACTCAGTAGGCAGAGATACTTGAGCAGTTGTACCAACCTTTCTTTAAAAGCTTCAAATAAATGATTAGGTTTAGCCGACAGATAAGGTGAAACAGGCATTGTGAGAAAAGCTATATTGTTGTTTTTGTGCCGGTTAGTGGCCTGGGCATGGAAGAGTTTTGAGTTTTCACTTCCTAGTGTCACCTATTTGATTTCCACCCCTTTGCGGCCAGTTAACTTTCTGTGTGTGGAGAAGCCCAGACAAATGCTCTTTTACTCCCTAAAAAAAAGACAAATGCTCTTTTACATCCTTCGTCAAAGCCAATTCAATGGGGTAAAGGTCTTAAGAAATTCTCAATGGTGTCTAATAGAGATATGATACTGTTAGCATCAGCAATGTCATCTCTGACTAAAGATGAGGATCTGGCCCAAGTTTCTTTTGATGTTCTCTAAGTAGTTTAAACTTGCAGTAACCCTTTTGGCTACATCTGCATAATGAATGGACTGGGTCCAAACTAATTCAACCATGTTTAGGAAAGTATCATATTCCATCCTCCAATTTTCAAACCGAAAGAGCTTGCTCTTGAACATGCTACTAGTTTGAACCTGGAAACCCAGCAATGAATACAAAACTATATGTCCAGTTCAAAGACCCACCGCGTAAGTTCCCGATGCAGAACGACCATACACGTTCAACAACTCTCCAAATTCAGAAGAAGGCACGCATATCATATCCGATGGATTTGGATGCACAGCGACATTCATGCACGTGTTCACTCTAATATCCATCGGAGCTGATCGATGCGTCCTGCATGCATGGCGCCGAGTCGAAGTTTGTCACGTTTCTCACCGCACTGCACATAGTCTCGCAGATTTCATCTCCATCAATTTTGCACACCTGCAAATGACGCCAAGCAAGTGTATGCAGCTGAGATGTTAACTAAGTAGTGGTGCGACCCGCGCATTTGCGCGGCTAGCTTCCATATGTATGATAAATTATGCATGTAAAAATATTCTTATGTTAGTAGCATAGATCTTAAATTATGGTAAAGCCTGAATTGTTTGTTGAATGACATTTTTCTGTTTTATATAGGTTTTTATAAAAATACTATATTGAATTAGTTTGCTGCTTGGTTGAATGCCAATTTGGTAGACATCATCTTTCTTACATTTACAACGTCATATATATGCTTCCATGTCTTTGCATCATAATGAAATTTTATATATGGGTATTGAATCGAAGCCAGTGTGATCACTAAATGATTTGGAAATTGCTAAATTATTTTCTCACTGGCCCTTATCCGATCTTGATACGTCTGACTGTGCATTGTTGTATCATGCATTTAAATTTATTATTAAGCAGAACAGAATGATTCATTACATATTTGACATGAATTGTGCTTCGTTAGTTTTTGCTAAGACATTCTCTATCATTCCATCACGCCTTATGGTTATAATTGATGTTATTTTCACACCGGTATTCCCCATGTGGCAAAATGTTATTTTGTCTATTTTCACTATCACGTCTTATAGTTATAATTGTACCTAACTCTGGGTGTGTCCATGATCGATGGACTCGTTTGTCCATGTCAAGGCTCGTTTGTACGTGTCAATAGGGCTAGCTTGTACGGGACATATGTTGTACGTAACTTTTTTTATATTTTAATCTCAGCCGTTACTATTTGAATTAACGGATCATATATTTTTAACATATATGAACAAACGTAATGGCTTGTTTGTCTCTTGTCTTAATTATATAGCAGATGGCATCCATTTCCCAACTTCTAACGCGCTCCTGCCCCACCAACCGGCCGCCCTAGCAACGTGTCCACATTGCCTACTCCACGTATACGTCGTCTTGCCGACGACACTCCTATGCAGTACATCGAGGAGAGCTCTCCCATCCAAGCTGGCTTCCACTGGCCTCTCCGCCTATATATAGATTTGCTTCACCTTCATGGGCATCTTCATCCAGTCCATCACACAACACACAACCTAGCTACTTGTACTTGCTGCTGATCAATCTTGCACACCCAGTTGAAGGTCGGCCAGACGAGGGTGTCTGTCAAGCATGGCGTCCAAATGTCTCATTGTGGTTGCTGTCCTGCTTGCTGCGGCTTTCCTCGTGGCCACAGCTGAACAAACTCGTGCGCACTAGTTTTCAAGTGATTCATCATTAGGCTAACTAAGAAACCTGCTGCTACTGCAACTAATTACATGCATACGGTTTGTGTTCATGCAGATGCCAACGAGGAAGAGACCCAGCCCGGTGTTCAGGGCGGCTACCCTGGACACGGCGGAGGCGGCGGCGGCTGTGGCTGCGGCGGCGGAGGCGGGTATCCCGGACACGGAGGAGGCGGTGGCGGCCGTGCCCTGGGCACAGCGGGGGTGGGGGCGGCGGCTGCAGTCACCGATGCTGCGGGCACGGTGTCTGCCATTGCTGCGCAGGCCCCGACGAGATCCCGGAGCCCATGTATCGGGCGGAGGTCCGCAACTAAGTGCCCGATGCAGCTACGTGCGTAGTAATTACGTACTACCGCTGCTAGTTGCTACTCGTATATATAGTCAATAAGAAGGTACTGCATGTGTATGTATGTACGCATACATACCATTGCACAGTTATCTTGATCCAATACCAGGACTCCCTTCTTTGTTGCTCAATATGCAGGCAACTCTCGTGCGTGCATGTTATAACAAAATCTCAGGGCTTCTTATCTTAGTTAAAGTTCCCTAACAACAACTCAAAAAATCCCTAACAAAAACGAGTAGGTTTGTTTTGGCCGGGGCAAATATTTTAAACAATAGCCAATTGGCATGAGATACTACCACATGTGGTTTTTAGAATGCAGCCGTCGATGAGGAACGGTTTATATGTTATTATTAGTAAAAATGCCTATGCATTGCAACGAAAAAAAACACCACATGTCTCTAGCGTGATAAGCATGGTTAAATACGTACCCCTATAACATATCCACGTCCTATATTTCAACACGGCGTCCCATCTTCATCACTGTTTATCCTCCATTCCTTCGTCGTTGAGGGTGATCGCGGTATCCACCTGATCTCAACTAATTCGGGCATGGTCAATCCCAAGGTGATGAGCTCAGCCACCGCACGACACATATGTATATTATAATTGTAATTGCTGAAGTTTGTCGCGTCTCTCACCGCACCGCACATAGTGGCACAGATCTCATGGCCAGTTTGCACACCTGCAGATGATGCCAAGTAAGTGTATGCAGCTGAGACGCTAATGAATGCCATCCATCTCCCAACTTCTAACGCGCTCTTGCCCCGCCCGAGCTATGTGTCCACGTTACCTACTCCACGTACTACATCACCTTGCCCACGACGCTCCTGAGTCATCGAGGAGATCAAGGAGCCCTCCAGTCTTACCCAAGCTGGCCTCCATTAGCCCCTCCCGCCCATATATAGATTTGCTCCATCTTCACGGGCATCTTCATCTCGTCCATCCATCACACAACACACAAGTGGTCGACCAGACGAGGGTCTCACTGTGGTTGCTGTCCTGCTTGCTGCGGCTTTCCTCGTGGCCACAGCTGAACAAACTCGTGCGCACTAGTTTTCAACTCGTTCGATCACTATGTACTACTCCCTCTGTCTCAAAATAAGTGTCATAAATAAGCTTAGTACAAATTTATACTAGAGCTAGTAGAAAATTGAGACACTAATTTTCGAACGGAGGGAGTATGTATATACACTAGGGATATAGTAGTATCGATAATACTAGACACTTATTTTCGGACTGAGGGAGTACGTATATATACTAGGGATATTAGTAGTATCGATAATACTAGACCTACGAACAGTATTACGAAGCCTTACATAACCTTCTAAAAACTAAATCTTCTCCCCCCTGATTTTCAGTGGGGTGGGGCCCTTCATCTCCCCACTTCCAATCCTAAACATTCAGATCAGCACCTACGTAAAATCCCTACGTAACCTTTCGTACGTCTAGCATTACTCTTAGTAGTATAGGCTAATTACAAGAAGCCTGCTGCTACTGCAACTAATTACATGCATGCCGTTTCTGTTAGAAGGGAGAGAAGGAGTTGATGGAGTAGTTGTTGTATTGCTTGAGCCTCGTGGGCATATAAATAAGAGTACAAAGATCAACTTGGAGTACAAGACAAGGCAGGATCAAATCCTAGTCTATTCTATACTTCCTAATAATCCTTATACACAACAGTTTCTGTTCATGCAGAGGCCAACAAGGACGAGACCCAGCCCGGTGTTCAGGGGGCTACAACGGCGGTGGCGGCGGGTACCCTGGACATGGAGGAGGCGGTGGAGGAGGCTACCCTGGACAGGGCGGGGGTGGCGGCGGCAGCTGCAGTCACCGATGCTGCGGGCACAGTGGCTGCCACTGCTGCGCCGGCCCCGACGAGTTCCCGGAGCCCAAGTATCAGGTCCAAACTGTAGAGGAATAGGATGCAACTCTCAATGTATTGATAGGTGCATATGCACAAGTATATATAGTACATAGGGCAAGTCATATCCTCAACTATACACAAGGAGGAGACTTGGAGTACAAGAATACATGTGCTAAATACATATCTCAACACCCCCCCGCAGTCGTAGCGACACCGTTGCTGACGCAGAGACTGGACCGGAATTCCTCGAAGGACGTCGCGGGCAAGCCTTTGGTCATGATGTCGGCAAATTGTTGGGAGGTGGGAACGTGCAGAAGACGGACATGGCCAAGAGCCACCTGATCCCGAACAAAATGGATATCAAGCTCAATGTGCTTGGTGCGACGATGATGAACCGGGTTGGCGGAGAGGTAGGCGGCGGAGGCGTTGTCGCAGATGAGCGACCGTGGCCTTCTCAACAGGACACGAGAGCTCGTGAAGAAGCTGACGAAGCCAGGAGCACTCAGCAACAACGTTAGCCACAGCGCGGTACTCAGCCTCGGCGCTAGACCGCGAGACGGTGGGCTGCCGCTTGGACGACCACGACACCAGGGATGGTCGAAGGAAGATGCAGTAACCCGAAGTAGAACGACGGGTGTCCGGGCAACCAGCCCAGTCGGCGTCGGAGTAGGCGACCAGATCAGTGGCAATGGAGGCGCGCAGAGTAAGACCAAGATCCATAGCACCGCGGATGTAGCGGAGAATCCGCTTAACGGCAGTCCAGTGAACATCTCGAGGAGCATGCATATGCAGGCAGACCTGCTGAACCGCGTACTAAAGCTCCGGCCGAGTGAGAGTGAGGTACTGGAGAGCACCAACAATGGACCGGTAGAAACCAGCATCTGGAGCAGGAGTACCATCAGTAGCAGAGAGCTTGGCCTTCGTGTCGACAGGACTGGCGGCCGGTTTGCAGTTAAGCATACCAGCACGGTCAAGGAGCTCATGAGCGTACTTCCGTTGATGAAGGAAGAAACCATCAGGATGACGCACCACCTCAACACCGAGGAAGTAGTGCAATGGGCCCAAGTCCTTGATGGCAAACTCAGCACGGAGACGATCAGTAAGCCGGCGAAGGAGCTCAGAAGTGCATGCCGTCAGGATGATGTCGCCAACATAGAGCAGCAAGTACGCCGTGTCGCTGCCCTGGTGATAAACAAACAGCGAAGCATCGGAGCGTGTAGAGCGGAAGCCGAGTTGGTGAAGAAACGCTGCGATGCGCTGGTACCAGGCACGAGGAGCCTGCTTGAGCCCATACAATGAGCGTGAGAGCAGACACACATGATCAGGACACGCCGGGTCAACAAACCCCGTGGGCTGCTGACAGAAGACCTGCTCCTCAAGATGACCATGAAGAAAGGCGTTGGAGACATCCATCTGATGAACTGGCCAGGCACGAGAGACCGCTAACTGTAAAACAGTGCGGATCGTCCCGGGCTTAACAACCGGGGCGAAAGTGTCGGTGAAGTCCACACCGGCGCGTTGCCGGAAACCACGAACAACCCAACGCGCCTTGTAGCGATCCAGAGTGCCGTCGGGACGAAGCTTGTGTTTAAAGACCCACTTCCCGGTGATCACGTTAGCGTGCCGGGGACGGGGAACAAGCTGCCAAGTCCGGTTCCGCTGCAAAGCGCCGAACTCCTCCTGCATGGCGGCCATCCAGAGAGGGTCGCGTAGAGCGGCCCGAACCGAGGACGGCAGCGGGGAAGGAGCGGACGTCGAGGCGGTGCAGACGTAGTCATCCGCATAGCGAGAACTCGGGCGAAAAACCCCGGTGCGCGAGCGGGTGAAGGGCCCGGCCGTCGGAGCAGCCGCGGGTGGCAGTGAGGCCGTGGCCTCCACGGCGTCCACGGGAGAGGCAGTGGCCTCCATGTCGTCGACGGGAGAGGCGGACCGAGCGGGAGTCGAGGCCGCGGCGTCGGGGAAGCCAGCCGTCGGGGGCGAGGCGGGCGGCGAGGCGGGGTCAAAGCCGCGCCCGTAGAGGCCGCACGAGGGGAGGCGGCGCCAGGAGAGGCCGACCCAGCCGACGGCCCAGCATGTGGCCCAGCATGCGGCCCAGCATGCATGGCGGGAGATCGGGGCGACGTAGGCGGCGTCGATGGGGCTCCAGGCGACGAGGGCGCTGAGCCGGAGGAGGGAGCCGCGGATGGCCCCGATCCGGAGGAGGGAACTGCGGGCGGGGGTGTCGGAGCACCCAAGGCCGGCAGCTGGCGGCGGCGCGGAGGAGAACCCGCTGTGGGAGGGGAAGACGGCACCACCTGTTCCTGAGCAAAGGGAAACACAAGCTCATCAAAGTACACGTGTCGTAACGTGATGACACGGTGAGACACAGGGTCGTAGCAGCGATAACCCTTAGTGTTGGCCGAGTAACCAAGGAAGACACATGGAACAGAACGAGGAGCTAGTTTATGAGCGGTGGTGGCAGTGGTGTTGGGGTAGCAACGGCAACCGAAAATACGGAGACCATCATAGGAGGGAGGAGTGCCATATAAGAGATGGTGAGGCGCATAGTTCCAACGCGTACGGCATGGCCGGAGATTGAGGAGGAGGGTGGCGGTGGCGAGGGCATCGGGCCAAAACCGAGAAGGCATGTAGGCATGGAAAAGAAGGGTGCGCACACACTCATTGAGGGTGCGTAGGATGCGCTCGGCACGGCCATTCTGCTGGGAGGTGTAGGGGCACGTGAGACGAAACACGGTGCCGTGGGTGGAAAGGAGATGGCGGATGGTGAAATTGTCGAATTCTTTCCCGTTGTCGGTCTGAAGTGCGAGTATGGGTCGCCCGAACTGTGTGGAGACATAAGCATAGAATGCAATGAGAGTAGCGGCAACATCGGATTTCCTACGAAGAGGAAATGTCCACACAAAGTGAGAGTAATCATCCAGTATGACGAGATAATAAAGATAACCAGAATTACTGGGTACTGGAGATGTCCATACATCGCTATGAATTAACTCAAACGGAAAAGATGCAACTGTGGAAGAGGAGCTAAAAGGAAGGCGAACATGTTTGCCTAACCGGCAGGCTTCACATGAGTGAGCGGCCGTTTTATTACATGAAAAAGAAAATCCTCTCATTATTTGACGAAGTGAAGAAGTGCTAGGATGCCCGAGACGAGCATGCCAAAGATCGACGCCGGCGGAAAAAGCTCGAGGACCACCCGGAGATGACGGCGAGTGAACTGGGTAGAGGTCGCCGAGACTGTCACAGCGGTGAAGAATCATCCTGGTGCAAGCGTCCTTAACAGAAAAGCCAACTTCGTCAAATTCCACAGTTACGAAATTATCACGAGAAAGATTGCGAACAGAAACTAAGTTCTGAATGAGATGTGGAGAAACAATGACATTATTAAGAGAGAGAGGTCGAGAGTTAGAAGGAAAAGGTGCAGAACCAACATGAGAAATAGGAAGACCAACACCGTTGCCGATGATGATGCGGGAGGGAGTGGAAGTGGGATGAACGGAGGAAAGGTTACCCGGATGAGCGGACATATGAGCGGTGGCACCGGAGTCCATGATCCAATCGCCACCACCACCGGAGTAGGGTAGCGGCTGCTGCAGTGCTGCTAGAAGTGCTGGGTCATAGTAGGGGGCGCCGTACGCGCCGTAGGACGGCGCGGAAGGGGGGGCGCCGTGGGCGCCGTTGGCGCCGAAAGGCGCGGCCAGGAGCGCCTGGTGGGTGCTCGGGCGGGGGCTGAGGATGCCCGGGGCGGGTGGCCGCGGCACGGACATGCTGTATGCGTGCACGACCCCCGTCCAGGGGTTGTAACCGCCGGCCCAGGGTGGCGAGGGCTGCTGCTGAGGAGCCTGACCGCCGCCGCCGCCACCTTTGCCTCCGCCTTGGCGGTTACAGCCGCGACAGCGGCGGCGGTTGCCGCCGTTGCCACCGTTGCGAGGTGGTTGGGGCGGCTGGGGCACCGGCGCAGGGTGCGGGACAGCCGGAGGACGAGGCGCCGAGGGTGGTGTAGAGGCGCCGATGGAGAGGACGGCGGCGAGCGCGGGGTGGACGGCGCGGGTGCAGAGGTGCTTCATCCGCCGCTCCTCAAGACGAAGATAGGCCACCGCCCGCTCGTAAGTGGGGTTGGCCATGAGGGTTAGGTTGGAGGCGGCGTTGCCGAAGTCCTCGTTGAGGCCGGCGGTGAGCGTCGAGAGGAGAAGCTCGTCGCCCACCTTGAACCCGACGTCATTGAGCTCGTCGGAGAGGGTCTTGAGCCGGAGACAGAAGGCGTCGATGGTGGAGTCGTTCTGGTGACACCCAAAAAATTCCTGCTGCAAGAAAACAATCCGTTGAAGCTTGTTGTCGGTGAAGAGGCCATTGATCTTGGTCCACACCGTGTAGGCATCGTCCCCATTGCGAACGACGGTGTGGAAGATGTCCGGAGAAACGGTGAAGAAGAACCACCGGATGAGGGTGGCGTCGATGGCGAGCCAGTTGGCGTCGTGGGCGCCGGCAAAGAAATTGGCGAGACCGTCCACATGATCACGAAGATTGTACTCACGGAAGAGGAGCTTGAAGTAGGTTTTCCAGGCATAGTAGTTTGCGGAGGCGTGGGAGAGGATGATGGGAACGTGATCGGAGAGGTGGATGTTGCGGATGTCGGCGGCTTGGGGCTCATCGGGATCGGACCCGTAAGAGGAGGCGAACGGGTTGCTAGGAGGTGCGCTGGAGGAGGAGGAGGTGCCGAGGGCCGACATGGTAGAGGGAGGGGGGTGGCGGCGCGAGATGGGTCGGGGAGGGGTTAGGGTTTGCGGGAAGGAGGCGGCTCGGGGGGAGCGGCGAGGGGAGGCAGGGAGGGTGGAGGGGTGCGGCGGGCAGGGTGGAGGCGCGGCGGGGTAGGGTTGGGAGGGAGGGAGAGAGGTGGCGCGGCGGCGGGGAGGCGGCGGCGTGGAACAGCGGGTGCGGCGGCGGCCTGGGGAGGCGACGGCGGCGCGGCTAGGGCTGGGGATCGAGGGTTAGGCTGATACCATCTAGAGGAATAGGATGCAACTCTCAATGTATTGATAGGTGCATATGCACAAGTATATATAGTACATAGGGCAAGTCATATCCTTAACTATACACAAAGAGGAGACTTGGAGTACAAGAATATATGTGCTAAATACATATCTCAACACAAACTAATTCAACCATGTTTAGAAAAGTATCATGTTCCATCCTCCAATTTTCAAACCGAAAGAGCTTGCTCTTGAACATGCTACTAGTTTGAACCTGGAAACCCAGCAATGAATACAAAACTATATGTCCGGTTCAAAGACCCACCGCGTACGTTCCCGATGCAGAACGACCATACACGTTCAGCAACTCTCCAAATTCAGAAGAAGGCACGCATATCCTATCCGTTGGACTTGGATACACAGCGACATTCATGCACGCGTTCACTCTAATATCCATCGGAGCTGATCGATGCGTCCTGCATGCATGGCGCCGAGTCGAAGTTTGTCACGTTCTCACCGCACCGCACATAGTCTCGCAGATTTCATCGCCACTTGCACACCTGCAAATGACGCCAAGCAAGTGTATGCACCTTGAGACGCTAATGAATGCCATCCATCTCCCAACATCTAACGCCCTAGCTACGTGTCCACGTTGCCTACTCCACGTAATACATCGACTTGCCGACGAAGCTCCTATGGAGTCATCGAGGAGATCAAGGAGACCTCCCCCATCTCAACCAAGCTGGCCTCCACTGGCCTCTCCCGCCTATATATACATTCGCTTCATCTTCATGGGCATCTTCATCTCATCCATCACACAACACACAACCCCGTGTACTTGTACTTGTACTTGCTGCTGATCAATCTTGCACACCCCGTTGAAGGTCGACGAGGGTGCCAAGCATGGCGTCCAAGGGTCTCATTGTGGTTTCTGTCCTGCTTGCTGCGGCTTTCCTCGTGGCCACAGCTGAACAAACTCGTGAGCGTACTAGTAGTTTTCAACATATTCATCATTAGGCTCTGCTACTGCAACTAGTAACATGCATACCATTTCTGTTCATGCAGAGCCCAACAAGGAGGAGACCCAGGCCGGTGTTCAGGCCGGCTACCCCGGCGGCGGTGGCGGGGGCGGTGGCTACCCTGGACACGGCGGAGGCGGTGGCGGCGGGTACCCTGGACACGGCGGGGGTGGCGGCGGCGGCGGGCACCCTGGACACGGCGGAGGCGGCGGCGGCGGCTGCAGTCACCGATGCTGCGGGCATGGTGGCTGCCACTGCTGTGCCGGCCCCGACGAGATCCCCGAGCCCAAGTATCGGGCGGAGGTCCGCAACTAAGTGCCGGATGCAGCAGCGTGCATGCGTAGTATAGACGTACTACCGTTGCTCGTTGCACGCACGTAGTAATACATGCATGGTCAATACTCCCTCCGTTCCTAAATAATTGTCTTTCTAGAGATTTTAACAAGTGACTACATACGGAGCAAAATGAGTGAATCTACACTCTAAAACATGTCTATATACATTTGTATGTTGTAGTTCATTTGAGATGGCTAGAAAGACAATTATTTGGGAACGGAGGGAGTAAGAAGGTAGTGCATGTGTATGTATGTACGTATACGACACATTGCACAGTTATGTTGATCCAATACCAGGACTCCGTTCTGGTCGTGTTTTATTTATATTTACCCTGTAAGTTGTCTTTGTTGCTCAGTATGCAGGCAACTCTCGTGCATCCATGTTATAAAAAAAATCTCAGGACTCCTAAATTAAAATTCCCTAACAAATAAAAAAAGTTTAACAAAAATGTGAAGCTTTTATTTGGCGGGGGCGAAAGTTTAAAACAATGGCCAATTGGCATTAGATAGTACTCCCTCCGTCTCAAAATAAGTGTCTTAATTTTAGTACCATATAAAAGTTAGTACAAAGTTGAGACATTTATTTTGCGAGAGATAGGAAGTACCACATATGGTTTTTAGAACGCAGCCGTCAAGATGGTCAAACCTATTGACATACGGCAAGAGATGGTTAGAAGGTTTAGAAATTTTCTAAACGATAAAGTAAAATCATAGATGCTGAAATTAGAAAGGTCCAAATCTCACTCTCTCAAGAGTTAGATTTGCTAGTCGTTAAATCTGAGAACATCCAATTATGTGATTCTGAGATCTCCAGAATGAAAGAGATATTGCAACAGCTTCAAAGTATATGGCTCAAAGATGAAGTTAAAGCTAGACATAGGTCAAAAAACCATGATCCAACACCGTGTCCCTTCCTTGACGGAGAAAAAAGGGAGGCACCGAAGCAACCAAGGAACAGTGCAAAAAAGTACAGCATCTTCGACTCAGCTAGTTAGATCCAAAGCTCTTATATAACTAGTCCAACAGCCGCCAAGTCGCTCCTCCTCCTTCAAGAAAAAAGCTAGGGTTTCTGCTTCTCGCCGGCGCCGCCGCAGGTCCACCTCGTCTCCGGTGGCCCTAGGGCCATGGGGCGCGGTGGATCCTGCCGAGGACCGGCGGGAGGGCTTCGTTTTCAGTCGTTTTTTCCTATTTTGTTAGGGTTTGTGTCCTGCTCAGGAAGGCGAGACGGCGGCGGCTCCCTAAAGATGGAATAAAGGTCTCCCTGCCTAGCCCCGTTCCGGCGGTGCATCTAGCATCGTTGGTGGGCGTGTGGAGGTGTGTCTCCGGCGGATCTATCTTTGGTGGATTTGCTCGGATCTCGTTGTTATTCGTCTACGTTTGTGTGCCTTCGGGTTGAATCCTTTCAACCTAGGTTATTCTTCATCGGCGGCGGTTGCTGTTCTGGTGCGCTGGTCCTATGGTGCCTTAGCACGACGACTTCCCGACTGTCTACTATAACAAGTTGTGCCCGACTCCGGCGATGGAGGGGTGATGACGGCGACGCGCCTTCGGCTCGCTTCAGTGCCTATAGTCGTCGCTAGGTGGTCTACGAATCTGGATGTAATTTTTATTTCTGGTGTTCGTTGTACTGCCATGATTGAAGATGAATAGATTGGAAGTTTTTCCGTAAAAAAAAAAAAAGCTAGACATAGGTCTAGAGATAAAGACATTCTAGAGAGGGATAAGAATAGCAAATATTTTCAAGCTTTAGCAAATTAAAGGAGGAAGACGTTGATCCATGCCCATGATGGGCCTAATGGCACTGCCACTGAACTTAAAGGCATGTTAGATATGACTACTTCTCTCTATAAGGATATCTTTAAGAAAGAAGTTAGAAATGGTTTTAGTCTAAGTACTGATTTTTTTTTTCTCTCCTGGAGAGAAGGTCTCTGAAAATGATAATGCATCCTTACAAGAGAAAACTTGCTTCTGTGCACGGCGTCCACTGCTATGCATATTTGGGGCATGCACGCCCATATAGATCAGCGAACTGTATTTAGGGCTGGTAGTATATCGAACAATTCTTTTGCGTACACGACCATGTATTCCCTCCAGTTTAGCGATGTAGTGGCACAACAGCCTCTGCTGTATTTTATGTCCGGTCCCACACGCAGGGCCATACAAAGTGCCGATATGTGGTTAGTCACGGAAAGATCATCCAGCACATGTACTGAGTACTGACGAGGTCGATTTCAAATATTTACAACACTTTCCACACGCTCCACACTCAGATGACTTGTAGTACTTGGCGCATCAATTTCAAAATATTTATAACACTTTTTCCATGTGTTTTTAAGTGTGTTCGTCAGCCCCCTATGTTTTAAGGCCAAACTTTTTAATCGAGAGGAATAAACAGGCACGAAATTCGTGGAAGGATAATCACCTAGTTCCCACGAACTGCCCACTAAGTACCACAGTAAACCAGGCATAAAGCAATTAGCACAACGCAAAACATGACTAAATATGGGTTTCTATAGTTTGAAGCTGTCCGCTCTTCCAGTCTTAAATATACAAGCCCTCTAGGCTGGACGCATGCTTTGGCCCCACAGGGGTAGATTTTTATCGTAAACCAAAGTTGTATGCACACATCATTTTTCGAACACATCCCTACCGATCGAGTGATTGATTTACATTGGAAGTACTATTAAATATGGCTTGTGCATTCTTATGCATTGAACAGTTGCGTTGCAGGCAAGCAAGCATGCTGCACCATGCCGAGCTAGTGCTCACATGATTTCGCAGACAAAAATGTTGGGTATGGTATGTAACTGTTCAAAGGAAAGTCGCACTTATTCTTAGTTTAACACATCAAGAGGGCACGCTGCAGATATATGGCCCTGTTTGGTTCATAAGTGCTAGGATTTTTTTTAGTCTCAACTAAAAAGTCGTTAGTCCCTAAAAAGTCCTTACCTGTTTGGTTCCCGGGACTAAACATGGACTAAAAGACCATGTTACAACTAAAAGTTCCCAAAAGACTCTCCCTAAGGGTCTTCTTTCATAAGTCCCAAATGCCCATTTTAAGTCCCTATAAGTCCCTTTTGTTTGGTTTAGATGGGACTAAAAGGAACTTTTTAAGTCCCTATACTAATAAGTCCCTGTAAACAAACACCCCCTATATGATGTGAACTCTTTTTGCATCCTAATCACTTGTACCCTCATCATCCTCTTGTCGTAAGTCATTGTTACATGCGAGCACTGCTTTCAATACAACACACAATCCAGAACACGACACCGACATGTCACAAAACCTAAAGTTTCTTGCTACAGGCTACATACTACGAGGTACTTGCCAGCGTATTTATACGACATGATTCGGCGGCTGGATCTTTCAGCCAAGAGACACAAGTGGCCTTATAAGCTAGCTTTCTAAGCAGCTAAGCTAGCTGATTGATTCGTGGAGGCAAACGTGTTAGGATAAGCACTTGTGCAACATTAGGATTCTGTCTATTAAACCGTTGATGTATAAAATGGATTTGATCTAGCGTATAGAGTTAGGAAACCTTCTTAAAAGGGGCACGTCGTGTTGGGCAAGATGGTGTGCCGTGTTGGGCGTGAACTCGATGTAAGACTTATATAAAGTAACGAAAGATAACAGGAGCCGTGCGGCATAAATCAAATCTCTCTCGGTTGTTAGCTTTTTCCTCTATATCTCGTTGTTCATGCGATAATACTTTGTGTTCTTGCGTAAAGCCTGCAGGGATCCCTCAGTTTGATCTTACAGTTGGTATCAGAGCCTTGCTAGATCCTTGAAAATGAGAGAGCAATGGGTGACGACAACAAGAACTATCAGCTTTTGATTGGAGATGGCTCGGGGGAGAAGAAAGACTCCCTAGTCCCTGCTGCTATTCCCCGGCTGGACCGAGATGATTATGCAATCTGGGCAACCAAGATGGAGTGCGCCATGGAAGCTCATGAAATCTGGGATGCGATCGATCCTGAAGGTGACCAGTACAAAAAAGGAGGGACTGAGTATAAGAAGGATCGGCAGGCCATGACTGCTCTCTATTTTGAGCTTCTCGGTGATGTTGCCCGACACATGCATGTAAAGACAATGACGGCTCTCAAGTGTGGAAGATAATAAAAACTCTCCACATGGGTGATAGTCGTGTTCGTGAAGCAAATCTCCAAACTCTGGTGAGGAATTATGAGAGCCTGAAGATGGAAGAAAGTGAATCCGTGGATGCTTTGGCCACGAGGGTCCTTTAGATTATGAGTGCAATGAAAGATCTCAGAGAGGACTTGAAGGATGTTTCAATTGTACGTCAGTTCCTTCGTGTCGTTGCACGGAGATATATGTAACTTGTCACTTCAATTGAGCAATGAATTGGTGGGGAACACGTTCATGCAATTACTTTTTCTTCTTGTGAACGAACATGCATCTCCATCTTTCACCTCTAAGTGAGCATCTCTTGTTGACTCTCTGGTCCATTCGTTTCTGGGTACAAATAAATCACAACATGAGTGTAATATCATAGTTCTATTTGTTAAATAATATATCCAAAAGAACGAAAGTACCTGGTTAATAAATTGCCGTGTAATATTCGTAGACGTTTCTTAGATAGCTATGTGCACATCATCCTCCCTTCCTTGAAAACAAAGCCGTCCTCGGCTTTTATTTATCTGGAACACATCATATAGCAAAGCAAAAATAGATGCAACACATATAGGTCGTTCCAAAAGCATTAGCTCATGAGGATGAAATAAATTTGTTATAGCACCATTAGGAATATCATGAAAAGTTTGATCCCACACAAAGTCTATGTATGAATTATGGGGATGCAAACTAACTATATGGGTACACCGTATATCCGGATCACAAGTTGGGACAATCAACGGAAACATTTCAAAATTGATAGCAAGCATAGTGTGCATAGTACGATCCGTTGATTTAGCTTTCCCATCATTTACTATTTCATCAGGGGTCATAGGAAGCAAGTTGATGGTTTTTCCCTTCAAACACAAGAGTATACGAATTTGTTCTACCATGATGAGTAACACTATTATCATATTGCCAAGGTCGACCTAACAATAAAGAACAAGCTTGCATAGGTACAACATCACAGTCAGCGTAATCACGATATGAACCAAGTGTAAATTGTACTCGCACAGGACGTGTTACCTTCAACTTACCACAGTCGTTGAACGATTGGATGTAATATGGATGGGGGTGTCTCGTAGTGGTGAGGCAAAGTTTCTCGACCATCTCTATACTCGCCAAATTATTGCAGCTTCCACCATCAATGATCACACGAACGGAATTCCCTTTGACAACAAACTTAGTTTGAACAAGATTATGGCGTTGAGGCATCTCAGTATGCCCCACCTGGGTACTAAGTACTCGCAAGGTTACAAGACTTGGGTACTGATCGGCCATCTCAGCATTAATATGTATCTCCTCTGTGTCATGCTCCTTAATGTCATCTGCATTATTAGCGGCAAGCATAGCGCGTGTATCTTCATCCAAATCACTAGCAGAGGAGTACTCACCGTTTTCCCGCACAATGAGTGTTCGTTTATTTGGGCAGTCCTTCATCAAGTGTCCGCCACCTTTGCATATATGACACTTCATGTCCCTTGTGCGTCCAGACGAAGTGGTGGGTGCCTGAGAAATTGCTTTCGATGCTGCGGAGGATTGTGGAGCTGATTTTGAACTTGTTGGGAGTGCACCATTGTTCGAGACATCTGGTGTTGCCTCGGTAGGGGTTGGGACAGTTGGAGAGTGTGTCCAAGAGGAGTGACGACCTGCAGAAAAGTTACCTCGTCCCTTGTTGTGTCGTCCCTGTACTTCCCTTTCAGCTTTACAAGCAAAATGAAACAAACGAGTAATAGAATTGTACTCCTTATAGTCCAATATATCCTGAATATCACGATTCAAACCACCTAAAAATCTAGCCATCATAGCATCTTCGGTTTCAACTAAGCCACATCGCATTAAGCCAGTTTGCAATTCTTGATAATAATCTTCTACAGAATTACTGCCTTGTTTTAAACGTTGCAATTCATTTAGTTTATCACGAGCATAATATGAAGGAACATAACGCTATCGCATAGCTCGTTTTAAAGCATCCCAAGTAGCAGGTATATTATTCGCATTAATACGACAATATTCACTCCACCACATAGAAGCAAAATTTGTAAATTCACTAGTGGCTGCCCTAACTCTTTGGTTCTCAAGAATATCATGACATGCAAATTTTTGTTCAACTGAAAGTTCCCAATCAAGATAAACGTCTGGATTATATTTACCATTGAAAACAGGCATAGTAAATTTAATTTTAGCACTAGAGTGGTCGTAATCTCGAACATCATACCTGTGTGGACCTCGTGCCATACCTTAACGGTTGAAACGCAGTTGTCGATGAGCACGGTCATTGTGGTAGTTGACCATTTGGTCGTCTTCGGTGTCACCAGAATAATCCTCGTAGTTGTCCCCATGTCGCTCGTGGACGCGAGGAGGAATTTGTCGGTGCTGGTTTATGGTGGCAGCATCGGTGGCAGTAGCGGGGTGTTGTGGATGACCCATGGGCACACGTCGAGTCGCGAAGTAGCGGCAACACCCGTGGAATTGTGAGGAACATCGTTATTGTTGACGGGGGGTGTAGTCCGCAGCTCCTCCAAACGTAACAAGATGTCCTGTAGTTGTGTGTTGGCAACACCTTGTGCATCCTCAATGGCCTTGAGCCTCTCTTCTGCCACAATCAGAGCACCCTCAAGTTGGGCGAGACGCTCGCTGGTGACTTTCACATCCGCGGTGAGGCCCTCAAGTGTGGGTTGATCCTGTGCCATTGTTAGCGAAAGAGATAAAACACACAGTGTATAATCCCTATCAACTAGTAGGACGTGGTGGAGAAAAATCGCTCACACTCAAGCTTAGTATCAAATTCTTACTTGTTCTTACCAATGCAACAGGTGGTGATCGGCGCGTTGGTGTTGGCTTCAAACTACCGATGAAGATTGGATGGAGCGATAACCAGGAATCAGTAGAGCCGGGACCTGTACTTATTGGTAGTAAAAAGTGTAGCTTGGCAATGGCTTCTCAACTCACAATATTAGTGGCACAATTTAGCAAAAAACAATGCAAGTTGAATAATTGCTCAAACTCCTAACTAATCCTGGCAGTCGATTAGTAAGAGACAAAAAATCTAAGCCCAGATACTGAATCAAAAGAGTGGAAAGCCGAATCAAAATATGTGACAGCTCTAAGTAGCTAGATATAAGTGAAGTATAAGCGAGTGTATGACAAAGCTCGGAAATATATAACAGATGGAGCGGCAATCATAGCAAAAATAATGTCCAGGGTAGCTAAACAGTACCAAAAAATATGCTAGCCGGTCTGCTCTTTTTTTCTCTCAACTTTTTTTTTGCTCTTTTTTTTTTTGCTATTTTCTCTGTTTTTCTTCTCTCTCTTTTTTTATTTCTTTTTTGGTCTTTTTTTCTTTCTTTCTCTTTTTTTGTTCTTTTTCTCTGTTTTTCTTCTCTTTTTTTTTCTTTTTCTCTTTTTTCCCCAGCCGTTACTAACAAAAGTCACGTACACAGATGTAACACTAACAGTTACGAAGAGACAGTCGTGGAACTTGTGCAAATTGATAAAACAAAGAACAACCCGTGTGAGGATGCTCCCTGTTTATTGAATGATGATGATGTTGCCTACTTTACAGATGTGACAAGAGAGAATATAAGAATAACTAGCGGGTAGTGCGCGGCGGCACGCCGCGTCACACAGACTAATTAGCTATTTAGTTATTTTGTAATTTTTGGTAAATTTGTTCAAAATATTTGTTTAGGACAAAGTAGTTCATAGATGAAACGATACATTTAGTTGATACGCAGACGGATAACAATTACGAAGGAGTGCATACATGGAAATATCACATCTAAGTGGTGCATACATAGGGGGTCTATAGTACATATCGGAAAACTCTTCGTCATTTCTTACACCTGGGATGTCGACCCTCCAGCTGGATTTGTCTCGGTAACATAATGGTAGAGTGAGGAAGCTAGTTCTTCTGCTCGTGTTATTGGTGGTTTATTTCCAGTGTAAATGAAGCTTGAGGATGCACGTCGTTCGTGTTGTCGGTGGTTTGTTTCCAGTGTAAATGATGTTGAAGCTTGAGGATCCACGTCCTGGCTCTCGACGAATGGGTAGGATATCTTGAAATTGGAGGCAGATTTTCTTGAGAATTCTTGTTCGTCTTGACTTGTCTCGTTGAAGAATTGCTTTCTGCCGTGTTTGTATCTGTAACTCCTCTTCTTTGATTTTGCTTCATTCATGTGCGGCTGAACAGTTCCTGTACATTGTCTTGAGAGCATTGTAGTTGTGGTCATTAATGGCTATGTTGTGACGATTGCAAAGCTGGTAGACAGCAGCTTCGGCAGCTTTCTCCTTTGCTGCCTCTTTTGTTGGTGTTGGAAGTCCACGAAACACATATACCTGAGGCTGTGTTTCTCCGTGGGCCAGAGGAGCACTCATTTGGATCCAGGCTCCAACGTAGCATGTGGGATAAGCATCACAACCCTCCTCATAGATCATCAGCTTGGCCTTGAGGATGATTGCTTCGAGGAGCAGACGTTTGGGGATCGAAACGGTAATAGATGCCTACATGAGTATTTTGTTTGTAGTTAGTAGGAGGACGATTCACATTGCAAAGCATGGTCCTTAGATGTATTTACCTGGCGCTCCGATGTTGTTGGGTGCGTAGCCATGAGTGCCTCTCTTGCTGTTGTTAGTTGCGTCGCTTTCCGTAGGTGACTTACTCTGTTATAGTGGTGTGTTCTTGTAAGAAGAAGAGTGGGCAGTTTTTTGTGTTGTTGGGTGTGGGCGCGGTCTTTCATTATATAGAGCCGCTGGCTGGTGCGTGAGTGTGTGTAGTTTCTTTGCCTGGACGGCTGGGTTCATGCGTGGCGTGCTTGCATGCATCTACGTGCTGGCTGGGTTGATGCGTGGTATGCTTGCATGCATTTGCATGCCTTCGTGGCCGTGTGCTACTGCATGTAAATTTGGTAGACACACGTGTGGCGTTTGCAGGCATGCATGCTTGTTAGTCTATGTGGTATTGATGAATGTATTTGCACACGTGAATAGTGTATAATTTGATGCCTGTAAATTTGATGGGGACACGCATACTCTTTGCATGCATGCATGCTTATTTGTTAATCCACGTGGCATTGCTCCATGTATTTGAACACGTACGTGGTGTGAAGTTTGACACTTGCGAATCTGGTGGATACACAGTCAAACAAAGCGCTCAATTATTTACTATACAGATATTAGTTGATACACGGTTGTCTTAAAGGATCTAATGTACATGTATAGTAGCTCTAAAGGATCCAACGCTTGCTCGGCAGCACATGATACTTTTGTTGTACATGCTGTACATGGTCATCGATAACCCACCGAGGAAGAGGAACCCAACGACGTGGAGCGAATACCCTGGGAAGCATGGGCACCGCAACAAACCATAACATAGACGAAACGAACAAAAAGGACAGCAAAGACACAAACGAAGACTCGCCTCCCTCCCAAGTCCCAGCCATGCACAAAATCTCACGCGTGGTGAGGAGGCTTCGACTCTGATCTACATGACGAAGAGAGATGCGGCCAGGGTGGAAGGAAATACAGCTTCATGCGGGAATTCCCTGTGTGCGCTAGCACCTCGGCCACGCCAAGAGGAAACGAAGGGCCTGGCGCTGGGAGCTAGCCAGTGACCAGGCTGTGGAGGATGGGGCTGGCCTGGCACTAAAGGCTGCCCGGCGACCAGGCTGGGGAGGATAGGGCGCAGCGCCATGCTATCATCTCGGCCTCGCTGGAGGGAAACGGAGGGCCTGGCGCTAGGGGCTGGCCAGCGACCAAACTGGGGAGGATAGGGCGCGGCGACGCGCCACCATCTCGACCTCGCTGGAGGGAAACGAACGGCCTGGCGCTAGGGGCTGCCGGCGACCAGGTTGGAGGAGGATGAGGTTGCGCGCAGAGACGGAGAAGATGAGACAGCGGCGGCGTAGTGCTGGGTTGGGCTTGCGCAGAACATGAACCAACACCAAGCCAACTACTTATAGCCAGTCAAAAAAGAAAAAACAAAGATGAAGCCCACCAGAAAAGCCTAGAAGGCAACGTGTCCATCGATGGAATGGCAGTCAACGACACAAGGGCACCGGACGTGGCAACCATGCACAGAATCAGACATGCTAGAACAACCCCACCAAGCAAAAAATAAAACCAGTCCACTCTAGAAAACCAACCTGTACACGTGTCGCTCAAACAAGGACAGTAAAAAAAATCCAAAAAAACCCAGAAAAATGAAACCCTTACGGGCCTAGTATTCTTAGTAATAATGTAGGAGGCAAAGAAAAAGTAAAAAGGGGAACATGCGGTGATGTGATAGCACAGGTAACTTGAAAGATGACTTGCGCCGGTGCGTGGCGGCGGACAGATTAGGGAAAGTAGATAAAAACAGATTGAACTAGTAGATGATTTTCTCCTAAATTAATCTAAACCAGCACTAATTCTAGGATGAATGCAACCAAAAATTCAACAAAGCAAATACTAGATGGAAATTGCTAAAGGCTAAAAAGATAGATGCAGCGGATGAACTAATTTAATTTTTTTGGCTTTTCTGTGGGTTATAGGACTGAAAAACAATCTAATCTAATAAAACTGTAAATCTCTCACCGTTGAACCTGGCTCTGATACCACTTGATTTGAACTGGGGACCGGATCTTTCGATGGAAGAGGATAACTACGATTTTGGGTGGGACTTGACCCTCACGATCCGCCTACCAACCATACAGGAAGAACCGTACACGACTGATATCCACGGCAATCACTGCACCAACTCCAAGACGTTATCGACCGAGCCAACGGCGCGATCGACCTATCCACGAAGGATTTTTCCTGCAAGCAAATCGAAGAACATGCAAGAAAATAATAGCCAATCAATCTCAAAATTGCGAATATGCTAGATGGGATTAATCTTATAAGATGGGGTTCCGATAGGATGTCTTGACGGTCCCACTAGCCGCTACGAGCGAAGACAAATAAAAGTAGTAATATAGCTAAACTTCTTTAAACAAAACCTGAGTCTAAACCCTAACAGTAGCTAGCTATTTATTAAAGCCGTCCACCGCTTCGGATGTTGATGCGACAGGTCTTGGACGTTTTTAAGATGGCTATGTGCACATCAACTAGCAATTTATCCTTGGAAATACGGTGACAGGTCTTGGACTACACAATATGTTAACGATGAAGATGGCAAGAGCACGGCACCGGCAGGAGCAAAACTTGAACCGGACTACTCTACCAATGATAATGTCATCGCCGCTGAATATACCGTTTCTTTACTTGGATTTCATCCTTACAGAGAGATCATGTTCTTCCGTACATTCTTCGGAAGAGCAATGGCGTATCACTTCAATAGCTCAGAGATTGTAGACACGGGCTACTTGCAAGGAAAGGGCCCTCATGATTGCGTAGGTGGATCCTTTCCATACACCCCGTGTCAAATGGGGGAGCTGTCAAACAACATGTAATTTAGAAATACTAGTAGAATGTCTGCATTGCCACGGGTTTTTTGCCCAACTGCACCTATCACTAGTAGAAAAACATCTATTAGTCCCGGTTCGTAAGGGCCTTTAGTTCGGTTCATGAACGGGACTAATGGTCGTTACTAATACCTCCTCATTTAGTCCGGTTCTAACACGAACCGGGACAGATCAATCCTCCACGTGGCGGTGCGCCGAGCCAAGGCAGGGGGGCCTTTGGTCCCGGTTGGTGGCACCAACCGGGACCAAAAGGCATCCACGCGTCAGCATTCCAGTGGCTGGGGTTTTTTTTTTTTGAAGGGGCACTACTAGAAAACGGAGCTTTAAAACCGGTTTGTAAGGGCTTTTAGTGCCGGTTATGGAACCGGCACTAAAGTGTGGGCACTAAAGGCCCCCCCCCCTTTAGTACCGGTTCGGCACGAACCGGCGCTAAAGTGCCACCACGTGGCGTGAGCTTGTGCCCTAGTATAGGGGACCTTTAGTACCGGTTGGTGTTACCAACCGGTACTAAAGGTTTTTTTTTTAAAAAAATTGAAAATTTCGGAATTTTTTTTTGATTTTTTTTTCAATTTTTAATTTTTCTGAATTATTTGATGATTTAGTCTCTAATCACCTCTCTTAACTGCTCAAGTGTGGATCACTCATTCCAAATCATCTAACTTCCCGACCGGTCACCCATCCCTCTCACTACTCCAGCCCGAGCAAGCTTAACTTTCGGGTTCTATTCTCCTTCGTTTCGAGTCTGCATTTGTTGTTTTCCGACAATACAATAGTAAGATGTCAATCCTATTAACCCTCAGGAGTTTAGCTTGAGCATGAAGTCACACATTTCACCGTTTGAGTTTGACCATAGTTTGACCACAGTTTGACCATAGTTTGACCAAAATTCAAAAAATTGAAATAATTATTTAGTAACACTAATATTCTTGAATAATTATGTAGTAACATTAATACTTCTTGAATAAGTAGTTTGACCAAATTTAACCAATTTTTAAAAAAACTGAAATTTGACCATATCTTTTTCCTTTTGAATTTGAGGATTCTAAAAATTCCAAACAGGCAGTATATTATCGTTTTTTCCGACATCGTATGCAAAAGTTATAGCCGTTTTACATTTTCCCTACACTTTTGCAAAACATGTCCAAATTTAAGTTTTCAAATTTTCCTAACTAGTAGATATAGTAATATAACTACCTCTCGAAGGATTTTATTTTTGAAGTTTTATCATTTTCTTTTGATTTTTCAAAACTGAAATGGCGATACGTGGGGGGAGTAGAGTTTGAAAATTGGCCTTTAGTACGGTTCGTGGCACGAACCGGTACTAAACTTAATCCTTTAGTACCGGTTCGTAGCACGAACCGGTACTATAGGTTAGACCTTTAGTACCGGTTGGTAACACAAACCGGTACTAAAGGGCTCGTGAGGACCCGCCTGACGCCAGCCTGCCACTATCCCTTTAGTACCGGTTCGTGGCACGAACCGGTACTAAAACTCAACACGAACCGGTACTATTGATCGCAGCTACGAACCGGCACTATTTGATCATATTAGTGCCGGTTTTTTTCCAAACCGGCACTAATGTGCTTCACATTTGACCCTTTTTCTACTACTGGGGGGGGGGGGTTGGGGGTTTTGGTGGTTAATTTATTGTGTTAGCTAGCTAATTAATAGAGAGAACTGTCCTCTCTTATGTCCGTGTTTGGTCGACGCTACGTACTATATACATATAGCCCTCGACACGCTAGCTAGTAAGAAAATGAAGGGAACCATCGAGTACAGAAGTTCGTCATGCATACCGAGAGAAATGATCGATCAACCTCTCCTTCTCCGAGAGATTGGTTGAACAACAAGTTTTCGTATCATGTACGTCCGACGCTACTGGCTACATACATGTACAATATATAAGATCTCTCAATTACAGTCCCCTAGCATTTGAAATCAACTTCCACATGGTATTCTCCGGCTTTATTGATGACGTGGTCAAGGAAGAATCCCGCTAATTCCTCTTGAATTGCTTTAATACGATCTGGTTCTAGGAGTTCATTCCGCATCTGCCACGTCTAATTTGAAGAAGGGGGTTAATTAATACATATATATGAATGAAACTCAACAGAAATGATGGTGTGATAAAATGAAATTGTGAATATTATTAATTACTTACGCACTTCATATTGTCTTTGAGAGTAGTCCCACTCATTTTTCAAAGTCGCGTTGTATATGAACTCGCACACGTAGTATCCACAGAAATCATTCCCTTGTTCCTGCCACAAACACTTTACGAGAAATAGAGGTCAATCAAACTGAGAATGAAGCATTATAAATGGCATTGATGAAAGTATAGCTATAGAATCAACGGGAGATGCGCACAACTAGCTAGCCCGTAGTACTTACTTTCGGATATGTATATCGCAGCTCCTTCGGCAGTCCCGGAGCTTTTGCGGTGAACTGTTTCCAAACCCTGCAAGACAAAGAAAATAATTATTATTACTTGAGATATCAGGAAATGAACAAAAAGTTGCCGCTATGGTGCGATAATGATCGATTGAACTTACTTGCTGAGCATTTCAGTCATGTCCGCATAGGTGCTGGGATCTTTCCGTCTCGAGTCTAAGACGGTTACTAGTTCACGCTCAAGCTTAATCTCCATAAGAATATAGTGGTACCTGCGCACGCATGCATAACTCATCAATTACATTACTATAACCTCCCTCGACTAATAAGGGAAACCGAATATGCAAACGATCAGTAACACTCACTTGCCGCTGTAAGGAAAGAGTATGGTATCTTTGTTTTGATTTTTGATCAACGATTGTAGCAAGTTGTCCTCGGCCTCTTTGACGTGCTTTTCAACCAGAAATACATCTATGATATTTGTGTTAATGAACCCAATATCATAGATTTCATTTTTTTTGCACTCGACGATCTTCAATCTGCATAATATATTGAGGATAATTAATTATAAATACATGCAATAAAAGAGCCGAGCTATATATAGAGACTTAATGACAGAAATAGTACTTACAGGCAGTAGCAAAAGACCGTTAATTTATCGAGGGCCTTTTGATTGAAGAACGCGAAGAACTCCTCAAATGGAACACACAATATATCAGTTCCAACGAGGTCGTGCTCCTCTTTAATGTGCAGATACAAACTATTCGTTCCCCCAGACTCTCTGCAGGTTTTCATGTACCAAGTATGGAATCTTCGCATCATCGTTGTTAGAGATTTTTCATCTTTGACGAGAGGCTTCCCGTACTCGTATCTGTGTTCTTCCACCTTCATGTATTCAGGAAGTGCATCGCCTGGCAGGTAATCTGGTAGATTGCCATAACCGGCCACCATCCCCGGAACATTAGCGACGATGTTGCCGCTAGACACATTGAGCGGGGGGCACGATTGGTTTGCTTTTTCACCGAGCTGGTCAATTTTTTTCGCAGCTGCTCGTTCTTTTGCTCTTTGATGTCTGAGAGTACTTCCCGACTGCTCCGCTTGGAGATATGTCTGTTCAGTAATGCGCTCATAGTTGGTTCTCGGCGGAGACTTTGCGGTTTCCTCGGGGCAGCAGAGTGCGCCGCTTTCACGGATCTACCTTCTCCTCCGGAGGTGGATGTCTCTTTGCTTTCAACCCTGCAAACCAGTCATCCACTTCGGTCTGCGCGATCTTTGCGTTTTGCTCCTCGGTCCTCTCGTACGGTAACTTCTTAGGAGTCTTCAGACAAGGACCAAATCTGTATTTCCTCCCGCCTTTGGCTGTACTGCTAGACGCCGGCAGAGCAGACGGAGCGGGTGTATTCTTTGCTTGCTTACGAGGCGGAGGAGAAGGACTACGACGGCGGAGCAACGGAGCGGGCGGCGGGTCTCTTCCGCCCTTGCGGCGAGGCGGAGAAGGAGGAGGTTGGCTGCTGGCGCGCGCAGCGCGGAGAGAAGGAGGCGGAGTGCCGCCACGCGTGCCCTGATCATCACTCGCCGGAGGAGGAGGCGATGGAGGAGGCGGAGTGCCCTGACTCGCCGGAGGAGGAGGAGGAGGCGGAGGCGTCTAGTTCGGAAGGTTGATGAGCTGCACCTCGTCGTCCTTGCGGATTGGGATGGACCGCACGTTGTACTTGTGGCGAAGCTCCGAAGGAGAAGGTAGCAGTCGACCTGCACCTTGTCGTCCTTGCGGATTGGGATGGACCGCACGTTGTACTTGTGGCGAAGCTCCGAGGGAGAAGGTAGCAGTCGACCTGCACCTCGTCGTCCTTGCGGATTGCAGCAAAGCCCCCAAGTGGGAGGTTTGCTCTCCACTCGGTAGGGTTTTTATTACTTAGGCGAGCACTGGGCTGCAGCTAAGCCTCCGAGTGGGAGGTTTGCTCTCCACTTGGTAGGATTTCTATTACTTAGGCGAGCACTGGGCTGGAGCTAAGCCTCCGAGTGGGAGGTTTGCTCTCCACTCGGTAGGATTTTTATTACTTAGGCGAGCACTGGGCTGCAGCTAAGCCTCCGAGTGGAAGGTTTGCTCTCCACTCGGTAGGATTTTTATTACTTAGGCGAGCACTGGGCTGCAGCTAAGCCTCCGAGTGGGAGGTTTGCTCTCCACTCGGTAGGATTTTTATTACTTAGGCGAGCACTGGGCTGCAGCTAAGCCTCTGAGTGGTAGGTTTGCTCTCCACTCGGTAGGATTTCTATTACTTAGGCGAGCACTGGACTGCAGCTAAGCCCCCGAGTGGGAGGTTTGCTCTCCACTCGGTAGGATTTTTATGGCGTAGCTTTGAAGGAGAAGGTAGCAGTCGACCTGCACCTCGTCGTCCTTGCGAAGCGTTCATTATTTTGGATGTTAAGGCGAATCCTTGGGCTGTTGCAAGCCCCCGAGTGGGAGGCTGGCTCACCACTCGGTAGGATTTGAATACTTAGGCGAGTACTTGGACTGCTGCTAAGCCTTCGAGTGGGAGGTTGGCTCACCACTCGGTAGGATTTTGAATACTTAGGCGAGTACTTCGACTGCAGCTAAGCCCCCGAGTGGGAGGCTGGCTCACCACTCGGTAGGATTTTGAATACTTAGGCGAGTACTTGGACTGCAGCTAAGCCCCCGAGTGGGAGGCTGGCTCACCACTCGGTAGGATTTTGAATACTTAGGCGAAGCAGATTCGCAGCTAAGCCCCCGAGTGAGAGCGGCTCGCCACTCGGAAAGGATTTTTACAAACTTAGGCGAACCGGATTCGCAACTAAGCCACCCACTGGGGGAAATTTCAACAAAAAGTAATAACAATCACTGGGAAAATTATAACATTCTTGTCTTAGATAAACAAACTACAAAAGTACTTTTATTACATCTCAACCGAGTGAGTATTAAGTGTAAAAGTGGCGGAGCTGCTCCGCATTCCAAGCTCGAGGCTCGTCGATCTGGCGATCAACGTTGTAGAGATGATACGCTCCGTTGTGGAGAACTCTTGTGACGATGAAGGGACCTTCCCAAGTGGGAGCGAGCTTGTGTGGTTTCTGTTGATCCACTCGGAGGACCAAATTTCCCTCTTGGAAGGCTCGACTCTTCACATTTCGGCATGGAATCGGCGCAAGTCTTGCTGATAGATAGTCGGCGGATCAGGGCCATTCTCTCTCCTCTTCCAAGAGGTCATTGCATCTTGCGGGCTTGTTCGCTTCTTCTTGAGTATAGTTCGACTCGAGGCGCATTGTGAAGCAGGCCACTCGGCAGAACTGCTTCAGCTCCATAGACCGGGAAGAATGGAGTTCTCCCAATCGACCGATTAGGAGTGGTCCTCAATCCCGGAGAACTGATGGAAGTTCGTCGACCCAAGCTCCTCTGCGTGTTTGAGATCACGCATCAGCCGTGGTTTCAGCCCTTTGAGAATGAGGCCGCTTTTGCGTTCTGCTTGTCCATTCGGCGAGGATGAGCCATCTGAAGCATAGTCGACCAGCGTGCCTTGAGAGGCGCAGAAGGCTTTGAACTTGTCATTATCGAAGTTTGACCCATTGTCGGTGATGATGCTATGCGGAACTTCATATCTTAATATCAACTCTCTGATGAAACTGATAGCAGTGCATGCATCGAGGTTCTTGATGGGCTTGGCTTCGATCCACTTGGTGAACTTGTCGACTGCTACTAGCAAATGAGTGAAGCCGCTTCTGCCAGTTCTCAACGGTCCAATCATGTCCAATCCCCAAACAGCGAAGGGCCAGACGAGTGGAATGGTCTTCATGGCTGAGGCGGGCTTGTGCGACATGTTGGAATAGAACTGACATCCTTCACACTTGTCCATTTCATTTGCTTTCGGCCAGTAAAATCCCGCTCGGTATGCTTTAGCCACAATGGTCCGAGAGGACGCATGATGGCCGCAGGTCCTTGAGTGGATATCCTCAAGAATTATCTAACCTTCTTCTGGCGTGATACACTTCTAGCCGACTCCAGTCACGCTTTCTCTGAACAACTGTCCCTTGATCACTGTAAAGGCCTTGGATCATCGGACGATCTGTCGAGCCTCTTCTTCATTCTCTGGGAGCTCTTTCCTTAGGATATATGTGATGTACGGCACCGTCCAGTCGGGAGTGATGACCACAACTTCTATAATTAGGTCGACCACGGCTGGGACCTCAACTTCAGTCGGATCATTGGCACTCTTTTGCTGCGGGGCTTCTTCTGTGAAAGGATCCTCCTGCACTGATGGTGCATGAATGTGCTCCAAAAATACATTACTAGGAATGGCTTCCCTCTTGGATCCTATCTTCGCCAAATCATCCACAGCTTGATTTTTCAGTCGGGGTATATGATGAAGCTCTAACCCCTCGAATTTCTTCTCCAGCTTTCTCACTGCATTACAATAACCTGTCATAGCTGGGCTTCTGACATCCCACTCCTTCATCACTTGATTAACAACCAGATCCGAGTCGCCGTAGACCATAAGGCGACGGACGCCGAGTGAAATGGCCATGAGCAACCCATACAGGTGTGCTTCATATTCTGCTTCGTTGTTGGAAGAATCAAAGTGAATCTGGAGAACATATTTGAGCCTATCTCCTCGGGGGGAAACCAGTACAACCCCTGCACCAGAACCGTTCAGCATCTTGGAACTGTCAAAAAACATAGTCCAGTGCTCCGAGTGAACTTGAGTCGGAAGCTGCTGCTCAGTCCACTCGGCGAGGAAGTCTACTATTGCTTGGGACTTGATGGCTTTCTTTGCCTCGAATTTTATATCAAGGGGAAGGAGTTCAATCGCCCATTTTGCCACTCGACCAGTTGCGTCTCTGTTATTAAGAATTTCCAACAATGGGGCGTCGTTGACGACTGTAATGGAATGATCGGAGAAATAATGAGCAACCTTCTTTGTGGTCATATAGATCCCATAAACAAGCTTCTGATAGTGAGGGTATCTTTGCTTTGATGGGGTCAGCACTTCAGAAAGATAATAAACTGGGCGTTGAACTTTGAAGGCTTTTCCTTCTTCTTCCCGCTCGACCGTAAGTACAGTACTGACGACTTGTCCAGTGGCTGCAATGTAAAGCAGCAAAGGCTCTTTGCTGATTGGGGCAGCAAGCACCGGCTGGGTGGAAGCGAGCTTTGAGCTCGCAAGCGCTGCATCAGCTTCTAGAGTCCACTCGAACTTGTCGACTTCTTCATCGATCGGCAAAGAGGCAATGCCTTTTCACCGAGGCGAGAGATGAATCGACTTAAAGCGGCCAAGCATCCAGTAAGTTTCTGGACATCGTGCACACGCACAGGGCGCTTCATTCGGAGTATGGTGCCAACCTTTTCAGGGTTAGCATCGATTCCTCGCTCAGAAACGAGAAAACCGAGTAACTTTCCACCAAGAACTCCAAATGTACACTTTGATGGGTTAAGCTTGATATCATACCTCCTGAGATTGGCAAATGTTTCAGCAAGGTCAGTCAACAGGTCAGAACCCTTTCGTGACTTGACCACTATATCATCCATGTACGCTTCCACATTCCGACTGATTTGAATGAGCAAACACTTCTGAATCATCCTCATGAATGTGGCTCCGGCATTCTTGAGACCGAATGTCATGGTGACATAACAGAAGCACCCGAATGGAGTGATGAACGCTGTTTTAATCTCATCGGGTCCATACAGACGGATCTGATGGTACTCGGAATAGGCGTCTAAAAAAGACAACCTCTCACATCCCGCAGTTGAGTCGACTATTTGGTCAATGCGAGGAAGAGGGAAATGATCTTTCGGGAAGGCCCGATTTATATGCTTGAAATCGATGCACATGCGCAACGACTTGTCCTTCTTGGGGACCATGACGACATTGGAGAGCCACTCGGAGTGGTAGATCTCTCGGATGAACTCTGCCGCTAAGAGCCGAGCCACCTCCTCGCCAATGGCCTTTCTCTTCTGGACGGCGGACCGCCGAAGATATTCTTTAACCGGTTTGAATTTTGGGTCAACTCGTAGGCGATGCTCAGCCAGCTCCCTGGGAACACCCGGCATGTCAGCAGGCTTCCATGCAAAGATGTCCCAGTTCTCACGGAGGAACTGGATGAGCGCTTCTTCCTATTTTGAGTCGAGTGTTGTTGAGATGTTGGTCGGAGCAGCATTGGGATCAGTCGGGTGAATGTGAACCTGTTTCGTCTCACCAGTCGACTGAAATGCTGACTCCGTAGCAGGCTTCTTAGCTCGCAACAAATCACTCGGATCTGCAGTTTTCTGATACTCTTGTAGCTCTACCACTGCCAACTGAGCATCGGCGATCTTAGAGCCTTTCTGGAAGCACTCTTCCGCCTTCTTCCGATTGCCCATAACAGTGATCACGCCCTTGGGACCAGGCATCTTCAGTTTAAGGTACACGTAACATGGTCGGGCCATGAAACGTGCATATGCTGGCCTTCCCAGAATAGCGTGATAAGCGCTCTGGAAATCCACGACCTCAAAGGTCAACTTTTCTTTTCGGAAATGCTTCGAATCACCAAAAACTACATCAAGAGCAATTTGGCCGAGTGACTCAGCCTTCTTTCCAGGAATGACTCCGTGGAAGCTCATGTTACTGGTACTGAGTCTGGACATCAGAATGCCCATCCCCTTCAACGTCTCCGCGTACAATATGTTCAAGCCACTACCACCATCCATCAGGACTTTGGTCAGCCGAGTGCCCTCAACAACTGGGTCGACCACCAATGCTTGCCTCCCAGGAGTGGCAATGTGCGTTGGGTGATCAGACTGGTCAAATGCGATGGCGGTCTGGGACCATTTCAGATAATTGGGAGTCGCCGGAGCGACCAAGTTCACTTCCCGATTGGTAACCTTCAATCGACTTTTGCTTTCGACGTCAGCAAAAATCATCAGCGTGGAATTGACCTGGGGATATCCATCATCACTGTCATCTTTGTCCTCAACTTTGTCTGTCTCCTTATCCTTATCCTTGAGCTGTTTCCCTTGGAACTGCTGAATCAAGAGCCGACACTGTCGAGTGGTATGTTTCGGGTAAATGAGTTTACCCTCTTCATATTTCTTCGTATAAATATGACATGGCAAATCCAACACGTTGTTTCCATCCTGGTCTTTCACCTTTTGGGGTTCCAAGGACCCTTGGGTTTCCCCTTGAACTTTCCTGGGGTCACAGCCAAGGCCTCTCCGGGAGCAGCTAGCTCGGCTTTGCGCTTCTGCTTCCAACTGGAATTTCCTCCGCTAGCCTCATTGGCGGACGATTTGTATTTACCACTCCGGAGCCGATCCTCTTCTTCACCATTGCATACTTGGTGGCAATCTCCATCATCCGACTCAGGGTCATATCTCCGGTTCGACCAAATTTCAAACTCAACTCTCTGTTCTTGACACCTTCTTTGAAGGCACAGACTGCCTGGTGATCAGATACATTCTCGACTGTGTGGTGCAAAGTGATCCATCTCTGGATATAATCTCTCAAAGTTTCACTCGACTTTTGCACACACGACTGCAACTCCGTCAATCCTGCTGGTCGTTTGCAAGTTCCTTCAAATGTCCTGACAAACACTTGGGCAAGATCTTCCCAAGTGTAAATACTGTTGGTGCTAATCGATTCAACCACGCATACCTGGCTGAACCCTCCAACATAAGAGGCAAATGCTTCATGGCTACCTCACCGTTGCCACCGCCGATCTGAACAGCCACTCGGTAATATTCAAGCCAAGTGTCAGGCTTGGATTCACCAGTGAACTTACTGACTCCATCGCCAACCTGAAGTTGGGAGGAATCACGCAGCTCGATGGCTCTGCTGAAACACTCGGTCCCGAGACATGAACTCTCTGCTGGAGGAACATCTCTATCATGGCCGTCTCGGTGAGCTCTATTCCTGTCGACCAAACCTTGAACGATAATAGATCTCGGATCAAAGCCTGGTTCCACAGGGTCGACTGGAACTCTTCGCCAACACTTGTCTTGGCGTGTGTCGTCCTGCTGCCGAGGCGTATGATCCACCCCTTGGGGAGGAGTAGGAACTCGGCGTCGATCGTTGCGATCGAATCGGTGCTCATACTGCTTTCATGCCCTTGTCTCGATCATCACGCCGGCCCCATGTTCCTCACGCCGGGGCGATCTCGGACTATGGGCCGACTGGACTGAATTCGTAGCGACGGATCGGCTGTGGATCTTGTTCTGCGACTGTGATACAACTGAGTTTTGATCTCCTGCCGCCCGGAGCAGATCTCTGATTTGCAGCAAACCTCTACCCGCCTCCGACTGGGAAGGCTGAATTGACTCTGCTATACGGGCGACAACTGCTAAATTCTGAATCGGAGTTCGATATACCTGAGTTGGCGGCTGAAAGAGCTGACGTTGACTGGATTCTGGAACCCTTGGTCGCACGCGGTCGTTGAGTACTCGCTGAAGGTTCTCCAGTCGAGTGCGCTCAGCCAGGTTGGCCAAGCGCGCATCCTCCAAGGCACGGGCCTCGGGGGTTTCTCCAACGATAGGAGTGTGAAGTGCATCCATGTTCCGACGGCGAAGTTCCTCCCTCTTGAGCGAAGTGAGGGGCTCGGGCAGGTATTCTTCGTGGGCTTGCTCCGGATCGCCTCCACCGTCACCTCCGTTGGCGCGGGTGAATCCGGGGGGACTGCATGGTCCATCGACCATCGAACCTCTGCCGCTTGAGTCATCGCTATCGCATTGGACGCATCTCGCGAGCCGGTCGACAGTCAAACATGCCGTAGAGAGATTCGTCGGGCTCGATCGCGCGACTTGGGGGTGGCCGATGGCGGGCCACCGCATGCCTCACCCACCGCTGAAGCCTCGACCGACCGAACGCTTGCGCGGTGGGAGGCTGGGAGCGCGGGGCAGACAGAGCCGACCCATCTTGGGTCGACGGTTGCCGCAGGAGGACACCGCGGACACACGCAAAAGTCGTCGCCCCGCGGACGGGGAGCGCGTCCACGTCGAGTGGAGCCTCCTGAAGCCAAGCGGAGTCGTGGCGACGAACGTGAGCGCATCGAGACGGATCTCGTGGCCGTCGACCAGAACTCCACCTGAAACCATGATCTAGGAGATCGAAAGAATCCCAACTTCTCCAACAAATCGCTAGAACACCTGCCCCACGGTGGGCGCCAACTGTCATGGTTCTAAGTCTGACAGTAGAATGGGGGGTAGGTATGGAGAGGCAAGATCCTAGCTATGGAGTAGTTGTATCGCAAGGGATTCTGAGTTCAGGCCCTTCTCGGAGGAAGTAATAGCCCACGTCTCGGAGCCCGGAGGCGGTCGATTGGATTATATGCGTATGTGTTATAGGGTGCGAACCCTTCTACCGTGGAGGGTGGCTTATATAGAGTGCGCCGGGACCCCGGCCAGCCCACGTAACAGAGGGTTTAAGGTGCGTTAAGGCTAGGCGTTACTGGTAACGCCTTACATAAAGTATCATTATGATCATAAAGACTATTTAACTACAGACCGTTTGGGCACCGAGTGGCTCTTGGACTCCTGGTGGTCGAGTGGGTCTTCATGGTCGAGTGTCTTTGAATCTGTCGAGTGAAAACCTACCAGGTCGACTGGAAGGCCGCTTCTCTTGCGAGTGTCCTTGTGGAGGGTACCTTTGGGAAGGTCTATGACCCTACCCCAGGTACATGACTTCATCACCAGTGATCTTTGATCTTCTCATATTTGCCGATGAATTCTGGTGTCTTTTCTTTCTCAACAAACTGGTTCAGCTCTTTCCTCCACCTCCTCATTAGGGTTGCCATCTTCTTAAGAGCACAAGACTTGATTAATTGCTCTTTAACTGGCTTCTCCGGATCCTCCTCTGGCGGTAGGGTGAAATTTGCCTTCAGCGGAGAAGCAGCGTGGCTTCCACCGAGCTGCTTCAGCCGGAGCATGTCTTGACGGCTCCTGTCAGCTATCCCGTGGATGGTATCACGGAGTCTCAAAATTGCCACATTATGGCGCGGTGGATGAATTTGAAGGTCAAGGCGGCTGTTGGCCAAGTTTATCCTAGTGGACCCGGCACAACTTATCACTGCCAGCCGATTCCAGAAGGATATGCTAAGGTGATGGTGGATGAGATAACGGAGGGATTTGAGGACCTCCTGCTTGACCACCCTACCGGTGAAGGGGAGACTAGGCTGGGTTCTGCTCTGAAGACTCCATGCCTATGGCGGAAGGAGCTCATCAACCTTCCGAACTGGACGCCTCCGCCTCCTCCTCCTCCTCCGGCGAGTCAGGGCACTCCGCCTCCTCCACCGCCTCCTCCTCCGGTGACTGACGATCAGGGCACGCGTGGCGGCACTCCGCCTCCTTCTCCGGCGCGTGGCGGCACTCCGCCTCCGTCTCCGCCTACGCCGGCGCGCCCGAGCAGCCAGCCTCCTCCTTCTCCGCCTCGTCAGCAAGGGCGGAAGAGACCCGCCGCCGCTCCGGCTGCTCCGGCGCGTCGTAGTCCTTCTCCTCCGCCTCGTAAGCAAGCAAAGAATACATCCGCTCCGTCTGCTCTGCCGCGTCTAGCAGTACAGCCAAAGGCGGGAGGAAATACAGATTTGGTCCTTGTCTGAAGATTCCAGAGAAGTTACCGTATGAGAGGACCGAGGAGGAAAACGCGAAGATCGCGCAGACCGAAGTGGATGACTGGTTTGCAGGGTTGAAAGCAAAGAGACATCCACCTCCGGAGGAGAAGGTAGATCCGGTGAAAGCGAAGCGCACTCTGGCTGCCCTGAGGAAACCGGCAAAGTCTCCGCCGAGAACCAACTATGAGCGCATTACTGAACAGACATATCTCCAAGCGGAGCGGTCGGGAAGTACTGTCAGACATCAAAGAGCAAAAGAACGAGCAGCTGCGAAAAAAATTGACCAGCTCGGTGAAAAAGCAAACCAATCGTGCCCCCCGCTCAATATGTCTAGCAGCAACATCATCGCTAATGTTCCAGGGATGGTGGCCGGTTATGGCAATCTACAAGATTACCTGCCTGACGATGCACTTCCTGAATACATGAAGGTGGAAAGAACACAGAATCTGATACGGAAGCCTCTCGTCAAAGATGAAAAATCTCTAACAACGATGATGCGAAGATTCCATACTTGGTACATGAAAACCTGCAGAGAGTCTGGGGGAACAAATAGTTTGTATCTGCACATTAAAGAGGAGCACGACCTCGTTGGAACTGATCTGTTGTGTGTTCCATTTGAGGAGTTCTTCGCGTTCTTCAATCAAAAGGCCCTCGATAAATTAACGGTCTTTTGCTACTGCCTGTAAGTACTATTTCTGTCATTAAGTCTCTATATATAGCTCGGCTCTTTCATTGCATGTATTTATAATTAATTATCCTCAATATATTATGCAGATTGAAGATCGTCGAGTGCAAAAAAAATGAAATCTATGATATTGGGTTCATTAACACAAATATCATAGATGTATTTCTGGTTGAAAAGCACGTCAAAGAGGCCGACGACAACTTGCTACAATCGTTGATCAAAAATCAAAACAAAGATACCATACTCTTTCCTTACAACGGCAAGTGAGTGTTACTGATCGTTTGCATATTCGGTTTCCCTTATTAGTCGAGCGAGGTTATAGTAATGTAATTGATGAGTTATGCATGCGTGCGCAGGTACCACTATATTCTTCTGGAGATTAAGCTTGAGCGTGTACTAGTAAGCGTCTTAGACTCGAGACGGAAAGATCCCAGCACCTATGCGGACATGACTGAAATGCTCAGCAAGTAAGTTCAATCGATCATTATCGCACCATAGCGGCAACTTTTTGTTCATTTCCTGATATCTCAAGTAATAATAATTATTTTCTTTGTCTTCCAGGGTTTGGAAACAGTTCACCGCAAAAGCTCCGGGACTGCCAAAGGAGCTGCGATATACATACCTGAAAGTAAGTACTACTGGCTAGCTAGTTGTGCGCATCTCCCGTTGATTCTATAGCTATACTTTCATAAATGCCATTTATAATGCTTCATTATCAGTTTGATTGACCTCTATTTCTCATAAAGTTCTTGTGGCAGGAACAAGGGAATGATTTCTGTGGATACTACGTGTGCGAGTTCATCTACAACGCGACTTTGAAAAATAAGCGGGGCTACTCTCAAAGACAATATGAAGTGCGTAAGCAATTAATAATATTCACAATTTCATTTTATTACACCATCATTTCTGTTGAGTTTCATTCATATATATGTATTAATTAACCCCTTTCTTCAAATTAGACGTGGCAGATGCGGAATGAACTCCTAGAACCAGATCGCATTAAAGTAATTTAAGAGGAATTGGCGGGATTCTTTCTTGACCACGTCATCAATAAAGCCGGAGAATACCATATGGAAGTTGATTTCAAATGCTAGGGGACTGTAATTGAGAGATCTTATATATTGTACATGTATGTAGCCAGTAGCGTCCGACGTACATGATACGAAAACTTGTTGTTCGACCAATCTCTCGGAGAAGGAGAGGTCGATCGATCATTCTTCGGTATGCATGGCGAACTTCTGTACTCGATGGTTCCTTCATTTTCTTACTAGCTAGCGTGTCGAGGGCTATATGTATATAGTACGTAGCGTCGACCAAGCACGGACATAATAGAGGACACTTCTCTCTATTAATTAGCTAGCTAACACAATATATGAAACACCAAAACCCCCAACCCCCCCCCCCCAGTAGTAGAAAAAGGGTCAAATGTGAAGCACATTAGTGCCGGTTTGGAAAAAAACCGGCACTAATATGATCAAATAGTGCCGGTTCGTAGCTGCGATCAATAGTACCGGTTCGTGTTGAGCCTTTAGTACCGGTTCGTGCCACGAACCGGTACTAAAGGGATAGTGGCAGGCTGGCGTCAGGCCGGGTCCCCACGAGCCCCTTTAGTACCGGTTTGTGTTACCAACCGGTACTAAAGGTCTAACCTATAGTACCGGTTCGTGCCACGAACCGGTACTAAAGGGGACAAGCCTTTAGTACCGGTTCGTGCCACGAACCGGTACTAAAGGGGCCAATTTTCAAACTCTACTCCCCCCGTGTATCGCCATTTCAGTTTTGAAAAAATCAAAAGAAAATGATAAAAACTTCAAAAAATAAAATCCTTCGAGAGGTAGTTATATTACTATATCTACTAGTTAGGAAAATTTGAAAACTTAAATTTGGACATGTTTTGCAAAAAGTGTAGGGAAAATGTAAAACGGCTATAACTTTTGCATACGATGTCGGAAAAAAACGTATAATATACTGCCTGTTTGGAATTTTTTAGAATCCTCAAATTCGAAAAGGAAAAAAAGATATGGTCAAATTTCAGTTTTTTTTAAAAAAATTGGTTAAATTTGGTCAAACTACTTATTCAAGAAGTATTAATGTTACTACATAATTATTCAAGAATATTAGTGTTACTAAATAATTATTTCAATTTTTTGAATTTTGGTCAAACTATGGTCAAACTGTGGTCAAACTATGGTCAAACTCAAACGGTGAAATGTGTGACTTCATGCTCAAGCTAAACTCCTGAGGGTTAATAGGATTGACATCTTACTATTGTATTGTCAGGAAAACAACAAATGCAGACTCGGAAACGAAGGAGAATAGAACCCGAAAGTTAAGCTTGCTCGGGCTGGAGTAGTGAGAGGGATGGGTGACCGGTCGGGAAGTTAGATGATTTGGAATGAGTGATCCACACTTGAGCAGTTAAGAGAGGTGATTAGAGACTAAATCATCAAATAATTCAGAAAAATTAAAAATTGAAAAAAAATCAAAAAAAAATTCCGAAATTTTCAAATTTTTTAAAAAAACTTTAGTACGGTTGGTAACACCAACGGTACTAAAGGTCCCCTATACTAGGGCACAAGCTCACGCCACGTGGTGGCACTTTAGCGCCGGTTCGTGCCGAACCGGTACTAAAGGGGGCCTTTAGTGCCCACACTTTAGTGCCGGTTCCATAACCGGCACTAAAAGCCCTTACAAACCGGTTTTAAAGCTCCGTTTTCTAGTAGTGCCCCTTCAAAAAAAACAAAAACCCCAGCCACTGGAATGCTGACGCGTGGATGCCTTTTGGTCCCGGTTGGTGCCACCAACCGGGACCAAAGGCCCCCCTGCCTTGGCTCGGTGCACCGGCCACGTGGAGGACCATCTGTCCCGGTTCGTGTTAGAACCGGGACTAAATGAGGAGGTATTAGTAACGACCCGTTAGTCCCGGTTCATGAACCGGAACTAAAGGCCCTTACGAACCGGGACTAATAGATGTTTTTCTACTAGTGATAGGTGCAGTTGGGCAAAAAAAAACCCGTGGCAATGCAGACATTCTACTAGTATTTCTAAATTACATGTTGTTTGACAGCTCCCCCATTTGACACGGGGTGTATGGAAAGGATCCACCTACGCAATCATGAGGGCCCTTTCCTTGCAAGTAGCCCGTGTCTACAATCTCTGAGCTATTGAAGTGATACGCCATTGCTCTTCCGAAGAATGTACGGAAGAACATGATCTCTCTGTAAGGATGAAATCCAAGTAAAGAAACGGTATATTCAGCGGCGATGACATTATCATTGGTAGAGTAGTCCGGTTCAAGTTTTGCTCCTGCCGGTGCCGTGCTCTTGCCATCTTCATCGTTAACATATTGTGTAGTCCAAGACCTGTCACCGTATTTCCAAGGATAAATTGCTAGTTGATGTGCACATAGCCATCTTAAAAACGTCCAAGACCTGTCGCATCAACATCCGAAGCGGTGGACGGCTTTAATAAATAGCTACTACTGTTAGGGTTTAGACTCGGGTTTTGTTTAGAGAAGTTTAGCTATATTACTACTTTTATTTGTCTTCGCTCGTAGCGGCTAGTGCGACCGTCAAGACATCCTATCGGAACCCCATCTTGTAAGATTAATCCCATCTAGCATATTCGTAATTTTAAGATTGCTTGGCTATTATTTTCTTGCATGTTCTTCGATTTGCTTGTAGGAAAAATTCTTCATGGATAGGTCGATCGCGCCATTTGCTCGGTCGATAACGTCGTGGAGTTGGTGCAGCAACTCCCGTGGATATCAGTCGTGTACGGTTCTCCCTGTATGGTTGGTAGCCGGATCGTGAGGGTCAAGTCCCACCCAAAAATCGTAGTTATCTTCTTCCATCAAAAGATCCGGTCCCCAGTTCAAATCAAGTGGTATCAGAGCCGGTTCATCGGTGAGAGATTTACAGTTTTATTAGATTAGATTGTTTTTCAGTCCTACAACCCACAGAAAAGCCAAAAAAATTAAATTAGTTCATCCGCTGCACCTATCTTTTTAGCCTTTAGCAATTTCCATCTAGTATTTGCTTTGTTGAATTTTTGGTTGCATTTAGGATTAGTGCTGGTTTAGATTAATTTAGGAGAAAATCATCTACTAGATCAATCTGTTTTTGTCTACTTTCCCTAATCTGTCCGCCGCCGCGCACCGCGCAAGTCATCTGTCAAGTTACCTGTGCCATCACATCACCGCATGTTTCCCTGTTTACTTTTTCTTTGCCTCCTACATTATTCTTATATTCTCTCTTGTCACGTCTGTAAAGTAGGCAACATCATCATCATTCAATAAAACAGGGAGCATCCTCACACGGGTTGTTCTTTGTTTTATCAATTTGCACAAGTTCCACGACAGTCTCTTCGTAACTGTTAGTGTTACATCTGTGTACGTGACTTTTGTTAGTAATCGGCCCGGGAAAAAAGAGAAAAAGAAAAAAAAGAGAAGAAAAACAGAGAAAAAGAGCAAAAAAAGAGAGAAAAAAAGAGAAAGAAAGAAAAACAGACCAAAAAAGAAATAAAAAAGAAAGAGAGAAGAAAAACAGAGAAAATAGCAAAAAAAAATAGCAAAAAAAATGTTGAGAGAAAAAAAGAGCAGACCGGCTAGCATATTTTTTGGTACTGTTTAGCTACCCTGGACATTATTTTTGCTGTGATTGCTGCTCCATCTGTTATATATTTCCGAGCTTTGTCATACACTCGCTTATACTTCACTTATATCTAGCTACTTAGAGCTGTCACATATTTTCATTCGGCTTTTCACAATTTTGATTCAGTATCTGGGCTTAGATTTTTTGTCTCTTACTAATCGACTGCCAGCACTAGTTAGGAGTTTGAGCAATTATTCAACTTGCATTGCTTTTTGCTAAATTGTGCCACTAATATTGTGAGTTGAGAAGCCATTGCCAAGCTACACTTTTTACTACCAATAAGTACAGGTCCCGGCTCTACAGATTCCTGGTTATCGCTCCATCCAATCTTCATCGGTAGTTTGAAGTCAACACCAACGCGCCGATCATCACCTGTTGCATTGGTAAGAAGAAGTAAGAATTTGATACTAAGCTTGAGTGTGAGCGATTTTTCTCCACCACGTCCTACTAGTTGATAGGGATTATACACTGTGTGTTTTATCTCTTTCGCTAACAATGGCACAGGATCAACCCACACTTGAGGGCCTCACCGCGGATGTGAAAGTCACCAGCGAGCGTCTCGCCCAGCTTGAGGGTGCTCTGATTGTGGCAGAAGAGAGGCTCAAGGCCATTGAGGATGCACAAGGTGTTGCCAACACACAACTACATGACATCTTGTTACGTTTGGAGGAGCTGCGGACTACACCCCCCGTCAACAATAACGATGTTCCTCACAATTCCACAGGTGTTGCCGCTACTTCGCGAGCTCGACGTGTGCCCCGCTACTGCCACCGATGCTGCCACCATAAACCAGCACCCACAAATTCCTCCTCGCGTCCACGAGCGACATGGGGACAACTGCGAGGATTATTCTGGTGACACCAAAGACGACCAAATGGTCAACTACCACAATGACCGTGCTCATCGACAACTGCATTTCAACCGTTAAGGTATGGCACGAGGTCCACACAGGTATGATGTTCGAGATTACGACCACTCTAGTGCTAAAATTAAATTTACAATGCCTGCTTTCAATGGTAAATATAATCCAGACGTTTATCTTGATTGGGAACTTTCAATTGAACAAAAATTTGCATGTCATGATATTCTTGAGAACCAAAGAGTTAGGGCAGCCACTAGTGAATTTACAAATTTTGCTTCTATGTGATGGAGTGAATATTGTCGTATTAATGCGAATAATATACCTGCTACTTGGGATGCTTTAAAACGAGCTATGCGATAGCGTTATATTCCTTCATATTATGCTCGTGATAAACTAAATGAATTGCAACGTTTAAAACAAGGTAGTAATTTTGTAGAGGATTATTATCAAGAATTGCAAACTGGCTTAATGCGATGTGGCTTAGTTGAAACCGAAGATGCTATGATGGCTAGATTTTTAGGTGGTTTGAATCGTGATATTCAGGATATATTGGACTATAAGGAGTACAATTCTATTACTCGTTTGTTTCATTTTGCTTGTAAAGCTGAATGGGAAGTACAGGGACGACACAACAAGGGACGAGGTAACTTTTCTGCATGTCGTCACTCCTCTTGGACACACTCTCCAACTGTCCCAACCCCTACCGAGGCAACACCACATGTCTTGAACAATGGTGCACTCCCAACAAGTTCAAAATCAGCTCCACAATCCTCCGCAGGATCGAAAGCAATTTCTCAGGAACCCACCACTTCGTCTGGACGCACAAGGGACATGAAGTTTCATATATGCAAAGGTGGCGGATACTTGATGAAGGACTGCCCAAATAAACGAACATTCATTGTGTGGGAAAACAGTGAGTACTCCTCTGCTAGTGATTTGGATGAAGACACACGCGCTATGCTTGCCGCTAATAATGCAGATGACATTAAGGAGCATGACACAGAGGAGATACATATTAATGCTGAGATGGCCGATCAGTACCCAAGTCTTGTAACCTTGCGAGTACTTAGTACCCAGGTGGGGCATACTGAGATGCCTCAACGCCATAATCTTGTTGAAACTAAGTTTGTTGTCAAAGGGAATTCTGTTCCTGTGATCATTGATGGTGGAAGCTGCAATAATTTGGTGAGTATAGAGATGGTCGAGAAACTTTGCCTCACCACTACGAGACACCCCCATCCATATTACATCCAATGGTTCAACGACTGTGGTAAGTTGAAGGTAACACGTCGTGTGCAAGTACTGTTGGGGAACGTTGCAGAAAATTAAAATTTTTCCTACGGTTTCACCAAGATCCATCTATGAGTTCTACTAAGCAACGAGTAACGGGAGAGAGTTTGCATCTACATACCACTTGTAGATCGAGTACGGAAGCGTTCGAGGGAGTGGTGATGATGAAGACGTTCCCAACGTGATTCCGATCACCGATGACCAAAGTACTGAAAGGACAGTACCTCCGTGTTCAACACACGACGGGACGATGGCGTCTCCTCCGCCTTGATCCAGCAAGAGTGAAGGAGAGGTTGAGGAAGACAATTCCAATGGCAGCACGACGGCGTGGTGCAGTTGGTACGGCAGTTCTCCGCAGGGCTTCGCCAAGCTCGCGTGGAGAAAGAGAGGTGTTGGGAGGGAGGGCTGCGCCTTCAATGGTGTTGGCAGCCCTCCCCCACCCCTCTATTTATAGGAGGAGAGGGTCAGGGGGCGGCCATCTAGGGTAAACCCTAGATGGGGCGGCGGCCCAAGGGAGGAGGGAGGGTGGCTTGCCCCCAAGCTAGGGGGCGCCTTTAGGGTTTACCCTCCCAAACCCTAGCCAAGATGGGCCTAGGTGGGAGGGCGCCCAGCCCACCAGGGGCTGGCTCCCTCCCACTTAGCCCATGTGGCCCCCGGAGGGGTGGCCCCTCCCGTGGACCTCCGAAACCTCCGGTGGCCCGGTATTTTACCGGTATACCCTCAAACTTTCCGAGTCCGCTTAACCACTTTCCATATATAAATCTTTACCTCCGACCATTCCGAACTCCTCGTGACGTCCGGGATCTCATCCGGACTCAACAACATTCGTAATCACATACTTGTCTTCCTATTAACCCTAAGCGCCACCGAACCTTAATGTGTAGACCCTACGGTTCGGAGACATCTGCACATGACCGAGACTACCTCAAGTCAATAACCAACAGCGGATCTGGATACCCATGTTGGCTCCTACATGCTCCTCGATGTTGTCATCGGATGAACCACGATGTCAAGGGTTCAAGCAACCCCGTATTCTATTCCCTTTGTCGACGGTATGTTACTTGCCCGAGACTCGATCGTCGGTATCCCAATACCTCGCTTAGTCTCGTTATCGCAAGTCACTTTACTCGCACCGCAATGCATGATCCCGTGACCGACACTTGGTCACTTTGAGCTCATTATGATGATGCATTACCGAGTGGGCCCAGTGATACCTCTCCGTCATACGGAGTGACAAATCCTGTCTCGATCCGTGTCAACCCAATGGTCACTTTCGGAGATACCTGTAGTGCACCTTTATAGTCACCCAGTTACGTTGTGACGTTTGATACACCCAAAGCACTCCTACGGTATCCGGGAATTGCACGATCTCATGGTCTAAGGAAGAGATACTTGACATTGGAAAAGCTCTAGCAAAACGAACTACACGATCTTGTGCTATGCTTAGGATTGGGTCTTGTCCATCACGTCATTCTCCTAATGACGTAATCCCGTTGTCAATGACATCCGATGTCCATAGTCAGGAAACCATGACTATCTGTTGACCAACGAGCTAGTCAACTAGAGGCTTACTAGGGACGTATTGTAGTCTATGTATTCACACGTGTATTACGATTTCCGGACAATACAGTTATAGCATGAATAAAAGACAATTATCATGAACAAGGAAATATAATAATAATGCTTTTATTATTGCCTCTAGGGCATATTTCCAACAAGTACAATTTACACTTGGTTCATATCGTGATTACGCTGACTGTGATGTTGTACCTATGCAAGCTTGTTCTTTATTGTTAGGTCGACCTTGGCAATATGATAATAGTGTTACTCATCATGGTAGAACAAATTCGTATACTCTTGTGTTTGAAGGAAAAAACCATCAACTTGCTTCCTATGACCCCTGATGAAATAGTAAATGATGGGAAAGCTAAATCAACGGATCGTACTATGCACACTATGCTTGCTATCAATTTTGAAATGTTTCCGTTGATTGTCCCAACTTGTGATCCGGATATACAGTGTACCCATATAGTTAGTTTGCATCCCCATAATTCATACATAGACTTTGTGTGGGATCAAACTTTTCATGATATCCCTAATGGTGCTATAACAAATTTATTTCATCCTCATGAGCTAATGCTTTTGGAACGACCTATATGTGTTGCATCTATTTTTGCTTTGCTATATGATGTGTTCCAGATAAATAAAAGCCGAGGACGGCTTTGTTTTCAAGGAAGGGAGGATGATGTGCACATAGCTATCTTAGAAACGTCTACGAATATTACACGGCAATTTATTAACCAGGTACTTTCGTTCTTCTGGATATATTACTTAACAAATAGAACTATGATATTACACTCATGTTGTGATTTATTTGTACCCAAAAACGAATGGACCAGAGTCAACAAGAGATGCTCACTTAGAGGTGAAAGTTGGAGATGCATGTTCGTCACAAGAAGAAAAAGTAATTGCATGAACGTGTTCCCCACCAATTCATTGCTCAATTGAAGTGACAAGTTACATATATCTCCGTGCAACGATACGAAGGAACTGACGTACAATTGAAACATCCTTCAAGTCCTCTCTGAGATCTTTCATTGCACTCGTAATCTAAACGACCCTCGTGGCCAAAGCATCCACGGATTCACTTTCTTCCATCTTCAGGCTCTCATAATTCCTCGCCAGAGTTTGGAGATTTGCTTCACGAACAGGACTATCACCCATGTGGAGAGTTTTTATTACCTTCCACACTTGAGAGCCGTCATTGTCTTTACATGCATGTGTCGGGCAACATCATCGAGAAGCACAAAATAGAGAGCAGTCATGGCCTGCCGATCCTTCTTATACTCAGTCCCTCCTTTTTTGTACTGGTCACCTTCAGGATCGATCGCATCCCAGATTTCATGAGCTTCCATGGCGCACGCCATCTTGGTTGCCCAGATTGCATAATTATCTCGGTCCAGCCGGGAAATAGCAGCAGGGACTAGGGAGTCTTTCTTCTCCCCCGAGCCATCTCCAATCACAAGCTGATAGTTCTTGCTGTCGTCACCCATTGCTCTCTCATTTTCAAAGATCTAGCAAGGCTCTGATACCAACTGTAAGATTAAACTGAGGGATCCCTGCAGGCTTTACGCAAGAACACAAAGTATTATCGCATGAACAACGAGATATAGAGGAAAAACCTAACAACCGAGAGAGATTTGATTTATGCCGCACGGCTCCTGTTATCTTTCGTTACTTTATATAAGTCTTACATCGAGTTCACGCCCAATCATGGCAGTACAACGAACACCAGAAAAAAAAATTACATCCAGATTCGTAGACCACCTAGCGACGACTATAGGCACTGAAGCGAGCCGAAGGCGCGCCGCCGTCATCACCCCTCCATCGCGGAGTCGGGCACAATTTGTTATAGTAGACAGTCGGGAAGTCGTCGTGCTAAGGCACCATAGGACCAGCGCACCAGAACAGCAACCGCCGCCGATGAAGAATAACCTAGGTTGAAAGGATTCAACCCGAAGGCACACAAACGTAGACGAATAACAACGAGATCCGAGCAAATCCACCAAAGATAGATCCGCCTGAGACACACCTCCACACGCCCACCAACGATGCTAGATGCACCGCCGGAATGGGGCTAGGCAGGGAGACCTTTATTCCATCTTCAGAGAGCCGCCGCCGTCTCGCCTTCCTGAGCAGGACACAAACCCTAACAAAATAGGAAAACCGACTGAAAACGGAGCCCTCCCGCCGGTCCTTGGCAGGATCCACCGCGCCCCCATGGCCCTAGGGCCACCTGAGACGAGGTGGACCTGCGGCGGCGCCGGCGAGAGGCAGAAACCCTAGCTTTTTTCTTGGAGGAGGAGGAGCGACTTGGCGGCTGTTGGACTAGTTATATAAGAGCTTTGGATCTAACTAGCTGAGTCGAAGATGCTGTACTTTTTTGCACTGTTCCTTGGTTGCTTCGGTGCCTTCCTTTTTTCTCCGTCAAGGAAGGGACACGGTGTTGGATCATGGCTTTTTGACCTATGTCTAGCTTTAACTTCATCTTTGAGCCATATACTTTGAAGCTGTTGCAATATCTCTTTCATTCTGGAGATCTCAGAATCACATAATTGGATGTTCTCAGATTTAACGTCTAGCAAATCTAACTCTTGAGAGAGTGAGATTTGGACCTTTCTAATTTCAGCCTCTATGATTTTACTTCATCGTTTGGAAATTTCTAAACCTTCTAACCGTCTCTTGCCGTATGTCAATAGGTTTGACCATCTTGATGGCTGCGTTCTAAAAACCATATGTGGTACTTCCTATCTCTAGTAAAATAAGTGTATCAACTTTGTACCAACTTTTATGTGGTACTAAAATTAAGACACTTAGTTTAAAACGGAGGGAGTACTATCTAATGCCAATTGGCCATTGTTTTAAACTTTCGCCCCCGCCAAATAAAAGCTTCACATTTTTGTTAAATATTTTTTATTTGTTAGGGATTTTAATTTAGGAGTCCTGAGCTTCTCTTATAACATGCATGCACGAGAGTTGCCTGCATATTGAGCAACAAAGACAACTTACAGGATAAATAAAACACGACCAAAACGGAGTCCTGGTATTGGATCAACATAACTATGCAATGTGTATGTATACGTACATACATACACATGCACTACCTTCTTATTGACCATGCATGTATTACTACGTGCGTGCAACGAGCAACGGTAGTACGTCTATACTACCCATGCACGCTGCTGCATCCGGCACTTAGTTGCGGACCTCCGCCCGATACTTGGGCTCGGGGATCTCGTCGGGGCCGGCACAGCAGTGGCAGCCACCATGCCCGCAGCATCGGTGACTGCAGCCGCCGCCGCCGCCTCCACCGTACGTGTCCAGGGTACCCGCCGCCGCCGCCACCCCCGCCGTGTCCAGGGTACCCGCTGCCGCCGCCTCCGCCGTGTCCAGGGTAGCCACCGCCACCGCCACCGCCGCCGGGGTAGCCACCCTGAACACCGGCCTGGGTCTCCTCCTTGTTGGGCTCTGCATGAACAGAAATGGTATGCATGTTATTAGTTGCAGTAGCAGAGCCTAATGATGAATATGTTGAAAACTACTAGTACGCTCACGAGTTTGTTCAGCTGTGGCCACGAGGAAAGCCGCAGCAAGCAGGACAGAAACCACAATGAGACCCTTGGACGCCATGCTTGGCACCCTCGTCTGGTCGACCTTCAACTGGGTGTGCAAGATTTATCGGCAGCAACTACAAGTACCTTGCAGTAGCTAGCTTGGTTGTGTGTTGTGTGATGGACGAGATGAAGATGCCCATGAAGATGAAGCGAATGTATATATAGGCGGGAGAGGCCAGTGGAGGCCAGCTTGGTTGAGACGGGGGAGCTCTCGTCCTTGATCTCCTCGATGACTCCATAGGAGCTTCGTCGGCAAGAGTAGACGATGTATTACGTGGAGTAGGCAACGTGGACACGTAGCTAGGGCGTTAGATGTTGGGAGATGGATGACATTCATTAGCGTCTCAGGTTCATACACTTGCTTGGCGTCATTTGCAGGTGTGCAAGATGGCGATGAAATCTGCGAGACTATGTGCGGTACGGTGCGGTGCGGTGAGAACGCGACAGACTTCGACTCGGCGCCATGCATGCAGTAGATGGATATTAGAGTGAACGCGTGCATGAATGTCGCTGTGCATCCAAATCCATCGTGCATTCTTCTGAATTTGGAGAGTTGCTGAACGCCTATGGTCGTTCTGCATTGGGAACGTACGCGATGGGTCTTTGAACCAGCCATATATTTTTGTATATTTTTTTTTGAAAAAGAAAGGGGCTCGAGCCACCTTTATACTCCCTCTTTTCCGGTTTATAAGGCTCAAATCTCAAATCTCATCAACCAAGGCATTTTGTGAGTGGAGGAATGTATCTCGTACTTTACAAAGCTACCCCAATTAAACTCATGCATTAATTTGAATTAATTGCAGTGCATGCATGCTTGGCCACTAGATGAGTAGGAACATTACATGTATTGGTGTGTTCCTCTTTAATTCTTGCATGCAAAGATTTAATGCGCATTGGAAACTAAAAATGAGATGGAGATGAGCCCTCTAAATTGGAAAAACTAAAAAGTTGAAATAAGCCTTATAAACCGGAAAGGAGGGAGTATTTCAAAGCAGGCCGCAGCCTGAGAATCGTACAAACTAGGCTTGTGGGGTGCACTTTAGTGCAAAGCCACAAGAAAAACCTGACAGGAAGGGAAAGCTTAAGAAAGAACAGGGAGAAAGGAGAAAGAGAACTAGAGGCGGACGTGGAGTATCTATGCACGAGCTCAGATGAGCCCGTTATCTAGGACGTTGGCTGACGCATGGAGATGTGTGCCAGTTCTATATACGTGCGTTCTGGGCCGGTTATGAAATGGTCACTGTCGCGAAATATGTAGATGGCAGGCGTGGTTGGTGGGCCGCGTTCTGACAGGTGGAGGAACGTCCGTTTCGGCTTGACGAGGTGGGCCGTGGATCAGAATAGTATTTTGCCGTCTAGTCCGTGGCCCCGAGTGTGAAATTTCCCGTTTGCTGGGCCCATGGCAGGAATTAAGTTCGCGGTTTGGTCTCTTCGGCTAGGGCAGAGCTGACCTAACTTTCGAAGGCCTGGTGGTGAGCGGCGGCGGCGGCGGTGGCGGCGACAAGGATGGAGTTCCTGATGCAGCCTATACACGGGTATGTAAATCTAGCTGTTTGACTTCGTTATAAGGATTTGAGACCGTAAATGTGTTCATTCCGAGCCGATTTGCGTGTGCGTTTTGCAGATCGACTTTCCTTGAAGAGGTTGGGGAGAGTTTGGTGCCCGCCCCTTTGGTGGCCGGTGCGGTCGATGCAGAGATGGTAGTGCAGCATCCGTTGGCGGCGCCGGAGACGGAAGGACAGCAGGTGCCTGTTGAGGATCAGCCGGCAGCTACAGGGGAGGGGCAGATCTTGATGCCCAGTGCAGCAGCGGAGGACATGAGGGACGTCTCACCACCAAGCTTGGAGCTATCTACTGGGAAGATGAACCCACGAGCTCCTGGATGGAATAAGAGGTTAGTGCATGGAGAAATGATTTTGATATCAATAACTGAATATGTTGGTGGTATGGACTGGAATGAAATGGTTGAGTACAATAGATGTTATTTAATTTTTTGGGAGGCTTCTATGAATAAACAATCTCATATCCGAATTAGAAGCTGGATATTTGAGCAGTTAACTGTTATTTGTACTTATTCCTGAACAGTACATCACGTTCTTAGGAAATTGTGAAAGCTATGCATTAAATCCACGATACGATGGGCAGTAGGTGTACGGTAGAAGCAAAAAATGAACTAATGACAGTATGAATATGGGATTAAGAGTTGTTGATTAATAAATTCCCAGACATGGTGGGTTCATGTTTTATAAGACAAAACATGGATGAGACCCCCTGTTTTTAGCAATTGTGTAACTTGTAATTTATTGATGTTTTTTTAGATAGTACATGATGATAGACGGAGTCTGGTTAGCCTGAGTACCGTTTATTTGTATGTACAGCTCACATAAGAAGTTATAAGTAAAATTTCCATGAATTGTACTGATTTTGCAATGCATTCTTGTACATGATTCGACATAATTGTATACTTCTGCCTTTGCCCTGCATCCTTTGGTATTCGTATTAATCAGTTAGCTTTAGGTGAGTTATAAATAGAAGAAGCTCCTGGCCTGTTTTCATTTTGATTTAGGTGAGTTATAAATAGAAGAAGCTCCTGGCCTGTTTTGTGGTTGCTTGGGACTTGTACTAATTGTAGCAGATTTCTGTGCTGGGAGTGGATAGCATGTTGATGCTAAAATTGTTTAGTCCTTCTGGTTAGTATTCAAAGAAAAATTGCATATGAGTAGAAAAACTGTCTTGGTTTTTTCAATCAATTCCACTTCTTTCTAGAGGGATCATCCAGTGGTTTTCTTATGGAGTAGAAAAACTGTCTTTTCTTGCCGCATCGGGTGGGAGTATCTCGGTCAGAGTCAGGCTTCGTTCTCACATTGTGCCCCTTTACAGTAGTGCTGAATGAGGGCCAAAGACATAGTGTGACATGGTGCAAGCACATAAGATTTAATTTATGCTGACAGCAAACATGAAGTACATGTTGCTCACAGCGTGCTATGTGATTGCAGGTTGACGATCAGTGCCGCTGCACCAAGTCGGCCGCCTTGCCCCAACCGTGTCAGTGCCTTCGAGAGGGCTGTTCGAAACTATGCTGAGAATCCTAAAGACAATGTGGCCACACCAACTATTGGTACGACATTTGACTCAGTTGGAGAGGCTTATGACTTCTAGAATTTGTATTCATGGGAGAAGGGCTTTGGGATCGGATATGGCAAGAGTCGGCTTAATGTGGAGAGGATTAAATGCATGCAAGAAATCGTCTGTGGTTGCTCGGTTAGTAAGATTTGTTGTTTATATGCAGTGTACAATTTACTGGTGTTCATCAAACTTGACGTGAACTGAATATCTGTACTTGTGGTCCATTTTCCTCACGGTTAGTACGATTTGTTGAGGAATATAGGAGAAATCAATCTGAAAAAAAGGAATGGATGTTCTTTGAGGACAGATGGGGGCTTACATCTTTCCTCACGCATGTAGAAGCGAGCTCCGGCTCGAGACATGTAGGTGACCACCTTGTCTTTGCAGTCGGGGCAAGGGATCAGTGGAAGCACTCCCTCTTGCTGCAAGGAAGAAGAAGAAGACGCCATGGTCGCCGGTCTGTTCGCTCGAACAGTTAGACAAGAAGATAAGGTTTGGGGAGGCAAGGGGGAGGGGGATTTGGGGGCGGCCCAAATGAATCATCCAAAGCAAGCCGTTGGAGTCACCAGATATATAATAATAAAAATAGTGGATGGGAATGTCCGTTTGTGAGGTAACGACTGAGCCGTGGCACACTCCGGTAGTGTGGATCCGAGCCACTAGACGGGGGAGTGACGGCCGTCATAATAAATGCGCCAGGTGGGTGGGCCCTGTTCTCTGGAAAAGCTTCCAATACTGCTGAGAATACGTTGTGAAATACAACCGCAGGTGCGAATCTTGGCGCTATATGACGGCTAGGATAACAGGTGCATCTGAGCTCGGGCTCAGAATAGCACTTTCGACTAGAGGCCAGCTATATGACTATGTTGCTATAAGATCGCCCCAAAACTTGAGGTCCTGCTTGTCTTGCTGATTCTTGGCTCTGAAGTACCAAAGGCGGATCAGCTCTGCAGCATAAAACCGTACATAGGCGTCCGTCCAAGATCTCGAGTTGAAAACACGGTCGTTTCGGGCATGCCAGAGAGCGATGGCACAGGCGGTGAAAGCCACATTCCATTTGCGCTTGTATTGGAGATGATCAGGCGCTTGCCGGATAAAAGTGAGAATATCAGGTGCTCTGCCAGCAACCGTTTCCAACCGTAGGTGGTACCAGAGAGTGGAAGCCGCCCGGCAATACAGCAAAATGTGGTGTATCGACTCCACTGCAGGGCAAAGGTCACAACCGGAGCTTGAAGCAACGAAAGTCCAATTTTTCTTGATGGTGTTGTCTCTGGAGTTGAGCCGTCCCCAAAAAGCTAGCCAGAGGAAGGTTTTATGCTTCAAAGGAATCAGCGTGTCCCAGACCGAGTCATGGAAGGCGCATGAAACACCATGGAAGGTGAGGAACCTGTAGAAGTAGCCCGTAGAAAGGTGCTTCTCAGAGACCAACGGTTCAAACTAGTAGCATGTTGGGTTTCCAGGTTCAAACTAGTAGCATGTTCAAGAGCAAGCTTTTTCGGTTTGAAAATTGGAGGATGGAACATGATACTTTTCTAAACATGGTTGAATTAGTTTGGACCCAGTCCATTCATTATGCAGATGTAGCCAAAAGGGTTACTGCAAGTTTAAACTACTTAGAGAACATCAAAAGAAACTTGGGCCAGATCTCATCTTTAGTCAGAGATGACATTGCTGATGCTAACAGTATCATTTGTCTATTAGACTCCATTGAGAATTTCTTAGACCTTTACCCCATTGAACTGGCTTTGTCGAAGGATGTAAAAGAGCATTTGTCTTTTTATTTGAGGGAGTAAAAGATCATTTGTCTGGGCTTCTCCACACACAGAAAGTTAACTGTCCACAAAGGGGTGGAAATCAAATAGGTGACTCTAGGAAGTGAAAACTCAAAATTCTTCCATGCCCAGGCCACTACCCGGCACAAAAACAACAATATGCCTTTTCTCACAATGCTTGTTTCACCTTATCTGAACATCAGGCTAAAGCTAATCATTTCTTTGAAGCTTTTAAAGAAAGGGTGGTGGAGCTCTAATACAATGTGGGCGAGGACCCCGAGCTAGGGTTCCTCCCCTGCTTCCCCCGCCGCCGCCAGCCTCCCTCGCCTCCTACCGCCGGCGCCGGCCGCCGGCGCGTGATACGTCTCCGTCGTATCTACTTTTCCAAACACTTTTGCCCTTGTATTGGAGTCTAACTTGTATGATTTGAATGAAACTAATCCGGACTGACGCTGTTTTCAGCAGAATTGCCATGATGATGTTTTATGTGCAGAAAACAAAAGTTCTCGGAATGACCTGAAACTCCACGGGATGTCTTATAAAAAATAATAAAAAATCCTCACCAAAGATGAAGACCAGGGGGCCTACACCCTGTCCACGAGGGTGGGGGCGCCTCCCCCCCCCTCCTGGCCGCGCCCCCCCTACCTCGTGGGCCCCCTGGAGACCCTCCGACGCTGACTCCAACTTCATATATTAGCTTTCGGGGAGAAAAAAATCAGAGAGAAAGTTTCATCGCGTTTTACGATACGAAGCTGCCGCCAAGCCCTAATCTCTCTCGGGAGGGCTGATCCGGAGTCCGTTCGGGGCTCCGGAGAGGGGGATTTGTCGCCGTCGTCATCATCAACCATCCTCCATCACCAATTTCATGATGCTCACCGCCATGCGTGAGTAATTCCATCGTAGGCTTGCTGGACGGTGATGGGTTGGATGAAATTTATCATGTAATCGAGTTAGTTTTGTTAGGGTTTGATCCCTAGTATCCATTATGTTCTGACATTGATGTTGCTATGACTTTGCTATGCTTAATGCTTGTCACTAGGGCCCGAGTGCCATGATTTCAGATCTGAACCCTATTATGTTTTCATGAATATATGTGTGTTCTTGATCCTATCTTGCAAGTCTATAGTCACCTACTATGTATCATGATCCGGCAACCCCGAAGTGATAATAATCGGGATCACTCCCGGTGATGACCATAGTTTGAGGAGTTCATGTATTCACTATGTGCTAATGCTTTGTTCCGGTTCTCTATTAAAAGGAGGCCTTAATATCCCTTAGTTTCCAATAGGACCCCGCTGCCACGGGAGGGTAGGACAAAAGATGTCATGCAAGTTCTTTTCATAAGCACGTATGACTATATTCGGAATACATGCCTACATTACATTGATGAATTGGAGCTAGTTCTGTGTCACCCTATGTTATAACTGTTACATGAAGAACCGCATCCGGCATAATTATCCATTACTGATCCGGTGCCTACGAGCTTTCCATATACTGGTTTACGCTTATTTACTTTTCCGTTGTTACTGTTACAATCACTACAAAAATACCAGAAACATTACTTTAGCTGTCTTTACTTTTGTTACCATTATCGCCACTATCATATTACTTTGCTACTAAACACTTTGCTGCAGATACTAAGTTTCCAGGTGTGGTTGAATTGACAACTCAGCTGCTAATACTTGAGAATATTCTTTGGCTCCCCTTGTGTCGAATCAATAAATTTGGGTTGAATACTCTACCCTCGAAAACTGTTGCGATCCCCTATACTTGTGGGTTATCAAGACCTTTTTCTGGCGCCGTTGCCTGGGAGCATAGCTCTATTCTTTGAGTCACTTGGGATTTATATCTGCTGGACACTATGAAGAACTTGAAAGACGCTAAGACAACAATTTATCCATAAACTACGAGGGGAGGTAAGGAACTGCCATCTAGCTCTGCACTTGATTCACCTTCTGTTATGAGTAAGTTAGCGACACCTAAACCTGCTTCTGCTATTCGTTCCGATATGTCGCATGTTATTGATGATGCCACTTCTGCTATGCATGATACTTATGATGAAACTACTTCTATGCTTGATACTACTGTGCCCTTGGTGAATTTCTAGATGAACAAATTTCTAGGTCTAGAGAAATAGAAATTATTGAAAATGAATACAATGATGAAAGTGATGATGAAAATATGCCTGCTATTCCTGAGGGTTATCTTTTTGATGCGGAATCTTCTGCAGCTATTTTTGCCTGCCAGGATAGATATGAACTTAAGAGGCTGCTAGTTAAATGGAGTAAAGAATCTCTTAGAGATAGGATGAGACCTGACCCTGCTTTTGCTACTTCATCTATCTGTGTTCCTGATAAGGATTATGAATTCTCTGTTGATCCTGATATAATTACTTTGGTTGAATCAGATCCTTTTTATGGCTATGAATCTGAAACTGTTGTGGCACATCTTACTAAGTTAAACAATGTAGCTGCCTTGTTTACTAATGATGAGAGATCGCACTACTTTTATATACTCAAAATATTTCCGTTCTCATTAAAGGTTGATGCTAAGATATGGTTTAATTCTCTTGATCCTGGTTGTGTGCGTAGTCCCCAGGATATGATTTATTACTTCTCTGCTAAATATTTCCCTGCTCATAAGAAACAAGCTGCTTTGAGGGATATATATAATTTTGTGCAAATTGAAGAAGAGAGTCTCCCACAAGCTTGGGGGAGGCTTCTCAAGTTACTTAATGCTTTGCCTGATCATCCTCTTAAGAAACCTGAAATACTTGATATCTTTTATAATGGACCAACCGATGCTTCCAGAGATTACCTGGATAGTTGTGCTGGTTCTCTTTTCAGGGAAAGAACACCGGACGAAGCTGAAATTCTATTGAATAATATGTTGACAAATGAAAATAATTGGGCACCTCCTGAGCCAACTCCCGAGCCAGCTCCTGAGCCAATTGCTGAGCCTATTCCTAAACCAACTCCGAAGAAGAGAGGTGTTCTATTTCTCAGTCCCGAAGATATGCAAAAGGCAAAGAAATCTATGAAAGAAAAAGGTATTAAATCTGAAGATGTTAAGAATTTACCTCCTATTAAAGAAATACATGGTCTTAATTTACCGCCTGTTGAAGAAGTATATGATCTCAATTATTTATTCATTGAAGAACCTCCTGATCCCGATATCCCGACACAGGTAGTAAAGGCAAATTCTCTCTATAGATATGATAAAGCTGAAGTACCTCCTACTAAAATTGCTAGTCAGTGCTTGGATGAGTTTGATAACTTTATGTTTAAGCAAGATGACTTTAATGCTTATTTTGGTAGACAATTGAAACAGAATACCTTTATGATTAAACGCTTGAGTGATTATATGGCTAATATTAGAGGTGAACTTAAACTTGTTAGCAAGCATGCTTCCATGGTCACCACTCAAGTAGAACAAGTACTTAATGCTCAGAAAGAAGTTCTTGATGAAATGAATAGTAAGAAAAATGATTATGTTGTTAGAGTGGCTACTAGAACTGGTAGAATGACTCAGGAACCTTTGTATCCTGAAGGCCACCCTAAGAGAATCGAGCAAGATTCTCAGAGAAATAATATTGATATGCCTAATTCCTCTAAAAGGAAGAAAAAGAAAAATGATAGGACTGTGCAAACTTCTAGTGAACCTGTTGCTGAACCACCTGATAATCTAAATGATATCTCTATGTCTGATGCTGAAACACAATCTGGTAATGAACATGAACCTAGTGAAAATGTTAATGATGATGCTCAACCTAGTAATGATAATGATGTAGAAGTTGAACCTGTTGTTGATCTTGATAACCCAACATCAAAGAATCAATGTTATGATAAAAGAGACATCGTTGGTAGGAAACATGGTAAAGAAAGAGAACCATGGGTTCAGAAACCCATGCCTTTTCCTCCGAAACCATCCAAGAAAAAGGATGATGAGGATTTTGAGCGCTTTGCTGAAATGATTAGACCCATCTTTTTCCGTATGCGATTGACTGATATGCTCAAAATGAATCCTTATGCTAAATATATGAAAGATATTGTTACAAATAAAAGAAAGATACCGGAAGCTGAAATTTCCACCATGCTTGCTAATTATACTTTTAAGGGTGGAATACCAAAGAAACTTGTAGATCCAGGAGTATCCACTATACCATGCTCCATTAAGCAAAATTATGTTAAAACTGCTTTATGTGATCTTGGAGCCGGTGTTAGCGTTATGCCTCTCTCTTTATATCATAGACTTGACTTGAATAAGTTGACACCTACTGAAATATCTTTGCAAATGGCTGATAAATCAACTGCTATACCTGTCGGTATTTATGAGGATGTGCCTGTTGTGGTTGCAAACGTTACTATTTTAACGGACTTTGTTATTCTTGATATTCCCGAGGATGATAGTATGTCTATTATTCTTGGAAGACCTTTCCTTAATACTGCAGGGGCTGTTATTGATTGCAACAAAGGCAATGTCACTTTTCATGTTAATGGTAATGAGCACATGGTACACTTTCCGAGGAAACAACCTCAAGTTCATAGTATCAACTCTATTGGAAAAATTCCATCGATTATATTTGGAGGTTTTGAATTTCCTCTCCCTACTGTAAAGAAGAAATATGATATACTTATTATTGGGGATGTCCATATCCCCGTTGAGGTAACATAGTGTTATTCGAAATTTCTCCGGTTCCATGATTATCGGAATGAGTTTGTTAACAAGACTTGATCAACCTTGTTAGTGGATTCTTTTTGATGAGCATGAGATGGATGAAACTAGAAGCACAACCTTCTGTACCCTCTTTATATTTTTTGTTCTTTAGTAGAAATAAAGTAAAATAGTATTTTTCTGTCTGTTTCATGATTTATCCGTGCAATATAAAAATATCCCAAAAATAGAAGTCCTCGGAATGCCATGCCAATTTAATATGATTTTTTCGGGAATATTTGAGGATTTTTAGTGCAAAAATTACCGCGGGGGGAGCTGCCACCCGGCCACGAGGGTGGAGGGCGCGCCCTACCCCCCTGGGCGCGCCCCCTGCCTCGTGGGCCCACGGTGGCCCTCCTCCACTTATCCCTGCACCCATCTTCTTCCTCTGCCTCACACAAACCCGAAAAACCAACTCAAGCTCGTGTTCCAGCCACTTTTGCTGTGATTTTCGATCTCCTTGCTCAAAGCACCTCTCGCAAAACTGCTTGGGGAGATTTTTCCTTGGTATGTGACTCCTCCATTGGTCCAATTAGTTTTTGTTCTAGTGTTTTTTTCTTTGCAAATTTGTGCTGCATAGGTGACCATGTTTTTGAGCTTGCATGTCAAATTTATATGGTTCCAAGTAGTTCTAATGCTTGATACATGCTCTAGGCACTTGTATGAGTAGTTGATATCCGTTTTATTGAAGTTGGTTCACTTTTGTTTGTAGTTACTAAAATTTTCAGAATTATTTTTCAGAGAAAATAATATGTTTAGGAAGATGTTCCAAGGTGGTTCTTCAAGGAAGCAAGGTCCCAGGCTTGCAATGCGTGATGCTGACGATGAACCACCAAGAGACGCTCTTGTGTGGCCCTGTGAATGGCCTTCGGAAAATTTTATGGATCAAGCGGGAATCAAAGAAGAGTTTAATGCATATTTGCGTAATGCCGGTCTTGAGGATTTTGAAGCTGACAAATGCCCCAAGTATCATGATCTCATAAGTTCATTTGTGGGGAGGTTTGAGTTTTCATCTTCGCGTAATTCTCCTTCAGTCATGTTTGACCTTTATGATAAATCTTGTACCATGGACTTAGAGGATTTCACTTTTGCATGCAAACTTCCATCTTGGGGTAGTATCAGGGATCCCCTAAATCTGAATATAGAGACTTTCTTGCTAGAATAACTATGGGGGAATCTAGAGATATAACACAAGCCACTATAGGGAGCATTCACTTTCCTGCTATACATTATTTTTGCTCTCTTCATAGGCAGATGCATAAATGCTAAGGATGAAGCATGTCACATGTGTGCCCCTGATCTCAGCATTCTCACACTACGGGAAACAGAATATTTGCCGTCAGTACTGTTCTTTGCCGTCAGCATTTCGTCGAGCCAGACGGCAAAGACTAATTTTGCCTACAGCGGCTGACGGCAAAGAACAACTGACGGCAAAGAATCCTTGCCGTCTGCGATTTTTTTACAGACGGCAAAGAGCTTTCTTTGCCGTCTACAAAAAAATCACAGACGGCAAAGAATCTTTGCCGTCTGTGATTTTTTTTACAGACGGCGAAAAGTCTTTGCCGTCTGTAATTTTTTTACAGACGGCAAAGAGCTTTCTTTGCCGTCTGTAAAAAAACACAGACGGCAAAGAGAAAACACAGCACACGGATCGATCCCACGGATCGATGACATGGCGTGATCTGCACCGCCCGCACCCGCCCGTGTCTCTCACCACGCGCGCCCCACCCACCTATCCCATCAGTCTCCCTCTATCTTATCCCCAAGGCCCACCACGATCTCTCCCACGCCGACCCCATCCTTGCCTCGATCCCCATCTTCTCTGCCGCACACCCCACGCCCGGTCCAGGCCTCCTCCTCCTCCATTCCTCATCAACCGCCGCGGTCGATCCCGCCTCGCCACCGCCTGAGCTGAGGATGGAGCGGTATCCTCCTCCTCCTCCCCTGCTTGTCAGCCCTCGCCGCTCGACCCCACCTCGCCGTCGCCAGAGCCGGAGGCCGCCGCTGGGTCCTCCTCCTCCTCCTCCCCGCCCGCGACCCGGCGCCTCCTCCTTCCCTGCTCGTCGACCGTCGCCGCTCGACCCCACCTCGCCATCGCCTGAGCCGAAGGCCGCCGCTGGGTCCTCCTCCTCCTCCTCCCCGCCCGCGACCCGGCGCCTCCTCCTTCCCTGCTCGTCGACCGTCGCCGCTCGACCTCACCTCGTCGTCGCCTAAGCAGGAGGCCGCCGCTGGGTCCTCCACCTCCTCCCTGCCCGTGACCCGGCGCCTTCTCCTTCCCTGCTCGTCGACCGTCGCCGCTCGACCCCACCACGTCGTCGCCTCAGACGGAGGCCGCCGCTGGGTCCTCCTCCTCCTCCTCCCCGCCCGTGACCCGGCGCCTCCTCCTTCCCTACTCGTCGACCGTCGCTGGTCGACCCCGCCTCGCCGGCGCGGGTTCCTCCTCCTCGCCCACGACCCCATGGCTCCTCCCCTGCTTGTCAACCATCGGCGCCCTTTGACACGGCGGCGTCGTTGCTTTGTCAACAGCTCGCCGGAGCTCCTCTGCAGTACAACCTCTGCCTGGTCGGCCCCGCCTCGCCGCTACCTAAGCCGGAGGCAGCAGAGGGATCCTCCTCCCCGTCCGTGACCCCACACCTCCTCCCGATCCAGTGCTCCATGGCGCCATGGTCAAATCCTCCCGAAGACCACCGTTCGCCTCCTCGAGCTCGAGGCCCGCTCTCGGATCTACGCTAGCAAGGGCCAGTTCATCAATTTTGTAATAATTTTTTTTGTGATGTTATATCGTGTAAATGGAGAACATTATATCGTGTAAATACTGTGATGATGGATATATAGTACTATGTAAGTAGAGTACTTCTGTCATGTAAAAATCCATTCTTTTGTCATCGCTGTGAAAGATTTTCCCTACGCCTTCGGCCATCTACAGCCCTTGCACCTGTACTGTTGTTTCATTTTTTTAAAATAAAAATATTAGCTTTGCCGTCTGGGTATAAGAGGATGACGGCAAAGACATAGACTAGCTGACGGCAAAGTACTTGACGCTGTCCATTAGCGTGACTGCTCCGTCTGTTGGCATATTTTTGGCGTCTGGCTAGTCAGTTGACGGCAAACCCTATTGACTGACGGCAAAGTCTTTGCCGTCATCCCGACAAATAGCAGACGGCAAAGCATTCTTTGCCGACTTATCTTTGCCGTCTGACTTTGCCGTCTGCTTCCTGACGGCAAAGTCTTTGCCGTCTGGAATTAGGTCTTTGCCGTCTGTGATCCACAGACGCCACTTCTCTAGGGTTTGGGGTCGCCTCGACACAACGCTTCAAGGGTTAATTTGGGTGGCCGAGAGAGAGTTAATTTGTCGGGTAGGGGCGGCGGGGGGGGTAGGAGACCAACATCGTTTTTCTCTAGGGTTTGGGTGTCCTCGAGAGTTTTGGTCGAGCGAGAGGGCCGAGGGGTGCTGCCGTTGTATAAGTTATCACGGTCGAGAGGGGTATATATCGACCGCCCTCATGTCGGGTTATCTCGAGGGGTAATATCGACAACGACGCGACATACATATACATGGGAAAATAATGTTATCGGGAGGGGTATCGGTACCCCCTTCGTGTTGAAGTTTCTTCTTTCTCCTCTATTCCTTTCTTCTTCTTCTACTCTTCTTTTCTTCTTCTCCTCGAGAAAGGAAAATAAGGAAAATGAAAAAGAAAAAAAGAGAAGAAGAAGGAAGAGAAGAAAAAATAGAAAATTTCTATTTTTCTTCTTCTCTCTATTCCTTTCTTCTTCTCCTCTTCTTCTTCTTATTTCCTCTTCTTATTTATTTCTCCTCTTCTTCCTCTCCTCTTCTTCTCCTTTCTTCCTCTTCTTATTTTCCTTTTCATCTCATTCTTTTAGTATTGCTTTTTTTTAAATGTTCAAATAGAAAATTTGAAAAAAACAAAGGTTTTGCCTAATGCATTGTTCATATGAATATACAAACATTTGCATATTCTACAATAATTAATATCACCAAAAAATCTATGAACAGAAAAAAACCTAACTTTTCTAAAATTCTATCTTTTGCATATATGAAAACATTAATACACATATGAACAAAAACACATATATGAAGAAAAACATGCTCTGAACAATTTTTTTATACATTTTGAACATCTACATACACATAGCCACATACATACACATATACATTCTATATATATATGAACAAAAAATTAAACTAATAAAATGAAAAAAAAACAGAGCCGGTCGGTGTGGCGCCACAACGGGGCGGCTAGATGACGATGGCGACGGTGGGGCGGCGAGGCGCGCGGTGCTGGGCGGGACGACGGGCAAGGGCTCGGGCGGCGGCTGGGCGGGACGGGCGCTGGCTCGGGAGGCCAGCGATGAGGACGGCGCGGGTTGGGGGGCGATGGCCTTGGCGGCGGCTGCGGCGGCGGCGACGTGGAGCAGCCTGGCGGCGTCGAGGAGGGTCGGCGTCGTCGGAGGCAACTGGCGATGAGATTCTGAATTTTTGCAAAGTGTTTGTTTATATAGCAAAGCCATTGGTCCCGGTTCGTGAAACCAACCGGGACTAATGCACCCTTTAGTCCCGGTTGGTGCCACCAACCGGGACCAAAGGCCTCTTTTTCGGCAGCCCAAAGGGCGGGAAGCGGCGGCCTTTGGTACCGGTTGGTGCCACGAACCGGTACCAATGCCCCTCCCCCCTTTAGTCCCGGTTGGTGCCACCAACTGGGACCAAAGGCCCCTGTGCTGCACGCGTCGGGGCCAAAGTTTAGTCCGACCTCGCTAGTTAAGAGAGGCGCGCAGTGGTTTATAAGCCCCACTGCCGCACCCCTCTCGAGCTCCTCTCCACCACAGGCTTTCGGGCCTACTTGCTATTGTTGTGCCCAATGGGCCTTCTAGGCCTACTACGGGCCTGAATCCTGGCCCATAGTAGGGTTTCATGTCGTATTCACGCCGTGGGGGCCCAGTAGGAGGCATTTTTTTTTGTTTTCTTTACTTATTGTTGCTATTTTTAATTTTTTTCCAGTTTTTTTGTTTTGTTTTCTGCATTACTTATTTTCTTTGGTTATTTGCTTTATTTTTTAATTCTTTTTGCTTTTAGTTTTAGGAAAATTATAAACTTTCTGTTAGTGCCATTACTTTTCAAATTTGAAAACACTTTTTTTGTTTTTTTGTTTTCTTTCTTGCTTTTTTTTTCTACTTACAACAAAATACTTGTTGTTGTTTTTTTGTTTTGATTTCTGCATTATTTATTTTCTTTTGTTTTTTCTTTATTTTTTAATTCTTTTTGCTTTTAGTTTTAGGAAAATTATAAAATTTCTGTTAGTGCCATTAGTTTTCAAATTTGAAAACACTTTTTTTGTTTTTTTGTTTTCTTTCTTGCTTTATTTATTTTATTTTGTTTCTACTTACAACAAAAAACTTATTGTTGCTATTTTTAATTGTTACGAGGGCCGAATCATAAGACATTAAAGCATTTCAAATGAACTCTGAAAAAGTTGAAAGTTGGCATGGTATCATACTCGTCAGTTACAAAGTTGGCATGGTATCATCATAATAGTTGCGGGAGAAAGTCTTCACTTTTTCTTTGCTTGTGTCATTTGCTTATTGCGCCGTAACCATGGATAATCTTCATCGTTTATCAGGATGCTGGGGTCAGCCTTGACTTTGAAGGGAGGAATTTCATGAAACTTTTCATAATCTTCAGACATGTCTGTCTTGTCCTCCACTCCCACGATGTCCCTTTTCCTGAAAGAACTATGTGGCGCTTTGGCTCATCGTGTGATGTATTCGCTTCCTTATCTTTTCTCTTTCTCGGTCTGGTAGACATGTCCTTCACATAGATAACATGTGCCACATCATTGGCTAGGACGAACGGTTTGTCAGTGTACCCAAGATTTTTCAGATCCACTGTTGTCATTCCGCATGTGGGTCTACTCGCATTCTGCCTCGACAGATTGACCCATTTGCACTTAAACAAAGGGACCTTAAAATCATGTCCGTAGTCAAGTTCCCATATGTCCACTATGTAACCATAATATGTGTCCTTTCCCCTCTCGGTTGTTGCATCAAAGCGGACACCGCTGTTTTGGTTGGTGCTCTTTTGATCCTGGTCAATCATGTAAAATGTATTTCCATTTATCTCGTATCCTTTCCAAATCAATACAGTCAAAGATGGTCCCATGGACAACAAGTACAGCTAATCACAAGCAGTGTTGTCACCTCTGATACGTGCTTCCAACCAACTCCTGAAAGTCCTGGTGTGTTCACATGTAATCTAGTCGTCGCACTGCTCCGGGTGTTTGGAGCGCAGACTGTTCTTGTGTTCATCGACATACGGGGTCACCAAGGTAGAGTTCTATAGAACTGTGTAGTGTGCATGAGACCAAGAATATCCGTCCCTGCATATTATTGAGTCCCTTCCAAGCGTGCCTTTTCCAGTCAGTCTCCCCTCATACCGCGATTTAGGGAGACCTATCTTCTTAAGGCCAGGAATGAAGTCAACACAAAACCCGATGACATCCTCTGTTTGATGGTCCATGGAGATGCTTCCTTATGGCCTAGCGCGGTTACGGACATATTTCTTTAGGACTCCCATGAACCTCTCAAAGGGGTACATATTGTGTAGAAATACGGGGCCAGAATGACAATCTCTTCAACTAGATGAACTAGGACGTGCGTCGTGATATTGAAGAAGGATGGTGGGAACACCAGCTCGAAACTGACAAGACATTGCACCACATCACTCCTTATCCTTGGTATGATTTCTGGATTGATCACCTTCTGAGAGATTGCATTGAGGAATGCACATAGCTTCACAATGGCTAATCGGACGTTTTCCGGTAGAAGCCCCCTCAATGCAACCGGAAGCAGTTGCGTCATAATCACGTGGCAGTCATGAGACTTTAGGTTCTGGAACTTTTCTCTGGCATATTTGTTATTCCCTTTATATTCGACGAGAAGCCAGTCGGGACCTTCATACTGAGCAGGCATTCAAAGAAGATTTCTTTCTCTTCTTTCGTAAGAGCGTAGCTGGCAGGACCTTCATACTGCTTCGGAGGCATGCCCTCTTTTTCGTGCAAGCGTTGCAGGTCCTCCCGTGCCTCAGGTGTATCTTTTGTCTTCCCATATACGCCCAAGAAGCCTAGCAGGTTCACGCAAAGGTTCTTCGTCACGTGCATCACGTCGATCGAAGAGCTGACCTCTAGGTCTTTCCAGTAGGGTAGGTCCCAAAATATAGATTTCTTCTTCCACATGGGTGCGTGATTCTCAGCGTCATTCGGAACAGCTAGTCCGCCGGGACCCTTTCCAAAGATTACGTGTAAATCATTGACCATAGCAAGTACGTGATCACCGGTACGCATGGCGGGCTTCTTCCGGTGATCTGCCTCGCCTTTGAAATGCTTGCCTTTCTTTCGACAGTGATGGTTGGTCGGAAGAAATCGACGATGGCCTGTGTACACATTCTTCCTGCAGCTTGCCAGGTATATACTATCAGTGTCAAGTAAACAGTTCGTGCATGCGTGGTATCCCTTGTTTGTCTGTCCTGAAAGGTTACTGAGAGCGGGCCAATCGTTGATGGCCACGAACAGCAACGGCTTTAGGTTAAATTCCTCCTGTTTGTGCTCATCCCATGTACGTACACCGTTTTCATTCCACAGCTGTAAAAAGTTCTTCAACTAATGGCCTTAGGTACACATCAATGTCGTTGCCGGGTTGCTTAGGGCCTTGGATGAGAACTGGCATCATAATGAACTTCCGCTTCATGCACATCCAAGGAGGAAGGTTATACATACATAGAGTCACGGGCCAGGTGCTGTGATTGCTGCTCTGCTCCCCGAAAGGATTAATGCCATCCGCGCTTAAAGCAAACCATACATTCCTTGGCTCACTTGCAAACTCATCCCAGTACTTTCTCTCGATTTTCTCCACTGCGACCCGTCAGCGGGTGCTCTCAACTTCCCGTCTTTCTTACAGTCCTCACTGTGCCATCGCATCAACTTGGCATGCTCTTCGTTTCTGAACAGACGTTTCAACCGTGGTATTATATGAGCACACCACATCACCTTCGCAGGAACCCTCTTCCTGGGGGGCTCGCCGTCAACATCACCAGGGTCATCTCGTCTGATCTTACACCGTAATGCACCGCATACCGGGCATGCGTTCAGATCCTTGTACGCACCGCGGTAGAGGATGCAGTCATTAGGGCATGCATGTATCTTCTGCACCTCCAATCCTAGAGGGCATACGACCTTCTTTGCTGCGTACGTACTGTCGGGCAATTCGTTTTCCTTTGAAAGCTTCTTCTTCAATATTTTCAGTAGCTTCTCAAATCCTTTGTCGAGCACAGCATTCTCGCCTTCCACTGCAGCAATTCCAAAGACGGTACCGAGCTTTGTGTTGCCATCTTCACAATTGGGGAACAACCCTTTTGTGGTCCTCTAACATGCGATCGAACTTCAGCTTCTCCTTTTGACTTTCGCATTGCGTCCTTGCATCGACAATGACCGGCGGAGATCATCATCGTCGGGCACATCATCTGGTTCCTCTTGATCTTCAGCAGCTTCGCCCGTTGCAGCATCATCGCACATCGCTTGGTTCCTCTTGATGTTCAGTAGCATCACCGTATTCAGGGGCACATAGTTGTCATCATACTCTTCTTCTTCGCCGCCTTCCATCATAACCCCTATTTCTCCGTGCCTCGTCCAAACATTATAGTGTGGCATGAAACCCTTGTAAAGCAGGTGGGTGTCGAGGATTTTCCGGTCAGAGTAAGACTTCAGATTCCCACATATAGGGCATGGACAACACATAAAACCATTCTGCTTGTTTGCCTCAGCCACTTCGAGAAAATCATGCACGCCTTAATGTACTCGGAGGTGTGTCTTGAACCGTACATCCATTGCCGGTTCATCTGCGTGCATTATATATAATTAAGTGTGTCAAAAATCATTATAGAACATCATGAATAGATAATTAAGTGACCAAATTAATAGAAGTTCATCATCACATTAAAACCAAAGTACATACATAGTTCTGATCTAACAACATAAAGCTCTGCAGGGCATCTAAATTAATTAAACCATACACTGAAACAATGTAAAACATTTCAATGCGGAAACAAATGCGATCATAATCGCAACCAATGTAACAACTGATCCAACGGCATAATGATACCAAGCCTCAGTATGAATGGCATATTTTCTAATCTTTCTAATCTTCAAGCGCATTGCATCCATCTTGATCTTGTGATCATCGACGACATCCGCAACATGCAACTCCAATATCATCTTCTCCTCCTCAATTTTTCTACTTTTTTCCTTCAACAAATTGTTTTCTTCTTCAACTAATTTAACCTCTCGACAATAGGGTCGGTTGGAATTTCCGGTTCAACAACCTCCTATATAAATAAAATATATGTCACGTTGGTCGGCAAGATAATAGTTATGAAAAGATAATATATACCACATTCGAATCATAGACAGGACGAGGGCTGACGGGGGCGGATACCAAAACCATCGCACTATATAAGATGCAATAATAAAAGTAAGAAAATTATACAAGTATCTATATAAACATACAAGTAAGAATTTTTTTCCCTTTCAGAAAGAAGATAAGAACAAGAGGCTCACCACGGTGGTGCCGGCGACGAGATCGGCGCGGGCGATCGACGGCGGTGAAGACGGAGACGGGACGTGACGGACCGCTAAACCTAGACAAATATTAAGGAAAATGGAGCTTGGAGGTCGAGCTTGGAGAGGAAAAAGCTTAAGTAGTGTGGCTCGGGCATTCCATCGAACACCTCGTGTGCATAGGAGGTGAGCTAGAGCACCACAAAGCTTTCCCTGCTTGCCACGAAAAAACAGAGCAATGGAGTGCTCTGTCATGGGCGAGGGGTATATATAGGCAACTAATTGGTCCGGTTGGTGACTTGAACCGGGACTAAAGGGCAGCCTTTGTCCCGGTTCGTCCCACCAACCGGGACCAATGATGGTGGGCCAGGAGCAAGGCCCATTGGTCCCGGTTCGTCCCACCAACCGGGACCAAAAGGTCCAGACGAACCGAGACCAATGGCCCACGTGGCCCGCCGCCCTCGGGCTCATGAACTGGTCCAATGGCCCCATTGGTCCCGGTTCTGGATTGAACCGGGACTAATGGGCTGGCCGGGCCTGGACCATTGCCCCCTTTTCTACTAGTGTATCAATACAATGCATATCAAATTCAGCAAGTAGAGAGTTTTTCTGATTAAATATACTGCATATCAAATTTCGATTGTATATAAAACATTGTCAGCAATAGTGGGAAAATATTTAAAATTCACTTCACTTGCAATGTAACTCAACGATGTATACATAGAGACAAATGGTCCAAATAATTATATGTTACAAACTAAGATCTATTTGATGCGCTTAAGATATTCTCGTACAATCGCTCCTTTGTTCGGAAAACGGAGTTTTAGTCATCTTGCTCATGAGGCATGGTTCGCAAGTATCAAATGATTCATAATCAAGTGATTTTAAAAGCCCATCTGCATAAAGTTTCTTCATGCGCCTTACACCAATATAACCTAAACGGCAGTGCCACAAATATGTTGCACTATCATTATCAACTTTGCATCTTTTGGCATCAATATTATGAATATGTGTATCACCACAATCGAGATTCAACAAAAATAGACCACTCTTCAAGGGTGCATGACCATACCATGCCATACTCTACCTTCACTACTAGGGAAAACCCTAGTAGTAGCGCGGGTTTAATGCCCACTAGTAGCACGGGCTGCCGCGCTACTAATAAGGCGCTACAGCTATTACTTAGCAGTAGCGCGTGCGACAAGCGCTACTGCTAAGACACATAGCGGCAGCGCTTGTTCTATCCCGCGCTGCTGCTAATCTAGCTAGTTGCAGCGTCTTTACTATCCATCGCTACTAGTATTCATTTTTTTCATTTTTAGTGTATTTATACGCCGTTATACAAATTTTGGTACAGTACCAATTATGAGGTTTATATCATTATGTCCATAACAGTGTGTCAAATGAAGGTGGATTAGGTTCAAGTGGAGGCAATATGTGGTGCATGTCAAAAGTATACTACTAATCCAAACTTGATCTAGTTTGAACTAGTAGTACTTTCGATATGCACCACATGTTGCCTAATCTAATCCGCCAGCACAAGCTATTTAATCATCATCATAGTCATTACCACCAACAGTATTTATTTAATCACCATAGTCATAGTGTAGCACATCATCATCTTCAAACTCATTCTAGCTAGCTAATCACCACCAACACTAGATGCGGTAGCTATCTAATCACCACCAAAACTAGCTAATAATAATCATCATAGTCATTACCACCAACACTAGCTATTTAATCATCATAGTCATAGTGTAGCACATCATCATCTTCAAACTCATTTCTAGCTAGCTAATCACTCCTGCTGCTTTCTCTCTCTCTGGTAAAATAACATAAAACATGTGTAGCTCTCCTCCTTCATCAAGTTGGAGCATGCAGATGAACCTTTCTCCTAATCGTGGGCTGCGCTTCTGATTGCTGCCCCCTAGTACTTCTCTGCGCTCCTCCATCACAAATTTGGTCCAGTCTTTCACTATTAAGACTTTCTCGCTCTTAGAAATCCTGAATGCACTAAAGTGCATTGTAGTATATCTTGGCCGTAAGCTAACAATACTCATGGTACCATTAGTCTCGATCCCATGAGGCATGATGTCTACTACGCAACCTTCTCCTTGTAGACGTTGTTGGGCCTCCAAGTGCAGAGGTTTGTAGGACAGTAGAAAATTTCCCTCAAGTGGATGACCTAAGCTTTATCAATCCATGGGAGGCGTAGGATGAAGATGGTCTCTCTCAAACAACCCTGCAACCAAATAACAAAGAGTCTCTTGTGTCCCCAACACACCCAATACAATGGTAAATTGTATAGGTGCACTAGTTCGGCGAAGAGATGGTGATACAAGTGCAATATGGATGGTAGATATAGGTTTTTGTAATCTGAAAATATAAAAACAGCAAGGTAACTAATAATAAAAGTGAGTGTAAACGGTATTGCAATGCTAGGAAACAAGGCCTAAGGTTCATACTTTCGCTAGTGCAAGTTCTCTCAACAATAATAACATAATTGGATCATATAACTATCCCTCAACATGCAACAAAGAGTCACTCCAAAGTCACTAATAGCGGAGAACAAACGAAGAGATTATGGTAGGGTACGAAACCACCTCAAAGTTATTCTTTCCAATCAATCAGTTGGGCTATTCCTATAAGTGTCACAAACAGCCCTAGAGTTCGTACTAGAATAACACCTTAAGACACAAATCAACCAAAACCCTAATGTCACCTAGATACTCCAATGTCACCTCAAGTATCCATGGGTATGATTATACGATATACATCACACAATCTCAGATTCATCTATTCAACCAACACATAGGACCTCAAAGAGTGCCCCAAAGTTTCTACCGGAGAATCAAGACGAAAACGTGTGCCAACCCCTATGCATAAGTTCATGGGCGGAACCCGCAAGTTAATCACCAAAACATACATCAAGTGGATCACGTGATATCCCATTGTCACCACAGGTACGCACGGCAAGACATACATCAAGTGTTCTCAAATCTTTAAAGACTCAATCTGATAAGATTACTTCAAAGGGAAAACTCAATCCATTACAAGAGAGTAGAGGGGGAGAAGCAACATAAGATCCAACTATAATAGCAAAGATCGCGATACATCAAGATCGTGCCAAATCAAGAACACAAGAGAGAGAGATTAGACACATAGCTACTGGTACATACCCTCAGCCCCGAGGGTGAACTACTCCCTCCTCGTCATGGAGATCGTCGAGATGATGAAGATGGCCACCGGTGAGGGTTCCCCCCTCCGGCAGGGTGCCGAAACAGGGTCCCGATTGACTTTTGGTGGCTACAGAGGCTTGCGGCGGCGGAACTCCCGATCTATTCTGTTCCCCAAAGTTTTTAGGGTATATGGATATATATAGGCGGAAGAAGTACGTCAGGGGAGCCACGAGGGGCCCACGTGGGTGGAGGGTGCGCCCTAGGGGGGTGGGCGCGCCCCCTGCCTCGTGGCTCCCTCGTTTCTTTCCTGACGTGCACTCCAAGTCTTTCCGGTTGTTTTCCTTCCAAAAATAACTTCTCCAGTTGGTTTCATTCCGTTTCGACTCCATTTGATATTCCTTTTCTTCGAAACACTGAAACAAGGAAAAAAACAAGAACTGGCACTGGGCTCTGGGTCAATAGGTTAGTCCCAAAAGTAATATAAAAGTGGATAATAAAGCCCAAAAACATCCAAAACACATAATATAATAGCATGGAACAATCAAAAATTATAGATACGTCGGAGACGTATCAAGGCACAACATTCACCGGGAGTCCCTGTAGAACATCGTATAGTAACATACTTAGCAATGAAGTTTAGCTTAAAAAATAATGTATGCAAAAGATGCACTAAGGACAAATAGTAAAAATCTTACCATTTTTCCTAAATAGATGTGACCATAGTTCATTGCGAACACTATTGGTCGTACGTTTTCGGTATTAACATTTCTAAGTGCAGGAAGAAAATTTGTCTTGACAGTATCAATATCCTCAAGCCATGAAACATAAATACTTAGCTCCTCGCAGTTTAGTTCAGCCCCGGGGCAGTAGTAGGTCCTGTCTACCAAGCGCTGGACATGTTTGCTTGAACGGAAAAAAGCTGACAATACAAATTAGTTTTCAACTATTTTTGAATAAACAATATCAAAGACATAAATATGGTTGAGAAACTCACATAATGGTATAATTGGAGGCGTCTGCACATCGACCCAGATGTCGATATTACCTTCAATATCATCTTCCAGATGAATATCAAAGGTGATAACCATATCAGGATCAAATGCATAAGTCTTGCATAGTGCTCGCCAAGTTTTGCATCCAAAATAGGTGTAGTCGTCTGCGTTGTATAATTTTGCGTGGAAAATATAATCATGCTCGGTCTTCAAGTAAACTTTTTTTACCTCCATAGTACGACTGAAACCTATCTTATACAAGACAAAAACTCTTGCATGGCAGGGGATACGCTAGTAGAATAGTAAAAAAAAGTAAATTATAAGTTGAAGCAAATGAAGCAGATGTCATGCTTAATTATGAAAAAAGTCTTGTCGTTGTGACTTACTGTATCCACTTCGAAGTTCATGTCCAGCTTGATGCTGAAGCGCCTATCATCATCTAGGAAGATTCCGTCGCACAGGCCGCGCTTGTCTTCGCAGTATTTGCAAATATCGAAATCCTTTTCGTTGTCAGACATTTCCTATGTTCATAGTTGAAACATTAATTGAAAATCGATCGAAGACAACTACCAGGATACTCAAAATATCTTATAGGACTCATATTGACATGAGCATTCAATAAGCAAAACCAAATCGTAAAATAAATAAGTATTCAAATTAGCATGCATTCAATAAGCAAAAGTAAATCATCTCATGCGTCCGTACATCATCGAATATTATCACTAATACATCCCGAATAGTATCATACATATAACATCACTAGTACAACTAAAACCCTAGCGCACGAGGGTATCGGCGCTGGCGTTGGACAACCAAAGAGAAGGAACCATCACAGGATCATAGCTCCAGTGAGATCTCTGGAGAACCTGCCAGGTATTGAAGAACATGTGCTCCAACGCAAACAAGTAGCGACGGACGTGCGCGTCCTCCTCACTGACACGGTGACGCACCACCTCCGCGGGGTCCTCGAGCCTCTGGACCGTCACTGGCCCACGCGACCGCCACCAGAGAAGATTCGGGTCAACGACAGGCTGGCTCCTCACCAACTTGCGCCCCCCGGTAGGTCGCGCCTCCCAGTACCACCCCGGTGGAGCCCAGTCCTGGACATGGCCCATCTGGTGGCGCAAGTGTCCTCCGCCGACTCGACGACGAGGATGCGGGATAGGCATCGTCGACGTCGATGCGCGAAAAATTGCTTTAACTAAAAAAATAACAACAAATGTGACATGTTCAACTAGTTGTATTAATTCAACTAGTTCTTACGATTAAATCTAGTCAATTAATTATATACCTAATAAAATGAATAATGACATAAAAAAGGCCTATGCTTTGCAGGAATGTTGACTCCTTCCCGGTGCAGCAAATCCCGGGCATTCAATATGTCCTAGTTTGTAGCACAAGTCATGCCGAAATTCACAGAAAATTTCGGCATGACTTTTACTAAAAAGTGGACAAATCGAGAACCTGAAATTTGCTGGAACGGAAATGAATCAACATTCCGGCAAAACATAGGCCACTCGACTTCATTCCCTGGAAACAACAAAGCCACTTGGGCACAATCGAACCACTTCAATAATGGAATATGCAAATGAACATCAATGACATATATCATATAACAACAATCTTGTTTTTTTTCACATAGCAACAATTAGTTTAACCAAGTTTTTGAAAGAAAAACAATTCTGTTTTTGAATGAAATTACTGTTTAGGCATTTTCATAAAAAATTGCCCTAGCTAATTTCCTAAAAAAATTGCTAATCATTTTTCCTAAATATTAAAAAATGCCTACTGCCCTAAACAAATCTAGGGTTCATATGAACATCACCACAACATCAACACATATATGAATTGCCCTAGCAGAGAGAGAGGAGGGTAGGGGAGAGGAGAGGCGGAGCCTTACGGTGACTGCGGCGAGGGAGGGGCAGGCGGCGTCGAGGACGGGGTCGGGGCTCGGGCGCGCGGCGGAGGGCGGCCTCGATGTCGGGGTCGGGGGCGGCGTCGAGGTCGGGGCCGGGGGCGGCCTCGAGGGTGTGCGGCGGGCGGCGGGGGCGCTGAGGTTGGGGGCGGCGGCGAGAGGCGGCGGTGAGGTCGAGAGCGGCAGGGTGACGGCGGCGATGGAGCAGTTGGGGGAGAGGGGGAAGTGGAGGGGAAGGACTTAGCGAAATTTGAGCCCGCGCAGCCGGGGGCTAAGTCAAACTATCAGCAGCGCGTTTTGCCGGAACGCGCTATAGCTAAGTTAGCTATAGCGTGTCAAGCGAAACGCGCTACAGCTATTCCTTTCTGTTTTATAATATCAGTAGCGCTTTGCCCAGAAAAAACGCTACTGCTAAGTCTAAGCATGTAAAAACTTCAAATATATACATTGGTCATCATTGATCTTTTTGTGTAGAATCTAAATAGTCAACATGAATCCTCACAGTACCTGTATAGGCACTGGTGAAGATTCATATTGCAGCCACAAATCCTACACATATAGTTCAATGAAGACCAAGTGCTCGAGATAATTTGAGAAGTAACATATTTAAGGTGGTAAACACCTTGTTCGCTTAGCAGTATGGGACTAAACGTAATTAGGTGCAATACTTAGCAGTAGCGTGTTTGGAGAAAAAACGTTGCTACTAAGAACTTTAGCAGTAGCGCGTCCGAGGAGGGCGCTACTATTATATTTAGCCTAGGGCCAACGATGTGGCAATTATAGTAGTAGCGCTTGTTTCACCTAAACCGCTACTGCTACCGTGCTATTAGTAGCGCGGTTTTATGGAGCTCGCTACTACTAGTTAGCAGTAGCGTCTCTTTTTAAACCGCGTTGCCGCTAAGATTCTGTGTATAATGTTTTCCCTAGTAGTACTCGCCGGCGACCGGGCCAACACTATGAGGAGGACAGACGGCCGTCAGACATGGCCACGGCGGAGCCGGGCGAGCGGGGAGCAGAACCGGGTGAGCTTCGCTTAGATTAGGTTTCACCTTGCATATAATAATATGGATACGAGGTTTCTAATTTGTGGTATCTAGGCGTGGAATGCATTTTTGAGGCATGACCGATCACTGTCTACGGATGCGCCTGGGCGCGTCCGTAGGCGTTTGAGCAGTCGGATTTGCTAAGTCCGGCTGTAGATGCTCTTACATCGTTCGCCAAAGCCAATTCAATACGGTAAAGGTATATGAAATTCTCAATGAAGTCTAATAGTGGTCTTTGTTAATTTGTTTGTGATTGATGCGTCCTGCATGCATGGCGCCGAGCCGAAGTTTGTCGCGTTTCACATAGTGGCGCAGATTTCATGGCCATTTTGCGCACCTGTAAATGACGCCAAGCCAGTGTATGCAGCTGAGGCGTTTATGAATGCCATCCATCTCCCAACTTCTAACGCGCTCCCGCCATCGGCCGGCCTGGTTACGTGGACAGCTACGTGGACACGTTGCCTACTCCACGTACTACGTCGTCTTGCCCAGGGCACTCATCGAGGAGAGCTCCCCCCATCTCATCCAAGCTGGACTCTCCGGCCTATATATAGTTTCGGTTCATCTTCATGGGCATCTTCATCTCATCCATCACACAACACACAACCCAACTCAAGGTCGACGCATGGCATCCAAGGGTCTCATAGTGGTTGCTCTCCTGCTTGCTGCGGCTTTCCTCGTGGCCACAGCTGAACAAACTCGTGAGCGTACTAGTAGTTTTCAACTGATTCGATCACTGTATAAACTAGGCATACACGCAGTATCGTATCTATCATCATTACGCTAGTTAAGAACTGCTGCTGCTGCTTCTGCTGCAACTAATTAAATGTACACCGCTTCTGTTCATGCAGAGGCCAACAAGGAAGAGACCCAGGCCGGTGTTCAGGGTGGCTACCCCGGCGGCGGTGGCGGTGGCGGTGGCGGTTGCGGTTGTGGCGGAGGCGGCGGCGGCGGATACCCTGGACACGGCGGGGGCGGCGGCAGCGGCGGCTGCAGTCCCGGAGCCCAAGTATCGGGCGGAGGTCCGCAACTAAGTGCCGGATGCGGCAGCGTGCATGCGTAGTAACTACTCGTATGCATGGTCAATAAGAAGGTAGTGCATGTGTATGTATACGTACACATTGCACAGTTATCTTGATCCAATACCAGGATTCCGTTATGGTCAATGGTGTTTCTGTTTAACCCTGTAAGAGTTGTCTTTCTTGCTCAATATGCAGGAAACTCTCGTGCATGCATGTTATAACAAAGGGAGCCACTAGATTTCAATCGACTAAATATATTACTCCCTTCATCTGAAAAAACTTGTCCCTCAAGTAGATGTATTTAACACTAATTTGGTGCTAGATACATCCATTTAAAGGATAAATTGGAAATAAATATTTTCGGACGAAGAGAGGGTCAGTCACTTTTTTGCGTTTACCCAGCCGCGAGCTGATGCATGCAAGGACACGCAAGGCTGCTCCATATACAACTGCATATATATACACTCCATCCACGTAACAAAAATCTCAATACTCTTGATTGCGAAATGTGCAGTTCAAATTCCCTAACAAAAGCCGTGTAGGTTTTTTCTCCTGGCGGGGACGAATCTTACATGCTTAAGAAGTTGATCCCCACTATTACCTATTTTCTCAACATGCAGCCCATCCAAATCATCATCTAGCCACGTCAGCAATTCTTGTCATGTATACATGCATTATGTACGCATACGTGAGGTGCAATGCAACCTTCCACCACGGAGTAATTGCTCACGTTATCTTCTGACCATTCCTCACATAATGTGACCCCAATGTATTAATTAACTCACGAAGGTCCCTTCATAAATCGTTTAGTTTACTCGGATGGTGTATCAGCCGTTTAGTTGATGCTTTCAATAGCGTAGTGCATGATGCACCTCTGACCCCTCCCTTCCCCTTCTGCTTCCTTCTCTCTTTCTTCTAATTAATTGGCAGCCCAAGAGCACCACAGGGTAACTACTATTTCTTCCCCGTGTTTTCAACCTCACCAAGAACGAACAAATCAACCAGCATGGCTCCTCCTCTTCTCCATCGACCCCTCTCATATTTCCCTCCAATTGCGTGGTGCGACAGGAGCGGCACGATGCACTCGCCGAAGAGGCCAGCGGCGTATGGGCCGAAGGAGCTGACGAGGGGATGGCTGAGGCTAAGAACCAAGCATAGCCGGCATGGGGACGAAATCTCAAGACCGACGGACCTTCCCTGCAGTGGTGCCGCTCCTGCCCGGGGAAGCCGACGAGGAAGGAGTAGTGCCGCCCCAGAATGATGGCCCGGTCTCAGGCTCTCAACGACGCCGTGCAAGCAGGTCCCTCACCTGTTTTCTCACCCCCCCGGTACTCCGGCAGCCTCACCAGCGAGAGCACCGGGCACGTGTGTGTGCATGCCGTCGCTGGTATTATACTTGCATCACCTATGCCAGGCAAGCGTGCTTTCTTTTTTGTTAATTACCCTACCTATACGTAGCCAATGGATCCTAGCTAAGAGACACATATCAGACCATGTTAGCTACAAACCTAATTGCTATACAAAAAATGCAATGTGTAAAATTCTTTCCTCCTGTAACCAGAGTACATGTTTACATATCTTTTCGTCAGGATTTCTCCATGGTCAATCGGTTTATTTTTCATTTGCTTATACTTAACTTTGTTTCAACTATTTTCTGGGGCTATTACTACTATTGAACATTTGAACCACATAAATTTGTTGAATTTAACTCCTACCTATGTGTGCTAACAATCTCCCGCAGCAACGCGCAGGGTGTCATTTAGTAGTTTTAAACAATAACCACCATCACCGAGTCCTGAAGATGCAGATGAAGCTCACCTATTCTTCAGTTGTTCAGCCGCTCGCAGCATCTGGGACGCCAATGGGTTCCTACCCTTTGCAGCTCTTTGGTCATCCCCTGGTCACGCCGGGCTGCCGGGGTAAGTATGGCCTTCCATTCTTCTTCTCATAGTCTGAAAAACTTGGGACGCGTGAAATGTGAATTTTTTTCGTCAGGTCGATGTCTCGTCCAATGATGTAATTAAAGGAATCATTGCGGATATCACACTATGGTTTCACGGCCTTAAGAAGGTAGAGGCCAAGGTCCATGCTGGCTTGTGGCAGGATTTCTTTTCCTCTCGCCTTATCTAGTCTGTAAAGTTTTTTTTTTGAAATTTATTTAGGTGGGGAGCCTTTCCCCCGCCGTCAGTTTAAAAAAATATTAGATACTACCATAGGGTTTTGACACAACAGTCAGTCTGTGATAGTCTTTTATATCCTTTTTGGAAGAACCTTCATGGTGGTTTATGTTATTTGGACAAAAAGAGGTTACATCAGCTAGAAAATCAGAAGGCTCATCATGCTAAACAATAGTAAAAGAAATCGAAAAGAAGAAATACCCTGACCTCTGCATCATGCCCTACCGGGTTTCCGCCTCAGCATGACCTATTGAGTTTCCATCACTTTCCATGGCTTCGACAATCTCCAGGCATATTCTACAATTAACTTGTTGCATCCCTTTCACACACACAAAAAAAAAACCTTGTTGCATCCAGAGCTACCTTCCAGATAAGTTCGTCTAAGAGCGCACGGACCTCCATAGTTGTGCATCAATGATAAATGGAACGAAAATGTCGCACCTGTGTGCGTGCCAAAATGTTCCTGGACTGACCGAACAGTCCGTCCACGGCACCGGAATATACGGTCCGTCCTCACTAGACTGTCTGGTCCTAACAACGGACTGTCCAGTCTCCCCTATGAGTATGGATGAAGGAGAGGAAATGAACGAAACTAGATGCTGCCACATTTTCTTTCATACTTTTTACGGAACCAGAAACAAATACAGAAACTCCGAAAACAAATACGGAAGCAAATACTATCGAAATCAAAATTCGAGCAAATACAACATGGACGTGGAGATGAAAGCGGGGTGTTCACCGGAACTAAAGGCTCCTTGAACCATAGACAAGGAAACAAGGAAATCAACAAAGTTGTTTAATTGAGAAGATGATTACTATATTATGATATATCATGTCTATATAATAGGATATGTCAGTGATGGCGGCGTGCTCAATTAGGGATTCAGGATTCTGCTAGCGTGCTGCCATGCTCTTTGTAGTAGTAGTATTGTATAAGTTGGGTCATTCCGCTCATTTTGTGTAGGGCCTAATAGTGTGTTTCTTGGGCTACAAAATAGTCGGGCGCTCATATTCAAGGCAGAAAGTTCGGTATTAACAGAAACAGAATATTCCATTTCCGTGCCTGTTCCACGGGAACACGTCATTCCGTTTCCATTTTCGTTTTCGCGAAGAAAATTTCATTTCCATTTCCGTTTTGCAAATTTTTATTCCCACTTCCATTTCCCTCTCCGTTTTCATTTTTTTCTTCGGAAAAGCGTAAAGTTTCCCCACCATTTTCATCCCTACCTGTGTGCGCACCCAGAAGCTTTTGAGTTCTAACCGCACCGGACTACCCGGTCCCCATCGTCGAGCACCCGAAGTTTCTACTACTGGACTGTCCAGTCTGCCCGATTCAGCTACGATTAGGGCCCACTGAGGCCCTTACCCTTTTGCCCCTAGCCTATATATTTCGTGCACCTGTCAGTTTTTAGGGTTAGCAAAGTACATTAGTCTAAAGTGAGAGAGCTTTGCTCCCTGTACCTCTTCCTAGAGGATCAAGCCCTCCCAAGGGAGAAGGATCTCTCAAGATCGCCAAGAATTCCCGTGGGAGAAGGATCTCCATAGATCATCAGCCTCCCATTTCCTTAGGATTTGGGAAGACTCTATCCTTGTTATTATTTCCCCTAGTTGTTCTTGTATTCTTGTGGATCTCATGTGTTTGCAAACCTAGTGGATATGTGATTGGGTCTTGTCTTGAATGTTTGCCCCCATATATTGTTCTTATGTTCATCCTCCTCCACCTCCAAACAGTGGCGTAGCTAGGGGGTGGAAAGGGTGGTCCACCACCCTGCAATTTCCCCATAGCCAATATAGGTAAGAAAAAAAGATTTTTTTAAAAAAATACATAGAATTAAAAGAAATTTTTCATTGTTGGACCATCCTAGCCCACCGAGCTGGCTACGCCACTGCCTCCAAATGTGGAATATTGGGAACCATGAGCCTTGGCCCTACATCACAAGCCGTCTCCAATTTTCTTCCAATGCAGTGTCAAAATATCAAGATATTAGGATCATAGACCACAATCAAAAACAATTGAATATTTTATGCAGAGTACAATTTTGACAAGTACAAGCTTGAAACCGAGAGATATTACTAATACAGCACAAGTAGTAGACACTGAAACCAAGTGTCGTATTGGAGGAGTAACCGGCTAGTTTCGCCCATCGTACGTACAAGTAGTACTACTAGTTTAATCTGTGAAAACATTATACAAGTGGCGTCAGTTTTAAGGGTACCAAGTGAAGGTTGTTATATCCATCCGACCGCGCCGCACGGATCACGGCACATGCTGGTCATCATGTCAGTATGTGGGATTTTGTTTTTTTGCGGCATCAGTATGTGGGATTTTGTTTTTTCGCTATGGGGCCGAACTGAGCAACCAGAAGTTGCCATTTCAACCTCACCCACTCACCATCTCACACACATGTCTATCATTTCTCCCCTCCCAACTTCCTCTTTACCACCGCAGTCCCACGGATCCTCTTTCCACGGATGATTCCCGGCGATGGGGCTGCGACGACAGCCAGCACCCAGCAGGCCCTCGGTGATTCCCAGCGGTTCTTATCCTACAGGCGCGCGGGCGCGGCGCAGGAGCGGAGACTATGGCGTTGGGATCTATCTCACCCGGCGGTGCCATTCCGAGGATAGGACGGCCTGGTGGATTACACGGTTTCTTGTGTCTCTCCGATCTCTCCCTAGTTTGCTCTATGTAGGCAGGGTCCTCCGCTTCCTTGAATGAGGGATCAAGAAACAGTAACTTGAGCGGATGTAACGCCCGGATGGTTTGCAACAGTAAACCCCCCCCCTCCCCCCCGGTTCTGTTAAGTTTCTAATCGTTGCTCGGATCTGTCAAAAAAAAATAAAAAAAAAATTTTTAAAAAGAAAAATAAAACTGGAGGGGATAAACCCCACCGCCCAGCCAGCCGGCCCCTCCCCACTCCCCTTGGCCCATCTCCCCCCCTTGGGCCAGCCCCTTGGGCCACCAGGCCGCCCAGCCGGCCAAACCCCTCTCCTTATCCCCCGAGGGAAACCCTAACCGCCAACCGCCCCACTCGCCCCACCCGCCCCCTCGCTCCTCTGCCCGATCTGGATCGGGTAGGCCCCGATCCCATCGGCCCGACGCACCAAGATCGGCGCCCTCGCGGAATCCCCACTGGACCGGCCCCTTCTCGCCGTCTTCCTCCTCGGCAAAGACGCCCTGCGGCGCTTGTCGCCTTCCTCTTCCTCGCGGGCTCTCCTCCTCGTCGGCGTCGCGTCACCGTCATCCTCCTCGCCCACCGCTGCCTAGACCCCACGGATCGCGGTGAGGCCCCCGCCTCGTCTCCTTCCCTGCCGCTGCTGCGGACGCGCCCGTAGCGCCGCCATGCTTCCTCTCCCCTTTCCCGTGGCCCCTGCGCGCACCTCGCATGGTGACCCGCCAGCGCCCGGGCCGTCGCCGCTTCGCCGATGGCCTTGCTGCGCCATGAGCACTGCTTTCGCCAGAGCGTGCCCAGAAGCGTCGCCAGCGCCGGCCTTCGACCGGGCAGCAGCGATCGCGCCTGCAGCGTCTGCCGTGGCCTCGCCTGTGCCCTCCTACTCCTCCCGTTCGCCGGCGACCACACCACGCCCGCTCGCCGCCGTCCCCCACTTTTCGCGCCGCCGCCAGCTGCGGCCCGTCGACGCTTGGTCCGGCGTCCCTGGTCGACCTCGGCAGGTGCCCGCCGTGTCTGTTCCGGTGGCACCGCGCCCGCTAGGCCTCCCGAGCCCATGACATGTGGGGCCCACCCACAGACGTTTATAAAAATATATAATAATAATAATAAAAATAAAAATAAAGATTAATATTAATAAAATTAATTAATTAATTAATTAATTAAGGAATTAATTAAGTTAATTAATTATAATTAGCTTAACCTAATTAACTAATTAGCTTAATTAATTAGTGATTAGTTAGTTAAACCTAATTAACTTAATCAGAGACTAACAGGTGGGACCCACACGTCAGCGTTGACCAGTCAACGCCCCTGTTGACTGCTGACGTCATGCTGACGTCATGCTGACGTCAGCGTGCACTGTTTCGGATAATGTTGATTTAATTAATTAAATAAATTCCAGAAAATGATTAAATCTTTAGAAAATCATATCTTTTAATCCGTAATCCGGATTAAAATAATTTCAACATGAAAGTTGCTCGAACAGCGAGGCGAATTCGGATCGCAGATCCGTTCGCCCACCGCACGTCTCTAAACTATCAAACCTGCAAACTTTCTCCTCCGGTTCATCTCAGATGATGACGTCCGGAACCGGATAACTTCCGGATGCTTCCCCTAAACCGGTACCCTTCTTACCACGTTAGGGCACGCCTAGCATCGCTTCTTGGCATGTCATGCATCGTTATGCATCTGTTATCGTGTATTCATTGTTTCTTCCCCTCTTCTCTTGGTGACTACGAGACCGACAGCTGCGGTGGCCGGTTCGACTACACAGTCTTGACGATCACTCTCTCTTGCCGAGCAACCAGCAAGCCCCTCTTTTGATCATCCCGATATCGCCCATTCTATTCTCTCATGCTTGCACTAGATTTTGCTACTGTTATTGTTGCTCCTATTCTGTTGCATAGCCTGTTTATTGTAACCTGCTTTGTTACCTACCTACTTATCCTAAACTGCTTAGTATAGGTTGGTTAGAGACCCATCAGTGACCCCCTCCCCACCTTGTCCTTGTTGCCCCTGCTTCATCATTGAAGACCCGATCAACGGGATCGGAGACCAGGCCCCGACACCGCACATCACTTCCCCTTAGTTGCTCGACACTACTAGGTTACTATCAAGTACCGAGGGTGAAACCTCTACAGCACTTCTGATATTAACCCTGTAGTATAGCTATCCGGTTGTGGTCATCGAGGGTGATTTCCTCCTTAACCACTTCCGATACGACTCTGTCGTGCAACCCCTCAAGTGTGGACCTCGAGGGTGAATCCTCTTATGTTCACCTTGACGACTACATTGAGAGGAATACACCGGGGGTGATTCCTCGTGTTTTCCCCTTGATGTTTGGACTCACGGTTACTTGGACTTTACCCTGTTACTTGGAAAGACGGGTCGACCACGAGGGTACCAGGCGTGCTTAATTGCAGTGATGTGGAGCGGGTTGACTGGAGGGTGCCCGCGAGATACTTACGAGGCGTGGCGGGCATTCCTAGCCCTTGCCACAAGTCCTCGAGGCGGGCAACGGGTCACATCTTTCGTGAGTTACGCTTGTTACCGCGTTCCTAATCCACTACGATTTGGATATTTGATCCGAGGGCCTCGGCTGATTGCACTAACCATCACGTGGGCTAAGTATGGGCGTTCTGCGTCGTATACATCAGCCGAAGCTTATTAGACGTCACGACGAGCGGCGCTAGGCCGGATTGGGCTGGAACGCTGTTAGGCTAGGTCTGCTTCGGCCGCCCTCGCAGCGTCAGCAGGAGTTCCGGGAGATGGCCCATGACCCCGGGGCATAGGTTTAGTCCGCGTGCTGGCCTCTCTATTAAGCCTAGGTCGGGTTGCGGCGTATTGTTTGACCGAGGGCGGGCATGACCCAGAAAGTGTGTCCGGCGGAGTTAAGCGGCGTGGTGGGTAAGTTGGTGCACCCTGCAGGAAGAAAACATCTATCGATAGCCTGTCCCACGGTAGCGGACGCTTGGAGTTGTATCGATCGATACAACTAGAACTGGTTACTTGAGATGAGACATGGATATGAGAATTGGATTGTGATGATAAGCTGGATAGTATGGCTCGGGATTTCTTTCTCGCAGGAGTCGAGAAAGGATCTCGGCCGAGGTTGATAACACTCTGCTACTTTAAGTTATGTTACTCTACTCCCTCTTGTTTGCTGCAAGATGGTGGTTTCGGAAGATGCTAGTCTTCGTTAGGACTAGGCCTTCTCTCTATTACGGCATTCTGCAGTTCAGTCCATCGATATGGCCTTTACACATATATCCATGCATATGTAGTGTAGCTCCTTGCTTGCAGTACTTTGGATGAGTACTCACGGTTGCCTTGTTCCCCTTTTTCCCTATCTCTATTCGATTGCTGCAATCGACGATGGAGCCAGGATCGACGCCACCGCCTCGACGACTACTACTCGGGCGCCTACTACTACGTGCAGCCCCGGCGGCGACCGGGAGTGACCTAGGAGGATCCCAGGCGGGAGGCCTGTCCTCTTCGATCTGTATCCCGGTTTGTGCTAGCCATCTTATGGCACCTTGTTTAACTTATGTACGTACTCAGATATTGTTGCTTCCACTGACTTCGTCTATGATCGAGCACTTGTATTCGAGCCCTCGAGGCCCCTGGCTTGTATTATGATGCTTGTATGACTTATTTTATTTGTAGAGTTGTGTTGTGATATCTTCCCGTGAGTCCTTGATCTTGATCGTACACATTTGCGTGCATGATTAGTGTACGATTGAATCGAGGGCGTCACAAGTTGGTATCAGAGCCGACTGCCTGTAGGAATCCCCTTTCCAACTCCTTGGCCGAAGTCGAGTCTAGACATTGCAAAACTTTTACTAACATGGCTGTGTGTCTTATGGGCACACGTCGCCATTGGGTGGTATTAGGATCTTTTACTCCTCGACCTTTACTCTGGGGCTCTGAACTCTCTTCTACTCGGGTAAACGATTTTACTAACTATCACTAGGATCCCGTGACCGCTTTCACCCCGAAGATGGATATAGCCTTAGTTGTTCTTGGAATTGTATTTGAACAATTTCCACCCTGTCATTTGACTCCTTTGAAACGTCTTTGTTTTCAGATGGAACCCACGAGGCAGGTCGTGCGCCACACGACGGCCATTGGTGCCTCGGGATCACTGCGGTGCTAGCCGAGATGATGACCTATCGGGTTATCGCTGGCACCCGAGTACACCGTCTATGAGGAGTACCGGGACTACAACCAGAGCAGATGCCGCGCCATCGTCCACCTCTACTCTCGGAGTATGAGTCCACTCTTGTGCTGCACACCGCACATGGTGTTGGAGTGACCATCGATATGGCAGTCCACGATGCTGCTTATGCTGCACCGACACGTCTTCGTCGCGAGTATATCGAGTTGGACACCTCCCCTTGAGGCACATTGCTATCGCGTCGATGTTGGTGAGGAGGGTTACTACTGTTGCCTACACCACTTGTCACCAGAGAGCCTTTTCACCATCGAACTTTGTTACGCATGCGATGGGCTGGATCGAGCTAACCGAGCTCTTCGCCACGAGTTGTACATCACCCGTCGGCACCTCTACCGTGCTCGACGCTGATGCACCCTTTGTCCGTCCGGAGAGCTGCCGCGTTCTGCGATCTACCCGCCCGGGACCGTGATGCCCAGGTGTTGGTTGGCGGGCGTGGGAGGCTACTCTCCCGCACTTGGCCCTTTCCTACCACCTGGACGTCGGATTCAGCACCAGAGTATCCGCGGCCCTCAGGTCACTGACGTGGAGGACTATCCACTGCCGCACTACCAGCTTTCAGGCTACAGCTACCTCCGCAGTACCGCGTGAGACTGATGTAGACTTGCTTGTTAGCATTTGTTGTATTCGCCGCGAGCCTGTGTGCCGCCTATGATGTAGTAGTCCATGTACTGGACTCTATGTATCGAACTCTTTGCATGATTCCTTTTGTAAGATATGCCAACTACTATGTAGTTTCCATCATGCTGCTTTCATTATGCGTGTTTCATCATGAATGATTCTTGTCTCTTGCTTATCTTCTCAAATGCTGAACTACCCCTGTTATGTAATAGCAGGATGGTTAGGCCAGCAGGTCGTGGTCGTGGTACCAACCTTCCACCACCGCCTGAGTACATGGCTGGTATGATCCAACAGCTCGAGATGAATCGCCAGTTCATGGAGAACATGATGGCTCAGTTCCCTCGCCCCAATATGAACCAGCACCCAAACGGAACAACTCTGCAGGAATTCATACGCCTGAACCCCAGCGTGTACCGCAGCTCAACTCAGCCACTGGATGCTGATGACTGGCTCCGTGACATCACCTATGAGATGGAGTCTGCTAATGTACCCCCTGCCAGCTATGTCACCTTTGCTTCCTTCTTCCTGAAGGGACCCGCAGCTCAATGGTGGGACAGCCACCGTCGTACTCTGCCAGTTGGGACACTCATCACTGGCAGACTTCCGAGCTGCCTTCGCGCCGCTTCATCCCTCAAGGGTCATGGACGGAAGAAGCGTGAGTTCCGCAACCTCACCCAAGGCAACAAGACTGTTGAAGCCTATCAGCGAGAGTTCTTGGACTTGTCTCGCTATGCTGAAGAGGATATTGCAACTGATGCACGCAGACAAGAGAAGTTCCGTGACGGACTTCAAGCTGACATCAAGCTCGCACTTCTAGTGCACGACTTTGCTGATTTCGCCACCTTGGTGAACAAAGCTATCAATGTCGAAACTGGTCTGCAGGAATACCAGAGCTCTAACAGGCGCAACCGTGACACCGGCTCATCTTCGGGCCCGTCCTCGCAGAAGCGCAAGATATGGATTCCCAATAGCATGTACCAGCCCAATGCATCTGCTTCGAAGCAGAACTATGCTACACCTCGTCTGCCTACAACTAAGCAGCCGAAGCTTCCAGCTCCGCCACCCCAAGCTCCTGTTCCCACTCCCAATAATGGCTTATGCTTCAGGTGCGGACAGCCAGGGCACCGTGCTAGAGAATGCAACCAGAACCAGAAACAGCTGGCCCTTCCAGCAGCTGGCCGTGGAAACACCCAGAACCGCAACAACACTGGCAAGTCTTATGGGCAAGCTCAGGCCAACCACGTTGAACTGAACGAAGCTCAGGACCAGCCTGCTACTGTGATGGGTACACTCCTCGTAAATTCAGTACCTGCATCTGTTTTATTCGATTCAGGAGCATCACATTCATTCATGTCTGAAGATTTTGCATTCATGCATGGCCTTAAAAGCGAAGACATGAATGCTTCACTATTAGTACACACCCCCGCGGGCCAATGTCGGACTTCCATGATTTGCAACGACGTCCCCGTTGAAATCGAAGGAATGGAATTCCTTGTCTCTCCTATCGTGCTAAAGTCTTGTAGCATTGACCTCATTTTGGGGATGGATTGGTTGAAAGCGCATACGGCGACAATCGTTTGCGCCACTAAGACCGTCCATCTGCTGCACCCTTCTGATGAAATCGTAGCTACAATGCTAAATCGGTTCAAAATGCGAGGCAAGGCTCTATGCATTGAATGCATTGAACGCCGCACCCCTCGAGGGAATTGAAAACATTCCTGTCGTTTGCGATTTCCAAGACGTCTTTCCTGAAGAACTTCCAGGGATTCCCCCTGCTAGGGCTGTCGAATTCGTCATCGACTTGAAACCAGGCACCACTCCTATAGCCAAGCGTCCCTACAAGATGCCGCCGCATGAACTCCTTGAGCTAAAGGAGGAAATCGACAAATCTCTTCAAAGTGGTTTCATCCGCCCAAGTTGCTCTCCTTGGGGAGCACCTTCTCTCTTTGTCAAGAAGAAGGATGGGACAAACCGATTGGTTCAAGACTACCGTCCTATAAATCAAGCTACCATTCAGAATAAGTATCCTCTTCCTCGGATCAATGATCTTTATGATCAACTGGCTGGTTCGTCAGTGTTCTCGAAACTCGACTTGAGGTTGGGTTACCACCAGATCCGTGTTCGCGAGGAGGATATCCCCAAGACCGCATTTGTGACTCGTTATGGTTCATACGAGTACACCGTCATGTCTTTCGGCAACCAATGCTCCAGCCACCTTCTCTCGCACCGATGAACTATATATTCATGGATTACCTCGACAAGTTCGTGCGTGGTTTATCTGGATGATATCCTGATCTATTCTAAGAATGAAGAAGAACATCTGAACATCTTCGTCTTGTCTTTGGAAAAGCTACGAGAGCATCAACTCTATGCCAAGTTCTCCAAATGTGAATTCGGCTCCCAAGTAACCTATCTTGGGCATGTCATTTCTAAGGATGGTATTGCCGTCAACCTGAACGAGTTCAGGCTATTCTCGATTGGACTCCTCCGAAGAGCGTTAAGCAAGCGAAGTTTTTCGGTCTCGCTTGACTATTGCCGTCGATTCGTCGAGAACTTCTCCAAGATTGCCAGGCCTCTGACTAATCTATTGCATAAAGGCGTCAAGTTCCAATGGACAGATAAGTGTCAGGAAAGTTTCCAGGAACTCAAAGACAAGCTGACAACTGCCCCAGTGCTAGCTCCTCCTGATACTAAGAAGGACTTCGTCATTTACTGCGACGCATCTCGTCAAGGTTTGGGCGGTGTCCTAATGCAAGAGCGCAAAGTGGTTGCTTATGCCTCTCGACAGTTGCGTCCTCACGAGGAGAACTACCCAGTTCACGACCTCGAACTTGCTGCTGTCATTCATGCGCTAAAGCAGTGGCGACATTACCTTCTCGGTAATCGTTGCGAGATCTACACTGACCACCAAAGTCTGAAGTATCTATTTACTCAGCCAGACCTGAACCTCCGTCAGCAGAGATGGATGGAGACTGTTGCAGACTTTGATTTGGGAATCTCCTATACGCCAGGCAAGGCTAATGTGATGGCTGATGCTTTGAGCCGCAAGTCTTACTGCAACCACCTTCAGGTTCACAAAGTTCAGCCCTCACTTGTTGAAGAATTCAGCAGGCTGAACCTCCATATTGTTCCTCCGGGTGCACTCGCTCCCCCTCCTCCGAGTCCGCAAGATGAATCTCCGTGTTGTTCCCCGAGGATCCCTCTTTACCTGGCTGTTGAACCCGATCTCTTGGGCACCATAAAGACAATGCAGGATCGACTCGAGGTCTACAAGCTTAAACAAGACGTCAGGAAAGGAAATCCCTCATCCTTCACTATTGCTGATGATGGCGCCTTGTACTTCAAAGGCCGCCTAGTGGTGCCTTGTAAGAAGGACAACCTGGATATGACCCAGAAAGTTATGCAAGAAGCTCATGATACGCCTCTATGTATCCACCCTGGCAGTACCAAGATGTATCAAGACATTCGTTCGGAGATTCGGTGGTCTAATATGAAGCAGGACATTGCTCGCTATGTTTCTGAGTGTGACGTTTGCCGTCGTATCAAAGCAGAACATCAAAGGCCTGCTGGAACTCTGCAGCCTATCTCTATTCCCGAATGGAAATGGGACCATGTTGAAATGGACTTCGTCACTGGTTTTCCCAAATCGCAGAAAGGTAATGATGCTATTCTTGTCGTCATTGACCGGCTTTCTAAAGTTGCACATTTTCTGGCGGTCAAAGAAACGATCATTGCTAGCCAGTGGCAGCGCTCTATATGTCCGAATTGTTTCACTTCACGGTATTCCACTGGTTATCGATTCGGACCGTGGCAGCTTATTCACTTCAAGATTACGGGCAAGTTTCAAGAAGCTATGGGGACTCATTTATCTTTCGATCTGCTTTTCATCCATGATCTCAAGGGCAAGTTGAGCGTGTCAACCAAATTCTCGAAGACATGCTTGAGCTTGTGTAAATCTCATTCGGCAAGAAATGGGAGGAATCTCTCCCGTATGCTGAGTTCTCTTATAATAATAGCTTTCAAGCTAGTGCGAAGATGGCCCCTTGAAGTGTTATATGGACGAAAGTGCGAACCCCTCCGAACTGGTCGAAGCGGGAGCGTCCACTCTTGGTCCGGATATTATCCAACATGCCAAGAACAAGTCCGCATTATACGCGAGAATCTCAAGACTGCTCAGTCGCGTCAAAAGAGTAATTATGACCGTCATCACAAAGACATGGTCTATCAACCTGGCGAAAAGGCCTATCTTCGCGTTACACCAATGAAGGGTGCTCACCGCTTCGGAATCAAGGGCAAGCTAGCTCCTCGCTATATTGGCCCTTTCACTATTCTGGAAAGGCGTGGAAAAGTGGCTTACCAACTGGAGCTTCCGTCGAACCTTTCTCAGGTTCACGATGTGTTCCACGTGTCCCAACTCCGACGCTGCTTCAAGGACCCAATCCGAGCAGTGGACCATGAAGTGCTCGAATTGCAACAGGACCTCTCCTATAAAGAGCATCCGGTCCGCATTCTCGACCAAGCTGAACGCCGCACACGTCAGAAGGCGATCAAATTCCTCAAAGTCCGATGGTGAATCACTCACGAAGATGAAGCCACACAGGAACGCGAGGATCGTCTCTGAGATGAATATCCGCACTCTTTCCTTCTACCTCCTAAATCTCGGGGCGAGATTTCTTGTAATGGAGGAGATTTATGCGCCCGGATGGTTTGCAATAGTAAACCCCGGTTACATTAAGTTTCTAATCGTTGCTCGGATCTGTCAAAAAAATAAAAATAAAAAAAAATTTAAAAGAAAAATAAAAGCGGGAGGATAAACCCCACCGCCCAGCCAGCCGGCCCCCCCCCTCCCCCTTGGCCCATCTCCCCCCCCTTGGGCCAGCCCCACTGGGCCACCAGGCCGGCCCAGCCGGGCCAAACCCCCCTCTCCCTTATCCCCCCCCGAGGGGAAACCCTAGCCGCCAACCGCCCCACTCGCCCCACCCCGCGCCCCCTCGCTCCTCTGCCCGATCTGGATCGGGGTAGGCCCCCGATCCCATCGGCCCGACGCAGCCGCATCGGCGCCCCTCGCCGGAATCCCCCGCTGGACCGGCCCCCTTCCTCGCCGTCTTCCTCCTCGACAGCACGCCGCGGCCGCCGTCGCCTTCCTCTTCCTCGCGGGCTCTCCTCCTCGTCGGCGTCGCGTCACCGTCATCCTCCTCGCCCACCGCTGCCTAGACCCCACGGATCGCGGTGAGGCCCCGCCTCGTCTCCTTCCCTCGCCCCTGCGCGCGCCCGTGGCGCCGCCATGCTCCTCTCCCCTTTCCCGCGGCCCCTGCGCCCGCACCTCATGGCTGACCCGCCCGCGCCCCGGGCCGTCGCCCGCTTCGCCGATGGCCTTGCTGCGCCATGAGCACCCTTTCGCCAGGCGTGCCCAGCGTCGCCAGCGCCGGCCTTCGACCGGGCAGCAGCGATCGCGCCCGCCTGGCGTCTGCCGTGGCCTCGCCCTGTGCCCTCCTACTCCTCCCGTTCGGCCGGCGACCACACCACGCCCACTCGCCGCCGTCCCTGACTTTTCGCCGCCGCCAGCTGCGGCCCGTCGACGCGCCGGGTCCGGCGTCCACAGGTCGACCTCGGCAGGTGCCCCCGCCGTGCTGTTCCCGGTGGCACCGCGCCGCTAGGCCTCCCGAGCCCATGACATGTGGGGCCACATACAGGCGTTTATAAAAATATATAATAATAATAATAATAAAAATAAAAATAAAGATTAATATTAATAAAATTAATTAATTAATTAAGGAATTAATTAAGTTAATTAATTATAATTAGCTTAACCTAATTAACTAATTAGCTTAATTAATTAGTGATTAGTTAGTTAAACCTAATTAACTTAATCAGAGACTAACAGGTGGGACCCACACGTCAGCGTTGACCAGTCAACGCCCCTGTTGACTGCTGACGTCATGCTGACGTCAGCGTGCACTGTTTCGGATAATGTTGATTTAATTAATTAAATAAATTCCAGAAAATGATTAAATCTTTAGAAAATCATATCTTTTAATCCGTAATCCGGATTAAAATAATTTCAACATGAAAGTTGCTCAGAACGACGAGACGAATTCGGATACGCAGTCCGTTCGCCCACCGCACGTCTCTAAACTATCAAAACTGCAAACTTTCTCCTCCGATTCATCTGTATGACAGACGTCCGGAACCGGGATAACTTCCCGGATGCTTCCCCCCCTAAACCAGTACCCTTCTTACCACGTTAGGGCACGCCTAGCATCGCTTCTTGGCATGTCATGCATCGTTATGCATCTGTTATCGTGTATTCATTGTTTCTTCCCCCTCTTCTCTTCGGTAGACTACGAGACCGACGCTGCAGCTGGCCAGTTCGACTACAGTGCTGACGATCACTCTCTCTTGCCAGAGCAACCAGGCAAGCCCCTCTTTTTGATCATCCCGATATCGCCCATTCTATTCTCTCATGCTTGCACTAGATTTTGCTACTGTTATTGTTGCTCCTATTCTGTTGCATAGCCTGTTTATTGTAACCTGCTTTGTTACCTACCTGCTTATCCTAAACTGCTTAGTATAGGTTGGTTAGAGACCCATCAGTGACCCCCTCCCCACCTTGTCCTTGTTGCCCCTGCTTCATCATTGAAGACCGATCAGCGGGATCGGAGACCAGGCCCGACACCGCACATCACTTCCCTTAGTTGCTCGACACTACTAGGTTACTATCAAGTACCGAGGGTGAAACCTCTACAAAGACTTCCGATATTAACCCTGTAGTATAGCTATCCGGTTGTGGTCATCGAGGTGATTTCCTCCTTAACCACTTCGATCACGACTGTCGTGCAACCCCTCAAGTGTGGACCTCGGTGAATCCTCTTATGTTCACCTTGACGACTACATTGAGAGGAATACACCGGGGGTGATTCCTCGTGTTTTCCCCTTGATGTTTGGACTCACGGTTACTTGGACTTTACCCTGTTACTTGGAAAGACGGGTCGACCCTGAGGGGTACCCGAGCGTGCTTAATTGCGAGTGATGTGGAGCGGGTTGACTGGAGGGTGCCCGCGAGATACTTACGGCGTGGCGGGCATTCCTAGCCCTTGCCACAAGTCCTCGAGGCGGGCAACGGGTCACATCTTTCGTGAGTTCTGCTTGTTACCGCGCGTTCCTAATCCACTACGATTTGGATATTTGATCCGAGGGGCCTCTGGCCTGATTGCACTAACCATCACGTGGGCTAAGTATGGGCGTTCTGCGTCGTATACATCAGCGAAGCTTATTAGGCGTCGCGACGGGCGGCGTAGCCGGATTGGGCTGGAACGCTGTTAGGCTAGGTCTGCTTCCGGCCGCCCCGCAGCGCAGGAGTTCCCGGGGAGATGGCCCATGACCCCTGGGGGCATAGGTTTAGTCCGGCGTGCTGGCCTCTCTATTAAGCCTAGGTCGGGTTGCGGCGTATTGTTTGACCGAGGCCGGGCATGACCCTGGAAAGTGTGTCCGGCCGGAGTTAAGCGAGCGTGGTGGGTAAGTTGGTGCACCCCTGCAGGGAAGAAAACATCTATCGATAGCCTGTCCTACGGTAACGGACGCTTGGAGTTGTATCCCGATCGATACAACTAGAACTGGTTACTTGAGATGAGACATGGATATGAGAATTGGATTGTGATGATAACTGGATAGTATGGCTCTGGGATTTCTTTCTCGCAGGGAGTCGAGAAAGGATCTCTGGCCGAGGTTGATAACACTACTGCTACTTTAAGTTATGTTACTCTACTCCCTCTTGTTTGCTGCAAGATGGTGGTTTCCGGAAGATGCTAGTCTTCGTTAGGACTAGGCCTTCTCTCTATTCTGGCATTCTGCAGTTCAGTCCACTGATATGGCCTTTACACATATATCCATGCATATGTAGTGTAGCTCCTTGCTTGCGAGTACTTTGGATGAGTACTCACGGTTGCCTTGTTCCCCTTTTTTCCCTATCTCTATTCGATTGCTGCAATCGGACGATGGAGCCAGGATCGAGGCGCCACCGCCTCGGCGACTACTACTCGGGCGCCTACTACTACGTGCAGCCGGCGGCGCGACCGGGAGTGACCTAGGAGGATCCCAGGCAGGAGGCCTGTCCTCTTTCGATCTGTATCCCCGTTTGTGCTAGCCATCTTATGGCACCTTGTTTAACTTATGTCTGTACTCAGATATTGTTGCTTCCGCTGACTCGTCTATGATCGAGCACTTGTATTCGAGCCCTCGAGGCCCCTGGCTTGTATTATGATGCTTGTATGACTTATTTTATTTGTAGAGTTGTGTTGTGATATCTTCCCGTGAGTCCTTGATCTTGATCGTACACATTTGCGTGCATGATTAGTGTACGATTGAATCGAGGGCGTCACAGCGGACGACGTAGCCATCCCGGGTTTGGTCTTTGATTTGAAGCATAGTTTTAAATAGCCGCCAGCTATAGCCTTTTCAGCAGGGTGCCGCTAAATGGTCGCCTTCATAAATAGCCCGCTTTAGCTCGCTATAGCTGATTTGAAGGTCCGCCGCTATTTTTCATAGCCCGTTATTTAAAACATTGCTTTGAAGCCAACACGGCGGGATCAAATGACGTTCGATCTATGGATGGACGGAGCCTCTGCGAGTCAGTCATGCTGCTTGGGCAGAGAAATGGAGAAATGGCAACCAGCGGCCAACTAGACGTCCGGCGGCGGTGGTGGCATGGCGATCGCCACCTGCTCGCCAATGACGGAAAACCCTAGTGAAGCGGTATGCACCCCTGATTGTCAATTTGTCATTCGGATTTTATTTTTGCTATTTCCAAATCTTTACCAAATGCTAAAGCACCCTTATCACATAGCAAATGTGGTCAGCAATGTAAACATAGCACTCTTGATCCGACAGCAAAACAACATTCCGGCTCCATGGAGTCCTTCTTTTGAAAAATAAAATTGGAAACAACCCCAAAAAATAGAAATAATAAGAAAAGTCCTTCTTTTCCGGCTCCATGGTGGCCATTCCGGCTCTGGAAATTTTGAATTTATAAGAAATAGAAATAATAAACAAAAAATGAAAAGTCAAAGAAAACGAAAATGGAAAAGAAGAAACAGAAATAACGTGGTTCACGACCTCTGAGAAGGTTCCCAAAGCCAGGAAAAAAATGCTGGAAAGCGGAGATTCCCAAATCCGAGAACATACTGTTTTCAGTTTTATCCCTTTGTATTTATTTTATGTTTACAATTCAAAATAACAATTTTAAGTACCTATTCAAATTATTATTTTAAATACTTTTTTCCTTCAAACATACCATGGATGTCTATGATGGGCAATGCCCACTGGCTGGCAAAAGTTGGAATCATTTCAAGAATGTCCAAAAATATCATGTTCAATGTACGATGTCTGGGTAGGCCAGAAAGTTCAGTTTGAGAGCATGTTATTTCTTGAAATACCTCAAAAAAGGGCGATAAATGGTCGAACGTGTGACAACTTACATACACTGTAAACAATGGCTCAAGCTTAGCATGAATACCTAGCATGGGCATGCCCATCTGCATGCAAAAGTTTGGGTCATTTCAAGGATGTCCACAAAAATTCATGTTCAACAAAGATTGTTCGAGTAAGGTGAGAAGGTTCGTTTGAGGGCATATTGTTTTTCAACATCCTTGAAATGGTCTCAATTTTTTCCATGGCCTTTGATGACCAATTCCAGACACCATACCAAATTGATTTGGTTTTCAACAATTTCTGCATTTTCTAGATTTTTCAAATTGATCATGGTCTAAGTTTTTCTTTTTTTCCATCTTTTGTAGTGCGTCAGATATAACACTAAAAAGAAAGACTCTGGTTTTCCTTTTCAATCGGGCTGGTTTTTTCTTTGGTTTTTACGCGGGTTTTTCTATAATTTTGTTTTTCCTTTTGTTTTCTTGTTTCTGTTTCTGTTTCTTCTATTAATTTTGAAAAAAGCTCATCAAAAAATTTAAAAGAGTTCACCGATTTAGAAGAAAAGCTCATTGATTTGGAAAAAAAAATTCACAGATTTGAAAAAAGTTCATTGACTTAGAAACAAAGTTCATCATTTATATAAATTTAATTTTCAAAAAAAAACGCCTATTTCTGAAATAATTCACAAATTTGTGAAAACAGGAACAATTTTGAGAAAAAGGAGTTCACCAATTTGGAAAAAATTTCAAATTTAAATTTCGTCATCTTTTTGAAAAAATAAATCATGAAAGTTAAAAATTTCACTCATTTAAGAAAGAAAAAGGAAACAAAAAAGAAAACGAAAAAAACTAACAGAAAATATTGCGCTTTTCCAGTGTTCTATTTTAAGTCTAAAAAAATGTTCTTAACACCTGAGGTCTGATTGTCCAGTTGGACAGTGCGGCTGTGCTAATACGTGAGGGACCTGGGTTTGAATCGGCAACTTTTTTTGCGATTTCCAAAAAAGAAAGGGATGAATGGGCTGAATAGGCCAGCCCAGCGCGCGTATGTATATGGCGGACGTTTCTAAAGAAAACGTATATGGTTGACGAAGAGTTTATAAAATATGACTATTATGCCCTTACTTATGAAGAGGTATGGGTTAATCTGAACTGTTCTTGTGTTTAGGGGGTGTACCGAAGCAGAAATGATAGAGAAAACAGTCGACTCTAACTAATCCCGTATGTGACGCTGACATCATGTGCCGTGCTCCACGGAAGCAGAGCGCGCGATCGTTAACGAGACGAGATCGCGACCGGTCCAAATCCTTCTCAAACACGGAGGCACAAACATAACCTTACTTCCAATCTGGTAGCTACACGGAGTGCCCAACCGAGTCGGACTACGCCCTCCATCTTCTGTATATATATACAGGTACCCATATCCTTTCTTGGCCCCGGATCGGCCGAGCAAGAGAGGAGAAGGCGAGCATCCTGATCGGGTTGTCACCAAGCGAAGCGAGGCGATTTACACCGGCAGTTCGATGGACCTGGCGACGGCGCAGCTGCTACCGGACGACGTGCTGGCGGATATCCTCCGCCGCCTCGGACCGCACGACCTCGCCGTCTCCCGCTGCGTCTGCAGGCAGTGGCGTGCAGTCATCGATGCTCGCCGCATGCTGCCCGCGGACACACACCTCCTGCCTCTCTCTTTGGCCGGCTTCTTCGCCGTCTCCTGGACCGAATCGCTCACCGCCTACTTCTCACGCCCGTGCGCCTCGGTCGCCGTCGGCAAGTTCGACTACCTGGATACCCACGACGCCAGTGCCCTATCGGTTGCAGATCAATGCAACGGCCTCCTCTTGCTTCACAGGCCAACGCTCTGGCCCGGCGACCAGCGGGTGATTAATCCCGTCACGCGACGGTGGGCCAAATTACCACCATACCCACACCTGGTCTCGCCTTGCGTGAAGGGCGACGACCAACGAGAGGACATGTATCTCGTGTTTGATCCTTCGGTGTCGCCACATTACGAGGTTTTCTTGTTCCACTCCGTTCCCTACAACTGTTACGGGGTCGACGACGCATTTGATGATGCATTTGACCAAGAAGTAAAGGAAATGGAATGGCCACCATCGTCCTACACTTTGCGGGTCTACTCATCAGAGACACGGCAGTGGGAGGAGAAGCCTTTTATCCGACAAGGGGAGGCCGCGGGCACAATTGGCGACATGGAATCAGCTCTATCACCCGGGCACTGCCATGCGGCGTATTGGCGGAGGGCTCTCTACGTGCACCAACATGATTTTGTGATCAGGTACGTATGTAGCTACTCGTGCACTACTTATCATAAAATAGCAAATAGCACTCGACATGTAGCTAGCGGATTTTTCATTTGCCTTTTATATTAACAAATGGCTCGATTTCTACAGAATGGACTTATCAAATGAGAAGTACAAAGTGATTAAGCTGCCATTAGGTCTTAATGTGCGAACCGATGACGAACCAGAACATTACCTAGGAAAGTCTGAAAAAGGGGTGTACTGTGCATTACTCTACGGCAATAATCGTCTTGGACTTCGGATTTGGTTCCTCGACGAAACATGCGGCCAGATGGAGTGGCTCCTGAAACGTGACATCAAACTTGGGAATCTACTTGCAAATTTTCCTTGGAAATACGGTGACAGCTCATGGACTACGCAATATGTTAACGATGAAGATGGCAAGAGCGTGGCACCAGCAGGACAATTTGAATCGGACTACTCTAACAAAGATGATAATGGCATCGCGACCAAATATACCGTTTCTTTACTTGGATTTCATCCTTACAAAGAGATCATCTTCTTCCGTACATCCTTCGGAAGAGCAATGGCTTATCACGTCAATACCTCAGAGATTATAGACACGGGTTATTTGCAAGGAAAGGGATCATGATTGCGTAGGTGGATCCTTTCCATACACCCCGTGTCAGATGGGGGAGCTGTCAAACAACATGTAATTTAGAAATACTAATAGAATGCCTGTGAGTTGGCACGGGCCTTTTAATTATTTTCCTTCCCAATTGCACATATATCAATACAATGCATATCAAATTTGGCAAGTAAAGAGTTTTTCTGATTGAATATACTACATATCAAATTTCGTACGTATATAAAAGATAATCAACAACAGTCGGAAAATAATTGAAATTCATATCACCTGCAATGTAACTCAATGATGTATACATAAAGAGAAATGATCCAAATAATTATACGTTACAAACTAACATCCAGTTGATACGCTTAAGATATGCACGTACGAAGTTAGAAATGTTGTCTTTAGCTTTTTCTTAACATAGTACAATTGAAGTGGGCCATGTCAAACGGCTCGTAACGTATAAGGCTCCCGAGGACTAGTTATGTACTCCAAGATGCTAGATCCGTCGAAGACTTCATCTCCTTGTACGTAGCCGACTAGGATGTTGTAACCCTAGACCCCTGGTATTCATATAAACTAAGGGGTAGGGCTGGTAGAACACAAACAACAATATAAGGGTAGATCATCTATACTTTGTACTCCAATCCAAATCAATAAACACAAGCATGATGTAGGGTGCTATCTCTTCGGAGAGCCCGAACCTTGGTAAACCTCGTGTCCTTATTACCATCTTGTCAAGAAGCCTAGCTCATGATCTTCTACCCCGAGATCTGCCGGATTTAGCTCTGTCGTTGGTGACCCTTACAGGTAGGCGATCACCGGTATGCGATGGTGGTCAAGATCAGCGAACACATCGGTACCAGCGCAACCTTCGTGTCGGGGCAGGCGGTCTTCTTCTTCGACAACATCACTTTCTTCGTCGACACGACTGGGGAGTCCCGTGGCAACTGGTGTTCACATGCTAGGTGTCACACAAAGCGTGGAATCAGCACGAACCGCTGGCCCTGAGCCCAGCTAGAAAGTCCGCATGCACTATTCATTACTTATGAGCGGCCGTGCATGTGCCGTATGATGCGTGTACTTTTGACAGCTTATGATGCATGTACTTCTTTTAAAAAAGACAAAATTTTGGTCAAAATAAGGTGAATAGTGACCTATAATAATAAATCAATTTTGTCTTTTTCGCTGTGAAGTCAACGTTGGATTTTTTTCCATGAAAATTTATATACTAGTGCAAAAGTAATTCAAGTTTATTCTAAAACAACTTCTGGAGTATTTTTGAACCTTCTGGAGTATATACTATTACTATCAGGAACCAAAGTGTATTTCCCCAACATCGATGGGATGTGTTGCATTTTGCCTCCACATATGCATACATACAGACATACTTACGTGGATGGAGTGTATATATATATGCAGTTTTATATGGAGCAGCCTTCCGTGTCCTTGCATGCATCAGCTCGCAGCTGGGTAAACGCAAAAAAGTGACTGACTATAATACTCCCTTCGTCCGAAAAATTTGTTTCTAATTTGTCCTTTAAATGAATGTATCTAGCACCAAGTTAGTGTTAAATACATCTACTTGAAGGACAAGTTTTTTCAGACGAAGGGAGTAATATATTTAGTCGATTGAAATCTAGTGGCTCGCTTTGTTATAACATGCATGCACGAGAGTTTTCTGCATATTGAGCAAGAGAGACAGCTCTTACAGGGGTAAACAGAAACACGATCGACCAGAACGGAGTCCTGGTATCGGATCAAGATAACTGTGCAATGTGTACGTATACATACACATGCACTACCTTCTTATTGACCATGCATACGAGTAGTTACTACGTGCGTGCAACTAGCACGGTAGTACGTCTATACTACGCATGCACGCTGCTGCATCCGGCACTTAGTTGCGGACCTCCGCCCGATACTTGGGCTCCGGGACTGCAGCCGCCGCCCCCGCCGTGTCCAGGGTATCCGCCGGCGCCGCCTCCGCGCACAACCGCAACCGCCACCGCCACCGCCGCCGGGGTAGCCACCCTGAACACCGGCCTGGGTCTCTTCCTTGTTGGCCTCTGCATGAACAGAAGCGGTGTACATTTAATTAGTTGCAGCAGCAGCAGGGTTTCTTAACTAGCGTAATGATGATAGATACGATACTGCGTCTGCGTGTATGCCTAGGTTATACAGTGAGCGGCTGAACAACTGAAGAATAGGTGAGCTTCATCTTCAGGGGCAGTCACACATCTAGGGCAGGAGGAGGACTCGGTGATGGTGGTTATTGTTTAAAACTACTAAATGACACCCCGCGCGTTGCTGCGGGAGATTGTTAGCACACATAGGTAGGAGTTAAATTCAACAAATTTATGTGGTTCAAATGTTCAATAGTAGTAATAGCCCCAGAAAATAGTTGAAACAAAGTTAAGTATAAGCAAATGAAAAATAAACCGATTGACCATGGAGAAATCCTGACGAAAAGATATGTAAACATGTACTCTGGTTACAGGAGGAAAGAATTTTACACATTGCATTTTTTGTATAGCAATTAGGTTTGTAGCTAACATGGTCTGATATGTGTCTCTTAGCTAGGATCCATTGGCTACGTATAGGTAGGGTAATTAACAAAAAAGAAAGCACGCTTGCCTGGCATAGGTGATGCAAGTATAATACCAGCGACGGCATGCACACACACACGTGCCCGGTGCTCTCGCTGGTGAGGCTGCCGGAGTACGGGGGGGGTGAGATAACAGGTGAGGGACCTGCTTGCACGGCGTCGTTGAGAGCCTGAGACCGGGCCATCATTCTGGGGCGGCACTACTCCTTCCTCGTCGGCTTCCCCGGCCAGGAGCGGCACCACTGCAGGGAAGGTCCGTCGGTCTTGAGATTTCGTCCCCATGCCGGCTATGCTTGGTTCTTAGCCTCAGCCATCCCCTCGTCAGCTCCTTCGGCCCATACGCCGCTGGCCTCTTCGGCGAGTGCATCGTGCCGCTCCTGTCGCACCACGCAATTGGAGGGGAATATGAGAGGGGTCGATGGAGAAGAGGAGGAGCATGCTGGTTGATTTGTTCGTTCTTGGTGAGGTTGAAAACACGGGGAAGAAATAGTAGTTACCCTGTGGTGCTCTTGGGCTGCCAATTAATTAGAAGAAAGAGAGAAGGAAGCAGAAGAGGAAGGGAGGGGTCAGAGGTGCATCATGTACTACGCTATTGAAAGCCTCAACTAAACGGCTGATACACCATCCGAGTAAACTAAACGATTTATGAAGGGGCCTTTGTGAGTTAATTAATACATTGGGGTCACATTATGTGAGGAATTGTCAGAAGATAACGTGAGCAATTACTCCGTGGTGGAAGGTTGCATTGCACCTAACGTATGCGTACATAATGCATGTATACATGACAAGAATAGCTGACGTGGCTAGATTATGATTTGGATGGGCTGCATGTTCAGAAAATAGGTAATAGTGAGGATCAACTTCTTAAGAATGTAAGATTCGCCCCCGCCAGGAGAAAAAACCTACACGGCTTTTGTTAGGGAATTTGAACTGCACATTTCGCAATCAAGAGTATTGAGATTTTTGTTATAAATAATGTTTTAAATAGCGGGCTACGGAAAATAGCGGCGGGCCTTCAAATCATTTATAACGGGTTATAGCAGGCTATAGCGGGCTATTTGTGAAGGCAACCATTTAGCGGCACCCTGCTGAAAAAGTTATAGCGGGCTTTAGCGGACCGCTATTTAAAACTATGGTTATAACATGCATGCACGAGAGTTGCCTGCATATTGAGCAAGAAAGACAACTCTTACAGGGTTAAACAGAAACACGATCGACCAGAACGGAGTCCTGGTATTGGATCAAGATAACTGTGCAATGTGTACGTATACATACACATGCACTACCTTCTTATTGACCATGCATACGAGTAGTTACTACGTGCGTGCAACTAGCAACGGTAGTACGTCTATACTACGCATGCACGCTGCCGCATCCGGCACTTAGTTGCGGACCTCCGCCCGATACTTGGGCTCCGGGACTGCAGCCGCCGCTGCCGCCGCCCCCGCCGTGTCCAGGGTATCCGCCTCCGCCGCCTCCGCCACAACCGCAACCGCCACCGCCGCCGCCACCGCCGCCGGGGTAGCCACCCTGAACACCGGCCTGGGTCTCTTCCTTGTTGGCCTCTGCATGAACAGAAGCGGTGTACATTTAATTAGTTGCAGCAGAAGCAGCAGCAGCAGTTCTTAACTAGCGTAATGATGATAGATACGATACTGCGTGTATGCCTAGTTTATACAGTGATCGAATCAGTTGAAAACTACTAGTACGCTCACGAGTTTGTTCAGCTGTGGCCACGAGGAAAGCCGCAGCAAGCAGGAGAGCAACCACTATGAGACCCTTGGATGCCATGCGTCGACCTTGAGTTGGGTTGTGTGTTGTGTGATGGATGAGATGAAGATGCCCATGAAGATGAATCGAAACTATATATAGGCCGGAGAGTCCAGCTTGGATGAGATGGGGGGAGCTCTCCTCGATGAGTGCCCTGGGCAAGACGTCGTAGTACGTGGAGTAGGCAACGTGTCCACGTAGCTGTCCACGTAACCAGGCCGGCCGATGGGGGGAGCGCGTTAGAAGTTGGGAGATGGATGCCATTCATAAACGCCTCAGCTGCATACACTGGCTTGGCGTCATTTACAGGTGTGCAAAATTCGCCATGAAATCTGCGCCACTATGTGAAACGCGACAATCTGTGCATGCAGGGCGCATCAATCAGAAAAAATATTAACAAAGACCACTATTAGACTTCATTGAGAATTTCATATACCTTTACCGCATTGAATTGGCTTTGGCGAATGATGTAAGACCATCTACACTCGGACTTGGCAAATTCGACCGCTCAAACGCCCTGGATACCTCAAATTAGAAACCTCGTATCCATATTATTACATGCAAGGTGAAACCTAATCTAGAGGTCGCCCGGTTCTGCTCCCCGCTCGCCCGGTTCTGGCTTGGCCATGACCGACGGCCGTCTATGCTCCTCATAGTATTGGTCTGGTCACCGGCAAGATAGAGTACGGCATGGGACACGAGCTGGCTCACGAGACTCTACTGCCGTCTCCCATGCCCTACTCTTCCTCGCCGGAGCCCGGAACCCGAACGGTGTCAGTGGACGTCAGATCGATGAATGACCCGTTCTGGGATAAGGCGAAAACATGGAAATATCACCGCATACATGCACATTAGCGCCCGTGTCAATCAATCAATCAGGAGAATGACATACTGAAAGAATAGTGGGAAATATACCATACCTAGCATCCTTCATGTCAGTGTCACCAATGACAACATTAGCGGTCTTGCCTCCTTGCCCAAGATGACGCTTGTCATAACGATTAGGGCAACTAGGTGCCCAATGGTCAGGATCTCCGCACAAATGAAAAACACATTTCTCTTGTCATTCTTCTTCTTGAAGTTGGTGTGCTATACAACCTTGTTCTTCCCATCAAACTTTGCTTTACCATCAAACTTGCCCTTGTTCTTGAACTTATGGGGCTGGAAGTTTTTCTTCTGTACCAGATTGGCACTAGATACTCCCTCAATACCTCGAGCACATGTGTCTTTTGCTCTCTCCTTTTCTTCCACATCAAGAGTACCATGAGATCCGGAACGGAAAACTCCTGCCTCTTATGCTTCAGTAAGGTAGCACAGTTTCTCCACGAGGGAGAAAGCTTAGTGATGATGCCTCTAACAACAAACTTGTACGGTAACATACAATTGAAGTGCTCAAGTTCTCTAGCAAATTACTGTATTTCGTGAGCATGCTCAACCACGGAGCGCTCATCAGTCATCCTGTAGTCATAGAATTCCTCCATGATGTACAGCTCAGTGTCGGCATTCGAGACCCCAAACTTGGCCTCGAGTGCGTCCCACATATCTTTTTCATTGTCCATTGACGCATAAGCATCAACTATGTTCTCACCAAGAACACTCAAGAGAGCAGCCTTGAACAGGGTATCCATTTTCTGAAAAGCTTGTTCCTGTTGAGCATCATACTCTCCTTCAGGTTTGCCAAGAGTGGCATCATAGCAATTCATGGTTTGAAACCATAAGACTGCTCTCACGCGCCACCTCTTATAGTGGATACCGAAAAACATAGAAGGTCTCATGAAAGCAGCAAAACCACTCGGGGTAAATTGCCTATAGTAAAAAAAATCGATTGTTGGAAATATGAGCAATTTACCAAATGATTTTATTAACAGAAATACTAGATAAAACATGAATAATATAGCAGAGATAAAACAAGTCATGCAATCTGACAGAGAGAAGGTAAATAGCATCTGCATATTGTTGGGGAACGTAGCAGAAATTCAAAATTTTCCTATGAGTCACCAAGATCTATCTATGGAGAGACTAGCAACGAGGGGAATGAGAGTGCATCTACATACCCTTGTAGATCGCTAAGCGGAAGCGTTCAAGAGAACGGGGTTGAAGGAGTCGTACTCGTCGTGATCCAAATCACCGGAGATCCTAGTGCCGAACGGACGGCACCTCTGCGTTCAACACACGTACAGCCCGGTGACGTCTCCCATGCCTTGATCCAGCAAGGAGAGAGGGAGAGGGAGAGGAAGACTCCATCCAGTAGCAGCACAACGGCGTGGTGGTGATGGAGGAGCGTGGCAATCCTGCAGGGCTTCGCCAAGCACCGCGGGAGAGGAGGAGTACTTGGGAGAGGGGAAGGGCTGCGCCAGAACTTGGGGTGCGGCTGCCCTCCCACCCCTCCACTATTTATAGGTGGGGGAGAGGGGGCCGGCCCCCCTATATCTCATCTAGGGTTGGGGGCGGCGGCCAAGGGGGGAGGAGTGCCTCCCAAGTCAAGTGGAGGCCCTCCCCCTTAGGGTTTCCCCTCTCCCATGCGCATGGGCCTTGGGGGGGCTGGTGCCCCTGGCCCATTAAGGCTAGGGCGCCCCCCTACAGCTCATGCTGCTGTATTGGACGTGGTGGAACAATTTCCGGACCTCCGGACCCCTCCGGAATCCTCCGGAACCTTCTAGAAGCTTCCCGGTACAATACCAAAAAAAACCGAACTTTTCCCGGAACCCGAACAACAACTTTCCATATATAAATCTTTACCTCCGGACCATTCCGGAACTCCTCGTGACGTCCAGGATCTCATCCGGGACTCCGAACAACATTCGGTAACCACATACAAACTTCCTTTATAACCCTAGTGTCATCGAACCTTAAGTGTGTAGACCCTACGGGTTCGGGAACCATGCAGACATGACCGAGACGTTCTCCGGTCAATAACCAACAGCGGGATCTGGATACCCATGTTGGCTCCCACATGTTCCACGATGATCTCATCGGATGAACCACGATGTCAAGGACTCAATCGATCCCGTATACAATTCCCTTTGTCTAGCGGTATTGTACTTGCCCGAGATTCGATCGTCGGTATACCGATACCTTGTTCAATCTCGTTACCGGCAAGTCTCTTTACTTGTTCCGTAACACATCATCTCGTGATCAACCCCTTGGTCACATTGTGCACATTATGATGATGTCTACCGAGTGGGCCCAGAGATACCTCTCCGTTTACGGAGTGACAAATCGATCTCGATTCGTGCCAACCCAACAGACACTTTCGGAGATACCTGTAGTGCACCTTTATAGCCACCCATTACGTTGTGACGTTTGGTACACCCAAAGCATTCCTACGGTATCCGGAGTTGCACAATCTCATGGTCTAAGGAAAAGACACTTGACACTAGAAAAGCTTTAGCATACTGAACTACGATCTTTGTGCTAGGCTTAGGATTGGGTCTTATCCATCACATCATTCGCTAATGATGTGATCCGTTATCAACGACATCCAATGTCCATGGTCAGAAACCTGTAACCATCTATTGATCAACGAGCTAGTCAACTAGAGGCTTACTAGGGACATGGTGTTGTCTATGTACCCACACATGTATTTGAGTTTCCTATCAATACAATTATAGCATGGATAATAAACGATTATCATGAACAAGGAAATATAATAATAACTAATTTATTATTGCCTCTAGGGAATATTTCCAACAGTCTCCCACTTGCACTAGAGTCAATAATCTAGTTCACATCGCCATGTGATTAACACTCACAGGTCACATCACCATGTGACCAACATCCAAAGAGTTTACTAGTGTCACTAAACTAGTTCACATCATCATGTGATTAAGACTCAATGAGTTTCGGGGTTTGATCATGTTTTGCTTGTAAGAGAGGTTTTAGTCAGCGGGTGCGCAACATTCAGATCCGTATGTACTTCGCAAATCTCTAGGTCATATTGTAAATGCTGCTTCCACGCTCCACTTGGAGCTATTCCAAATGGTTGCTCCACTATACGTATCCGGTTTGCTACTCAGAGTCATTTGGATAGCTGTTAAAGCTTGCATCGATGTAACCCTTTACGTCGAACTCTTTATCACCTCCATAATCGAGAAACATATCCTTATTCCTCTAAGGATAATTTTGACTGCTATCTGGTGATCCACTCCTTGATCACCTTTTTACCCTCTTGCCAGATGTAGCAAGGCACACATCAGGTGCGGTACACACCATATCATACTGTAGAGCCTACGTCTAAGGCATAGGGGACGACCTTCGTCCTTTCTCTCTTTTCTGCCGTGGTCGAGCTTTAACACTTAACTTCATACCTTACAACTCAGGCAAGAACTCCTTCTTTGACTGATCCATCTTGAACACCTTCAAGATCATGTCAAGGTATGTGCTCATTTGAAAGTACCATTTAGCGGTTTTTGATATATCCTCATAGATCTTGATGCTCAATGTTCAAGTAGCTTAATCCAGGTTTTCTATTGAAAAACACCTTTCAAATAACCCTATATGCTTTCCAGAAATTCTACATCATTTCTGATCAACAATATGTCAACAACATATACTCATAAGAAATTCTATAGTGCTCCCACTCACTTATTTGGAAATACAAGTTTCTCATAAACTTTGTCTAAACGCAAAATCTTTGATCATCTCATCAAAGCGCACATTCCAACTCCGAGATGCTTACTCCAGTCCTTAGAAGGATCGCTGGAGCCAGCATACCTTTTAGCATCCTTAGGATCGACAAAAACTTTCTGATTGTATCACATACAACCTTTCCTTACGAAGACTGGTAAGGAAACTCATTTTGACATCCATCTGCCAGATTTCATAAATGCAGCTAATGCTAACATGATTCCGACAGACTTAAGCATCGCTACGGATGAGAAAATCTCATTGTAGTCAACTCCTTGAACTTGTGGAAAACTCTTCGCCACAAGTCAAGCTTCATAGACGGTGACATTACCGTCCACGTCCGTCTTCTTCTTAAAGATCCATTTATCTCAATGGCTTGCCGATCATCGGGCAAGTCCACCAAAGTCCATGCTTTGTTCTAATATATGGATCCTATCTCGGATTTCATGGCTTCTAACTATTTGTCGGAATATGAGCCCACCATCGCTTCCCCATAGCTCGTAGGTTCATTGTTGTCTAGCAACATGACCTTCAAGACAGGATTACTGTACCACTCTGAAGTAGTACGCATCCTTGTCACCCTACGAGGTACGGTAGTGACTTGATCCAAAACTTCATGATCACTATCATAAGCTTCTACTTCAATTGGTGTAGGCGCCACAGGAACAACTTCCTGTGCCCTGCTACACACTTGTTGAAGTGACGGTTCAATAACCTCATCAAGTCTCCACCATCCTCCCACTCAATTCTTTCGAGAGAAACTTTTCCTCGGGAAAGGACCTAATTCTAGAAACAATCCTTTTTGCTTCCGGAACTGAGACTGGAGGTATACCCAACTGTTTTGGGTGTCCTATGAAGATGCATTTTATCCGCTTTGGGTTCGAGCTTATCAACCTGAAACTTTTTCACATAAGCGTCGCAGCCCCAAAATTTTAAGAAACGACAATTTAGGTTTCTCCAAACCATAGTTCAAACGGTGTCGTCTCAACGGAATTACGTGGTGCCCTATTAAAGTGAGTGCGGTTGTCTCTAATGCCTAACCCATGAACGATAGTGGTAATTCGATAAGAGACATCATGGTACGCATCATAACCAATAGGGTGCAACTATGATGTTTGGACACACCATAACACTATGGTGTTCCAGGCGGTATTTATTGTGAAACAATTTCCACAATGTCTTAATTGCGTGCCAAAGCTCGTAACTCAGATACTCATCTCTATGATCATATCATAGACATTTTATCCTCTTGTCACGATGATCTTCAACTTCACTCTGAAATTACTTGAACCATTCAATAATTCAGACTTGTGTTTCATCAAGTAAATACACTCAGTATCTACTCAAATCATCCGTGAAGTAAGAACATAACGATATTCACTGCATGCCTCAGCACTCATTGGACTGCACACATCAAAATGTGTTACTTCCAACAAGTTGCTATCTTGTTCCATCTTACTGAAACCGAGGCTTTTCAGTCATTTTTCCCATGTGGTATGATTTGCATATCTCAAGTGATTCAAAATCAAGTGAGTCCAAACGATCCATCTGCATGGAGTTTCTTCATGCGTATACACCAATAGACATGGTTCGCATGTCTCAAACTTTTCAAAAACGAGTGAGTCCAAAGATCCATCAACATGGAGCTTCTTCATGCGTTTTATACCAATATGACTTACATGGCAGTGCCACAAGTAAGTGGTACCATCATTACTATCTTATATCTTTTGGCATGAAAATGTGTATTACTGTGATCGAGATTCAATAAACCATTCCTTTAGGTGCAAGACCATTGAAGGTATTATTCAAATAAATAGAGTAACCATTATTCTCCTTAAATGAATAACCGTATTGTGATAGACATAATCCAATCATGTCTATGCTCAACGCAAACACCAAATGACAATTATTCTGGTTTAATACTAATCTTGATGGTAGAGGGAGCGTGCGATGTTTGATCACATCAAACTTGGAAACACTTCCAACACATATCGTCAGCTCACCTTTAGCTAGTCTCCGTTTATTCCGTATCCTTTTATTTTGGGTTACTAACACTTAGCAACCAAACCGGTATCTAATACCCTGGTGCTACTAGGAGTACTAGTAAAGTACACAATAACTTAATGTATATCCAATATACTTCTATCGACCTTGCCAGCCTTCTCATCTACCAAGTATCTAGGGTAATTCTGCTCCAGTGGTTGTTCCCCTTATTACAGAAGCACTTAGTCTCGGGTTTGGGTTCAACCTTGGGTTTCTTCATTAGAGCAGCAGCTGATTTGTTGTTTCATGAAGTATCCCTTCTTGCCCTTGCCCTTCTTGAAACTAGTGGTTTCACCAACCATCAACAATTGATGCTCCTTCTTGATTCCTACTTTCGCGGTGTCAAACATCGCGAATATCTCAAGGATCATCATATCTATCCCTGATTTGTTATAATTCATCACGAAGCTCTAGCAGCTTGGTGGCAATGACTTTGGAGAAACATCACTATCTCTGGAAGATCAACTCCCACTCGATTCAGGTGATTGTTGCACTCAGACAATCTGAGCTTAAGCTCAACGATTGAGCTTTTCTCCCTCAGTTTGCAGGCTAAGAAAATCGTCGGAGGTCTATACCTCTTGACGTGGGCACGAGCCTGCAATCCCAATTTCAGCCCTCGAAACATCTCATATGTTCCGCAACGTTTCTAAAAACGTCTTTGGTGCCTCAACTCTAAACCGTTTAACTGAACTATCACGTAGTTATCAAAACGTGTATGTCCGATGTTCGCAACATCCACAGACGATGTTTGGGGTTCAGCACACTGAGCGGTGCATTAAGGACATAAGCTTTCTTCTGTCCGCATAATCGCTATTGTCAACTTTCAACTATATTTTCTCTAGGAACATATCTAAACAGTGGAACTAAAGCGCGAGCTTACGACATAATTTGCAAAGATCTTTTGACTATGTTCAAGATAATTAAGTTCATCTCATGAACTCCCACTCAAATAGACATCCCTCTAGTCATCTAAGTGATTACATGATCCGAGTCAACTAGGCCGTGTCCAATCATCACGTGAGACGGACTAGTCATCATCGGTGAACATCTTCATGTTGATCGTATCCTCCATACGACTCATGCTCGACCTTTCGGTCTCTTGTGTTCCGAGGCCATGTCTGTACATGCTAGGCTCGTCAAGTTAACCTAAGTGTTTTGCGTGTGTAAATCTGGCTTACACCCGTTGTATGTGAATGTAAGAATCTATCACACCCGATCATCACGTGGTGCTTTGAAACGACGAACTTTCGCAACGGTGCACAGGTAGGGGGAACACTTTCTTGAAATTTTAATGAGGGATCATCTTATTTACTACCGTCGTTCTAAGCAAATAAGATGTATAAACATGACAAACATCAAATGCAATCAAATAGTGACATGATATGGCCAATATCATATTGCTCCTTTTGATCTCCATCTTCGGGGCTCCACGATCATCATTGTCACCGGCATGACACCATGATCTCCATCATCATGGTATCCATCATCGTGTCTCCATGAAGTTGTCTCGCCAACTTATTACTTCTACTACTATGGCTACCGGTTAGCAACAAAGTAAAGTAATTACATGGCGTTGTTCAATGACACGCAGGTCATACAATATATAAAGACAACTCCTATGGCTCCTGCCACCTTATGCAACAAGTGCATGTCAGTCGGTGGAACCTGCCTCACGTAAGTGTACGTGTAAGGTCGGTCCGGGCCGCTTCATCCCACAATGCCGCCGAATCAAGATTGACTAGTAATGGTAAGCATATTGAACAAAATCAACGCCCACAACTACTTTGTGTTCTACTCGTGCATAGAATCTACGCAATAGACCTAGCTCTGATACCACTGTTGGGGAACGTAGCAGAAATTCAAAATTTTCCTACGAGTCACCAAGATCTATCTATGGAGAGACTAGCAACGAGGGGAAGGAGAGTGCATCTACATACCCTTGTAGATCGCTAAGCGGAAGCGTTCAAGAGAACGGGGTTGAAGGAGTCGTACTCGTCGTGATCCAAATCGGTGGAGATCCTAGTGCGAACGGACGGCACCTCGCGTTCAACACACGTAAAGCCGGTGGCGTCTCCCATGCCTTGATCCAGCAAGGAGAGAGGGAGAGGTTGAGGAAGACTCCATCCAGCAGCAGCACAATGGCGTGGTGGTGGAGGAGGCGTGGCAATCCTCAGGCTTCGCCAAGCACCGCGGGAGAGGAGGAGTACTTGGAGAGGGAAGGGCTGCGCCAGAACTTGGGGTGCGGCTGCCCTCCCACCCCTCCACTATTTATAGATGGGGGGAGAGGGGGCCGGCCCCCCTAGATCTCATCTAGGGTTGGGGGCGGCGGCCTAGGGGGGAGGAGTGCCTCCCAAGTCAAGTGGAGGCCCTCCCCCTTAGGGTTTTCCCTTCTCCCATGCGCATGGGCCTTGGGGGGGCTGGTTCCCATGGCCCATTAAGGCTAGGGCGGCCCCCTACAGCCCATGCTGCTGTATTGGACGTGCTGGAACAATTTCCGAACCTCCGGACCCCTCCGGAATCCTCCGGAACCTTCTGGAAGCTTCCCGGTACAATACCGAAGAAAACCGAACTTTTCCCGGAACCCGAACAACAACTTTCCATATATAAATCTTTACCTCCGGACCATTCCAGAACTCCTCGTGACGTCCGGGATCTCATCCGGGACTCCGAACAACATTCGGTAACCACATACAAACTTCCTTTATAAGCCTAGCGTCATCGAACCTTAAGTGTGTAGACCCTACGGGTTCGGGAACCATGCAGACATGAACGAGACATTCTCCGGTCAATAACCAACAGCGGGATCTGGATACCCATGTTGGCTCCCACATGTTCCACGATGATCTCATCGGATGAACCACGATGTCAAGGACTCAATCGATCCCGTATACAATTCCCTTTGTCTAACGGTATTGTACTTGCCCGAGATTCGATCGTCGGTATACCGATACCTTGTTTAATCTCGTTACCGGCAAGTCTCTTTACTCGTTCCGTAACACATCATCCTGTGATCATCCCCTTGGTCACATTGTGCACGTTATGATGATGTCTACCGAGTGGGCCCAGTCATACCTCTCCGTTTACACGGAGTGACAAATCCCAGTCTCGATTCGTGCCAACCCAACAGACACTTTCGGAGATACCTGTAGTGCACCTTTATAGCCACCCAGTTACGTTGTGACGTTTTGTACACCCAAAGCATTCCTACGGTATCCGGGAGTTGCACAATCTCATGGTCTAAGGAAAAGATACTTGACATTAGAAAAGCTTTAGCATACGAACTACACGATCTTTGTGCTAGGCTTAGGATTGGGTCTTGTCCAGCACATCATTCTGCTAATGATGTGATCCCGTTATCAACGACATCCAATGTCCATGGTCAGGAAACTGTAACCATCTTTGATCAACGAGCTAGTCAACTAGTGGCTTACTAGGAACATGGTGTTGTCTATGTACCCACACATGTATCTGAGTTTCCTATCAATACAATTATAGCATGGATAATAAACGATTATCGTGAACAAGGAAATATAATAATAACTAATTTATTATTGCCTCTAGGGCATATTTCCAACAGTCTCCCTGTCGGTGTCAAAACCGGCGGATCTCGGGTAGGGGGTCCCGAACTGTGCGTCTAGGTGGATGGTAACAGGAGACAAGGGACACGATGTTTTTACCCAGGTTCGGGCCCTCTCGATGGAGGTAATACCCTACTCCTGCTTGATTAATATTGATGATATGGGTAGTACAAGAGTAGATCTACCACGAGATCAAGGAGGCTAAACCCTAGAAGCTAGCCTATGGTATGATTGTGTTCGCCCTACGGACTAAAACCCTCTGGTTTATATAGACACCGGATAGGTTAGGGTTACACAGAGTCGGTTACAATGGTAGGAGATCTACATATCTGTATCGCCAAGCTTGCCTTCCACGCCAAGGAAAGTCCCATTCGGACACGGGACGAAGTCTTCAATCTTGTATCTTCATAGTCTTGGAGTCTGGCCGTGATGATAGTCCGGCAATCCGGACACCCCCTAGTCCGGGACTCCCTCAGTAGCCCCCGAACCAGGCTTCAATGACGATGAGTCCGGCGCGTTGATGATCTTCGGCATTGCGAGGCGATTTCTTCTCCAAATTCCATACACTTGTCGAATAGTGCCCGGCTTCTGATAAATGTTGCGCTCCTTGGCTTCTACGCCCAATAATGGCCATCTTCCACGTGTTTGAATGAATGCGAAAAGCCAGGATATTTTTACACTTACCTCCCTAGTTGCGCAAATGAGCTGCCTATAAAAGGGGCGAGGATCTAGATCTGAGCCACACCATCCCTCCCTTGCGAGCTTTCATCGGAGCGCCCCTGATCAACGCCCATTCCATCATGGACAGTCGACGCAACTCCTCCTCTCGCACTCCCAGCCCTCAGCCTGGAAATTGGGAGAGATGCTCAGTCCCGCATAGCGAGCTAGTTATACTCCAAGCCAAGGGATTTCTTCCCCCGGCCTTCATGGTTCCGGTTCGAGCCGGACTCGCCACCTACAAGGGCGGAAAGCAAGCGGAGAGTGTCCCCGATCCCTCTAAAGGAGAGCGGGTATGCTTCATCTCTTATCTAGTAAGAGGACTCGGATTTCCAATCCATCCGTTTCTCCGGGGGCTCTTGGAGTTCTACGGCCTTCAGTTGCACCACCTTACTCCCGCCTCCATCTTGCACATCGCGGGCTTCGTGGCCCTTCGCGAACTGCTCTTGGGCGTCGAGGCTCATTTCGGACTGTGGAAGAGATTATTCTGCCTAGTACCCCGTTCTCACGAGGGGTCAATGTATCAAGTGGGCGGAGCCGAGCTATGGCGCATCGCCGGGACCGGATACCTATCCGGAACCCCAAAGAAGGCGTCCGAAGACTGGCCTTCGGAATGGTTTTATATGGAGGGCGCCCCGCTGCGGATCCTGTTGGATCGGCCTTCAGAGTTTAGCAATGCTCCTCTCAAGAAGCGCCTAAGCTGGCGCCCTCGAAGGAGGGAAGATGACCGGGATGTCCTCTATCTGATGAGCCGAATAAGGTTACTGGCTCATGCCGGATTGACTATGATTGGAGTCATGGCAATCTGTATTATGAGGGGAGTGCAGCCGCTCCAATATAGGGGCGACCCCATGTGGGACTTCAACGGGGAGGATGATGCCACCCGCCATGGCCGCAAAGGGCCGGGATCGGTCACCGAACTGGTGAAGATCTTTTCTGCCATGTATAAAGGAGAGGAGGAGGATTTCCTCCGCGTCAATCCACTAAAGGAGTTTTCTTCGAATAATCCTCGAAGCTGGGTAAGCAAACATCTTTGTGACCTGCCCGATCCATGTTCCCGTGATTAAATATCTCTTTTCATGGTTTTTGCGCAGGAACTGCGCCGGACTGTGGAGAAGATATACAGCCCGCCCCCACAACCCGAGGATCCGGAGAGGTCCCTCGATCCGACCTCCGAAGAGGATCTGGATATAAAGGTGGAGTTGATCGACGGGGTGTTCTACCAACTTAGCATCGACAATGCTTTGGTTGCCATTACGGCAGATTACCCCGGGATACTTCCAGCCTCACAGGTAACTGAGACCGAGATCCCAAAACCCTGATAATGACCCATCCATGCTTATTTTTTATCACCGTACAGCAATGGTGTTTCGCAGGGGGTACCTTCGAGGCAGGAAGCCGAGCCCGCGGCGGCTGGCCAACAAAGGGTAATGCGGCCCCGTAGGCTAAAAAGAAGTGCGGTCCGGATCGAAACTCCACCGCAACGGTATGGCGTGTCACCATACTCCCAGGATTGATTCCTGGAAGGCGTACTAATGCTGGCGCTCTTTTCAGGAAAAAGAGCGCTCGCCGGACTGGGTCCGGAGAGGTTGCCAATCGAACCTTCACCGGACAGGCTTCAAAGCCGGGTCCGGAGGCTGTGGCGAGCACGAGACGTGCGTCGGAGGCTCCTCCGAAAGAGGATGCCGACAGGTTGTCCGCCACCAACTCCGAGGTGGAGAACGCCTTGAATCACAGGCGCCGCCGGAAAGTTCTTCGTGACGCATGTTTCTCCCAAGAGGCTTTGAATGCCTTCGATTCGGGAGATGCGCACCTCCGTGCCGCTCAAGATGGTCTAGCCAGAGCCACGGAGCAGTATGTAAAGGACATACGGGTAAGGAAATTTGTGATTATATATGCCAAGAGTCCCCGAGACTTAAAATAGTTAGAATAACTGATTTAAGGATCATTTGTTATGCAGGATCTTACAGAAAAGAATACCCGATTGTCCCAGGAGCTTGAAGAGTGCAAGGCCCAACTTGAGGCTGCACTAGCCGCTACGGGGGGAGCCACAGAGACCCCCTCTGGTAATATACGCTTCAGAAGATAAATAGTTTATGAAGTGCGGCGTGTGTGTAAATCTGACAAAAATATTGCAGATGGTGCCGGACTAGATCCGGACAAGCAGCAGCTCTTGCGCCAGCTAAAGGCCGGCGAGAGCGTGCTTACGAGGGTGCGGCAGGAGAAAAATAACCTCCAAGACGCCAACACCAAGCTGGGTGAGGAACTAAAGGATGTTCGTGCCCAGTTGTCTGACTCCGTAAAGGAGAATCGGCGGCTTCGTCGCGGCATTTTCAGTAAGTGCTTGAGCGAACTGTGAAAGAGTTCGGCGAGGAAGGAGACTAACATAAACATGTATGTAGGTTTGCTCACAGGTCGTCCTGAGGAGGAGATGCCCAGTTCTTCGGGTGATCTTCTTCCCGAACTCCGTCAGCTGCACAAAAGAGTCCGGCAGGTGATGAAAGGCATCGGCCAGGCCTTGTGACCATCTATCTCCCTGCCCGAAGGCATTGGGGAGCTGGCAGAGCCGCTTCAAGGAGCACGGCGGCGCTTCCGGCTATGGAGGATATCGGCCTGCCATCAGGGCGCCAGGGAGGCCTGGGCCATGGTAAAGACGCGGTACACGAAGGCTGACCCAAACCACATGGTCGAGGTCGGACCTGTGGGGCCTGATGGGATGGAGATCCTTGTAAGCTTAGTGTACGGCCAAGTAGAATTGGCCGCCAAGTATTCCCATCAAGATTGTAAATTAGATAGCCTATTAGATGGCATTGAGAAGGAATACAATGAGTCGAGTTGACTATGTAAAAATATGACTTGAAAAAATGTCTTCTAGCCGGATTGTAGATCGTTTGTCATAGCGGACCTTTTCGCTTCGACCTCCGGGCCCGACAGCCCGGAGTGTCTCCGAATACCTTCGTGGTTATATAAGAACCGGGGTATGCATGGAGACAAAGCGTAGGGGTCATTGTTGCTGTATCAGACAAGTGCCCAACTAGTTATGTTATATTACATGGTAGTAAGAAACATATTCCAGAGAGAATAGTTCCGTTAAGGGTTCCTTTCGCTGGGGTGCATGCCCTAAAGTGCATGTCAAAGCTGCTATGAAAGCAGAAAATCATCTGGGGGCAAATGGGTAAATAATTAAAAATCATCTTTCAGTTCACCGACCGAATATTCCCTTAAGAACGCTAGCTTTCGGCTTCACCCAGTCTGAGGTACACATCCGGCTGACCCGGCAGTAACAATCGCAGAGGTGCTCCCTTTACCACCTAGCCGAACAATCGGGAATGTAGGGGTAAGCAAGGAGCCAGGAAACCCAGCTTGGCCAAAACTTAAGTCATATCGATGCATATAATGGTGAATAAAAGGTACATGCGGAAGTTTAACGCATGTGTTGGGCATGAAGCCCGTATAAATAAGATTCTGATAAAGAAGCCCCCAGGTATAATGAGCGCGAACAGCGAGTCAAGTATGTGCGAAAAAAAACCACAAACGAGCCTCTAGAGGCTTCAAGAAGAAGGAGGGGGAAGGAGAGAAATAAAAGACAGCAAAAATAGAAAATGTGGACGGAGGAAGGAGACGAACTTGGAGTCCGGCGCTTAGGCGTAGAATCTTCGTAGACGGGCTGCGTTCCATGGGTTCGGCTCGAGTCGGTTATCCGATGCATTTCGCAGACGGTATGCTCCGCCAGTCAGGACCTGGTCGATGATGAAGGGACCTTCCCATTTGGGCTTGAGTTTGTCCTTTTTCTTGTCCGGCAGGCGTAGAACTAGTTCGCCAATGTTATAAGCTTTGGCCCGTACTTCCTTGCTTTGATATCTTCGAGCCTGCTGTTGATAGAATGCGGAACGAGCCTTTGCCACGTCGCGCTCCTCCTCCAATGTGTCCAAACTGTCCTGCCGATCGAGCTCGGCTTCTCGTTCTTCATACATGCGCACGCGAGGTGAGTCATGTATTATGTCGCAGGGCAAGACTTCCTCTGCACCGTACACCATAAAGAATGGTGTGAATCCGGTAGTACGATTCGGCGTGGTCCGCAGCCCCCAGAGTACGGAGTCGAGCTCCTCAACCCAGTGCGTGTTAGATTCCTTAAGGGACCGCAGTAGTCTGGGTTTAATGCCGCTCATGATTAGACCGTTTGCTCGCTCGACTTGACCGTTGGTTTGAGGGTGATAGACTGAGGCGTAATCGAGCTTGATGCCCATGTTTTTGCACCATAATTTGACCTCATCGGCCGTGAAGTTGGTGCCGTTATCAGCGATGATACTATGGGGGACACCGTAACGGTGCACTACCCCTGATATGAAGTCTATCACCGGTTCGGATTCGGCCGTTTTAAGAGGCTTGGCCTCTATCCATTTGGTGAATTTATCCACCATGACCAATAGGTATTTTTGCTTGTGGGTTCCTCCCTTAAGGGGTCCATGTTGGAAATATGCCCTAGAGGCAATAATAAAAGCATTATTATTATATTTCCTTGTTTATGACAATTGTCTTTTATTCATGCTATAACTGTATTGTCCGGAAATCGTAATACACGTGTGAATACATAGACTACAATACGTCCCTAGTAAGCCTCTAGTTGACTAGCTCGTTGGTCAACAGATAGTCATGGTTTTCGACTATGGACATCGATGTCATTGATAGCGGGATCACGTCATTAGGAGAATGGCGTGATGGACTAGACAATCCTAAGCATAGCACAAGATCGTGTAGTTCGTTTTGCTAGAGCTTTCTCAATGTCAAGTATCTATTCCTTATACCATGAGATCGTGTAACTCCGGATACCGTAGGAGTGCTTTGGGTGTACCAAACGTCTGGCGTGGCGGGTGACTATAAAGGTGCATTACGGTATCTCCGAAAGTGTCATTGGGTTGACACGGATCGAGACAGGATTTGTCACTCCGTATTACGGAGAGGTATCACTGGGCCCACTCGGTAGTGCATCATCATAATGAGCTCAAAGTGACCAAGTGTGCGGTCACGGGATCATGCATTACGGTGCGAGTAAAGTGACTTGCGGTGCTTGAGACTGAGCGAGGTATTGGGATACCGACGATCGAGTCTCGGGCAAGTAACATACCGTCGACAAAGGGAATAGTATCACGGGGTTGCTTGAATCCTCGACATCGTGGTTCATCCGATGACATCATCGAGGAGCATGTGGGAGCCAACATGGGTATCCAGATCCGCTGTTGGTTATTGACTGAGGCGTCTCGGTCATGTCTCGCATGTCTCCGAACCCGTAGGGTCTACACATAAGGTTCGGTGGCGCTAGGGTTATTAGGAAGACTTGTATGTGATTACGAATGTTGTTGAGTCCTGGATGAGATCTCGGACGTCACGAGGAGTTCGGAAGGGTCCGGAGGTAAAGATTTATATATGGGAAGTTGTCAAGCGGATACCGGAAAGTTTGGGGCATACGGTATTGTACAGGGGCCACCGGAAGGGTTCGGAGGTCCACCGGAGGGGCCACCTCCCGGGGGCCACTGGGCTGCGTGGGAGGAGCCAGCCCCTGGTGGGCTGGGCGCACCCTCCCTTGGGCCCTTGCGCCTAGGGTTGAGGGGGAACCCTAGAGGGGCGCCTTGCTTGGCAGGGCAAGCCCCCTCCCTTGGCCGCCGCCCCCTCTAGATGCCATCTAGAGGGTCGGCCCCTCTCCCTTCCCCTATAAATAGAGGGGCGAGGGAGGCTGCAACACACACAACTGAAGGCGCAGCCCTCCCTCCCAACACCTCTCCTCCCGCGTGTGCTTGGCGAAGCCCTGCGGAGAACTGTCACTCCACCATCATCACGCCGTCGTGCTGCTGCTGGAGCCATCTTCCTCAACCTCTCCTTCCTCCTTGCTAGATCAAGACGGAGGAGACGCCGTCCGTACCGTACGTGTGTTGAACACGGAGGTGCTGTCCGTTCAGCACTTGGTCATCGGTGATCCGAGTACGACTCCATCATCACCATCCCTTGAGCGCTTCCTTTTCGATCTACAAGTGGTATGTAGATGCAAACTCACTCCTTGACTCGTTGCTTAGATGAACTCATAGATGGATCTTGGTGAAATCGTAGGAAAAATTTTAATTTTCTGCAGCGTTCCCCAACGATGGCATCATGAGCTAGGTCTATCGTAGTTCTCTATTGCACGAGTAGAACACAATTTAGTTGTGGGCGTAGATCTTGTCAACTTGCTTGCCGCTACTAGTCTTATCTTGCTTCCGCGGTATTGTGGGATGAAGCGGCCGGACCAACCTTACACGTGCGCTTACGTGAGACCGGTTCCACCGACTAACATGCACTAGTTGCATAAGGTGGCTGGCGGGTGTCTGTCTCTCCCACTTTAGTTGGGCGGATTCGATGAAAAGGGTCCTTATGAAGGGTAAATAGAAGTTGACAAAATCACGTTGTGGTTATTCGTAGGTAAGAAAACGTTCTTGCTAGAACCCAATTGCAGCCACGTAAAGATGCAACAACAATTAGAGGACGTCTAACTTGTTTTTGCAGCAATTGTCATGTGATGTGATATGGCCAAGTTGTGATGAATGATGAATGACATATTGTGATGTATGAGATCATGTTCTTGTAATAGGAATCACGACTTGCATGTCGATGACTATGACAACGGCAGGAGCCATAGGAGTTGTCTTTATTTTTGTATGACCTGCGTGTCATTGAAGAACGCCATGTAAATTACTTTACTTTATTGCTAAACACGTTAGCCATAGAAGTAGAAGTAGTCGTTGGCGTGACAACTTCATGAAGACACGATGATGGAGATCATGGTGTCATGCGGTGACAAGATGATCATGGAGCCCGAAGATGGAGATCAATGGAGTTTTATGATATTGGCCATATCATGTCACTACTATATAATTGCATGTGATGTTTATTATTTTATGCATCTTGTTTACTTAGAACGACGGTAGTAAATAAGATGATCCTTACAACAATTTCAAGAAGTGTTCTCCCTAACTATGCACCGTTGCTAAAGTTAAATGCGTTTCAAGCACCACGTGATGATCGGGTGTGATAGATCCTTATGTTCACATACAACGGGTGTAAGACAGTTTTACACATGCAAAACACTTTGGGTTAACTTGCGAGCCTAGCATGTACAGACATGGCCTCGGAACACGGAGACCGAAAGGTCGAACACGAGTCGTATGGAAGATCGATCAACATGAGAATGTTCACCGACGATGACTAGTCCGTCTCACGTGATGATCGGACACGGCCTAGTCGACTCGGATCGTGTAACACTTAGATGACTAGAGGATGTCTAATCTGAGTGGGAGTTCATTTAAATAATTTGATTATATGAACTTAGTTATCATGAACTTAGTCTAAAACTTTTGCATAATATGTCTTGTAGATCAAATGGCCAACGCTCATGTCAACTTGAACTTCAGCGCATTCCTAGAAAACCAAGCTGAAAGATGATGGCAACAACTATACGGACTGGGTCCGGAACCGAGATCATCCTCATAGCTGCCAGAAACAATATGTCCTAGAAGGACCGCTAGGTGGCGCTCCGTCTCGAGAACCAACACATTATGAATGCTTGGCAGTCTCGTGCTGATGATTACTCCCTCGTTCAGTGCGGCATGCTTTACAGCTTAGAACCGGGGCTCCAAAAGCGTTTTGAGCAACACAGAGCATATGAGATGTTCGAGGAGCTGAAACTAGTTTTCCAAGCTCACGCCCGGGTCGAGAGATATGAAGTCTCCGACAAGTTCTATAGTTGTAAGATGGAGGAAAACAGTTCTGTCAGTGAACACATACTCAAAATGTCTGGGTTGCACAACCGCCTGTCCCAGCTGGACATAAACCTCCCGGACAAGGCGGTCATTGACAGAATCCTTCAGTCGCTCCCACCAAGCTACAAGAGCTTTGTGATGAACTACAATATGCAGGGGATGGTGAAGACCATTCCCGAAGTATTCTCAATGCTGAAATCAGCAGAGGTTGAGATCAACAAAGAGCATCAAGTGTTGATGGTCAATAAGACCACTAAGTTCAAGAAGGGCAAGGGCAAGAAGAACTTCAAGAAGGACGGCAAGGAAGTTGCCGCGCCCGGTAAGCCAGTTACCGGGAAGAAGTCAAAGAATGGACCCAAGCCTGAGACTGAGTGCTTTTATTGCAAGGGGAAGGGTCACTGGAAGCGGAACTGCCCCAAATACTTAGCGGATAAGAAGGCCGGCAACACCAAAGGTATATTTGATATACATGTAATTGATGTGTACCTTACCAGTACTCATAGTAACTCCCGGTATTTGATACGGTGTCGTTGCTCATATTTGTAACTCACAGCAGGAGCTGCGGAATAAGCGGAGGCTGGCGAAGGACGAGGTGACGATGCGCGTCGGGAATGGTTCAGAGTCGATGTGATCGCCGTCCGCACGCTACCTCTACATTTACCTAGGGATTAGTTTTGAACCTTAATAATTGTTATTTGGTGCCAAGTTTGAGCATGAACATTGTATCTGGATCTCGTTTAATGCGAGATGGCTACTCATTTAAATCCGAGAATAATGGTTGTTCTATTTATATGAGAGATATGTTTTATGGTCATGCTCCAATGGTCAATGGTTTATTCTTAATGAATCTCGGCGTAGTGCTACACATATTCATAGCGTGAATACCAAAAGATGTAAAGTTGATAACGATAGTCCCACATACTTGTGGCACTTGCCGCCTTGGTCACATTGGTGTCAAGCGCATGAAGAAGCTCCATGCTGATGGACTTTTGGAGTCTCTAGATTATGAATCATTTGACACATGCGAACCATGCCTCATGGGCAAGATGACCAAGACTCCATTCTCGGAACAATGGGCGAGCAACCAACTTATTGGAAATCATACATACCGATGTGTGCGGTCCAATGAGCGTTGAGGCTCGCGGAGGATATCGTTATGTTCTCACTCTCACTGATGACTTGAGTAGATATGGGTATGTCTACTTGATGAAACACAAGTCTGAGACCTTTGAAAAGTTCAAGGAATTTCAGAATGAGGTAGAGAATCAACGTGACCGAAAGATAAAATTCTTACGATCAGATCGTGGAGGAGAATATTTAAGTCACGAATTTGGTACACACTTAAGAAAATGTGGAATCGTTTCACAACTCACGCCGCCTGGAACACCTCAAGCAGAACGGTGTGTCGAACGTCGAATCGCACTCTATTGGATATGGTGCGATCCATGATGTCTCTTACCGATTTACGCTATCATTTTGGGGATACGCTCTAGAGACAGCTACATTCACTTTTAATAGGGCACCGTCTAAATCCGTTGAGGCGACACCGTATGAATTATGGTTTGGGAAGAAACCTAAGCTGTCGTTTCTAAAAGTTTGGGGATGCGATGCTTATGTCAAGAAACTTCAACCTGAAAAGCTCGAACCCAAGTCGGAAAAATGCGTCTTCATAGGATACCCTAAGGAAACCATAGGGTATACCTTCTACTTAAGATCCGTGGGCAAGATCTTTGTTGCCAAGAACGGATCCTTTTCGAAAAGAGTTTCTCTCGAAAGAAGTAAGTGGGAGGAAAGTAGAACTTCGATGAAGTACTACCTCTTGAGCGGGATAGTAGTGCAGCTCAGAAAATGTTCTGTGATGCCTACACCAACTGAAGAGGAAAATAATGATGATGATCAAGGTACTTCGGATCAAGTTGCTCTGAACTTCAGAGGTCCACAAGGACACGTTCCGCACCAGTGGTGCGGCAACCCTGTCACGGAAATCATGTTGTTAGACAACGGTGAACCTTGAACTATGAAGAAGCGATGGCGGGCCCAGATTCCAACAAATGGCTAGAAGCCATGAAACCGAGATAGAATCCATGTATGAAAACAAAGTATGGACTTTGGTGACTTGCGGATGATCGGCGGCGATAGAAAATAAATGGATCTTTAAGAAGAAGACGGACGCGGATGGTAATGTCACCATCTATAAAGCTCGACTTGTCGCTAAGGGTTATCGGCAAGTTCAAGGGATTGACTATGATGAGACTTTCTCTCCGTGGCGAAGCTTAAGTCCGTCCGAATCATGTTAGCAATTGCCGCATACTATGATTATGAGATATGGCAGATGGACGTCAAAACAGCGTTCCTTAACGGTTATCTTAAGGAAGAGCTGTATATGATGCAGCCGGAAGGTTTTGTCGATCCTAAGAACGCTAACAAAGTATGCAAGCTCCAGCGATCCATTTATGGGCTGGTGCAAGCATCTCGAGTTGGAACATTCGCTTTGATGAGATGATCAAAGCGTTTGGGTTTATTGAGACTTATGGAGAAGCCTGCGTTTACAAGAAAGTGAGTGGGAGCTCTGTAGCATTTCTCATATTATATGTAGATGACATACTTTTGATGGGAAATGATATAGAATTCTTGGACAGCATTAAGGCCTACTTGAATAAGTGTTTTTCAATGAAGGACCTTGGAGAAGCTGCTTATATATTAGGCATCAAGATCTATAGAGATAGATCGAGGCGCCTCATAGGTCTTTCACAAAGCACATACCTTGATAAGATTTTGAAGAAGTTCAAAATGGATCAGTCAAGAAGGGTTCTTGCCTGTATTGCAAGGTGTGAGATTGAGCTCGGCTCAATGCCCGACCACGGCAAAAGATAAAGAAGAGATGAGTGTCATCCCCTATGCTTCAGCCATAGGATCTATTATGTATGCCATGCTGTGTACCAGACCTGATGTAAACCTTGTCGTAAGTTTGGTAGGAAGGTACCAAAGTAATCCCGCAAGGAACACCGGACAGCGGTCAAGAATATCCTAAAGTACACGAAAAGGACGAAGGACATGTTTCTCATTTATGGAGGTGACGAAGAGCTCGTCAGAAGGGTTACGTCGATGCTAGCTTCGACACAGATCTGGATGACTCTAAGTCACAAACCGGATACGTGTATATGTTGAATGGTGGAGCGAGAAGCTGGTGCAGCTGCAAGCGAGTGTCGTGGCGGGATCTACATGTGAAGCGGAGTACATGGCAGCCTCGGAGGCAGCGCATGAAGCAATTTGGGTGAAGGAGTTCATCACCGACCTAGGAGTCATACCCAATGCGTCGGGGCCGATCAAACTCTTTCGTGACAACTTTGGAGCTATTGCACTTGCCAAGGAGCCCAGGTTTCACAAGAAGACTAGGCACATCAAGGGTCGCTTCAACTCCATCCGTGAAAATGTTCAGGATGGAGACATAGAAATTTGTAAAGTGCATACGGATCTGAATGTCGCAGATCCGTTGACTAAACCTCTTCCATGGGCAAAACATGATCAACACGTAACTCTATGGGTGTTCGATTCATCACAATGTAACTAGATTATTGACTCTAGTGCAAGTGGGAGACTGTTGGAAATATGCCCTAGAGGCAATAATAAAAGCATTATTATTATATTTCCTTGTTTATGATAATTGTCTTTTATTCATGCTATAACTGTATTGTCCGGAAATCATAATACACGTGTGAATACATAGACTACAATACGTCCCTAGTAAGCCTCTAGTTGACTAGCTCGTTGGTCAACAGATAGTCATGGTTTCGACTATGGACATCGATGTCATTGACAACGGGATCACGTCATTAGGAGAATGACGTGATGGACTAGACAATCCTAAGCATAGCACAAGATCGTGTAGTTCGTTTTGCTAGAGCTTTCTCAATGTCAAGTATCTATTCCTTAGACCATGAGATCGTGTAACTCCCGGATACCGTAGGAGTGCTTTGGGTGTACCACACGCCACAACGTAATCGGGTGACTATAAAGGTGCATTACGGTATCTCGAAAGTGTCATTGGGTTGACACGGATCGAGACGGGATTTGTCACTCCGTACGGAGAGGTATCACTGGGCCCACTCGGTAGTGCATCATCATAATGAGCTCAAAGTGACCAAGTGTGCGGTCACGGGATCATGCATTACGGCACGAGTAAAGTGACTTGCCGTAACGAGACTGAACGAGGTATTGGGATACCGACGATCGAGTCTCGGGCAAGTAACATACCGTCGACAAAGGGAATAGTATACGGGTTGCTTGAATCCTCGACATCGTGGTTCATCCGATGACATCATCGAGGAGCATGTGGGAGCCAACATGGGTATCCATATCCGCTGTTGGTTATTGACCGAGAGCGTCTCGGTCATGTCGCATGTCTCCCGAACCCGTAGGGTCTACACTTAAGGTTCGGTGGCGCTAGGGTTATTAGGAAGACTTGTATGTGATTAGCGAATGTTGTTGAGTCTGGATGAGATCCCGGACGTCACGAGGAGTTCGGAAGGGTTCGGAGGTAAAGATTTATATATGGGAAGTTGTCAAGCGGACACCGGAAAGTTTCGGGGCATACGGTATTGTCTTGGGGCCACGGAAGGGTTCGGAGGTCCACGGGAGGGGCCACCCCTCCCGGGGGGCCACTTGGGCTGCGTGGGAGGGAGCCAGCCCCTGGTGGGCTGGGCGCACCCCCTCCCTTGGGCCCTTGCGCCTAGGGTTGAGGGGGGGAACCCTAGAGGGGGCGCCCCCTTGCTTGGGGGGCAAGCCCCCCTCCCCTTGGCCGCCGCCCCCCCTCTAGATGCCATCTAGAGGGGCTGGCCCCCTTCTCCCTTCCCCCTATAAATAGAGGGGCGAGGGGAGGGCTGCAACACACACAACTGAAGGCGCAGCCCCTCCCCTCCCCAACACCTCTCCTCCGCGTGTGCTTGGCGAAGCCCTGCCGAAGAACTGTCACTCCACCATCATCACGCCGTCGTGCTGCTGCTGGAGCCATCTTCCTCAACCTCTCCTTCCTCCTTGCTGGATCAAGACGGAGGAGACGCCGTCCGTACCATACGTGTGTTGAACGTGGAGGTGCTGTCCGTTCAGCACTTGGTCATCGGTGATCCGAGTACGACTCCATCATCACCATCCCCTTGAACGCTTCCACACTCGATCTACAAGTGGTATGTAGATGCAAACTCACTCCCTTGACTCGATGCTTAGATGAACTCATAGATGGATCTTGGTGAAACCGTAGGAAAAATTTTAATTTTCTGCAACGTTCCCCAACTGTCCAACCATTTCAAGCCCCCAGACCGCGAACGGCCAGGTGATGGGTATAGTTTTAAGGGCGGTGGGTGGCATGTGGCTTTGGTTAGCAAAAAGCTGGCAACCGACGCATCGTTGTACTAAGTCCTGTGCATCTGCCCGGGCCGTCGGCCAATAAAATCCTGTATGGAAGGCCTTGCCTACAAGGGCCCGGGCTGCGGCGTGGTGCCCACCCAGTCCGGCATGAATTTCAGCCAGGAGGTTTCGCCCTTCCTCTTCGGAGATACACCTTTGAAGGAATCCGGTAGTGCTTTTCTTATAAAGCTCTCCCTCATGGACTTTATAGGCTTTAGATCGCCGTACTATGCAGCGAGCCTCATTTTGGTCTTCGGGGAGTTCCTTCCTAGTTAAGTAGGCTAGGAATGGTTCCGTCCACGGGGCAATAACCGCCATTATTTCGTGGCGGAGGTGTTATCTCGGGGCGAGCCTCGGTTGTGCCAGAGTGTTGGCGTCGAGCGGTGCGGTTGGCTCCGGATTGTTATTGCGGACTCCTTCCCATAGTACGGATGGCTTGAACAGCCGTTCGAATGATATTGGGTGGGGCGGCATCGCGTTTTGCACCGATGAGTGCCAATATATCCGCCGCTGGTTATTATCTCGGGCTATATAATGAAATTGAGCCCTTGAACCGTCTTGACATTTTAGGACCGCATTGCGGTATGCTGCCATTTTCGGATCTTTGGCATCAAAGTATCCGTTTATTTGAATATTGCGAGGTTGAATCGCGCACCTCTAGGCGTTGAATGCCCATGGAGCGCCATCCGGAGGCCGTGCGAAGGGCCTCATATTCGCTGCATTGTTGGAGTCCGTATACATTATCTGAAGGGCGTATGGACTGTGTCCCGGTTGGGGACGTCCAGACGATGCCAGCCCCCGAGCCGCCAACATTTTGGAGCCGTCAAAGTGCATAATCCAATTGGAGTATCGCCATACTCTTTAGGGAGTTCGGCGGTCCATTCGCCACGAAGTCGGCCAAAACCTCGCGACTTGATAGCTCGTCGTGGCTTGTAGGTTATGTCGAATGGAAGGAGCTCTATGGCCCATTTAGCAATCCGGCCCGTCGCGTCGCGGTTGTTTATAATGTCATTAAGAGGTACTTCGGAGGCTACCGTTATCGAACACTCTTGAAAGTAGTTTCGCAGCTTCCGGGATGCCATGAACACCGTGTATTCTATCTTTTGATAGTGTGGGTACCGGGACTTGCATGGAGTTAGGACAGTGGACACATAGTAAACCTGTTTTTGAAGAGGGAACCGGTGTCCGTCTGTTTCTCGTTCGACGATGAGCACCGCGCTGACAACTTAATGTGTTGCGGCGATATATAATAGCATTGGTTCGCCCACATTGGGCGCGGCCAGAACCGGATTTGTTGCCAAGATGGCCTTTATTTCTTCGAGTTCGGCCGTGGCGGCCTCCGTCCACTTGAAGTGTTTGGTGCGGCGGAGGAGGCGGTAAAGAGGTAACGCCTTTTCTCCCAATCGGGAAATAAAGCGGCTTAGAGCCGCTACCCATCCCGTCAATTTTCGTATTTGTTTGAGGTCTTTTGGAATATCCAGTTGTGACAGAGCTCGGATCTTGGCTGGATTTGCTTCAATTCCTCTACCGGACACAATGAAGCCCAGGAGCTTTCCGGCTGGAACACCGAAGACGCATTTTTCCGGATTGAGCTTGATGTCATATTTTCGAAGATTATCGAATGTGAGCCTCAGGTCGTCTACTAGAGTTTTGACGTGCTTGGTTTTGACGACCACGTCATCTACATATGCTTCCACTGTTTTGCCGATCTGGTTTGCCAGACATGTCTGAATCATGCGCTGATATGTTGCGCCGGCATTTTTGAGCCCAAAGGGCATTGTGTTGAAGCAGAACAGGCCGTATGGAGTGATGAATGCTGTTGCAGCTTGGTCTGGCTCCGCCATCTTGATTTGGTGGTAGCCGGAGTACGCGTCGAGGAAGCACAATGAGTCGTGCCCTGCTGTAGCGTCAATAATTTGATCAATTCGGGGGAGGGGGAAGGGATCCTTTGGGCAAGCCTTGTTAAGGTATTTAAAATCGACACATAGGCGCCAGGATTTATCCTTCTTTGGTACCATCACCAGGTTTGCTAGCCAGTCCGGATGTTTTATATCTCTGATGAATCCAGCTTCCAAAAGTTTGGCTAGCTCCTCTCCCATGGCCTGTCTCTTTGGTTCGGAAAAGCGTCGAAGAGCCTGTTTGACTGGCTTGAATCCTTTTAGGATATTTAGGCTGTGCTCGGCCAGCCGACGTGGGATTCCTGGCATGTCTGAAGGGTGCCAGGCAAAGATGTCCCAGTTTTCTCATAGAAATTCTCGTAGTGTGGCGTCTACATCAGGGTTTAATTGTGCCCCAATGGAGGCCGTCTTTGCAGGGTCCGTTGGGTGGACTTGGAATTTGACTATTTCATCCGCTGGTTTAAAAGAGGTGGACTTGGATCTTTTATCAAGTACCACATCGTCCCTGTTCACCGTGGAGCGCATCGCGGTGAGTTCTTCGGCCGCTAGGGCTTCGGATAGTGCCTCGAGGGCTAGTGCGGCTGTCTTGTTTTCGGCGCAGAGTGCTATGTTCGGATCACTAGCGAGAGTGATGATTCCGTTAGGTCCGGGCATTTTAAGCTTCATGTACCCATAATGGGGTATAGCTTGAAAAATTGTGAATGCCTCTCGTCCTAATAAAGCATGATATCCGATGTTGAACGGGGCCACTTGAAATGTGACCTCCTCGGACCTGTAATTGTCCGGCGAGCCGAACACCACATCCAGTGTGATTTTTCCTGTGCAGCATGCTTCCCGGCTAGGGATTATTCCTCTAAAGGTTGTGCTGCTTCGCTCAATGCGGTTCCAGTCTATTTCCATTTTTGGAGGGTTTCCTCATAGATGAGGTTTAGTCCGCTGCCGCCATCCATGAGTACCTTAGTAAGGCGAAAGCCGTCCACTATCGGACTGAGGACCAATGCGGCTGGTGCTCGGGCTGTTCGGAATTTAGGTTCGTCACTGGCATTAAAGGTGATAGCCGTGTCACTCCATGGATTTATTGTTGCTACTTGGTAGACTTCGGCAAGGTTGCGGAGTGTTCGTTTGCGCATGTTATTTGATGCGAAAGTCTCAAAGACTGTTAACACCGTACTGGTGTTGCTGGGCTGGGGTTCTGAAGCTAGAAGCTCTTCGCCACTTTTGGCCACCTGCCGTAGTATCCAACATGCTCGAAGGCTATGAGTTGGAGTGGCGCCCTCTGTGCTATGGATTTTGCAGGGCCCGTTTAGCCAACCCTCTAGTACGGTTCCGTACCCTTTAGGGGGTTTTGGATTTTTGGTATTTAACCCTGGTGCTTGATAATGAAGCACCCTTTTGTTTCGGACTAGGGATGTATTCGGGGCCGGATTATCCCAAAATTTACTTTCGGTTTTCCAGGCGCTCTCCATCGCATAGTACTTTTGTACTATGGTCACCAAGTCAGCAAAGCGTGTAATTTCGCGACGACTTATGGCGTTTAGGATTCCCTTGTCCGTGCAACTATTGCGGAAAATTGGGATTGCGTCCTCCTCTCGGTAGTCCTTTATCCTGTTCATAACCAGGAGGAATCTGGCCCAGTAATGATGTACTGTTTCAGCGGGCTCTTGCCGAATTCGAGAGAGATCGCTAATGTTTGGGTGGGTGGGTGGAACTAGATCTGGAACCCCGTCCAATTTAGGACTCAGGGGCCGAGAAGTTTCCGAACTCGGAAGTTTGGATTTTTGAGTGTTATCAATGAGTCCAACCCGCCGCCTGACTTCAAGTTCAGGGCTTGATCGACATCCGTCCCTCCGCGGGAATCCGGCATGGAGGGATCGGGAATCCGGATGTAGCTAGTCCTTAAGATAGAAGAAGAATCGCCGCACTGTTCCTCTACCACAGCAACATGATGGGTAGCCCGGGGAGAGTTGATTTCTCTCAGATCGGTTTTAGGCCCGATCCGGTCGTAGTCTGTGGCGACTCCCAGGGTGGCGATGCGATCCAAGAGCTCGTTTACGGAGGAGAGCTCGTTCGGATCTAACTGTTCGTCAAGTTCGGAATTGACATGGAGATTGGTTTCGATGACTCGAGAGGTCATCGTCGGCGCAGCGGCCGAACTAGCGGTCATGAGAAAACCGCCTAGCCGAAGAGTCTGACCCGTGGCCAAGGCTTCTTTGGCGATAGTATCGTCTTTAAAGACGAGATGAGGCATCCTACCTGATGGCGACGGCACAGAGGAACTCTCAATGAAAGCACCAATGTCGGTGTCAAAACCGGTGGATCTCGGGTAGGGGGTCCCGAACTGTGTGTCTAGGCGGATGGTAACAGGAGACAAGGGACACGATGTTTTTACCCAGTTTCGGGCCCTCTCGATGGAGGTAATACCCTACTCCTGCTTGATTAATATTGATGATATGGGTAGTACAAGAGTAGATCTACCACGAGATCAAGGAGGCTAAAACCGAGAAGCTAGCCTATGGTATGATTGTTGTTCGTCCTACGGACTAAAACCCTCCGGTTTATATAGGCACCGGATAGGTTAGGGTTACACAGAGTCGGTTACAATGGTAGGAGATCTACATATCCGTATCACCAAGCTTGCCTTCCACGCCAAGGAAAGTCCCATCCGGACACGGGACGAAGTCTTCAATCTTGTATCTTCATAGTCTTGGAGTCCGGCCGTGATGATAGTCCGGCAATCCGGACACCCCCTAGTCCGGGACTCCCTCACTCCCACTTGCACTAGAGTCAATAATCTAGTTCACATCGCCATGTGATTAACACTCACAGGTCACATCACCATGTGACCAACATCCAAAGAGTTTACTAGTGTCACTAAACTAGTTCACATCATCATGTGATTAAGACTCAATGAGTTCTGGGGTTTGATCATGTTTTGCTTGTAAGAGAGGTTTTAGTCAACGGGTCTGAAAAATTCAGATCCGTATGTACTTCGCAAATCTCTAGGTCATATTGTAAATGCTGCTTCCACGCTCCACTTGGAGCTATTCCAAATGGTTGCTCCACTATACGTATCCGGTTTGCTACTCAGAGTCATTCGGATAGGTGTTAAAGCTTGCATCGATGTAACCCTTCACGGCGAACTCTTTATCACCTCAATAATCGAGAAACATATCCTTATTCCTCTAAGGATAATTTTGACCGCTATCTGGTGATCCACTCCTTGATCACCTTTGTACCCTCTTGCCAGATGTAGCAAGGCACACATCAGGTGCGGTACACAGCATAGCATACTATAGAGCCTACGTCTAAGGCATAGGGGACGACCTTCGTCCTTTCTCTCTTTTCTGCCGTGGTCGAGCTTTAACTCTTAACTTCATACCTTACAACTCAGGCAAGAACTCCTTCTTTGACTGATCCATCTTGAACACCTTCAAGATCATGTCAAGGTATGTGCTCATTTGGAAGTACCATTTAGCGGTTTTTGATCTATCCTCATAGATCTTGATGCTCAATGTTCAAGTAGCTTAATCCAGGTTTTCTATTGAAAAACACCTTTCAAATAACCCTATATGCTTTCCAGAAATTCTACATCATTTCTGATCAACAATATGTCAACAACTTATACTCATCAGAAATTCTATTGTGCTCCCTCTCACTTCTTTGGAAATACAAGTTTCTCATAAACTTTGTATAAACCCAAAATATTTGATCATCTCATCAAAGCGCACATTCCAACTCCGAGATGCTTACTCCAGTCCTTAGAAGGATCGCTGGAGCCAGCATACCTTTTAGCATCCTTAGGATCGACAAAAACTTTCTGATTGTATCACATACAACCTTTCCTTACGAAGACTGGTAAGGAAACTCGTTTTGACATCCATCTGCCAGATTTCATAAATGCAGCTAATGCTAACATGATTCCGACGGACTTAAGCATCGCTATGGATGAGAAAATCTCATTGTAGTCAACTCCTTGAACTTGTGAAAAACTCTTCGCCACAAGTCGAGCTTCATAGACGGTGACATTACCGTCCACGTCCGTCTTCTTCTTAAAGATCCATTTATCTCAATGGCTTGCCGATCATCGGGCTAGTCCACCAAAGTCCATGCTTTGTTCTAATATATGGATCCTATCTCAGATTTCATGGCTTCTAACCATTTGTCAGAATATGAGCCCACCATCGCTTCCCCATAGCTCGTAGGTTCATTGTTGTCTAGCAACATGACTTTCAAGACATGATTACTGTACCACTCTGAAGTAGTACGCATCCTTGTCACCCTACGAGGTACGGTAGTGACTTGATCCAAAACTTCATGATCACTATCATAAGCTTCTACTTCAATTGGTGTAGGCGCCACAGGAACAACTTCCTGTGCCCTGCTACACACTTGTTGAAGTGACGGTTCAATAACCTCATCAAGTCTCCACCATCCTCCCACTCAATTCTTTCGAGAGAAACTTTTCCTCGGGAAAGGACCTAATTCTAGAAACAATCCTTTTTGTTTCCGGAACTGAGACTGGAGGTATACCCAACTGTTTTGGGTGTCCTATGAAGATGCATTTTATCCGCTTTGGGTTCGAGCTTATCAACCTGAAACTTTTTCACATAAGCGTCGCAGCCCCAAACTTTTAAGAAACGACAATTTAGGTTTCTCCAAACCATAGTTCAAACGGTGTCGTCTCAACGGAATTACGTGGTGCCCTATTAAAGTGAGTGCCCTATTAAAAATAGTGGTAATTCGATAAGAGACATCATGGTACGCATCATATCCAATAGGGTGCAACTATGATGTTTGGACACACCATCACACTATGGTGTTCCAGGCGGTATTTATTGTGAAACAATTTCCACAATGTCTTAATTGCGTGCCAAAGCTCGTAACTCAGATACTCATCTCTATGATCATATCATAGACATTTTATCCTCTTGTCACGATGATCTTCAACTTCACTCTGAAATTACTTGAACCATTCAATAATTCAGACTTGTGTTTCATCAAGTAAATACACTCAGTATCTACTCAAATCATCTGTGAAGTAAGAACATAACGATATTCACTGCATGCCTCAGCACTCATTGGACTGCACACATTAAAATGTGTTACTTCCAACAAGTTGCTATCTTGTTCCATCTTACTGAAACCGAGGCTTTTCAGTCATTTTGCCCATGTGGTATGATTTGCATATCTCAATTGATTCAAAATTAAGTGAGTCCAAACGATCCATCTGCATGGAGTTTCTTCATGCGTATACACTAATAGACATGGTTCGCATGTCTCAAACTTTTCAAAAACGAGTGAGTCCAAAGATCCATCAACATGGAGCTTCTTCATGCGTTTTATACCAATATGACTTACATGGCAGTGCCACAAGTAAGTGGTACCATCATTACTATCTTATATCTATTGGCATGAAAATGTGTATTACTGTGATCGAGATTCAATAAACCATTCCTTTAGGTGCAAGACCATTGAAGGTATTATTCAAATAAATAGAGTAACCATTATTCTCCTTAAATGAATAATCGTATTGCGATAGACATAATCCAATCATGTATATGCTCAACGCAAACACCAAATGACAATTATTCTGGTTTAATACTAATCTTGATGGTAGAGGGAGCGTGCGATGTTTGATCACATCAAACTTGGAAACACTTCCAACACATATCGTCAGCTCACCTTTAGCTAGTCTCCGTTTATTCCGTATCCTTTTATTTCGGGTTACTAACACTTAGCAACCGAACCGGTATCTAATACCCTGGTGCTACTAGGAGTACTAGTAAAGTACACTATAACTTAATGTATATCCAATATACTTCTATCGACCTTGCCAGCCTTCTCATCTACCAAGTATCTAGGGTAATTCTGCTCCAGTGGCTGTTCCCCTTATTACAGAAGCACTTAGTCTCGGGTTTGGGTTCAACCTTGGGTTTCTTCATTAGAGCAGCAGCTGATTTGCTGTTTCATGAAGTATCCCTTCTTGCCCTTGCCCTTCTTGAAACTAGTGGTTTCACCAACCATCAACAATTGATGCTCCTTCTTGATTGCTACTTTCGCGGTGTCAAACATCGCGAATATCTCAAGGATCATCATATCTATCCCTGATTTGTTATAGTTCATCGCGAAGCTCTAGCAGCTTGGTGGCAATGACTTTGGAGAAACATCACTATCTCTTGAAGATCAACTCCCACTCGATTCAAGTGATTGTTGCACTCAGACAATCTGAGCACAAGCTCAACGATTGAGCTTTTCTCCCTCAGTTTGCAGGCTAAGAAAATCGTCGGAGGTCTATACCTCTTAACGTGGGCACGAGCCAGAAATCCCAATTTCAGCCCTCGAAACATCTCATATGTTCCGCGACGTTTCGAAAAACGTCTTTGGTGCCTCAACTCTAAACCGTTTAACTGAACTATCACGTAGTTATCAAAACGTGTATGTCCGATGTTCGCAACATCCACAGACGATGTTTGGGGTTCAGCACATCGGCGGTGCATTAAGTACATAAGCTTTCTTACATCGCATAATCGCCTGTCAACTTTCAACTATATTTTCTCTAGGAACATATCTAAACAGTGGAACTAAAGCGCGAGCTTACGACATAATTTGCAAAGATCTTTTGACTATGTTCAAGATAATTAAGTTCATCTCATGAACTCCCACTCAGATAGACATCCCTCTAGTCATCTAAGTGATTACATGATCCGAGTCAACTAGGTCGTGTCCGATCATCACGTGAGACGGACTAGTCATCATCGGCGAACATCTTCATGTTGATCGTATCCTCCATACAACTCATGCTCGACCTTTCGGTCTCTTGTGTTCCGAAGCCATGTCTGTACATGCTAGGCTCGTCAAGTTAACCTAAGTGTTTCGCGTGTGTAAATCTGGCTTACACCCATTGTATGTGAACGTAAGAATCTATCACACCCGATCATCACGTGGTGCTTCGAAACGATGAACTTTCGCAACCGTGCACAGTTAGGGGGAACACTTTCTTGAAATTTTAATGAGGTATCATCTTATTTACTACCGTCGTTCTAAGCAAATAAGATGTATAAACATGACAAACATCACATGCAATCAAATAGTGACATGATATGGCCAATATCATATTGCTCCTTTTGATCTCCATCTTCGGGGCTCCACGATCATCATCGTCACCGGCATGACACCATGATCTCCATCATCGTGTCTCCATGAAGTTGTCTCGCCAACTTATTACTTCTACTACTATGGCTACCGGTTAGCAATAAAGTAAAGTAATTACATGGCGTTGTTCAATGACACGCAGGTCATACAATAAATAAAGACAACTCCTATGGCTCCTGCGGTTGTCATACTCATCGACATGCAAGTCGTGATTCCTATTACAAGAACATGATCAATCTCATACATCACATATCATTCATCACATTCTTCTTGGCCATATCACATCACGTAGCATACCTGCAAAAACAAGTTAGGCGTCTTCTAATTGTTGTTTGCATGTTTTCTTGGCTGCTATGGGTTTCTAGCAAGAACGTTTCTTACCTACGCAAAAACCACAACGTGATATGCCAATTGCTATTTACCCTTCATAAGGACCCTTTTCATCGAATCCGATCCGACTAAAGTGGGAGAGACTGGCACCCGCTAGCCACCTTATGCAACAAGTGCATGTCAGTCGGTGGAACCTGTCTCACGTAAGTGTACGTGTAAGGTCGGTCCGGGCCACTTCATCCCACAATGCCACTGAATCAAGATTGGACTAGTAACGGTAAGCATATTGAACAAAATCAACGCCCACAACTACTTTGTGTTCTACTCGTGCATAGAGTCTACGCAATAGACCTAGCTCTGATACCATTGTTGGGGAACATAGCAGAAATTCAAAATTTTCCTACGAGTCACCAAGATCTATCTATGGAGAGACTAGCAACGAGGGGAAGGAGAGTGCATCTACATATCCTTGTAGATCGCTAAGCGGAAGCGTTCAAGAGAACGGGGTTGAAGGAGTCGTACTCGTCGTGATCCAAATCACCGGAGATCCTAGTGCCGAACGGACGACACCTCCGCGTTCAACACACGTACAGCCCGGTGACGTCTCCCATGCCTTGATCCAGCAAGGAGAGAGGGAGAGGTTGAGGAAGACTCCATCCAGCAGCACCACAACGGCGTGGTGGTGATGGAGGAGCGTGGCAATCTTGCACGGCTTCGCCAAGCACCGCGGGAAAGGAGGTGTACTTAGGAGAGGGGAAGGGCTGCGCCAGAACTTGGGGTGCGGCTGCCCTCCCACCCCTCCACTATTTATAGGTGGGGGGGAGAGGGGGCCGCCCCCCTAGATCTCATCTAGGGTTGGGGCGGCGGCCAAGGGGGGAGGAGTGCCTCCCAAGTCAAGTGGAGGCCCTCCCCCTTAGGGTTTCCCCTCTCCCATGCGCATGGGCCTTGGGGGGGCTGGTGCCCCTGGCCCATTAAGGCTAGGGTGCCCCCTACAGCCCATGCTGCTGTATTGGACGTGGTGGAACAATTTCCGGACCTCCGGACCCCTCCGGAATCCTCCGGAACCTTCTGGAAGCTTCCCGGTACAATGCCCAAAAAAACCAAACTTTTCCCGGAACCCGAACAACAACTTTCCATATATAAATCTTTACCTCCGGACCATTCCGGAACTCCTCATGACGTCCGGGATCTCATCCGGGACTCCGAACAACATTCGGTAACCACATACAAACTTCCTTTATAACCCTAGCGTCATCGAACCTTAAGTGTGTAGACCCTACGGGTTCGGGAACCATGCGCACATGACCGAGGCGTTCTCGGTCAATAACCAACAGCGGGATCTGGATACCCATGTTGGCTCCCACATGTTCCACGATAATCTCATCGGATGAACCACGATGTCAAGGACTCAATTGATCCCGTATACAATTCCCTTTGTCTAACGGTATTGTACTTGCCCGAGATTCGATCGTCGGTATACCGATACCTTGTTCAATCTCGTTATCGCAAGTCTCTTTACTCGTTCCGTAACACATCATCCCGTGATCAACCCCTTGGTCACATTGTGCACATTATGATGATGTCCTACCGAGTGGGCGTAGAGATACCTCTCCGTTTACGGAGTGAGAAATCCATCTCAATTCGTGCCAACCCAATGACACTTTCGGAGATACTGTAGTGCACCTTTATAGCCACCCGATTCGTTGTGACGTTTGGTACACCCAAAGCATTCCTACGGTATCCGGGAGTTGCACAATCTCATGGTCTAAGGAAAAGATACTTGACATTAGAAAAGCTTTAGTATACGAACTACACGATCTTTGTGCTAGGCTTAGGATTGGGTCTTGTCCATCACATCATTCTGCTAATGATGTGATCCCGTTATCAACGACATCCAATGTCCATGGTCAGGAAACTGTAACCATCTATTGATCAACGAGCTAGTCAACTAGAGGCTTACTAGGGACATGGTGTTGTCTATGTACCCACACATGTATCTGAGTTTCCTATCAATACAATTATAGCACGGATAATAAACGATTATCATGAACAAGGAAATATAATAATAACTAATTTATTATTGCCTCTAGGGCATATTTCCAACACATATATGAACTAGAACCGAACACATTTAAAGCAAACATATGTAGAGAAGATTGTAGAGCAAGAAACTGTGGCAGAACCTCAAACAGAAAGAGCATAAGGACGTACGGAATAGCAGAAGAAGCACTGCTCTTGGGGTCGACATCCTCGCCAGCCATGTTGTCGAAGAGGTTGTCGGCGTCGGGGTCCGGAGCGTCCGTGATGAACATGTCAGTAGTCGCGTGGAGCGCTCCCCAAAAACCTTATCTCCCTTCTCCCGTACAGGACTCAAAGCGATGGGGTTTCGGAGGCCTACTGTCCCGACCTGCGGTGCACGCCGCAAGCCGGGATGGGGAAAACCGTAGCAGTAGGTCAGTGCTTAGGAACTCAGTGGCCAGAGGAAGAAGATGTTCTGGTGTGTCTCTCTAGAGAGGAGTGGCCTCCATTTTATAGGCACAAAGGAGGCGAATAGGCTGCGATGGGAGCTAAAGCAAAGAATGGAGATGGAATGAACAGGCAGCAGACGAAGGGTGCAGCGTTTGTATTCAATATCCATGGAAAGTGTTGGTATGGAGGGCAACCGTGGATACGGCTAGCCATGGAAAGTGAAAGTATGGTGGAAAAAGGAATACAATTTATTTTCTGTTTTTGAACCGCCTATGATATATCTAGCATGGAAAGTGTTGAGAACTCTAAGTCGTTTTCGTTGGTGGGAAGGATATACCTCCCAAAATGTTTTTATCTCTAAGGTTTTAGCAATTTTTGTGGTATTTAAGCACATCTTGAAACCTAATGTAGACATACATTTTTTACAAACGCAAGAATGTAACCTTGCCACTTGGAATAAAGAATTTCAAAGCCTGAAATTACTTTTTTTTTGCCAAATTTGGCTCCAAAGAATTGCACTTGAACTGTTGCACATTATAAATAATAAAATAAGAAGCACACTTTTTTCTTTAGAAAATCAAGGTTTAGAGATGTGAAATTGAGTTTGCACACTCTAAAACTTTGAAATTACACATAATACTTTTACACAATTTTGCTTTAGTTTTTGTGCAAGTCCATAGAATAAATATCCGAGAGAAGAAAACTAAACGGGTAAACAACAGTCAAAAGACTAAAAGCATCTCTAGGAACTCCACTTTCACCTAGTAAGTTTCCCATATTTGGGTGTGTTGAACAAAAAAACATACTCCATCGGCTTCCCTTGAACAATAATTATTGGTGATCATTGAAAAAAAAACAACTCCCCCTATATGGAGGGAAAAATTGGACCTACTACCCCGATGAATTCCCAATACGCTTGCGGGCACCAACCACCTGATTATTCACCCACAGGCCCGTCGCCACCTGCTTGCCACGACTGCCTCCATCACACGACTCCCCATCGCTGGAGCCTCAATATTGACCCATGATGGGACTCCACCGCTCACTGGAGTCGTCTAGGGCACGCATCATAGAGCTTGCTCCTCCCCATCTTCTCATGTCACAGTGCTACCCGACACCGTTTGCCCACCTCCATCTTGCCCACCCAGGCTCCTGCTGTCCACCTGCCGGCCTATGCCTATAGGCTCTCGCGTTGCATCGCCTTTACTCGCGTGGATTGAGTTCGCCGAACAAACCATTTGGGCTCTGTTGAGCCATTCAAGCCAACTCACATGCACCACCCGGGCCCATGCTCTGCCATGCCTCCCAAGCTTCCTCGACGACCCCAAGGGAGTGTGAGAGAAAAGTACAGGGAAAGGAGTAAAAAATGTTTTTTGACTCAGTCACATGCCAGTCCCGCATGTCAACGCATATTGGGGATGTGGAGCTGCCAAGTGATGCCCACAAGCCAAACAGGGCTATGTAGCACTTTCACGGAAGTATCCCAATTAGTTATCGTCCAACGAAGAGCAAAGGAAAGTATTTATATTGGCGCTTTTGTGACACAAAGTGTCGCCGTTCTTGTATGAAGTAATTGCTTGAATTTCTGTAAATATTGTTACTGTCCTGGTGGATGAACAAACCAGATTGATAAGGGCAAAAGGTTTAAAGTAACATCGGTAAACACTCTTAAAAGTAAATAACATAATAAAAGTAAAAGTAAAGTTGCGTTTCGTGCAATGAAGAGATTAGGCGCGGAGAGAATTCAACTCATGGTAAGTATATGAATTATGTCAAGTGTGTCAGTGCGACGGTAATACTGGTTACCTTGTATTATACTCATAGTATTTGATATGCGTGTTCCGTAGGCGGATCACCCTAAAGTTATGAAACTCCTCCTCGCGGGATTACATTTCATTTTATATATGGTCCTGCTTCGCCATTGCCACAGAGTGGTCGTCTCCACAATTAAGGTCCTTGGACCGGAACCAAGCATTAAGTTTCGTGGATCACCGTTATCTCATATTGTCTTTGGTCCTTATAGACATCTTCACTTGTCACGTCAGGGGTCACAGATTCCCTAAACACTATGTGTTACCTGCATAGGTCTTGAGATCGTGTTGTGTGGGCCCTTAAATTGGACACCATGCATAGGGTTCACCAGAATATAACATCATACTAGACAGATCAAAATACTACAAATACAAATGACGACATATAGATCAGGCACAAATGAATCTTACCACGCACCTACATCTTCCACGCCTATGGGGAATTACTCACTCATCATAAGAGAGAAACCAATCACACCAGAGATTAAACCCATTAAAACCATATCGATAATACCATGAAGATCCATAATAAGATGAAATGGATAATTCAAATTGTCTTGTTCCCTAGATGAGAGTGAGAATCTATCTATCTATCTATCTATCTATCTATCTATTATATATATATTACAGAAGTCAAACAAGCCATCACGTTCATCCACATAGATTTAATTATCTCGGCCGTAAATTATAAATATTAACGGCTACGATTTAAAAGATATTACGTTACATATAAATATTATATCACTGATACGGTTTGGCACGTTACACTGCCACGATGCGTACATGATATGTCTTTTGATTCAACTCATGTAAGCCTTTGTATTAAAATAATCAGTTAAAAGAAACAATAGAAAACATGTACGTTCACGAAAGTCAGACGTAATCGATGGGGAAAAAAGAAAGAAAGATGTGTCCGTGTCCTACTCAACCGAGCCTACCAAACCCCACGTCCAGCCACAAAGTAGCCAAACTAAATCAATCGCGCCTTCATCAAAACGGAAGATGTGTTGGTCTCCAATACAGCCGGCCATACCAAACCAGTGGGGCCTCCAGCAAAAAAAGGGAATTGAAGCCGAGGTTCACGTTGGCGTGCATGCGCCGGGGCTCATAAAAACATACACGCACCAGATGATCTCAACCTCGGCATGGCTCCCTCCCGCAAAGGCTGCTGCAGCCATCTCCAACAGCTTCCAGCGGCACGGCGGCTAAACAGCACAGGGACAGGGTTGCGGCAGCCATCTTGTGTGAAAGGAGAGTTTCAAACAGCAGATCAGGAGTTACTGGAAGAGTTTGCAAAAGCATCCACATGAGGCGTCCAACAGTAAGGATCACTCCAAGGGCTTTCAAATCCAAAAAGCTACTCCCTCCGTTCCAAAATAGATGACTCAGCTTTGTACTAAAGTTAGTACAAAGTTGAGTCATTTATTTTGAAACGGAGGAACGGAGGCATTGGATTCATGTTTTGATGTTATTTTTTTTAATTAATTCTTCTCGGCTAATTGTACACATGAACTGTACCAGGATGTGAGTATGTATTAACTGAGAAGTTAACCTCAACCGCTAGACTTGAAGAGAAAAAGTTTTACAGATCAGAAATTTTTACGTCTATGGTAAACAAGGGTATGTGATTATAAATATCATAAAAGAAGTTATATTTGTTTTGTTTGAAAACAACTAGAAATATGATGCATAAAATTGAGCAAACAAACTCTCCAATTTCTTCCATCATGATTAAGTAATACCAGACTGCTTATTAGATTGAAGCATGGTTCATATAATTTGAAGAATTCTGTTTCCACAAGTGAAAGACGACAAATTGTTGAATTGGTGGGCGAATGTCTATTCTTTCTAATATTAGCATGCTCATGTTTTTGTTTCCATGGAGTTTCATAATTATATCTTACAATCCTACGCCGACTAATATGACGAAATAGTTATCGGTTTTAGATGACGGCATCTTCTCTATGCTAGAAATTTAGCCCGCACCTTCTGGCCTCCATGTTTTAGCAGGCCAGCCTCACCCAATTATTTTCACTCCAGGATTTCATTTTCAAGGATTAATAGCTAAAATTTGGCATATATTTTATATAAGATCATGTAACTTGATCATACATTCACTCAAACCAAATATGCCAAGATCACTTACTTGCTGATAATTAATCTCTGGGTACGGGCATGTGAAAGAAAGAGAACAACATGCACACGGTCGTAATGCGAAGCTTTCACCCTGGCTTCTGATATAATCAAATTTTGTTTTATAGATATAAGTAATACATACCTCTTTCAAGTGGTAGTAAGTATAATAATTTATTTAGAAACACCAAATTCAATGTAGGTACACATAGTATAGACACCACTACACGTAAAATCACATAGGACTTTCTAACGATTGGAATCATAGAGCTTTATTTTATATGTTCCATTACTCATTAGGTAGATAAAATACAAAAACTCTATTTTCAAACGGAACTCAAATTAAAAACATTAAGTCAAAAACTAAACTTAATTAATTTTCAAGCATTTTTACAAAAAAAAAGTATCTTAAATAATTAAAAATCAAAATAAGTTTAACCATGTTTTGCAATTAGGTTATACATCCACTCCTCCACCCAAATAAGTTAGAAGCAGTTACTTGCTGAACATATATTTCTATGCATGGGGAAGTGAAATGGGAAAAACAATGGCGATAACAAGAATCTGTGTTGGCAGTAATTAAGAAGATGTTCTGAAAATTGTTGTATGCAAAAAAAACATGTCACATGTATGATATTGCATTTGGAGATATAATTTTAAAATTTTGGGAAGTCAATTAGCGTAGGATGAGCTTCCCTGGAACTGTTTTAAGGACAAGCCAGACGATCGACCAAAAACACCATCGATATATAGCCAGTGACAAAGTAATTTTATGAACAGACCAACTAACCAGATGCACAAGCTTTCACTGTTGAGTTTTAAACTTAGCGAAAAATCCGTCCAAATTTGTTAGTGCAAAGATAGACACCGTCGGAAGAGTAAGTCATGAAGAGAAAATAACAAGAAATTAATTTCAAAGTAAGCTGCAAGCCTAAATGCTATCGGTGTAAACCAACAGCATTTCATTTTAATAAAGCACAATTATATTTCCAGAAGGCATGTGTCTTGGTTATATTTTGAATGATAGTTTACTAAATATTATCCAGAGAAATTAAACATGTTATAAAAATATGTAGCAAATCTAGCCGCGCAAATGCGCGGGTAGCATAGCTAGTTACAACTTATTCTCACAACTTGGAATTCCTCTTACAATAGTGAAGGATGAGATGATGATGGAGATGAAAGGACCAAAAATAAGAAGTCCTCTGAAGGTTCTTTGGATCTCCTCCTCTTCTATTCTGGAAGTGGTGGCGCTGGTTAGGGTTGTCTTCTCCACTGGGTTCCTTCACGAAAGTGTCTTGTATAGACGTGATGGAGCTGTTGGCACCTCATACGACCGCTGATGCGAGCGCTTGCGGTCGTATGGAAGGCTGTCTTTTGCTCTGGTGCGCCTGGTGGCTTGGCTCTCCCCATGAAAGTTGCTCCATCTGACTTGATTTGCAGTAATTCCCCTTGGTTTCCTTACATACGCGATATTTCCTGTCAAACAATGGAAAAAATGAATTTTCTTCTCTTTTGAAGGATTAGCGTTAGAAATAAGCGAGAAGTAACAAAGATCTGGTGGAAGTAACCAAATAAGAATCACTCAAAAAATATCACTAATTCTCTAGCCATCACGAAGCAACCCACCCAAATCCCCTAGCCTCACCCGTAATGTATTGGGATAGCCTCAATAACCCCTTGTCGGGGGAACTACTAGAGATGCTCTACCTCAAGTTTATTTTTTGAGTGTTTCTCTACCTCAAGTAAGGACCAAGCAAGGGACTTCGCCAAGGGGGGGCCAAATTCACTGTTTTGACCCTTTTGTGCACGTTTAGCCGCATCTGACCCCTCTTTGGATAGTTTTTCGGATATGACCCTTTTCCTACCGCCACCCGATCTGGCGGTAGGCTAGAACACCCTGCCGCCACCAGCTCTGGCAGTAGGGACCGGGTCAACGTCGACGGCGCCGTTTGCCTGGCTGACGTGGATAAGTGGCTACCGCCACGGCCAGTGACGGTAGGTCTAGGTAGCCTACAGCTGGAGACCGTGGCGGTAGGTTGCTGAACGCATAAAACCAATGGCTGGGGGTTAGGTGGGCCCCACAAGCCACCCATTCGCCCCCAAATCCTTTCTTCCCCGAGCTGAGCCCCTCTCCCCCTCTCTCCCCCATCCTAGGGCTCCATCAAATTCATCTCCATTGCTTGAGTTTTCTCCGGTGGTTTGAGGCCATTTTCATCCCTCAAGGTACCTCACCCACTCTCTTCTTTTTTGTTGGTTGGAATCAACTTATTTGATGGTATTGATTTCTTTTATGCAAACCCTAGTTGTGCTACATTTTGTGTGAAATCAATGGATTTGATGGATGGTAGATCAAGATCTAGGGTTGTATATGTGTGATTGACCATGTGTAGTGTGCTAACTTTGTTGTTTGTAGCTAGATCTATGGTTATTGTTTTGGTTATTTCTAGGGTTAGGGTTAGTGGTAAGCAAAGTCATTTTTTAGTTGTTAGGGTTAAGCCATGATATTTTTTTCTTTAGTTGTTGTTTGTTTTGTTGCTTAAATGTATTGCATAGAGCTTTTATTGATCCATGGGATGCACAATGGATACTGTCCCAATTATGATGCCGCCTATCTTTGACATTATCTAAAATTTATTTAGATGGGTTGTCTCATGAATCTCCATTATTTGGATAAGGAGACATTTATGAATGGCAATGACGATGAAGGGGAAGAACACATGGTATTTGAGTATAGCCCAACCTATGAGGATGTACTTGTGAAAGTTAGAAGTTTGTTATATTGGATGGACCCAAGTGATGAGCTTAAACTTATTGGAAGGTATGATGTTGGAGTGGGGGTGAAGTCTCGGTTGAAGAGTATGCCTATCACGTCGGAATTGCATTGGAAGGTGTACAAGGGTAAAGTAGAGCAATCACAAGACAACTCACTTGAATTATTTGCCACCAAGGTTGATGCTCATCTGCTACAAATTGACTTGAACCTGCATGTCTCCTCCCCAATACATGATGCTAGGGTGGAGGTGTATGTCCCCAATTCTTGTAGCCAACCACCAAGTAGTCAATCAAATGAAGCGGAGATGAATGATAGAGCCATAGTAATTCAAGACCCGGAGATAAATGATATGGCTCATGTTGATGATGATGATGCTTATGCGGAAGAAGAAGAGATTCATTACAATCCAATAGGTAACTTGGATGTCATTGTCCATCAACAAGACAAGGATCGTAGCCTCCCTTATAACCGTATGTGTGGTTACGCCTCTGATGATGAGGGTCCTGAGGAAGATTTGGACGAAGATGGATTCACGGTGCAAGAAAATCAATTCTTCAAGGAGGTGCACGGCAAGGAAAGAGGACCCCCATTGTTTCGTGATCTTAGCCTTGCCGACCATGCCATTGTTGATGGTGGCATGAGACTGGGGTTGGTTGAACCAACACCGTGCCCGAGAGTCGGCGATCCAAGGCCCAAGAATGAGGACGAGAATGCTCATTTGAAAAAAGGCATCAAGTTTGGGTGCTTCCAAGAGTTTAAGATGTGGTTGAGTGACTACGCCATTCGGAACCATAGGCCATTTGTTGTTGGTCATTCTAACCAAGAGGTGCGGTACACTGTGAAGTGTGACAAAGAAGGATGTAAATGGAAGGTTCGTGGAAGAAAAATTCATGAAACGTGGCAATGGGAGTTGAAAAATTGTGTAGCTACTCACGAGTGCATACCTCCAGACAAAGCTGACCGAAGCAAGGGCCACCGTCAACTCACGTCAGAGTTTCTCGGCTACAAATTATTGAATGAGATATCCCATGACCCAACCGTGAAGGTGAAGTTTTTGTTGAGTATTGTTGAAAAAATGTACGGATACAAGGTCAACTATGGGAAGGTATGGAAGGCCAAGTCAAATGCTATGTCAGTGTGAGAGGCCTCATAAGTACCATTGGCCGTGCTTGCATTTGATGACGGCGGCCAAGGCGAGAAACTTGCATTTTCTGATGGGAGGACCGTGCGGTTGCAGGAGTTCACATTGGAAGCCACGAGGTTGACATGGGCGCCTTGATTTCATCCTTTCCTTGACCAGTCACAGTGGCCTGAGTATGATGGCCCACATATCGTGCCTGACCCTGAACTCATGGTGCCTACAAAGGGAAGAAGAAGGAAGAAGAGGTTTAGGAGTGACATGGATGATCTAGCTGATTACACCGGAATGAAATAGTTTGGTAGCGGTCATTTCATGGAGCCACCGGACATCAACAACTGTGGACAATGTGACGATCCGGGACACAATGTTAGGTCATGCACCAAAAAATCAAGGACCGATGCCAACACGAGCTCTAGCCAAACGGGTGTTCGTAGTGGAGGTTCCGGTGGCACACGAGGAGGTAGGACTGGTGGCACACGAGGAGGTAGGACTGGTGGCACACGAGGAGGTAGGACTGGTGGTCGTGGAGGACGGACTAGTCTTAGAGGTAGTGCACGAGGAGGGAGTACTATTGGTGGGCGTGGAGGACTGGCGAGTATTAGAGGTGGTCGTGCTTCCGGTCTTACTAGGACGAGGAGGATCGATAGAGGAAGGCCTATTGACGTTTTGCTTAATCCAGATGGTTGAAATAATATCAATGGTACTTGTTGTTTTGTGTAATCACTCTTATTTCATTTCCTCTATTCATTATGTTGATATCTTTCACTAACAACCACTATTATTTTTGTAGGCATGTCTTCATCCGGTTCCATGACGAGGCCGCCGTGTGTTGATCGTGAAGACATGCCGAACAAGTGGGAGAACGCCAAGCTAGACGAGGTGAAGGAAAAAGATATGAAAACTCCATCATGTTGGTGTGGAGATGTTTGCAAGGTGAAGGTATCCACCGACCGCAAGAAGTCATGGACTGAAGGGAGGAGATTCTTTGTGTGTCCCAACTATGCACATGATCGGGCGCTTCCAACAAACGCCTATGACGTACCACAGGTATGGACAAAGAGTAATCTCAAATTTTGTCCAACTTTAACTCATAATCCTACAACAAATTTATTTATCCTATTCAGTCACCGCCTCCTCATTGCAAGTACTTCACATGGAAAGATCAAGATGTTCCAGAGGATGTTAAAAAGGACCAATATCGAGATTGTCTTAGGAGGCAACGGCTGTTTGAAGAAGCATTTCAGAGAGGCTTGGATGAAGAGCGTTGTTAGAAGGCGAAGATGGAACGAAAGAAACGCGAGGAGGAAAGGGCACGCAAAGAGAAGGCTGCTCGTGAAGAAGAGAGGGCAAGAAAGCTTGCAAGGGCTCGTGATGCACAAGAGGAGGATGAGGCACGTTACAAGAAGGGAAAAGGGCCCATGTTTCCTTAGTGATCTTTAGATGCATCTATTGAAGTTGTATCTTTAGTGACTGTCCGATGGTATTGCGATGCTTGAGACTATTTTATTCCACTATGTATGAACTATTTGGTATCGTGTTGAACTATTTGTGATCGTTTATGAACTATTTGTGGTCGTGTCGAACTATTTGTGATCGTGTTGAAAAAAGTGTCAGACAAATTGTTGCTGAAATATTGTCAGCTATATATATGATTGTTGTTTGTTTAGTTATATACGTCTAACGTGTTGCTTGTTTTTTTCATTATGCAGATATTTGAACCCTACCGCCATAGTCTACGGCGGTAGCATGTGGCCGCCTACCGCCGGAGCCAGTGGCGGTAGGCCCTGCTACTCACGCACCGACCCAGACACGCTATGCGTGTTGTCTGATGCAAGGGACCCTACCGCCATAGTCTGTGGTGGTAGCATGTGGCCACCTACCGCCGGAGGCAGTAGCAGTAGGCCCTGCTACTCACGCACTGCGCCAGACACTCTATGTGTAGTGTCTGATGCGCCGCGTAGGCATCCTACCGCCACAGGCTACGACGGTAGGGTTTGGTTGCCTACCGCCTGAGGCAGTGGCGGTAGGAGTTGATCCCTGCAAAACAGCTCAGATGGGAGTCGAAAAACAATGTGTGTAATTTTGTTGTCAACTATATATGTTGCATAGGGAAAATGAAAAAAAATGAGATGCAACACCCGGTACATAGTTCAAGTGACACATGTCATGTCCGATAAATGAAAAAAGGAGCAACACCCGGTGCATAGTTCAAATGACACATGTCATGTCCGATAATTGAAATAACAAGCAACACCCATAATTCAAAAGACACACATCATTTCCACAAGTTCAAATGACCAACATCATGCCCGGTAGCATCCTAAGTACCCGGAAAGGATCCCCTAATAAGCCGGAAGAGACGCCCTAACCTGCTTAATACGTTTGATTAGTGCAGCACGCTTTGGATTAGGCTTTGGTTCATACTCTGCAGAACCCGCCCAATGGATCATGCAACCCTTTTCCTCGCGGAACCAGGCCCATCGTGCATGTCGGTTTGGTTTCTCCGACACTCCTTGTTTGATTGCCCAGCCAATGATCTGTCCGGGCTTTGCCATGTCCACCTCCTCAGATTCGTCAATGCTTACGGAGAACGCTATCTCCAGTGCCAAAGTCCATCTACACTCATCTTCCTTCTCCCGCAACTCATTAACTATCTTCCATTTTTCTCTCTCGAGCTCTTCAGGGAACTCACAGAACACATACTTGTTGAAATCACTCCTAGCCGCGTAAGCCTCTTCACAACTGTTAATCCATTTTCGAAGCTCTCTCAGCATCCTACGGCGTCGTTCTACTTCACACTTCTCATATGCTATCTGCACCTAAGGGTCCTTTTTTCCATGCTATATTGAATTGAAAAAAAAAACAAAACTAGGGTCAAATGATATAATACAAACACAAAGCATTACTTATTTATAATGACCAAAGACACAAAGTTCTTAGTGATTCAAATGACATAAGGTACATAACATAAGATCGAATTCAAATGTCTTGGCTTACATAACATAAGTAGAAATTCAAATGACATAGGTTACATAAATGATAAGGGTACATGTCATTATAGTCCAAATGACACTAGAAGATCATGTGATTTAACCCACTCTATTTGTCGTATGGCCCCGGGTTGCAGCAAATGACATCATTTCTTTCGCGGACCCAAGCCCAACGAGAAGCCCGACTAGCTATCAGCGAAAATGGTTGTCTGACTAGCCAATCAATGACCTGGCCGGGGTTTTTCAAGTCCATCTCATGCACTTCGTCCCTTGTACCGCACAATGCAATTTGCCTTGCAAGAGCACGTCTATGAAATTTCTCTTCCTTCTTGAGCTTGCTTATGTTTTTCTGTTTAGCATCATAGAACTCAACTTTGTCATCGTCACACTCGCTCACATAGTATTTTGAAAACTCACTACAAGCCGCATTCAATGCATCGACGGCTTCGACCCACAACTTCATATTTTCCTCAATGACTTCGCGTTCACGCTTTGCCGCCGCCTCCGCCGAAGTCTCAAAGAAGATGATCGGTGACATCCTACAAGTCGAGGGGTAACTATAACGGTCATCGTAAGCATAACCTTAAGCACTAACCCCCACACCACATTTGGTCTTCTCACACCCAAAAACCAAAGGCATCATAAGCATAACCCTAAGCACTAACCCTAACCACAACCGTAGTTTGTACTATGAAGTGTCAGATCCACTAACTTGCGACCATAGTAAGCACATATATAACCTTACAAATTAACTTGATAGTTTATTTAACACAAGATGACACAAACTTAAGTCATTAGCATAGCCCTAAGCACTAACCCTAACCACAACCCTAGTTTCTACTATGAAGTGTTAGATCCACTAACTTGATAGTTCATTTAACACAAAATGACTAAAACTAGGGTTTGCAACAAAGCTAACAATGCAACCAAATGATATGATTCCAACCAACAAAACTGAGAGGGGTGATAGAGATACCTTCAAAGATGAAAATAGTCCGGATCCACCGGACAAATCTCAAAGAATGAAGATGGATTTGGGAGGGCTTCAATGGGGAGGGAGGTGAAAAATAGAAGACCAGCTCGGGGAGGAAAGGTGTTGAATGGGTGGGTGTGTGTGTGTGGGGGGGGGGGGTTACCTTATCCTTTTCTAGTGGCTGGTGTGAGGGCAGGACCCTACCGCCATAGTCTCCGGCGGTCGGGCTGCGAACCCTACCGCCAGAGACTATGGCGGTAGGGTCCTGCCCTCACACCAGCAACAACACAGACATGCAAACACCAGTTTTTCACAGTTTTCAGATCATATAACATCTTATATGCACAGTTTTCACAGCAGTTTATCATATGTAATAGATATAGCACAAGTAATGGAAAACAATACCAACATAACACTAGAAATATAAGTCCTCAAGTCCAACATTATACTTGAACTAAAAGTCCTCAAGTCCAAAGCAAACTAGAAGCTCATTATAGTTCAACATGGCCAAACACTAGTTTAACATGCCCAAACACTAGTTCATTGTCCCATTTTTGCTCTCTTAGAGCACCCCTCATTCGCGGTCTTCTTGCGGCGACGAGGGAGCGGCTTTTGGAACGGTGACGGGCTGAATGGATCATCATGAGGGTGAGAAACCCTTTTTGCTTGGGAGGCTGGTGGTGCATCCATCATTAGTGACATGTTCATCTCTTCCGGGGCTTCGTCGTCCTGCAAGTCCACCTCCTCTTCCTCCTCAGATTCACCGGAGTCGCTGCCATCATCGGCATGGCTAGAAGAAGCATGGGCGTGGCTAGTATTAGCACCGGCGTGGCTAGAAGAAGCGGCGGCTCCACTAGCCTGCACCATGGATGTGCTCGGAGCATGCACATCTACGTCACCCGGGCTTGCGCATCCAAGAATGGTGACTAGCTTCCGGCAACGTTTCATGAAACGCTGCAGCAACAACAACAACAAAGAGACAAAGATTTTTAATGCAACAGAGTAAGGACTTGTGAAGTAAAACATTTTTAATGCAACAGAGTGCTTACTTTCACCGTTTCCCTCAAGGTAGCATCCGACTCCGGAGTCCCGGGTTTATGGATTAGTGCATTCGAGCCTTCGATGATACTTCTATTGAGCTCAAAAGTCTGAAAATTCAACATTAGCTCAAAAGTTTGCACAATCAAGCTAATATGAATCCACTCTTCAAATAGGTTCACAAGACTTACCACTCTATCAGTCGTCAAGGGCGCATACTCTCTGTGAGAACCTTGTGTACTTCTCACTATGGCATCATACTCATCGTCTGATTCATTGTTTGCATCATGATCTGCAAGATCTGCGTCAGTCCACCTTGGCCTCAAACGCACCCGAAATCGCCTCCCATTGTCATACCACTTTAGATGTGTTTCTTTGTAATTCCTCATGTCCGCCAAAGTCATATCCGTCTCTCTAGAACCGAGCCTCTGCTCCCACATCTCGACATACCTAGCATGGTGTTGTCCCCACTCAAGCACATTCTGATTATTCTTTCGGTTCTGACTGCAAAGAATGACAACAACAAAGCATAAGAAACAATTTGAAACATTGTATTGTTGGTTAACATAGCCTGGTTAGGTAACTCACTTGTGAAGCTCAAGTCCACCCGTGCTTGCTGGCTCCGGTGGGGTGCGTTGCCTCATACCAAATTGCATGGCCACTCGATGTGGTAGATGCCACTCGATAGCATAAATGCATATGAGAGGGCACCTGATCCGCCAAAGATAGGAGTCCCTAGTGCACATCTGGTTCAATGTGAAACCCCTATTTGCCTCGTAAGGCCTCCAGTTAACCTATCAACGAGATATTAGTTCGGCCAATGCATTTGATGGAAGCTTAGAGAAAATATTGAATCGGTATACCTGACGATATGTGAGGCTGTCCATTTCGTTGATGAAATTCTGGTACAAGGACTTTTTCTTGCTTCCAAATATTCTAACCCGGTCCCAAGAGAATGCCACGGTGGGGAGTCGAAAAACATCATCTTCTTCATCAAGGCCTACCCACACGTGCGGTAAGGATGCTTTTCAGGACGCCCAACCGGCAAATGCTCCCACATCCAGACCGAGAGGCCCCAAATACATCCACCCATGCATGGCCTCGAGGTGGTTTTCCTACATGTGACGTCGAGCTGCAACCCAAAAATCAAACCGGTTAAATGTACTAACATAAGAGTTGGAGGAGTGCTCTTTGTAGGAATTCATGAACATACTACCATGCTTAATGTATATTTGCATAACTTGTTACCTGACGGTATAAGTAGGCGAGCCCAGCAGACCCCCAGCTGTACTTCTCGTCCCAGTCGGCCAAGAAGTCAAGAAACATCCAAGGAGCAACGTCTCCAGAGCAGTCTCCAAAGACCACCTGTGATAGGAGGTGCCACACGTACGCTCGAGCATACTGCTCCACGGTCTCCTCATTGGCTTCTTCAAGGCATCCCGACCTATGATGCTGGAGCGAAGGGAATGGGACGCCGTTTGTCCTGTTGTCAGTCCTTCCCTGGGCACTAAGAAAGGCCGAGCAGTCACCGATGAGAGCGGTCACCCTCGCACGCTAGTTCTTGCCGTCCACCCGTCCGGTGAGAGCCTTGCTGTCAATGGGAAGCCCAGTGATCATGGCAAAGTCCTCCAACGTCATCGTTAGCTCGCCACAAGGGAGACGGAAGCTGTGTGTCTCCGGGCGCCAACGATCGACGAGGGCGGTGAGAGCTGAATGGCACATCGACGGCGGCACACGCTTGAACTGAAGAACAAACGGTAGCAGCCCGGCACGCTCAAAGTATGGCTCGTAGCGCACGTCATATTGCATCTGGTTTTCCGTCGTGTGGCTCCTAAAGCGGATGACAGCAAGTTTCTGTAACAATTGAGAAAATATGTCAGAAGCTTCCTTCATTCAAAAAGTAGCATGAAAATTGTTACCTCTCCACGCTCGATAGCACGGGCACGATGGTCCTTGTCAAAAGCAAGGTCAAGCCCCGTATACAAACGCCCATTGTCCTCATCCTCGGCCATCCTAACAAATATATAATTTTTTCACTTGTTAGGCAACATCGTCTATACATATGAATAAAAAAACTAAAACCAAACATCTACAATTATAAACTGCAAAATATGAAAATACCATACTATTAGTATGCATTATCCATCACAACAAAAAGCATCTATATGAAATACACACATTTTCACACTATGCATTAACCACCTACAAATTTTGCAAAAAAATCATCCTCACAATTTTACAATGCATTAACCATCTAAGAATTTTGCAATGCCTTCATCCTCACAATCTTGCATTCATCATACACAAAAACTTCTAAGAATCATATCCTCACATATATGCATTCACCAACAAAAACTTCATCCTCACATATATGCATTCACCAACATATCCTCACATATCTCGCAATGGTTTCACCCACACATCCTTTCATAAGCCTACTACTAAATCATATACTACTAAACAACTAAAACATCATTAAAAAAATCTACACCAAAACCTAGGTTGCACCTAGTGCCAAAAATAGCTTCAAAAATAAAAAATCATTTGGAAAACTGATTGGAGGGAATGGAGGAGCTTACCGGCCTCTTCGATTTGCCCCAAAGCTCCGCGAAAATGGTGGAGGGAAGAGGGAGATCGAGGGAGGGGATCGGGAGGAGGAGAGAGGCGCGGCTCGCCTCTGTTCGAGTCGAGGCGAGGAGGAAGAACGGGCTGGTAGGGCCCGCCCGCAGCCACCAAGCACGGAATTGCCTGTTCGGCACCTACCGCCAGATCTGGCGGTAGGGGGCAACACCCTACCGCCACTGGCCGTGGTGGTAGCCACTTATCCACGTCACCAGGCAGACGGCGCCGTCGACGTTGACCCGGTCCCTACCGCTAGAGCTGGTGGCGGTAGGGTGTTCTAGCCTACCGCCGGATCGGGTGGCGGTAGGAAAAGGGTCAGATCCGAAAAACTTTCCAAAGAGGGGTTAGATGCGGCTAAACATGCACAAAAGGGTCAAAACAGTGAATTTGGCCCCAAGGGGGCTACTACTAATCAAATGGATCATATTCGCGGTTGGCAGGTGGCAAATAGATGCTGCGATGCTCATTGACAAGTTGAATTGGGCGAGCGAGGCCAGTCTTTTTTCTCGATGTTTTCTGTTCACCGCTTGGCTGCAATTATTCAGTTGGTTTTTCCGTTTTGGTTGCTTGTTTCATTTTTTCTATTTTCATTTTTTGGTTTTTTAATACACGGTGAACAATTTTTAATGCACGATGGACAATTATTTTAATATACAATGAACATTTCTTAATACACACTAAACCTTTTTATAATATACATTCAATATTGTTCAATACATGATGAACTTTTTAAGTATACAATGAACTTTTTTAATAGACACTGATCATTTTTTAATATACGGCGATGTTTTTCAGTATTACTGCTAACGTTTTCTAATATACAGTGAACATATCTTCATACACTTGTTGAATTTAAATGTTTTTAGACAAACCGACAACAAAAGAAGATTTTTTTTTGAGGAGATAAAACCCGCTCATGCCAGAGTGTGCTGGACCATTTCGCCTGGCTTTCAGGCGGAGCCTCTCCTATTTTGATGCCAACGGGCATCCAATAGGAGGTATATTTTAATGTCCTATCCCTCGCGCAGAGCGCTGGGAGTAAGGAAAACACGCACCCATGGATTATGTCGGCCGGTGTAACCTGTTTCGATTAGTCTTCTGAAATTTCATCTATATTGAAGTAACTTTTTATTCAAAAGATAGGGCAAAAAGGTCAGAAAATTCGAAATTGTTCATATTTTTAAAATATTAATGGATTTAAAAAATATTTGAAGTTTTAAGAAATGCTCAAGAATTTTAAAATATTCGAACATAAAATACGAATGATCAGAAATTCATAAAATTTCTGCGAATTATAAAAAGGTTTATAGTTTTGTTGAAAGTGGCATTTCTATTTATGGAATAATGGCTATTTCGTAAAAAAATCACAATTTTGATAAAAAAAATGTTCACAGATTTTATCAGAATTTTTAATATATTTAATAAAACACACTTTTTAGTAGCTTACACCGATTAACAAATTTTAATGAGTCCATCAATGAAGTCGGGGACTTCCTCAAACAAATAATCAATGCATTCGAGGTGCGAGTATACTTTACATCCCCTATTTAACGCTTACAACGTCGGATTTAGCGGATTTGGGAGGTCCTATCCAGAAAATATTCGAACATAAAATACGAATGATCAGAAATTCATAAAATTACTGCGAATTATAAAAAAGGTTTATAGTTTTGTTGAAAGTGGCATTTCTATTTATGGAATAATGGCTATTTCGTAAAAAAATCACAATTTTGATAAAAAAAATGTTCACAGATTTTATCAGAATTTTTAATATATTTAATAAAACACACTTTTTAGTAGCTTACACCGATTAACAAATTTTAATGAGTCCATCAATGAAGTCGGGGACTTCCTCAAAAAAATAATCAATGCATTCGAGGTGCGAGTATACTTTACATCCCCTATTTAACGCTTACAACGTCGGATTTAGCGGATTTGGGAGCTCCTATACGGCCAAAAAAGCTGCTCCTACAGGATTCGATCTCGCGCCGTTTAATTACGACGCAGCGTGCCTAACCAGTACATCTACTACAACCTAGTGATTCATTACAGCGCGAGAAATTTAACAACAACACTAACCGCACTATTTCTGGTACAAACAATTTAGAAAGACGTGATTTTATGGAAAAGAAAAAAAAATCTGAAATAAGTTTTTGAAAAATCGCGAATTATAAAAAAATTCATGTATTCAAAAACTTTCACCAAATTTATAAAAGATCACCGTGTATTACATACAATTTCATTGTTTTAAGAAAATGTTCATTGTATATTATGAAAATTGTTCATCTTTACATATAAAAATGTTCGCGTGTATCATAAAAATGTTCATCGTATATTATGAAATGTTTCAACGTTTTTACTAAATGTTGAATGCGTATTCAAAAATTGTTCGACACATATATTCATATTGTTTCAAAAATGTTCATCGTGTATTATTTAAAATGTTCAATGGATATAAAAATGTTCAGGATATTTTTTTCTTTTTTTTGGTTATTCGATGAGTATACAATTGTTCACTATGTTTCTTAATTTTGTTCAGTATATATTACACAATGTTCAATGTGTGTTAGCAAATTGTTCAACGTATTTTCACAAAATGTTCAGTATGTGTCTGAAAATTCCATGTATGGTGAACAATATTCAAATACACGTAGAACATTTTTTTTAAATATGATGAACTCCTTTTGAATGCATGCTGAACAAAAATTCTATACATGATGAACATTTTTTTACACACTGAACATTTTTCAAAGTTCATCAAATTTGACAATAGTTCATCAATTTTGAAAAATGTTCATCAATTTTGAAAGAAAGTTCAGCGATATGAAATAAAGTTACAAAATTGAAAAAAAAATCTCGCGCTTAGCAGAAAAGAAGAAAGAAAAAAAAGAAAAACAGAAAAAAACTCTTTCCACGAAAACAGGAAAGAGAAAAAGGTTAAAAGCCTAACAGTTAACACGGACTGGTAGGTTAGCCGAGTGGTTTGGCAAGCGCCCCTGTAGCCGAGTGGTTCTAAACATGGTTCTCGCTAGAAATGTTTTTGCGTTTTCCAAAACAGAAAAAAGAAGTGGGCCGGCCCAGGGCGGCGGGAGGGTGTGCGCCCGATTGCATCTATGCCTAAAACGGGCGCTTAAGGCGCCGTTTAGGATTTGCCGGATTTAGCTATGTTGTTTAATTGGTGCAAACCCTCACGCCGACAATTTTTCATGGGCTAGCATGCTTTAAGAAGCCTCATGTCATGTTTTGGGAATCATTTGACCCTTTTTTTTATTCTTAGTTTCTTTTTTGCCTTTTTACTTGGTTTGGTTCTCCCTTTGCTTTTTTAATTCTTTAACTTTTTGCAAATTTGTTAACTTTTCCGAATTGAAGAATATTTTCTAAAATTCATGAACTTTTCAAAAAACCATAAATTATTTTGAAATATTTGAGCATTTTAAAACTTTTTCAAATTTTCTATCTTTTCTAAAATTCGTGAACTTTATTCAATTTCATGAACTTTTTTATATTTGTGAACTTTTTTGAAGACATGAATCTTCTTGAAATTCGTGATTTTTTCAAATTCATGATAGTTTTTTAAAATTCTGGAGTATTATTTAGCAAATCCTTGGCCTTACTTCATATACTTGAAATTGGTTCATCTTTCTGAACCTTTTACGAATTCATGAACTTTTTTTTCAAGCATTGTGAACTTTTATATAATCCATGCACTTTTTTTGAAATTGTATGATTTTTCATATTATGTGTGAAGTTCTTTGAACATGTAGATAGATGCATGCTTTTCTCACTGTAGCACCAAATGCAAAAAAGTGCCAGCCTTTTCTTTTACGGGTAAAAAGAAAAGCTAGCTTGTGAGCAAGAAGGAGCGAGCGAGCTTGCTACATGGCCCGGCTCATAGGAGTGAGCAAGAAGGAGCGAGCGTGTTTGCTACATGGGCCGGCTCATAGGGTTTCCTTTCAGGCGTTGTAGTGACTAACCGGCACGCAAACCGCTGCATAATAAGCCGCCTAATAGACCTTCTAAATTTGGAAAAAGGTTCACAATTTGGAAAAACTTCACAAAAACAAAAAAAACATTCACAAATTTTATAATAATGATCATAATTAAAAAATCGTGTATTCTAGAGAATTCACGATTTTGCAAAACAAAAATCACAAATTTGAAATAAGTTCGCGAATTTGTTAAAAGTTCATGGATTTAAGAAACAACGAGAAATTAAAAAATAGAAAATAAAACGAAAACAGAAAACCAAAACGAAAAATGAAAATAATAATAAGAAAACCAACAAAAAAACCAGAAGATAAACTGCACCAGAGAAAACCGCAGAACATTCATGGAAGCATTAATATATTACCCAAGCCTAACTATATGGGCTGGCCCAGAGGCGGGAGCTGGTCCGTGTAAATAGACAGTCCTGTGCAGGGTGTGCGACGGTTTGCAAAGAGTAAATATATCGGGCGGATAAGGCACCGAATAGGAAATGCACGCATAACGGATGCAATAAGAAGGATTGGCAAATCACTTGTAGGCAACAAATAGTCCATATATTACCATAGCTATATGGGCTATCCCAAAATCACATTCCAATCTTTTTTGTTAATAGATTTTAAACAACTTTCATTAAGTCATTTTATACATTAAACAATTTTTATCTAATGTATACAAAGTATTTATGTGTATGGAAATAATGTTCATATATTTGAAAATTAGTTCGAATAATTTGAAAAATATCATGTATTTGGAAAATTGGTTAGTAAAAATAAACTCTTGATAAAAGAATATAATATAAAAGTAACAAATGAAAAAGCTAATAAAAAGGGGGGAAAGAGAAACTAACAAGAAAGAAAAAATAGAAAAAATGAAAACGAAATGCAATGGTGTATGGCCGGCACATTTAGAAGACATTCTGGGTGTTATAGCATGCTGAGATATTTCTCGTATACTGCAAGAGCTACGGTTGCGTCGCGTTTGGTGTGGGGGTTCGTTCCTTTTTGGTTTTCTACGTTGACTTTTGACGGTTTTCTTTTCGGTTTTGGTTTCTTTACCTGGTTTCATTTTTCTTTCTTTTTCCAACACATGCCCATTTTTCTCATACACCTTGTACATTTTGCATATACATAATGAATATGTTGTATACACAATTGTATTTCAATTACATGGTTAACATTGTTTTCATACACATTGTTGTACATTTCTCGTATACATCATGATGATTTTATACACGTTTAAGTTCTTTAAATACAAGGCTAACATTTTTTCAAATATATGTTTTTGAACATTTTTTCAATATGTGTTAAAATTTTAAAATACAAAACGATTGTTTTTATATTTGATTTTGGAAAAATGTCACGGAAACATTTTCTGAAACGCATGAACACATGTCTTTTAAAATGACATGTACTCCGTCCGTAAACTAATATAAGAGCGTTTAGATCACTAAAATAGTGATCTAAACGCTCTTATATTAGTTTACAGAGGGAGTACGTTTTTTTGAATGATAAGAAACCTTTTTTACTTATGATTTTTTTTAATATTGTATAAGCATTTTTATTCAAATGTCATGTACATTTTTTTGAAATGTGGCAATATTTACTAAGTATCACTAAAATTATTCTTTGGATGTTATCAACATTTTTACAAGTTACGCGAACATTTTCTTAACACTGTGTTAATAATTGTTTTAAAGCGCGATGAAGTATTTTATAAAATTGAAGTACATATTTTCTACTTTAGAAATACAAGTAAAAACATAGAAAAATAGAAATGGGCCACCCCCCCCTCCACCCAATTATAGCAAAATGCATTGTTGTGAGATAGATGTGTTGACCATTTTTTTGTGGAAACTGTCGATCTATTCATCTTCAATCATGGCAGTACAACGAACATCAGAAATAATAAAAATTACATCCAGATTCATAGACCACCTAGCGACGACTACAAGCACAGAAGCGAGCCGAAGACGCGCCGCCGTCATCGCCCTTCCCTCGCCGGAGCCGGGCACAACTTATTATATAGCCAAGAATAAGTAATTTGAAAAAGCAGCATAAATTTGAAAAATTCTGAAAAATATTGAAAATAACCACGATTTAGAATTTTTTTTCTTAGAAATTGGAAAATGTTAACGCATATGGAAACACTTCACATATTTGAGAAAAGTTCACTAATTTCAAAAAGTTCACGAATTTGGAAAAGTTTAAGAATTTTGCCAAGTTCACGAAATTTTTAATTTTTTTGCAAATTTGAAAAAAATGTTCATGAGCTAAAAGTTTATGCACTTCAAAAGCGGTCATGAATTTTAAAAAAGTTCAAAAAACTGAGAAAAGGTTAGTTTTGGTAATTTCACCTCACTAGTAGTATGAGGCCCCAACTGACAATTATTTTGACATTTCACACCTCACAATTCATGTACTCCCTCTGTAAAGAAACATAAGAGCGTTTAGGACCCTACTTTAATGATCTAAGCGTTCTTATATTTCTTTATGTAGGGAGTAACTTTTATCTTAAAAATTCCGCACCTCGATGGTCTGACTCTGACAAGCTGCACTTTTTTTTCTTCGCGAGATTAAAGTCTACTGAGCAGAGTGAAATCAGACATGCAATCAAGACCGGACAGCTCGCTGGTCGTTCTGCTACAAGCCTATTTAGCGGTTTTTCACCAAATACGTACAATTTTTTTTGCGATGGTACAATTGATGTTTAATAAAAGAGAGTTACATGCATATGGAGTTAGTTTTCTCATTCACCTCACTGTTAGTTTGAGACCTCAGCTGAAAATTAGTTTGAAAATTTGCACCTCACCATTTGTGTGACTTTGATCTTAATTTTTTTTAATCATATTGGCTAGACAAGTAAGAATTTCTTTGGTAATTTAAGAAAAAGTATAAAAGTCTTCATTATATCAATACAAGTTTTGCATGACATTATCATCGTTTTGTTATTCTTACCGAAATAATTATGAAGTTAACACACTTCAGAAGAGAAAAATATATAGAATTTCTTCACTCCAATAATGAGATAGCAGCACCAGAACTATGAGATAAGGCCTCTCCCAATGCACAAGTGTTTAGATGAGGTTCTAAGCACAATAAAGACTTAGGAACTGAAGCTCCCAATGCATAAGTGCTTAACTTGTTGTTGTTAATGTCCCTTTATTTAATGATTTAGCAACTAAACTCCATGCATTGGTGGGCTTCTTTCATTTAATTATTTGCCTAGGTTCACGCGCTTGGCATTGTTTCTTTCTGGGGTCACCACCATCATCTCTCTCCTCTTAATCCAACACAATAAGCGTCACGTAAATAGCGCATCCTAGCGCTAGCCACCGCATCATTTTTTATTGTGCTAGCGAGAGGAAAAAGAACGATAGGGGTACGTGTTTTGTGGGATGTGCCGCTGTACAGCCGTACGTTCCGCTGACCTGTGGGCCTGGTTAGAAAAAAAAAGAGAGAGGAGCTCGCTTGCCCTCGCCTTAACCCTCCCGACGCACACAACCTCTCATTTCCCTTTCTTTCTCTTGCTTGATTCGCAGTTCCTCTTCTTCACCGCCTCTCGATCCTCTCTTGAGCCCTCGACATCGACCCATGAAGCCATGGCCTCTCTGCCCCCACAACGGATGGTCTAGGCCCCTGCCAAGAGATAGTGGGAGGACCGCCCCGTCGGTCAGAGAAGGCGGGGAGGAGTGGATGCCAGTGAGGGAGGTGGCTTGGCGCTGCCAACTCCCCACCGGTCTCCTTTGCCTCCCACCTGGCCAGTGGCGGAGCTAGCATTTGACATCAAGGTGGTCCCACCCCCCAAAAAAAAAAAATTTAACGAGAAATATGACATGTGGGCGTTCTAACTAGCTAGTTACCAATATCACATAGAAATAGATCAATATGGTCTCACAAACACACTAAAATTCTCAATTAAGTCTAAGTTTTGCATAAAGAAGCATACATAGTACATACTATATGGACCATAGTACGTACCTTGAGAAGCTCGAAAAGACTATGTTTCTGGCCTACGCTTTTGCGTTGCCATGAAAGTATCAATTATATCATCTTCATTCACCTCAGGAAAAGCATCCCTCTCAATGTATGTGACTAGGCAATCATCCAAAAGACTATCACCCATCTTATTTCTCAACTTTCTCTTGACTATACTCATGGCAGAAAATGCTCTCTCAACATTTGCTGTTGCCACCGGTAGAATCAATACCAAATTTAAAAGCAAGTACACCAAATGATGAACTATATGCCTCCTTGTTTAAACAAGCTTAACCGAGAGATCAACAAGATTTCCAAGGCCTTGGAACTCTTCCATGATCAATGTTTTCAGTCCTTTAATTTCCCCTCTCATATTGCTAGCCCCATCATATCCTTGCCCAAGAATTGAAGTTATAGTCAAAGCATGATTTGTAAGTAAAGTTTCAATTGCTTTCTTAAGTGACAATGAAGTTGTGTCATTCCTGGTTTGCTCTCCAGTTTGCTCTATGTTCACATTCGACATAGACATTGTTGGTTCTTGAGTTTGCTCTTCAATTACAACTGGCATACACACAAGTTCTCCGGCTTGCTATTCCGCCACATCTGACATATTCATTGCCTTCTTCTTCTTCCCTATCTTCATAACTTCTCTGTTAAAAAGAGAAACAATGTCTCCGGCCCTTTTCATTCTTAAAAAATTCTGCAATAAAATGTAGTTTCTATCAGTAGAGCTAATTGATGCAGAAATGATATGCAAAATTATGTATGTCTTCATCAATTCATGATAGTATAGTGCAAAAAAGCAAACCCTAAGTCAAAAAATAGAGGGTCTTGGTACCTTAAATTTGATTTGCACACTTGCTGCGAATCTACGATACTGCCGCCGGACGGCCGGAGACTGGCTGGTGAGCGGCACCTCCGACGCTCGTCGTCTTTGCAGGGAGGGCGGAGGGGGCGCATGCATTGAGCGGGCAGGCGGGCGGCAGGGCCACGAGGTCGCGGCTCCTGCTGGTCAAGGGGCGCGGGGGAGCAGTGGAGCCAGCGACAGCCAGGAGCGCCGAGCGGAAAGGGGAGGCGGCATGGGCTCCCGCGGCCCGCGAGGAATGGCGACGCCGCGGCGGTGAGGGCCTGGGGCGAGGGCGTCGGGTGTCCTCTGCTCTGCCTCGATGTGGAACGAGAGGGGTCGTGGCCTCGTGGGCTATGGCTGAACGACAGAACCACGGCTGACCAGTGATATTGGGCCATCTTTTTTTGGCCCAGTTAAATACCCATAGGTATATAGGCTGCTCCAAAATCCCAGGGTGGGCAGCGGCCCACCCTGGCCACCCTATAGCTCCGCCCCTACACCTGCCGCTGAGTTGGCATCTAAGAAGTCCACGACAAGGGCAAGACCGACGGGATCGGGCATCACCGGTGCCAAAAGGTGTGCCGCCAAGTGTCGACGCCTACACGGCATCGCAACAGCCAAGGACGACCGCTTCTTCCCCAAGGACCTTCCCGATTCAGTTTACGCGGCGTGCTCACCATTTCCTGCCCCGGCTCTCCAACCAGTTCCTCCGTGTCGCCCTCCGGCCAAAAAATAGTCTTTGACTGTGTTCTCCGTGCCGCCCTCTAGCCAAAAAACAGTCTTTGTTTGTGTTCTGGGTTGATGCGGTGGTGCGCGCGTGAGGTGCTCGGCTGATTGGTTGTGTCCTGCAAGTCGTGAAAGAGACATGGAACACGACGGGGTCAGGGACGGCTTGTCGTTTTGCACGAGTGTGCTCGGGATGGTGCTCTTGTTGTTCTCGTTTTTGCTTCTCTTTGTGTTGTCATTCATGGCGTTTCCGCCGTCTATTTGCTGATGTGTGTTTTGTGTTGCTCGGGTTTCGGTGAGGTGAGCTGCTTGTTTATTCTCATGTGCATATCGTGCGGCGCTCGCGCTTAGTCTCGTGTAGCCACTCCTCGTTGTCGTGATCATCACGCGGGGAGTCCTGCTGCAGCACGGGTGACGTCCACTTCTGCGTTCCGGCAACCGCGCGCCTCCCGCTGTAACATCCCAAAATTCTAAATTTTGGAATGTTATATTAAATAAATATTTTTGATTGTTTGCTTGATTGTGGTGTGGTTGCTTGTGTGAAATTGAGTGAATTTGAAACTTTTAGAAAGTTAAATGAGAGGGAATAAAAGGACTTTCCCAAACTTTCACCTTGCATTTATGATCTCCATGAATTCAAATTTATTACATCACAAAACCCTAGAGTGAAGATGATATGACTTCTTCCATTTAAATAAATGAAAAGGGTTTTGAAAAGATTTGAATTCCATTTGGAAATATTCCAAATTCAGAAACTTTATGCAACTCAATGATTTTCATGAGAGAAGATAAAATGACTTCTTCAAATCGTATGAGATATGAGTTGGAAGTTTAAAAGAATCAAATTTAAAGACCATTTGAAGGTATTTGAAAACCATTTCCAATTTGGAGTTATTTGGTTTTTATTCAAATTATTTTCTCCAAAAATAAAATATATGGAAAATAGGGTAAAATGATTCCCTACAGTAGAAAATGGAGAGAAATATATTTGAATTTTTTTGGTATTTTAAAATAATTTAATTTGGTTTAAAATAAAACAGTAGCACTGTTTGCTTTATTTAAATTTTTGTGGAATTTACTTGCCACTAGGAAAATGTTCATTTTGTAGAAAATATTTTCTAAAAAATTGATATATAATATGCCTATGTTATATTTTTATTTTCATTTTGGTTTTATTTTTTATGTCTATTTTTTTTTAAGAAGTTAGGACCGACCGGACCGGGCCGGCCCAGTTCGCCAGGCCACAGCCGAGCCGGCCTTTCCCGTCGTCGCCCCGAGTTCCAAAGCAGAGTCCGCCGCCATGACAAGCGCCGCTGCTGCTGTCGTGTCCGCCCCAGACACCGCGCCGCCGCCGCCCTGCCGTGTCCGCCCCAGACACCACGCCACCCTTTGCCCCTTCCGCTAGTTGCCGCCTCGCCCTCCCTCCTTTAAATACCGAGCCCCGGCTCTCTCTCTCTCCTCGCATCTTGCAGCCGCCGCGCCCCATCGAGCCACCGCCACAGCTGTCGACTTCGCCACCGCCGCCGTCCGCCACCGAAGCCACCTACGCTGCCGGAATCACCGCCGTCGAACCACAGACCTCAGCGGTAAAAACCGCCGAACCGCCCAGTTTATTTTGGTTTTTTTGGTTTTCTTCAAAACCCGATTTATTATTTAGTTTAGTTTAGTTAGTGAACGTTCACCAGATTCTTTCAGTAGTGAACAGATTCGTCGGATTTGGTTCTGTAGCGAACGTTTGTTCGGTAGGATTTTTCTTTTCTTTTTAATTTCTGCCAGGGACCTATTTGTTAGTTTTCTTACAGTTTAGCCCCTGATTTTCAAACCCTCACAACTCTTTACTCGTTTGTCCAAATCCAACGAAACCAACGCCAATTTCTTCGTTATGATGCCCTCTATCCAGATAATCAACTTAAACATATTTTTGCAAGTTTAAAATTTGGTTTTCAAACAGTTTTGAATTTTGAACTTCTTTTGATTGTAACATGGGTTTCGTATTCCTGATTTAATTAATTCTTTTTGCAAATTGAAGCTCTTGATCTAAAATTTCTGTTAAGAACGAATCCACATAATTCTAATACTGTTGAAAATTGTTTTCTGTATGCAGGAGTTATTTGCCTGTTTTCAAAGTTTTTTGAGATCTTTTCTTCGAGTTTTGTGCTTGAGTGTTTATGTATGCAATTGCTTCCTCACGATAGATTGAACGGAGTGTGACGAGTAGAACTATCAGGAATTATGAGTGCGAAGGATCTTCATCATCCATACAAGGCAAGTTCACACTTTGATCATATTTTTCATACCCAGTTTTTATGCATTAGTTTTGCCCTCAAAGATTGCATGAGTAGGATTGGGATCATCTGGTTATGCTATGTAGTTGTTGAGGTAGGAACCTATAACCTTTGATCACCCCGAGATTATACGTTATGCTCTTATTACTTAGCCATGCTCGTAGACATGGATTGGTTCGTGAGAATCATGCAAGTTGTGAGAGATAATGACTAAGAAACTTAAGGTGGCTACTTTAATACACCTCTAGGTGGAATGGTTGGGGCACCCTGGGGATACCAGTGGCTTGCCCGGGCACCTGGGGAATCCAGTTTTGTCCTAGGAGATCCCGAGTTATCTGTGTGATCATCCTATGGAATGCCACCCGGGCTCAAAGGGATCATAAGATTATTCATGCTAGAAACTTCCGTGTGCAGCCACATGCCATTATGGGCTCTGGCATAGTTGAGTAAGTTGTGGGAAACCTTTCCATGATGGGCTAGCAGATGTAGGGGAATTGTAGGTGTATCGGCCTATCTATCGGTTAAGGGGACCTCTTCGGAAAGACTGTGTCTCGATCATCTGTTTCTTAAACATCATGCAGTGCGAGAAATTCAACGGAGGAGATCGAGTCTTGTGGGGAAAAGTGCGCAAACCTCTGCAGAGTTTACAAACTAATCATGATTTGTCGTGTCCCTGGTTATGGACATCTTGAGTATCTGGTATTTGGATTATTGGTTGTTCTCATCACTCTATTTAATGAAATTGTTGGGTTAGTAATGATTTGGTGATTTTTGGGATTGAGTTGGGGTTACCTTCTCAATATGGGTAATTTAACATAGTAGTAAATAAAATGTATTCCTTTGTTGTAGGGAAAAATTAGCTTTATGCAAATGTTAAACTTAGAGCCTCCACCAGCCAAATATGCATATAGAGATACATAGTCTCATTATTATTCTATGGTGTGAAATTGCCAGTACATTCAATGTACTAACCTACATGGCTACAACGTCTCATGTTGCAGGAATCTTATGACGAGTAAGTGATACATTAGGGTTACGATGTCTACACTCAACTTTGTCGTTGGTGTTGTTGGGACTCCACAACTTTCTTGTTACTTCCACTATATGGATTGAGGTAATAGTATTTACGTTACTTTATACTGACCTTTACTTGTACTCCCTCAAAGAATATAAGACTACTTTAGATCGCTACAGAGGGAGTAGCTGCAAACTATGTTCTAGCTACCCCCCTCCCCCGTGAGTGGTGGTAGCAAGAGGGTTTTTACTTTTTCGAAACAATAAAAGATGAAAAAGAAAAAAGAAACGGTACATGCCCTGCCCATTTAGCAGATGTTGTGGCCATTAGAGCAAAATGGCCAACACATTCTGAATTCCTGACTGTCTACTACAATAAGTTGTGCCCGGCTCCGGCGAGGAAAGGGCGATGATGGCGGCGCGCCTTCGGCTCGCTTCTGTGCTTTTAGTCGTCGCTAGGTGGTCTACGAATCTGGATGTAATTTTTATTATTTCTGGTGTTCATTATACTGCCATGATGAAGATGAATAGATCGACAGTTTCCACAAAAAAATGGTCAACACATCTATCTCACATCAATGCATTTTGCTATAATTGGGTGGAGGGGATGGCCCATTTATCTTTTTCTATGTTTTTACTTTTATTTCTAAAGTAGAAAATATGTACTTCAATTTTATAAACTACTTCATCGCGCTTTAAAACAATTATTAACACAGTGTTAAGAAAATGTTCGCGTAACTTGTAAAAATGTTGATAAATGGGCCAGATATTGCGAGATCTATGTGAAATGAATGGTATTTTAGAAAAGGTGGAAAGAAATATTTCATGACGTTAATTGATGACTCCACTAGATACTGCCATGTGTATCTTCTGAAATCTGAGGATGATGCTTTGAACTATTTCAAGATTTATACAGATGAAGCAGAAAACCAACTTGATCGAAAGATCAAGAAACTTAGGTCCGATCATGGTGGAGAGTATTTCTCAAACGAATTTGATTCGTTTTGTGCTGAACATGGTATAATTCATGAGAAGACACCTCCCTATTCACCTCAGTCAAATGGGGTAGACGAAAGAAAGAACCGTACTCTAACTGATTTGGTTAACGCCATGTTAGACACATCGGGTCTCTCCAAGGCATGGTGGGGGGAGGCGATATTGACAGCATGTCATGTCCTAAACTGAGTTCCCACAAAGAACAAAGAGATAACTCCATTCGAGGAATGGGAGAAGAAAAGGTTAAAGCTAGCTTATCTATGAATCTGGGGTTGTTTGGCGAAATTCAATGTGCCAATTCTGAAGAAGCGCAAGCTGGGACCAAAAACTATGGATTGTGTTTTCCTGGGATATGCTTTTCATAGCATTAGCTATAGATTCTTGGTTGTAAAATCTGAGGTATCTGACAGTCATGTCGGTACAATCATAGAGTCGAATGATGCGACTTTCTTTGAAGATATCTTTCCCATGAAGGATATGGCGAGCTCATCAAATCAGGAGATGCCTAGTTCCTCCAATCAGGAATTAGTTACAACTACTGAACCTGCCATTTCAATGGAACACGTTGAAAATTTTGTGGAGGAGAACAACGAAGTTCCTACTAGGAGCAAGAGACAGAGGACTGCAAAGTCTTTTGGTGATGATTTTCTTTCGTATCTCATAGATGACACTCCTAATTCTACTTCAGAGGCCTATGCATCTAAAGATGCTGACTACTGGAAAGAAGCAGTCCGTAGTGAGATGGATTCCATCTTGGCAAATGAAACTTGGAGATAACTCGTCCTTATGGGTGCAAACCTATAGGGTGCAAATGGGTATTCAAGAAGAAGCTTAGGCCTGGTGGTACTATTGCGAAGTCCAAGGCACGGCTCGTGGCCAATGGTTATACCCAAAAGGAAGGTGAAGACTTCTTATATACTTACTCACATGTGGCTCGACTGACCACTATTCGAGTACTAGTTTCACTAGCTACCTCACATGGTCTTCTCGTTCATCAAATGGATGTTAAGACTGCTTTCCTAAATGGAGAGTTGGATGAGAAAATTTATATGGAACAACCAGATGGGTTTTTAGTAGATGGTCAGGAAGGAAAAGTGTGCAAGTTGCTGAAATCTTTATATGGACTTAAGCAAGCACCCAAGTAGTAGCATGAGAAGTTTGAAAGAACTTTAACAGCTGCAGTCTTAGTTGTAAACGAAGCTGATAAATGTGTGTACTATCGCCATAGTGTGGGCGAGGGAGTTATCCTTTACTTGTATGTTTAGACATACTGATTTTCGGAACAAATCTGAATGTTATTAAGGAGATCAAGGATTTTCTATCTCGTTGTTTTGAGATGAAGGATTTAGGAGTAGTTGATGTCATTCTGAACATCAAATTGTTGAGAGACGATGATGGTGGGATTATATTGCTTCAATATCACTATGTGGAAAAGATCTTGAGTCACTTTGGCAATAGTGACTACAAGCCTTCTTCAACACCATATGATGCTAGCGTGTTGCTTCGAAAGAATCGAAGATTTGCTAGATATCAATTGAAATATTCTCAGATTGTAGGCTCGCTTTTGTACTTAGCCAGTGCTACAAGACTTAACATCTCTTTTGCTATTAGCAAACTGAGCCAGTTTGTCTCTAAACCAGGAGATGTGCATTGGAAAGCTCTAGAGAGAGTTATGCGTTACTTGAAACGCACTGCGGTTACGGAATTCACTATACTGGGTATCCAAAGGTACTGGAAGGGTATAGTGACTTAAACTGGATCTCTAATGCTGATGAGATAAAGGCCACGAGGGGATATGTATTCACTCATGGAGGTGGCGCTGTTTCTTGGAAGTATTGCAAGCAGACCGTCTTAACAAGGTCAACAATGGAAGCAGAACTCACAACACTAGATACAGCTACGGTCGAAGCTGATTAGCTTCGCTGGCTCTTGAATGACTTGCCGGTTGTTGAAAAACCTATACTGGGTATCCTCATGAACTACGACAATCAAACCGTGATCATGAAAGTGAGGAGCTCAAAGGATAACATGAAGTCATCAAGATACATTGAGAGAAGGTTGAAGTCTGTCAGGAAAATAAAAAAATCCGGAGTTATTGCATTGGATTATATCCAAACATCTAAAAATCTGGCAGATCCTTTTACTAAGGGTCTATCACGTAATGTGATAGATAATTCATCGAAGGAGATGGGTATGAGACCCAAAATGTGAGTTGTTCACAGTGGTAACCTAGTCTATTTTATAGGAGATCCCGTGAATTAGATGTGGAAGACAAGCTGTTCGTCAACTGAGAGGAAAGTATCCTTAATAATACCACTCCATGAAGATGCAATACTCTCCTAATCTGCATGGTAGGTTGATGTATATCTTAATGTGTTCTAAGTGGCTCATTTAAGCAGAGATGTTGTCCTGCAGAACATCTTTTTAAGAACACGCCTATATGAGTCGGATTGTTAAACATCGCAATATATGAGAGTAGGGTGCTCTCTAGTTGTGACACCCGGATAATTAAGCTACAGTAATCCCTGCTAATGATGCCACGTCACCTCGGTTACTGTGATTAAACTCACGTTGATTCGAACCCGGTTCATTTCAAATTTAAAACAAAGGCAAACAATAAAAGTTTTCAAAAATTAAAACTAAAATGTTCGGGGGTTGTCAAAAATTACAAAGTTAATTATGGTGGGGTGCACACATTTTTGTAAAGGGTCTAAGTAGTTTAAATAAATTAAAATAGAAAAGAAAGAAAGAAAGAAAATAAGAAAAGACAAAAAAAACAAATGAGAGGGGGGAAAGACCCAACAGACCAACTGGGCCAAACCCCCCACTGGCCCAGCCGGCCAGCCCCCCGCCCGCCCAAAACCCCCACTCCCTTATCCACTTCGTCGGTGGAAACCCTAACCACCTCACTCGCCCTCCCGATCCCTTCTCCTCCCCGCCCGATCTAGAACGGGCCGACCGATCCCGTCGCGCCTCGACGCCGACGAACCCCGCCGCCCGACCGCGTCGCCCTCTCCCCTGCGCCCCTCGCCCGCCGGATCTACCCCCACCGTCGCTCCACGCCGGAGCTCCCCGCCGCTGGGTCGTCCCCGACCCCACGCCGCGGATCCGCCCGTCGCCGGACGGCCGCCCCCGCCCTCCTCCTCACGGTCGCCACGGACCGTCCCGAGCCCGCCAGATAGACCCCTGTTCCCCAGTGAGCTCTCCTCTCCCCCTCGGACCGCTTCGCTCCCCTCGTTCCCCTCCGAGCGCCATCAGGCTTCTTCCGGCTCCGCCGCCGCCTCCCCGCACCTCCCTCCCTCTCCCTTTCCCCGCCGCCGAGCACGGGACGTGCTCCCCGGCCTCCCTCTCCCTCCTCCTCGCCCGAGCGGCGCCCCACGCCAGACCAACCTTCCCCATTGTGGATCTCATCGCCGGCGCCCCCCGGTGACCAAATGGTCACGGGGCCGAGCCCGTGAGGCTCGGCGCACCGCGCAAGTCCCCTCCCGGCCCCCCCGAAGAGCGTTTCGACGGAGACCCGAACCAACTCGCCGCCTCCGCCGCTCGCCGGCGCCGATCCCGGCCGCGCCACTCCCTCCAATGGACGCGCCGCCCTCTCCCCTTCCGAACGCACCGATCCGCGCCCCGTTTGACCACCGGAAGCGAAGTCCGCGAGCTCGGCGCCCTCCACCGCCGCGGACGCCCACTGGGCTCCCAGCGCCGGCCGCCGCGTACACCGGGGCCACCGCTGGCCATCGACTAGTGGGCCCAGGCCCCCGCCACTCTGTTGACTCGGTCGGCCAGGTGACCGTCCACACCCCCCTCTCGACTATGACATGCAGGCCCCACCCAGAACCTTTTGAAATAAAAAAAGAAAAGGAAAACGAGATTTAAATATTATAAATAAAATGAATAAAACTAATTAATTAATTAAGTAATTAATTAATTTAATTAATCTGATTAATTAAACCTAATGACTAATTAACCTAATTAACTCATCGTTAATTAAACTTAACTAAGTTAATTAGTTAGAGTATGACTAACAGGACCCACATGTCGTGGTTGACCTAGTCAACCCTGTTGATCGCCGACGTCGGCATGACATCATGCCGACGTCATAAATACATTTTTCAATTAATTAATTAATTAATTAAATTCCGAAATTATTAAAATCTTTTTAAAATCATATCTTTTAATCCGTAACTCGGATTAAAATATTTTCAACATGAAAGTTGCTCGAGCGACGAGGCGAATCCGGATACGCAATCCGCTCGTCTCGCCACACACCCTTAACCTATCGAGCCTGCAACTTTTCCCTCCGGCCCTCCGCTGAAAAACACGAAACACCGGAATACTTTCCGGATGTTTCCCATTAACCAATACCACCTCATACCACGTTAGGGCACGCCTAGCATCGCTTCTTGGCATGTCATGCATCGATATGCATCTGTTTACTTGGTATTCATTGTTTCTTCCCCTCTTCTCTCCGGTAGACTACGAGACCGATGTCTGCGGTGGCAGTTCGACTACGGTGTTGACGACCCTCTCTCTTGCGAGCAACTGGCAAGCCCCCCTTGATCACCGGATATCGCCTACTCTTCTCTATACTTCTTGCATTAGAGTAGTATAGCATGTTATTGTTTTGAGATACTCCTATATTGCTGCATAGCTTTGTCCTTGTTACCATCTGTTGTTACCTTTACGCAATCCTATATGCTTAGTATAGGATGCTAGTACATTCATCTGTGGCCCTACATTCTTGTCCGTCTGCCGTGCTATACTATCGGGCCGTGATCACTCGGGAGGTGATCACGGTATATACTATATACTTATACATGATACATGTGGAGGCTAAAGTCGGGTCGGTGATGGAGCACCCATGAGTGGATCTTGAGGCGGAGCGACAGGCGTGTTGAGACCGCCTAGGAGAGAGGTGGGCCTGGCCTGCTCGGCGTTCGCGGTTACTTAACACGCTTAACGAGCTCTTGGTATTTGATCTGAGTTGGCTATGAGCTTATACGCACTAACCATCTACGCTGGAGTAGTTATGGGTATCCGGCGTCGTGGTATCACCAAGCACTTCAGACGTCGGACGAGCGGCGCGCGCCGGATTGGACTGGAATGCCCGCTAGGCTGGGTGCGCTTCCGCCGCCCTACAGAACGTGCAGGTGTGTGCTCAGGCGATGGGCCTGCACCCTGGCGCTTACGTTTAGACCGGCGTGTTGGCCTCTCTGTTGTGCCTAGGTGGGGCTGCGACGTGTTGATCTTCCGCGGCGGGCATGACCGTGAAAGTGTGTCCGCCAAATGGGATCAAGCGTCTTGGGTAAGATGGTGCACCCCCGCAGGGAAGTTAATCTATTCAATAGCCGTGATCTTGATAACAGGACGACTTGGAGTTGTACCTTGAGCTTATGACAACTAGAACCGGATACTTGATAAAACACACCCTTTCAAGTGCGGATACAACCGTGGTCACTCTCTCTCGTGGATATGAGGAGGGATCGCGGGTAGGATTATTGCTATGTGATGTTACTTGGAGGACTTCAGATTTCCTCCTCTACCTGTTGCAAGACAGGTGACGAAGCGTAGTCTTCGTTAAGACTAGCTATCCCCTCTTATTCGGCATTCTGCAGTTCAGTCCATCGATATGGCCCTTTACACATATATCCATGCATATGTAGTGTAGCTCCTTGCTTGCAGTACTTTGGATGAGTACTCACGGTTGCCTTGTTCCGCCTTTCCCCTACCTCTACTCGATTGCTGCAACTGACGATGGAGCCGGAGAGACGCCACCGTCGATGACGACTACTACTCGGAGGTGCCTACTACTACGTGCAGCCCCGGCGACGACCCAGGAGTACCTAGGAGGATCCTGCAGGAGGCCTGCTCCTCTTCGATCTGTATCCAGTTTGTGCTAGCCTTCTTAAGGCAAACTTGTTTAACTTATGTCTCGTACTCAGATATTGTTGCTTCCGCTGACTCGTCTATGATCGAGCACTTGTATTCGAGCCCTCGAGGCCCCTGGCTTGTATTATGATGCTTGTATGACTTATTTTATTTGTAGAGTTGTGTTGTGATATCTTCCCATGAGTCCCTGATCTTGATTGTACACATTTGCGTGTATGATTAGTGTACGATTAAATCGGGGGCGCCACAAGTTGGTATCAGAGCCGACTGCCTGTAGGAATCCCCCTTCCAACTCCTTCGCCAAAGTCGAGTCTAGGCATTGCAAAAACTTTTACTAACTTGGCTGTGTGCCTTACGGGCCCACGTCGCCATTGGGTGGTATTAGGATCTTTTACTCCTCGATCTTTACTCTGGGATTCTGAACTCTCTTCCATTGGGGTTAAATGATTTTGCTAAAAACAAAACTAACTTTAGGTTCTCGCAAATACTTTCTACCGGAGAGGCCCTTCAGTCCGGATGATCACCGACTGCACCAGAAGATTTCGGAGATACTCGTTGATATTCTCTCGAGACTTTGTGCCCATCACTTTTGCTATTCCCGACCACCGATAAATCCGTATGGGAAACTACTTACACTTGCCATTCATACGATCATCCCCCATTGATCTTGTTATTACAAGACACCCCGAAGTTTTCTCTATTGTTCCGAGAATACTTTGTGCCTACTGCCTAGCAGTTCTTTGCCACATGAATACCCCTTCAAATAAATCCTCGCACTTGTCGAGTATCCGCTCATCCCCAGTTGTCATGTGTTTCTCAAAAGTCTTCTAAATACTATTCGATCTTCCAAAAATCCTCTGGAGCTTTGGCTCTTGAAATTCTTGCTTGCTTGCATTATGGTTAATCCCATAAGTCTCGTAGTCATGTTGACATTCCTTGTCATTATCATTTTGAGTCTGTTGACTCAATATGTTTGCGAATACTCGCAATCATCATTGATCCTTATAAATTACCCTTCCGGCTGAGCTGCCATTCTTTTAACTGGAATTGGTTCTCGACCAATGCAATTGTCGTTGATTGTACCCTAAGGCTATTCGACTTATCCATCCCTATTCAGAGCATTGCTTCTGACCCCTTGAATTGGGAATCATAATTTCTTTGCATTTGACAATTGAGTTAGTCAGTTGTTTCTATAGTTTGATATCCTTGCATTCTTCTTCCTCTAGTTGAGTACTGATGCTCACGTCAGATCCCTTGTGGACCACTAGATCCTTTGTTGGATTTTATCCGACAACGCCTTCATATTCAATAACCTTGTGAGCCTTTCCTCCGATACATAATGCCCTTGGTAAATTGTATCCTCTCGCTTCTCAACCATGCTCGCTTCGAGCTTGAGTTAATTATTTCTAAAGATTCGGTATATGATTCCAAGAAGCCCTATGGGTTGAACATATGCCTTCACTAAACCGTGTGAACCCGAAAGTTTTCACGAATCATACTCTTCTGGTGCTTCACCAGATAAAATTTTCAACACTGCAACTTCATCGAACGTGAGAAGTGAATGAAAGGTTATGCATTGGAGAAGTGAGAGTCGACCTTGAACTTGTGTTCATGCCCATGGACACGATGTAGATCTTGTCATTAAAGCTTCTCTTAAATTAATTATTCCTTTGGTATAAGTTCATCTTATATCAGGGATCTGGCCTTTTGCAATCATGGTTCCGACCATGTTCTCTTTTAAATACCATTTCTCGTGCAAGTTTTAGCACTTGTCTTCTGTAGAGCAATACCCCCCGTCCAACCTCTACTTTGATATGTCATCGAGTATTACCCCCTGGTATCTCGAGATTATCTTGGAACTGCATAACTTCTTATGAGTTCTTAATCAAGTGCTACATTCTCACCGATTCCAATTTTTCACGGGCTCTGAGTTATTATACACTCAAGGGCACCGATAATTGAACCGAGTCTGCACTACGGTTCAACAACTCTTCAGTAAGCTTCTATAAGTACGAGTTTGTACCCGATCACGCCATTCCTAGCCTGTTTGGCTATATCATTGACGTGATGATTCTAACTGTGCTACCTGGTCCTTATTCTTAGAGCACCAATTTGCGACGATAGCTAAGCTTACGTCGATTTTCCTCGTCATACCCTTTCACCTTAAACAACAAGCTTGAGTTCGAGTTTGTGTCGTACCCTTGGTTCCAATAACTTTTCACTTCATCATTACTTTGACTTGATGTCGTCGCCGATCGATTACATCTTCATGAAATCTCTCGACAAATGTGTCGTGATCATCATCAGCATTCTGAGCACTTCCAGGATATCATTTGAATTCATGTTGAGTAATACCATCCTTGCCCTCGATGATTTGTGTAACAGTGACCACTTTATTGTTTTCCGCTCAACACAAAACTTGTTCGTGTTTTGTGTTATACCTTGAGTTCCTTGCTATCCAACGTTTGTTCTTCTTTAACTTGGAATATTACCATCTCTTATGTGAAAAATGTCGTGGTAATTTCACCACCTCTTGAGAATTCTTGATACAAGTGATACTTCTCACCATCACCATTCCTTCTTGTTCCATGTGTTGGTTCTAACCGGGATTCCAACAAGGGAATGATGCTACTTGGATTCTGTACTTCTAGCAACCCTATTGCTTTGAAGTTAATGATCGACAGTTCATTCTTAGACTGTTGGTTATTGAATCGTCACTCTAACAGTGGTCTAGCTGCCTAAGGACATATTTCGGGCACACCTTACGACTAATGATTAATGGTGTATGTTTTCCTAGGGCATACAACATTATATCATTTGAATTGACAAGTGACATCTCCTTGTTCACTTAATTGCGGAAATCCATCTTTTGGGAATCTCGGTAAATTGCCGTTGAGTTCACCAGACACCTCCTTGCCCTCTCCTTGGGTTAATGATGGACTCTTGTTAACGGAAATCACTTCATAGTTCCTTTCCCCCGAGAATCTTACATTGTCATCTTGTCAATTTGCGTTGCACCTTGTCTTCTCAGGTATCCTAAGTCTGAGGTATCCTGACACCAATCGGATCTGAATCTCGGTCAGATATGATGGTTGGGACAACTTTCCAAGAGTTATGATGTTGATCCTTTGATGACGCGGTAACATGATGTCATGCCTAGCACCCCGGCTGGAGGACCTATCATTATAGTTTCCTTTTAGCAATGTTAACCACTCTTCCAAAAGGAAATTGAAGGACTTATTTTATAAGCGGTTCCTGATGAATCCATTGAGTATCTAAAGTCCGACCTTTGCTTGAAGACCATGTAAATGCTATCTCGAAGCATGTCTGTGGTACTCCAATTTTCAACAAGAACAATTGAAGCCCAATGCTAAATGTTTCTTGCTCAATTATCCAAACACCGTTGTGTGGGTAATGTCATGAAAATTCTCTCCCCTACCTAAGGAGTTTTCTACATTATAACCTGTCATGGATATCATGCTCTGCTTATCCTTGGGAAGGATATACCCCCTGAAATATGTGTTTAAACACATTTTCCTTTCCATTGTTCTGTTTAATCTGGAAATCACATTTTCCTTTCCATGGTTTTGTTTGACTTTTCTTGGGAATTATATGATCTAAGCAGTAATAATTCCCAACATATGCAAACACCTCGTGTTGGGGAACGTAGTAATTTCAAAAAATTTCCTACGAACACGCAAGACCATGGTGATGGCATAGCAACGAGAGGGGAGAGTGTCCGTCCACGCACTCGTGAGACCGAAAGCGGAAGCGTTATAACAACGCTGTTGATGTAGTCGTCGACGCCTTCACGATCCGACCGATCCAAGCACCGAACGCACGGCACCTCCGAGTTCTGCACACGCTCAGCTCGATGACGATCCCCGGACTCGATCCAGCAAAGTGTCGGGATGAGTTCCGTCAACACGACGGCGTGGGACGATGTTGATGCTCCACCGACGAGGGCTTCGCCTAAGCTCATGACGATATGACTTCTCCGGCGCAGAGCTTCGCCTAAGCTCTACGACGATATGACCAAGTGGAATATGGTGGAAGGGGCACCGACACGGCTAAGGAACGATCCGTAGATCAACTTGTGTGTTCTAGGGTGCCCCTGCCCCGTATATAAAGGAGCCAAGGGGAGGGGCTGGCCGCCAAGAGGGCGCGCCAGGAGTCCTACTCCTCCGGGAGTAGGATTCCCCTCCAATCCTAGTTGGATTAGGATTCCTGAGGGGAAAGAGAGAGAGGGGGCGCCCACCTTTCCTAGTCCTAATAGGACTAGGGGGGGCGCGCCACCTAGGGCTGGCCCTTTCTCCTTTCCACCAAGGCCCACTATGGCCCATGTAGTTCCCGGGGTTCCGTAACCTCCGGTACTCGGTAAATTCGATTTCATTCGAACACTTCCGATGTCCAAATGTAGGCTTCCAATATATCAATCTTTATGTCTCAACCATTTCGAGACTCCTCGTCATGTCCGTGATCACATCGGGACTCGAACAACCTTCGTGCATCAATACTTATAAACTCATAATGAACTGTCATCGAAACGTTAAGCGTGCGGACCCTACGGGTTCGAGAACTATGTAGACATGACCTAGAACCATTCTCGGTCAATAACCAATAGCGGAACCTGGATGCCCATATTGGTTCCTACATATTCTACGAAGATCTTTATCGGTCAAACCGCATAACGACATACGTTGTTCCCTTTGTCATCGGTATGTTACTTACCCGAGATTCGATCGTCGGTATCCAATACCTAGTTCAATCTCGTTACGGTAAGTCTCTTTACTCGTTCCGTAATACATCATCTCACAACTAACTCATTAGTTGTAATGCTTGCAAGGCTTAAGTGATGTGTATCACCGAGAAGGCCTAGAGATACCTCTTCGACAATCGGAGTGACAAAACCTAATCTCAAATACGCCAACCCAACAAGTACCTTTGGAGACACCTGTAGTACTCCTTTATAATCACCCGATTACGCCAGACGTTTGGTAGTACCAAAATGTTCCTCCGATAAACGGAGTTGCATAATCTCATAGTTACAGGAACATGTATGGGTCATGAAGAAAGCATTAGCAACATACTAAACGATCAAGTGCTAAGCTAACGGAATGGGTCATGTCAATCACATCATTCTCCTAATGATGTGATCCGATTAATCAAATGACAACACATGTCTATGGTTAGGAAACATAACCATCTTCGATTAATGAGCTAGTCTTGTAGAGGCATACTAGTGACTATCTGTTTGTCTATGTATTCACACATGTATTATGTTTCCGGTTAATACAATTCTAGCATGAATAATAAACATTTATCATGGTATAAGGAAATAAATAATAACTTTATTATTGCCTCTAGGGCATATTTCCCTCATCTCCCACTTGCACTAGAGTCAATAATCTAGATTACATAGTAATGATTCTAACACCCATGGAGTCTTGGTGCTGATCATGTTTTGCTCGTGGAAGAGGCTTAGTCAACGGGTCTGCAACATTCAGATCCGTATGTATTTTGCAAATCTCTATGTCTCCCACTTGGACTTGGTCCCGAATGGAATTGAAGCGCCACTTGATATGCTTGGTCCTCTTGTGAAATCTGGATTCCTTTGCCAAGGCAATTGCACCAAGATTGTCACAGAAGATCTTCATCGGTCCCGATGCACTAGGTATGACACCTAGATCGAAATGAACTCTTTCATCCAGACTCCTTCATTTGCTGCTTCAAGCAGCTATGTACTCCGCTTCACATGTAGATCCCGCCACGACGCTTTGTTTAGAACTGCACCAACCGACAGCTCCACCGCTTAATAAAAACACGATCCGGTTTGCGATTTAGAATCGTCCGGATCAGTGTCAAAGCTTGCATCGACGTAACCATTTACGACTAGCTCTTTGTCACCTCCATATACGAGAAACATATCCTTAGTCCTTTTCGGTATATCAGGATGTTCTTGACCGCTGTCCGATGATCCACTCTGGATTACTTTGGTACCTTCCTGCCAAGCTTACAGCTAAGCATACGTCAGTGTCTGGTACACAGCATTGCATACATGATAGAGCCTATGGCTGAAGCATAGGAACATCTTTCATTTCTCTCTATCTTCTGCTGTGGTCGGACATTGAGTCGACTCAATCTTACACCTTGTAATACAGGTAAAAACCTTTCTTTGCCTGATCCATTTTGAACTTTTTCAAAACTTTATCAAGGTATGTGCTTTGTGAAAGTCCAATTAAGCGCCTTGATCTATCTCTATAGATCTTGATGCCCAATATGTAAGCAGCTTCACCGAGGTCTTTCATTGAAAAACTTTTATTCAAGTATCCTTTATGCTATCCAGAAATTCTATATCATTTCCAATCAATAATATGTCATCCACATATAATATTAGAAATGCTACAGAGCTCCCACTCACTTTCTTGTAAATACAAGCTTCTCCAAAAGTCTCAGATAAACCCATATGCTTTGATCACACTATCAAAGCGCTTATTCCAACTCCGAGAGGCTTGCACTGCACCATAAATTGATCGCTGGAGCTTGCACACTTTGTTAGTACCCTTTGGATCGACAAAACCTTCTGGTTGCATCATATACAACTCTTCTTCTAGAAATCCATTCAAGAATGCAGTTTTACATCCATTTGCCAAATTTCATAATCATAAAATGCGGCAATTGCTAACATGATTCGACAGACTTAAGCATCGCCACGGGTGAGAAAGTCTCATCGTAGTCAACCCCTTGAACTTGTCGAAAACCTTTCGCAACAAGTCGAGCTTTGTAGACAGTTATATTACCATCGGCGTCGGTCTTCTTCTTAAAGATCCATTTATTTTCAATGGCTTGCCGATCATCGGGCAAGTCAACCAAAGTCCATACTTTGTTCTCATACATGGATCCCATCTCAGATTTCATGGCTTCCAGCCATTTTGCGAATCTGGGCTCACCATCGCTTCTTCATAGTTTGTAGGTTCGCCATGGTCAAGTAACATGACTTCCGAATAAGATTACCGTACCACTCTGGTGCGATTTTACTCTGGTTGACCCACGAAGTTCAGTAGTAACTTGATCTCAAGCTTCATGATCATCATCATTAGTTTCCTCACTAATTGGTGTAGTTGTCACAGAACCATTTCTTGTGATGAACTACTTTCCAATAAGGGAGCAGATACTGATTATCTCATCAAGTTCTACTTTCCTCCCACTCACTTCTTTCGAGAGAAACTCCTTCTCTAGAAAGGATCCGAATTTAGCAACGAAAATCTTACCTTCAGATCTGTGATAGAAGGTGTACCCAACAGTCTCCTTTGGGTATCCTATGAAGACACATTTTCCGATTTGGGTTCGAGCTTATCTGGTTGAAGTTTCTTTACATAAGCATCGCAGCCCCAAACTTTAAGAAACGACAACTTTGGTTTCTTGCCAAACCACAGTTCATAAGGCGTCATCTCAACGGATTTTGACGGTGTCCTATTTAACGTGAATGCGGCCGCCTCTAAAGCATAACCCCAAAAGGATAGCGGTAAATCGAAATAGACATCATAGATCGCACCATATCTAGTAAAGCACGATTCGACGCTCGACACACCATTTCTCTGTGGTGTTCCGGTGGCGTGAGTTGCGAAACTATTCCACATTGTTTCAAATGTAAACCAAACTCAGAACTCAAATATTCTCCTCCACGATCAGATCGTAGAAACTTTATTTTCTTGTTACGATGATTTTCCACTTCACTCTGAAATTCTTTGAACTTTTCAAATGTTTCAGATTTGTGTTTCATTAAGTAGATATACCCATATCTACACAAATCATCTGTGAAGGTGAGAAAATAACGATATCCGCCACGAGCTTCAACATTCATCGGACCACATACATCTGTATGTATGATTTCCAACAAGTCTGTTGCTCTCTCCATATAACCGAGAACGGTGTTTTAGTCATCTTGCCCATGAGGCACGGTTCATAAGTACCAAGTGATTCATAATCAAGTGATTCCAAAAGTCCATCAGTATGGAGTTTCTTCATGCGTTTTACACCGATATGACCTAAACGGCAGTGCCACAAATAAGTTGCACTATCATTATCAACTCTGCATCTTTTGGCTTCGACATTATGAATATGTGTATCACTACTGTCGAGATTCAACAAGAATAGACCATTCTTCAAGGGTGCATGACCATAAAAGATATTACTCATATAAATAGAACAACCATTATTCTCTGATTTAAATGAATAACCGTCTCGCATCAAACAAGATCCAGATATAATGTTCATGCTCAACGCTGGCACCAAATAACAATTATTTAGGTCTAAAACTAATCCCAAGGTAGATGTAGAGGTAGCGTGTCGACCGCGATCACATTGACTTTGGAACCATTTCCCGCGCGATCGTCACCTCGTCCTTTGCCGGTGCTCGTCTATTCCGTAGTCCCTGCTTCGAGTTGCAAATATTAGCAATGTAACCAGATCAAATACCAGTGCTACTACGAGCTCTAGTAAGGTACACATCAATAACATGTATATCACATATACCTTTGTTCACCTTGCCATCCTTCTTATCCGCCAAATACTTGGGGCAGTTCCGCTTCGGTGTCCATCTGCTTGCAAGAAAACACTCAGTTTCAGGTTTAGGTCCAGACTTGGGTTTCTTCTCTTGATCAGCAACTTTCTTGCTGTTCTTTTGAAGTTTCCTTCTTCTTTCCTTTGCCCTTTTCTTGAAACTAGTGGTTTTGTTGACCATCAACACTTGATGCTCTTTCTTGATTTCTACCTCCATGCTTTTAGCATTGCGAAGAGCTCAGAATTGTTTTGGTCATCCCTTGCATATTATAGTTCATCACGAAGCTCTTGTAGCTTGGTGGCAGTGATTGGAGAATTCATCAATGACACTATCATCCGGAAGATTAACTCCCAGCTGAATTAAGTGATTATTATACCCAGACATTTTGAGTATGTGCTCACCGATGTAACTATTCTCCTCCATCTTGCAGCTATAGAACTTATTGGAGACTTTATATCTCTCAATCCGGGCATTTGCTTGAAATATTAACTTCAACTCTGGAACATCTCATATGCTCCATGACGCTCAAAACGTCGTTGAAGACCGGTTCTAAGCCGTAAAGCATGGCACACTGAACTATTGAGTAGTCATCAGTTTTGCTTTGCCGACGTTCACAACTTCTCGCTCAGCTCCTGCAGCAGTTCTGTCACCCAGCGGTGCTTCCGGGACGTAATTTTTCGTGCAGCAATGAGGATAATCCTCTCGTTACGGACCCAGTCCGTGTAATTGCTACCATCATCTTTCAACTTTGCTTTCTCAAGGAACGCATTAAAATTCAACGGAACAACAAGACGAGCCATCTATCTACAAAGATAAACATAGACAAGCAAAATACTATCGGTACTAAGCTCATGATAAATTTAAGTTTAATTAATCATATTAAAAACTCCCACTTAGACAGACATCTCTAGTTATCTAAGTGATTACGTGATCCAAATCAACTAAACCATGTCCGATCATCACGTGAGATGGAGTAGTTTCAATGGTGAACATCACTATGTTGATCATATCTACTATATGATTCACGCTCGACCTTTCGGTCTCCGTGTTCCGAGGCCATATCTGTTATATGCAAGGCTCGTCAAGTTTAACTTGAGTATTCGCGCAGCAACTGTTTTGCACCCGTTGTAGATGGACGTAGAACTTATCACACCCGATCATCACGTGGTGTCCGGGTACTACTGAACTTTGGCAACGGTGCATACTCGTGGAGAACACTTCTTGATAATTTTAGTGAGAGATCATCTTATAATGCTACCGCCAATCAAAGCAAGATAAGATGCATAAAGGATAAACATCACATGCAATCAATATAAGTGATATGATATGGTCATCATCATCTTGTGCTTGTGATCTCCATCGCCAAGCACCGTCATGATCACCATCGCCACCGGCGCGACACCTTGATCTCCATCGTAGCATCGTTGTCGTCTCGCCAACTATTGCTTCTACGACTATCGCTATCGCTTAGTGATAAAGTAAAGCAATTACATGGCTTTTGCATTTCATACAATAAAGCGACAACCATATGGCTCCTGCCATTGCCGATAACTCGGTTACAAAACATGATCATCTCATACAATAAAATATAGCATCATGTCTTGACCACATCACATCACAACATGCCCTGCAAAAACAAGTTAGACGTCCTCTACTTTGTTGTTGCAAGTTTTACGTGGCTGCTACGGGCTGAGCAAGAACCGTTCTTACCACGCATCAAAACCACAACGATAGTTTGTCAAGTTGGTGTTGTTTTAACCTTCGCAAGGACCGGGCGTAGCCACACTCAGTTCAACTAAAGTGAGAGAGACAGACACCGCCGGTCACCTTTAAGCAACGAGTGCTCGGAGCGGTGAAACCAGTCTCGCGAAGCGTCACGCGTAATGTCGGTCCGGCCGCTTCATCTCACAATACCGCTGAACCAAAGTATGACATGCTGGTAAGCAGTATGACTTATATCGCCCACAACTCACTTGTGTTCTACTCGTGCATATGACATCAACGCATAAAACCAGGCTCGGATGCCATTGTTGGGGAACGAGTAATTTCAAAAAATTCCTACGAACACGCAAGACCATGGTGATGGCATAGCAACGAGAGGGGAGAGTGTCCGCCCACGCACCCTCGTGAGACCGAAAGCGAAGCGTTATAACAACGCTGTTGATGTAGTCGACGCCTTCACGATCCGACCGGTCCAAGCACCGAACGACGGCACCTCCGAGTTCTCGCACACGCTCAGCTCGATGACGATCCCGGACTCGATCCAGCAAAGTGTCGGGATGAGTTCCGTCAAGACGACGGCGTGGTGACGATGTTGATGCTCCACCGACGCAGGGCTTCGCCTAAGCTCCGCATGACGATATGACTTCTCCGCGCAGAGCTTCGCCTAAGCTCTACGACGATATGACCGAAGTGGAATATGGTGGAAGGGGCACCGACACGGCTAAGGAACGATCCGTAGATCAACTTGTGTGTTCTAGGGTGCCCCTGCCCCGTATATAAAGGAGCCAAGGGGAGGGGCTGGCCGCCAAGAGGGGGCGCCAGGAGTCCTACTCCTCCGGGAGTAGGATTCCCCTCCAATCCTAGTTGGATTAGGATTCCGGAGGGGAAAGAGAGAGAGGGGCGGCCCACCTTTCCTAGTCCTAATAGGACTAGGGAAGGGGGGCGCGCCACCCACGGCTGGCCCTTTCTCCTTTCCACCAAGGCCCACTATGGCCCATGTAGTTCCGGGGGTTCGGTAACCTCCGGTACTCTGGTAAATTCGATTTCATTCGGAACACTTCCGATGTCCAAATGTAGGCTTCAATATATCAATCTTTATGTCTCGACCATTTCGAGACTCCTCGTCATGTCCGTGATCACATCCGGGACTCGAACAACCTTCGTGCATCAATACTTATAAACTCATAATGAACTGTCATCAAACGTTAAGCGTGTGGACCCTACGGGTTCGAGAACTATGTAGACATGACCTAGAACCATTCTCGGTCAATAACCAATAGCGGAACCTGGATGCCCATATTGGTTCCTACATATTCTACGAAGATCTTTATCGGTCAAACCGCATAACGACATACGTTGTTCCCTTTGTCATCGGTATGTTACTTACCCGAGATTCGATCGTCGGTATCCAATACCTAGTTCAATCTCGTTACGTAAGTCTCTTTACTCGTTCCGTAATACATCATCTCACAACTAACTCATTAGTTGTAATGCTTGCAAGGCTTAAGTGATGTGTATCACCGAGAAGGCCTAGAGATACCTCTTCGACAATCGGAGTGACAAAACCTAATCTCAAATACGCCAACCCAACAAGTACCTTTGGAGACACCTGTAGTACTCCTTTATAATCACCCGATACGTTGTGACGTTTGGTAGTACCAAAATGTTCCTCCGTAAACGGAGTTGCATAATCTCATAGTTACAGGAACATGTATGGGTCATGAAGAAAGCATTAGCAACATACTAAACGATCAAGTGCTAAGCTAACGGAATGGGTCATGTCAATCACATCATTCTCCTAATGATGTGATCCCATTAATCAAATGACAACACATGTCTATGGTTAGGAAACATAACCATCTTCGATTAATGAGCTAGTCTTGTAGAGGCATACTAGTGACTACTGTTTGTCTATGTATTCACACATGTATTATGTTTCCGGTTAATACAATTCTAGCATGAATAATAAACATTTATCATGGTATAAGGAAATAAATAATAACTTTATTATTGCCTCTAGGGCATATTTCCTACACCTCGATGTACAATTCTGTCAGCAAGACCCTGTTACTATTGTTGATGACATGTCGATAGCCACCGATGGACGAGAACCTTGCCTATTGGCCCGCCTCGTTCGACGAAAGGGAAAATGGTTCTCTTCGTCCCTCGCCCTTGGTGTCGATGATGTTGCGGCATAACCGCGGCAGGCTACCCTCTGACACGCCTTGATATCGTGACTGTGCAAGATGTCGGCCCCCTTCCTACTTTCAACCACATGGTGGGCCCATAACCCACAGTTCCACAGGATCGAAACCTGACTGTCCTGTACACCCCCTATTCCCAAAGTTATTCCTCACGCGTGGACTCAGTATGTAATCCACGAGCCACCGTCCTAGTGGTCTATTCTGGTATCGCATTTAATACTTACCTCGCTACTCACAACCCCTTTCTCACTTCTCGTTCGGGCTTCAAGCATCTATCTATCCGCTTGAGCCTATTATGGTACTTTCGTACCTTACTCTCGAGGTATTTCATATGTTCAACTCGAGAGATAATCTTATACTAATTTATGGGTTAACCCCAGATTGTTTCCGTCAAAAGCATTATGTCGTAGTGAGCTGCCCCTTATCTTTTCGTAAGTACGATGGAGTTCCCGAAGAAATGATGACAAGTTTATCATGATGCATCGGAATGAAGGATTGAAGACATCAACGAAAGGGATTAACTTCTTCGAGAAGATCCATTAGAATGTCGTAACCAGAACTTTCCCCTTACTCCCCTCTTAAATCTCGGGACGAGATTTCTTGTAGTGGAGGAGAATTGTGACGCCCGGATAATTAAGCTACAGTAATCCCTGCTAATGATGCCACGTCACCTCGGTTACTGTGATTAAACTCACATTGATTCGAACCCGGTTCAATTCAAATTTAAAACAAAGGCAAACAATAAAAGTTTTCAAAAATTAAAACTAAAATGTTCGGGGGTTGTCAAAAATTACAAAGTTAATTATGGTGGGGTGCACACATTTTTGTAAAGGGTCTAAGTAGTTTAAATAAATTAAAACAGAAAAGAAAGAAAGAAAGAAAATAAGAAAAGAAAAAAAATAAAACAAATGAGAGGGGGAAGACCCAACAGGCCAACTGGGCCAACCCCCCCCCACCTGGCCCAGCCGGCCAGCCCCCCTGGCCCGGCCCAAAACCCCCCACTCCCTTATCCACTTCCCCCCCGTCGGTGGAAACCCTAACCACCTCACTCGCCTCCCCGATCCCTTCTCCTCCCCGCCTCGATCTAGATCGGGCCGACCGATCCATCGTCACGACGCCGACAAACCCCGCCCGCCCGACCAGCGTCGCCCCTCTCCCCTGCGCCCCTCGCCGCCGCCGGATCGACCCCCACCGCCCCCGCCTGGCTCCTTCGCCGCTGGGTCGTCCCGACCCCCACGTCGCCGGATCCGCCTGTCGCGGATGGCCGCCCCCGCCCTCCTCCTCACCGGTCGCCACCGACCGTCCCCCGAGCCCGCCAGATAGACCCCGCGTTCCCCGGTGAGCTCTCCCTCTCCCCCCGGACCCTTCGCTCCCCTCGTTCCCCTCCCGAGCGCCACCGCGCCTTCGCCTGCTCCGCCGCCGCCCTCCCCCAAGCACCTCCCTCCTCTCCCTTTCCCGCTCACGAGCACGGGACGGCTCCCGGCCTCCTCTCCTCCTCCTCGCCGAGCGGCGCCCCTACGCCGCACCAACCTCCCCCCGTGGATCTCATCATGGCGCCCCCCGGTGATGACGAAATGGTCACGGGCCGAGCCCGTGAGGCTCGGCGCGCCACAAGAAGTCCCTCCCCCCAAGAGCGTTCGACGGAGACCGAACCAACTCGCCGCCTCCGCGCTCGCTGGCGCTGCTTTCGCCAGTGCGATCCGGCCGAGCCGGCCAAGGCGCCCTCCCTAATGGACGCGCCGCCTCTCCCTTCCGAACGCACCGATCCGCGCCGCTTGACCACCTAAGCGAAGTCCGGTGAGCTCGGCGCCCTCCACCGCCATGACGCCACTGGGCTCCTCAATAGCCGACCGCCGACGTGGCTACCGGGGCCACCACCTTTGGGCCATCGACTAGTGGGCCCAGCCCCCCGCCACTCTGTTGACTCGGTCGTGCCAGGTGACCGTCCACCCCCCTCTCGATTATGACATGTGCCCCACCCAGAACCTTTTGAAATAAAAAAAGAAAAGGAAAATGAGATTTAAATATTATAAATAAAAATGAATAAAACTAATTAATTAATTAATTAATTAAGTAATTAATTAATTTAATTAATCCTGATTAACTAAACCTAATGACTAATTAACCTAATTAACTACTGTTAATTAAACTTAACTAAGTTAATTAGTTAACAGAGTATGACGAACGGGACCCACATGTCAGGGTTGACCTAGTCAACCCTGTTGACTGCTGAGGTCAGCATGACATCATGCTGACGTCATAAATACATTTTTCGAATTAATTAATTAATTAATTAAATTCCAGAAATTATTAAAATCTTTTAAAAATCATATCTTTTAATCCGTAACTCGGATTAAAATATTTTCAACATGAAAGTTGCTCGTAAGCAGCGAGGCGAATCCGGATACGCAGTCCGCTCGTCCGCCACACACCCCTAACCTATCGAACCTGCAACTTTTCCCCTCCGCTCTCTCGCCGAAAACAAGAAACACCGAATACTTTCCCGGATGTTTCCCCCATTAACCAGTACCACCTCGACCACGTTAGGGCACGCCTAGCATCGCTTCTTGGCATGTCATGCATCGATATGCATCTGTTTACTTGGTATTCATTGTTTCTTCCCCTCTTCTCTCCGGTAGACTACGAGACCGACGCTGCGGTGGCGTTCGACTATGGTGTTGACGACCTCTCTCTTGCCGAGCAACCAGCAAGCCCCCTTGATCACCATATATCGCCTACTCTTCTCTATATCTGCTTGCATTAGAGTAGTATAGCATGTTACTGTTTTGAGATACTCCTATACCGCTGCATAGCTTTGTCCTTGTTACCATTGTTGTTACCTTTACCGCAATCCTATATGCTTAGTATAGGATGCTAGTACATTCATCTGTGGCCCTACATTCTTGTCCGTCTGCGTATATATACTATCGGGCCGTGATCACTCGGGAGGTGATCACGGTATATACTATATACTTATACATGATACATGTGGAGGCTAAAGTCGGTCGGTGATGGAGCACCCATGAGTGGATCTTGAGGCGGAGCGGCAGGCAGGTGTTGAGACCGCCTAGGAGAGAGGTGGGCCTGGCCCTGTTCGGCGCTCGCGATTACTTAACACGCTTAACGAGGTCTTGGTATTTGATCTGAGTTGCCTACGAGCTTATACGCACTAACCATCTACGTGGGAGTAGTTATGGGTATACCGGCGTCGTGGTATCACGAAGCACTTCAGACGTCGTGACGAGCGGCGCGCCGGATTGGACTGGAACGCCGCTAGGCTAGGTCTCGCTTCGGCCGCCCCGCGAACGCAGGTGTGCTTTCAGGCGATGGGCCCGGACCCTGGCGCTTACGTTTAGACCGGCGTGTTGGCCTCTGTTGTGCCTAGGTGGGGCTGCGGCGTGTTGATCTTCCGCGGCGGGCATGACCCAGAAAGTGTGTCGGCCAAATGGGATCAAGCGTGCTGGGTAAGATGGTGCACCCTGCAGGGAAGTTAATCTATTGAATAGTCGTGATCTTGATAACAGGGCGACTTGGAGTTGTACCTTGAGCTTATGACAACTAGAACCGGATACTTGATAAACACACCCTTTCATGTGCGAGATACAACCGTGGTCGCTCTCTCTCGTGGATATGAGGAGGGATCGCGGGTAGGATTATTGCTATGTGATGTTACTTGGAGGACTTCAGATTGCCCTCCTCTACTGTTGCAAGACAGTGACCGAAGCGTAGTCTTCGTTAAGACTAGCTATCCCCTCTTATTACGGCATTCTGCAGTTCAGTCCACTGATATGGCCCTTTACACATATATCCATGCATATGTAGTGTAGCTCCTTGCTTGCGAGTACTTTGGATGAGTACTCACGGTTGCCTTGTTCCGCCTTTCCCCCTACCTCTACTCGATTGCTGCAACCAGACGATGGAGCCCAGGAGCCAGACGCCACCGTCGATGACGACTACTACTCTGGAGGTGCCTACTACTACGTGCAGCCCGCTGACGACGACCAGGAGTACCTAGGAGGATCCCAGGCAGGAGGCCTGCTCCTCTTTCGATCTGTATCCCAGTTTGTGCTAGCCTTCTTAAGGCAAACTTGTTTAACTTATGTCTGTACTCAGATATTGTTGCTTCCGCTGACTCGTCTATGATCGAGCACTTGTATTCGAGCCCTCGAGGCCCCTGGCTTGTATTATGATGCTTGTATGACTTATTTTATTTGTAGAGTTGTGTTGTGATATCTTCCCGTGAGTCCCTGATCTTGATCGTACACATTTGCGTGTATGATTAGTGTACGATTAAATCGGGGGCGCCACACTAGTAAACTCATGAAAGGTCTCGGAGTATGATGCATAAGCTCCACCCGCGGGGAAGACCCACGGTAGCCAAGTATCGGTCAAGGCTTGGTGTGAAGCCATATTCACAGAAAACTTACAGTTCAAGGCCTAGTCCATTGTTCAAGTTGCTTACTAGTGTAGCATAGAGTTCTAGGTGGAAGTTCAACTTAACATTCTGCACTACAGTACTGGTATATAAAATAGTGTTTTGGAACCAATGGCAAATTTTGTGTGCCTCTGGGATCTGGTTGGGGATTGCTGGAATTTTTTCTATTTTGGGCAAGCCCAATAACAATTTCAGAAATTCCTAGTAAATCCTAGAGGCCCGCGCAGCCCATTCATGAAAGGCAAGAGGTGGAACCAAAGTTTAGTCCCACATTGCTAGTTTGGAGGTAGTTGTACCTCCTTATAAGGGAGGTTGTTTCCCCACATATATGAGCATGAGAACAAGAGGGACATTCACGTACGCTCCTTCTCTGCCTCCGGCCTCGCCACGTCACGCCTCGTCACGACGCGCCGCGAGTTGCGGGAATGAGCCTGATATCACTTGAAGCTACGTCGGTATTTGCCCAAAGAGGAAGGGATGATGCAACACAGCGGCGGTAGGTATTTCCCTCATATATGAAACCAAGGTTATCGAACCAGTAGGAGAACCAAGGAACACAACATAAACAACCCCTGCACACAAATAACAAATCCTCACAGCCCACGTGTTAAAGGGGTTGTCAATCCCTTCCGGGTAACAGCGCCTCAAGATGGCAAACAGACGTGAAATAAAATTGTAGTAGATTGATAGATCGAACGTCAAATAAAATAAATAAGAATAAAACACTGCAAGGTATTTTCTTATTTTTGTTTTAATAGATCAGAAAATAAATGCAAATGAAAAGTAGATCGCAAAGGCAAATATATGAGAAAGAGACCCGGGGGCCGCAGGTTTCACTAGTGGCTTCTCTCGAGAAAAATAGCAGACGACGGGTGAACAAATTACTGTTGGGCAATTGATAGAACTTCAAATAATCATGATGATATCCAGGAAATGATCATTATATAGGCATCACGTCCAAGATTAGTAGACCGACTCCTGCCTGCATCTACTTCTATTACTCCACACATCGACCGCTATCCAACATGCATCTAGTGTATTAAGTTCATGGAGAAACGGAGTAATGCAATAAGAATGATGACATGATGTAGACAAGATCTATCTATGTAGAGATAGACCCCATTGTTTTATCCTTAGTAGAGACGATACATACGTGTCGGTTCCCATTCTGTCACTGGGATCAACCACCATAAGATCGAATCCACTACAAAGCACCTCTTCCCATCGCAAGATAAATAGATCGAGTGGGCCAAACAAAACCCAAATATCGGAGAAGAAATACGAGGCTATAAGAGATCATGCATAAAAGAGATCAAAGAAACTCAAATACTATCATGGATAGAAAAAGATATAACTGATCATAAACTCAAAGTTCATCAGATCCCAACAAACAAACCACAAAAGAGTTACATCATATGAATCTCCAAGAGACCATTGTATTGAGAATTCAGCGAGAGAGAGGAAGCCATCTAGCTACTAACTACGGACCCGAAGGTCTACAAAGAACTACTCACGCATCATCGGAGAGGTACCAATCGAGGTGGTGAACCCCATCCGAGATGGTGTTTAAATTGGATCTGGTGGTTCTGGACTTTGCGGCGGCTGGATCAATATTCCGTCGACTCCCCTAGGGTTTTGGGAATATTGGGGTATCTATAGAGCAAAGAGGCGGTCCGGGGGCACCCGAGGTGGGTGAGGGAGTCCTGGATTAGGGGGTGTCCGAATAGCCGGACTACCATCATCAGCCGAACTATCATCTGCCGGACTATCATCATCGACCGGACTCCAAGACTATGAAGATACAAGATTGAAGACTTCTCCCCGTGTCCGGATGGGACTTTCCTTGGCGTGGAAGGCAAGCTTGGCGATACAGATATGTAGATCTCCTACCATTGTAACCGACTCTATGTAACCCTAGCCCTCTCCGGTGTCTATATAAACCGGATGGCTCTAGTCCGTAGGACACATCATCAACAACCCTTACAATCATACCATAGGCTAGCTTCTAGGGTTTAGCCTCCTTGATCTCGTGGTAGATCCACTCTTGTAAACATCCACAATATCAATATCAATCGAGCAGGACGTAGGGTTTTACCTCCATCAAGAGGGCCCGAACCTGGGTAAAACATCGTGTCCCTTGTCTCCTGTTACCATCCGCCTAGACGCACAGTTCGGGACCCCCTACCCGAGATCCGCCGGTTTTGACACCGACATTGGTGCTTTCCTTGAGAGTTCCTCTGTGTCACCGATAGGCTTGATGGCCTCTTCAATCGACAACGACGCAGTCCTGGGTGAGACTTTTCTCCCCGGACAGATCTTCAGATCCGGCGGCCGCTGCGGGCCAACTCACTTGGCCATCTGGAGCAGATCGAAAGCTACGCCCCTGGCCGTCAGGTCAGGTTTGGAAGCCTAAACTTCACAGCCGATATTCGCGGGGACTTGATCTTCGATGGATCTGAGCCACAGCCGAGCGTGTCGCGCTGTCACGATGGGCATGACCTAACTCTGCCGCCGGACAGCACCTTGGAGGCCGCACATGAATCCGCTCCGACCCATAGTCCGGAGCCGATCGCTCGGATCGAGGACGGATGGCTGGACACCGCCTCGGGAGCTGCAACTTCTATGGCGATGAAGCCGAACACTTACCTTGTCCCTCATAAAGCTCATGACTCCGAGGTGTCGGACTCTCTGCCGGACTCCGAACCTCCTGCGCCCCTGCCAGTCGAATCCGATTGGGCGCCGATCATGGAATTCACCGCTGCGGACATCTTTCAGCACTCGCCCTTCGGCGATATCATAAATTCACTGAAGCATCTCTCGCTATCCGGAGAGCCCTGGCCGAACTACGGCCAGGATGGTTGGGACGCGGACGAAGAAATTCAGAGCCCACCCACCACCCACTTCGTAGCCACCGTCGATGATTTAACCGACGTACTCGACTACAACTCCGAAGACATCAACGGTATGTACGACGATGCCGGAGACTACCAAAAACCAGTGCCTGTAGGACACTGGAAGACCACCTCGTCATACGACATATGCATGGTGGACACCCCAAAGGGAAGCAATAACGAGGAACAACGGGACGTGGCAGAGGATAATCCCGCCGATAAACAACCAAAACGGCGACGTAGACGCCGCCCTAAGTCCCGCCTCGATCAAAGCTGCCTTCCTAGCGACCCAGCGATAGAGCAGGGCAAATCAGTGGACGACGAACAGGACGAGCCGGATAATCAACCCCTTCACAGAGCAATCAACAGCCCGGACACAACACCGGATCATAAGAACATACACAAAAGACTCGTCGCCACTGCAAGAAGTTTGAAGAAGGCAAAACGGAAGTTCAAAACAGCAGAAGACGCCCTCAGATTTAAGTGGAACAAAGTATTCAGGACTGCAGACAAATATGGCAATGGCCATCAAACAAAGAGCTACCCGAAGCGCAAGTTGCTGCCAGAATTTGACGAGGAAGCCATAGAGCCTTCACAGTCAAAAAATAAAGAGGCCGCCTGGCCGGATAGACGGCCAGATGACAGGCCCAAAGCGACAAGCGAGGCTGCACACAAGCCGAATTATAATCCTGGGAAAACGGACGGCCCAACTAGGTCCATCTACGGGCCAAAAAAGAGGACCCCAGGAAGTAACACAACACGACAAGTGTTCGAAGACAGCGGCACACCCAAATACAGGGGCGCCGCACACCCGCTATGTTTTACCGATGAGGTGCTGGATCATGAATTTCCAGCAGGGTTCAAACCCATAAACATAGAGGCATATGACGGCACAACAGACCCGGAGTCTGGATAGAAGATTACATACTACACATACACATGGCTAGAGGAGATGATCTCCACGCCATAAAATACCTACCCCTCAAGCTCAAAGGGCCAGCTCGGCATTGGCTCAAAAGCCTCCCAGAAAACATTGTTGGAAGTTGGGAAGAGCTTGAGGACGCGTTTAGAGCAAATTTTCAAGGGACTTATGTCCGCCCTCCGGATGCTGACGATCTGAGTCATATAACCCAACAGCCCGGAGAGTCAGCGCGCAAATTCTGGAACAGGTTCCTTACCAAAAAGAACCAAATAGTCGACTGTCCGGACGCGGAAGCCCTAGCAGCTTTTAAACACAACGTCCGAGACGAATGGCTCGCCAGACACCTCGGCCAAGAGAAGCCAAGAACAATGGCCGCTAACAAGCCTCATGACGTGCTTTTTTGCTAGAGAAGACAGCTGGCTAGCAAGATGCAGCACCAGCGACCCGAGTACATCCGAGATCAGAGATGGAAACGGAAAGTCACGGCGCAGGAAAGACCAGCGCCGGAATAAAGAAAAAAGCCCAAAGAGTACGGCGGTCAACGCCGGATTCAAAAGATCGCGGCCAAACAATAAAACATGGCCTCTTAAGGAGAACAGAGACGAGCTATCAAATTTAAACAAAATTTTAGATCGGATATGTCAAATCCTGATACCTCGGAAGGCTCGCAAACCATACCAACCAAAATTGTTGGGTTTTAAACAGTCCGCAGACTCAACGCCGGACACAAGGAACTCGCGCGCCAAGCGAGGACGATGATGAGCCCCACCAGCAGAGCACCGGAAGTCAAAAGACTTTCCCACAAGAAGTCAAAACAGTAAACTCGCTTCACGTGATAGTACGGAAAGCCAACACGACACTCGCTAAAAGAAGTGTCGCATGATCCATCCCAGTGGACCGAGATTGGATGTCAAAACCAATCACTTTCGACCATCTAGATTAGTGAAGTATCCAGAACACAGGATAGACTGCCCTGATATTGGATCCCATAATAGACGGACTGCAATTAACGCAGGTTTTGATGGACGGCGGCAGTGACTTGAACCTGCTATATCCGGACACAATCCGCAAGTTGGGATAGACCCTACTACAACCGCATAGCCGCACTTCCTTCAAAGGAGTGGCGCCAGGCCCTTACGCCAGTGCAGTTTCATTATTACTAGAAGTTGTGTCGGTCACCGACAACTTCCGACGAGAAAAGCTAACCTTTCATGTCGCCCCATTTAAAAGTAGCTATCAAGCATCTTTGGGACGGAAGCTCGTCCGCTTCAATGCAATACCACATTACGCGTCTCTTACGCTTAAAATGCCCGGTCCACGTGGCATCATTTCATTAAAAGGTCATTTTAGACCCCGGACACGGCTGGACGAGTCCGGCATAAATAAGCTAGGGGCTACCTAGCCGCACACCCCTTCACAAGGGCTTGTACATATAAGCCATAATGAGCTAGCATAGGCTCATCTTTTTTAACCTATATTTCAATTTTTCATGCACTTTCTCGCACGATTCCCTTTCCAACTAAGTTCCTCTCTTTTTACAGATGAACAGCGTGCACACTCGTCCAGGATACGGCACAACGGAGACACGGGCGTAGACGTGCAGTAGGGACCCGTTGCAAGGACTCTTTTCAGACTAAGACCCTACGTAAACCTTTCTTACTGTCTCTTGTTGCTATAATCCCCTGGTTTATCATTATAACCAGTGTGGAGACTGGCGTTTTGGCATCGGCCGCGCTGTAAGAACCTGCCGTGCACGGACAGAAGGGGCTTAGGACTTTGTTTTGCCGCTATTATAAAGACCGAACACCTTCGGGAGTGTTCGCGCCTCGAGTTAGGCCTTGTATGCATCAGCTCGAATCATGTCTTTGGTCAAATGTTGGGTTTGCCCGGCTCCTGTGTTTTGCTGCCTTACGTTCCGTATCATCGGCTAACGCGGCTCCGGAGAACTCTGCGATTGTGCCCCGTTCGCCGGGCGAGCACCTCGAGAGAAAGCGAAAACTGACTGTCATGATACAACGAGACTGGTCAACCACTCGATCGACTATGGGAAAGTTTAGGATTCCTCCGCTGGACGAAGGGCCGTTTCGGCCAGCACATGGCGCCCCAAATTCGGAGAGCGCGGTGCCCCCAAGGGCTATGTCGTAGCCCCACCCTCGAACTCCATGGCTAAGTGAAAGTGATAAAGCATTATAGTCCGGTTGCCTCGTTTGCTACGCTACCACCTCCTTTACAGGACCGAGACGTCGGATTAAGTGTGAAAACGCGCTATTTTTTGCGAACACCCCCGCACCTTGTGCGTGGGGGTTGAAGCCGACGACTGCCATCTTTCAGGTTATACACACGTATACATGAACGGCCGCATAGGAGATATTCTATTACTTGAACGCACAAGTATAAAAGGCGCTTACATCATAAATATCGTTTTACATCATATAAACGTTCATTCGAACGTAACATTTTTTTAGCACTGCTACTCTATTACACGAGCACCACGCAACACTTCGCCAAAATAGTGCTCGGCGGGTAACCGGTTATCATCCGAACCCGGGGTCGCAACAGCGGTGGCATCCATCTCTGTCCAATGTGTCTTCACACGGGCGAGCGCCATCCGCGCACCCTCAATGCAGGCCGACTGCTTCATCGCCTTGATATGCGGCACCGCCCTAAGAAATTGCTGCAATAAACCAAAGTAACTCTTCGGCTGGGGCCTATCCGGCCGGATATGGGTCACTATATCCGCCATAGCAAGCCCGGACAACCTATTTAGCTCAGCCCACTCGGCCAAACGGTCGGTCAGTGGAAGTGAACGCTCCGGACTATGGAATTGAGACCAAAACAGCTCTTCCGTCTTGTGATCCTTCTGGCTTCGAAAATGCACAACGGCATCCGCCGCACTCGCTGCTAAGTCCATATAAGGGTCCTCTGAACCCCACAGTTGGCCCAGCTGAGCATATTTTGGATCCGTAAACCTTCGGCGCGGCAGAAAAGGCTTGCCAGCTACAATATCTCCGGCCTGGCGCAGCTCTTCCTTTATAGCCCGCATTGCAGAGCGGGCATCCTTGGCTTCGGCGGTGGCCTTCCGCAGGTCTTCTCGCCCCGCTAGGCGCTCCTTCCCAAGAGCCTCATTGCGGTCGGTAGCATCTTTTAACTTCCTGGCCATTTCGGCCATCTCTTCCCTGCTCCCGCAGCGGCCCCCTTTCGCCGCTAACTCCTCGGCCGCCCTCGAGGCCGCCAGCATTCTCCTTCGGCCTGCTCCTTGGCTCGAGCAAGTTCGGCCCGAAGGCTCTCCACGGCAGCGGCACTATCTGCATTTCACGCACATGTTGTAAGGAGATGGCTTCGGCTCCCTTACCAAGTGACCGCGCAGTAACACTTACCTTGTGAATCATCAAGTCGCCTGTTGACCAGCGTGATGTCCGCTTCCGTAGCATCGAGTTGCCGCTTTAGTTCAGCAACTCCATCAGTCCGGCTGGCCCCCGGACGACCCGCCACCTGCATCGGCACGACGGGAATTTAAAACCTGCGATTTTGATCCTCGGCACGCTGTCGATTTCGACAACCTACCGAGTCTCAGGGGCTACTATCTATACAGGGCGCAGTCTATATGCAAAACTGTTAAAAGGTGTGTCATTTTTACATACCTCAAACCCCGCCAGCAAACTCCTGACGGCATCGTGCAACCCACCTTCGGCGGACGAAATACTTTCAATCACCATGCTCATCAATGCGTGCTGATCTTCTGAGATAGACGCCTTCTCAAGCAGATCCTTCAGCCGTACACCAGTTGGCGCCGAACTATCCGGCTTTGCCAAACCCGGGGGCTCCCTCCGTGACGACACTTCAGGCTCGTCTGCCCTATCCGACGGCGCCCCGGACGGAGGTGTCTCGCTCTCTATCATCTCCGGACGAAGGTCCCCCGAAGACGAGCTCATTTGTGAAGGACGGAGATCCGAACTACAAGGTAAAAACTTTAGTTATCCTCAGAAGTACAAGTAGGGATGTCCCTTATTATAAAACTCCTTTCTTTCTACTTACGGCTCGTTGGAGGGCTGACTCATTAATGGAGATTGTGTGGCCGGGGCCTCCCCGGACGCAGGACCCTATGGCGAAGATTTCTTCCCCCGTTTAGGGGCTTTTGCCCCCGGGTCCTCGGAGGCAGTCCTCTTCTCCCCTTGGAGGGAGGGATTCTCGATCCCCCCTCTTTCAAGAGCCTCCTTAGGCGAGGCAGTAGCTTTCCTGCTTTCCCCTTCGCCTTCCTCTGAAGGCGCAACCTCAAGCATCCGGACCAGCACGGGATCCGGCGCGATCTCGGGGAGGGGGGCCGCACACCATATCAATTTTGCTTCCGCTATCCACTCCTGTGTAGAAGGAAGTTGGTCATAAAGCGAATCATCGAAAGGCAAACAAACGGTATGTCCGGGCTCGGAACTACTTACTTGAGTATCCGGGCGATTGCAGCTTAGGCCAGCATCCTCGCTCAATTCCGGACGCACCTCTTGCGATCCGAAGAATAAGTTGTACATCTCCAGGGGTGTCATACCCATGAAGTGTTGAAGAATCCATGGGCCCTCCGGATTGAACTCCCATAGCAGGAGAGGGCGGCGTTTGCAGGGCAGGAGACGCCTAATCAGCATAACCTGCATCACCACCACCATATCGATCTCCCTCGTTAGGAGATCTCGAATCCGGCCCTGCAGTAGGGGCACGTCCTTTGACGGCCCCCAGTTGAGCCCGGGCGGAATAAGGGCGGCGGCTTTTGCCTGCAGCCCCTCGGAACGGTAATATAGAACCACTCTTGCTGCCACGGGCCGAGCTCCTCTTGGAAGGAGCCAGCGGGCCACGGGGCATCGGCCCTCTTACTTATGGCTGCCCCGCCACACTCTGCTTGACGCCCCCCGATCATCTTCGGCGCCACATTGAAGGTCTTCAACCACAGGCCGAAGTGAGGGATGACGCGGAGGAAGGCTTCGCAGACGACAATAAATGCGGAAATATGGAGGATGGACTCCGGAGCCAAATCGTGGAATTCCAACCCATAGTAAAACATGAGCCCTCTCACAAAAGGATCCATCGGAAGCCTAAACCCGGCGGGGTGGGATACAAAACGACATACTCGCCGGGCTCGGGGTGGGGATGGCCTGCCTTCGGCAGCAACCTGTCTGAAATCTCGTAAGACAGTACTTGGCCTCCCGCAGCTTTAGCACGTCCTCCTCCGTGACGGAGGAGGGCATCCACCGGCCCTGGAGGTCGGAACCGGACATCGTTGGAAGTCCATGGCGCTCGAATCTGGAGCTCTAGGTGCTGGAACTTGGGCGGGAGAGGATTCGATGAAGGATTGAAGAAAAAAGCGAGCCTTGGTCCCGTTATAAAGAGGAGAATACCAAGAGCCGTCTCCGTGACCGTTTGGGACTCGCCTTCGATAGAGGGGGCGTGGCGAACGGGCGCGGTTGGGTTACCCACGTCCGTATTAATGAGAATCCCGGATTAAGGGGAAACACGATCTCTGCTTCGACAAGACGTGCCAAGGAAACCGCCTCGCTAAATGCGCTGAGGTGGTAGAGTAAAAAACAATTCAAGTAATGGCTTGGTAGTGGTGTGACGTCATGCCACAAAAAACGTCAGCAGATTGAACTTGTGTATATATTATTATTCTCTCTACGGTGGAACGTGGAATTTATTTTGCAGAGCCGGACACTATCCTGGTGTTCACAATCTTCTATCATTCGGAGGAGGAACCCGCCTTGCAATGCCAAGCAACATACGCGCCGGACTTATCGTCATTGAAGCCTGGTTCAGGGGCTACTGAGGGAGTCCTGGATTAGGGGGTGTCCGGATAGCCGGACTACCATCATCAGTCGAACTATCATCTGTCGGACTATCATCATCGACCGGACTCCAAGACTATGAAGATACAAGATTGAAGACTTCTCCCCGTGTCCGGATGGGACTTTCCTTGGCGTGGAAGGCAAGCTTGGCGATACGGATATGTAGATCTCCTACCATTGTAACCGACTATATGTAACCCTAGCCCTCTCCGGTGTCTATATAAACCGGATGGCTCTAGTCCGTAGGACACATCATCAACAACACTTACAATCATACCATAGGCTAGCTTCTAGGGTTTAGCCTCCTTGATCTCGTGGTAGATCCACTCTTGTAAACATCCACAATATCAATATCAATCGAGCAGGACGTAGGGTTTTACCTCCATCAAGAGGGCCCGAACCTGGGTAAAACATCGTGTCCCTTGTCTCCTGTTACCATCCGCCTAGACGCACAATTCGGGACCCCCTACCCGAGATCCGCCGGTTTTGACACCGACAGTGGGCACAACCCACCAGGGCGCGCCTGGGCCTCTTGGCGCGCCCTGGTGGGTTGTGCTCTCCTCGGAGCACCCCCTCCAGGCTTAGCCAGGGCCCATTATGTGTCTTCTGGTCCAGAAAAAATCTCCATGGAGTTTCGTTGCATTTGGAATCCATTTTGTATTGATTTCCTGCGATGTAAAAAACATGCAGAAAATAGCAACTTGCACTTGGCACTATATCAATAGGTTAGTACCAAAAATGATATAAAATGAATATAAAATGATTTTGAAGCATCCAAGAATTATAATATAACAGCATGGAACAATCAAACATTATAGATACGTTGGGGACGTATCAGCATCCCCAAGCTTAACTCCTACTCGTCCTCGAGTAGGTAAGTGATAAAAACAGAATTTTTGATGTGGAATGCTGCCTAACATGTCATATCATATTATTTGCTTTATAGCATGGACATTTGGACTTTTATGTGATTCAAAGCAATAGTCTAGTTTTGACATGATAATTTAAATACTCAAGCATATCAACAAGCAACCATGTCTTTCAAAATATCAATGCTAAAATAAGTTATCCCTAGCCCATCATGCTCAACCATTGATCCATTCATGGAACACACTCGCATATTAGCTACACCCAATACTCAAGTATGATCATATTGCCTCTTAGTTGGTGCGTTTATAACACAAGATGGGGACTCAAATCCAAAAATAAAAATTGCATAAAGTAAAAGAAAGGCCCTTCGCAGAGGGAAGTAGGGATTTGTAGAGGTGCCAGAGCTCAAAGCGAAAAACTTAGAGATAAAAACATTTTGGGAGGTATAAACTACCACCAACGAAAACGACTTATAGAGTTCCCAACACTCTACATGCTAGATAAAGTTTCCACCATACTTTCACTTTCCATGGCTAGCAGTATCCACGGTTGCCCTCCATACCAACACTTCTCATGGAATTTATTATTGGACAACATAAAGTAAATTCATTTTTCATTTCGGGACTGGGCATCCCTAATACCTTTGCCTTACTCTCGTGTAGTGACAAGTGAATCAACACTCATCGTGAGAATAACACATCTAGCATGCAAAATATTAGCCACCCCTCACCGCTCCGCGAGCGGAACGAACACACAAAAAGAGAAGTTTATTTTGAAAATTAGAGATGGCACATACAAATTTGCTTAGAGTGGCAAGAGAATACCGCATATAGGTAGATATAGTGGACTCATGTGGCAAAACTGGTTAGGTTTTTGGATGCACAAGTAGAGATCATACTTAGTGCACAATGAAGGCTAACAAAAGATTGAGAAGCAACCAACCAAGAGACGGATAATCTCTTAATCAAGCATTAAGCATAATTAACACCAAATAATGCACCACCAGTAGGATATAATTTCATTGCATGACTATTGACTTTCGTGCTTGCATCACAAACCTTAACACCAATATTCTTACTAAAGCAAAATTACTCATCAACATGACTCACATATCACATCATCATATCTCAAAACTATTACTAAGAATCAAGTTTATTTTGTCCAATGATCTTCATTAAAGTTTATATTATATCCTTCTTGGATATCTATCACTTTGGGACTAATTTTCATATGTTGCTTTTGACAAGCTGAAACAAATATAAGTGAAGATCATGAGCATATTTTTTTTCTTTCTCTCAAATTAATTTTAGTGAAGCAATAGTGAATTTCTTGAAAATTTTACTAAGTCTCAAATAAATCTAAGTGAAGCAAGAGAGCATTTCTTCAAAATTACTAAAGCACACCATGATCAAAAAGATATAAGTGAAGCACTAGAGCAAGTCCATAGCTCATAAAAGATTTAAGTGAAGCATAGAGAGCAATTCTAACAAGTCATGACATATTTTTTGCTCTCTCAAATAGGTGTGTTCAGCAAAGATCAAGAATTAAAACACAAAATAAAAAAAGCAAAGACTCTTATCATACAAGGCGCTCCAAACAAAACACATAGTATGTGACGAGTAAAAATATAGCTTCGAGTAAAATACCGATGGTCGTTAGAAGAAAGAGGGGATGCCACTCGGGGGCATCCCCAAGCTTAGTTGTTTGCTCATTCTTGGATAATATGTTGGGATGACAGAGCATCCCCAAGCTTAGGCTCTTCTACTCCTTATTCCTTCACCCATCCTAAGATAACCCAAAACTTGAAAACTTCAATTACACAAAACTCAACAAAACCTTCGTGAGATCCGTTAGTGTAAGAAAAGTAAATCACTACTATAAGTGTTGTATCAAACCAATTCATTTTTTATCTTTGCATTATATCTACTGTATTCCAACTTTTCTATGGAAAAAACTCATCAAAGAAAACCATAGGGCCATCAAAATAAGCACACAACGCAAAGAAAACAAAATCTGTCAAAAAAGAACAGTCTGTAGCAATCTGATTTGTTCAAATACTTCTGGAACTCCAAAAATTTGAAAAAACCAGGACGACCTGGGTAATTTGTATATTAATCTACTGAAAAAATTGGCATTTTATCACGTTCTGGTGATTTTTAACAATTGTTTTCGTGAGCGCAAAATCTGTTTTCAGCAAGATCAGACAACTATCACCCAAGAAGATCCTAAAGGCTTAACTTGGCACAAAAATTAAAACACAAAAAACACAATCATAACAGTAGCATAATTGTGTAAACACTCAAGAATAGAAAGAAAAAAACAAAAAATAAATTTTATTCATTGGGTTGCCTCCCAACAAGCACTATAGTTTTACGCCCTTAGCTAGGCATGAAGCAAGGATCTAAGTTTTGTCATCTTTGGTTCGAGATCCATAAGATGCCCTCCTGATTCATATGGTGGCCTAATTCTTGTTCTAGGAAAGTTTTCCATACCCTTCCTCAATGGAAATTGGAACTTAATATTTCCTTCTTTCATATCAATCACGACACCTTTAGTGCGTAAAAATGGTCTACCAAGAATAATTGGACAAGACGGATTGCAATCAATATCAAGAACGATAAAATCTATGGGCACATAATTCATATTTGCAAGAATAAGAACATCATTAATTGTTACCATAGGTTTTTTAATAGTAGAATCCTCCAAGTGCAAATTCAAAGAACATTCTTCAAGATCGGTAAGACCAAGCACATCACCTAAAGATTTCAGAATTGTAGAAACACTAGCAACAAAATCACACAATGAAAAACACTCATAATTTTTATTATTGACTTTGATAGTAGGTTCCATTCATCATGCAATTTTCTAGGAATTGATACTTCTAATTCCATTTTTTCTTCACAAGCTTTCAACATAGCATCAACAATATGATTAGTAAAAGCTTTATTTTGTTCATAGGCATGGGGTAAATTTATCATGGATTGCAACAAAGAAATACAATCAATCAAAGAGAAACTATCATAATTAAAGTCTTTGTAATCCAAAAGAGTGGGTGCATCACTAACTAAAGTTTTGACCTCTTCAAACCCACTTTCATCAATTTTCTCAACAAGATTTTCACCCTCCAAATTATCGGGAGGCCTTCTAACTAAAGTTGAATCTTCTCCAGTCCCTTTTTCATCAATCTTAACTTTTCTAAACAAGGGATCAATAGAAGAAACACCAATCATTTTAAGATCTTCATCACTTTTGCGAAAGTAATCACTAGAGAACGCTTTTTCTAAAAAATCTATTTTAGCTCTAAGCATAGCGGTTCTTTTCTTACTTTCATCCATAGAAACATAAAGATTATTTAATTGATTCTTCAACCTTAGGCACAAAAATTTTCATCTTGAGATTTTCAACATCATGAGAAATTTTATGAACACTTCTAGAAAAATCATCAATCTTACTCAACTTTTCTTCTATGGAAGTGTTGAAAACTTTTTGCGTGTTGATAAATTCTTTAATATTATTTTCAAGATCACAGATGTTCCAATTATTATTATAAGATTGATTTCCATAGGAATTACCATAATTATTATAGGAATTACTAGGAAAAGGCTTAGGATTAAAATTACCTCTATAAGCATTGTTGTCGAAATTATTTTGAGAAATAAAATTCACATCTATGGCATCACTATTTTGCTCAATCAAAGTAGACAAAAGGCATATCATTAAAATCAACAGGAGCACTTTTACTAGCAACCAATTTCATAAGAGCATCAACTTTTTCACTCAAAGAAGAAATTTCTTCAACCGAATTAACTTTTTTACTAGTAGGAGCTCTTTCGGTATGCCATTGTGAATAATTCGTCATGATATTATCATGTAATTTGGTGGCTTCACCCAAAGTAATTTCCATAAAAGTACCACCTGCAGCGGAATCTAAAAGATTATGAGAAACAAAATTCAATCCCGCATAAATTTTTTGTATAATCATCCAAAGATTTAACCCATGAGTTGGGCAATTCCTTAGCATCATTTTCATCCTTTCCCAAGATTGTGCAACATGCTCATGTTCAAGTTGCTTCAAATTCATGATCTGGGTTCTATGGGAAATATTTTTTGCGGGCAGAAAATACTTAGTGATAAAAGCATATTTGCACTTATTCCAAGAATCGATGTGATTGCGAGGCAAAGTAGAAAACCAAATTTTTGCAGAATCACGCAAAGAAAACGGAAATAATTTCATCTTCACGACATCATTGTCCACATCTTTTTTCTTTTGCATATCGCATAATTCCACGAAGGTATTAAGATGGGACGCGATATCCTCATTAGGAGTACCAGAAAATTGATATTTCATAACAAGATTCAGCAAAGCAGTATTAATATCACAAGACTCCGCACTAGTGGTGGGAGGAGCAATCGGAGTGCCAATAAAATCATTGTTATTGGTATTTGATAAATCACATAACTTGGTGTTCTCTTGAGTCATGATGACCACACAACAAGATTGCACTCAAAAGCATATCCGGCAAGAAAACGGCGAATGGAAAAGAGGGGCGAATAAAACGGCAAATTTTTGTGAAGTGGGGAAGAGGAAAACGAGAGGCAAATGGAAAATAATGTAAATTGTGAGGAGATGAGATTTGTAATTAGGAACCTGGTATATGTTGAAGATCCTCCCCGGCAACGGCGCCAGAAATTCCTTTTGATGTCGCTTGAATCTACGTCGGTATTTCCCCAAAGAGGAAGGGATGATGCAGCACAGCGGCGGTAGGTATTTTCCTCAGATATGAAACCAAGGTTATCAAACCAATAGGAGAACCAAGGAACACAACGTAAACAGCCCCTACACACAAATAACAAATCCTTGCAACCCGACGTGTTAAAGGGGTTGTCAATCCCTTCCGAGTAACGGCGCCTCAAGATGGCAATCGGACGTGAAATAAAATTGTAGTAGAATGATAGATCGAATGCCAAATAAAATAAATAATAATAAAACACAACAAGGTATTTTTGTATTTTTGGTTTAATAGATCTGAAAATAAATGCAAAGGAAAAGTAGATCGCAAAGGCAAATATATGAGAAAGAGACCCGGGGGGCGTAGGTTTCACTAGTGGCTTCTCTCGAGAAAAATAGCAAACGGGGGTGAACAAATTACTGTTGGGCAATTGATAGAACTTCAAATAATCATGACGATATCCAGGCAATGATCATTATATAGGCATCACGTCCAAGATTAGTAGACCGACTCCTGCCTACATCTACTACTATTACTCCACACATCGACCGCTATCCAACATGCATCTAGTGTATTAAGTTCATGGAGAAACGGAGCAATGCAATAAGAACGATGACATGATTTAGACAAGATCTATCTATGTAGAGATAGAACCCATTGTTTTATCCTTAGTAGCAACGATACATACATGTCGGTTCCCATTCTGTCACTGGGATCAAGCACCGTAAGATCAAACCCACTACAAAGCACCTCTTCCCATCGCAAGATAAATAGATCGAGTTGGCCAAACAAAACCCAAATATCGGAGAAGAAATACGAGGGTATAAGAGATCATGCATAAAAGAGATCAAAGAAACTCAAATACTATCATGGATATAAAAAGATATAACTGATCATAAACTCAAAGTTCATCAGATCCCAACAAACAAACCACAAAAGAGTTACATCATATGGATCTCCAAGAGACCATTGTATTGAGAATTCAGCGAGAGAGAGGAAGCCATCTAGCTACTAACTATGAACCCGAAGGTCTACAAAGAACTACTCACGAGTCATCGGAGAGGCACCAATGGAGGTGGTGAACCCCATCCGAGATGGTGTTTAAATTGGATCTGGTGGTTCTGGACTCTGCGGCGGCTGGATCAATATTTCATCGCCTCCCCTAGGGTTTTGGGAATATTGGGGTATGTATAGAGCAAAGAGGCGGTCCGGGGGCACCCGAGGTGGGCACAATCCCCCAGGGCCCGCCTAGGCCTCCTGGCGCGACCTGGTGGGTTGTGCTCTCCTCGAAGCACTCCCCAGGCGTAGCCAGGGCCCATTATGTGTCTTCTGGTCCATAAAAATCTCCGTGGAGTTTCATTTCATTTGGAATCCGCTTGTTATTGATTTCCTGCGATGTAAAAACATGCAGAAAAGAGCAAGTGGCACTTGGCACTATATCAATAGGAGTACCAATAAATGACTATAAAATGATTATTAAACATCCAAGATTCATAATATAACTGCATGGAACAATCAAAAATTATAGATACGTTGGAGACATATCAGCATCCCCAAGCTTAACTCCTACTCGTCCTCGAGTAGGTAAGTGATAAAAACGGAATTTTTGATGTGGAGTGTTGCCTAACATGTCATATCATATTATTTTCTTTATAGCATGGACATTTGGAATTTTATGTGATTCAAAGCAATAGTCTAGTTTTGGCATATCAACAAGAAACCATGTCTTTCAAAATGTCAACGCTAAAATAAGTTATGCCTAGCCCATCATGCTCAACCATTGATCGATTCATGGAACACACTCGCATATTAGCTACACCCAATACTCAAGTATGATCATATTGCCTCTTAGTTGGTGCTTTTATAAGAGAAGATGGAGATTAAAATTCAAAAATAAAAATTGCATAAAGTAAAAGAAAGGCCTTCGCAGAGGGAATTAGGGATTTGTAGAGGTGCCAGAGCTCAAAGCGAAAAACTCAGAGATAAAAACATTTTGGGAGGTAATCCTTCCCACCAACGAAAACGACTTAGAGTTCCCAACACTTTCCATGCTAGATATATCATAGGCGGTTCCCAAACAGAAAATAAAGTTTATTCCTTTTTCCACCATACTTTCACTTTCCATGGCTAGCCATACCCACGGTTGCTCTCCATACCAACACTTTCCATGAATATTGAATACAAACGCTGCAACCTTCGGCTGCTGCCTGTTCATTTCGTCTCCCTTTTTTGCTTCAGCTCCTATCGCAGCCTATTCGCCTCCTTCTTCTGTGCCTATAAAAGGGAGGTCGCTCCTCTCTAGAGAGACACACTAGAACATCATCTTCCTCTCGCCATCGAGTTCCTTAGCACTAAGCTACTGCTACGGTTTTCCCCATCCCGGCTTGCGGTGTGCACCGCAGGTCGGGACAATAGGCCTCCGAAACCCCATCACATTGAGTCTTGTACACGAGAAGGGTGATAAGGTTTTTGGGGAGCACTCCGTGTGACTACTGACCTGTTCATCACGCACGCTCCGGACACCAACAATCACTTCCCCAGTGACGACTTCTTCCCTGACGTCGACAACCTCTTCGACGACATGCCTGGCGAGGATCTCGACTGATACGTCTCCAACGTATCTATAATTTTTGATTGCTCCATGCTATATTATCTACTGTTTTGGACAATACTGGGCTTTATTATCCACTTTTATATTATTTTTGGGACTAACCTATTAACCGGAGGCCCAGCCCAGAATTGTTGTTTTTTGCCTATTTCAGAGTTTCGCAGAAAAAGAATATCAAACGGAATCCAAACGAAATGAAACCTTCGGGAGCGTGATTTTTGGAACGAACATGATCCAGGAGACTTGGACCCTACGTAAGAGAAGCTTTCAGGAGGCCACTAGGTAGGGGGGAGCGCTCACCCCCCAGGGCACACCCTCCACCCTTTTGGGCCCCACGTTGCTCCACCGACGTACTTCTTCCTCCTATACCTACGTACCCCCAAACGATCAGATACAGAGCCAAAAACCTAATTCCACCGTCGCAACCTTCTGTACCCACGAGATCCCATCTTGGGGCTTGTTCCGGAGCTCCGCTGGAGGGGGCATCCATCACGGAGGGCTTCTACATCAACACCATAGCCTCTTCGATGAAGTGTGAGTAGTTTACCTCAAACCTTTGGGTCCATAGGAAACTTTAATCCTAGGCCTTATCCTAGCAATTCCTCTAATAATTGTGGTAATTCCTACAACAATTCTTATGGAAATTTTAATAAGATTCCCTCTGAATTTGAGACTAGTGTTAAAGAGTTTATGAATTCGCAAAAGAATTTCAATGCTTTGCTTGAAGAGAAATTGCTTAAAGTTGATGAATTGGCTAGGAACGTTGATAGAATTTCTCTTGATGTTGATTCTTTAAAGCTTAGATCTATTCCACCTAAGCATGATATCAATGAGTCTCTCAAAGCCATGAGAATTTCCATTGATGAGTGCAAAGAAAGAACCGCTAGGATGCGTGCTAAGAAAGATTGCTTTATGAAAGCGTGTTCTTCAAATTTCTATGAAAATAAAGATGAAGATCTAAAAGTTATTGATGTGTCCCCTATTAAATCTTTGTTTTGCAATATGAATCTTGATAATGATGGGACTGAATATGATCCACCTTTACCTAGAAGGCGTTCCAAAAATTCGGAGTTTTTAGATCTTGATGCTAAATTTGATAAAAGTGGGATTGAAGATATCAAAACCCTAGATGCTAATAAACCCACTATTTTGGATTTCAAGGAATTTAATTATGAAAATTGCTCTTCGATTGATTGTATTTCCTTGTTGCAATCCGTGCTAAATTCTCCTCATGCTTATAGTCAAAATAAAGCGTTTACTAAACATATTGTTGATGCCTTGATGCAATTTTATGAAGAAAAGCTTGAGTTGGAAGTTTCTACCCCTAGAAAACTTTATGATGAGTGGGAACCAACTATTAAAATTAAGATTAAGGATCATGAGTTCTATGCTTTATGTGATTTGGGTGCTAGTGTTTCCACGATTCCAAAAACTTTGTGTGATTTGCTAGGTTTCCATAATTTTGATGATAGCTCTCTAAACTTGCACCTTGCGGATTCCACTATTAATAATTATGTGCCTGTAGATTTTATCGTTCTTGATATAGATTGCAATCCTTCATGTCCTATTATTCTTGGTAGACCTTTCCTTAGAACGATTGGTGCAATTATTGATATGAAGGAAGGGAATATTATATTCCAATTTCCATTAAAGAAAGGCATGGAACACTTCCCTAGGAAGAAAATAAAATTACCATATGAATCTATCATGAGAGCCACTTATGGATTGCCTACCAAAGATGGCAATACCTAGATCTATCCTTGCTTTTATACCTAGCTAGGGGCGTTAAACGATAGCGCTTGTTGGGAGGCAACCCAATTTTATTTGTAGTTTTTTGTTTTTTTACTTATGTTTAGGAATAAATCTTTGATCTAGCCTCTGGTTAGATGTGTTTTTATGTTTTAATTAGTGTTTGTGCCAAGTTAAACCTATAGGATCTTCTTGGATGATAGTTATTTGATCTTGCAGAAATTTGCAGAAACTTTCTGTTCACGAAAACAATTGTTAAAAATCACCAGAACGTGATAAAATACTGATTCCAATTGCTTCTAATCAATAAACAAATTTCCTAGGTCTTCCTATTTTGGCTGATGTTTTGGAGTTCCAGAAGTTTGCGTTAGTTACAGATTACTACAGACTGTTCTGTTTTTGACAGATTCTGTTTTTCGTGTGTTGTTTGCTTATTTTGATCAGTCTATGGCTAGTAAAATAGTTTATAAACCATAGAGAAGTTGGAATACAGTAGGTTTAACACCAATATAAATAAATAATGAGTTCATTACAGTACCTTGAAGTGGTCTTTTGTTTTCTTTCGCTAACGGATCTCACGAGATTTCTGTTGAGTTTTGTGTTGTGAAGTTTTCAAGTTTTGGGTGAATTTTTTTATGGATTATGGAACAAGGAGTGGCAAGAGCCTAAGCTTGGGTATTCCCATGGCACCCTCAATATAATCTAAGGACACAAAAAAGCCAAAGCTTGGGGATGCCCCGGAAGGCATCCCCTCTTTCGTCTACTTCCATAGGTAACTTTACTTGGAGCTATATTTTTATTCACCACATGATATGTGTTTTGCTTGGAGCGTCTTGTATGATTTGAGTCTTTGCTTTTTAGTTCACCAAAATCATACTTGCTGTACACACCTTTTGAGAGAGCCATACATGATTTGAAAATTATTAGAGTGCTCTATGTGCTTCACTTATATCTTTTGAGTTATATAGTTTTGCTCTAGTACTTCACTTATATCCTTTAGAGCACAGTGGTGGATTTGTTTTATAGAAACTATTGATCTCTCATGCTTCGCTTAGATTATTTTGAGAGTCTTAAATAGCATGGTAATTTGCATAAATAATCCTAATATGCTAGGTATTCAAGATTAGTAAAAACTTTCTTATGAGTGTGTTGAATACTAAGAGAAGTTTGATGCTTGATGATTGTTTTAAGATATGGAGGTAATAATATCAAAGTCGTGCTAGTTGAGTAGTTGTGAATTCGAGAAATGATTGTGTTGAAGTTTTCAAGTCCCGTAGCATGCACGTATGGTAAACGTTATGTAACAAATTTGAAACATGAGGTGTTTTTTGATTGTCCTCCTTATGAGTAGCGGTCGGGGATGAGCGATGGTCTTTTCCTACCAATCTATCCCCCTGGGAGCATGCGCGTAATGTTTGGTTTTTGATGACTTGTAGATTTTTGCAATAAGTATGTCAGTTCTTTATGACTAATGTTGAGTCCATGGATTATATGCACTCTCACCCTTCCATCATTGCTAGCCTCTTCGGTACCGTGCATTGCCCTTTCTCACATTGAGAGTTTGTGCAAACTTCGCCGGTGCATCCAAACCCCGTGATATGATACGCTCTTTCACACATAAACCTCCTTATATCTTCCTCAAAACAGCCACCATACCTACCTATTATGGCATTTCCATAGCCATTCCGAGATATATTGCCATGCAACTTTCCACCATTCCTTTTATCATGACACATTCATCATTGTCATATTGCTTAGCATGATCATGTAGTTGACATAGTATTTGTGGCAAAGCCACCGTTCATAATTCTTTCATACATGTTACTCTTGATTCATAGCGTATCCCGGTACACCATCGGAGGCATTCATATAGAGTCATATTTTGTTCTAGTATCAAGTTGTAATCATTGAGTTGTAAATAAATAGAAGTGTGATGATCATCATTTTCTAGAGCATTGTCCCAAGTGAGGAATAAAAAAAGAGAAAGGCCATAAAAAAGAGAAGGCCCCAAAAAAATGAGAGAAAAAGGGAGAAGGGACAATGCTACTATCCTTTACCACACTTGTGCTTCAAAGTAGCACCATAATCTTCATGATAGAGAGTCTCTTGTTTTATCACTTTCATATACTAGTGGGAATTTTTCATTATAGAACTTGGCTTGTATATTCCAAAAATGGGCCTCCTCAAGTGCCCTAGGTCTTCGTGAGCAAGCAAGTTGGATGCACACCCACTTAGTTTCTTTTATTGAGCTTTCATACATTTATAGCTCTAGTGCATCCGTTGCATGGCAATCCCTACTCCTTGCATTAACATCAATCGATGGGCATCTCCATAGCTCATTGATTAGCCTCGTTGATGTGAGACTTTCTCCTTTTTGTCTTCTCCACATAACCCCCATTATCTTATTATATTCCACCCATAGTGATATGACCATGGCTCGCGCTCATATATTGCGTGAAAGTTTATAGGTTTGAGATTACTAAAGTATGAAACAATTGCTTGGCTTGTCATCGGGGTTGTGCATGACGAGAGCATTCTTGTGTGACGAAAATGGAGCATGACTAAACTATATGATTTGTAGGGATGATGTAAAATCCCAAAATTCTAAATTTTGGAATGTTATATTAAATAAATTATTATGATTGTTTGTTTGATTGATTGACTGAAAGTGAGTGAAATTTGAAACTTTTGAGAGTTGAATGAGAGGTAACGAAATGACTTTCCCAAACTTCCATACTTTCATTTTATCTCAATGAATTCAAATTCATTTCAACACAAAACCCTAGAGTGAAGATGACATGACTTCTTCCATTTGAAATCCAAAGGGTTTTTGAAAAGATTTGAATTCCATTTGGAAATATTTCAAATTCTAAAACTTTATGCAACTCAATGATTTTCATGAGAGAAGATAAAATGACTTCTTCAATTATATGAAATAGGAGTTGGAAGTCAAAAAGAATCAAACTGAAAGTCATTTGAAAGTATTTTGAAACTCCCTTTCAAATTTGGAATTATTTGAATTTTATCCAAATTATTTTCTCCTAAAATAAATAAATGGAAATAAGGGTAAAATGATTCCTTCAATAGAAGATTAGGAGAAAATGATTTTGAAATCATTTTGATATTTTAAAAATGATTTTTTGTTGAGTTTTATTGAAACAGTAGCTCTGTTTGCTTTATTTAAATTTTTGTTGATTTTATTTGGACTGGAAAATATGTTCATGTTTTAGGATTTTTTTGTGAAAATTTAGATATATAATATGCCTATATAATATATTTTTCTATTGCTCTTTATTTCAGTTTCACTTTCTATGTTTATATAAAAAAACTGGCGAAGCCCAGCCGCACGAGGCCCAGCCTCCTCCACGACCCAACAGGGTCATCTTCCTCCTACGAACCTTCAAAAGCGTTACTCAAAAAAAACGAACCTTCAAAAGCAGAACGCACAGACGCACCCCACCCCGCGCCCCATCCCCTTCCCTCCTTCCCCTTTTCCAAGAATCCTCTGAATGGATCCACCTTCTTCCCCTACACCTCCTTCTCCAAGTAAAAGGCCATTAATGCCCCGGATTTTCTCGCCGGAGATCCGAACTTGCCGTTTTTTGCTCGCCATGGCTGCACGCATCTGGACACCCCCTCGCCCTACAAATACCTCCCTCGTGTTGCCCTCCTTCCCCTCGCCCAAATCTCTCTCCTATGGGAGCTTATCCCCCTCCCTATCCAGCACAATTACTCATCGGAGTTCATAAACTCCGGCGGTTTCTCCATCGCCGCCCGAGGCTCGGTTGGTACTTCCTCTGCCTCCCCTGAGTTTGCTGAGATCTCCTCTGCACCGTCCCGTGCTCTCCTTCCTCTAGGAGCCCCTACAACCTCGGAGTCGATCTTCTTCCCCAACTCCGGCGACTACTCCGGTGAGATCAAACAAAACCCGTAATTATTTTTTTCAGAAATGTAGCGATCTTAGAAAATTCATATCTATTAGTATACATATCCAAATTGAGTGATTCTTTTTGCATTATGTCACAAATTTGCTTAAGTTTATGTTTGTGCACTTAGGTTTCAAATTTGAGTAGTTTAAACTTAAGTTTGATGAAATTTGTTCAAATCACTAATTTGGTCATATTTTGAGTTTTACAAAGTATTTTGATTGATTATTTTGCTACTGTTTTATTATGGTTTTGTCTATCCAGCAGCATATAATTATTTATTTTTAGTTTATTTTATATACAGTTTTAGCAAAACAGTACTGTTTTAGTTATAGTTTTGTTTTAGTCTTTTCTTTATTGTTTTAATTATTTTTAAATTATTTCATTTTGTCACTTTTGACAAATTTAGTTTTGTTTCTGTTAGTCAACCAAAGAATTTTTTTAAATTTTTATTTAGTTTTGTATGAAAACTTGTTTAGGTCATAGTTAGTGTTTCTTAAAAGCTTTTTATTTGTTTCATTTTGCAAATAAAAGTTTATGAAAAATGCTTTCTGTTAACTTAGTTGATTCAAATTTTATTTTTGTTAAAATTATTAGTTTATTATTTTCTTTGGACAAAACTATTTTTGTAGTTAAGGCAAAAGGTTTTCCTAGTAGGTTCTTTATTGTTTTCCCCTATTAGTTCTTTCGATGTGTTATTTGTTTTGTATTGGGTTTTCTTATTGAGTTTTTTTATTTTAGATTTGCTTGCTAGAATTCTTGCTTATGTGTATGTCATGTTTGTTATTATAGATTTCATCGGAGAGTTGCATATAGTCCTATCAAGTTATTTCTGAGAGCGTTGTTATCTTCATCAAGTAATACCAGGCAAGTTCACTTTGACCATGTTTTTCATACCTATGTTTTTATTGCATCTAGTGTCATCTTCGCAACAATCCCTCCAGTAGTGATATTGAATCCTTGTAGTTGAGTAGTATGCATGAGGTAGGAACCCATCTCCCTGTTATTAAGCCCGGGACGTTATTTATTTTAATGCTACGCTATAGTAGACGGGGTTTGGTATGAGTGCACGAGAGTTGTGTGAAGAAGGAGGACTCTACGTCAATGACGACAACTCCATGATGGCATCTGCAAGGACTGCATCTTCAAGGCCTCAAGGCTTCAAGACTCGAGACAAGAATTCAATAAACACTACTGGGTGAAGGATGGTTGACGGGCACCCTGGAGAAACCAGTTGATGGCCGGGATGCATGGAGAAGCGCCATGACATCTTGTGGAAAGCTTCACCCAGACTCAAAGAGACGGAAGAATACTTCATGTCCGGAAGCTTACCTGTGCAACTTCATTTCTATTGACGGGAATCATTTTACCCTTATTTCCATTTATTTATTTTTAGGAGAAAAATAATTTGGATAAAATTCAAATAATTCCAAATTTGAAAGGGAGTTTCAAAATACTTTCAAATGACTTTCAATTTGATTCTTTTTGACTTCTAACTCATATTTCATATAATTGAAGAAGTCATTTTATCTTCTCTCATGAAAATCATTGAGTTGCATAAAGTTTTAGAAATTGAAATATTTCCAAATGGAATTCAAATCTTTTCAAAACCCCTTTGGATTTCAAATGGAAGAAGTCATGTCATCTTCACTATAGGGTTTTGTGTTGAAATGAATTTGAATTCATTGAGATAAAATGCAAGGATGAAAGTTTGGGAAAGTCATTTCGTTCCCTCTCATTCAACTTTCAAAAGTTTCAGATTTCACTCACTTTCAGTCAATCAATCAAACAAACAATCACAATAATTTATTTAATATAACATTCCAAAATTTAGAATTTTGGGATGTTACAGATGAACTTTCTTTGGCCATGTTATTTTGAGATGACATAGTTGCTTAGTTAGTATGTTTGAATTATTATTATTTTTATGTCAATATGAACTTTTATCTTGAATCTTTCTGATCTGAATATACATACCACAATTAAGAAGAATTACATTGAAATTATGCCACCAAAGATGTCAACTACTAAGCATAGTCAATTGCAAATCGGCCGGTTTGACCCTGTGCTGGTACATTGAGCATTTTGTATTTGAAAGGTCTCCTTTACCACCATAGGATCTCGTACCCACAACTGTCTCTTCAACCTCTAGCATTCCACATCAAAAATAATTATCTTTTTTATCATTTAACTACTCGAGGACGAGCAGGAATTAAGCTTAGGGATGCTTGATAAGTCTCCAACGTATCTATAATTTTTTATTGCTCCATGCTATATTATCTACTGTTTTTGGACAATATTGGGCTTTATTATCCACTTTTATATTATTTTTTAGACTAGCCTATTAATCGGAGGCCCAGCCCAGAATTGCTGTTTTTTGCCTATTTCAGAGTTTCGCAGAAAAAGAATATCAAACGGAGTCCAAACGAATGAAACCTTCGGGAGCGTGATTTTTGGAATGAACATGATCCAGGAGACTTCAAACGATCAGATACGGAGCCAAAAACCTAATTCCACCGCCGCAACCTTCTGTACCCATGAGATCCCATCTTGGGGCCTGTTTCGGAGGTCCGCCGGAGGGGGCATCCATCACGGAGGGCTTCTACATCAACACCATAGCCTCTCTGATGAAGTGTGAGTAGTTTACCTCAGACCTTCGGGTCCATAGTTAGTATCTAGATGGCTTCTTCTCTCTTTTTGGATCTCAATACAATGTTCTCCCCCTCTCTCGTGGAGATCTATTCGATGTAATCTTCTTTTTCGGTGTGTTTGTTGAGACCGATGAATTGTGGGTTTATGATCAAGTTTATCTATGAACAATATTTGAATCTTCTCTGAATTCTTTTATGTATGATTGGTTATCTTTGCAAGTCTCTTCGAATTATCATTTTGGTTTGGCCTACTAGATTGATCTTTCTTGCAATGGAAGAAGTGCTTAGCTTTGGGTTCAATCTTTATGTGTCCTTTCCCAAAGTGATGAGGGGCAGCAAGGCATGTATTGTATTGTTGCCATCGAGGATAACAAGGTGGGGTTTTTATCATATTGCATGAATTTATCCCTCTACATCATGTCATCTTCCTTAAGGCGTTACTCTGTTTTCATGAACATAATACTCTAGATGCATGCTGGATAGCGGTCGATGAGTGGAGTAATAGTAGTAGATGCAGGCAGGAGTCGGTCTACTTGTCTTGGACGGAATGCCTATATACATGATCATACCTAGATATTCTCATAACTGTGCTCAATTCTGTCAATTGCTCAACAGTAATTCGTTCACCCACCGTAAAATACTTATGCTCTTGAGAGGAGCCACTAGTGAAACCTATGGCCCCCGGGTCTATCTTTATCATATTAATCTTCCAACACTTTGTTATTTCCTTTGTTTTTTACTTTGCTTTTATTTTTTACTTTGCATCTTTATCATAAAATACCAAAAATATTATCCTATCATATCTATCAGATCTCACTCTTGTAAGTGACCGTGAAAGGATTGACAACCCCTTATCGCGTCGACGAGGATTTATTTGTTTTGTGTAGGTACGAGGGACTCACGCATAGCCTCCTACTGGATTGATACCTTGGTTCTCAAAAACTGAGGGAATACTTACGGTACTTTGCTGCATCAACCTTTCCTCTTCAAGGGAAAACCGATGCAGTGCTCAAGAGGTAGCATCGACCCCAAGAGCAGTGCTTCTGCTGCTGTTCCATACGTCCTTATGCTCTTTATATTTGAGGATCTTCCACAGTTTCTTACTCTACTATCGGCTCTACATATGTTTGCTCTAGATGTGTGCGGTTCTAGTTCATATATGCGGATGCTATTTAACTTCTCTCTGTCAGATTGCATGACTTGTTTTATCTCTACTAAATTAGTTATGTTTTATCTAGTATTTCTGTTAATAAAATCATTCGGTAAATTGCTCATATTTCCAACAAAGACTATAGTCAATAGTCAATTATGTACCCCAATTGTTTTCTAAACATAAATCACAACATAGAAGCACACAAACAACGCCTACCAAATACTGAAGAATGGAGCTTCAAGATTGACGAGATTATCTACTAAGCTAATTTGCCATGATCGAGGTGCTTTGATGTGGCTGATTACTTTATGAAAAAAATAGTTGTTCCTCGGAGTTGTTGCACCTTTCACTGAACTGGAGTTGTATTTGTTATCTAAATTTCCAAAGGGATTCGGCTTAGCAAACCCGGAAGAAAAAACAAAGAGATGGTGAGTCATGGGAAAATATCTTGTGAAACCATGTCACACATAATACAATTTCGTGTTCAGAAAATTTTGGTGAATGTTCGATTGACATATGTCTACTAGCACTAAACTTTTTGAGTCCAAATTTCGAATACACATGGTGAAAAGAATAGAAATTCAGTTGTGGATGGTATCATTTTTGCTATTAATATTTCTATGATACTATTCGTTGTGAATTTCTTTTCTCCATGTTTATTTCCAGTTTGGATTTCAAATTTCTAGGGAGATTAGACACACACACCTTGGGGCATTACAAGACACTGCCTCTCGTTGCGAACAACAAGAGGAGCAAACACCAGGCTAATCTGAAGATTAACCATCGCACAAATTACAACACAACGCACAAGGCCTGCCCTAAGCAAAAACATCTAAGCCGCATCTCTACCAACGACGGTTACCTCGAAGAGCAACAGCTGAACTCGGACCTCCCTTGTCGACCCACCAACCACCATTGAATGCTTAAAGGAGATGGCAGGTGGGTGGCGGGACTCGATTGATCCCGACAAAGCCATCGTCTTTGACTCTCCATCGACCCCATCGCTTTGAGTCCTGTACGGGAGAAGGGTGATAAGGGTTTTTGGGGAGCGCTCCGCGGGACTACTAACCAGCTCATCACGGACGCTCTGGACACCGACAATCACTTCCCCAAAGATGACTTCTTCCCTGACGTCGACAACCTCTACGACGACATGGCTTTTGAGGATGTCGACCCCAAGAGCAGTGCTTTTGTTGTTGTTCCGTACGTCCTTATGCTCTTTCTATTTGAGGTTCTGCCATAGTTTCTTACTCTACTATCTGCTCTACATATGTTTGCTCTAGATGTGTTCGGTTCTAGTTCATATATGCATATGCTATTTACCTTCTCTCTGTCAGATTGCATGACTTGTTTTATCTCTGCTATATTAGTTATGTTTTATCTAGTATTTCTGTTAATAAAGTCATTCGGTAAATTTCTCATATTTCCAACAAAGACTGTAGTCAAAAGTCAGTTATGTATCGCAAATGTTTTCTAAACATAAATCACAACACAGACGCACACAAACAACGCCTACCAAATACTGAAGAATGGAGCTTCAAGATTGACGAGATTATCTACTAAGCTAGTTTGCCATGATCGAGCTGCTTTGATGTGGCTAATTACTTTATGAAAAAAAATAGTTGTTCCTCGGAGTTGTTGCACCTTTCACTGAACTGGAGTTGTATTTGTTCAAAATCTAAATTTCCAAAGGGATTCGGCTTAGCAAACCCGGCAGAAAAAATAAAGAGACGGTGAGTCACGGGAAAATATCTTGTGAAACCATGTCACACATAATACAATGCCATGTTTAGAAAATTTTGGTGAATGTTCGGTTGACATATGTCTAGTAGCCCTAAAAATTTTTAGTCCAAATTCCAAATAAACATGGTGAAAAAATAGAAATTCAGTTGTGGATGGTATCATTTTTGCTATTAGTATTTCTATGATACTATTCATGCTGAATTTCTTTTCTCCATCTTTATTTCCAGTTTGGATTTCAAATTTCTAGGGAGATTAGACACACACACCTTGGGGCATTACAAGGCACTACCTCTCGTTGCGAACAACAAGAGTAGCAAACACCGGACTAATCCGAAGATTAACCATCGCACACATTACAACACAACGCACAGGGCCTGCCCTAAGCAAAAACATCTAAGCCGCATCTCTACCAATGACGGTCACCTCGAAGAGCAACAGCTGAGCCCGGACCTCCCTTGTCGACGCACCAACCAGCTTTGAATGCCTAAAGGAGATGGCGGGTGGGTGGCGGGACTCGATTGATCCCGACAAAGCCATCGTCTTTGACTCTCCATCGACCGCATCGCTTTGAGTCCTGTACGGGAGAAGGGTGATAAGGTTTTGGGGGAGCGCTCCGCGTGACTACTGACCTGTTCATCACGGACGCTCCGAGCGACAATCACTTCCCCAACAACGACTTCTTCCCCCACGTCGACAACCTCATCGACGACATGGCTTTTGAGGACGTCCTTATGCTCTTGCTGTTTGAGGTTCTGCCATATTTTCTTGCTCTACTATCTGCTCTACATATGTTTGCTCTAGATGTGTTCGGCTCTAGTTCATATATGTATATGCTATTTACCTTCTCTCTGTCAGATTGAATGACTTCTTTTATCTCTGCTATATTAGTTATGTTTTATCTAGTATTTCTGTTAATAAAATCTTCGGTAAATTGCTCATATTTCCAACAAGACTGTAGTCAAAAGTCAGTTATGTATCCCAAATGTTTTCTAAATATAAATCACAACATAGACGCACACAAACAACGCCTACCAAATGCTGAAGAATGGAGCTTCACGATTGACGAAATTATCTACTAAGCTAGTTTGCCATGATCGAGTTGCTTTGATGTGGCTGATTACTTTATGAAAAAAATAGTACTTCCTCGGAGTTGTTGCACCTTTCACTTAACTGGAGTTGTATTTTTTCAAAATCTAAATTACCAAAGGGATTTGGATTAGCAACCCCGGTAGAAAAAACAAACAGACGGTGAGTCATAGGAAAATATCTTGTGAAACCATGTCACACATAATACAATGCCGTGTTCAGAAAATTTTGGTGAATATTCGGTTGACATATGTCTAGTAGCCCTAAAAGTTTTGAGTCCAAATTCCACATACACAAGGTGAAAAAAATAGAAATTCAGTTGTGGATGGTATCATTTTTGCTATTTGTATTTCTATGATACTATTCATGCTGAATTTCTTTTCTCCATGTTTATTTCCAGTTTGGATTTCAAATTTCTAGGAAGATTAGACACACACACCTTGGGGCATTACAAGACACTACCTCTCATTGCAAACAACAAGAGTAGCAAACACCAGACTGATCCGAAGATTAACCATCGCACACATTACAACACAACGCACAGGACCTGCCCTAAGCAAAAACATCTAAGCCGCGTCTCTACCAACGACGGTCACCTTGAAAAGCAACAGCTGAACCCGGACTTCCCTTGTCGACGCACCAACCACCTTTGAATGCCTAAAGGAAATGGCGGGTGGGTGGCGGGACTCGATTGATCCAGACAAACCATTGTCCTTGACTCTCCATCGACCCCATCGCTTTGAGTCCTGTACGGGAGAAGGGTGATAAGGGTTTTGGGGAGCGCTCCACATGACTACTGACCTGTTCATTACGGACGCTCCGGACACCGACAATCACTTCCCCAATGACGGCTTCTTCCCCGACATCGACAACCTCTTCAATGACATGGCTAGCGAGGATGTCGACCCCAAGAGCACTGCTTCTGCTGCTGTTCCGTACGTCCTTATGCTCTTTCTGTTTGAGGTTCTGCCATAGTTTCTTACTCTACTATCTGCTCCACATATGTTTGCTCTAGATTTGTTCGGTTCTAGTTCATATATGCATATGCTATTTACCTTCTCTCTGTCAGATTGCATGACTTGTTCTATCTCTGCTATATTAGTTATGTTTTATCTAGTATTTCTGTTAATAAAATCATTCGGTAAATTGCTCATATTTCCAACAAAGACTGTAGTCAAAAGTCAGTTATGTATCCCAAATGTTTTCTAAACATAAATCATAACATAGACGCACACAAACAATGCCTACCAACTATTGAAGAATGGAGCTTCAAGATTGACGATGATATGGCCGCGACTAAGGTTCCGTCTTTATCAGACAAGATTATCTACTAAGCTAGTTTGCCATGATCGAGCTGCTTTGATGTGGCTGAATACTTTAGAAAAAAAATAGTTGTTCCTCGGAGTTGTTGCACCTTTCACTGAACTGGAGTTGCATTGGTTCAAAATCTAAATTTCCAAAGGGATTCAGATTAGCAAACCTGGTAGAAAAAACAAAGAGACGGTGAGTCACGGGAAAATATCTTGTGAAACCATGTCACACATAATACAATGCCGTGTTCAGAATATTTTGGTGAATGTTCAGTTGACATATGTCTAGTAGCCCTAAAAATTTTGAGTCCAAATTCCGAATACACATGGTGAAAAAAGAATAGAAATTCAGTTGTGGATGGTATCATGTTTTCTATTAGTATTTCTATGATACTATTCATGCTGAATTTCTTTTCTCCATGTTGATTTCCAGTTTGGATTTCAAATTTCTAGGGAGATTAGACACACACACACCTTGGGGCATTACAAGACACTACCTCTCGTTGCGAACAACAAGAGTAGCAAACACCGGACTAACCCGAAGATTAACCATCGCACACATTACAACACAACGCAAAGGGCTTGCCCGCAAAAACATCTAAGCCGCGTCTCTACCGAGGACCGTCACCTCGAAGAGCAACAGCTAAACCTGGACCTCCCTTGTTGATGCACCAACCAGCTTTGAATGCCTAAAGGAGATGGCGGGTGGGTGGCGGGACTCGATTGATCCCGACAAAGCCATCGTCTTTGACTCTCCATTGACAGCGTACATAGAACCGAAGAAGATATGCCTGGACCAGCGGCGAGCACCAAAGAACCGCAACACGAAACCTCCAAGCCATGTCTTCCCACACAACACAATGCTCCCAACATAGTAACGACTCTGAGGCGCCTCCATCGCTGATCCAAGAACGATCCTGGGCTTTCACCCCAAGACTACCACCCAAGTGAGAAAGGGGAGATGCCAACACACCTCCACGACGCCTCCAAAGAGGGGAGTGATGCCCACAGGCACCGTCGCCGCAAGCACCGACCAAAGACGGGCAGGATTTTCATCTGTGTCATCGTGCACCTCCATTCCTGCCCACCGGAAAGAAGCCACTGTCCATGTTGGGTCACTCTGCCACCACCGCAGCACCTCGTCAATGTGATGAAAATGTCGCGAAACACCGACACCCCGCACAGTTGAAGACATGCAGCCCTTCTTCCTCCTCCGCACGGCCAAGATCCCACAGCTCCAGATCATCCACCACTACCGGCAAGGCCAAGGACCGCCGCACCACGTGCAGCAGCCAAACGCACCAACTCCAGGCAGGATCCAGCAGCAACACAGCGGTCGCGGCCCAGGGCCCGCCACAGATCCACAATCACATCTCGAACACTCAACACCACCAGGAGGCCACCAACCACCATCGCTGGAGCATGGACGCCGCCACCAGGAGGCCGCCGCCGCCTACGATCCATGGCCGAGCCGCGCCGCCACCAACATGATCGAACCACGCCGCCATTGATAACCCACAAGTATAGGGGATCGCAACAGTTTTCGAGGGTAGAGTATTCAACCCAAATTTGTTGATTCGACACAAGGGGAGCCAAAGAATATTCTCAAGTATTAGCAGCTGAGTTGTCAATTCAACCACACCTGGAAACTTAGTATCTGCAGCAAAGTGTTTAATAGCAAAGTAATATGATAGTGGTGGTAACGGTAACAAAAGTAAAGACATCAAAAGTAATGTTTTTGGTATTTTGTAGTGATTGTAACAGTAGCAACGGAAAAGTAAATAAGCGTAAACCAGTATATGGAAAACTCGTAGGCACCGGATCAGTGATGGATAATTATGCCGGATGCGGTTCGTCATGTAACAGTCATAACATAGGGTGACACAGAACTAGCTCCAATTCATCAATGTAATGTAGGCATGTATTCCGTATATAGTCATACGTGCTTATGGAAAATAACTTGCATGACATCTTTTGTCCTACCCTCCCGTGGCAGCGGGGTCCTATTAGAAACTAAGGGATATTAAGGCCTCCTTTTAATAGAGAACCGGAACAAAGCATTAGCACATAGTGACTACATGAACTCCTCAAACTATGGTCATCACCGGGAGTGGTCCCGATTATTGTCACTTCGGGGTTGCCGGATCATAACACATAGTAGGTGACTATAGACTTGCAAGATAGGATCAAGAACACACATATATTCATGAAAACATAATAGGTTCAGATCTGAAATCATGGCACTCGGGCCCTAGTGACAAGCATTAACCATAGCAAAGTCATAGCAACATCAATCTCGAACATAATGGATACTAGGATCAAACCCTAACAAAACTAACTCGATTACATGATAAATCTCATCCAACCCATCACCGTCCAGCAAGCCTACGATGCAATTACTCACGCACGGCGGTGAGCATCATGAAATTGGTGATGGAGGATGGTTGATGATGACGACGGCAACGAATCCCCCTCTCCGGAGCCCCGAACGGACTCCAGATCAGCCCTCCCGAGAAAGATTAGGGCTTGGCGGCGGCTCCGTATCGTAAAACGCGATGAAAAACTTTCTCTCTGATTTTTTCTCTCCCCGAAAGCCAATATATGGAGTTGGAGTTGGCGTCGGAGGGCATCCAGGGGGCCCACGAGGTAGGGCGGCGCGCCTAGGGGGAGGGGCGTGCCCCCCACCCTCGTGGACAGGGGTGTGGGCCCCCTGGTTTTCATCTTTGGCGAGGATTTTTTATTATTTATTCTAAGATATTCCGTGGAGTTTCAGGTCATTTCGAGAACTTTTGTTTTCTGCACATAAAACAACACCATGGCAATTCTGCTGAAAACAGCGTCAGTCCGGGTTAGTTCCATTCAAATCATACAAGTTAGAGTTCAAAACAAGGGCAAAAGTGTTCGGAAAAGTAGATACGACGGAGACGTATCAACTCCCCCAAGCTTAAACCCTTGCTTGTCCTCAAGCAATTCAGTTGACAAACTGAAAGAGAAAAAGAAATACTTTTACAAACTCTGTTTGCTCTTGTTGTTGTACTTATGTCAAGCCAACATTCAGGTTTTCAGCAAAGATCATAACTAACCACATTTGCAATAACTCCAAGGTCTCATGTTTACTCATATCAATAACAAAATCAGCTAGCAAGCCATAATAATAAACCTCGGATGACAACACTTTCTCAAATTAATCATAATATGATATGACAAGATGGTATCTCGCTAGCCCTTTCTGAGACCGCAAAACATAAATGCAGAGCACCTTCAAAGATCAAGGACTGACTAGACATTGTAATTCATGGTAAAAGAGATCCAATCATAGTCATACCCGATATAAGTTAACAATAATGAATGCAAATGACAGTTGTGCTCTCCAGCTAGTGCTTTTAATAAGAGGGTGATGACTCAACATAAAAGTAAATAGATAGGCCCTTCGCAGAGGGAAGCAGATTTGTAGAGGTGCCAGAGCTCGGTTTTGAAATAGAGATAAATAATATTTTGAGCGGCATACTTTCACTGTCAACGCAACAACTATGAGATGGCTGTATCTTCCATACTACATGCATTATAGGCAGTTCCCAAACAGAATGGTAAAGGTTTATACTCCCCCTCCTCCACAAGCATCAATCCATGGCTTGCTCGAAACAACGAGTGCCTCCAACATTCAACGGGTCCCAGGGGGAGTTTTGTTTAATTATTTTGATTTGCTTTGATCTTTTTGGATCATGGGACTGGACATCCCGATTACCGGCCCTTTCTCGTGAATGAGGAGCGGAGTCCACTCCTCTTGAGAATAACCCACCTAACATGAAAGATATAGGCAGCCCTAGTTGCACATGAGCTGCTTGAGCATACAAAACAAAATTTCATTTGAAGGTTTGGAGTTTGGCACATACAAATTTACTTGGAACGGCAGGTAGATACCGCATATAGGAAGGTATAGTGGACTCATATGGAACAACTTTGGGGTTTAAGGAGTTTGGATGCACAAGCAGTATTCCGCTTAGTACAGTGAAGGCTAGCAAAAGACTGGAAGCGACCAACCGAGAGAGCGACAACAGTAGTAAACATGCATTAAAATTAATTTACACCGAATACAAGCATGAGTAGGATATAATCCACCATGAACATAAATATCATTAAGGCTATGTTGATTTGATTCAACTACATGCGTGAACATGTGCCAAGTCGAGTCACTCAATTCATTCAAAGGAGGATACCATCCCATTATACCATATCATAATCATTCTAATAGCATGTTGGCACGCAAGGTAAACCATTATAACTCATAGCTAATCAAGCATGGCACAAGCAACTATAATCTCTAAATGTCATTGCAAACATGTTTATTCATAATAAGCTGAATCAGGAACGATGGGCTCATCATATTTACAAAAACAAAAGAGGTCGAGTTCATACCAGCTTTTCCCATCTCAGTCAGTCCATCATATATGTCATCATAATTGCCTTTCACTTGCACGACCGAACGATGTGAATAATAATAGGAGTGCACGTGCATTGGACTAAGCTGGAATCTGCGAGCATTCAATAAATAGGAGAAGACAAGGCAATATGGGCTCTTGGTTAAATCAACAATGATGCATATAAGAGCCATCTGAACAATTTAATCATGGTCTTTTCCTACTGACCCCCAAAGAAAAGAAAGGAAATAAAAACTATTTACACGAGAAAGCTCCCAACAAGCAAAAGAAGAACGGGAAATATTTTTGTGTTTTATTTTTAATTATTACTACTACAGCAGGAGAAATAAACTACTACTATTTTTTTGTTTTTTCTTAAGGTTTATTAAACACACAAGAAGAAGGCAGGAAAAAGGAAAATAAACTAGCATGGATATTACAGTGAAAGAGTATGAGCACCGACATCTAGCAATGAGTGTGTGTGAACATGAATATAATGTCGGTGGGAAATACGTACTCCCCCAAGCTTAGGCTTTTGGCCTAAGTTGGTCTATTGCTAGGGATAGCCTGGCTGATACCCGTAGGTGTAGCTGGGGTCATACTGTGATGCAGCGGTTATCGCCTCCTGAGCTGCAGCGTGGCGTCGAGCCGCCTACGCTCTCCTCAAAAAGTCATCGGAAGGCCATTCACACGGCCGGACCTCCGCGGTGCGAGGAAAATTAAATTTGGGCTTCTGCTCTTCTTCCTTTTGTTTTTCCTTCGAGCTTCGGCTCGACGAACCCCTCAAAAGTCTCTTCATTATTTCTGAAATAATCTGAAATTTTTAGTAACTTCAAACAAAAGTGAACCAACTTCAATAAAACTGATAACAACTACTCATACAAGTGCCTAGATCATATATCAAACATTAGAACTACTTGGAACCATATAAATTTGACATGCAAGCTCAAGAACATGGTCACCTATGCAGCACAAATTTGCAAAGAATAAAGCACTAGAACAAAAATTAATTGGACCAATGGAGGAGTCACATACCAAGGAACAATCTCCCCAAGCAGTTTTGCGAGAGGTGTGCTTTGAGCAAGGAGATCGAAAATCGCAGCAAAAGGGGCTGGAACACGAGCTTGAGTTGGTTTTTCGGGTTTGTGTGAGGCAGAGGAAGAAGATGGGTGCAGGGATAAGTGGAGGAGGGCCACCGTGGGCCCATGAGGCAGGGGGCGCGCCCTCCACCCTCATGGCCAAGTGGCAGCTCCCCCCGCGGTAATTTTTGCACTAATAATCCTCAAATATTCCCGAAAAAATCATATTAAATTGGCATGGCATTCTGAGGACTTTTATTTTCGGGATATTTTTATATTGCACGGATAAGTTGGGAGACAGACAGAAAAATACTATTTTACTTTATTTTTACTAAATAACAGAGAATATAAAGAGGGTACAAAAGGTTGTGCTTCTAGTTTCATCCATCTCATGCTCATCAAAAAGAATCCACTAACAAGGTTGATCAAGTCTTGTTAACAAACTCATTCCGATAGTCATGGAACCGGAGAAATTTTGAATAACACTATGTTACCTCAACGGGGATATAGACATCCCCAATAATAAGTATATCATATTTCATCTTAACAGTAGGGAGAGGAAATTCAAAACCTCCAAATATAATCGATGGGATTTTTTCAATAGAGTTGATACTATAAACTTGAGGTTGTTTCCTCGGAAAGTGTACCGTGTGCTCATTACCATTAACATGAAAAGTGACATTGCCTTTGTTACAATCAATAACAGCCCATGCAGTATTAAGGAAAGGTCTTTCAAGAATAATATACATGCTATCATCCTCAGGAATATCAAGAATAACAAAGTCCGTTAAAATAGTAACGTTTGCAACCACAACAGGCACATCCTCACAAATACCGACAGGTATAGCAGTTGATTTATCAGCCATTTGCAAAGATATTTCAGTAGGTGTCAACTTATTCAAGTCAAGTCTACGATATAAAGAGAGAGGCATAACACTAACATCGGCTCCAAGATCACATAAAGTAGTTTTAACATAATTTCTTTTAATGGAGCATGGTATAGTAGGTACTCCTGGATCTCCAAGTTTTTTTGGTATTCCACCCTTAAAAGTGTAATTAGCAAGCATGGTGGAAATTTCAACTTCAGGTATCTTTCTTTTATTAGTAATGATATCCTTCATATACTTAGCATAAGGATTTTTTTGAGCACATCAGTTAATCGCATACGCCAAAAGATAGGTCTAATCATTTCAGCAAAGCGCTCAAAATCCTCATCATCCTTTTTCTTGGATGGTTTGGGAGGAAAAGGCATGGGTTTCTGAACCCATGGTTCACTTTCTTTACTATGTTTCCTAGCAACGAAGTCTCTTTTATCATAACGTTGATTCTTTGATTGTGGGTTATCAAGATCAACAATAGGTTCAACTTCTACATCATTATTATTACTAGGTTGAGCATCATCATGAACATTATCATTAACATTTCCACTAGGTTCATGTTCATTACCAGATTGTGTTTCAGCATCAGACATAGAGATATCATTTGGATTCTCAGGTGGTTCAACAACAGGTTCACTAGAAGTTTGCACAGTTCTATCATTTTTCTTTTTCTTCCTTTTAGAAGAACTAGGCATATCAATATTATTTCTCTGAGAATCTTGCTCGATTCTCTTAGGGTGGCCTTCAGGATACAAAGGTTCCTAAGTCATTCTACCAGTTCTAGCAGCCACTCTAACAGCATAATCATTTTTCTTACTATTCATTTCATCAAGCACTTCTTTCTGAGCTTTAAGTACTTGTTCTACTTGAGTGGTAACCATAGAAGCATGTTTGCTAACAAGTTTAAGTTCACCTCTAATATTAGCCATATAATCACTCAAGCGTTTAATCATAAAGGTATTCTGTTTTAATTGTCTACCAAAATAAGCATTAAAGTCATCTTGCTTAAACATAAAGTTACCAACTCATCCAAGCACTGACTAGCAATTTTAGTAGGAGGGACTTCAGCTTTATCATACCTATAGAGAGAATTTACCTTTACTACCTGTGTCGGGATATCGGGAGGTTCTTTAATAAATAAGTAATTGAGATCATATACTTCTTCAACAGGCGGTAAATTAAGACCATGTATTTCTTCAATAGGAGGTAAATTCTTAACATCTTCAGCTTTAATACCTTTTTCTTGCATGGATTTCTTTGCCTCTTGCATATCTTCGGGACTGAGAAATAGAACACCTCTCTTCTTCGGAGTTGGTTTAGGAATAGGCTCAGTAATTGGCTCAGGAGCTGGCTCGGGAGTTGGCTCAGGAGGTGCCCAATTATTTTCATTTGTCAACATATTATTCAATAAAATTTCAGCTTCATCCGGTGTTCTTTCCCTGAAAAGAGAACCAGCACAACTATCCAGGTAATCTCTGGAAGCATCGGTTAGTCCATTATAAAAGATATCAAATATTTCAGGTTTCTTAAAAGGATGATCAGGCAAAGCATGAAGTAACTTGAGAAGCCTCCCCCAAGCTTGTGGGAGACTCTCTTCTTCAATTTGCACAAAATTATATATATCCCTCAAAGCAGCTTGTTTCTTATGAGCAGGGAAATATTTAGCAGAGAAGTAATAAATCATATCCTGGGGACTTTGCACACAACCAGGATCAAGAGAATTAAACCATATCTTAGCATCACCCTTTAATGAGAACGGAAATATTTTGAGTAAATAAAGGTAGCGCGATCTCTCATTATTAGTAAACAGGGCAGCTATATCATTTAACTTAGTAAGATGTGCCACAACAGTTTCAGATTCATAGCAATAAAAAGGATCAGATGCAACCAAAGTAATTATATCAGGATCAACAGAAAATTCATAATAATCCTTATCAGGAACACAGATAGGTGAAGTAGCAAAAGCAGGGTCGGGTCTCATCCTATCTCTAAGAGATTCTTTACTCCATTTAACTAGCAGCCTCTTAAGTTCGTATCTATCCTGACAGGCAAAAATAGCTGCAGAAGATTCAGCATTAAAAAGATAACCCTCAGGAATAGCAGGCATATTTTTGTCATCACTAACATCATTGTATTCAGGTTCAATAATTTCTCTTTCTCTAGACCTAGAAATTTGTTCATTTAGAAATTCACCAAGGGGCACAGTAGTATCAAGCATAGAAGTAGTTTCATTATAAGTATTATGCATAGCAGAAGTGGCATCATCAATAACATGCGACATATCGGAACGAATAGCAGAAGCAGGTTTAGGTGTAGCTAGCTTACTCATAACAGAAGGTGAATCAAGTGCAGAGCTAGATCGCAGTTCCTTACCTCCCCTTGTAGTTGAGGGATAAATTTTTGTCTTAGCGTCTTTCAAGTTCTTCATAGTGTCCAGCAGATATAAATCCCAAGTGACTCAAAGAATAGAGCTATGCTCCGCACACGGCGCCCGAGAAAAAGGTCTTGATAACCCACAAGTATAGGGGATCGCAACAGTTTCCGAGGGTAGAGTATTCAACCCAAATTTGTTGATTCGACACAAGGGGAGCCAAAGAATATTCTCAAGTATTAGCAGCTGAGTTGTCAATTCAACCACACATGGAAACTTAGTATCTGCAGCAAAGTGTTTAGTAGCAAAGTAATATGATAGTGGTGGTAACGGTAAGAAAAGTAAAGACATCAAAAGTAATGTTTTTGGTATTTTGTAGTGATTGTAACAGTAGCAACGGAAAAGTAAATAAGCGTAAACCAGTATATGGAAAACTCGTAAGCACCGGATCATGATGGATAATTATGCCGGATGCGGTTCATCATGTAACAGTCATAACATAGGGTGACACAGAACTAGCTCCAATTCATCAATGTAATGTAGGGATGTATTCTGTATATAGTCATACGTGCTTATGGAAAAGAACTTGCATGACATCTTTTGTCCTACCCTCCCGTGGCAGCGGGGTCCTATTGGAAACTAAGGGATATTAAGGCCTCCTTTTAATAAAGAACCGGAACAAAGCATTAGCACATAGTGAATACATGAACTCCTCAAACTATGGTCATCACCGGGAGTGGTCCCGATTATTATCACTTCGGGGTTGTCGGATCATAACACATAGTAGGTGACTATGGACTTGCAAGATAGGATCAAGAACACACATATATTCATGAAAACATAATAGGTTCAGATCTGAAATCATGGCACTCGGGCCCTAGTGACAAGCATTAACCATAGCAAAGTCATAGCAACAACAATCTCAGAACATAATGGATACTAGGGATCAAACCCTAACAAAACTAACTCGATTACATGATAAATCTCATCCAACCCATCAGCGTCTAGCAAGACTACGATGCAATTACTCACGCACGGCGGTGAGCATCATAAAATTGGTGATGGAGGATGGTTGATGATGACGACGGCGACGAATCCCCCTCTCCGGAGCCCCGAACGGACTCCAGATTAGCCCTCCCGAGAGAGATTAGGGCTTGGCGGCGGCTCCGTATCGTAAAACGCGATGAAACTTTCTCTCTGATTTTTTTCTCCCCGAAAGCCAATATATGGTGTTGGAGTTGGCGGCGGAGGGCATCCAGGGGGCCCACGAGGTAGGGCGGCGGGGGAGGGGCGCGCCCCCCACCCTCGTGGACAGGGTGTGGGCCCCCTGGTCTTCATCTTTGGCAAGGATTTTTTATTATTTATTCTAAGATATTCCTTGGAGTTTCAGGTCATTCCGAGAACTTTTGTTTTCTGCACATAAAACAACACCATGGCAATTCTGCTGAAAACAGCGTCAGTCCGGGTTAGTTCCATTCAAATCATACAAGTTAGTGTCCAAAACAAGGGCAAAAGTGTTTGGAAAAGTAGATACGAGGGAGACGTACCAGCCACCTCCTTGGTAACCCGCGCGGCCGCCACTCTCCTACATCGGCGCCTCCCGAACGGTTGCATCCTCCTGCGCCATCTCTGCAAGATCCGGCCGCGCTCCGCTCCACTCCGACGCCGCCTCTCCGCGAGGAAGGCCCGTCAAGGCGCTTCGCCATGCCCACCGCCTTTGACGCCGGGCTCGCCACCACCGCCGTCGCCGGCGGCAGCGACGGCCTGGGGATCTCGGGGAGGGAGGGTTTCTGGTGCTAGGGTTGGGGGCCTCCGGAGCCGCCCGCGCGCGCGGCTCGTGGGGGGGTGGGGGGGTGTCCAAGAAAGAAATTGTTGAAACACTAAATTTTGATTTTTTTTTTTTAAGAATGGTATCAGGTATGATAATCTGGCTGCTGGGGTTGTGGATCGAGATCATGTTGACACCATGTTTGCCGATCCGGTCATTGTAGAAGTGGGTTTTCTGAGTGACAGAGCGCGCGCTGTCAATAGGGACCCACGTGATCCACTCCCTCTACTGGCGTCTCCATCGCGGCATCGCCAACCTCTCGCCCTTCCTCCGCGTGAACCACACTACCTCACTTCACTCTACTCCACCGAGCTGCTGCCTGCTGCGGCTGAGCAGCTGGTCCAGTCAGTGAGCTTAAGACCACACACGGGCTGGGGATATCCAGCTCGCGCAAGCCACCACCACACCGAGGCGCGTCCGCCCGTACCGTACATATACGCCCCGGCGGCCATGCTGCCGTCCTTCTCGCCGGCGGCCACCGCGGCGGCGACGCCGCCGCCGAAGCCGATCCCGGGCGGCTACGGCGCGCCCGTGCTCGGCCCGCTCCGGGACCGGCTGGACTACTTCTGGTTCCAGGGCCCCGAGGAGTTCTTCCGCCGGCGCGCCGCGCAGTACCGGAGCACGGTGTTCCGGGCCAACATCCCGCCCACGTTCCCCTTCTTCGTCGGCGTGAACCCGCGCGTGGTCGCCATCGTGGACACCGCCGCCTTCACGGCGCTGTTCGACCCGGAGCTGGTGGACAAGCGCGACTGCCTCATCGGGCCGTACAACCCCAGCGACTCCTTCACGGGCGGCACCCGCGTGGGCGTGTACCTGGACACGGAGGAGCCGGAGCACGAGCGCACCAAGGCCTTCGCCATGGACCTCCTCCGCCGCAGCTCCCGCGTGTGGGCGCCCGAGTTCCTCGAGGGCGTCGACGGCATGCTCGCCGCCATCGAGGCCGACCTCGCCGCCGGCAAGGGCAAGGAGGGCGGCGCCAGCTTCCTGGTCCCGCTGCAGAAGTGCATCTTCCGGTTCCTCTGCAAGGCGGTGGCCAGCGCCGACCCGGCCGCCGAGGACCTGGTGGACCGCTACGGGCTCTTCATCCTGGACGTCTGGCTGGGGCTGCAGCTGGTGCCGACGCAGAAGATCGGCGCCATCCCGCAGCCGCTGGAGGAGCTGCTCCTCCATTCCTTCCCCTTCCCCTCCATCCTCGTCAAGCCAGGGTACGACCTGCTGTACCGCTTCGTGGAGAAGCACGGCGCCGCGTCCGTGGCCGTCGGCGTCAGGGACCACGGCATGACCGACAAGGACGCCATCAACAACATCCTCTTCCTGCTCGGCTTCAACGCCTTCGGGGGCTTCTCGGTCTTCCTCCCCTTCCTCATCCTGCAGGCCGGCAAGGACGCCGCGCTCCGCGCCAGGCTCCGCGACGAGGTCCGCGCCGCGCTGGACCAGCACGGCGGCGAGGTCGGGTTCGCGTCGGTGCGCGGGATGCCGCTGGTGCGCTCCACGGTGTACGAGGTGCTCCGGATGAACCCGCCCGTGCCGCTGCAGTTCGGGCGCGCGCGCCGGGACTTCGTGCTGCGCTCCCACGGCGGGGAGGGCTTCTCCGTAGCCGCCGGGGAGATGCTGTGCGGGTACCAGCCGCTGGCGATGCGCGACCCGGAGGTGTTCGACCGGCCGGAGGAGTTCGTGGCGGACAGGTTCGTCGGGGCGGAGGGGGAGGCGCTGCTGCGGTACGTGTACTGGTCCAACGGGCCCGAGACCGGGGAGCCGACGGCCGGGAACAAGCAGTGCGCCGCCAAGGACGTGGTCGTGGCCACCGCCTGCATGCTCGTCGCCGAGCTCTTCCGCCGCTACGACGACTTCGAGTGCGACGGCACCGCCTTCACCAGCCTCCAGAAGCGGCAGCCCAGCTGAGAATCAAATCTCGTACGTGCGTTTAGGAAATTAAATTAATTAGCAACCATTTTTTTCACTCGCTCTGCTTCTGCTTCTGTTGATCGGTCTCAAGTGTCAGATACATGAGCTGGTAAATAGTACAGCAAGTAAAAAATAAGTTGTCTGGCTCTACAGTTTGCTTCTGTAAGGATTTCGTGGTGGTAATAAAATAAAATCGCAGAGGATGCATATCTTGTAACTGTACCAGTGGCTGGTCGACACGTACTGTGCCGGCCAAGTAGGCTTGTATTTTCAGAGTAGATTTGCATGTGTATGGATGGGAGGTTGAAAGAGACGGGAGTGGCGAGAAACACGAGTCGATCGCGTTTGCACTTCGTCGTCGTCTCGTTGCGGGCTCGGAGACTTGCTGGCCTGACAGTGAAAAGAGTGTTCCGCAACTCCCGCCGGCGAGTCCGGTCCAAGGTTGCGGAGCGGGAGCGAGCGTCGTAGACGAAGTAGTCGAACGCGAAAGTAAAAGACACAGAAAAATATGGAGGAGACCAGCTTTATTAATCAATGATCGGGAGTTCTGATGATGGGCTCGTTGCTTTATATAAGGACCAGGGGTCGAGGATAAGCACCACTTAACATAAAACGGGAGTAACGGAGGGCTACCCGTGCGATACGCACGAGGCCGCCGCCATCCCACGAAGACTCGGTTTCCCAACACTCCCCCTTGATAATTATCCGTATATCCATGCCTCAAAACTCCGAAAAACCCAGTGGGAAAAAATATGGAGAAAGAGCACATAGTATACGTTGTTGTATTGCACGAATTGCCTCGTCAAAAACCTCGTGTGAGAAACATCAGGAAAACTCACTCAAGGGAAAAAGAGTACAATCCACTCAACCATCAAGTTGAGTACTCGGTCATCGGGATTGAGATTTTAGCGACGAGTTTGTGAAGTTTCTCCCCATGAACCTTGCATCTCTCTAAGTCTCGTCATACCGATTCCATGCACACACCTCTCTAAGGTTGATGCCGGTAATGATTTACTGAACATATCAGCAAGATTGTCACAGGACTTAGTATGCAAAACTTTCACCTCATTCAACTGTTGCAGCTCATGTGCATAGAAGAACTTGGGACTAATATGCTTAGTGAGGTTACTCTTCACATAACCCATTTGTGCAACACAAGCAGCATTATCTTCATAGATAATGGTAGGGGTTTGTACGGTGTTCAGCCCACATGTCTGCTGAATGTGGCTGATCATCCGCCGAAGCGATACACACTCTTTCGACGCTTCGAATAGTGCCATGATTTCCGAGTGGTTTGTGGAAGTCGACACAAGTGTTTGCTTGGACGATTTTCAGGAAAACGCAGTTCCACCACAAAGGAAAACATATCCAGTCTGCGATTTGCAATCATGCGGGTCCGATAGGTACCCAGCATCGGCATAGCCTATAATAGATAAGTCTTGATTCCTTTTATAAAATAGGCCAAGATCTTTGGTCCCTTGCAGGTAACGGAAGACGTCCTTGACACCTTTCCAATGTCTTTTGGTAGGTTCAGAACTGTATCTCGCAAGCAAACTGACGGCGAACGCAATGTCTGGCCGTGTACAGTTTGCGAGATACATGAGTGCTCCAACTGCACTCAGGTAAGAAACCTCTGGTCCCAGAGTTTTCCTCCCCCTCTTCCTTTGGCCTGAACGGGTCCTTGTCTGGCTGTAAAGACCTCCCGACCATCGGGGTCTTAGAAGGATATGCCTTATCAAATCCAAATCTTTCCAACACCTTCTGGGTGTAGGCCGACTGGTGCACTAGAATCCCATCAGGGAATGTTCAAGTTGCAGACCTAGACAGAACTTGGTTTTACCCAAATCCTTCATCTCAATTCGACATCGGTAGGAACTCGCTTCCTCAATATCCTCAGGTGTACCGATTATGTTTAAATCGTCCACGACACCGAGATTATACAGAATCCATCTTGGGATCGCCAGATAAAAACACATGGGCAATCTTTATTGCTCGTGTAGCCCTTCTCATGAAGGAAATCGCTAAGCGATTGTACCACATCCTACCAGACTGTGCGAGTCCGTGACACTGCCTTTTGAAGTTGGACACTGTATAGACCCTGTTTGCTCTATCATGGTTCGAACAGGGATACCTTCCGAACCTTCATGTATATGTTGAATCCAAGTTACCATACAGGTAAGCAGTGACAATATCCATTAGTTTCCTTTTCAAGCCCATGTTTACTGCCATCGAGATCAAGTATCTAAAGGTAACTCCATCCATGACCGGGAATAAGTCTCCTCAAAATCGACACCTGGTCGTTGAGTGAACCCTTGAGCGACGAGCCTTGCTTTGTACCGCACTACCTTATTATTTTCATCTCTCTTTCGAACAAAACCCACCTATGGCCAACAGGGCGAATGTGGGAGGAGTTCGACAAACTGGTCGAACACCTTCCTTTTGTTGAGAGGTAATAACCGCAGTAATTGCTGCTGCCAATCTTTTCAATCCGACCTTTTCTTGCAATCAGCGAGCGTGTTAGGCTCAGGGTCAAGATCTATGATTGAGGCAATTTTCGTAGCAAAGTTGATGTCGACAATCACCGTTGCTCGGTTCAGGGACTCCCTGTATAAATATAATTTATGGCCATTTCGTCATGGAGCGCATCCGCGCAAACACTTGCTCTACCAAATTTCCCATTATGGGAGCAAGGTCCTTTAGATTTCCGCGCCGATGTGTGCGCCACATCTCCGTTAGGTGTTTCTATGGGAAAGTTTAAGTCCGAATTTCGCACTGAATTTTCCGTGATTTGTGCCAGTCTCGACTGGCTCCCGCTTCAATTTGGGGTACTTTGGCGGCGAGCTGCGATAAATCTCTCTTATCCTTTTCGTTAGGCGCCCCAGTACTTGGGATTTGAGAAGCGGTTTTCGTCCTTTTAGGCCTTTGGACGGAGCGGTATACCATCATTTTTCTTCGTATTTCAACCCTTTCCGGTGCATTGCGCGTGCACATGCGATTTTGTCACAGTCTTTAAGTCACTAAAGTGGTCAGGCAGTTGATTTGCTAATGACTGCAAATCTATTATCTTTGGACTTTCTCTCAGTCTCAGCAGTGCGCGGGTCATGAGCGTGGATCCCCGTGGCTTGCCACGTGATTTCTTGACTTTTAGCATCAAGGGGTTGATTCTCTCCCCCTAAAGTCGGGAAAAGATCCTCGTCAAAAATGCAATCAGCAAAACGAGCCGTGTGACAGTCACCTGTCATGGGGTCCAGATACCTGATTATGGACACAGTCTCATAACTAATGTATATCCCCGACTTACGGAGCGGGCCCATCGCCGATCGCTGAGGGGGTGGTATTGGTACATATACCTGGCAACCGAACCTACGAAGGTGGGAAATTTTTGGTGCCGACCCTTGCGCAAGTTGAACAGGAGAGTGGATGTTGTAGGCCGACGGTCGAAAGTTGATAAGATTAGCCGCGTGTAACACCGCGTGGCCCCAACATGTAGTTGGTAAATTACAACCCTGAAGGAGCGGTCGGGCAATGGATTTAATTCTTTTAATCAATGCCTCGGCAAGTCCATTTTGTGTATGAACATGTGGTACCGAGTGCTCAACTTTGATTCCCATTGCCATGCAATAATCATCGAACGCTTTGAAGTAAATTCTCGGCGTTGTCCATTCAATAGACTTTATACGATAATCACGGAAATTATTCCTCATTTGTATGATCTGAGAGATCAGCTTTGTAAAGGCATGGTTCCGTGTTGACAGCAGGCAAACATTGGACCATTTAGAGGAAGCATCAATGAGCAGCATGAAGTACCGAAACGGCCCCGTGAGGGGCTGAATTGGACCGCATATGTCCCCTTGGATACGCTCCAAGAACGCGGGGATTTCATCCCTCACCTTGAGGGGCGATGGCCTAATGACTAACTTCCCCTTAGCGCATGCGGAGCACACGAAATCATCGGGATTCGGGAAGTTCTTCACGTTAACATTATGACCATGCGAGTTTTTTATTATATTTCTCATCATCCTAAGTCCGGGGTGGCCTAACCTATCGTGCTGAGGCAGAAGAGTTCAGAGCTTCTAAAGACGGTCTTGAGGGTAGTGTACACGGGCGGTGCTACTATCTTAGTGTAGTATAGCCCTGTGTCAAATGAAGGAAGCCTTTCGATAACATGTTTACCACCGGCATCCCGCTTTGTGATGAGTAGGCACTCCTTGCCGTGTTCATCATCGGTCTCAACATGGAAACCATTAGCGCGGATGTCTCTAAAGCTCAAAAGAGTACGAGTCGACACCGGTACAACAACGCATCATTAATGATCAAAGTTGTTCCCATGGGGAGTATAATAGTGGCTCGTCCGAGCCAACTATGTGAGAACCGCAGCCGGCGATTGTCATAATACTTCCGGAGATTTTTAATGGACTCAAAGTACTTAGTTTCTCGTAAAATGGTATGAGTGGTGGCGCTATCGGCAAGGCACGTTTTCTCCATTCGGCGCCACGCGTTCTAAAATATGACATCTAATTAATGTAATGAGGAAGAAAATACATTAAAATAAATGCACACATCTCAGAACATAACATGCTATCATGTATAAATAATGGAATAAATGAATAAATGTCATCCAATCGCCAAAGTAAAGAATAAGTTTATGCTCTCATAGAGCTCAACCAAATCGAATTTATTCAATTTTATTGTATCAAATCACGGAATCATGACAACCAAAGAGGTATGCTAAGTGGACTCGGTGAAGAAGCCATTCACTTCAGCCGCAATCTCCATACTAGTGAGCTGATCCTCCTTAGAAATCATCTTGGAGGCAGCATCAATGTCTAGTGGCGCGCGCCGCCGAGGCGCACCATGTGGTCAACCTCCATGGCGACGTGGGCGTCGGTAGAGACCGCCAAGGCTGCCGCGATGGGCACCACGGGGTCGCTCTATGGGCGCAATGGGGAGTAGCGATCATCACGGTGCCGCCTTGGGCGCCGGTGGTGCTCCCTCCTGAACCAAGGCGAGGTGTGTCTCACGCGCCTTCCGAGCCTTGTATGCTTCAACGACCTCCGGTGGTGCGCGACATCAAGGGAGAAATGCTCCACCGAGCCACAACGGAAGCAGTCCCGAGGTCGCTGTCCTCCCTTGCCCGGCTTGTTCGCTTAGCCGGGCAGGAGGTGAGGGCCCTTCTTCTTGCCCTTGCGGCCCCTTCTTCTCGTTGAGGCTTATGGACTTTGAGAGCGTTCACCTCTGGCGAGAACTCCCCAAGTGGTTGCGCGACAAAATTTTTTTGAGAACCTCATCCTGCGCCCCGCCACCGGAGGACGCCAATCAACTCTGAATACCTCGTGTAGTTCCCGGCGGTAGTTCCGTGAGGACTGGACCGCCGGGTGGAAAGTGGATAGGGTTTTCAATCTTCCGGGAGTCGGTAATGTCATTACCACACAATCAAGAGTGGTACAAACCGTGCAGAGCCGAATTGTACTCCCCAACCGCCTTGAAGTCCGCAAACCTCAGACGGATCCACTCTGCCTCTCGCACGTGGCTTCACAAGTGTACTTCAGCCGCTCAAACCGCTGCTTAAGGCGGTCCAAAGGCCGGAAGCACTGCGCCACCATATACTCATCTTTCGAGTAGGTGACAGTGATGACGGAGAAAATGCAAAGCCTGCGCATTCTCAGTTTCGAACTTGAGATCAGTGGCGGCCAGCTGGGCCCCCTTACCGATCACCCTCAGGAGGGTTTTGCCCTGGAGAAAAATCTCGCAGTCCGAGGACCATGACAGGTAGTTCAGCCCTGTCTGTGCCAACTCAGCAAACTCCTTGTGGACAATTCCGGCCATCTGCGATTTATGCAAAAATCATGAGATTACAGCAGGTAATCTTTTGCACAAAGCGATGTTGATAAACTTATTCAATAAAAAGACGTTCCAATATTTAAAACATGCTATTATATGACTTACTAAATGATTAAGAGTGCTAAACAATTAATCTACAGCAGTAAAATCATACAATAAAACATGTTTACAGAATATAGCATGTTAAGCGCATTTCGTACGTGAAAAATAGCCCAAAAGGTGAATTCCCGAGGCATATTAAAGCCAAAATACGCATTTTCAGCGAAAACAGACAGTTCCAGGGGCTTCTACGCGAAATATTACAACAGGAATATAATGCGCGTAAAAACGGAAAACTATAGGGGCTCAAATGCAAATAACCGCGCGCGCGCGTGCTCTCTGGCCTGGTCCAGTCCGTCTGCAGGCAGAAATGGGCCGTCGGCCCGGGTAGCCAGCCCACCCCCCTTTTTTTATTGAGGGAAAAGGAGGCCCGTTGCACCGCAGCCCGCTAGGCCAGCCTGCTCGCCGGCTCAGGGTCCGCTAGGGTTTCCAACCCGAGCGCCCGAGCAGCGGCGGCCTCGGCAGGTCCGTCGACGCCAAGACGGCGCGCTGGCAGGCCAAGGGCGGCGCGCGCACACACGCGACAGACGGAGTGGCGCGGCAGCGGGCTCGCTGCCATGGCGCAAGGCGCTAACGGGCGCGGCCAAGGCGCTGCCCGCCACGCAAGCAGCAGCAATGGGCGCAGCAGCCACGGCACGGCACGGCCACGGCCAGCTGGGCAGAAGCCACGAGCAGGGCGCGCGGCCAGCCGAGACGGCGCGGTGCCACGACGACGCACGCAGGCGCGCGGATGGCCAGCGCTTCGCGATGGCGGCGGCCACGGCACGATCGGTAGCTGCGGTGCGCCACGGCTCGCGTCGGCGTCGGCGGCCATCTTTCATGGCGTCGGGCGCGCCGCCAGGCGCGCCATGGCGACGGGCGACAGCCACCAGCAGGGTGGCTCGGCGGCGCGTGCAGCAGGCATGCGAGCGCGGCGACGGCAGTAGCACTCGGCGACGGGGACGGCCAGCAGGGCCATAGCGACGCCGGCGGTGACGGGGACGTCGTCATCTGCCTCGGGATGGCAAGATCGTGCGTCTTCGGGACGTCACGACGCGTGTACGTCGAGTACAACGCGGTGTCGTGCTCATCTAGAGTACGTGTAATCACCGTCTCCCTAGGGTGTAGTCAACAAATCTCTCTTGATCCAAGAAATCGACATTGGTCGGCGACGTATTCGTCTGTTTAGTTCTTGGGAGAGAAATCCACACCGTAGGTAGATTTATCCGAAAAATAATCTAATCGCAAAAACGGAATCGCGGAAACGAGATGAATCCATTTTTGCAAAGAGTGGGGATCGGATCTTATACCTCCGCGGGATCGACGAAAGCCTGCGTGATGCAGGCTTGACGGAGAGTTGATGGAGCGAAGCGTGCTGATAACGTGTTCCGCAACTCCTGCCGGCGAGTCCGGTCCAAGGTTGCGGAGCGGGAGCGAGCGTCGTAGACGAAGTAGTCGAACGCGAAAGTAAAAGACACAGAGAAATATGAAGGAGACCAGCTTTATTAATCAATGATCAGGGGTTACAATGACGGCTCTCGCCGCTTTATATAGGGGACCAGGGGTTAAGGGATAAGTACCCACTTAACGTAAAGCGGGCGGAAACGGGAGGGGCTACCTTGTGCGATACGCACGAGGCCGCCGTCATCCCACGAAGACTCGGTTTCCCAACAAAGAGCACGCGCCTGCATCTGCATGCATACCGGGGACATTGTGATTTCCTGTACAAATATCTCGTGATCGATGCTGTGGTCGACTGGGACTGGCTATGCAATCGCTGGCCAAATTCAGCCTGCGTTTTGACCTTTTTTAGAAGAAAGTTGAGCGAAATATAACTCTGGTTAATTTATAAAAGTTTCAAGATCCGACTCTTTTTCTACTGCCGGGACCGATGGTAATAGGGTGTAACTGCCTAGCGTTGGAGGCTTTGGGGATAGGGTTAACGACGGCCGTTGGATGGGGCTGGCATGCATTAACGGCCTAGCTACCGCCAGACATACGGCGTGATCGGCAGTGCAACCCTACCGTCAACGAGACTGGCAGTAGAGGAAAAGAACTTATGAGGTAGGCAGTGCAACCCTGCCGCCAACGAGACATGCAATAGAGGAGAGGAGAAAAATTATAAGATAGTCAATGCAAACCCAACCGCCAACAAGCGTTGCGAGTTGCCGCCCCATTTCTAACCGTAATCTCCCACCATTTGGCAGGGGTTTACGCGTGACCTTCATTTCACCGTCACGGTGTGTCATTTTTAGGGTTTTTTTTTCTCCACCGAACCAACGGCAGTAGGTTCGGCAACGGAGAGGCGGAGGCGAGAAGCACGAGCCCGGGACAATGATCCAAAAGGGTGCATGGTCATGAAAGAAACTGGTCACGTGGCCAACAACGAAGAGCATCAACACAGCAGGGTGTGGAACAATCACAGGAAAGATCCATCCGTCCCAAAATAAGCGACTCAACTTTAACAAGGAGCACACGTACGTACGTACGTAAGTAGAGAGAAGAGAACAATGCTGGATGGAGCCTTCAGTTAGTTCATTCGTTTACGTGCCTTGATCCAGATTACGCACATGCTTATTCATATATGCTCCCTCCATTCCATGATATAAGTGCAGTGTCGAAAACGAAAGAGACGCTCTTATATTACGAGGACGGAGGGAGTACATTTCTTGAGCATACGATACCACAGAGAACTCGATTATGCAATGTATCGTCCGCCCGGTACGAGAGCACGTCCGAAGGCAAGAAACACGGGTCCGTTTGCACCGTCGTCGTCGATCGGCCACCTCTCCATCAATCAGATTCAGATTGGCACGGCACGACATGGCAGCGACGCGCCGATAGTGACGGCACCGCAGGCTCGCACGTCAGACAGCAGATCGATCGGCAGTGACAACTCAACTAAAGCAAAAAATGATACCACTAGTATACGCTTCTAATGGAGTTCCTGTACAAGTATCTCGTGATGCTGCGGTGGGCCGGGACCGGGCTATGCAAATTGCAGGGCCCAGTACCTCCATCTGCTACAAACACAAGGCGCATCACATGTCAAGGGCTATGAATATTGGGCAAGTTCATGATTAATTCCAGAAAATAATTCATGACTAGGAATTAGCATGCAACAATCTAGCAAACTAGAAGAGTAGCATATCATGTACAGCAGTATCGCACACAAAACAACAACTTCAGAGAGAAACATGAGCAGATCACGATTGACGTACTCTTCGGTAGTTGCTGTAGGAGAGACGGTGTTGATGATGATGTTGGCGACAATCTATTATTGACGATGATGAGTAGCACCGCTCGACTTGGACGGAAGACAACCCGTGTTGGCGAACTTGAGCAGTCGCGCAGAGTGCTTCCCAAAAACCTAATCCGTCCTCTCTCCGTGCAGGATATATATTATGACCAGAGGCGATATTGTGTCACAATCACAATCTCAAACCGACTTCGTTTCTAAGTTGTATACTTACCAGGCAAGAAAGCTTTAACTTATCTGCCAAGACATAAAAATAAAACGGCAAAAGGAAGCCACGCCCCAGCAGGGCAACTGATCGGATTTCGACGGACCATTCACGCGCATGTCGCACATACGGCTCGCCTCGCCCATGTGGTCTTTCATTCCTCTTCTTAACACACCACTTAGAGTGATGGAGATAGCCCACTTAGGCGAGAAACATGAGCCCGAGCGCCGGCCGTCGTGGATCGCGTTGCATGCACGCACGCCGTCGCCTCGTTGCGACATGGCTATCGACGGTGACATGCCTGCTTATGCGGATGGAGCTTTGAATTAGTTGATTCTTTTTATGTGGCATGATCCAGATTACGCGCGCGACATGAGAGTCTAGAGACGAGGGCCCTGTGCTTTTTATGTGCGTCAAGGAAACTCGCTCCATGATAAGTTTGGGCTGAGCCCAATTCAGCATGACACGCTACTACTCACCGTGCATTGATTTCCACTGCCGCGCCTCATTTCTTCGGCGTATGGCGGTTGTATTTTCTAAGCCATGAAGAACTTGTATATGTACGTACGGTTCGGGAGAATATCAATACCATGCTACGAAGCAATGTCACTCATCGGAGCAGAATTGAAGGGACAGGATGCAACGTCCGGTGTTCTTGTGTACACAGCGCCCTAAAAGACGCCGCTCTCTTTTTTCCGAGAATGTAAATAGTTTTCGAAACGTTATATCCCAGCTTCCCAGGGTGGTTTCTAAACGTTATCCAAGGGAATGATTGCACAGCGATCATGTCCGTCCGATCCGAATCCAGCGGTTGCCATTGCTCTGTATAGCACCTGTGGCATGAGAAGGAGAGAGCACATCCAAAGGCAAGAAACACGAGTCCTCGGTCACCACCTCTTCATCAAACCAGATTGGTGGTACCAAACGGCAGCGATGCATCGCGTTCGCATGTATGGCAGCAGATCGATCGACAGTGACAACTCAACTACAGCAAAAAATGATACCAGTACAGTAGTAGTATGCTTCTAATGGAGTTCCTGTAGAAATATCTCATCATGTTTGTGGTGGGCCGGACCGGGCTATGCAAATCGCAAGGCCCGGTACCTCCATCAGCTACAAACACAAGGCACATCACATGTCAAGGCAAGAGACCACTAGATATCCAACCAAACCCCAGGACAAAAAGACCAGCAAGGATCCAAGAGGACTGAGGCTGATGCTGCAACTTGACAGCAGAGGTGGAGCACCAACAACAACAACAAGAAAAACAAATCGCCGGAATTTTTTTTCTAGGGTGGCTTTTTATTGCATAATATACAAGAGAGACAAATGAATGGACGGCGGAAAATACAAGAATATCATGAAGCGGCGCAACGGGGAAGAGAAACAAATAGAGAGCAGAAAACTAAGGCCATGTAAAAGAAATGCCAGTATTTTACACATGTAAAGGTTTGAAGCTGATGCTGCAAGTTGGCAGCAGAGGTGGAGGAGAAAAGAAAAACAAATTGCCGGATTTTTATTGGACGTATACTACACAAGAGAAAAATGAGAGGAGCGAGAAAAAAAAATGACGTGAGAGGCCATTGGCAAGCGCCATTAAGCAACAGCAAAAATATGGCTCGGAGAAGGCAAGAGCCTATCTATGCAATCAAACCAGCAAGAACTCAAGCTGGGAGGTGAAGCTGCAAGTTATCAGCACAGATGGAGCAAAAAAATGATTACTGCCGGATTTTTATTGCACACGAGAAAAATTTGAGGACGGTGGAAAAACCAGGGAGATCGTGGAGCAGCGCAACTGAGGAAGGAAACAAAGACAGACCAAAATGGGAATACAGGCAACGTAAAATGGGCATGGAAACGAAGATGCAAAACATATATATTCCAAGCACATCGCTGAACAAGAGATGCATCATGCCGATAACACGCATCACCAGCGTATTTCCGCCACTGCTCACGGCACATGCATAATATCTAGCTTGTGCTTGCAAACAGAATGTACAAGAGCAGATATGCTTGTCAAAGTCTTCTTCTTTCCAGCCACAGAGCAGTCACCCAGCACAGGCTAAAACCGGGTTTAAATGGCAAAAAATGAGTAGCTTTTACTCCATTCCGTATACTATAGGTGCTACTAACTAATGGTCAAATCATAGCTGCCACACAGGAGCACAAATAGACTAGGAAATGCGATTAGAATGAACCTAAATATTAGTACTATGGAATCTGTAGGCAAATCAAGAACTGAAGATTAACACCTCCTCTAACGGAAATGGGTCAAAGAACACATATTATCTTACTGCACTACGTTTTATCTGACACCACACCAACCCAGCAAAATATCAAGACATAAAACAAACCACGAGGTTATGAACATCACACTATCAGTTATCAGTACCCATGCAATAAACGAATTGAAATTAACAAGAGGATACAAAATGTGGATCAGAGGTCTTCCTTTGGCACCATGCCAAAGCAAAGCAAAATTCTGGTCTGTCTTTAGTAGACCCACTTATAAACGACGAAGTAACAGCATGTCATAGATGTAATTTCTGAACTAAATTCATAACAAGTACATCTGCCTCAATTATTGAACATGTTTCTTTTCTAAGAGAAAATGGCACATGATTAAATCAGGGGTTTCGTGAGAAAGGTAAATTTACCTATTCTTCTTGTCTCCTAGGATGAAAATCCCAATCTGACAGATGGGACAACAAGCATTAATAAAACAAACAAACCGCTGTTTTCTTCAGTTCAGAAAGGAAAATAGGACCTCTCCATGAACCCAGAAACCTCCCTATGCACCCATGGCAGACTTCTTGCCCCTCTTGGATGTTGATGATCCATTCTCCACCAAGATCCTAGACAAAATGTCAGCTTGCTTTGAGTATCCTCCAGCTTTTAAGCTATCCATCAAAGCATCGCAACCCTTCTGGTCTACAACGCCTCCTTTGTGCTTGATCTTGCAGAGCATGGAGTAGGCTGGCAACGTCTTCTCCTCAGTGTACAGGGCTTCCAGGACTCTGTCATAGGTTGAGAAGCTAACTTCAAAGTCCCGGTCCAATGCAAAATCAGCCAGCTTTTGTGCCTCCATCACTTTGTCCTTCTCGCAAAGGGCAGCTAGCAACTTGTCCAGATCAGGCATACAACCATTTTCCACCATCAGATTGACGCGACCAATCGCCTCCTCCACATGACCCCTCATGAAGAGAGCCTCCACGATCTTATTTGCAATATCCATGTTCTCGGTAATCCCCTTCTCAATCATACTCTTCATGACCCTGCTTGCAGTCTGAACCCGGCCATCGTTGAAAAGTGCCACCATGACAGACTGGAACAGGGCTGGCCTTGGTAAGTGACCATGTTCCATCATGCTGTCCAATGCTGTCTTTGCATCAGCTGACTCATTCTTCTTCAGGAAGCTATCAATAAGCAGTGCGTGCGAGTGGGGGTCAGTAGGGACGCCACGGCGTGTCATAATGGCAAGAATCTCCTTTGCAGCCTCCAGCGCACCTTCCTTTGCATGCCCACGGATAAGACTGTTGAATGCAGACTTGTCATCCACACCTTTCTTCATCAGCTGCCTGAAGAACGTCTCGGCCTTGTTGGTATTCCCATTGTTGCACAGATACTCAATCACTGGATTATAAGCCGGTGCTTCCAGCACTGGACTCTTTGGGCTAAGCAGTGTGCCCTTCTCTAGAAGCTCATCAAGCACCTGCACAGCACCATCACACTTACCACCTGCACACAAGCTCTCCATCAGCACACCGTACTGCCTCGGATCCACCAGGACATGCTTGAACTGCCCGCTCTTCTTATGCACCTCCAACGCCCCATCCAAATCCCCAGCTTTGCACAATGTCGACACGAGCCTCAGAAACACCGATTTGTCCTTTGGAGTGAGTCGTCGCTCCGCCATATCCGCCACTGCCTTCCGGGCCTCCGCAGCCTTCCCCTCATCATCGCAAAGACCTGGCATCAATGCAGCAAACGTCTTCTCGCTCAACCTCAGCCCCTTCTCCCCCATCTCCGTGAACAACACCACTGCCTCCTCGACCTTATTCGCCTCGACATATCCCTTGATCATGACATTGTATGAGATCGAGTTCCGTTCAAACCCAGCGGCCGGCATTTCATCAAACACCTTCCGTGCACTCTCCAGATCGCCTTTCCGCACCCAGGCATTGAGCAGGGTGTTGTAGGTGGTCACATCCGGCGTCACCCCGTGGCCCTTCATGTCCCCAAACACCCTGACGGCGGACTCCATCTTCTTGCACAGGCCGAACCCCCAGATGAGCGTGTTGTAGGTGGACAGGGTCGGGGCGACGCCGTCGGCGATCATGGCGTTGTAGATCCGCCTGGCCATGGCCTCGCGGCCGCGGCAGAGGATGGCCTTGAGCACGGCGTTGTAGGAGAGCGCGGTGCGGGTGATGCCGAGGTCGGGCATGAGGCGGAAGAGCTTGACGGCCTCCTGCGGGATGCCGGCCCGGCCGTAGGCGGCGACGAGGGCGGCCACGGTGGCCTCGTCGGGGGCGACGGAGAAGGACGGCATGGTCTCGAGGAGGATGCAGCGGGCGTGGTTGAGCATGCCCTTGGAGGCGAGGACCGGGACGAGCAGCGCGAAGGTGGCCGGCTCCGGGCGGAACCCGGCCCGGCGGTACGCGAAGCGGAAGAACTGGAGCGCGAGGTCGGCGCGGTCCGCGGCGGCCGCGGCGGAGATCACGCCGTGCACGACCGGCGCCGAGAGCGCCGGGCAGAGCAGGCGCACCGAGTTCTCCATGCGGGTCGTCCACTTGCGGCGCCGGATCATGTGGAGGATCGTCTCGTGCAGGGGCTCCTCCTCCCGCGGGGCGCGGGCCGGGGCCGGATCCCCGGCCTCCGTGGCCGTCGCGGCTGCCGCCGGGGCTTCATCCGGGGTCTCCACGGCGGATGCGGCTGGCAGAGCCGCATCGACGGCCGGGGCGGGGGTGTCGACCGTTGCGGTGGAGGAGCAGAAGGCGTGGCGGAGGTGGATGGGAGTGGGAGTGGGGGTGGGGGCGGGGGCGTGGGGGGTGCGGGAGAGGAGCGGGAGGAGGTGGCGGCGCGCCATGGCTGCGGGGAGGTTTGGGGCGGCGGTGTGGGGGGAGACGACAGACGAGGGTTTAGAATGGGAGCCGAGTGTGGGATGGAGTGGCCGGAAATGTGTGATGGCGGGCTGGGTTAGCTGGGCCGTGCGATGGGCCGAAAGCTATATATGGGCTTTTTATTGTTGCTCTCCTTCCTTCCCGAAATCACATACATGTTTCTCAACATGTGCTTCTCGTGAAAGTATGGATTTTTTTTTCTTTCAAAAAGCACATGTGTGTTTCACAAAAAATATAACCAGGTAAAAATCGGAAGCCGGAAAAAATCACATCTAATAAAACTCAAAAAGGCATAAAAAAATAAAAACGAAATCCGGAGAGAGCGCCCATCACACAACATGTGGTGAAAAATATCCTAAAAATTCAAAAAAAAATCGTGACTTACAAAACAGTCTATTGATGCATAATTTTTTTGCTGATTCAAAAAATGATACTGCATTTTAAATATGTTCGTTACATCAAAAAAAATGTTTGTGAATTTCAAAAATCAGTTCACCAATTTCCAAAAAACATTCTGTCAATTCTAGAAATGTTCGCCTATGCAAGAAATATGTTTTAAAAAAAATCACAAGTAGTATAAAGAGTTCAAAATATGTTCATGATTTTAGAAAATATTTGAAAATATGAAAAAATGCTTGCAAATTTAAAAAATTTCATGATTTCAAATATGTTCACTAGTTTAAGAAATGTTCGTATTTTTCAAAAATATTCACGATTTCACGAAAATGAGAGTGATAGTATATATCTCGATGACGTAGCAAAATGTGGTCATGAACATTGGAGATTATGATTGTTTTCTTCCGTTGCAACGCACATGCCGTTTTGCCTAGTTAAATCACCCAAATCGACGTGGCAGCGAAGTTTACTGGCCGGCGCCTCCGAGGCTCGTCGGTGTCGCGCCGCCGTGCCCCTGCGTCGCCTCTGCCCCCGCAGGACCCGCGCCTCGGCCGTCCGCCGCGCTAGCTGGCCGGCGCCTCTCCGCCGAGGATCTGGCCTCATCCGCCTCGCACTCCCCACCCGCATCGTTCGCCAACGGCTCCTCCTTCCGCCACCATATCAATCTGACGGGATAGGGCGGACGAGAGCAGGGGGAGCACGCGCGCCGCGGTGCTTTGGCGGGCATCTCCCGTCTCCGAGCCGCCCAACACGAGAGATCCCACCCGCGGCGCCGAATCCATTTTACAGTGAGAGGTCAGGCTCGGTGATCTACTGACTGAACCAGCTTGTTACATTCATCAGATTCATTGGTTAAATCAGTGGCTGGATTCAGATGTGCAAGACGTTGTGAATTTGTTGCCGATGCGTATCTGAAGAACTTTGCATCAAGGTTCATAGTACAAATGTTCTACTAGTAGTTTAACTGTTTCTTTTCTTGCTTCCTACAGTTGACCTGACCATTCCCCACAATCTGCTAGTCTCACCATTGCTGGTCTGAGTGTCTGACCATTATGTAGCACTTCTCTGATTGTTTGATATTACTATTAGAAGCCAAAATAGATTTGCTTAAATCTGAAATTTGCTTTCCCCCTCTGTATATGGTGTAATATGGCCTGCTCCTTTTGAATGATTCAGCAGGCATTCGTCCCCTTGATCATGGTGTTCAGCAGGGTGGAAGTGAACCTCAGAAGGCTGCTTCAGGAGGCTCCTCGGCAGCAGAATCAGGCCAAGCTTGCCCATGTAGGTGTAGCTCCTCTAATCTCATTAGATTTGCTCCATGCTCCGTTTCTGTTCAACGCTTGAGCAGGCTATGTTCTGTAACTTACTTAGCTGGAGAAGGAAGATACAGATTCCATGTGAATCTTTTTGCTGTTGTTAAAATGAGTGCAAGGAAAAATTCAGTGATGGAATTTGCTTTGCTTCGTTCTGTTTTTGTTCAGTTTTAACGGATGGTAGCTGATGAATACTCTCTCTTTAATCTTTATCATTTTTGGCTGGTGTGTGCTGGCACTGACAGCCTCCAATTGCAGTACATATCCACAGCCAGGGAGCAATTGGAGCAGCTTGGAGCAGAAATTACAACTGAAGGAGTACCAAGGTAGTCAGATGGGTTTCTGTGTTCTCAGATGACGTAGTTTTGTATGCCTTTTGGGAATATTAATATGTTGACTGTGGTACAGCCTGCAATCTGTGTTCCAGCTAACATTTGTTGAGGACCCATTATTTTACAAATAACAGATAGGAACTAGGAACTCCTTAATTTCAGCACCAGTATAGTTTTCCCTTGAAGGTTTTTCTGAGCTTATGCAGACTATTCATGAAAATCTGGACACCGTATATGTAAAACACTTCTTACTTGACAAGAGATACCTTATACGAGGTTCAGAGTAATGTTTTTCATGACCTTCCATTCAGTGCTCTGCATTTTGATGATGAGAATGTCTGGTCATAGTAATGTCCGGAGCATAGCAAAGTTAGCTTTTGCTGTTTATGTGTATTTCCCCATGACGAGACCATGTTTATTCATGAGTATTTTCTTGATTCAGGGTTTCAAAAGCTAAGCTCAGTGAGTATTCAGAAAAGATTGAAGCACTAGCTGCCACACTTACTGCTTCAGTGGTATTTTTCTTATCAGGTTCACTCATATTTATGCTGTCCCCACTCTCTGTTTGAACTGGTTTCTCAGATCAGTACATGCCAGCATTACTCATACAGTCTAGCTTCTAGATACACCTCCATTACTATCTTTTGGATGCAGACAGAAAATGAAAATCCAGTTGATGAGATCAAAGAAGAAAGCTCTTGTGAAAGAGAAAAGGCTGAGAGTCCAATATCCTTGTCAGCAGGATTGCGAAGGAGATCAACGTAAGTAAAATCTTGCCCCTTATTTTTTATTTGTTTCTTTTTCTTACAGTTACAACTAATGAACTAATGGATGCAAATAAGTAGGGCTCAGGTGGAAGCTGGTACAAGCAGTCATGATAGAAAAGAAAGAGAGACTGGAGCGCCTATTAAATTGGATGCAGAAGCTCAGGCTAACATTGAGAAGCATAGGTATGCACCCCCTTTTTTTGGCAAAGTTTCTTGTGGACCCGAGAATCTGGCTTAGTGCCCTCATTATCTTTTATCCGCATGAGCAACCAGTTTACTGATTTGTTCATTGACTGGCCTCGCTGATTTTCCTGTGATAGATAGGTACAATCAACGCTATGTTGGATCATTACCATTTTTTTGTGATGCTTTAAGGCCTAAGCATGTGACATTCAGGGTTGTACGAGATGAACAGATAGATATACTGGGTGGCTATCTTCTTACTATGTTGGATCTCCGAACTGCACAGGGACCTGCAAGACAGTCTGATAGACGAAATGGTTGACTTAGCACGCCAGCTGAAGGAAAGTAGCCTTGTAGTGAACCAATCCGTGCAAGATACAGCGAAGGTAGGTTTTTCTGTTGCCTTGTGGCATTAATTGTTTCTTATGTGGATGATGAAGTTCCCTCAGCTCCCTTTCTGCTGGATTTTTACTGAGAGAGCTCACTTGCTGGGTACTACTGATGCAGATCCTTGATTCCACTGAGAGAGCCATGGAGCATAGCTTGGCGAGCACCGGTAGCGCAACGGCGCGAGCCTCTGAGGTCTACTCGCTGGCCTCCAAGACAAACTGCTTCCAGTGGTTGCTCATCTTTCTGATGACCTGCATGTTCGTCTTGGTGGTTTTGCTCATACGGGTCACCTGATGTCGCTCGCTGCCACCACTGAAAATGGTGTCATCAGTAGCCGTTAAGATTGTACAATCTTCTAAATCATCCTTCTGAACATAAACACAAACCAGTGTTCTGGAATGAGCATCGCTTCTCGCCGTCATTATGCAGTTCGCTGAAGAAAGATGCATCGGCGCTCCGTGCACCCAGGTAACTGTCAAGTTTCAGAGAACTCTGAATATCGTGGCTTCAGAATAGCCTAGCTAGCTAGGTGACTTAGACTAACTGGAACAAGTATTGGATAGTTTCTTCATTGTCGCAAAACAATATCTTGTGCTACCATTCCCGTTACGCATCACTAAATTATCCTTCGTTAAGACCACTCTGTTAAACATCACACATGTGCGGTATATAGTTGGGATATAGAGATATAGCTAGGAGGTAGTTTGTATGAGATATATCTCCTCTCGGTTTTCTTCTCCCTCAGGTTGTATCTTGATTCTCTCTTATCTCCTGTAACCGCACACATGTAAGCCATCTAGGGTTTGGCCCCCCTGCTATATAACACGAGCACGTCGCCTCAACAGGCAAGACGTTTTACCTTCGCACATTGGTATCGAGCCCTCTTCTTCAACTCATCTAGCCACCAAAACCATCGTGCCAAAGCCACCATGTATTCCTCCTCCGGCGCTTCCCTCCGGCTAGTCTCAATGGCAGTCACCGAGAAGCTATCCCTTACGAACTACGTCTTTGTGGCGACGCAGATGATCCCCAACTGCGTGGTGCCGGGTCTTGACACGTCGACGCACACCACCGGAGCCAAGAAAGCTGCTCGTCACCGCCGACAAAGAAGGCAAGCAGACTTCAACGCCCAACCCTCTCCACCCAATCTGGTTCGGGAGGACCAACAGTCCTTTGCTACTGTTGAGCAACCTCACAAAGGAGGTGCTCCTCACGGTGACCACGGTCACCACCGCTGGCGCCGCTGGGACGACGCCGCCCGGCATGTACTCGTCTGTCGGTGAGTCGCATCAACAATATTCGCACCTCTCTCATCAATGCGCAGAAGGGCAACCTCTCCGTCGCCTCCTACTTCGCCACCATGCGTGGCTACGCCGACGAGCTGGCCGCGGCGGTCAAGGTGATCCTCGACAATGAGCTCATCTCCTACATCATCCACGGGCTCGATGCTGACTACCAGCCTCTGATCTCTGCTCTGGACGCTCGCGTGACCCCTGTTACCCTCGATGAGTTGTTCGCTATGCTCTCCAACTTCGATCAGAGGATGGTGCACTTCCACGGGTCTAGTGGCGGCGGTTTCAAGTCCTCCGCGAACTCGGCGTCTCGCGGTCACGGCGGCTCCTCTCGGCGCGACAGCTTCTCCCCTGGCAGGGGGAGGTCCAGTGGAGGCGGAAACGGTGGCAGCTCCAACTCCCGCAACAGCGGCGGGCGTGCTTCCTCCAACAACCGAACTCGCCGCGGTGGTGGAAACCCTCGCGCACGCCCTGATGCTCCTCGCTGCCAGATATGTGGCAAGTTGGGGCACACAGCAAAAGATTGCTGGCACCGCTATGAAGAGGATGACGACTCCTCTCAAGATGATGACAAGGTGGCGGCGGCTGCAGATGGCTCCTACGACATCGACACCAACTGGTATGTCGACAGTGGCGCCACCAACCACATCACTAACGAGCTCGAGAAGGTGACCATGAAGGAGAAATACCGCTGCAAGGACCAAATCCACACAGCTAGTGGTGAAGGTATGGAGATTCGTCACATTGGTCATTCAAGTTTTAGTACCCCTTCTCGTAAAATTCATCTTAGGAAAATTTTGCATGTTCCTAATGCTGACAAAAGTCTTCTCTCCGTCCACAAAATTGCTCTTGATAATCATGTCTTCCTTGAGTTTCACCCCTACTTCTTTTTGATCAAGGATCAGGTGACGAGGAGAATTCTCTATCGAGGTAGATGTGTTCGTGGACTCTACCCGTTGATTCCGGAGCTTAGGAGACTGAATAAACAGGCTTGTGGTGCTATCAAGCTTTCCTCCACACGATGGCATGATCGTTTAGGACATGCTTCTTTTTCTTTAATTGAAAAATTACTTAGAAAGAATAAACTCCCGTTTGTTGGTGAGCGTAATATTGAAACTATTTGTGATTCCTGTCAACGAGCTAAGAGTCATCAGCTACCCTATCCTATATCCACTAGTGTGTCTACCAAACCATTGCAATTAATTTTTTCAGATGTTTGGGGTCCTGCCCCCAACTCAGTAGGTAGACATACATACTATGTAAGTTTTATTGATGACTACAGTAAATTCTCTTGGATTTATCTTCTTGAGAAAAGATCCGATGTTTTTCAAGTTTTTAAGAACTTTCAAGTTCTCGTTGAACGCCAATTTGACAGCAAAATACTTGCTGTCCAATCAGACTGGGGCGGAGAATATGAGAAATTAAACTCTTTCTTTCAAACTCTCGACATCTCTCATCATGTGTCATGCCCCCACGCTCACCAACAAAACGGCTCTGCTGAACGCCAGCACAGGCACATTGTTGAGGTTGGCCTAGCTCTCTTAGCTGGCGCCTCTATGCCTTTGAAATTCTGGGATGAAGCTTTTCTCACTACTGTTCACATAATTAACATGCTCCCTAGTCGCGTTATCAATAATGAAACTCCAGTAGAACGGCTACTCCACACCAAACCTGACTACACGTCTCTACGATGTTTTTGGGTGTGCATGTTGGCCTAATCTTTGTCCATACAATCAACGCAAACTTACGTTTCGATCAAAGCAATGTGTATTTTTTAGGTATAGTGCCCAACACAAAGGTGTTAAGTGCCTAGATGTGTCTACGGGGCGAGTTTATATCTCCCGTGATGTTGTTTTTGATGAAACAAAGTTTCCTTTCGCTGATCTTCATCCCAACGCCAGTGCCTTACTTCGCAAAGAAATTCTACTTCTACCCTCTTCTCTCACCGGCCTTGATCATGGGGGAATTACTTGTGATGATTCAATGTTGACTAACCCTCCTAATGGTGCACCCGAGATCTCTTGTGACGTTGCAGGAACAATCAGCGAAGAAAATGATGAAGAAAATGGCCCCCAAGTGCCATATTGGCTGTGTCCAGATTTGGGGAGCAAATCCCCCTTGGGATCGGCGCCGAACCAGCTGCTCAGCAGATCCGCACCGGGATTTGTGCTGGCAGACGCGCCAGACCGGCCAACGATGGAATCTGCCGCGCGTGTGGACCAGCCCTCGGCTGGTGGCTTTCCCGATGCCACGCGGCGGCGTCCCACTGGAACGGGCGTGCGATTCACGACCGACCGCGCGCTGCTACCGGCGGCGGGCTCAGCGCGCCGACCGGGCGCGGTGCAGGTTCACGTGCTGACCCGACCAGCCAGGAGGGCACGGGGCGGCCGACCGACGCGGGCGCGGATTTTGGGGCTGATCCTCGTGGCCCCGCGCAGTCATTGGCTCATGATGAGCCTGCTGGCGTGTCAGGAGGTGCGCCAGGATCTTCTGCGGCTGATCCAACTTCACCGTCACGTGCTGCAGCCACAGAGGATCCGACACGGGTGTCTGACGAATCTACCTCGGGATCACCTGTACCAGGGACTCCTGTGCATGCCTCCGGATCTTCTGCGCCGGCTGATCCAGCAGTACAGTCCAGGCGCCTCACGCGGCTACAAAAAGGTGTAACTCAACCCATTAATTACAAAAATCTGAGCAAATATGGCCTCGTTTGTTCTACAGATGAACATGTCGAACCAAGAACCTTGGATGAGGCACTTGGAGATGATAAGTGGAGAAAAGCAATGATGGAAGAATATGTGGCATTGAAGAAAAATGAAACATGGCATTTAGTTCCCCCACGGCAAGGTAAAAATCTTATAGATTGCAAGTGGGTGTTCAGAGTTAAAAGGAAATCTGATGAAACTATTGATAGATACAAGGCTAGGCTTGTTGCTAAAGGTTTTAAGCAGAGATATGGTATTGATTATGAGGATACATTTAGTCCTGTTATTAAAGCTGCCACCATTCGCCTTGTTCTGTCCATTGCTGTGTCCAGAGGATGGAGTCTCAGACAGCTAGACGTGCAGAACGCGTTTCTTCATGGTGTTCTGGAAGAAGAGGTGTATATAAAACAGCCTCCTGGGTTTGAGAGCAAGTCTAATCCCTCGTTTGTTTGCAAACTTGATAAAGCACTCTATGGCTTGAAGCAGGCTCCAAGGGCGTGGTACTCCCGTCTTAGTCACAAGATGCAATCACTTGGTTTTGTCCCTTCCAAGTCAGACACCTCACTGTTTATTTACAATAAGCTCAATACACGCATATTTGTTCTCATTTATGTTGATGATATTATTGTTACAAGTTCATCTAGTGAGGCCATTGCATCATTGTTGAAGGATTTAAGTGCAGAATTTGCTCTCAAGGATCTTGGAGATTTGCATTTTTTCCTTGGGATTGAGGTGAAGAATCACAAGGATGGAATTCATCTCTCTCAAGAGAAGTATGCGACCGATTTGGTAAGAAAGGCAGGCTTGCAAGGTTGTAAACCCTCTTTCACTCCATTATCTAGCTCAGAAAAGCTATCTCTCACAGAAGGGCAACTCTTGAATCAAGAGGATAGTACAAAGTACAGAAGTTTGGTAGGTGCATTACAGTACTTGACTTTAACAAGGTCTGATATCTCGTTTGCTGTCAACAAGGTATGTCAGTTTCTGCATGCTCCCACCACTGTTCATTGGACTGCTGCAAAACGCATTGTCAGATATGTCAAACATACTTTGAGCATTGGTCTCAACTTCAGCAAGTCATCCTCAACTCTTGTTAGTGCTTTCTCTGATTCTGATTGGGCAGGCTGTCTGGATGACAGACGCTCCACTGGTGGATTTGCTATATTTTTTGGACCAAACTTGATCTCGTGGTGTGCAAGAAAACAGGCCACAGTGTCTAGGTCTAGCGCAGAGGCAGAATACAAGGCATTAGCAAATGCTACAGCTGAGATCATATGGGTTCAATCAATGCTAAAGGAACTTGGTATTCGAAGTTCTAAAATCCCATGTTTGTGGTGTGATAATCTTGGTGCCACCTACTTATCTGCAAATCCAGTCTTTCATGCTAGAACAAAGCACATAGAGATAGACTTTCATTTTGTCAGAGAAAGAGTTGCACGGAAACAGCTTGATATTCGGTTCATTCACTCCAGAGATCAAGTTGCAGATGGGTTTACAAAAGCCTTGCCTATTCGAAGCTTTGAAGAGTTTAAACGTAATCTCAACCTGATAAAGTTGTGATTAAGGGGGGGTGTTAAACATCACACATGTGCGGTATATAGTTGGGATATAGAGATATAGCTAGGAGGTAGTTTGTATGAGATATATCTCCTCTCGGTTTTCTTCTCCCTCAAGTTGTATCTTGATTCTCTCTTATCTCCTGTAACCGCACGCATGTAAGCTATCTAGGGTTTGGCCCCTCCTGCTATATAACACGAGCACGTCGCCCCCAACAGGGCAAGACGTTTTACCGCTCGCACACACTCCTCTACACAGGCCCAAAAGAATATCTTAACCCTTAGCGGGACTTTTAACTTCAAAATGAATTTTCTATGGAGAACATGATTGTCATTTACCATGTCCGCATACATGGACTTAAACAAAAACATCCCGGAAGTATGAAGTTGCCGCCGGAAAGCATCCGTCTCCTGAAACAAACTAACATCAACAAACGACTGGACCATGTGTAACCATTCAGTTCCCTTATCACCTGATAAGAGTCTGGTGAGAAGTATCATGTTTCCATTGCACAATGTTATACAGAGAAGGGCACTGCTGGCTATAACCTAGTGCTCATACCACCAGCAACTATGTATGAGCCCTTGCTAAGAAAAAGTCTTCCTTGACTTTTAATAGACCCTTCGAGAATGGTGAATTTGTCGGTTTTACCGTCACTTGAGACACTTTCTGAATGCGGATATTTGTTGAAGCAACACCTGCCAGACTACATTTTCATTTATAAGCTTGAACAACCATTTGTTGACAAACATTTTATTTTGGATATTCCAGATCACCCTGGTCCTTTGGTCTGCGAATAATGCCTTACTTGGTTAATTGATGTTTCTTCTTATGTTCACCACTTAGCCAGAGAAAACGAAATCTGTTCACCCCATTATGTATTTCAAAGGTTAAAACATTGGTAGACTGGTGAACACTGCACTGATAAGAACAAGTCGTCCTCCATTGACAACTCACCATTCCAGCTATTGATTTTTTTTCTCTCAAACCGGTCTTCTATCCTTTTCCACTTTCCAGAAATGAGTAGGGTACCAAGGTAACGGAATGGGGAAAATCATGACTTGCACCCAAATAACTCCTTATATTTGTCCTCAACCTCCTTAGCCCGACCGAAACAGGATATCTCACTTTTATGATTTTTTCTCTTTTAGACCAAAAGGTTGCTCAAAATGCCTCAAACAAGTTTCACATTCGCTGCTTTCTTCATGTCGGGTTCCATGAATAGAAAAGTGTCATCGACACACTGAAGAATGGTTATACCACATTCTATGAGATGCGTAAGTCTACTAAGTTGCCCATCTCTATTAGCCTGTGTGCAATGAGGATGGCTAACATGTTAGCGACGAGGTTGAAAATGATGGGAGACATTGGATTGCACTGCCTCAGACCCTTCCTAGTCTGAAAGCGATGACCAATATCATCATTGACTTTAATCACCAATTCGCCATGTTACCGCTTATGAGGAACCTAGCAATGCCCTACGCCCAATTCGCCATGTTACCGCTTATGCCGTGCAATGGAAACATGATACTTCTCACCAGACTCTATCAGGTGATAAGCGAACTGATTGGTTACACATATATGAAACATCATCATTACCACAAGCCTACGCCCAGTTAAGGAACACATGAACAAAAGGAACAACTGTGAGTATTGCGAAACCTTTCATGCGAAGAGTATAGCGAGTCCATATATGGAACGTCGTCATTACCACAAGCCTACGCTTGTTTAAGGAACAAATGCTCGAAAGGAACAACTGTGAATGGTATGTAGCTACAATATTCCATGCAACTAATAATCATTCACTTTTAGAACTATAAAACAAACTATTCATTGCGGCTTTGACTCGCGACAACAGCAAGTAATAAATTTATTTCTCAAAACATAACATGGTAGTTCTGCCTCTGATATAGCATGCTGCCGAGGCACAGGAATGCGTAGCTCTTGTCCTAAATTAGAATCCATAACCTGTACAAAAAATTAAAACAAGTTAGTAAGACCATATTGATTCCTGAGTAAGAAATAGCAGACGATGATGAGCAGATTGTCTCTGTATACCTGAACCACACATCGGGTTCACAACAGGTGCACACTTAGGCGCCCTTATGTCGACGACAACAGCGTCAGAGGTGATGAAAGTTTTCGCCACCGATGCAGCATGCTCCAAGCAACACCTCACCACCTATTTGCGCAAAATCCAGTTAATTTTTGTTTGGGCTTGATAATTATGCACAGAAAGGAGGGTAAAGAAAATAGTTGGATGCAAATAAGGAGGTACATAGAGTCCCCCTTAGAAAGGTCTCATCAAACTGGTCACCCCTTCAAAGTTTATGGGTTCCATGCTTATTGTTTCAGCATAGTTACAAATACAATTATATGTCAGTTAGGATAAACACCCAATCGCCATTTCCCGACAAAACATAATGGACTCTAGGATTTTTCAGGTACATTATCTTACTTGAAAAAACTGTACCATAGCATCCTCATATGAGACTTGTATCGGTTATATGCCGTGGTCAAAGAGAACATTGCTTCTGCAAGCACATACCTTGGTTGGATCAATAATACCAGCAGCCATCAAATCCTCGTACTTTCCTGTAGCGGCATTGTAACCATAGCTGGAGTTGTCAATGGCAAGGACCTGAATGCAGGCAAGTTCCAAATTGGCTATGCTCAAGTTTTTGAATATCAAATTCATATTTGAAAGCAAATTTGAGTTCCAAACCTTCTCAATAACTACACTGCCATTAATGCCAGCATTTTTTGCAATCAGTTTAAGTGGATAACTTAAGGACTTCCTCACAATTTCAGCCCCAACCTTGAAAATACGAAGAGGTGATTAGTTCAGTGGGAGGGAAGAAAACAACGCCTTGAACTAAATACGGAATTCCGTTACTGAAACCTTGCGAAAGAGGATCCCATTAACTTTTTTCATACCTTCTGTTCATCATTCTCAAGGGTTTGTTTAATAGCATCAACTTTTGATGCAAGCCTTAGGAGGGTACAACCACCACCAATGACAATACCTTCCTCAACAGCCGCCTGCCCACAAAGAAAGGTAGTCAATTAACAAAGAAATGAGTACATATAGGTTTTGTTGTAAAAGTAAAATCAACACAATTCTAGAATGCACTAGAAGGCCCACTGAATTATATCAAAGGTACACAAATCCTAAAAACCAATTGGAATTTAACCAGGAGAAAACATTACCTTTGTTGCATTCAGCGCGTCTTCGACCCTCAGTTTCTTTTCCTTTAGCTCGGTTTCAGTCTGTGCTCCTACCTACAAACCAAGATGTATTATGTTATAGCTATTATATTCTGCTAATGCAACCTAAAAAGTGCACTACTGGGTGTATTTATGGAATTGTTGCCTAGTACATCAATAGATATCTCAGCATGAACATCGGCTGTACCTGAATGATAGCAACACCACCATATAATTTGGCTATCCTCTCTTTTAGCTTTTCTTTTTCATATTCATGTTCAGTAGCCTGAAAAAAAAAAGTTTCGGAACGAAATTTTAGTCAGGGTATTTTCATCCACACTTAAGAGAGACACACACTTGCGCGGGACAAGCTAATTGAACTATATATGCTGGAAATATGGAGCATCCAATAAGTTCACAATATACTGACCTCAATCTGGTTCTTGATTTGTGTCACCCTTTTGATTACTTCCTCTTGTGTAGTACCATCTCCAATTATTGTTGTTGAATCCTTGGTAATTACAACCTTTGCAGCAGTTCCTAGGACAGTTTTGTCTGCTTGATGCAGGGGCACTCCAAATTCGTCTCTGATGACAGTGCCTACATGAAGAATGACCGTTATAACTGAACAAATATCACAACGGGATGCATCGTATCACACCAAACATCAAACCCACCTCCTGTCAGAGTGGCGATGTCATCAAGGTATTGACTCCTGCGCTCCCCGAAACCAGGGGCTCTTATAGCAGCAATCTGTAGTGAGCCTCTAAGCCTGTTGAGCACGAGGGCTGCAAGAGCTTCCTGCTCAATGTCTTCTGCAATTATTAAAACTGGATATCCACTCGTAATAGCGTCCTCTAGAATAGTGATAAGATCTTTGGCGCTGTTAATTTTCTTGTCGACGAGAAGGAGCTGAGCAATATTATAAATATATCAGCTTAAGAGCACATAACTCATGGAGATTGTGCTAACTGAAATAAGTAGACGAACTGCCAAGACAATGTGCGACAGACCTTGCAATTGTTATACTCCACTGTCATTCTTTCACCGTCGGTCACAAAGTAGGGAGAAATATAGCCGCGGTCGAATCGCATCCCTTCGACCACATAGAGGCTGTTTTCAGAACTCTTTCCTTCTTCGAGTGTGACTACCCCATGTCGCCCAACCTTGCTCACAGCATCAGCTATCATGTTGCCAATTGCATAATCATTTCCAGCACTTACAGCAGCAACATCGACAAGTTCGCTATCTTTGACCTGCAGTATTTAATGCAACTTGGCAAATTTGAATTTCAAATAGAGGATACTCCCTTTGAAAATTACTATATGAGATTCAAATGAGGATTAGGGCTCCTGAAAATGATAACAATGGGCTAATATCTCATGAATGGTAGTTAGGGCATAGAGTCATCTGCTCCGTTCATAATTAGCATAGGGAGCAGAATTTACTATAATCTGATGCATTTTCTTCTTGCATTACAAGATTGGTCGAGTATTTATCATAGATTGATAGAGGAAATGTGATATAGAATTCAGAATGAATGTATTTCCGGAACTGAACAATAGATTAGCAAATATAAACCTCCTTGGACATCTTTTGGAGCTCATAGACTAGTGCTTTGGCTGTTTTCTCGATACCACGGGCAATCTGTACTGGATTAGCACCAGCACCTACAATCTGGAGAAAGTAAGCAAATCTAGCATTATTTACCGAATCGAATATATAAAATAATTATGCTATAAAAGACAAGACACAAGATGTTTGTATTGGTGTACCTTAACACCCTCGGTGATCATCCCTTGAGCAAGGATGACCGATGTGGTTGTACCATCACCAGCCAAGTCATTTGTCTTAGCAGCAGCTTGCCTAACCAATTTAGCTCCAATATTTTCGACAGGGTCTTCGAGCTCAACCTGGTCGATAGCCAACAATGACAAAAGTTCATAGCAAAGATTCAACTTACATTAGGATTGCATTGTAAGAATAAACCGTAATGACACATACCTCTTTTGCTACCGTAACACCATCATTAACGATTCTAGGTGGCCCGTACTTGCTCTCAAGGACAACATTCCGTCCTTTTGGACCAAGAGTAACTGCAACCAGGTTTGCGAGCTTATTCACTCCATTCTGATAGGCAAATATGCAATCAGAAATTGGCATCTAAAACCAAAAAGACGGAACGACATAGACGACATATAGTAGCATTATTTAACTGAGGGTGATTAGATTGTACAACTCACTTGCAGCTTCCTCATAGCTGCCCCATCCTTGTTGAAATACAGTTCCTTTGCGGCGTTCACTCTGAAATTGCACCTTCTCCTAGCCCTGATTTCCTGGGAAAGTGAAACAAATGTGGGCGAAACCAGGGAAAGCGCATTCTTGGTGGAGAATCCGGTAGGAGCGGCGGCATTGAGGCCGCATGTGGAGATGCCACAAAATGGTGAAGCCATAGTCTATATCACTGTCACAATAGTGTATATAATTTATGTTAGACTGGTGAACATCAGAATAGTAGGGAGAGGGAAGGAGGGAGTTGTCGGATGGATCGATACCTGGTTACTATGATTTCGTCTTGTGCTCCACCTTCCTTGTGTAGGGTTTAGTGGAGGTTTCTTCAGTTTGCTGTTTAACTCATCATCCTTCTCCTCTCTTAAATAGACAACGGAGCAAAGGAGGCAAAGGTTGAGAGAGGAAATAGGTAAAGGCTGAATGCCGTTGGGCCCTCTCAAGCATGTGGAGTCTTCATTAGGAGTGCACCTACAACGGGATGATATCTCGGTCTTCTTTCGTTTTAGGGATGATGCCACATATATGATAATTACTAGCCTGTAAAATAGTTGTGACTTCGTTATTACTTAACTAAGAGATGATCTCTTAGAAGCAAAGATAAAACAATTTTTCCGTTCCTTATCCTAAATGTCATCTCTTAGTCATATACTAACATAAAACATGTTTTTTTATTTTCATCTCTAGACTAGATGACGGGGATGATCAAGATAAGACTACCTTCTCAACAAGCAAAATCCCTCCTACGCAGCTCATTAACTTCGTGCTCTCTATGTTCGGTAAGCTTAACAAGCGAAAACCTTGCTCACAGTCGTCAGAAGCTTGTTAATCTGGTGAGCACCCGTGGGCGCTAGTTAACACTTAACAGGCAGTACCACAAATATCTAGCAGGAATCCGAATAATTCAACAATTTGGCCACAAAATTAGATGTTAGATTCTGGAACTAACCATACATTGAACTCCTACGGATTAGATGGTGTAGCTTAAGATAAGAATAGAGTCAATTACACCGGTGATGCTAGAACTTGGCGTAAACGGTCACTTTAGTGCTAGAACTTGCGGCATACATTAAAGTGGTGCAAAAACTTGGCTTGAACGTGTAAATACGGTGCTAATCACGTTTGTATACACCGATGATGCTGATGGGGCATGACAACATATGATGTCAGTGACTGCATGGTGAAGATGGGCCTGTGGCGTTTTTTTCTTTCAAGAAACGCCTGTATTTTTTTTCTCTTTTTTTCAAGAAACAACTGTATTTTTATATTATTATTTTTTCTCATAAAAGGCCCATGTCAGGTATAGACCTCGGTCAACCACGCACGCATGGCTAGCACCCAACCCAGAGTTAAGTTGATTACACACAAGCATCAACTCCACCATGGGGTCACTCACAGTGGGCCTGATGCCATGCTAGCATGACCCGGCAGCGTCACCGGTGTATAGAAACATGATTAGCACCGTATTTGCACGTCGAGCCAAGTTTTTGCACCAGTTCAATGTATGCCGCAAGTTCTAGTACTAAAGTGACCATTTATGCCAACTTCTAGCATCACCGGTGTAATTGACTCATAAGAATATGTGGTGTGTTGCTTTAACTAGCTTAACATGAAACTCATTAATCTTAACGAGCTAAAACCAGTGATTTGCTTGATTCATTTAGAAGCTAACTATTGGCTATTGAGCACTCATTAAGCTCACGAGCTGAGAGCTTGTGTCCACCCCTAGTCTATCCACGTTGTACTGGAAGAAAATAGAACTCTCTATCTCCCTCCCTCTCTCCTTGCTTTTTTCTTTGCTAGAACTCGCTTCCTCTCCCTTTGCTTGCTACACGGGCAAAGTTACTTGTGGCAAGTTCTTTATGTCGAGGCAGTGTCTGTTCACCGTGCCGACAAAATTGTAGCCCCTTCTGTAAATACGGCAAGCGTATACACGTCGAAGGGTTTGGGTTGGTTGGGCGAAATCAAGGAGACACATCTGACCGGCATCCCCGTTCCCCGTTCTGAACTGAGGACGTGTTACCGCATGACCACTGCCTTCTCATATATATTTCATCAAGAGGAGGATACTGCATATGCCACTGGATGCATGCATGGATTGCAATCGACGAGTATGCGTATGCATGCATGAGAGGTACTTGTGCACGTGGAGATCATTTCGTATTTCTAAGAGGACCAGAAGATGCAGCTTGATTTGTTTGCCGAGGAAATATTTGTAGATCACTGGACAGATGTATATAAGAACTCTCCATTATCTTCTTTTGAACCCAAAAGCATAGATAATAGATGTAAATACAATGCTGGGCATTGGATGCTTTCCTGCCCAGAACAGAACTGTGATCTACTCCTGTTTAGTGTAGAAAACGCTCTTATATTATGGGACGGAGGGAGTACCTAGCTTGCTCGCGGTCCATATATGTACATGTGTGTACGTAGCACTTTTTCCTTATTGAGACAGTCTTTTCTTTTGTCTTATCAACCATAGCTTTCTTTTCTTTTAACCCAAAGGTGCACATAGCTAGATAGATATAGTACATAGAATGCCGGGCATTGGATGCTTTCCTGCCGAAACGAGCAAAGCTATACTACTGCCAAAAGCGCATAGTATTCACCCCTTTGAACTGGCACGGACGGATCACATGTGGCACCGATGAACTGGCACGGACGGATCACATGTGGTCTTCATTGATTTGGAGGAAAATGAGAGGGGTATAAATTTTTCCTGCAACGCTAGTATTCACCCCTTTGATTTCACAAGAATAGATAGATGAAAAACCAGAGGTTCTTTTTCCCCCTTCGATCTCATCCCCAGCGCCTCTGCCGTCCCACCCCTCCCTCCTCCTCCCGTGCCCTTCGCCCCCGAAAGCGGGCGACCAGGCGGCTCCCCATCTGCAGTCTAGTCCGCCTCGTACCTCCTCCTCCTGCCGCCACGGCCGGGCGCTGCCCACGCGGCGCCGTGGCCTGGCTTGCGGTGGCGGCCCCTTGCTCTTCCCTGCCGCGGATTCTCGGCTCGGGCGGCGGTGTTCCTTGGCCTACGGCGGCCCAGCGCTGGTGGCGGTGGCGGCGACCTGTCGCGGTGGTGGCGGGCGGCGGGATGGCGTAGGTCGGCCGGCGGCGCCAACCCGGCCCAGATCTGGGCCCTATGGGCCCCATCTGGGTCCTAGCGGGCCGGTCTTGGCGTTGCCTCGCTGCTCTCTGCGCGGTGATGAGGTGGAGCGGCTCGGACGGCGGGCGGCGACGCCGTTGGCATGTCTTCTGCAGCGCGAAGGCGGGGGCTTTACGGGCATATGATCGCCCGGCCGGACCTGTGTGCCCACCGGTCTGGTTTGCCCGTGCTATTGCGTCCGGTCGGTTATCGTCGTTGACGGTGGAGGTTGAGCTCTCCCGCGTAACGACGGTGCTTCTGCCCTAGTCCCGGCTCCTCCTCATCGTTGTGCAGACCCTACTTCGTGGTGCCGTGGTGAGACGGCGTGGAAGCTTCAAGTCCGTGTTGGCGCAGGGTGGTGCTCGGTTTGGTGGCGACCTCCAAAGCGCCTGAGGGGTGGGTTGGGATCGGGAGAAATCCCTGTCGGCTTTGCCGACACTGGCGTGGTAGCGCCTGCAGGTGTCATCAGTCCTTCCTGGAGGGCGTCGGGGCGACCCTTCCTATCACCTCGCCGCGTACCGGGGGAAACTCTTCGCAGCAGCGTCGTCGTCGTCGCATCCCTTCTTGGAGGTGTTGCTTGTGCCGGCATTCCGGAGTCGTGGAGCTTGGCGGGAGTTCTCCGGTGGGCGCAACGGTCGCGAGGCTTCTTCGTTTTTCGTTGATCCGCCGTTCTTGGCATTTGTTTCTTTTATGTTTTCTCTTCCATTTCTTTTTGGGCGTGACTGTGCTGCTTCCGCCCCAGCACCTATCGTTGGCTGTATCGTGGTGGTTGCTTTGTATTACAAAGCGGGGGGAAACCCTTTCTCGGAGACTAACCCCCCCTCCCCTCCCCCTCCCCGGTTAGTCCTGGTTCGTCACGGCCCGGGATCAAAGGTCCACCACGTGGCACAAGCCCGCGCCGGGGGCTGGGGGACCTTTAGTCCCGGTTGGTGACACCAACCGGGACTAGACCTTTAGTCCATATATGTGTGCAAGTATCGGACAGATTTGGGAGGAAGGAATCACCGATGAACTGGTATGGACGGATCACATGTGGTCTTCATTGATTTGGAGGAAAATTAGAGGGGTATAATTTTTTTCCGCAACACGTATTCACCAGTTTGATTACAAGAATAGATAGATGGAAACCAGAGTTTTTTTCTTCCTTCGGTCTCATCTCAAGTGGAGAAGTACATGGATGAAAAAAAAGGACCCCCTTAGCTGGCGAACGTTCACCAGGGAGCAGTTTTAGTTGTGAGGGGAGTGCGGAGAGGTGGCAGTTTCTCCCTGAGAAGGCAATTTTCGTTTTAAATCTGCTGTGATGTTCGTAATGGCTCAGAATGGTCTAAAGATAAGAATGATTCGACTGTTCGAATCAGTTCACGTCACTCATTTGTGCAACTATTGTTTTTTTCACTAGTGACTACTATCCTAGATATGTCATGGTATGTGATTCTTTGGACTACAAGATCAAACCAAGTAGTAGGAGAGGGTCTCATAAATAATATTCAATAAATTGGGATTCATTTAGCAACCGGGTTTACTCTTCCGTTGGACCATCTCCATAATTCTTCTAGTTTCTCCAATAGGTGCAACTACTATGGCCCGGCAACAAGAGAACTCAGAAAAAGTACAAAGTATAAATTTTGAAAAAGGAAAAAAATGATAAGAATTAAAATAAAAAAATAAAGAATCACAACGTTTTTTTCACATTGAAGTATATATTTTTGGTAACTGCCAGTCAAAAAAGGAAACCACTTCTTTCAAATTATTTTTACTTCATTTTGTCTCATGCGGATAAGACAATAATTTGTACACCTTTTTCCATTATATATTTTAAACTGTTTTAATAATATATAATATATTTTTAAGTATGTATAGAAGGGTTTCCCATGTAAATTAATTTTGTATCATGCATACTCTAACGAAATGCTAATTTGACCTAAATTTTCGATTAACTGCTGACTTCCTTTGCCAGCTCACCCGGCACCCTGTCTCTTCGGGAGGAAAACTTGCTTGCGTACCTTACTTGAAAACAAACAGCTTCAGTTGTACGTGAAGCAGAAGATTTGATGAGCCGATGCTTGCTCTTACTAGTTCTCTTAACCTCTTCTCACTGATGTCAATGCTGTGAGTGCCGCCTCTGTCCCTAAACTTGTGGATTACAGAGCCTGATCAAGCAGCTGAAAGTCTGAAGTAAACCTGGATTGTCAAACGGGACACCCAAGCTTCTTTACCGAAGAACGTAATAATCTATTGCAGGTAGGAAATCTAGGTACTCCCTTCGATCCAAATTAATTGACGCAGTTTTAGTAATACAACTTTACATCTTTTTCTACGTATGTGTGCGCTAGACAGAATGGTTAACTCAGAACTTAAAGTATACCAAAGAAACAATCTAAGTCTTTTTTGGGGTGATTGCATGCACCGACAGCCGTGCCAAGGAACATGTAAAACAGTTCGACAAAATGGGATCATCGTGATCATAGCCACTACCGTACTACGCCAAGCTATAGCTTTTGCTTTTCGTTCTTTCGAACCAAGCTACGCACGTAGAGCTCAACGTCCTTCCGAAACGAGCAGCGCTGCTACTAATACTTGCCTACGTACTCCCAGCTCCCAAGAGCACAGAACGGAAACGGAGAAGACCGAAAATGCTAAACTTACGAAAGTTCCTACGTAACCTTCCACGTTAATTTCTCCACCGCCCCCCTGAATTCAACGGGGAGGGGCGCCTTTCCTTGATTTTATCCAACCAAAACCTTACACCTAAGAGCATCTCCACCAGCGGCGCAAAAGACGCGCGCGGGGTAAACTAACTTTTTACCACGCGCGGGACGTTTTCATGCGCTTCAGCGGAGGCAGGAAACTAACGCGCGCTGGAAACGATTGCGCGCGCGCTGGAGAAGACAGAACTCGCAGAAGTTCATGTCTGCCCAGGCTCAGTTGTACCCAATGAATAGATAAATTCAAAGCAAAAATAATTTTAAAATACAAATTACTTACTATTATTATTTTAAACTAGCACATATGCCTGTGCGTTGCAACGGGAGAGATTTTTTTGCGAGAAGCATCGGGAGAGACAATTGATGTGTCCATCAAAACGGTCACCGCACAATAGTGGGGCGATAGAGCGGAGAGCTGTGGTGTTCTCGCGGGTCATGTTTGGCCCGCGAGATCTTTATAGTAGTGGGGTTAGTGGGTGTGGCGGCCACTACCCAATTCGTGCATTTTTTCCTTCAGGTCCACCTCCTTGTCCAGGTTGTGGTGACTTCCTGATTTTTTCTAAACATGTGAGTATTTTTTTTTTGAAAAAACGTTAATTTCTAGAAAAAGGAAAACAACACTTGAAATAGGAAGATTTTCTCAAATTCACAAACACTTTTTGAAAACGGGACCATACTTAAGGCGGAAAAACGAACATTTTTCAAATTTGTGAACAATTTTTTAAAATGGAAACTTTTTCAATATTCAAATCAATTTTCAAAAATGTATTTGTAAAACAAATATTATTTTGAATTTTGAACATTTCAATAAAATGAATATTTTTTGTATTTCCATTATTTTTGAAACTAAATTTATTTTAGATATATAGAAAAAATTTCAATTGTTTTCTAAAAAATTATAATATTTTTAATAACAAAATTGGAACGAAAATAAAAATTTTAATTTCCACTTATTTTTTAAAGTGGGAACAAAATTTTAAATTTTAGGAATAATAAAATAGTACAAAAACTAAATTTGGGAAAATTTATAAAATTAATTTATGGGGAATGGAAAAAATAAATTTGAAGGAAAAATTAATAATAGAAAAAGAAGAGAGGAAAAGAAAATGGGCCGGCCCAACAGTCGGTGACCGATGGTAGGCTCCAACAACTATATGCTGCGCCGTGCGGCAAATAAAGTTTCCCAGCTGCATGCGCAGGACATAAATGGGTGGCTTTTCTGGGCTTTAGTGCGTGCGGCCCACGTACGAAATTCTGTACAATTTGTTTTCATTTTTTAGCACATGGACGACGAAAATATTTTCGGTGGTGAACGGATGAAAAAATTGAAGAAACGCACCTTGCTTCATTAGTAGGTATAGATATAGATATAGATATAGATTTACTATTCATCGGTGGGTGCAGCTAAGACCGGGGACGAATTGCCCTATCCCAGAACATGTACTTTTTGTTTCCAGAGAACTCCCAAAACATGTATTTTGCGGCATTAAAACTGCACGGTAGGCATGGTAGGCAGCAGAGACCTCTTAATCAGCGCCAACTAAACTCTCTGTAGCACCGACAAGTCCCCTCACGGCCCAGCGCTCGCTCACCTGTTTTTTTCCCGTCAATCTCTTGTTTTTTCTCGGTTTTCTCTTCTTCTACTCTGTTGTACACTATAACAACCGGTTGCCGATTTAAATTAGAAAATGTTCATAATTTTAAAAAGTCCACCAGTTTAAAAAAAGTTCATGATTTTTTTTTAAATGTGAACCTGAAAAGGTTCGTATATGTGAAAAAACTTCACGGATTTAAAAGAAGTTCATGAATTTTTAAAAAGTTACAAATTTGAAAAAGGTTCACGAATATTCAAAATGTCTTGAAAAAAGTTCATGCATTTTGAAAATGTTTACAAATTTGAGAAGTTCATAAATTCATAAGTTTGTGAATTTGAGTTTTTTTCACGAATTTGAAAAAAATCATCAATTTGAAAATTGTTCACAAATTTGAAAATACTCACGGATTTGAAAAATGTTTGCGAATTTGAAAAATCTTCACGAATCTGAAAAAGTTTGCTAATGTTGATGAAAAAGCTTTAGGAATTAAAGAAAGTAAAACAAGAAAAAAGGAACACACAAAAAAGAACAAAACCCGTCCTATAAAAACCAGAGAAAACCATCCCTTAAACGGTCCTATATGTTTTTGGAAGCTTCCCCAAAATAGGACGAGCTTCTCAGAAAAACAAAATGCTAAAATGGTTAGATGGGCCGGCCCACCGACAATACTAGCAAAGTGGTGGGTGCGCGCTGCGTATAGTTTTGTCTATATTTGACACCTTTAACCGCCAAATAGCACATTCATAGACAACGGCACGCGAGACGGTAGGGATGCCAGCGGCGTCCCACATATCCCGCAAAACCAGCGAATTATGCCACCGCTGGCAGGAAAATTAACACTACACTAGCAATTGATTTATACTGTGCAACCCTACGGGATGGCGAAACCGCACATGGAATGATTTTTTTAGGGCACACATGGAATGATTTTGATATTGGGTTTGGCCTTGCGTTGTACTTCTCATCTATCTCTTTGAATCTTTCCCTGCAGCTGCAGACCTCTGAAACATGCAGGTGAATAGTTCGGTGCCTACTCGGCTTTGAACATAAACATGAACCAGTGTTTCGGAATGAGCATCGCTTCTCACCCTCATCATGTAGTTTGATGACGAGAGATGCATCGACGCAAACCGTCAAGTTTCAGAAAACTCCGAACATTGTGTCTTGGAAATAGCCTAGCTAGCTAGGTGCCTCGCCTAACCTGCCTCATTCTCCTCATGCTCTTCCTCCTCCTCTGCCTTCACCACGAGCCTTCGTGGAGGCTCGTGTGCTAGAGCACACGCACGGGTGGCGAAGCACGACCGGCATCGCTGGTCGTGCTCGTCGTAGAACCAGATGTCCCACCATGGGCTGTCCTGGGCAATTGCCGGTTCGTGGTATAGGTCGTCAGGGAGCTGAGCTCGACAACAACGGATCTCCGCCTCCGGCGCGCGTTTGGAGGCCAGAACGGCCGGCACTGTGACCCTTCCAGGTTTAGATGCCAATCGTCTGATAGGTGGACAACGGGCAATGGCAGGGGGACGACATGATCCTAGTAGCGCGTACAATGGTCGATGGGCATGTAGATGTGTTCCAGCTGCCGCCCACGGCGGTGTCACGGTGAACAGGCCGCGCGGGGCCGCTTTGAAGAAGAGTCGGCCTCCTCGTGGTCATGCTTCCCGACCTTCATGGGGATCCACTTCCACGGCATTTGCACTGGTTGTGGGCGGTGGGAGGGAGAAGAATGGGCGCACGTGGATAGGGTTAACTGCCTCATGCTTGCATTTAAGAAGGTATGGCTCAGTGGTAGTTGGGCACTGGCGCGTGGGACCGGTGCGGACGTACGGCGTGTGCGTCAATTGTCCATATGGACCGACCCAAATTTAGGGCGGATTTGTGTCCCCACAGATAGCATACATACATATTTGCGAAATGGGTCGCCGCGTTGGGCAGTGTCTTTTGCCCACGTGGATCTAAACTACACATATGAACGAAATGGGTCTTTGCCCATGTGGATCTAAACGATACATCTGAATGAAATGGGTCTCTTCATTGGAGTTGCCCTCTGAGAGTGTGCATGGTACATATGTATTATACTCCTTTTTCACCTAAGAAAGAATGAAGACTAAAAACATGTACACATACTATATGCTTGTAAATCTTGGAGAACGAATACCTTCTATGTTTAACTTCTGCAAATAAAATGATATATTTCTCTGTTATTCCAACGTGCTTTTCACGTCAACATTAAGCTTTTTGACTTAAAAAAAGGTTAAGCTGTGAAAGAGAAAACGAGAGAATTTCTTTCTACAAGGAGAGAAAAGGGGGGATAATGTACGACGGGGCCCAGGAGATGCAGTTTCTCTTCAGAAGACGAGCATAATACAAGTCTTGTTAGTGCAAGAAAAACAGATAAAAACTAACATTACCTAGCTTGGCCAAATGCATTCATGCGCGACGCATGTGAAGTTGGCACCCGGCTACAGTGTCGCCCCCGCCCCCTATGTCAACCGTACTCAGCCAGCCGCCCACACAGCCGTCGACAATGGTGCTGCGGCCGCCGCCTCCGTCCCTGTCAACTCTGCTGATGGTTCCGCCGTTCCGGTGGTGCACGCGGGTCCGTCGCGGGAACAATAGTTTTTAGGGGAGTGCTTCGGTACAACCCCCCCCTCCCAAACGTATAGTGGATAGTATGATAATTTCACATTAGGTATAGGAATACCCACCCGACGCCGTACGTCCGCGCGCGACATCATATGCCCGCCCGCGTATGCCGCACCCGTCGCTGTACGTACGCCCGCCCGCGTACCCGCACCCGTCGCCGTCGTACGCCCGCACGTCTCGACGTTGGCGTCGACAGTTGTTGGAGGAAAAAAAAGACACGACCCTGAACCCTAACGCATCCACGCCGTCTCCACGTCGGCCCCCGTCTGCGCGAAGTCGCCGTCGCCCAGGTCGCCGCCCAAACAGGCCGCCCTTGCAGCACCCAGCGCCGTTACCGCTGCCGACGCGCGTGCCCAGGCTCCATTGGCGCTGCCGCCGCGTTCCATTCCCGTCGCCCAGATGGCCGCCCACCCGCGATCTACGTTGCCGCCTCCCTCCGCGCAGTACGCCGGCTACGACCAGCCATCGTCCTCACGCCGTCGACACCTGCCTCCGCCGGCCAGCAACGTCAGGCCGTCATCACGTTCGTTATCGGAACAAATGGATCCGGCTGAAATCCTGGCCGCCCTGCAAGAGGTTGGTTAGAACATCATTGTGCTTGATGAAATAATTGTTTTAGGGATGATGTTGCACGGTGTTTGATTGATCGTACAATTTTTTTTTTAACTATGTATAGTTAGAGGAGGAGGGCGATTATGATGGCAATGATTACGGCGAGGACAACGAAACCTCGTCACTGAATATGGATGAACCTGCTGAGGAGAACTACATGAGTTTGGATGAATCTTATAGTGGTAATGTAAGTGTGATCAAGGTTGATAAAAACAATAAATATGGTAGACCGCATAGAAATTTTCATAATTTTTTGCATCATGCAGCGACATGGCGATGATGATGATGATATGGATATAGATGATTCATTTGCTGAAAGTGCACTCCAGGTTAGTCATAAATAAATCAGAGAAGAAATGACATAATAACCATATTAGAGCTTACATGTCTTTTTTTGCAATGCGCGCAGATGGACGAGGACGGGGACTTTGTGAGGAATATTGTGGACGATGAAAGTGACAAATCACACGTTGATGCATCTCATGATGACAGCTCCAGCAAAGTAAGTTTTGAAACTTACATCACTACATTATTACATATTAAAGTAATAACTGACTGACATAAATGGTTTAATGCATTAATTTACAGGGAGATGTAGATGGTACAAGTGGGAACGATGAGCATGTTGGTGATGATCTGTTTAATTTTGACATCGGATTTGATGAATATCAGCAAGAATCATTGGACATGCATTGGAAGGTCATGAGGAAGACGTTCAAGTCACTAGGAGAGGCTTACATTTTCTATAACCAGTATGCTTACGAGTGTGGTTTCAGCGTAAGAAAGGACTCACTGAAATATTCGAAAGGTCCTGAGGGAACTAAGCGCTTGAGAAAGTATCGCTGTGGGAGAGCTGGGAAACGACAGGCAAAACTTTGTACAATGGAAGGCAGGACCCGCAGACTGAGAGGGGAGACTCGTTGCTTCTGCGATGGGCATATAACTTTGAAACTTGATAAAGAGCGTGACGTTTGGTATGTCAGCAGTTTCAATGATGATCACAGTCACGTTCTAGCTAGACCGGATGAAGTCACGTTCCTTCGGTCTCATAATCAGATAAAAGAATATCAGAAAGCTGAGATCTTAACCATGGCAGGTGCTGGAATCAGGAAACATATGATTTATGATCAACTTGTCAGTAGGTACGGGTCATATGCAAAGGCTGGTTTTGGGAGGAAGAAGCTTTATAACATGTGTTATAGAGAAAAAATGAAGTTGCTTGCATAAGGTGATGCAGACACTGCCATTGGGATCATGATGACCAGAAAAGAGAGAGATCCAGATTTCTTCTTTGAGCACACCGTCGATGATGAAGGAAGGCTGAAAAACATATTCTGGTGTGATTCTCAATCACGTCGAGACTATGTTGACTATGGTGATGTGACAGTCTTCGACAGCACATACATGATGAATAGGTATGGCATGCCATTTATACCTTTTGTCGGTCTCAACAACCACCGTTGCACCACGGTATTCGGTTGTGCTCTTATGTCTGACGAGACGGAAGATACATATGTCTGGCTGCTTCAGACATTTTTTAGGGCTCATTGTCAGAAGAGGCCCAGGTCAGTAATTACTGATGGAGATGCAGCTATGATTAAGGCCATAAGAAATGTACTTTCAGAGGTTTGGCATCGTCTTTGCTCGTGGCATATTGAGAAGAACATGCAGAAACACCTTCATCATAAGTCTCTAAAGGAGTTCAGGTCTCTACTTTATTATGCCACTTCAAAAAAGGTATTTGAGGAGAGATGGGCAGCGTTTTGCGCCAAATGGAAGTCGGAGAAAACAAAGACATGGTTACGTAGGATGTACAAGAAGAAAAGGCTTTGGGCTGCATCATATCTGTCAGGTGGGTTTTTCTTAGGTATGCGAAGTAACCAGCGAAGTGAGAGTCTGAATTCATGCCTTCACTTGCATCTAGACTCCGGTATGACTATTATTGATATGATTGTGCACTATGAGAACTGCATAGTTCGTCTTCGTGAGAACGAGGCGCATGACGATTACACAAACTCACAGACAGTTCCAGTACCAGTATTGGACGAGTGTAAAGATATTGAGAAATCAGCTGCCCGTGAGTTCACTGCGGCAAACTTTTATATCTTGCAGGAAGATATGAAGAAGGCACGGGAGCTTGAGGTCCTTGAGAGACTAAGAGGAGCAGACACTCACAGATTCATACTGACATGGAAGGAAAATAGGGATATCAGATTCACTGTGGAGTACACCCCAGGTAACTCCGAAGAAACTGTGAGGTGCAGTTGCAGAAGCATGTATCGCAAAGGACTTCCTTGCAAACATATTCTTCATGTTCTGATTCAGCTACGCTTACGTGAGATACCTAAGTGTTTAGTGCTGCGGAGGTTGAGCCAAGTTGCAAGGGGTGGACTTCCCGTGAAGCGCACTAGCGATCTGTTTGCGTGGGGATGGGCAGGTGCAAGTGACAGAGCTAGGTACAGTGAGTTGACTATCTTATCTGCTGAAGCAACTCATAAAGCATGCCATAAACCATTTTTATTCGACAAGTTGAAGGCGGCTCTGAGGGACATAATAGATAATGATTACACTGAGGAGGATGAGCCTGGTGTGGAGGTACAGGTTGTGAACGACGATTCATTTGAGCCTAATCATGATCATGGTCTTGTTCACGATCCCGCTAAAGTTAACACGAAAGGCGCACCAAAACAGAATGTTAAAGGCCGCGGTAAGGATGGTCCTGATGTCACTAAAAATGGGCGACCTAAAGCTTTTGATGAGAAAAGCAAACGTCAATGTGGACAGTGTGGTCTTCCGGGTCATTATAAGTCCACGTGCCCTCAAAATCCTAAGTATGATTTTCTTATGTTATTGTAAATCTTATTGTTCAAATGAAATTTATTTGTTTATTGTGAATTAACACATATCTTACTGTTATGTAGGAACTTTGTTTGAATTGTGGAGTATGGAAGATTGCTTCACCCTTTGATTGAAGACGGTTTTATTATGGATTGCTATGGAAGATTGCTTCACCCTTTCATTGGAGACAGTTTTTAATGTTCTATATATGTGATCTTATAATAATTGTTGAAATATGAACTTATTTTACTTTGTCCATGTCAGACTATTTGCTACGATACCGACATAAGTAGTTGTTTTGATGACAGACTATGTAATGCAATAAGGAGTTTTTACTTGGTTTATTTTGATGTGCTCATTTTGCACAGTACTGTCGTCGCTGTTTAATCGTCGTTTATTTTGACAGTGCTCATTTTTGCACACTAGTGCCGTCGCTGTTTACTGTAATTTTTCAGCACTGTACGGTCGCCGTCGCTTAGAACCCCGTCGTTTTAAATTTTTTTAGAAGCCTGACAATTGCGCCGGCGGCACTGTCCCACAGCGTCGGACGGCTGGCGGCAATACGAAGTAATCGACTAGTTCGACAGCTCATGTGCCGCCGGGTATATAAGCCGGTCATCGCGCCCTCCCGCCGCCTGCTACTTGGGCCGTCTTCACGCCGCGGGCGTAAACAGTGTTATTGGGCCGGCCCACGCAGTCACGCGCGTCGCTGCACGCACGGCGGCTGCGATAGCCAAGTTTTTAGTCCCACCTCGCCCGACGGAGCGCCCGACGACCGGCTTATATACCCGGCGGCGCACTTGCAGTCGAACGTCTTCGATTAAACTGCTATGCCACCCGTCGTCCGACGCTGCCCTGTTGGACAGTGCGGCCGGTCCTGTCTGACGTCTGACTGGCCGGTGCACTTGTCGGGCAATTTTTTTTACAAAAGAAAACTAAGAACGTCGGTGTTATAAGCGACGGCTACATGCATTACAATGCATAATAAATATGATGACGACAGAACTATGAATATGAAGATTTCAAATTTAAAGACAATGGCTTGAAGACAACATAATAATCCAAATGTCATTCTCGCCTTAATAAATATTTAAAATAGTAGTGTATTCTTCGTCACAAGATATCAAAGTCGAAATAAATGTAAACATTATTTGAGCCTACAAAATTTTCTAGTACAAAAATTTTGCCACATTTATTTCTTCTTTGCAAGCCGGGTAACTTTGTCCTTCACATCGTTGAGCGTATTTCCCTCCGAAAAAAAAGCCGCGCCAATCATTAAGTCCCTCGATTTATCAATTGACCCCTGTTACAACTTCATATTAGTACAATTTAAATAGTATTACGTAATGAATTTAATTCAATATATTGAAAGCATCGAAGAACAAATATTTCACATGAATTGCTGGTCCGTACAAACAATGGTTCATAAGTTCGCATTTCAGGTAAGATATTATAACAATATGAAAGAATTTACTCACCCGTCTTCTTGTTGTGGCATCTTATACGTTTTGATAGGCCAGGTAGACACATCCGGATAATTCACAGCACCGCTAGCATTCGCATCACGTATGTCATATCCAAGTTGTTTTCTCTGTTCATATAGATGATATCATGAAAAGAATTTAACATAGGTCAGTTATTAAATGATAGTTTCAATATGCTCATGTAAATTTATGTCGTACCAGCTCCTCAACTTTTTCTCTAATTTCACTATCAAGTTCGGGTCCCATCAAAGAATCAAGAACCTGAAACTCTTCCTTCGGGCGATGCATGACAACCGAAACCCAGTGGGTATTTCCCTTATTAAGAGGAATATAAAGCTGCATCACAACGAAAATATGATGCAATCAACACATACCCTCTTATTATTTATATCCCATATATGCATACATTAAGGCAGTTGAACTTACCTTATCTTTTTTAAAATACTCATCGGTGCATCTATTCACGGGTCCATTCTTCTTCGCGACAACTTCGTTCTCATTTCTCCCTGGCTCGGTGTCCGGTCTAATTTCAAGTAACCAATTGACCAGATAGGTCGGCATTATATGACGATCGTCACCAACAACTCCCAACAGATACGACGAATAAGCATTGATAACCTGAAAATAATTTATATGATGTATAACAATTCCAATTTGCATTGAAAGCTAATATAAAGCACAACAATAACTTACATCACCGGTTAGCCATTGATGGTCAAGAATTGTACAAGCCCTCTCTGCACTGAGACCTTCGCGCATGCCATCATTGAATATTTCCTTCTTTCTATGTTTTGCTAACCGCTCATAAGCACGAACAAACTTAACACTAGCTTTAATCACATCGTATTCATCTTGAAAGACTTCTTTCTCGAATAGTTCTGCAATACATGACGGTAATATGTTAATAAGTCAATGATAAGTACAAGGTTCAGCTAGAAAACAATATGATAAAACTCACTTGCTTTTGCTGTACGTTTTGCACGCTTTGTAGGTATAACTGGAATATAAGGAGACTTTACAAGGTTTGATAGCCTCCGGTTCCGTTTCCCTACACCCTTCTTTTGTACCTCATCTTCTCCAATACAATTTACAGATCCATGTGACGCGATTTCATCTGTTCCTAAAGATGTAACGGATTTCTCATAAGATACCTCAGGAACTTCGATAGGATCTTCTTTATCACCCTTGAAACTATCCAAATATTCAGGTGTGCAATAATAAGGTGTCTTCTCTTCAGAATCATTAATATCATCTTCATCATCCTGTTGCACATTCTTTTTTCCTGGTGTTCTGAAATTGTCCACGCCAAGATTATATACAAATTCTTTACGAGGTGACCCATCATAGTTTCTACTTTCACTATTTTCACCATACTCATTCTCTTCTTCTTTTTCAATATCACCGGCTTTGTAGAATACAACACTTTTGTTCAATTTCTCTATGACCCTCTGTGATTAAAAATTAGTTGTAATTAGTTATGTGACACATCAAAAAACATAGTGAACAGCAAAATCAGAAAACTTGTACCTGTGCGCATAGCTCCGGCATACGAAGCATATCCTTACGAATTTGCTTCAGCTCAGTCAAAATCCGATCAATCATAGGGTTGTGGGTAGCTGAAGCCTCAGATGTACTAACGCCTGTTCTCCTTCCAGTAATGTTAGACTTTCTCGTACTGGATTTCTTGTTCTTTTCAGCCTGTTCCATTCTAATTTTGTTTAAGCGGTACTCTTCAGTAATGGTGTCATCGATCTACAACATAAAGAATCATACAGTCATATTTAATTAATAATAAATTGCAGACTTTAAATGGAAAAATATATATTTAACGTATTACCATTCCAACACCACGACCATATTGAAAGTCGTACTTGTCTCTTTTCTCTGCTGCCGCTTCTGTCCAATTCCTCATCAAGGGGCTCAACAGCGCTAAAGGATCATACTGTGGACCGGTGCTTGCCTGCACCTTCTCCCAATATAGATACTGCAAAACAAACAAACAACCATTTAGCATGTGTTACAGTATTATTACATAAAACAACTATTCAATTTTAAAAACAAATCATACCTGCAGAAGTGCAAGGTTGCCACGTGGCCATTCCCTAACATGACCGGGTTGCAAGACCATACCAATCCTTGACAAACAAAACCGCAAAGTGAATGCGTTCCAGTTGAACTTTTTTATCTGCATGACATCTTGCACTAGTGCATAATAATTTTTCGGAATGTACTCATCAGACACTGGTGCAATTATAGTCCCTAACAGGATGAGAAACGCCATCCGAACAAATTCATCATCCGAGTTTTTATTTCTCACAATCTTCTCAATAAGATCATCAATCAATATTTTACCATTCTTCTTGTTAACAAAACTAGCTGGAATTTTATTAATTGCTTTTCCTTGGTCCATACTCAAAAAACTAGAAACGTCAACTCCTTCATTCTTCAAACCAAATATAGCGAACACATCATCAGGCCTCAGTGAAATCAACCCTTTTTTCCGGCTGCCTCTTGCACCATGAATTTTTCACTACTAGGATTGTAACCTTGAATCATAAGCGCAAGCAAATTATCACGCATCTTGACCGAAGGTATTCGTAACATGCCCTCCATCTCCGTTTTGTAAAACATAAATCACTGACTTGGTGTTAACTTATTAACAAGACTAACCCACTTTTCTACGAAACATGCAATCACACCATCGATGTCCATACTGCATATAATAATATCTATGTGACGTTGCATGCAGCTAATGTGATATATACTGTTGAAAATATTAAAAGAAATACCTGCCCGATGGCTACTAGAGCGGGCGACGGCGATCACAGCGGCTGACGGCGGCTGCTGACGGCGAGGCTTGACGACCGGCGCTGACGGCGGGTGGTGACGTCAACTAGTGCGGGGTGACGACGGGCGTTGACAACCGGCGCTGACGGCGGGTGGTGACGTCGACTAGTGCGGGGCGACGACGGGCGTTGACGGCGGCGCGACGCTGTCGGGCGGGGAACGACAATTTGGGCGGCGGCGGGCGACGGGGATCAGATCGGGCGCGTCGTCAGCACGTACGACACAAAAAACTGCATGCGCGACGTGATTGGGCGACGTTCGCGTTTGTCGGGAATATTCCCTCAGATAGCGACGGCTCTGGCAGAGATTTTGTTGCGTCGGGCCCCCGGCAATTATTAAGTGGGCGACGGCCCGTCTACTATTTCAGTCTGGGCGACGGCAAGTTGGCTAGTTTAGTCCCACCTCGGCCGCCGAACGACGCAATATTAAATATGTATTTATTTTTTTAAACTGTGCAACCCGGTGGTTTCGGTATTGGCGGAGGGGACCATCGATCGTACGTCTCTCCGTCGCATCCGCCAAAGTCGATCATTTTTTTTCCACGGGCCACAGTGACCATGCAGGCCACGTACGCCAAAATTTGTTGCGTTCCGACGCAGTACGGATTTTCTATGATTTTTCCCACCGAAAACCCCTAAAACACTGCCCGCACGTGACGCAACGTGCGTTCGAACACCGATTTCGTTCATCCCTGGCGTGCGGTCCCCGGGCGGGTCCCCACACGCGCTGCCAAAACTTGGGTGCATTCCGGCAAACCGCACTGGCACTTGCTGTGCAACCCGGTGGTTTCGGTATGGGCGGAGGGGACCATCGGTCGTACGTCTCTCCGTCGCATCCGCCAAAGTCAATCATTTTTTTCCACGGGCCACAGCGACCATGCAGGCCACGCACGCCAAAATTTGTCGCGTTCCGACGCTGTACGGATTTTATATGATTTTTCCCACCGAAAACCCTAAAACACTGCCCGCACGTGACGCAACGTGTGTTCGTACTCCGATTTCGTTCATCCCTGGCGTGCGGTCCCCGGGCGGGTCCCCACACGTGCTGCCAAAACTTGGGTGCATTCCGGCAAACCGCACTGGAACTTGCTGTGCAACCTGGTGGTTTCGGTACGGGCGGAGGGGACAATCGGTCGTACGTCTCTCCGTCGCATCCGCCAAAGTCTATCATTTTTTTCCATGGGCCACAGTGACCATGCAGGCCACGCACGCCAAAATTTGTCGCGTTCCGACGCTGTACGGATTTTCTATGATTTTTCCCACCGAAAACCCCTAAAACATTGCCCGCACGTGACGCAACGTGCGTTCGTACTCCGATTTCGTTCATCCCTGGCGTGCGGTCCCCGGGCGGGTCCCCACACGCGCTGCCAAAACTTGTGTGCATTCCGGCAAACCGCACTGGCACTTGCTGTGCAACCCGGTGGTTTTGATGCAGGCGGAGGGACCATCGGTCGTACGTCTCTCCGTCGCATCCGCCAAAGTCGATCATTTTTTTTCCACGGGCCACAGTGACCATGCAGGCCACGCACGCCAAAATTTGTCGCGTTCCGACGCTGTACGGATTTTCTATGATTTTTCCCACAGAAAACCCCTAAAACACTGCCTGCACGTGACGCAACGTGCGTTCGTACTCCGATTTCGTTCATCCCTGGCGTGCGGTCCCCGGGCGGGTCCCCACACGCGCTGCCAAAACTTGGGTGCATTCCGGCAAACTGCACTGGCACTTGCTGTGCAACCCGGTGGTTTCGGTATGGGCGGAGGGGACCATCGGTCGTACGTCTCTCCGTCACATCCGCCAAAGTCGATAATTTTTTTTTCACAGGCCACAGTGACCATGCAGGCCACGCACGCCAAAATTTGTCGCGTTCCGACGCTGTACGGATTTTCTATGATTTTTCCCACCGAAAACCCCTAAAACACTGCCCGCACGTGACGCAACATGCGTTCGTACTCCGATTTCATTCATCCCTGGCGTGCGGTCCCTGAGCAGGTCCCCACACGCGCTGCCAAAACTTCGGTGCATTCCGGCAAACCGCACTGGCACTTGCTGTGCAACCCGGTGGTTTCGGTATGGGCGGAGGGGACCATCGGTCGTACGTTTCTCCGTCGCATCTGCCAAAGTCGATCATTTTTTTTCCGCGGGCCACAGTGACCATGCAGGCCACGCACGCCAAAATTTGTCGCGTTCCGACGCTGTACGGATTTTCTATGATTTTTCCCACCGAAAACCCCTAAAACGCTGCCCGCACGTGACGCAACATGCGTTCGTACTCCGATTTCATTCATCCCTGGCGTGCGGTCCCTGAGCAGGTCCCCACACGCGCTGCCAAAACTTCGGTGCATTCCGGCAAACCGCACTGGCACTTGCTGTGCAACCCGGTGGTTTCGGTATGGGCGGAGGGGACCATCGGTCGTACGTTTCTCCGTCGCATCTGCCAAAGTCGATCATTTTTTTTCCACGGGCCACAGTGACCATGCAGGCCACGCACGCCAAAATTTGTCGCGTTCCGACGCTGTACGGATTTTCTATGATTTTTCCCACCGAAAACCCCTAAAACACTGCCCGCACGTGACGTAATGTGCGTTCGTACTCCGATTTCGTTCATCCCTGGCGTGCGGTCCCTAAACTTTTGTACATAAACATTTCGGACAAATCATTAAACTTTTGTTTGAATTTACATAGTATTAAATTTCAAAAATTTACATACAAGGAATATAGTGCAGAATGAATGTACATAATGGTTTTAGACAAATCAACTAAAATTTTGTTTACATTGAATAATTTGAACTTAAAAATCTAGTGCAGAATGAATGCACGCTTTTTTTGACAAATAGACGGAAATTGTGTTCGAATTCAAATAATTTTATATTTTTACATCTAGATAAAGGTAAATATAGTTCAGAATGCTGGTACGTAAATTTTTCGTACAAATGAACTATCTTTTCTGAATTCGAATAATAAAATATTTAAAAATCTAGATAAAAGAAGATATAGTGCAGAATAAATATACCTGATTTTCTTTCAGGCAAATTAGTGCGTTTTTTGAATTTGATTAATTTTAAAGTTGAAAATATAGATAAATGAACTGATTTGTCCAAAAGAATTTAAAATTTTGAATAATTTTACATTGGAAAGAAAATGATCGCTCAAACTGAATGATTTCCACTCCCCATTGATAATGTACATAAATTTCTATTACCTGCATAGTTTTTTAATTACACAAATACTTTTTAGAATGTTTAATTTCTTAAAATATCACACACTTTTTTACAGCGTATGAACATTTTTGAAACGTCAAAAACAACTAAATATAAGTTGTTTTCTTACATCATTTTATTCCTCTGGGCAATAACACAAACATGTTTATAGTTTTTTTTATTCCTATGTTTTTTTTAGGGTCGTTTATTCCTATGTTGGGCTGAGCAAGCATTGTATTAAAGAAATTTAATTAAACATGACTTAATTAAACTTAACTAACATTATAACATAAAAAATTAATTAAACATGACTTAATTAAACTTAATTAAACATAACTAATTAATCCTAATCTACTCGTCGTCGCCGGAGTCGGCGAGGTCCATGATCTCCCCAGCACCGACGTCACCGTCGTTGTCACCATAGCCGTCGTCGCTGCTCTTGCCGCCGTCCTCCCAGTAGCCGTCGTCGCCATGCTCCTGAGCAATCTGCGGCTGCGCCGCTTCGATGGCCGCCGCCGCGTCGAGTGCGGCCTGCAGCTCGGTGGCCTCTGCTGCCGCTGCCATAGCCGCCGCCGCGTCGAGTGCGGCCTGCAACTCGGCGGCCTCTCTCGCCTCCGCGGCCGCCGCTTCTGCCTGCGACGCCCGCAGTGCGATGAGGTAGCCGGGGCAGTCGTCGGGGTCGCCGTCCTCGCGCAGTGCGAACTGCTCCGGCGGGATCTCGACGACGGAGGGGAGGCGGGCAGCGATGGCGAGGACCGGACGGCGGGGACGAGCTTCGAGACGCGCGGCCGCCGGAGGGGACGGCGGGGGGGCGCGGGTGGACGACGAGGCGCGCGACAGACGACGAGCCGCCCGGCCCGACGGCGTGCCGCCGTCCGCTTCTCCCGACGAGCCTGCGCGACGACGACCCAGAAGTCCTTGCCCTTCCAAAACCTCGTGCGGCCGGCGATGTTCTACCGGCCGCCCTCATGCTGGCGGAGCTCGGCCGGCGTCGCGCCGGGCCCCCTTGTCGGGTACCCGTCGGCGGTGATGTGGAACACGCGAGGCAGACGGCAGGCCGGCGGCACCATCAGCCCGAGACGCTTGAGCTCGTCCGTCTCTGGCGTGCTGAGGCTCGTCGGCCACGAGCTGCCGCCGCCGCCGCCGTCGGACGCCATGGAGGCCGCCGGGAATGGGAGCTCGTCGGCGGTGGAAGCGCGTCGGTGGGTGGGATGAGCGGGTCGAGGCGCGTCGAGTGGAGTGGGGGAGGCAGACGGGCGACGGGGCGCGGTGTTATAAAGGCAGGCGTCGGTGCGTGGGGGAGGCCGTCCGGTAGGTGACCGACACCCCGGCGTAACGCTGACATTAATGGCGCATTAGGCCGGCCGCCGCGTCAGGAACCGCCTTTTGACCGACGCTTAGACGGCACGCAACCGCCCGTCCACACACGTCGCGTCGTCGTCCCCACACGTCGCGTCGTCGTCCCCACACGTCGCGTCGTCTTTTTTTTTTTCGTACAACCGACGCCACGTCGCCACGAGTATGTCGCTTGACACGTCACGTCGTTTTTTTCTTCGGTCGACGTCGTACGTACGGGGACGGACGCGTGTACGGGGTAGTCGGCGTAGAGCCCCCGTCGCGCGGGTACAGCCCCGTTGTGCGGGCGGGTACAGTCCGTCGCGCGGGCGGCGGCTTTTTATGTGCTGGGACGATCCTACCCTTTTTAATGAAGGGGTACGGAGCGATCTCAGCCGTTGTTGTGTTTAGGGGATTGTACCGAAGAAGAAGTGTAGTTTTTATTTTATGTCGATACCAATCAAAATGTGGAGGCCCTCGTAATAGGGAGATCGTCCAAACGGCATCCGGAAGATCTTCTGACTTTGTCGTTGATCGGTGCTGTTTTGAATAAGTCTGACGGCGCCATTCGTCGCCCTCTCGCGCTGCCTGTCGTATGCATACAGGTGACGAGGGCAAGTACACACCGATGTAAATTTAACAACTTGTTTATGATTTTTGCCGCCGGCCGGTTCATCCATATATACGTGCGCTCTCTTCTGCCGTGCCGACTAGACTTCTCCTACCCAACCATTCTCATCCCTGCAAAAAAGAAGAAAAAAGAACCATTCTCACTTCGGCCGGGTTTGTCCCGGACATGAGGAGACCAGGCGCCCACGCTCACCTCGCCGGCACTGCCGCGCTCTTCCTGCTGGCGGCAGCCATCCCCGTGAAGACAACTGCTGTGGTGCCATCGGAGGGCGATGCCCTTCTGGCATGGAAGGCCAGCCTCCTCAAGGCAGCCGCACTCTCCAACTGGACCAGTGCCGCGCCGGTCTGTTACTGGGTCGGCGTGTTCTGCGACACCGCGGGACGCGTCGAGACGCTCTCTCGGGCGGGCTCGATACACTCAACACCAAGGCGCTCCCGGTGCTCGCCGATCTGAACCTCCGGGGGAACAACCTCCGCGGGGCCATCCCGGCGAGCATCTCGCTGTTGCGCTCACTCAAATCACTCAACCTCGGCAGCAACCGTTTCAACAGCTCCATTCCACCGCAGCTTGGTGATATTCCCGGCCTCCAGTCCCTCAGCCTCCGCAACAACAGACTCGTCGGTGACATCCCACACCAACTCTGTAGGCTCTTTTCTGTGAGTAAAATTGACCTGTTAAACAACCGGCTCACCGGGAACCTCCTGGACTGCTGGTGCAAATTCCAGGCTCTGTCGTACATCAACTTGTCAAAAAACCGGCTCACAGGGGATCTACCGAAGTGCTGGTGCAAACTCCAGGCTCTGCGATACATCAACCTGTCAAAAAACCGGCTCACCGGGAACCTCTCGGACTGCTGGTGGAATATGCAAGCTCTGCATTTCATGAACCTAGCCAACAACTTCTTCTCAGGTGAAATCCCTACAACTAAGGCAAGCCACAACTGCTCTCTCACGTTCCTAAAGCTCGCGAAAAATGCCTTTGTTGGAGCCATCCCACATCTAGAGGGTTGCAACTCGCTGGCCACCCTCGACCTCAGCAACAATAGGTTGAACGGCTCCATCCCACCACAATTCGGTGACTTCGGCAGCCTCATCAACCTCCAGCTCTACAATAACAAACTCACTGGCGCCATCCCGCACCAGCTCTGCGGGCTCCACTCCATGAGGACACTCCATCTGTCAAACAACCAGCTCACTGGGAACCTCCCGGACTGTTGGTGGAATCTGCAGGCTCTGCAGCTCATGGACCTGTCCAGGAACTCCTTCTCAGGTGAAATCCCCGCGACTAAGGCAAGTCACAACTGCTCTCTCATGTACCTAAATCTCGCCAAAAATGCCTTTGCTGGGACCTTCCCACACCTAGAGGGATGCAACTCGCTGATCGCCCTCGTCCTTGGCAACAATAGGTTCCACGGCTCCATCCCACCACAGATCGGCAACATGCAAAACCTCATCAGCCTCCAACTCTACAAAAACAAACTCATCGGTGACATCCCGCACCAGCTTTGCGAGCTACTTTCCGTCAAGATACTCGATCTATCAGACAACAGGCTTACTGGGGACCTCCCAGCGTGCTGGTGCAATCTCCAGGCTCTGTGGTACATGAAGTTGTCCAAAAACCTGCTAACTGGGAAGCTCCCGGGCTGCTGGTGGAACCTGGAGGCTCTAGAGTTCATGGACCTGTCTGACAACTCCTTCTTAGGTGAAATCCCTCTGGCTAAGGCAAGACACAACTGCTCTCTCGAGTCATTGCACCTTTCCGAAAATGGCTTTGTTGGTGTCTTCCCACAGGTCCTAAGAGCCTGCAACTCGCTGGCTATCCTAGACATCGGGAACAATAGGTTCTTTGGTGCCCTCCCTCCATGGATTGTGATTTGGGTTCAGTCAATGAGAATCCTTAGCCTTAGATCAAACAACTTCACCGGAGAATTTCCTTTGGAGCTATCACAACTTGCTCAGCTTCAGTTGCTCGACATGGCAAACAATAGCTTCATTGGAGCAATTCCGGTAGCCTTCGGAAACTTGACCTCCATGAGGCGTCTACATAATATGTCAACTCTGAGACCGCTCGGCGGATTAAAATATTGGGATAAGATCAAAATAAACTGGAAGGGGCAAGAGAGAACTTTCAACAGAACACTAGAGTTAACAAGTGGTATTGATGTGTCGGACAATTTGTTGTCTCGGTGCATCCCTGAAGAGCTAACCAAACTTCAGGGCATCCAGTTCCTGAATCTATCAAGAAATCACCTGTCATGCAGCATTCCTGATGACATTGGCAGTTTGACTTTTCTCGAGTCCCTCGATGTGTCATCTAATGGACTTACAGGAGCAATTCCTCCCAGCATGTCGAGCTTATCATGGCTAAATTCATTGAATGTCTCAAACAATCTTTTGTCGGGCAAGATACCCACTGGGAGTCAGATGCAAACCCTGACTGACCCATCGATTTACTCCAATAATTCTGGGCTTTGTGGATTTCCTCTCGACATGTGTGCAAATACTTTGCTTTCACCAAATGAGAGAAATGGCGAAGATGAGGATCAGTGGTTGTGCTATTGGGTGATTGCTGGGATTGTGTTTGGTTTCTGGCTATGGTTTGGTATGCTCTTTAGAATTAAGGCTTGGAGATGTGCTTTTCTCTTCTTTGTGGATGGTGTGCAATGTAAGATTATGAAGAAGGTGTCACGTTAGCTATGTTATTACTGGTTGTGTTCTCTACAATATGATACCAATATCATCGATTCCTTGAGTAAATTTGGGCGCAATGAGTCTCGTACCCATTCTTCTCCCCAAATTGATTAATTACGTTTCTCCTGTACAAGATGTAGATCGATCACGCCAAGGCGCCATGAACTGATCGCAGGAGAGTTTCTGGTGCTACTTGACTATTCTATCTATCTCTTCTACTACGTATTCGATCGATCTCCTTCACCTGAAGAGGCTCGCTATCGTCGTTGGCTGCGCGAACGTCTCCAGCCGCGGCTTCGTCAGGTCAACCTCCTCCTGCTCTGCCGACCGCCAGCTGCGGCCCATCGTCACCAGCGTGCTGACATTGACCGCGACTTCTCTGGACACGATGACACCCTCCGTGCAGGCTAAAGGCGTGTCTCGCTCTTAGCAATGTTCTTTATACGTGTTTTGATTTGATAACGCCGGCCGTTTGTAGTTATGTAATGGATTGGGATAGCTCTTTCACCAATTTCGTCACTGGAACGATCTTTTTCCGACAAAGGACGCGAAGGATTAGCAACAAACTTCCGTTTTGTTACTTCCATTTGTTATTTTCATATATGTACCAAACCAAACTGTCAAAGAAAAGTTGAGTATAGCAGTCAGCACGCCTATGTGACTCACCGAACCGGGATCTTGGGTAGGGAGCTTGGGCGGCGTTTGAGGATCTTTCGAGTTGGTCCTTGGCCGGTGCTATGTGACGGCGCCATTGGCCATTCGTCGCCCTTTCACGGTGCCTGCCGGCCGTATGCATACAGACGACTAGGGCAAGCCGGCAAGGTCGTTTGCCGCCGATCCCTCGATTTTTATATTTGTGGGATCCAGCGTGTGATCCTCGACGGACTGGACTTTTCTCTACTCGACCATCTCACATCGGGTAGGGGGCATGAGCAGACCAGTCCATGCGCACCTCCCCGGCGCCGCCGTGTTGTTCCTGCTGTTCGCCTCTGTTAGGAATAAGCCACGGCGGGCTAGTCCAGCGCGTGTGCGTGCGAGCGCTGGGCGTGTCAGGCGTTGGGCACTGTACAGACACTGTCCGACTAGTGTATGTCCATGCACCCACGCCATCGCCGCCCCTGACGTGCCGCCCATGCTGTCGCCGCCCCCATCGCACCGCCCCTCCTTGACCTCGCACGCCATTGCCGTCGCTGTCGCAGTCACCATCACCGACAACTCGCCTCGCCTCACCGGCCGTCGCCCCGCTCTGAGCCCCTGCCGCCATGCCCCCCCCCACACACACACACACATTCTTATTTTCAGTTTTTCAGTTTTTTAGTTTTTTATACTTTTAGTTATAGAAATGTTAGATATATAAATGTTAGATGAATGTTTTTTACTGTTTTACTTTTAGTTAATTATAGGTAGATAAATGTTAGCTATAAAAAGTTGATGAATTTTGACGTTTGATCCAATGTATAGCAATTAGTATTTGCAAAAGTTGCATATTTTAATGTTGTATTTGCAAAATTTTGCTATGTATCTGTAATTAATTAGTATATGTATGTATACAATAGATTCTTTAGTCCTTTAATAAGGGATTAATTTATCAAGAATGTCCCCATTATGGATGTGCACAAGCTGATCCAAATTTTTCCGATTCATCTACGTACCGTTCTATATGTCACATTGTCTTGCGTCAAAGTATTGAAGAAATACATGACTTTATCATTAGCCGGAAGTAACATGCGCATGATAGTACGAAGCTCTTCAGAGTTATTTTGGAACGGTGTTCCTGATAGAATAATTCACTTTTTGGTATGAAGTTCAGCAAAAACCTTTCAAATAGCGATATTCGAAAGGCTCTTGCTGAACTTCGTACAAAAAAGATAATTATCCTATCTAGGACTCAGTTCAAAACAACTTTGGAAAGCTTCGTACCATCATGCGCCTGTTACTTCTGGCTAATGATGAAGCCATGGTTTTCTTAAATCCATTGACACTAGACAACGTGACATATAGAATGGTAGATGTGATCAGGAAAAATATGAACCATTTTCCGCACATCCAAAATGACGCCATTTCATTAAATCCCTTAAAGGTTAAGAAAATCTGATATGATTCTGAATCCTATTCCTAGCCAGGGACTAAAAGGATCCTCGTATATAAGAAATCACAATCTAAGCATTTAAAAAATGTTACATTTGCATAGAATTTGTTCTCGACGTCAACGATGTCTGGCCTGCATCCTGAATAAGTCGACTCGTTCGCGATGACGTCCTGCTTCAGAGGCGCCATATCCGGGACTGGGCTCCGCCGGACTGGCACAGGGAGGTGCTACCTTTAGGGGCGCGCAACTTGGTGAGGAACCCGGGTCCCGTCGTTGACCCGAAGCTTCTTTGGTGGCGGGCGCATGGGCCACATTTGGTGCGGAGGCTGGCGTCCCCCGCGGAGGTGGTACGTCACCGTGTTAGGGAGGAGGACGGGCACGTCCGTCGCTACATGGTTGCATTGGACGTCAGGTTCTCCAATACCTGACAGGTTCTTCAGGATTTCACCCGAGGTATGATCCCGTGATCGTTCCTTCTCTTTGGGTGTCCATCGCGAGTGATGTTAGCTAGTGTTATGTTATATATATGAGCATATTCGAGATGTATTCGAGATTATATTCGATAATATTCGAGACGATGTATTCGAGATTATATTATTTTATAATATTCGAAACGATGTATTCGAGATTGTATTATTCGATAATATTCGAGACGATGTGATATATTAGTGATATTATTCGAGATGGATATTATCTACTATGATTCAATTTTTCCTTATTGATTGCATGCATTCTAATTTGAATACTAAATTGTTTTATCTTTCTTCTGGACTAGTTAAATAAAAGCTATGGACAATACCGGCAGAGAAGGAGAAGAGACCCTGTTCAAGATCATACGCTTCCCGAGACCAGATGAGAATGAAGAAGATGACGGCTCGCAATATCTGAACTATACCGGCGTTGGAATGATGTTTGATGAAGACGAATGAATAGATGAAGTCCAGAACATGCATGACGAAGGAAATGTTGTTCTTCAAATAACGAAGACCGGCGAGGTATATTTATATAAGGCATCTGGTGATCATCACATGTTTTAATTGATTTGTATATATATTAACGAATCTATCTTTCTTCTTTTAGCCCTCCGGATCAAGCAAATCTTCTACAAGCAGCAGGGCAGTTCGAGGCCCGGCCAAAAAGTTGAAGGATGGCATAAAGTACAACATCGATGCCATCAAACCTAATGGCGACCCTGATGAACCTAAGAAGATTGCGAAGAAGTTCATTCGTTAATGCGGAGTTATTGTCAGGGACCAAATCCCGATCTCCGTTGAAGAATGGAAAAAGCCAGCAAAGGGCGATCCAGATGTTACTTTTGTCCACCAAAGAGCAAAAAATTTGCCCTGGGAATCGCTCATGTCACAGTTCACCCTACCAGTTCATTTGATAGATGCAGATCTGGAGGAAGTCAAGAACACTGCTCTTAAGAAGATGGCGATCACTGGGAAGCTTTCGTGAAGTTCAAGGAATCGGAAGTAGCTCAGGAATGGTCACAAAAAAACAAGATTAATGCCGCGAAAAAGCAGTGGCACCATAAGCTGGGGCCAGGTGGCTACGAGGTGGCCCGACCTAAGTGGGATCTCACTGAGCAAGGGATATGGATGCAGGGGTCACTCCAGTTACATTGAGCTGGTCCCTAGGTGCAGGACTTGGTTCTATGCGCATGGAGGGCGTTGGACCAAAAGACATGCGAGGTTTTGGAGCGGGCAAGTCTTAAAGGAGCTGATGCAGATTTACTTGTTGTAATAGAAGAGGCTCGAACGGGGGTGTTCACGGCCAACAGAGAGAATGACGAGCTTACGCGTGCCCTGGAGAATCTTGAACACCCGGGAAGAACACGAGGCAAAGGCGTCGTTCCGTGGTTTGAGGGGTTTGCGGACTGTAACACCGACTACAGAAGCCGACGAGAAAGAAGCGGCAGGAGGAGCAGAAGAGGAAGCTGGAGGAGGAGCAGAGGAAGCAGGAAGCAGACCGCCTTTGCATCGTAGAATCAAAGCACGTGGAGTTGGAACTCGCTTTCAAGCGGCAGCAGCAGTAGATCGACTCACTTAGCCAGGAAAGGGGGTCTTAGTAGCGGCACCAGCTAGCGGATCCAGCATTGGGTAGCACCGTCCCATCCACGCCGAGAAGCAGCATGGGTTCCGCCCCGGGCGATGATGCACTGCTGGATAGATACCCTGTGGATGATATCATAGCTACGACAACTTGTAAGTTACACTTTAAAATGAAGAACATATCCATGAAGGTGGCGCACGGCTATGCTTATACAAATCCCCCTAAAGCGACCTTCCATTGCAATCCGATTCCAGCTAGCTATGCTCGTGTGGGGGTTGATGAAGTGGTGGCAGAATATTCGGGGCTAGAGCTTGACATTCCTGGAGGTGACAATGAGCACACACTGGGAGAGGCCGTACATCGTATCATTCTATGGAGAAAGGATTGCATCGTCTTTCCAAGGCCACCGACACGGCGTCAGCCAACTCCTCCTCCATGTCCGCCGCCTTAGCGGATTTCCACTCCTCCAAGTCCACCACCGTCTCAGCAGACTCCCGCTCCTCCAAGTCAGCAGACTGATCCCGCTCCTCCAAGTCCGGCACCGCGTCAGCCGACTCCTCCTCCAAGTCCAGCACCGCGTCAACGACTCCTCCTCCAAGTCAGGCACCGCGTCAGCCGTCTCTGCCGCCTTAGCGGGCTCCACCGCCTCAGCAACAACGGAAGAGAGGCACCGCAGCTACGTCGGCTAGCGATACAACAGGAGGCAAGAAATTCAGATATGGTCCAAGCCTCAAGCCTCTTCCGAGGTTGCCTTACCACCTGACTGACGAGGAAAACGAAGCCGAAGTGCAAGCCCAATTGAGGGCCCATTTTGGACCGAAACCGCCCCCGCCGCCAAAGGAGATCATACCTGAGCATGTCATACAATACTTTAGTGATAATGCTCAAGCAACTGTCAAGCATAGGGACTCAGACTATGAGCTCTCTATCAGGAAGTCATATCAAGCAAAAAAAGGAGTCGAGCTCGAGCTCGAGCCAAGCAGCTGGCAAAAAATGCGGGAAAACGGTTCCCCAGCTGAGAGAACAGGCAGTGCAATCGACCCCCCTGCTACAAACACATGTGAGTACCGCCGATCAGTAGCTGGTAATAACCGACGATCATAGAAGGCAGGCTAAAGAGGTCGGTATCACTATAGAACAACTCCTAGGCATCAAGGAATGCGAAACGTTTACAGAGGAGCAACTAAAGTGGAAATATGTCCACGGCCAACCTATGGTCAAGCCTGAGCAGATCCCGAAGCTCTCAACGAGAATGTATGAATTGCATCAACGGTACCTGAAAGAAGCAAAGACTGCCGATCGAGAGTCCCTCATGGTGAACGTCAAGGCAGAGTATTACTACCATACAAAACAGTTGTGGGTTGAGTTTGAAGAAATGTTCAGTTACTCAATCAAGACGCACTCGACAAATCTCTCGTCAGTTGCTATTGTCTGTAAGTGATTTATTTTTATAATTTAAGTCTCTAGCTAGTTGTACTGCTTGTTTATTACCTGTAATTATCCTCATGATATATTCTTTTCTGTGGTATTATGCAGAAGGATGATGTATGAAATGAAAAGAGCTGGACGCTATGACATTGGGTTCATTGACCCAAATATCATTAATCAAGAGACATGGTCACATGAATGGGATCGAAAAGATGTAGAGAAAAGTTTGCTAGAGTTCTTGGTGCGACTAAATACCTAACCAGAAATACTACTTCCTTACAACACCCGACACTGCCCTGTAATACAAATTCTTTTTGTGCCTACTAGATGTTAATAAGTGTAGTTGATGAGTTATGCACATGCCCGCTTAATTATACAAACGTATGCGCATGCAGTTTTCACTGGATCCTGCTAATCATTGAAGTTGACGAGAGAATAGTTCAAGTACTGGACTCACTACTTAAAGAGCTTAATGACTACGCAATCGTGAGGGGGATAGTCAACAGGTAATTTCAATCATTATCGAACTATATGTCGGCCTCTTTAGTTCATTTCCTGATATCAACTAATTAATAACTTCTTTATTTATTTTCTTTGCCTGCGGGAAGGGCTTGGCAAAAGTTCATCAAATAGGTTAAAGGCAAATGGAAACAACAACTGAAATGGGTGCGACCCAAGGTAATTAAGTACTACTAGCTACGTCTGCGCATCTCTTTAATGCTAGTTTCAATACCATTATCATGCTTGATTAATTATTATTTGATTGAATTCTATTTTCGTAAAGGCCCTGAAGTAGGTGCCGGGGACTAATTTATGTGCATACTACATTTGCGAGAACATTCACATGATGATGTCCGAAAGAAGCAAAAATGATAGACTCCAATGGATACGTTTGCCAGAACACTATTTACAATTTGTACATCATTATCTAATATATACACACACAACTAATACATGCATATTGATCTCCTTCTTTAAAGATGAGGGATATGCGGGATCAGCTCCTACCAGAGGATCGCGTACAAGCGATTCAAGAGGAAATAGCGAGATTTTTGCTGGACCGGGTCATAGATCCCAAAGGAGAAATCCATTACAAGCTGTAATGCATCCATGTAATGATCTGCAAATTTTATGACAAATTGTATATACCAAATTGTATATATATATGTGTATGTGAATCGTCGTGCAAGGAATTCGATGATATATATATGATCGGTTCTACGAGAAATTCTATTTATATATATGCATAACGTGTATAATATGTAATAGCGTAAGGTATGTTTGAAATAAAAAAGAATTAAATCAAAAACACTAAATTAAAAAAACAAATCATAAACCCATAAACCCTAAACCTTTTAGTCCCGGATGAAACGACACAGGGGGAGGGGGCACCAAAGGGGGGTGACTTTAGTCGTCGTCCCCCCCCTAGTGCCGGTTGCAGACCCGGCACTAAAAGTCCTTGTGAACCGGGACAATAGCCCGATTCTGCACTAGTGGAGGGATCCCTCGAAAACATATTTCTGCAATGTAACAAAAGGGGGACGAGGAGGAGTGGAGAAATGAGGGGGGAAACGAAGACACGTATCAAAGCCCCTATATGGTCTTGCATTGGTCTTCCAACCTCATGCATCAAGAAAATTGTTTAACAATGTAATGCACTTCCCCTAAAAAAAAAAACAATGTAATGCACTAGGATGTTTCATTGTGACCTTCGTTTTTGCCACAATCTATAAATATGACATATAATTCATGGCCAATTAAACCAAATAATAGTTTATTGGGAGACTATATAGTGATTAGAGCAAATATCAAAATGGGTTATTCTAGCCGCGCAAATGAGCGGGTGACCCTGCTAGTTTGACTTAAAGAAAGGTTAAGCTTTGACTAGGAAACAAAAAGAGACATTGAGATAATTTGTTTCTACAGGGAGAGAAAAGGAGACATGTACAATGGGGTGCACTTTCTTTTTAGAAGACGAGCATAATTCCTTATCTAAAAAAAAGACGAGCATAATACAGGTCTTGTTACTACAAGGAAAGCTGGTGGAAATAACATTACCTAGCTTGCTACGGCCAGTTAATTAGCCAGATGCACTCATGCGCGACGCGTGTGAAGCTGGCGCGAGCAAATCAGGCACGGAGCTACCCAAATGCATTCATGCGCGGCGCATGTGAAACGGCCACGCGCAAACTAAGCATGGAGTTGGAGGCACGTATAGCTAGCTGCCGGAGCCGGACGCGTGCTGCATGCACGTTCAGGTCCCATCCCATCCCGCGAGCAACCATATATACCACCTCCTGCAAAGCCAGCCACACCCCACCCATCTCTATCCCCAGGGTAGCAGCACAGTCTCCATGGCGGCGGCCAAGATCGCCGTCCTCCTGGCCGCGACGACGGCGCTCTTCGCCGCCGCGGCAGGGGCGGCGGACCCCCAACCCCCGCAGCTCGCGACGGAAGCCCAGTGCTGGCCGTGCTACTCCTCCTGCATGCAGACGTGCGACGGCCACGGCAGCACCCCCGCCCCCGATGTCGTCAACTCTACCGACGGTGGTGCGGTCGTTGCACACTCCACCGCCGGCGCTCCAGCTGCCATCCACAGAACCGAGGATGGTTCAGGCGCCCCCATTGCTGACGGCTACGGCGACAAAGGTGGCAACAAAGTTGGCGGCGGGGATGACTACGAGAAATACTTCGAGTGCAAGAAGAAGTGCATCGTCGGTTGCTACAAGGACCTGCCGCCGGTGTGCTACAAGATGTGCGTCTCCCAGACCTGCCTCACCCTGCCACCATGTACGTATATGCCACCCTCCAGACAAGGAACATGCATCCTACTCTTATACTAGTATATATGTATACGTAGGAGTATATGACGAACACGGCTGCCTTTTGATTTTACAGGTAAACGAGGGGATTGCTTCAAAGCATGCGGGAGCAAATGCTTCCACAACCAGCCGTACCCCGGGCCAAACCCGGGTCCGAAGCCCCCCGGTCCGAAGCCGACGCCCACACCTCCTAAGCCCATGCCACCGCCGCCATCGCCCCCGAAGCCCATGCCGCCGCGGCCGTCGCCCATACCACCGAAGCCATCCCCGCCGAATGCCGCCGCCAAAGCCACTGGCTACTAGTTGTATCTGCGTCGAGCAACACTAGCAACACCTGATGGGTACTGTACGCCGGTACGCGACGAAGGTCTATGCACACATACATTCAAAAGGGACTATATGAATATATGATGGCGCCCTATATGATTGCTACATTTGTTTTCTTACGACAAACCGTGAATTTTATTTATTCCGTCCATCCATATATATAGGGCCTAATATGTTTTTCGAGATTGCCTTTGACTATTGATAAGATTAATAGTATATGAGATGTATGATGTGCAAATTATATCATTGAAAGCTCCTTTCACGTATGAATTTGATGGTATGCTTTGTGTAGCTTGCGTGTCATATATTATTTCTCTAATATGTGGTCAAAGTTAATCTCGAAAAACACATTAGGCCCTATATAGATGGATAGAGGAAGTGCTCAAAATGAAGGATCAAGTGGATACAAACATTGTGAGCGCACACCCGCCCTCGACATAGTTAGGAAGTCCACGACCAACACAAAAGCACACATATACCTAAAACATCCTGGCAAAGAGCAAAGTCATACAAGAATAAAGCTATGCCTAACTGAGAAAAAAAGCTATCAAAACAGTGATCGGCAAAGTACTAAATGACCATATCCGCATCAACCATCTCTTTGACACAATGATTGCTACATATGGACATAGATTATTCCATAAGATTACTCTATAAACAAATAATCCATCAGCTCTAACTAAAATGGGTATAAATCATGCACTACACGAAAAATTCTAAGCTGCCATGTGTGGAGTTGTAAGTCGCGTGTAATTTTAGGGCAATCGGCTCATAAGAGTTTAAGCCGAGTATTACAAAAAGAACACACGGCAACAAAAATGATCTCGGCTTAAATAAACATAAGCCGAGAGGAGCTAACAAAATGTTAGCATATACCACAAAAGATCTCGGCTTACAGACGTTCCTTGCCACGTGGCCGTTGTCGGAGCGCTTAACGTCTACTCCCTCTGTCCGGAAATACTTGTCCAGAATGGAGGATGTATCTAGACGTATTTTAGTTTTAGATACATCTTTTTTTGTCCATTTTGATGACTACTATTTTCGGATGGAGGGTGTACTATAACAACCTTCCGTATAAGCCGAGTACACTCCGTCTATGTCTAGCATATATTTTCACTTTTATTTTTGAAACACAAAATCCTTGGCCTCCCTTATAAGCCGAGTGGCCGCCATAAGGTTCTCGGCTTCTATTTGGATTATATAGGCTGCCTTCACGGAAAATTCGAATCTGAGCCCGAGCTCATCTGCACTTGCGCTCACGAAAAAAATCAAAATAAATACTAGAAAAATTCAAAAAATTCCAAAAACAATTTGGGTGGTGTACAATTTGATGCGTGAGGTACGCTTCAATTTTCAAAACATTTGAACTTCTGTGCAGCTCTCAGCAAAAAAGACAAATCGGAGGTCTGTAAAAATGTGTACTGTTCATATACTGTTCTAGTCTGATTTGTCTTTTTTGCTGAGAGCTGCACAGAAGTCCAAATGTTTTGAAAATTGGAGCGTACCTCACACATCAAATTGTCTACCACCCGAATTTTTTTTGGAATTTTTTGATTTTTTTGAACTTTTTACGAATTTGTTTTTGACCGGTGCAGATGCACCCGGGCACCGAAACGCCGTTCTCCTGCCTTCACGTCCTTCTTTTGTCTTCCTTTTATACGCATGTGCCGGCGACACTACCAACCCTCAAATGATCAGTATGGTCAACTAGAGGAGGGGGAGGGGGATGAATAGGCGACTAATCGTTTTAAATCTCATTTTCTAATTTTAAGGGATACAACAAAAATAAAGATTGTTTGGATATGCAACTAGATTTTTCTCTTTGAAAAGTAGGTTAAAATCCCGTGCTTCTACATCATTATGATGCATACATCCAATTTTATTTTTTATTATGGAGAAAAACCTACGTCTAAGTTGACTTCTTCTAGCTACGTCTTCAAGAAGACAAACGTCCTTGCGCCATAATTACTCTGTCCTGTCGGAGACGGCCAAGACAAGAATTTTCATCCTAGTTTCGCGCGCCTGCCAATGAAGACCAACACAATCGCAAAGCAACCAGAAAACGCCTTCAACAATGTAACGATGTAAGTTCATCACACGGTATTTGTAACATTTCCAATAGTGTTTTTATAATCTGATGGCAATTTCACAATATTATCTGGTTTCTAAACTTACTTTGTACATTTTTTCCCACAATGCCAAACCTTTGTACAAACATAACCCCCACCAGCTGGTTTTTTTGTATTCTTTAGACATTGCAAATTTCAATTTTAACACATTTTTTTATCCGATCCATTTGAACAAGATGGCATTTTATTATATGTATGGAAATTTGTTTTATTTTGTTTTTGCTTTCTAAAGTCAGGTCCAAAATTCAGTTTTAAGACTTGGTCGTAGTCAGCAGGAAACGGACGCATTTTTTATGTCTTTCTTTGTTTTTGGCATAACGATGACACTAGGAGGGGAGGCCTATTAAAAAGCCTGCCGGGCTGCTGGGTCCCACCGGGGAGTTCTCCCAGCGAACGAAATTGTTCAACGGATAGATCATCCCCTAGCAAATGTTTGCCGTTCGATAAGTATTCAGGTCAAAAAAGGGAAAGGCGTGATTACTCTAGGGTCAATAGTAGAAAATAGGGCTTTGGTTGAGGGCACGATAAGGGCACTAATCCCGGTTCACTCACGAACCGGGATCAAAGGGTGCATCAGTCCTGGTTCGTGAAGCCAGGGCGCTGGCCAGGCCTTGGGGGGCGTTGGTCCCGGTTTGTCTGACCCCTTTGGTCCTGGTTCTAGACACGAACCGGGACCAATGGGCCTCGCTCTTGGCCCAACACCTTTAGTCCCGGTTGATGGCTGAAATCGTGACCAAAGGTTGTCCTTTAGTCCCTATTTTAGCCACAAACTGGGACTAAAAAGAGGCCTATATATACCCCCGCCCCTACCCGCGAACAGAACCACTGCTCTGTTTTTTTGGCCGGCCATGGGAGAGGTTTGTGGTGCTCTAACTCACCTCCTATGCATATGAGGTGTTCGATGAAATTCCCGAACCACACTTAAGTTTTCTCCTCTCAAAGCTCTTTGTCCAAACTCCATTTTCCTCAAGATTTGTCTAGGTTTGGCTATCCGTCCTGTCCCGTCCCCGTCCTCATCGCCGTCGATCGCCCGCGCCGATCTCGTCGCCGGCACCACCGTGGTGAGCCTCTCGTTCTTATCTTCTTTCTAAAAGAAAAAAAATATTCTTACTTGTATGATTTAGATAGATACTTGTATAATTTTCTTACTTTTATTATTGTTTGTTATTATATAGTGCGATGGTTTTGGTATCCGCCTCCGTCGGCCCTCATCCTGTCTATGATTCGGATGTGGTATATATTATCTTTTATAACTATTTGTTTCATTTATTGTTTATGACAATTATGCCGACCAACGTGACATAGATGTTTTTATCTAGGAGGTATGTGAGCCGAAAATTCCAACCAATTCTATTGTCGAGAGGTTAAATTTAGTTGAAAAAAAAAACAATTACTTGAATACAAAACTGAAAATAATTGAGGAGGTGAAGATGAAATTGGAATTGCATGTTCCGGATATCGTCAATAATCACAAGATCAAGATGGATGCAATGTGCTTAAAGATTAGAAAGATTAGAAAATATGCCATTCATACTGAGACTTGGCATCATTATGCCATTGGATCAATTGTTATCTTAGTTGCGATTATGATCACATTTGTTGTTGCATTGAAATGTTTTACATAGTTTCAATGTATGATTTAATTAGATGCTCTAGAGAGCTATATGTTGTTCAATGAGAACCATGTATGAACTTTATGTATTTATTTTTTCAGTAATAACATTTGATCACTACTGTAGTTTGGTTTTAATGTGACACGATGAACTTCTATTAATTTGGTCACTTCTCTATTCATGGTGTTCTGTAATGGTTTTTGACACACTTAATTATATATAATGCACGCAGATGAACCGGCAATGGATGTACGGTGACAGACGCACCTCCGAGTACATTAAGGGCGTGCATAATTTTCTCGAAGTGGCTGAGGCAAACAAGCAAAATGGTTTTATGTGTTGTCCATGCCCTCGATGTGAGAATACGAAGTCTTACTCTGACTCGAAAACCCTTCACATCCACCTGCTTGAGAAGGGTTTCATGCCACGCTATAATGTTTGGACCAAGCATGGGGAAAGAGGGGTTATGATGGAAGACAACAAAGAAGAAGAGGATAATGACAACTATCTGCCCCCTGAATACGGTGATGTTGCAGCGGGGGAAGCTGAAGATCAAGAGGACCAGACGATGTGCCCGATGATGACCTTCGCCGGGTCATTGTTGATGCAAAGAGACAATGCGAAACTGAAAGGGAGAAGTTGAAGTTCGATCGCATGTTAGAGGATCGCAAAAAAGGGTTGTACCCAAATTGTGAAGATGGCAACACAAAGCTCGATACCACACTCGAATGTTGCAATGGAAGGCAGACAATGGTGTATCTGACAACACATTTGAGAAGCTACTGAAAATATTGAAGAAGAAGCTTCCAAAGGATAACGAATTGCCCGATAGTACGTACGGAGCAAAGAAGGTTCTATGCCCTCTAGGATTGGAGGTGCAGAAGATACATGCATGCCCTAATGACAATACATACGAGGATTTGAACACATTTTCGGTATGCGGTGCATTGCGGTATAAGATCACACGAGATGCCCCTGGTGATGTTGACGGCGAGCGCCCTAGGAAGAGGTTGCTGCCAAGGTGATGTGTATGCTCCTATAATACCACGGTTGAAACGTCTGTTCATAAACAAAGAGCATGCGAAGTTGATGCGATGGCACAAAGAGAACCGTAAGAAAGACGGAAGTTGAGAGCACCCGTTGACGAGTCGCAGTGGAGAAAAATCGAGAAAACATGGGTGGACTTTGCAGGTGACGCAAGGAACGTAAGGTTTGGTTTAAGCGGGGATGACATTAATCCTTTTGGGGAGCAGAGCAGCAATCATAGCACCTGGCCTGTGACTCTATGTATCTATAACCTTCCTCCTTGGTTGTGCATGAAGTGGAAGTTCATTATGATGCCAGTGCTCATCCAAGGCCCTAAGCAACCCGGCAACGACATTGATGTGTACCTAAGGCCACTAGTTGAAGAATTTTTACAGCTGGGGAATGGAAAAGGTGTACGTGTGTGGGATGAGCACAAATAGGAGGAATTTGACCTACATGTGTTGCTTTTTGTAACCATCAATGATTGGTCTGTTCTCAGTAATCCTTCAGGACAGACAAACAAGTGATAGCATAGATGCACGCACTGTTTAGATGACACCGAAATTATATATTTGGACAAATGGAGAAAAAAAATGTGTACCTGGGACATCGTCGATTTCTTCTGACCAACCATCAATGTCGAAAGAAAGACAAGCATTTCAAAGGCGAGGCAGATCACCGGAAGAAGCCCGCCGTCCGTACTGGTGATCACATACTTGCTATGTTCAATAATTTACAAGTAATCTTTGAAAAGGGTCCCGGAGGACTATCTGTTCCGAATGACCCATGTGGAAGAAGAAAACTATGTTTTAGGACCTACCCTATTGGAAATACCTAGAGGTCCGCTCTGCAATCGACGTGATGCACGTGACGAAGAATCTTTGCGTGAACCTGCTAGGCTTATTGGCCGTGTATGGGAAGACAAAATATACACGGGAGGACCAGCAACATGTGCACGAAAAAGACGGCATGCCTCCGAAGCAGTATGAAGGTCCTGCCAGCTATGCTCTTACCAAAGAAGAGAAGGAAATCTTTTTTGAATGCCTTCTCAGTATGAAGGTCCCGTATGGCTTCTCTTCGAATATAAAGGGAATAATTATCATGATAGAGAAAAAGTTCCAGAACCTTAAGTCTCATGACTACCACGTGATTATGACGCAACTGCTTCCTTTTGCATTGAGGGAGCTTCTACCGGAAAATGTTCGATTAGCCATTGTGAAGCTATGTGCATTCCTTAATGCAATCTCTCAGAAGGTGATCGATCCGAAAATCCTACCAAGGTTAAGGAGTGATTTGGTGCAATGTCTTGTCAGTTTCGAGCTGGTGTTCCCACCATCCTTCTTCAATATCATGACGCACGTCCTAGTTCATCTTGTCGGATATCGGGTTTGCTTTCTAAAAAAGAATTGTTGTCGTCTATGTATCATTTTATATCGCGGTGGACATATCGGGCAACCAACTCTCGAGACCATCGAAACCCTAGAAAAAAAGCAATCTCCTACCCCCTCCCGCCCCTACCCGACAAACTCTCGAGGCCACCGAAACCCCTAGGAGAAAGAGCGTTGTCGATCTCCTACCCCCTCTCGCGGTGGACGTGTGAGGATGGAGGTCGGACATGTAGGAGAGAGAGGCGGTCCGCTCACCTGACCAACTATCGAGGCCACCCAAACCCTGAAAGTATAACCCCGGCCCGATAACTTCGACATGAGGGGGGCGTAGGACATGCATGAGAGAGGCGGTCCGCAACAAATCCATTGCTCATATATGCATATGATTACTTGTTGTGATTAGCTAGGTCTACGTTTGCCACTAATATATCCATCTCTCATGTCTGTATATTGTCATGTTGTAATATTTGTAGAAACTATGGACAGAGACTTAGAACAAGAAGAGTTGTTGGGGGATATAATCTGACGGAGGTGATCCCTTGTCGTTTCTCAACGACACCGATGGTCTGGAAGGAGAGGATGACGGCTCCGGTAATCCAACAATGGAGGAGGAAGGAGATCATGACGGCTCCGGTGACCGAATGCCGGAGGAAGGAGATCATGATGATGACTCTGGTGACCGAACGGAGGAGGGAGCTATTGCATTAACTGTTTTGGTATGTATATATATTAACGCTTCTTTCTTCTTTTATCCCTCCAGATCGAGCCAAACTTCTGTAAGGAGACGAGGCCCAAAGAAAAGGTTGCGCCAGGAAGAAAGGTTCATGATCACATAAGTCGCGGACGATGGCCAACCGATTGCTCCCAAGCAGACCAAGGATGCATTTGTACATCATTGCGGAGCTGTTGTTAGGGACATCGTCCCAATCAGCATCCATCAATGGAATAAGAGTAAGGACGACCCTGAAGTATCTCATGTCCAGATAGATCGAAAGGTGATCTTTGGACCTAGCAGATGACAAATTTCAGCCTACTGCCGGAGGAGGATCCGAATAACCCAGTTATAGAGCCAAAGGTCAAAGCGTTTGCTCTTAAGAAGATGACAGATCTATTCAGGAACTAGAAGAAAGAGTTGAACACAAAGTTTGTTGACAAAGGGAAGACTCCAGAATTCATTGGTCGATATGAGAAGATAAGAGATCACTGGCCCGCATTTGTGGCCTACAGAAATCGGAGAAGGGTATGGAAAGGTCACTGACAAACAAAAAAATGCTGCAAAGAAGAAGTATCACCATCAGACGGGGTCAGTGGCTACTACAAAGCCCGACCGTTGTGGGACAAAGCTGAGCAAGACCTGCTTGCTAAAGGGGTCCAACCAGCGACATTGAACTGGCCAGATCATTCAAGGACTTGTTTCTTCGGGGTTGGGGGAACTTTGGACCTAGAAATAGGGGAGTGTCGTTGGACAGACGAGCAACTTGCAATACCTATCAACAAGCTTCAGAAATATATCAAGGCAGTGCAGGAAGGGACGTTCATTCCCGCCAGAGAGAAGGACGAGCTGACAGAGGTCCTCGGGAATCCTGAGCACCCTGGACGAACACGAGGCACACCAGGCTCCGTTCCCTGGGTGCATGGGTTTCCCGGCAGCGGTGGTTACAGAAGCCGAGAGAGAAAGAGGAAAGTGGAAGCAAGTGAAATGCAGAAGCTCAATGCAAGAATAGCAAAGCTAGAGGAACTTGAGAGCCAGCGAGCTACCGGCCAACCATCTCAGCGGCACGAAGATCCTTGCTTTTACGCTACCCCAGAAGTCACCCCAACATCTCAGCGGAGAAGCAGCGTGGCTTCCACGGAGCTTGTTCAGCCTGATTTCACGGCTCCTCGCTACCCCGTGTATAGTATCACGGAGGCTGAACATTGCGAGCTAATGACGAAATGCCAGAACCTGACTTTGAAGGCGGCAGTCGGCTCTGTTGTACCTCCTGAAGCTGAGGGAACTTTTCATTGACGTCCGATTTCACATGGCTATGCTTTTGTGGCGGTGGATGAAATAATGGAGGGATTTGAGGAGCTGGAGCTTGACTACTCTACAGGTGAAGGGGAGAATCATTTGGTTTATGCTTTAGGGAGTACCTGTCTATGGAGGAAAGAGTACATCAAGCTTCCAAACTGGACGCCTCCTCCTCCTCCTCCGGCGAGTGATCAGGGCACTCCGCTTCCTCCTCCGCCTCCTCCAGCACCTGAGGGCACTCCGCCTCCTCCTTCGCCTCCTCCGGCGCGTCGGAGCACTCCGCCTCCTCCTCCGCCTCCTTCGGCGTGTCAGCGGACTCCGCCGCGTCTGCAACGACGAAGAGAGACGCTGCTGCTCCGGCGGCTAACACTACAAGCAGAGGCGGGGAAAAATTCAAGTACGGTCCATGTCTCAAGGCTCCGGAAAAGTTACCATATGAGAGGACCGACGAGGAAAACGCGGACATCTGTGCTGCCAAAGTGAGGGACCATTTTGCACGGAAACCTCCATATCCGAAGGAAACGGTAGATTCGATGAAAGTGAAGCGCACTCTGGATGCCCTGAAGTGACCACCACCGCCTCCGCCGGATTCCAACTATGTCTGCTATATTAAAAAGACATATGAAGATGCCGGCGGTCGGGAAGTACTTCCAGTGATGTAATATTAGCACAACGAAGAAGTGCGGAAACAATTCCCCAGCTCGGCGAACAGGCGAAGCAATCATGCCCCCCGCTCAAGGTGTCCAGCGATATTATCGCTAATCATCCGGGGCTAGTGCCCGGTACCAATCCTGGTGATTACCTGAGCGATGATGTAGAGTTTGAAACGTTAGAGGTAGCAAAGATCTTTAGATACGAGTACGGGAAGCCTCTCGTCGAACCTGATCATCCTCCACTAACAACGATGATGCGAAGATTTCATGAATGGTACATGGATACTTGTAGGAAGTCTGGGAAGGATAGTATGATGGTGAGAATTAAAGATGAGCACGGCCTCATTGGAGTTGAGTTGCTACCTATTAAATTTGTGGAGTTATTTCAGTTATTCAATCAAGACGCCCTCGACAAACAACTCATGACTTGCTACTGTCTGTAAGTATTACTTCTGTAATTAAGTCTCTATAGCTCAGCTCTCTCATTGCATGTATATATAATTATCCTCACTATATTATGCAGATTGAAGATCATCGAATGCAAAAAAGGACAAACCTATGACATTGGGTTCATTAACCCAAATACCATAAATGAATGGTCGATTAAAAAGAGAGTCGAAGATACCGAGGACCTGTGTTTTGATTTTTGGTTTGAGTTTTTTTTTCGCCCTGGGCCGAGATGGCCGAATTTCGGCCATTTTAAAAAAATTCGGCTGAAATTTGACCAAATTTTGACTGCAATTTGACTTAAATTTGACCAAAATTTGCCAAGTTTGAGCAATTTCTGCCTAAATATAGTTTTCGCCCCAAGCCGAGATGGCCGAAATTCGGCCAAAATCCACTTTTTTCGGCCGAAAATCAAAACACAGCCGAGGACAACTTGCTACAATCTTTACTTGAACATCAAAACAAACCTAAAATACTCTTTCCTTACAACTTCAAGTGAGTGTTACTGTCTTGTGCATATTCGGTTTCGCTTACTCGAGGTTATAGTAATGTAATTGATGAGTTATGCGTGCGCATTTTCCACTTTATTCTTCTAGAGATTAAGCTTGACCGGCGAATAGTAACTGTCTTAGACTCAAGACGTAAAGATCCCTAGGATTATGCAAACATGACTTCAATGCTCCCAAAGTAAGTTCAATTGATCATTATCGCACCATAGCGGCAACTTTCATTCATTTGCTGATATCAAGTAATCATTTCCTTTACCTGGCACGGTTTGGAAAAAGTTCACCGGAATGGTTCCGGGTCTGCAGAGGTAGCTGCGATTTACACACCCCAAAGTAAGTACTACTAGCTAGTTCCACGCATCTCTTATTGATTCTAGTTTCATCAATACCATTTATCATGCTTGATTATCAGTTTGATTGAACTCTATTTCTCGTAAAGTGCTCGTGGCAGGAAGGCAGGAATAATTTATGTGGATACTACGTTTGTGAGTTCATCTACAACTCGATCTCTCAGCGGGGCTACTCCGACGAACAATATGAAGTACGTAAACAATATTCACAATTCTATTTTATTACCATCAATTGTGTTGAGTTTCATTAATATATATGTATTGACCCCCTTCTTTAAATTAGTTGTGGCAGATGCGGGATGAACTCTTACCACATGATCGCATACGAGCAATTCAACAGGAATTGGTGGGATTCTTTCTTGACCACGTCATACATAAAGACGGAGAATGCCATGTGGAAGTTGAAACGGATTTTCGATGTTAGGGATTGTAGGAGATGTTATATTGTATATATGTAGTAGCGTCGGATGGATATACGGAAACTTGTTGTTCGACCAATCTCAGAGAAAGAGAGGTCACTTCTCTCTGTATATGTTCATGACGATCTTGTGTAATTAATGGTTCCTCTATTTGCTTACTAGCTAGCATGTCGAGTTCTTTCTATATATATAGTAGCTACCGTCGACCAAGCACGAAGAAAGAGAGGTCACTTCTCTCTATTAGCTAGCTAACACAATATGAAACCCCTAAATTAACCCTCCAAAACCCTTAAACCCTTCCTTAAAAAAACAAAAAACCCAACGCCTGCGAGCTGCTGACGTGTGTCTGCCTTTTGGTCCCGGTTGGTGTTAACAACCAGGACTAAATGTCCTCCTGCCTGGGCGCCCCGCAAAGGCCCTCTGGAACCGGGACTAGTTCCCTGTTTGCAACTAGTGGGTGTACTACACCCGAGTTTGTAAAACCTGAAAAAATATGATAAATAAAATAAAAAAAATCTGATATTTTGAGACAACAAACTTCATCAAATGTTTGTGGTTCTTGCAAAATTTCAGCCAAAACAAAAAACAACCGGGGAAATCTCACAAAAAAATCACAACCGAAAGCAGAAAGTCCACTCTCTTAAAAAAATCAGTAGAGATGTACACAGCCTAGCCTTCCCGAACGCCCATGCATGTGACAGGACTGGGAGTCCGGGATCTTGGGTAGGCGGGGCAGGCGGGCGTCCGGACGATCTTCCGACTTTGTCCATGATCGGTGACGCTTGAAAAAGTCTAATGGCACCATTTGTCGCCCAGTCGCGGTGCCTGCCGGCAGTATGCATGCAGGTGACGCGGGAAAGTAACGCACACACTGGTGTAAACAGTAAACAGCCCTTGTACAGTATGATTTTTCTGCCGCACGAAGCGCATGCACTCGGCGTTCGCCGCCGGCCGGCCCGTCCATATATACGAGTGTGGGTTCTTCTGCGGTGCGGACTAGACTTCTCCTACTCAACCATTCTCACTCCGGGTCCGTCCGAGACAGACATGAGGAGACCAGGCACCCACGCTCACCTCGCCGGCACCGCCGCGCTCTTCTTATTGGCAACCGTCATCCCGTCGACGACGGCTGCTGTGGTGCACTCGGAGGGCGATGCCCTTCTCGCATGGAAGGCCAGCCTGGGCGACCCCGCTGCGCTGTCCAGCTGGACTCAGGCCGTGCCGGTCTGTTCCTGGTACCACGTAACGTGCGATGCCACAAACCACGTCCAATTCCTCGCGCCCTCGGAGCTCGGTCTCTCCGGTGGTCTCGACACCCTCGACACCGCGGCATTCCCGCGGCTCGCCGTTCTGAGCCTCCGTGGAAACAACCTCCGCGGTACCATTCCAGCCAGCATCGCCCAGCTGCGCTCTCTCCAAACACTCGACCTCAGCAGCAACAGGTTCGATAGCTCCATCCCACCACAGCTCGGTGACATGCACAACCTCTCCGTCCTCCAACTATACAATAACAGCCTCGTCGGCGACATCCCCCACCAGCTCTGCAGGCTCCTCCACATGCAGCTACTGGACCTCTCGAGCAACCGGCTTACATGGGAGCTCCCAGAATGCTGGTGCAACTTCCAGTCACTACTGTACATGGACCTATCAAACAACCGTCTCACCGGAAAACTCCCGAGCTGCTGGTGGAATCTGGGGTATATTGAATTCCTGGACCTATCCAACAACTCCTTCTATGGTAAAATCCCCACGGCTGTGAGAAACCATAGATGCTATCTTAGGTCGCTTTATCTTGCTAGAAATGACTTTGTCGGTGCCTTTCCGCCGGCCCTAAGGGCCTGCAACTTGCTGGAAACCCTGGACATTGGGAACAACGGGTTCTATGGTGTTGTGCCTCAATGGATCAGGAGTCGGGTTCCATTATTGAGAATCCTTAGCCTCAGATCAAACAACTTCACTGGAGAAATTCCTGTGGGGTTATCACGACTTTCACAACTTCAGCTGCTCGACATGGCCAACAATAGCTTGACCGGCTCAATTCCGACACCCTTCGGCAGCTTGACGTCCATGAAGTATCCACAAAATATGTCCGGTAGGGAACCACTCGACAAATACTATGACAGAATTGACATAATCTGGAAGGGACAGGAGCAGATTTTCCAAAGAGCGGTCCATTTATTAGCCGGTATTGATTTGTCGGGTAATTTATTATCTCGGTGCATCCCTCAAGAGATAACTAACCTTCAAGGCCTCCGGTTCCTGAACCTGTCAAGAAACCATCTGACATGCAACATTCCCGAGGACATTGGTAGTTTGACTTTTCTCGAGTCCCTCGATGTATCATCTAATGAACTTACAGGAGCCATTCCTCCCAGCATCTCGAGCTTATCAACCCTCAGCATGTTGAATGTCTCAAACAATTTTTTGTCCGGGAAGATACCTGTTGGGGGTCAGATTCAGACCCTCACCGACCCATCCATTTACTCAAACAATTCTGGGCTATGTGGCTTTCCTCTCGACATTCCGTGTACAAATACTTCGCTTGCACCCACTGGAAAAAATGGTGAGGAGGAGGACCACTGGATATACTACTTTGTGATTGTTGGGATTGTGTTTGGTTTCTGGCTATGGTTTGGGATGCTCTTTACAGTTAAGGCATGGAGATATGCATTTCTCTTCTTTGTTGATGGCATGCAATGTAAGATTATGAAAAAGGTGTGACATTAGTTGTGTTATCTACAATGTTATACCTCTTTTTTTTTTGCCAATGTACAATGTTATACCAATTAATAGCATCAAATCATTTGGTAAATTTGGTGGCAATGCGTCTCACTCCCATATTTCTTCTCAAAATGATTTTATTACGTTTTTTGCCTGTCCAAAGATAGATCAATCTCAGGATGGCGCCATGCCATGCATGCACGCGGAGGATCGCAGCAGCAGAGTTTCAGGTGCTACTTGACTATTCTATCTAGCTCTTTTACGACATATTCGACCAATCTCTTTCACGTGTGTTGAAATATATTGCCTGCCTCCCTTCATCAGTTCGGACTTTTGGATGAGTTGGCTGGACCATAAATTCAATAACGTGTAGACGCTCGTCGCCCTCGTTGGCTGCGTGAACGTCTCCAGCCGCAGCTCTGTCAGGTCCACCTCCTACCGCCCCGCCGACCGCTAGCTCCGGCCCTCATCCTCATCACCGGCGTGCCAACGTTAACCGTGACCTGTCTGGACATGACGACACCCTTGGCATTGCTGTTGTTCCCTCCATGCAGGTGATCGCGGCGACGGTTGTCGTCGGCGGCGTCCTGCCACACCGAGCATTCCCGCAGCCTCTCGGTGTGGAAGCCCGGGGCGAAAGTGGCGGCAGCGGCGGGCAGGTGGTGGCAACGGCGCTTGTCGGCGAGGGGTGCAATGGTGGAGAGGATCTGGACAACCTCGGTCACGGTGGGCCTGGCCTTGGGGTCCGACTGCAGGCACTCCCTAGCCAGGTGCGCCATGATCTGCATATCCTGGGCGGAAACGCACCCTTCAGCGACAGGTCCGGCAACTCCGCCACCTCAAACCTGCTGTCCCGTAGCGGCGACGTCGCCCACATCACCAGGCTCTCGTCGGCGCCGGCGTCGGCATCACCCCAATTGTGCACTGGCTGTCGGCCTGTGATGAGCTCCAGCACCACCACGCCGAAGGTGAACACGTCCGACTTGATCGATGCCTTGCCAATGATGGCGTACTCCGGTGCGAAGTACCCGAAGGTGCCCAGCATGCGCGCCGGCAAGCAGGAGCTGCTGGTGACGCCGTTGTTCATTAGGCACTTGGGCCATGCCCAGGTCCGTGATCCTGGCCCTGAACCTGTCGTCCAGCAGGATGTTGGTGGACTTGATGTTGCGGTGGAGGATGTGCGGCACCGCCGCCGTGTGGAGGTACTCAAGGCCCTCGCCGAACACCACCTGCCGCTCCAGCTGCCGTCTCTGCCGCTCCGAGCAATACCCCAGCAGCGGCACCACGTGGCAGTGGTTCAGCCTCGACAGTAGCTCAACCACGTGGCAGTGATCCTAAAAAAATGGTATTAGCCTAAATGCACATATCAATCCTCTAACTTTCTAAAAATGTTACAAAATACCTGAAACGGGAAAACTAGAGCCAAAGTACAGTATTAGAAATAATATATTTAGAAGAGATAGACAATTATATTGGTTTCCAAAATATGTATAAGAACAATCAAACATAAAAAACAAAATAAATTATAAACTCTCACAATTTTTTCACATAATCAAGACAGAAAACGTTCATACTTGATGATGAATTGAGCTTTTAATAAAATAGTTTAACATTTTTTGTGAATATAAAGATGTAATATAAATCGAAGAGAATTGTCTTAATTAACTTGTACAACACTGTATCAAAGGTAGCCACGCAAATGTGCGGGTAATTAAGTTAACTAGTTTATGAAATCCGACATTGTGGAAAATATAGAACCTACGATATTCGTTACATTGATCTGACCCGTGTGTAGGGTACATATAGAAGTACATACTCCCTCCATCCTAAAATTCTTGTCTTAGATTTCTCTAGATACGGATGTGCATAATACTAAAACGTAACTTATACATCTGTATTTAGACAAATCTAAGACAAGAATTTTGGGTCAGAGGTAGTATAAGGGAGAGAGACTTGGAGTAGAGGGCAAGTTGTACATGGTTTAAACCTATCCTGTCGGTAACTCCTAATCTCTAACTAAATATAATTATACTTCTAACATTCCCCCTCAGTCGTAGTGGGAGTGAAACGGACGATTACGACTGAATTTGAAGTCTTGCGCTTCCGTCATCTTGTCCGCTACGCCATCATCAACTGCGTCTCTGATGGGTTGGCACACCTAGGACAGTGACTGCGTCCCCTTCTGGTGCCTCCCTGGACTCTCCTCTATTCCCTCCCGCAGTCACAGCGGGAGTGGCGTGGACGCTGGTGATGACGCGGACGCTGACTGGAGTTGATGGCTATGTGTTGCTGTAGACCAAGCCATTAATGTTGATGTCGATGTAGCCGATCATGGTGATGTAGCCGTGGTTGATGGTGTACTCGTTGTGGCAACTGGCCGCTGATAATTGTTTTATTAGATAGTGTTTATACATAGGTATGATTGGGGTTATCAATTTTTTAGTTCGTTGACATGCTGATACTGGAAATGGAATAAGACGAGAGGCTTTACATATCAAAGCTGTGATCATGGGCATTTAAATCATCTGCTAGTCCTGTCAATGGACCGGCTTCTAGATTGTGATCCAAAAATTAGGTTAATCTCAATTGATTATATAGTAAAGAAAGCGACTTATAAGAGAAAAAAGTATATTTTGTTTGGCTGACAATTAGACATATTTTCTCGTATTTTTTCTATGTTTATGTTAAGGCCCTTGGGATTGGCATCTAGTTTCGCCCCGGACCCTCAAAATTATAGGACCGGCCCTGATGTTGAGATCGCTTCTCGTAGGCGTGCTCAACAAAGTATGTTGGCTCGTAGCCTGGCTAGTTGTACAGGTGATCCAGAGGTGTAGATCGGTGTAGATGTCAATGAAGTTGCAGCAGGTCAGCTCAGTGTAGATGTGTTCGTCTGGCCGCACCCCTCCGTGTTGGAGTAGATGTGCTGCATGAACTGCTGCTGCTTGACGGCGCGTCTGTGAGATGCCGATACTGGAGATCGCGCGGGTCGATGAAGCAAGAAATGCGTGGAGCCGGGTCCCGATGAAACTGCTGATGCTATCTGGTTGCCGCTCGATCGAAGCATGCCTAAGGACCCGCCACATGCATGTATGGCAATTGATTCCATCAGCATGCACAGGCGCTCGTTGAGGGAGAGGTGTCCGTGGCTGCGTTGTTCCGGCCATGCGCGCAGCTTGGCGAGCTTGATGTCGAGTCGGCCGTTGAGGGAGTACTACCCGCCGCATGCACGGGCTGCGGCATGGATTCGGGTCAGATTGGATCTGAACGATCCGAGGAAGACGCCCTAGAGTCCCGTCTCTTGTTTGCCGGCTTGTTCAGTGTATAGGCTCGGTGCACGCTTGCTGGATCATGCACGTGCCGCCGCAGAGAAGCCATGCGATTCTGGTCTGCTCGGGGAAGCTTGCGAGGCCGTCTCGGGGAAGATTTGGGCGCTCAATGTAGTTCGCTCGGACGGCTTGTGGCTTAGGTTGGCGGCGCCGCCGCCGCACGGATCTGCTGGATTTTCTTCCTCAGATGGGATCATTCTAATACAAATTTATTTGGCTACTAAAAAAAGAAATCAATCTAACTGAATACCGAAAATTGAAATTGACCTAATCTAAGGAATTGATCTAAACTATGAGCCAATCTAATCTTTGATTGACCAGGTGTCGCGCCCTCGAGAGAGAAGATTAATCTCCTCGGGGGCGGCGCGCTGCGGAGGTGGTGGAAGGTCCTATGACCGGCGTCGTTGGACAAACCGCTCTGATACCATGTGAAAAATATAAAACCTACGATATTCGTTATATTGATCTGACCCATGTGTAGGGTATATAGAAATACATATAAGCGAAAGAGACTTGGAATAGAGGGCAAGTTGTACATAGTTTAAACCTATCCTGTCTGTAACTCCTAATCTCTAGTTAAATATAATTATACTTCTAATAGACATGAGTCAGAAGATACCTTTGCTAAGAGCAAGACGATTTATCACATGTTTTATAAAAATATTGGTGACATGATCCAATCAATTAATGAATTATGCACCCACTTGCCAAATGCTTATTACGTTCGGGGCTGCTAATAGGAGGACGCCCGACAATGCCCAAAAAGGTAATCAATTGCTTACTCACATTACGTACGTACAGACCGGTTTGAAGAAAAAAGACGCCACACAATTTAGCCTCCTGTTTGACTCCTCCCCAAGAAAAGTCTAGGGTTTCCTTCCCTCCTCTCGGCGCCGCCGTCGGTCCGTCTCATCTCCGGTGACCTTAGGGCCACGGCGCGGTGGATCTCGGCCCTTGCCCGCGGGAGGGCTCTGTTTTCAGTTGTTTCTTCCTGTTTTTGTTAGGGTTTGTGTTCTACTTAGGAAGACGAGATGGCGGCAACTCTTGAACATGGAATAATGTTCTCCCCGCATAGCCCCTTTCTTGATGGTGTGTCTAGCATTATCGGTGGGCGTGTGGAGGTGTGTCTCTGGCGGATCTATCCTTGGTGGATTTGCTCGGATCTGGCTGTAGTTCGTCTACGATCATGTGTTTTCAGGTTGGATCCTTACAATCTACGCTACTCTTCATCGGCGACGGTACTGTTTTAGTATGCTGATCGTATGGGGCCTTAGCACGACGACTTTCCGACTGTCTACTACAACAAGTTTTGCCCGGCTCCGGCGAGGGAGGGGCATGACGGCGGCGCGCCTTCGCCTCGCTTCAGTGCTTATAACCGTCGCTAGGTGGTCTCCTGATCTGAATGTAACTTTTGTTATTTCTATGTTCGTTGTACTGTCATGATTGAAGATGAATAGATTGAAAGTTTTTTCGCAAAAATAAATTTGCTTACTCACACTGAAACTAAGAACGCAGGACAGTTAAAAGAAGAACTCGGGTGAGAAACGAAGCTCAGTAACTCACCGAAAAGATGCAATGATAATTATGCAAACAGAAAAAAATTGTAATAATTAAAAAAGATAGACTTGTAAAGGACCTGCAAATATAGGGCAAAAGGACCGTGCTAACAGTCTTCACCGAAATGGACATCTCAACCTATGTACTCCCTCCGTCCCATAATATAAGACGTTTTGTCAAAAAACGTCTTACATTATGGGACGGAGGGAGTACTATCCTAGGCTGCTATGATCAATCATGCGAAAACCTCGACATTTATAGATAAAATACATCAGAACAGGTCATAATAATGTGTACGTCATTGCTTAAATAAAAAAAGTAACACGATTTGAAAACTCGTTCTCCATCCCAACTCTTGTCCCAGTAAGGTAGAACAAGAGAAGGTTCAGAGAAAGAGACAGAGAAGGCATCTAGTTGTGGCAGCTATAATGTTCGATCGCATCTTTGTTTTGCCGTGCTAATCCATGCTAGCTGCGTGGTGGGCTGCTGGTGATGTGCGCCCGTGGCTGCGTGGCTGCTCGATCTGGATTGCCAGATCCGGCCGCATGTCTCGCGGGTTGCATGGGGCGTCCACCGACGGCTGCACCTAATAGATGCTCTGTGACCCGCGGGGCGTGTCCAGGAGGCAGTAGTGATCATGGTCGTGGGGTGGCGTCTAATCTGGATCTGCTCGCCTTCAGTCATCTGCTCGATGAGCTTTTTCGTATGAATCTAGCCATCTGGGTCATGAGACTTGCCCGTCCTTGATGTCGTAGGAGCTAGAGGTGGGGTGACAGGCCGTTGACGAGTTCCGGAATGCTCCGCTCGAGATCTTCATTGGTTGCTTGATGCATGCAGATTGCTGGATGTGTGTGCCCCTATCTCAGCCCGAGTGGCTTCAGGAGGGTGTGACACGAAGCTTCGGTATCTGTTGACATTATAGGACACGTCGGTATTTCAATTTTCATAGTGAAGACAGTGGCGGAGAATTTCATGGCGGCTGAGGTCTGAGGGCTTGTAATGCCGGATCGACTCTTCGTGGCGACGAGGACATTGCTTGGTGATTCGTGACACATAGCAGCGGCATCGGCAAGTGGACGTGGCAGCACAGGTGGAGTACAGAGTCTTAGCTTTGACGGTGAAAACCCAAGGCGTGTCCTTTATTGATTGTGCCTGGCAGTGACCTTGTTGAAGGTATTGTTTTGAGAGCGATGACGGTGTTTGTACACTGTTTTCTTTTTGAAAGCGTCACTTTTGAAGAATTTAGACTTCGGGTGTTGTCTAGGTGGTGATTCGTCCAGCAGCTACAAGGAATTGATCACAGTAGCGGGATCTTTCTTTGTTTTCTTTCGTTGTTTCTTTTTTCTTCTTCTTTTTGTCTTTTGGCTGTGTGCATCTGTAATGTCTTTTACGACATTGCGTTGTTGTATAGGTTGGGTGTATGTTTTCCTTGTAAAAAAAAATCACGTCTTCGGTGAGTAAGCAGAGTATATATACCGGGCCAGCGGGAGGCAACCACCATCCAATCAAAGCAGGGCTCCTTCATTTTCTTCTCTCTCTCTCCATTGTGCTGTGGTCTTTCTAATCGTGGTCTTGACATGTACCGTTGTGCTGTGGTCTTTCTAATCGTGGTGGCCGCCGGCACTCCGGCCATGAGCAACTTTTGGCAGCAGGCCCTCCCGGGCACGCCGATGCCAGAGGCCATCGCAGACCTTGTGCAGAAAGGTACGTCACTTTTGCTTAGATATGAGTAACCATGTCATGTTGACATGAGTTCGTAAAAAAGTCTGCCGTGTTGTCCAGGCATCGATGATGCGCCTCGAGTGGTGCGCTACCCTGCATTCCCCAGCATCAGTTTGTGCGGTGCTTGGACCGGCATGTGCACGGCGAGCTTGGCGGCACCGACGGGCATCTTCTTCTACGAGGCACAGCTGCGTCTGGGCAGCACCATGACCATGTCCTTCCCTGCAGAAGCTGAGCCGCCCATCCTCCCACACGACCTCTCCGAGAAGGTCCCCTTCGCAAACCTAAGCGCCGTCCTCACCGCCTTCAGCATCCCAACAGGCTCCGCCGAGGCATCCCACGTGGCGAAAACGCTGAGCCTGTGCCAGTCGCTGCCGCACGTCGGCGAGCTCAGGGTCTGCACCACGTCGCTGGAGAGCACCGTGCGGAGCGCCATGAACATGCTAATTGGTCGCTCCACCGGTGGTGACCATGGTATGTGGACGGTCACGTCGGTGCTACCGGCCGGCGGCGGCCTGCCACGTCAGCTGTACGAGGTCCAGGCGGTCACCAAGCTCCATGGTGACTACTTCGTCGGCTGCCACAAGATGCCATTCCCCTACCGCGTCTACCAGTGTCACATGACGGCCGGGCTGACGGACAAGGGCTACGTGGTCTCGCTCCGGGGACTCGTCGGCGGAGGCCCGACAGCCAAGTTGTTAGCATTCTGCCACTTTGACACGTCCAAGTGGAGCCCGGCTCATCCGTCGTTCCAGGTGCTAGGTACACACCCAGGAACGCCGGTGTGCCACTTCATGCCGTACGCCAATCCGGTGTTTGGCATTGGCAAGAAGGCGACCAAACCGTAGCAGGCTGCTACGACGTACCAACAATCTATGCCATTCCCGTCTAGTACCATGGCCAATAATTAGTAGCGTGCAGGGAGTGCGAGGTTCATACCAAGGCTCTTTTCCTCTTGTCTGAATCTAAAGTGTTGTGGCCTAGCACGCGCAAGACATTTTGTATCGAGTTTATGTTTGTGAACGTGTTCGAATAAAATTGTTATATACTGTGCCTCCAAATGCCAGCTCAGCTTGTGCTATAAGGATCACAAATTTCACTTAAAATGTTAGCTGGAAAATTTTAAGGAACTAGCAAAGTGGCCCGCACAAATGCGCAGGCAACATCTTCATTATCTATTTATGAACTATCTATTTATGTAGTACATCTTCATGTACTACCTAGTACCGACCCCTCTAATATTTTTTAGCCGTCCGATCTGGTGCGGGATTAAGAATGATCAAATTTAATTTGTTTAATCCCAGAAGTGCATAATGGTCCAGGGAAAAATAATGTGCTTTCAACCGATCACGTCCACGACTAGAACCACATCTAGTCGATCCAGAAAAAGAAGCATCGGCTCGGCGGCGGCGGAAGCTCTATAATCTGGAGGCACTCGACGCCGACCGATCCCATCTCCTCCCGCCTACCATCCTAAGGTATGAATCCGACTTGGATACGTAGCCTCCTCTTCCTACTAACTTGAGATCAATTTAGGTTTCCTTAGTGCATGCAATACAATTTAGGTTTTTTCACAATCGATGCTCAGTTCGGTAGTTCATATCGATGTTTATCATTGGTTGGCCTCACATGTACAACGAGCATAGTTTAATATTCCACACAATATTTCATGCTGGATTTTCCATGCCCTTGTTTTTGCCTTGATAAACACCAACTGTGACTTTTGTATGTCATATGCAAGAAAAAATGGCGGATGTAAGTGATGAGTCTATGTTGGAGTACTATCATATTGCCAACAAGATGTTTGATGCTGAGGATGAAGGTTATAGATTCTATAACAAATATGGTCTTGAGAAAGGTTTTAGTGTCAGAAGAAGCTATGTTGAGTGGGATGAATCCAACAACCGTATAATTTTAAGTAAAATTGTGTGTAGTTGTGAAGGAGTTCGTGAAGAGAAGCACATGAAGAGGAAGATAGAAGATAGAAAGAGGAGGCCACGAAGTATAACTCGTGTAGGGTGTAAAGCTATTTTGATTGCAAGACAGGAGGAAACATGTCGGTGGTTTGTGAAGGATTATATCGATGAACACAACCATCCTCTAGCCCCACGGGAACTTTCGTGTCTTTTGTGTTCACACAGAAGAATTAGCGATGATTAGATATCGGATATTGCAGAGATGGAAAAGTGTGGGATCAGGAAACATCATATTATGGATATTTTGTGCATGCAATATGGCGGATATGATGAGGTTGGATGCATGAAGAGGGACATTTACAATTTCTGCCATGCTAACAAGCATGAATCAATCGCTTCCGGTGATACTCAAACGGTTATCAATCACATGGTTCCATCTCCTGCATAAGGATTAGCTAGCAGTTGTTCTGTCATACCTGAAGGAATTTCATAACAAATATGTCCAGTAGGTGCAGTAGGTTGATAGGCAACTCTTTGTATTTCCGGTCAAGGTGATGATACCCCTAACAAACCCCTCAAAGGATTGTTTTCCATAGTAACAAGTGAGATTAAATTTCAGCATGTAGTATAAATTTTTCCTTACCAAGAGCGCTTCACTCCCCGGCAACGGCGCCAGAAAAGAGTCTTGATGACCCACAACTATAGGGATCAATCATAGTCCTTTCGATAAGTAAGAGTGTCGAACCCAACGAGGAGCCAAAGGAAATGACAAGAGATTTTCAGTAAGGTAATTTCTGCAGGCACTGAAATTATAGGTAACTGGTAGTTTGACAGTAAGATAATTTGTAGCAAGTAACAAGTAATAATAGTAACAATAAGTGCAGCAAGGTATCCCAATCCTTTTTGTAGCAAAGGACATGCCGGAACGATCTCAGATAATTAGTAAAATGTTCATGAGGGCACACGGGAATTTCGTCTAGTCACTTTCATCATGTTGATTTGTTTCGCATTCGCTACTTTGATAATTTGATATGTGGGTGGACTGGTGCTTGGGTGATGTTCTTACTTGAACAAGCCTCCCACTTATGATTAACCCCCTCACAAGCATCCACAACTATGAAAGAAGTATTAAGATAAAATCTAACGATAGCATTAAACATGTGGATTCAAATCGGTCCTTTACGGAATAACACATAATCTAGGGTTTAAGCTTTTGTCACTCTAGCAACCCATCATCTAATAACTACTCCACAATGCATTCCCTTAGACCCAAAGATGGTGAAGTGTCATTTAGTCGACGTTCACATAACACCACTAAGGGAATCACAACATACATATCATCAAAATATCGAACACATACCAGATTCACAAGATTAGTTGCAACATGACTTCTCCTGTGGCCTCAAGAACAAAAGTAAGTACTCACACAACATATTAATTCTCAAGATCAGAGGAGTAATAAATATCAAAATGGATATGAAGATATAATCTTTCACCAAATAAACTGGCTAGCATGAACTACAAGATGTAATGAGCAATACTAGTCACCCACAGGTACCAATCTGAAGTTTCGGTACAAAGATTGAACATAAGAGATGAACTAGGGTTTGAGATGAGATGGTGTTGTTGAAGATGTTGGTGATGATTGGCCTTTCAAAGATGAGAGGTTTGTTGGTGCTGACGATGGCTTTGATTTCCCCCTCCGGAAGGGAAGCTCCCCTGGCGGTATCGCTCCAGTAAGGAAAAAAGTGCTCCTGCCCAAGTTCCGCCTTGAGACGGCGGTGCTCCGCTCCGAAAGTCCTCTTCTTGTTTTTTTTCTAGGTCAAAAGACCTTATGTACCAGAAGATGGGCACCGGAGGTGGGCCTGGGCCCCCACTACCCACCAGGGCGTGCCTAGAGGGGGTGGCACGCACGGGTGCCTTGTAGGCGCCTGGGTGGGCCCCTCAGGTAGTTCTTTTCTCCAATATTTATTTTCACAATAATTCTCCATAAAATTTTAGGTCATTTGGAGATGTGCAAAATAGGTATCTCTGACATCGCCTTTTAAGGTCCAGAATTCCAGTTGCCGGTATTACCCCTCTTTGTGTAAACCTTGCATATTATGAGAGAAAAGGCATTAGAATTACTCCATAAAGTGTTATAATGCATAAAACACTATAAATAACAGTAGAAAAATGATGCAAAATGGACGTATCAACCTGCCACAACTATAGCAACTGAACTAGCCAATGAGGGTGAAGACACCGACAGCAGGGTCCGGCCATGCTCCCTGGTAGAGGCAGGGGCGCGACAATGGCCGCCATATGACACACTAGTAGAACACAAGGCTTTGGTCGAGGCGAGGATAAGGGCATTAATCCCGGTTCACTTATGAAACGAGACCAAAGGGTGCATCAATCCCAATTCGCGAGGCTAGGGCATCGGCCGGGCCTCGGGGGCCATTGGTCCCGGTTCGTCAGACCCCTTTGGTCCTAGTTCCAGACACGAACCGGGTCCAATGGGCCTTGCTCCTGGCCCAACACCTTTAGTCCCGGTTGGTGGCTGGAACCGAGACCAAAGGTCAGTCTTCTGTCCCGGTTCGCCGCCAACCGGGACTAAAGATATGCCTACATATACCCCCGCCCCTGCCCGCTCATTCCTCTGTTTTTTGGTCGGCCGGCGTGTGCAGGTGTGTGTTGCTCTGCTCTCACCTCCTATGCACATGAGGTGTTCGATGAAATGCCCGAGCCACACTTAAACTTTGTCCTCTCCAAGCTCGACCTCGAAGGTCTATTTTCCTCAAGATTTGTCTAGGTTTGGCGGTCCCGTCCCCGTCCTCACCACCGTCGATCGCCCGCGCCGATCTCGTCGCCGGCACCACTGTGATGAGCCTCTTGTTCTTATCTTCTTTCTAAAATAAAAAAAGTCTTACTTGTGTGATTTAGATAGATACTTGTATAATTTTCTTGCTTTTATTATTGTTTTTTATTATATGGTGCCATGGTTTTGGTATCCGCCCCCGTCGGCGCTCGTCCTTTATATGATTCGGATGTGGTATATTATCTTTATAACTATTTGTTTCATTTAGTGTTTATGACAATTATGCCTTCCAATGTGACATAGACGTTGTTATCTAGGAGGTATGTGAACCAAAAATTCTTGTCAAGAGGTTAACTTTAGTTGAAAAAGAAAACAATTACTTGAATAAAAAATTGAAAAGAATTGAGGAGGAGAAGATGGAATTGGAGTTGCATGTTGCGGATGTCGTCGATGATCACAAGATCAAGATGGATGCATTGCGCTTGAAGATTAGAAAGATTAGAAAATATGTCATTCATACTGAAGCTTGGTATCATTATGACGTTGGATCAATTGTACCTTAGTTGCGATTATGATCGCATTTGTTGTTGCATGAAAGATTTTTACATAGTTTCAATGTATGTTTTAATTAGATGCTCTAGAGAGCTATATGTTGTTCAATGAGAACTATGTATGAACTTTATGTATTTATTTTTCAGTAATAACATTTGATCACTACTGTACTTTGGTTTTAATGTGATGATGAACTTCTATTAATTTCGTCACTTCTCTTTTCATGATGTTCTGTAATGGTTTTTGATACACTTAATTATATAATGCACCCAGATGAACCGGCAATGGATGTCGGTGACAGACACACCTCCGAGTACATTAAGGGCCTGCATAATTTTCTTGAAGTGGGTGAGGCAAACAAGCAGAATGGTTTTATGCCCTATCTGTGGGAATATGAAGGATTACTCTGACTCGAAAACCCTTCACGTCCACCTACTTGAGAAGGGTTTCATGCCACACTATAATGTTTGGACCAAGCACGGATAAAGAGGGGTTGTGATGGAAGACAACGAAGAAGAAGAGGATGATGACAACTATCCGCCCCCTGAATATGGTGATACTGCAACGGGGGGTTTGAAGATCAATAGGAACCAGACGATGTGCTCGATGGTGATCTTTGCCGGGTCATTGTTGATGCAAAGAGACAATGCCAAAGTGAAAGGGAGAAGTTGAAATTTGATACATCTCCATCGTATCTACTTTTCCAAACACTTTTGCCCTTGTTTTGGACTCTAACTTGCATGATTTGAATGGAACTAACCCGGACTGACGTTGTTTTCAGCAGAACTGTCATGGTGTTATTTTTGTGCAGAAATAGAAGTTCTCGGAATGACCTGAAACTCCACGGAGCAACTTTTTGGAATTAATAAAAAATATTGGCAAAATAATCAAGACCAGGGGGCCCACACCCTATCCATGAGGGTGGAGGGCGCGCCCTACACCCCTGGGCGCGCCCCCTGCCTCGTGGGCCCCCTGGTGCTCCACCGATGTCAACTCCAACTCTATATATTCACGTTCGGGGAGAAAAAAAATCAAAGAGAAGGATTCATCGCATTTTACGATACAGAGTTGCCGCCAAGCCCTAAACACTCTCGGGAGGGCTGATTTGGAGTCCGTTCGGGGCTCCGGATAAGGGAATCCTTCGTCGTCGTTGTCATCAACCATCCTCCATCACCAATTTCATGATGCTCACCGCCGTGCGTGAGTAATTCCATCGTAGGCTTGCTGGACGGTGATGGGTTGTTTGAGATTTACCATGTAATCGAGTTAGTTTTGTTAGGGTTTGATCCCTAGTATCCACTATGTTCTAAGAGTGATGTTGCTATGACTTTGCTATGCTTAATGCTTGTCACTAGGGCCCGAGTGCGATGATTTCAGATCTGAACCTATTATGTTTTCATGAATATATGTGAGTTCTTGATCCTATCTTGCAAGTATATAGTCACCTATTATGTGTTATGATCCGTTAACGCCGAAGTGACAATAATCGGGATACTTACCGGTGATGACCGTTGTTTGAGGAGTTCATGTATTCACTAAGTGTTAATGCTTTGGTCTGGTACTCTATTAAAAGGAGGCCTTGATATCCCTTAGTTTCCAATAGGACCCCGCTGCCACGGGAGGGTAGGACAAAAGATGTCATGCAAGTTCTTTTCCATAAGCACATATGACTATATTCGGAATACATGCCTACATTACATTGATGAACTGGAGCTAGTTCTGTGTCACCCTATGTTATAACTATTACATGAGGAATCGCATCTGACATAATTATCCATCACTGATCCAATGCCTACGAGCTTTTCACATATTGCGCTTTGCTTAGTTACTTTACCGTTGCCACTGTTAGAATTACTACAAAACTGCTACTGTTACTCTTGCCACTGTTACCGTTACTTCCATACTACTTTGCTACTAAATACTTTGCTGCAGATATTAAGTTATCTAGGTGTGGTTGAATTGACAACTCAACTGCTAATACTTGAGAATATTGTTTGGCTCCCCTTGTGTAGAATCAATAAATTTGGGTTGAATACTCTACCCTTGAAAACTGTTGCGATCCCCTATACTTCTGGGTTATCAAAGTTCGATCACATGTGAGAGGATCACAAAAAAGGTTGTACCCAAATTGCGAAGATGACAACACAAAGCTCGTTACCACACTGGAATTGCTGCAATGGAAGGCAGACAATGGTGTGTCTGACAACGGATTTGGAAAGCTACTGGAAATAATGAAGAAGAAGCTTCTAAAGGATAATGAATTGCCCGATAGTATGTACGAAGCAAAGAAGGTTCTATGCCTTCTAGGATTGGAGGTGTAGAAGATACATGCATGCCCTAATGACTGCATCCTCTACCGTGGTGCATACGAGGATTTGAACACATGCCCGGTTTGCGGTGCATTGTGGTATAAGATCAGATGAGACGACCCTGGTGATGTTGAGGGTGAGCACCCTAGGAAGAGGTTTCCTGCCAAGGTGATGTGGTATGATCCTATAATACCACGGTTGAAACATCTGTTCAAAAAGAAAGAGCATGCCAACTTGATGCGATGGCACAAAGAGGATCGTAAGAAAGACGGGAAGTTGAGAGCACCCACTGACGGGTCACGGTGGAGAAAAATCAAGATAAGGTGGGGGGACTTTGAGGTGACACAAGGAACGTATGGTTTGGTTTAAGCGCAGATGACATTAATCCTTTTGGGGAGTAGAGCAGCAATCATAGCACCTGGCCCGTGACTCTATGTATCTATAACCTTCCTCCTTGGTTGTGCATGAAGCGTAAGTTCATTATGATGCCAGTGATCATCCAAGGCCCTAAGCAACCCAGCAACGACATTGATGTGTACCTAAGGCCATTAGTTGAAGAACTTTTATAGTTGTGGAATGGAAAAGGTGTACATGTGTGGGATGAGCATAGACAGGAAGAATTTGACCTACATGCATTGCTGTTTGTTACCATCAATGATTGGCCTGCTCTCAGTAACCTTTCAGGACAGACAAACAAGGGATACCATGCATGCACGCACTGTTTAGATGACATCGAAAGTATATATTTGCAGAAATCCATGAAGAATGTGTACCTGGGACATCGTCGATTTCTTACGACCAACCAGCAATGTTGAAAGAAAGGCAAGCATTTCAAAGGTGGGTAAGATCACCGGAAGAAGCCCGCCCTCCGTACTGGTGATCACATACTTGCTATGGTGAACAATTTATAAGTAATCTTTGTAAAGGGTCCTGGCGGACAATCTGTTCCGAATAACACTGAGGGACGCGCACCCATGTGGAAGAAGAAATTTATATTTTGGGACCTACCCTATTGGACAGACCTAGAGGTTCGCTCTGCAATCAACGTGATGCATGTGACAAAGAATCTTTGCGTGAACCTGCTAGGCTTCTTGCGCGTGTATGGTAAGACAAAAGATACACTGGAGGCATGGGAGGACCAGCAATGTGTGCACGAAAAATACGACATGCATCCAAGAAGTATGAAGGTCCTGCCAGCTGCGCTCTTACCAAAGTAGAGAAGGAAATATTCTTTGAATGCCTGCTCAGTATGAAGGTACCGTCTGGCTTCTCATCCAATATAAAGGGAATAATAAATATCCCAGAGAAGAAGTTACAAAACCTAAAGTCTCATGACTGCCATGTGATTATGATGCAACTGCTTCCAGTTGCATTGAGGGGGCTTCTACCAGAAAACGTTCGATTAACCATTGTGAAGCTATGTGCATTCCTCAATGCAATCTCTTAGAAGGTAATCGATCCGGAAATCCTACCAAGGTTAAAGAGTGATTTGGTGCAATATCTTGTTAGTTTCCAGCTCGTGTTCCCACCATCCTTCTTCAATATCATGACGCACGTCCTAGTTCATCTAGTCGACGAGATTGCCATTCTGGGCCCTGTATTTCTACACAATATCTTCCCCTTTGAGAGGTTCATGGGGGTCTTAAAGAAATATGTTCGTAACGGTGCTAGGCCAGAAGGAAGCATCTCCACAGGCATCAAACAGAGGAGGTCATTGGGTTTTGTGTTGACTTCATTCCTAACCTTAAGAAGATTGGTCTCCCTCAACCGCGGTATGATGGGAGACTGACTGGAAAAGGCACGCTAGGGGACTCAATAATATGTAGGGACAGGAATTCTTCAGCTCAATCACACTACACAGTTCTACAGAATTCTACCTTGGTGACCCCATATGTCAATGTACACAAGAATATTCTGTGCTCCAAACACCCGGAGCAGTGTGACGACTGGATTACATGTGAACACATCATGACTTTCGGCAGTTGATTGCAAACACATCTGACGGGTAACACCACTGTTGCAGATGAGATGTACTCGTTGGCCAGGACACCATCTTCGACTGTATTGACTTACAAAGGGTACGAGATAAATGGGAATACATTTTACACGATCGCCCAAGATCAAAAGAGCACCAACCAAAACAGTGGTATCTGCTTTGATGCAGCAACCAACAGGGGAAAGGACACATATTATGGTTACATAGTGGACATATGGGAACTTGACTATGGACATGATTTTAAGGTCCCTTTGTTTCGGTGCAAATTGGTCAATATGTCAGGAGGCGGGGTACAGGTAGACCCACAGTACGGAATGACAACAGTGGATCTGAACAATCTTGGGTACACAGACGAACCATTCGTCCTAGCCAATGATGTGGCGCGGGTTTTCTATGTGAAGGACATGTCTACCAAACCGAGAAAAAGAAAAGATAAGGAAGCGAATACATAATACGATGAGCCAAAGCTCCACATAGTTCTTTCAGGTAAAAGAGATATCGTGGGAGTGGAGGACAAAACAGACATGTCTGAAGATTATGAAAAGTTTCATGAAATTCCTCTATTCAAAGTCAAGGCTGACCCAAGCACCCTATTAAACGATGAATATTATCCATGGTTACGGCGCAATAACACTAGTAGAAAACACGACTTCGGTTCCGTCTTGAAGAGGGCATTAATCCCAGTTCTCCTAAGAACCGGGATCAATGGGTGCACTAGTCCCGGTTCTTGAGGCCAGGGAGCCGGCCGGGCCTCGGGGGCCATTGATCCCGGTTCGTCTGACCCCTTTTGGTCCCAGTTCCAGACACGAACCGGGACCAATGGGCCTCGCTCTTGGCCCACAACCTTTAGTCCCGGTTTGTGTCTAGAACCGGGACCAAATGTGGTCCTTTAGCCCCGATTTTAGGCACAAACCAGGACTAAAGAGAGGCCTATATATACCCCCTGCCCGCAAGTAGATTGCTACGTCTTGAGCTAGCGTTGGTTTTCCTTGAAGAGGAAAGGTTGATGCAGCAATAGTAGCGTAAGTATTTCCCTCAGTTTTTGAGAACCAAGGTATCAATCCAGTAGGAGGCTCCTCAAAAGTCCCACGCACCTACACAAACAAACAAGAATTCGCAACCAACGCAATAAAGGGGTTGTCAATCCCTTCACGGCCACTTGCGAAAATGAGATCTGATAGAGATAGTGTGATAAGATAAATATATTTTTGTTATTTTATAATATAGATGGGAAAGGAAACGATGCAAATAAAAGTACATTGAAAGCTTATATGATAAGAGATAGACCCGGGGGCCAAAGGTTTCACTAGTGGCTTCTCTCAAGATAGCATAAGTATTACGGTGGGTGAACAAATTACTGTCGAGCAATGATAGAAAAGCGCATAGTTATGAGATTATCTAGGCATGATCATGTATATAGGCTTCACGTCCGTGACGAGTAGACCGACTCCTGCCTGCATCTACTACTATTACTCCGCACATCGACCGCTATCCAGCATGCATCTAGAGTATTAAGTTCATAAAGAACAGAGTAACGCATTAAGAAAGATGGCATGATGTAGAGGGATAAACTCATGCAATATGATATAAACCCCATCTTTTTATCCACGATGGCAACAATACAATACGTGCCTTGCTGCCCCTGCTGTCACTGGGAAAGGACACCGCAAGATTGAATCCAAAGCTAAGCACTTCTCCCATTGCAAGAAAGATCAATCTAGTAGGCCAAACCGAACTGATAATTCAAAGAGACTTGCAAAGATAACTTAATCACACATAAAAGGATTCAGAGGAGATTCAAATATTTCTCATAGATAAACTTGATCATAAACCCACAATTCATCGGATCTCGACAAACACACCGCAAAAAGAGTTACATAAAATAGTTCTCCAAAAAGATCAAGGAGAACATGGTATTGAGATTCAAAGAGAGAGAAGAAGCCATCTAGCTAATAACTATGGACCCGAAGGTCTGTGGTAAACTACTCAAAACTCATTGAAGAGGCCTTGGAGATGATGTAGAGGCCCTCCATGATCGATTCCCCCTTCGGCGGAGCGCCGACGAAGGCTCCAAGATGGGATCTCGCGGATACAGAAGGTTACTGCGGTGGAAGTAGTTTTTTGTGGTCGCTTATGATATTTTCGGGGTGCGTGGGTATATGTAGGAGGTAGAAGTAGGTCGGTGGCCGCCCAAGGGGCCCATGAGATAGGGGGGCGTGCCCAGTAGGGGGGAGGCGCCCTCCACCCTCGTGGCCGCCTCGATCGTTTCTTGACTTCCACTCCAAGTCCTCTGGATCACGTTTGTTCCAAATATCACGCTCCCGAAGGTTTCATTCCGTTTGGACTATGTTTGATATTCCTTTTCTTCGAAACACTGAAATAGGCAAAAAAACAGCAATACGGGCTGGGCCTCCGGCTAGTAGGTTAGTCCCAAAAATGATATAAAAGTGTAAAGTAAAGCCCATAAACATCCAAAACAGGTAATATAATAGCATGGAACAATAAAAAATTATAGGTACGTTGAAGACGTATCAAGTATCCCCAAGCTTAATTCCTGCTCGTCCTCGAGTAGGTAAATGATAAAAATAAACTTTGATGTGGAATGCTACTTAGCATAATTCTCAATGTAATTTTATTTACTAGTCATCAACCCGTGCGTCTGCACGGGCTAGTAATTTTAAATAAAAAAATATATTGATTTTATGATAAATTATACTATATTGGATAAGGATCAAGGTTTTATTATATATTCAGTTTGTAAGAAACAACATATATATTGGATAAGGATCAAGGTTTTAATGAATAATAAGATTTCTTGTATATTCAAATTTGTAAGAATGGAAATATATTTACTATATAGATCAAGATTTTATGATGTCAAATCAAATACCGCACGTGCTATGGTAAATTTGCAACCGCATATCCTCTTGTAGCATATATGATAATAAACAATCCGTACCTCTTGATTTTGTATTTTGCTTAACCTTTAAATTGCCCTAGCTACATAAGAGTTAAAAAAAGTATCTTATTATGGAAGAATAACCCCAGCCGGAAGCCTTGGGGCCAATTCTTCTGCGGGCTTCTAGAATAACCTGGAATAAACTGCCCCTACCCTCCTTATTGTAGAAGCCGAACCAATTTTTTTTATAAGTCTACTATTTAAGACATGACTCGTAGGTTGCTAAAAATATATTTTTGGTTGGGCTTCTAGAATAAGTTGGGTAGGGGCAGCTTATTTTAGAATCCCAAAAAAAATCTAACTTAGCACGTGACTTATAAATACTGAAAATCTTTTAATCGAATCATTATGCCTACCTAAATTAAAACACCATTCTTGACATCATTATTCAAACATAATCAATCCTTATTGTTTAACCGTCACCTTGCAGGAATCTATCCAAGAAGTTCGTCTACAGCACAAATTTGTCAAACTTAATAAGACCACTTATGATGGAACCTTGACCATTTAATCTTGGAGCACATACCCGTTTGATTATTGACATTGCAGACATTTAGTTCACTGAAATTTCTCACATTTTAGTGTCTGAAAATTTGGTAGAATTGGTCCTATATATTTGGCATTTTTATCTTGCATCATTCTAGTGTCAATATAGGACTAATAATGATAGAAACGAACATAGAAAACTACTCCCTACGTATCATAATCAATCCTTATTGTTTAGCCGTCACCTTCGAGGACTCTATCCAAGAAGTTTGTCTGCAGCACATATTTGTCGAACTGAAAATAGATCACTTATGATGGAACCTTGACCATTTAATCTTTGAGCACATACCCGTTTGAGTACTGACATCGCATGCTTTTAGTTCACTGAAATTTCTGACATTTTAGTGTTAGAAAATATTGTAGAATCGATCCTACATATTTGGCATTTTTACCTTGCATCATTCTAGTGTCAATATAGGACTAATAATGATAAAAAACGAACATAGAAAACTACTCATCATAATATAAGATGTCTTTTGAGATTTCCGGCCAATTGAAATCTTTGTAGAAAGACATCTTTACCATCAGTTTGAATTCTATGCCTCGCCTCGCCGTCGCGCAGGCACATCCTGGCCATCGTCCAGCAGCTCCTCGCTTTCGCCCAGCTATCTTCACCAACATATCAGTATAATAATTTTACCATAGGACATGCTTCCATTAGTAGCACAGCTGTAAAAAATAAAGACAGACGCAGAAAACTGCAGAAGAAAATGAACTGTCTGAAGAGTATAATTTTTGAAGGAAACAATTGCTAAAAATATCGTTGTTTTGTTGAAGTTCATTCCCATGGCGAATGAAGTTGACCAAACTCTCTTGTTACTACTTTTTTCCTGCTGGATGAAGCATTCACATTGTTATTTTATCTGCGTACTAATCATGAGAGCTCAATGCAATTCTCGAGCACGTTTTTGATGGCCACAGCTGTATATCAAATTAGGGCACTCCCTGTGCATTCAGTCTTAACGCGTTATCATAGATAGTGTTGACCAAATCCGAACCTGTACTTCTCTTATTCTTAATCCCTTTTCCATGCGCTGAGAGCACATCAGTAATCTAACCATCCAAGTACGGGTTCATAAACTGCATGTGTCCGCTAAATACATCCAATCATCATCATGTGTCATACAAATACAATTATATGGGATTACGATTGATGAAGAACGAACCTACATCTGAGATTGGAAGGGGCGGAGCTGGATCACCCTCGTCATCCCACGTAACATGGAAGTGCCATGGCGACACTTGAATCTCAGATTGGACGATTGAGGACACTGTTTTAAAGATGAATATGTCCTGATCGACCTTTTTTTCGCTGGATCCATGCCTCCCTGCTTGGAGATTGTTAGCTTTAATCTTGACTTGGAGGACGTGGCTAAGCTGATCCGGTGCTTGTGGGCGGTTAGTGCATGGCGTGCATGCGGCCGTGGCGAGTGGAGCAGCTGAGGCCTCGTCGTGTGAGTCGTGCTGGTAGTGCGGCCGGGTTAGTTGGTTAGCGTTGCGGTAGTTAGTGCGTGCGTGAGTGTGTGTGTAGCAGCACGTGTACGTGCGCGTGTGTGAGCTGGTTGCCGATGGAGCCGGAGGAGAACGCGTCCAGGGCTGTTGGTGGCCGCGTCGTCCGCGTACGGGCGCGACGGGAGCGCAGGCCAGGTATGGCGTGGGACGCGGGATGTGGGCGACTGGGAGCGCCGTATGGAGCGGCGTGGCGTGCGATACGAGCGCACGTATAAAGGCTCGCTAGCCTCTGTGTATCGGCAGGTGGTTTTAGTGGAACGAGTTCGTGCTCGTGGGTGTTGGCGTTTGAGCGCCGGAAACCTCCTGTGTCCACCTGTGTCTTCTTCTTCCCTTCTTCTTCTACCTCGGTCTGCTGCATAACAAGAGAGCTGCGAGAGGTAGGCGAGAGCTAGGGCTAGACGGCAACAACAATTGGTATCAGAGCATCGGGTTCGGAGGAGCTCGCCGGCGATGGTGCTCGTCCTGTGCGGTGGAGGAGCACGGTGATGCCGGGCGTGCGGAGAGCGCGGCGGCCGCGGCGGACCTGCGCGGTGGCGCAGAGGCTGCGGTGGCGCGGCGCGGCTCGGCGGAGGGAAGGCCAAGCTCCGGGACACGCCGGATCGGCCGCGTTGGTCGCGTCGGAGCGCGATCATGGCGCGGGCTGGTGGCGTGCGGAGCGTGGCAGAACAAGCCGCGGCGACGGGCTCACCGTGTCGGGCGCGTGTATGGGCGCGCGCCAGACGTGGCAGGCACGTCGGGACCGCGGGTGCGGACCACGTCAAGGCGCTGGACCTGGTGCGCAGATCGCGTACGTGCGCGGCGGGAGCGCGGGCGGGAGCGCGAGGACGTGGGGAGTGCGCGAAGGGCACGGCGGCACGGTGGCAGGCGTGGCAGCGACGTCAGGGCGGTGGCGGCTACAACGACGTCGACGTCGACGGCGCGGCGGAGCGCGCGCCGCTCGCGTGATGAAGGCAGCGGAGAACTGACCGCCTCGGGGCGCTGGACTCGGGCCGTGGCGAGTGCGTGCGTGCGCGTCGTGTACACGAGCCTGGGAGCGCGGGACGTGGGGTGCTGCGCGGCGGAGGCTGCAGCAGTGCGGTGCGACGGCCGTGACGACGACGACCACAACGACGAGAGCTACAACGACTACGACGATGAACAAGTCAAGATTAGGGGGGACAATGTTAGCTTTAATCTTGACTTGGAGGACGTGGCTAAGCTGATCCGGTGCTTGTGGGCGGTTAGTGCATGGCGTGCATGCGGCCGTGGCGAGTGGAGCAGCTGAGGCCTCGTCGTGTGAGTCGTGCTGGTAGTGCGGCCGGGTTAGTTGGTTAGCGTTGCGGTAGTTAGTGCGTGCGTGAGTGTGTGTGTAGCAGCACGTGTACGTGCGCGTGTGTGAGCTGGTTGCCGATGGAGCCGGAGGAGAACGCGTCCAGGGCTGTTGGTGGCCGCGTCGTCCGCGTACGGGCGCGACGGGAGCGCAGGCCAGGTATGGCGTGGGACGCGGGATGTGGGCGACTGGGAGCGCCGTATGGAGCGGCGTGGCGTGCGATACGAGCGCACGTATAAAGGCTCGCTAGCCTCTGTGTATCGGCAGGTGGTTTTAGTGGAACGAGTTCGTGCTCGTGGGTGTTGGCGTTTGAGCGCCGGAAACCTCCTGTGTCCACCTGTGTCTTCTTCTTCCCTTCTTCTTCTACCTCGGTCTGCTGCATAACAAGAGAGCTGCGAGAGGTAGGCGAGAGCTAGGGCTAGACGGCAACAACAGAGATGGCGACAAAACTTGCAGGCGAAGGCTCCAAGGATCCCTGCTTGGAGAGGGCAACGCTGGTCAGGGCGAGAGTAATGGCCTTAGAAATCCTAGCACCCAGGCTACCTGCCGACACATAGGCGACAAATCAATGGACAAATCAATGGGTGTGCAAACACGTCCATGGGAGCAGAAGCTCAAGCCTGAGTTTGGATTCTTTATCGAACAGTTTAGGCGGTGACATATCCTTTTCTTCCATGATTAACATGATAGGTTTTTTTTCAGAGCTTTTATATATGTGGGACAACTGGCATGGACTCTTTGGGATACTTATAATCTGACGGCTGTTATTAACTAATATGGAGATCGGATGGAGCGATTAACGTGAGCGTTTTCTTTCAAGAGCTTGTATATTCGCGGGACAACTGGCGTGGACTCTTTGGGATACTTAATCTGATGGCTGTTATTAAGTAATATGGAGATCGGATGGACATTAAAACCTTTCTTCGGATTAACGTGGAGCCTCAATTAGTGCTTCCGATTAGTAAATATAAGATTGTGGCATGAATGTTCAGATCCAAATGATTCAAAATAAAAGTTCATATTGACATAAGAAATAGTAATACTTCAAGCATACTAATCAAAGCAATCATGTCTTCTCAAAATAACATGGCTAAAGAAAGTTCATCCCTACAAAATCATATAGTTAGGTCATGCTTCATTTTCGTCACACAAAATGCTCCCATCTTGCACATACCCGATGACAAGCCAAGCAATTGTTTCGTACTTAAATAATCTCAAACTTTTTCAACCTTCACGCAATACATGAGCGTGAGCCATGGACATAGCACTATGGGTGGAATAGAATATGATGATGGGGATTGTGTGGAGAAGACAAAAAAGGAGAAAGTCTCACATTGACGAGGATAATCAACGGGCTATGGAGATGCCCATCAATTGATGTCAACATGAGGAATAGGGATTGCCATGCAACGGATGCACTAGAGCTGTAAATGTATGAAATCTCAACAAAAGAAACTAGTGGGTGTGCATCCAACTTTCTTGCTCACGAAGACCTAGGGCATTTGAGGAAGCCCATTGTAGGAATATACAAGCCAAGTTCTATAATGAAAAAATCCCACTAGTATATGAAAGTGACAACATATGAGACTCTATATATGAAGAACATGGTGCTACTTTGAAGCACAAGTGTGGAAAAAAGATAGTAACATTGCCCCCTTTTTTTCTTTTTTTTTTCTTTTTGGCCTTTTTTTTTCTTTGGCCTTGCTTTTTTTTCTTTTTGGCCTTTCTTCTTTTTTTATTTAGGGACAATGCTCTAATAATGATGATCATCACACTTCTATTTATTTACAACTCATGAATTACAACTCAAAACTAGAACAAGATATGACTATGTGAATGCCTCCGGTGGTGTACCGGTATGGGCAATGAATCAAGAGTGACATGTATGAAAAATTATGCATGGTGGCTTTGCCACAAATACGATGTCAACTACATGATCATGCAAGGCAATATGACAATGATGATGCGTGTCATGATGATAAATGGAACGGTGGAAAGTTTGATGGCAATATATCTCGGAATGGCTATGGAGATGTCATAATAGGTAGGTATGGTGGCTGTTTTGAGGAAGATATAAGGAGGTTTATGTGTGATAGAGCGTATCATATCACGGGGTTTGGATGCACCGGCGAAGTTTGCACCAACTCTCAAGGTGAGAAAGGGCAATGCACGGTACCGAAGAGGCTAGCAATGGTGGAAATGTGAGAGTGCATATAATCCATGGACTCAACATTAGTCAAAGAACTCATATACTTATTGCAAAAATCTACAAGTCATCAAAAACCAAGCACTACGCGCATGCTCCTAGGGGGATAGATTTGTAGGAAAAGGCCATCGCTCGTCCCCGACCGCCACTCATGAGGATGAACAATCTAAGAACACCTCATGTTTCAAATTTGTTACACAACTTTTACCATACGTGCATGCTACGGGACTTGCCAACTTCAGCACAAGCATTCTTTAAATTCATAATCACCCAACTAGCATGACTCTAATATCACTACCTCCATATCTCAAAACAATTATCAAGTATCAAATTGATCATAGCATCCAATTCACTTCTTATGATAGTTTTTATTATACCCAACTTGGATGCCCATCATTCTAGGACCAATTTTATAACCATAGCAAACACCATGATGTTCTAAAAGACTCTCAAAATAATATAAGTGAATCAAGAGAGACTAACAATTTCTGCAAAATTAAGCCACCGCCATGCTCTAAAAGATTTAAGTGAAGCACTAGAGCAAAAACTTTCTAGCTCAAAAGATATAACTGAAGTACATAGAGTATTCTAATAAATTCCAATCAAGTGGGTTTCTCCCAAAAGGTGTGTACAGCAATGATGATTGTGGTAAACTAAAGATCAAAGAGAAATATCATACAAGACGCTCCAAGCAAAACACATATCATGTGGCGAATAAAAATATAGCTCCAAGTAAAGTTACCGATAAACGAAGACGAAAGAAGGGATGCCTTCCGGGGCATCCCCAAGCTTAGGCTTTTGTCTATCCTTGAATATCTTGGGGTTCCACAGGCATCCCCAATCTTAGGCTCTTTCCACTCCTTATTCCATAGTCCATCAAATCTTTACCCAAAACTTGAAAACTTCATAACACAAAACTCAACAGGAAATCTCATAAGCTCCGTTAGTGAAAGAAAGGAAAACCACCACATAAGGTACTGTAATGAACTCATTCTTTATTTATATTGGTGTTAAACCTACTGTATTTCAACTTTCATATGGTCCATACCCTTACATACTAGCCATAGATGCATCAAAATAAGCAAACAACACACAAAAAGCAGAATCTGTCAGAAACAGAACAGTCTGTAGGAGAATTCACAATGGATTGCAACAAGGAAATACAATCTTCTAAACAACAATTATCATAATTAAATTCCTTGAAATCCATAATAGTGGGTTCAATACTATTTAAAGTCTTGACCTCTCCAATCCCACTTTTACCAAATTTAGCATCAAGATCTAAGAACTCCGAATTATTGGGACGCCTTTTAACTAAAGTTGACTCATATCCAATCCCATCATTATCAAGATTCATATTTCAAAACAATGATCTAATAGGAGACACATCAATAACTTTTATATCTTCATCATTATTTTCATGGAAACTAGAAGAACACGCCTTTACAAAGCAATCTTTCTTAGCACGCAATCTAGCGGTTCTTTCTTTGCACTCATCAATGGACACTCTCATTGCTTTGAGGGACTCACTGATATCATGCTTAGGAGAAGTAGATCTAAGTTTCAAAGAATCAACATCAAGCGAAAGTCTATCAACGTTCCTAGCCAAATCATCAACTTTAAGTAATTTTTCTTCAAGCAAGGCATTAAAATTCTTTTGAGAGATCATAATTCTTTAACGCTATTCTAAAAATCAGAGGCATCTTATTAAAATTACCATAAGAATTATTGTAGGAATTTCCATAATTATTAGAGGAATTACTAGGGAACGGTCTAGGATTAAAGTTTCCTCTATCAGCATTGTTACCAAAATTATTCCTACCAACAAAATTCACATCCATAGATTCATTATTATTCTCAATCACAGTAGACAAAGGCATATCATTGGGATCAATAGGAGCACTCTTAGTAGCAAAAAATTTCATAAGTTCATCCATCTTTCCACTCAAAACATTGATTTCTTCTATAGCATGCAGTTTTTTACTAGTAGATCTTTCGGTGTGCCATTGAGAATAATTAGCCATAATATTATCAAGGATTTTTGTAGCATCTCCTAAGGTGATTTCTATAAACGTGCCTCCCGCGGCCGAATCTAAAAGATTTCCAGAAGCAAAATTCAAGCCGGCATAAATTTTTTGTATGATCATCCATAAATTCAAACCATTAGTTGGGCAATTGCGAATCATCAATTTCATTATTTCCCAAGATTGGGAAACATGCTCATGATCAAGTTGTTTAAAATTCATAATATCGTTCCTAAGAGAGATGATCTTAGTGGGAGGAAAATACTTAGAGATAAAAGCATCCTTGCACTTATTCCATGAACCAATACTATTCTTAGGCAAAGATGAAAACCAAACTTTAGCACGATCTCTAAGTGAAAACGGAAATAATTTCAATTTAACAATATCATTATCCGTATCTTTCTTGTTTTGCATCTCACACAAATCAACAAAGTTGTTTAGATGGGTAGCGGCATCTTCACTGGGAAGACCGGAGAATTGATCTTTCATAACAAGATTCAGTAAAGCAGCATTGATTTCACAAGACTCAAAATCATTAAGAGGAGCAATCGGAGTACTAAGGAAATCATTATTATTGGTATTGGAAAATTCGCACAATTCTTGCGCCATGGCGACAAGTAATCCAACACACAAGCGAACAGAAGGCAAGCGAAAGAGAGAGGAGATTGAGAAAGAGAGGGCGAATAAAACGGCAAGGGTGAAGTGGGGGAGAGGAAAATGAGAGGCAAATGGCAAATAATGTAAATGCGAGGGAGATGAGTTTGTGATGGGTACTTGGTATGTCTTGAATTGAGCGAAGACCTCCCCGGCAACGGCGCCAGAAATCCTTCTTGCTATGTCTTGAGCTTGCGTTGGTTTTCCTTGAAGAGGAAAGGGTGATGCAGCAATAGTAACGTAAGTATTTCCCTCAGTTTTTGAGAACCAAGGTATCAATCCAGTAGGAGGCTCCTCAAAAGTCCCACGCACCTACACAAACAAACAAGAATTCGCAACCAACGCAATAAAGGGGTTGTCAATCCCTTCACGGCCACTTGCGAAAGTGAGATCTGATAGAGATAATGTGATAAGATAAATATATTTTTGTTATTTTATAATATAGATGGGAAAGGAAAAGATGCAAATAAAAGTAGATTGAAAGCTTATATGATAAGAGATAGACTCGGGGGCCATAAGTTTCACTAGTGGCTTCTCTCAAGATAGCATAAGTATTACGGTGGGTGAACAAATTACTGTCGAGCAATTGATAGAAAAGCGCATAGTTATGAGATTATCTAGGCATGATCATGTATATAGGCATCACGTCCGTGACGAGTAGACCGACTCCTGCCTTCATCTACTACTATTACTCCACACATCGACCGCTATCCAGCATGCATCTAGAGTATTAAGTTCATAAAGAACAGAGTAACGCATTAAGAAAGATGACATGATGTAGAGGGATAAACTCATGCTATATGATATAAACCCCATCTTTTTAATCTCGATGGCAACAATACAATACGTGCCTTGCTGCCCCTGCTGTCACTGGGAAAGGACACCGCAAGATTGAACCCAAAGCTAAGCACATCTCCCATTGCAAGAAAGATCAATCTAGTAGGCCAAACCAAACTAATAATTCAAAGAGACTTGCAAAGATAACTTAATCACACATAAAAGAATTCAGAGGAGATTCAAATATTTCTCATAGATAAACTTGATCATAAACCCACAATTCATCGGATCTCGACAAACACACCGCAAAAAGAGTTACATCGAATAGATCTCCAAGAAGATCAAGGAGAACATGGTATGGGGATTCAAAGAGAGAGAAGAAGCCATCTAGCTAATAACTATGGACCCGAAGGTCTGTGGTAAACTACTCACAACTCATCGGAGAGGCCTTGAAGATGATGTAGAGGCCCTTCGTGATCGATTCCCCCTCCAGCGGAGCGCCGGCGAAGGCTCCAAGATGGGATCTCGCGGATACAGAAGGTTACGGCGGTGGAAATAGTTTTTCGTGGCCGCTTCTGATGTTTTCGGGGTACATGGGTATATGTAGGAGGAAGAAGTAGTTCGGTGGCCGCCCGAGGGGCCCACGAGACAGGGGCGCGCCCAGTAGGGGGGTGCACCCTCCACCCTCGTGGCTGCCTCGATCGTTTCTTGACTTCCACTCCAAGTCCTCTGGATCACGTTTGTTCCAAAAATCACGCTCCCGAAGGTTTCATTCCGTTTGGACTCCGTTTGATATTCATTTTCTTCGAAACACTGAAATAGGCAAAAAAAAACACCAATACGGGCTGGGCCTCCAGTTAGTAGGTTAGTCGAAAAAATGATATAAAAGTGTAAAGTAAAGCCCAGAAACATCCAAAACGGGTAATATAATAGCATGGAGCAATCAAAAATTATAGATACATTGGAGACGTATCATAGATCAGTTCGCTGCTCTGTTTTTTTTTGCCGGCCGTTGGAGAGCTTTGTGGTGCTCTAGCTCACCTCATATGCACATGAGGTGTTCGATGAAATGCCTGAGCCACACTTAAGCTTTCTCCTCTCGAAGCTCCTTGTCCAAACTCCATTTTCCTCCAGATTTGTCTTGGTTTGGCGGTCTATCCTGTCCCGTCCCCGTACTCACCACCATTGATCACCCGCGCTGATCTCGTTACTGGCACCACCGTGGTGAGCCACTTGTTCTTATCTTCTTTCTGGAAGAGAAAAAAATGATGTTCTATTAATTTGGATTTAATGTGATGATGAACTTCTATTAATTTGGTCACTTCTCTATTCATGATGTTTTGTAATGGTTTTTGCCACACTTAATTATATATAATGCATGCAGATGAACTGGCAATGGATGTACGGTGACAGACGCACCTCCGAGGTCATTAAGGGCATGCATTTTTTTCTTTAAGTGGCTGAGGCAAACAAGCAGAATGGTTTTATGTGTTGTCCATGCCCTATTTGTGAGAATACGAAGTCTTATTCTAACCTAAAAACCCTTCACATCCACCTTCTTGAGAAGGGTTTCATGCCACAGTATAATGTTTGGACCAATCATGGAGAAAGAGGGGTTATGATGGAAGACAAGGAAGAAGGATAATGACAACTATGTGCCCCCTGAATATGGTGATGCTGCAACGGGGGAAGGTGAAGATCAAGAGGAACCAGACAATGTGCCCGATGATGACCTTCGCCGGGTCATTGTTGATGAAAAGAGACAACGCATAAATGAAAAGGAGAAGTTGAAGTTCGATCGCATGTTAGAGGATCAAAAAAAGGGTTGTGCACCAATTGCAAAGATGGCAACACAAAGCTCGGTACCATACTAGAATTGCTGCAATGGAAGGCAGACAATGGTGTATCTGACAACGGATTTGAGAAGATACTAAAAATATTGAAGAAGAAGCTTCCAAAGGATAATGAATTGCCCTACAGTACGTACAGAGCAAAGAAGGTTGTATACCCTCTAGGATTAGAGGTGCAGACGATACATGCATGCCCTAATGACTGCATTATTGGGAAACGTAGCATGCAATTTCAAAAAACTTCCTATGCTCACGCAAGATCTATCTATGAGATGCGTAGCAACGAGAGGCGGAGAGTGTGTACACGTACCCTTGTAGACCAAAAGCGTTAGCGTTTACTTAACGCGGTTGTTGTAGTCGAACGTCTTCTCATTCCGACCGATCGAGTACCAAACGTAAGGCACCTCCGAGTTCTGCACACATTCAGCGCGATGACGTCCCTCAAGCTCTTGATCCAGCAGAGGGTCGAAGGAGTAGATGAGTTTCGTCAGCACGACGGCGTGGTGACGGTGATGGTGATGTGATCCGCACAGGGCTTTGCCTAAGCACCACGAGAATATGACCGGAGGCGTTAACTAGGGGTGGGGGCGACACGGTTTGGAACAATTGGTGTGTCTCATAGGGGTGCCCCCGCCCCCGTATATAAAGAAGGGAGGGAGAGGTGGCCGGCCAAGGCGTGCCCCAAGTGGGGGGAAGTCCCACTTGGACTCCTAGTCCTATTCGCCCCCTTCCTTTTACCAGAGGGGGAAAGAGGAAAGGAGAGGGACTAGGAGAAGGAAAGGGGAGGGGGCGCTGGACATGGGGAAAGCGAATTGGACAAGGAGGGAGTTCTCGCGCGCGTCCAAATTTCGGGATAACAAGGCGCGGCGCAGGTTGAAGAGGCGGGAGTTTCAAAGCAGGTGAGACAAAAGATACTCGAGCTTGAAAATTTCAGGATAACAAGGTGTGGATTCCTTGTTCGGCAGAACAAACTTAACGTGTAAAAAAACAATTCATACAAGACACAAGAGAGTCATGTCCCCTTTTACTATATTGCTATAGATGCCATTGAAAAAACTACAAGAAAAATGTAAAAAAAGTCGGGAGAACAAGATTACCCTGCACAGTACCAAATCGATTCACACTTCCCTCAACAACAACAAAAAACAAATCAATTCCCACCAAAGAAAGAGTAATGCCCCTTTTTATATGATTACAAATGCCAGGATCTCGAATTTTAATTTTTGGATCCACGTTATGTTGAATTTGAATATATCGTTAGGTGGCCTTGTGGTTTATAATTGATGTAGTCGTACATTTTGATCTTCCATCATATATGAACATTTTACGCCACCATGTGAACATATATATTGTCGTCTACCATATGGACTAAATTTGAATCAATTTTCCTTATTTGAATACGATTGTTGTCAAGTTATACAATAATTTAAATATTATCTTGCTAACAAAAAACATGCATATAGCAGTAATCATAGTTCACTATGAACTACATGTACCATACGCTCTCCAATTCAAATATTTGTATCCATTTTATGTTGAATTCAAATCATAGTATATTATTGGTCTAGGTAGCGAGATGTTCGGGATAATGTAAACCCTGTTTTCACATGTAAATTTTTTTGGCTGAATTGGGACAAGTTTTGGTATTAGCTTTTTGCAAAACCGGAGATTCTCTCAACAAGCCGCGTGGTTCCGAGAGGGAACGTGTCACCTTTGTGTGCGAAACGATATACGCTGCCTCCCCCCTGATTTTATTTACAGAGGCAACATAAAACTATATGAGTGCCCTGTTAAATTTTGGAATTATTTCGGGTTCATTTGGCCTTTTTATACATTAATGAGTTTACGGACTTTTAATGTGCATAATCTAAATATGAATTGCATGCACATGCTCCGGTGCACCAAAGTGGGTTAAAAAATCACATGTGTGTCCTTGGTTGAATTTCTAGGTCCCATGGAAGAAATGAGAATGAAATTCAAACATCTGGGCGTCATGACTCGGCCGAGAACATCGAGAAACTTAGATTTTAAATTCATGTAAATCCAAAACTCGCCTGGAAATCATGAAACTTGGCATGGTGTCATGTCATGGCACTAACATGTTGTGGTAAAAAATTGGGCCGATTTGGAAGCTCGTGGTTCTAAGAGGGAACGTGCCACCTCTGAGTGTGAAACGATATACGCTGCCCCCCTTGAGTTTCTTAACAAAGGCATATAGAACTACATGAGTGCCTTGTTAAATTTTGGAATTATTCCGGCTTCGTTTGTCGTTTTTATACATTAATTGAGTTTCTGGTCATTTAATGTGCATAAGTAAATTTTGAACTACAAGCACATTCTCTCATGCACCAAAGTTGGTTGAAAAATCACATTTGTATCCTCGGGTGAATTTCTAGGTCCCATGCAAGAAATGAGAATAAAATTAAAACATCTGGGCATCGTGGCTCGGCCAAGAACATTGAGAAACTTGGTTTTAAAATTCTTGTAAATCCAAAACACGTCTGAAAATCATGAAACTTGGCATGGGTGTCATGTCATGGTACTACCATGCTGTGGTAAAAAAATTGGCCGAATAGGAACAGATTTTGGTATAAGCTTCTTGCAGAATCTTCTCTCAAGAAGGCTCGTGGTTCTGAGAGGGAACGTGCCACCTTTGAGTGCCAAACGATATATGCTGCCCCCCTTGAGTTTATTTACAAAGGCAACATAGAACTACATGAGTGCCCTGTTAAATTTTGGAATTATTCCGGCTTCGTTTGGCCTTATTTACACATTAATTGAGTGCATAATTCAAATTTGAACTACAAGCACATGCTCCCGTGCACCAAAGTTGGTTGAAAAATCACATTTGTGTCCTCGGGTGAATTTCTAGGTCCCATGCAGAAAATGATAATAAAATTCAAACATCTAGGCATCGTGGCTCGGTCGAGAACATTGAGAAACTTGGTTTTAAGATCATGAAAATTGGCATGGTGTCATGTCATGGTAGTACCATGCCGTGGTAAAAAAAATTGGCCGAAGATGAACAAATTTTGGTATAAGCTTCTTGCAAATCGGAGCTTCTCTCAAGAAGGCTCGTGGTTCTGGGAAGGAACGTGTCACCTTTGTGTGCATAATTCAAATTTGAAATACAAGCACATGTTCCAGTGCACCAAAGTTGGTTGAAAAATCGCATGTGTGTCGTCGGGTAAATTTCTAGGTTCCATGCAAGAAATGGGAATGAAAATCAAAATTCTGGGCGTCGTGGCTGGGTTGGAAACATTGAGAAACTTAGTTTTCTAATTCCTCTAAATCCAAAACACGCATGAAAATAATGAAACTTGGCTTGGTGCCATGACATGGCACCAACATGCTATGGTAATTTTCCAGTCCGATTTGCGAAGGCGCACACATTAACAATCAACAAAGTCATTTTGGAACATGTGTTGTCACGTTACAATCGGAAACACAAGTATTATTGAAACCATGGGCGTTCTACTTACTAGTACCATTTACGTGCAGCCATGCATCCCCATTTTTTATTAGCTAGGAGGGGACATGCAGGGTAGCTATTTGAGTACGAGAGGCGTGCGATCAGACCCCTGCGCGTGCTTATCGGGAGGAGAGCCCTTTGACCTCCATCTGCCGTCCACCTCTCTCCCAAGGTCTCCATTAATGGTGCCCGCGAGAAATTTTCTCAGGCCGCCGCGGCGCGGCGGGACATCTCTGCTGCTTCCGCGGCGTGGCCGGACCAGTCTGCTGCATCGACGGCACGGCGGGACCTCTGTGCTGCTTCAGCGGCGCGGTGGGACCTCTGTGCTGCTACTTCCGCGTGGCGGGACATGTCTGCTGCTCTTGCAGTGAGGCGGGACATCTCTCGTGCTTCTTCTTCCATGCTCTCCTCTCCCTGGTGGCAATCTCTCGACCCAGAACTCACGCTGGCCATGGCAGACGCAAGGGAAGGATGCTGAATGACTTGTTTGTTTTTGTGGATGAGGAGTTGAGGAGGAATGTGCAGTCATCTTGGCATACTAGTATTTATAACCGAGTACTAATACGCTCCTAAGTGAGAAACCGTTTAGGTTGTGATCAGTGTGCAGGTGCAATTCAATATAGTGTGGTACTAATACGCTCCTAAGTGGGAAACCATTTAGGTTGTGATCGGTGTGAACAGGTTTGCAATTCAATATAGCATGGAGTAATTTGGAATGTGACGAGACGCAAGGTGAAAATTTATTGACGGTTCTAGTTTTGAAGTGCGGCACTATTCCCGGATGGAGTAGTTCTTTTTCTACTCCCTCCTTTCCGGTTTATTGGGCTTATCTCAAAATTTTAGTTTTTCCATTTTATAAGGCTCAATTTTGTTGTTCCCCATCACATGTTCAGATTCCAAGGTGCATTAAATCATTGCATGCAAGTATTAAGAGAAAATTGACCAATGCATGTACTTTATGCATGCATGCATTGCAATTAATGCATTGATAAACATAATTTTTTGAGAAAAACAAGAGCATTAATTAGGTGCTTTTGCAAAAATACAAAAAATATTCCACCACTCACCATCTTGGTTGGTGAGATTTTTGAATTAAGCCCTACAAACCGGAAAGGAGGGAGTACTGCTGTGTACGTGCAATAACTGGCACCATCGTATGCATATCTTACGGTTAATGGGGCGTTCGACAGGAATAGCCGTGTGGCGAGCTCTAGGCTAGTCTTTTTTTCAGACGCATTAAACCTATCTCTCGGGACTTCTCGCACGCACCATCGTGCCACCCACAAAAACTTGTACTCTGAGTTTAGTACGTTATACAGGAAGAGAAGAGGTGCACGCACGCACTCGTCCTCTCACACATGCGTCGATTTTTTCTCGAAAAGGAGGATGATGACCCCCGCCCTCTGCATCTGGGAGTCACACACGCATCTATAGCTACGAATTATAGTGTTCTCAACCATCCGATTGGCTCTATCATGGATGTACCTATATACTAAAACATGTCTAGATACATCTATATTTTGACAAATGGAAGGCATGTATTGTGGAACGGAGGGAGTGCTTGTCATCAAAATGGATAAAAAGGGAAGTATCTAGAACTAAAATACGTCTACATACATCTCCTTTCATCCATTTTGATGACAAGTAGTACTTCTTAACCAAAGGAACTTTATATCCAACAGACACAAAATATCCATCCGACTGTTGGAAATTACTGATCTGATGTTGAAGTAATTGCTGCATCGCCACCAAAACCCACCATTTCTTAAGCTAAAGTAGAGCAAGGTAATCGCTATATTAGTAAATTACTAAGATAAATAGAGGGCACTGTAGAAACATTTAGGACGTGAGCTTGTCAATCTGAATGCGGAGGGACACCAGCTTAGCCCCGGCCAGCAGCTTGGCCGGAACTGTGAAGAAGGTCAACTCCTGCATGTCGACATCGCCGGGATCCTTGCTGCTTGTCACCTCCATTTCCACCTTGACAGCGTCGGTCGTGCATTTGGGCTCCCCCGGCGGGCCATTCGCCCATAGCTTGGCCACGTAGTGCGGCTGTGGGGACACCCCTGCTCTGATGCAGACGACCGACATGGCGATAGGCGTGCCGATGTCGAGCACGCCGCCGACCAAGAAAAACGCGCGGCCGTCCTCCTCCGTGAACAGCAAGAGCCATGGCTCCGACAGTGGCACTTGCAGCTGGAGCAACTTGCCGTACTGGATCCTATGCACGGGCATGGGATGCGCGGTGCTAATGTGGTGGTAGAGCGCCGATGGCGGGCCTTCGTAGCCGCAGACGGGCACGGAGCATTTGCAGGGTGCGAGCGGACACACGCTCTGGTGATCGGCGAGCTTGTGGTAAGTGACATAGAGCCCACAGCCTTCGTGCGGGCACTCCACCCTCACCGACAAAAGGACGGAGTCCACCGTCGTGTTCCGCACGTCGAAGCCACCGCCACGCTCGCACTTCTGGCACTGCCGCTGGTTCCCGAGGCGCTCGACGTGGCAGTCCGCGCAGGCCAGGTGCCCTCCTTTGCACTGCAGAAATCAATCGAATAGCGCATCAATCAAGAAACCTGCACCTTGCTCAATCAGCCGAACCGACGAGGTGTATTCGAACCTCATACACTGGAGGCGTCAATGGGCGGAGGCACAAGGGGCAGTGGAGCATGGTGAGCTCCATCAAGACCTTAGAGAGCTCCATCGTCGGGTCCTGTTCGGTCTGCATGATCTCGCCTTCCTCGTGCACAACCATCTCTTGACTTGGGCTGGGGCATTACAAAGCTTTACCATCACATATTTTATACTACTTCAAGGTGCATTAAATCAACACATGCAAGTATCAAAAGGAGAGTCACGGCATGCATGCATGCGTTGTAATTAATTCATCGGTAAATGCAAATTATTTAAATATATCGAGTGTCGTGCTTTAATGTGTCGCGTCAACTCGTACATCAACGAGAAGTTTGATTATCCTCTCCCTCGCGGACTTAACTGCACCTGCCTTTGGCTGTATGACAGGTTGGACACACACCTGTCGGGCCCACCTGTCATACACGCAAAGGCAGGAGCGTGCCTCCCTCGCCCATGAGCGTGGTGGCTGGCAAGACTAGGAGAAACTTTCGCTACACGCTCTCCCTCCCGCACACGGTGGACAAGCAGAAGTTCAATCGGTGTCAGATGGCCAGAAGCGTACTATAGTACTCCTCAAGTGTAGTAGTACTCCATCATTGTTCGACTTCCCGAAGAGGCGAAGAGCCAAGTGCAGCCCGGACGCTCGTGTGGCAGTTTCATGTGTAGAGTAGTCTAGGATAGCGTGTACCGTGCATGTAAGCTTAAAATCGTTGGGGTCAGCTCCATGCTATGTGGCCATCTCGAAGTTTTTTAAAAAAATTTAAAATAGTCTTCTGGCCCTACCTGTCACCCTGGTGATTGTAGTTTGCACGATCATCTAGTCAAGACAGGAATATATATTTTAATTTGTCTTTTTTCGAAAAGGGGGGACTCCCCGGCCTCTGCATCAGAACGATGCATATGGCCACATATATTTTAATTTGTGGTGGGTAGATGTTAGAGGTTGCAGCAAATATATTATACACTATGGGTCTTTCAGCCAATTTTAGAGGCAAGCATGTGGGGCCAGTGCTATGATGTGTCGGATCAACTCGTACAACGGGGAGAAGCTTGATTTTACTACTACATGCCTTCTCCCTCGCCCATGCGCGCGGTTGCTCGCTAACGAGGACAGGCTTTTGCTTAGTAGTACTTCTACAACAAGCTATCCGTCCCGCTCGCGGTGGATGGACATGCAGCAGTGGATTCGACACTGTAGAAGCACACTGGTGGAAAAAAGGCCTTTGGTCGCGGTTCGCAACTGCCATTAGTCGCGGTTGGGCAACCGCGACCAAATAAGCGCGACTAAAGCCCCCACCTTTAGTCGCGGCTTCTTAAGAACCGCGACTAACGGCCCGTCCACGTGGGCGCCAGTGACCGTCAGGCGGAGGACCTTTAGTCGCGGTTCTTCCGCCAACCGCGACTAAAGGCCGCCACAGGTTTAGGGTTTTAGCCCCCCTAAACCTGTTTTCTGTTTAATTTGTATTGTTTTATTTCTTTTGTGCTTTATTTTAATTTTGAAGGAGTTTCATATATTCTACGGTACTACATACATGCATATGAATGTACAATTTCAAATAAATTTGAAATTAGAACCAAAAGAATTCAAGAGGAATATACAATATATATTCAATATCACCGGATGACCATATACAATTTTGAACAAGTTTCCATACATGATTTAATGCATATAAAGTTCTACGTCCTCGTAATAGTGTTCTCCTTTAGGATGGAGGACTTCCTGCTGAACCATCCAGCTAGTTCCTCTTGAAGTGGTGGAAGCGAGCTTCGGACTAAGCATCATCCGGAGGTTATTCCTCGAGCATTGGTATCACTCGAACCCGCTCAGAGGTGTATCTCGGATCATCTCTGAACATAGTATCCACATAGATTGGTCTCCGGTGGCTGAATATCCCCAGCATTCTTAGCCTTTGACCTTTTGAATTCTAGCTCTTTTTGAATTCACCGACCTTTGTATCTACGAACCGTCTCCAAACCCTACGAGGCAAAGAAAATTAAATGAACAAGAGAGTTATTAGTTACTTGATATTAGGAAATGAACGAAATAGGCCGATCGATATAGGCGCAAATGAATGAAAATAATTACTTCTGCAGCATTCTTCTCATGCCGCCCCAAAGCTTTGGATCCATATTAGAGAGTCGTGGGCGAGACATTCGAGGTGTTAACTTTAATTACTAGCAGAATCCGGTGGAACCTACGGACACGATACATGCACAGATCGTCATGCATAACTCATCGATTAGCCGCCACATACCATGCATGGAGTAAACAAAGAGAATGTGCTCAAGACAGAAACACTCACCCAAAATGGTAAGGAAATAGAATATCACTTTTGAGTTCCTGCTTTGTAAGAAACTGCCACAGGTCTGCCTCCACGTCGGCGGGGTGGCGCTCCAACACATGTCCATTAACGATGTGTGGGTCAATGAACCCAACATCATGGATGTTCCTTACTCTGCATTCCTTAATCTTCATTCTGCATGTATAATAGCGGACACAACAATATAGTTAGGACATATATATAGTGCAGGCAATATGAACGAGATGGGGTAGAAATTAATAAATCACTTACGAGCGTAGCAACCGATGATAGATTTGTCGAGCTCGCGCAGATTGAAAAGCTGGAACAATTCACTCAGTTCAATTTGTACATAGTAATGTTTGAAGTGATGCTCATGTCTAACTTCCGCATAAATATATTCTTTGGCGTTTTATTTTTATGTAACCCTTGTACCATTTCAGCAGACCTTTCATTTGTGGAGGTAGATCCTTTTCTGCGCAGGCTCGACGAGAGGCCCATTCTTGACATATGTAATTACTACCTCCTTCATTTGGCGCCTCATCAAGGCCTAACAGTTCACGAAGAGTAATACCTAAGTTGGCGCTTGTTCTCTCGCTTTTCGTTCTGATCAATCCCTGTGCTGCCGCAGCTTGTATGATCTCGGGGCATCCGGACGAAGGCTTCCACTATAAGCGGGGCAATCAATTGTTTACTTTGTTCCCGAGCTGGGCAACTTGTTTCCCTTTTTTACTTTTGGCCTTCTCCGCTCTTTGTTCTCCTTGAACATGAGTGCCTGCCTGCAAGTTCACGTGCATAGTCGTTAGGCAGATTCTTGTGGCTTGGGACGGTGTGCTCAAAAATGACTTAGCCCACTTCTTTTGCTCATCGAAAATCTGGCTTGGGCTCGGGCTCTCTTTTCTTCTTGCAGTCCGCCTTCCATTTCTCCAAATCAGCAGCAGCGGCGCCGACTTCCTCGGCACTCGTTCCCAAGGCCTTGTGGGGAGAGGCTTGATGATGGCTCCTGTACCTTTGTGGTCTTAGGTACATAAGGGTCCGGGTTAATAATCCAGGACTGCTACGCTTCTTTGCGGAGGTGGATTGGGGCGGCGTCGATCACCCGCCGGACGAGGAGGCTGGGGCGGCGGCTGATCACCCGCCGGACGTTGTGGGATGGGGCGGCGTCGTCGGCGTGGCGGAGGTGTAGGTGAACCGCCACCACCACCACCACCACCACCACCGCCACCGCCACCACCACCACCGTGAGGGGTGGACTTGTTGTCCTTGGCGCCTCGCACGAAACTTGATAAACTTCTTTTGCCATAGAATGAAATGGCGCTTGACATCTCAAGTCTTTTCTCCCCTTGGTGTAGCAATGTCAATCTCAGGTCCTCAAACCCTTGGACTATGTCCTCCACCGTGACACGAGCATAGCCATCTTGAATGGGGTTGTTGTGGTGGAGTGCTCGAGTAAACATGGTAAAGCACTGCCGATGGCTACCTTCATGGACATGTTCCCGATAGGATAATACAGATGACATTCTTTCATCTCCTTTATATAAATCCACGGGGTAGCGAGGAGGCTCCGGTGCAGTAATTTCGACCACCGAGGCTCCGGTGCAGTAATTTCGACCACCGAGGCTCCGGTGCAGTAATTTCGACCACCGAGGCTCGGTGCAGTAATTTCGATCGTCGGTGCATCCGCACCAGCCGGTGGGGCCTCCGTGGAAGCCACGCTGCTTCTCCGCTGCTGGCTTCGAGATCCGCTGGATGATCTTCATGCTGCACCGAGCTGCATCTCTTTCGCTACTAGTACACTCATGGTTTTCTTCATCACATCCATTTCCGATGCCAACCGCGCCACAACATCTGCTTCCCGATCCATCTTTCTCTTACGGCTTCAGAACCGTCACGGGTCATCGTTCGGGGAACCCTATTTTCCACGGAATGTGCCCCATGCCTCGTACTACGTCCTCCGTGTTCAGGATTCCCGAGGGCTTTGTCGGTAGCGTCGTTCTCTCTGTTGAACTTGATCTTCCCTGTTGAGCATCCTTCATTGCGTCAATAAGGGCTTGGGTGGGTTTAATTAATTTGCCCGGTAAACACACTCCCCTGTCTCCGGGTTCAGCGTTCCCCATGCCCGTACCACCAGCTTTTGGCCCTTGGGTCCCATCCTCCGTACTGGACGGATTCTCGCGCCCTCAGCTCGTTCTCCATCTTCTCCAACCTAGGCACCCAAATGCGATACCCTCCTGGCCCCATAACATGATTGTACTCCTTCTTAGCCGCATTTTCCTTATTTTTTCGATATTTGAATGAACTGCTCCGATTTCTTTTCCTTCACAAATTCTGGCCAATCATGTTTCAGTGTCTCATATTGTCCTTTGAAATCCGAGTCTTGTTCTGCTTGACAAAGTCATGGGCTAGATTTTGCTTGAATTTCCGAATCGTCGGCCATCTTATGAAGAGCGAACTGTTTGACTAGCCTCCTCCTCTCCTTGTTTTCCTCAATCTTGTTACCCTCCTCATCGAATTTGTTGTATTCCGGAGGTAGAGCGAAATGTTCCATAAGCTTCTTGAAGCAATCTTTTTTGTTCTCTTATCGACAAAAGTGAAACCATCAATTCGTGCCTTCTTTGGCTCATTCCACTCTGGACGGTGATCGAGACGTTGTCTCTAACAATGGCTCCGCATTGGCTGACAAACTTGGTGGCGTTCTTGCGGGGCTCCAGCGGCCTACGGTTGCACTGTCGACAACCTCGATGGTGCATGTTTCTCCTTGTTTCATCGTCTTGGTTGCGCCACGCTTTGACGGCGTACTCGATTGTTTGACGATCCGGCCGAGGGCTAAAATAAGAAAGAGAGTCGCGCGTTAGTACACATATTTATTCAAATAAGTTAGTTTGTATCACCGAGGCTCAATGTATATATATACCTCGCGCGGAGGTGGTTGCTACTTCCATTTGAAGATCGTCGTTTATCGGCGTTTGTTCGGCATCATCTTCTTGACGGCGCCCTTCATCTTCACCGTCAAGGTTCCGATAAGAAGAGATATCATCTTCTTCTTCTCCGGTCGGCACATATAGAATATCGCCGTTTATGATGCCGAACATATGTGCTTCACCGTCCGGATCATAGTTGTCCATAATGGGTCAGCTCTATCGTCCGCCATTATGTCAGTCCTGAAAACATGTAGTAAAAACAAATTAATTAAGTGAAGAAGGGGCGGTGGCGGTGGCAGTGGCGAAAGGCGGTGGCAAAAGGGGGCGAGGAAGGGGTGGAGAGGGTGTCGCGGTAGAGCGCGAGACAGGCGGCAGACGACGGCGTCACGGAGAGGGAGGCGAGGACAACACACATGTATAACCCTCGCCGCCCCCTCTCGATCCCAAAAAAAACACCGCGCGCATCGCCGCCCCCCGCGCCGCCCCTCGCCGCCCCCTCCATTTTATTTTTTTGTTTTTCTTTGGCCGGTTTTCTGTTGTTTTTTGTTTTTTCACTTTATATGTATTTTTTGATTTTATTTCTCTTTCAAATTTCGTCAAATTTTCTTATAAAATTCTAAATTTTTTGAACTTCCCTTAAATTGACAAACTATTTCAAGCTGTGAACTTTTTCCGATTCCAGACACTTCTTTTTCCAAAACACGTGAACTTTTTTTCAAAATCCTGAACTTTTTTTAAAAAATCGATGTACATTTCGAAAGAAAATCAAATTTATGTCAAACTTGATGAACTTTTATTTCCAAAATTTATGATCTTTTTCATGGCTGATCAACTTTTCAAATTTGTGAACATTTTAAAATTGAAGAACTTTTTTGTAATTCCTGAACCATTTTAAAAATTGAAGAATTGTTCATTCTGTGAACTTTTAAAAATTGATGAACCGAGGCCGGTCGGGCGGCGTTGAGGGGCGGCGAGGAGGCCCCTCACGTCTTTGGGGCGGCGAGGGAGGCCGGTCGGCGGCGTTGAGGGCGGGCGAGCGAGGCGGCAGTACCGAGGCCGGCGGCGCTGCAAGGCTGGATGGCGAGGGCGACGGGCGGGCGGGCGAGGGCGAGGGGCGACGGCGGCGGCGGCGAGGGCGAGGGCGATGGCGCGGCGCCGAGGGCGAGGGCGACGGCGGCGGCGTCGGCGCGGCGAGACGAGGCGAGAATCGAATCGAGAAGACGAGAATCGAGCCTTGTATTTTAGCCCCCCCTTTAGTCGCGGTTGGCCAGACCAACGCGACTAAAGTACCTTTAGTCGTGGTCGCCTGCCCATCCGCGACTAAAGGGTTTTGGCGAGTTTTATGTTCCGCGCCCCCTTTAGTCGTCGCGGTTGGGGAGGCGACCAGCGACTAAAAGGTAACCTTTAGTCGCGGTTGGTCGGCCAACCGCGACTAAAGGCCATGCAGTTTAGGGTTTTAGCCCCCCAAACCTGTTTTCTGTTTAATTTGTATTGTTTTCTTTTTAATTTGTATTGTTTTCTGTTTAATTTGTATTGTTTTATTTCTTTTGTGCTTTATTTTAATTTTGAAGGAGTTTCACATATTCTACGGTACTACATACATGCATATGAATGTACAATTTCAAACAAATTTGAAATTAGAACCAAAAGAATTCCACAAGTTCTTCCGGCCGCCTCTGTCTTCCCACAAGTTCTTCCGGCCGATCTTCCCTTGATTCTTTCCGCCTATGTCTTCCCGCCATTTCTTCACGCCTCTATCTTCGCACAGATCGATGCTCCTTTTATAGGCACGGCGCCGCTTCGCTTTGTCTTGTTCCTCCGACAGGCGTCGTGCGCTACCCACGTCATGTCTAACCTTTAGTCCCGGTTGCACCAACCAGCGGGACTAAAGGTTAGATGACCAGCTCTGGATTCCTCTTCTTCCGCCATTTCTTCCCTATCTTCCCGCCTCTTTCTTCCCGCCACTTTCTTCCGCCTCCTGTCTTCCCGCTCCCATTTTTCCCGCCATTTCTCACTACATATATGTAGCCCGGCTTGGCCAGCATTATCACATCTCTACAATCTCTCATCACTCTCTCATGGCTTCCACCGCACCACTCTAACCTACCAGCAGGTGGAGGAGCTTTGCGCTCGAACTACCCTTGTCCACCGGGCTACAGCGTCCCCACCGGCTGGAGCCTAAGCGCGGCGGCGTGCAGTCCCTCCGTCCCTCGTGGTACTGCGCTACGGGCGGCCATCACGAACCACTACTACCTCGACCTCACGCGGAGCAGCGGATGAATCGCCGGCATCCCGATAACCAGCATACTTGGGACGCCTTCTTCATCAATCGGCATGAGAGGCGCCGCCAGTATGAGGAGGACGGTCTGCCTGCTGGGAACTTCCACGAGGCCGGCCGTCGGCTATGGTGGTATGGCGGACTCTGCAGAGCGTCATGGACTACATCACGGCGGCGATATCCCCGCCTGCGCTACCCTCGATTCGAGCCACAGCGCCGCCCGACGACGGCGACGACAGAGCGACGACAGCAGCGGCGGCGACGGCGGCAACTTAGAAGGCGACTACCGGTACAACGACGACGGCGGCTATGAAGACTACAGTATGCATATTATACGCCTAGGCAGGAGTATGACTAAATCACTCCAAATTTCATGTATCATCGGTGGTATCTCGAATCATTCAAAATGGACACCAAACACATCACGTGTAATATAATTCACATGATCCATTCAACAAAGTTTGGTACAATAAATTATTACACATCATTTCTTCCCTTGTGTCCCTGCTTGCTTACGATTGTGCCGTATCCATGGAGCATCCTCATCATTTAACTTAATGCTTGGGTCGGTGTTCACTTTGAAGGGCGAATTTCAGCAAACATATTATAATCTTTGACATGTCATCTTGTCCTCCACTCCCACGATGTTTCTTTTCCCTGAAAGAACAATGTGGCGCTTTGGATCATCGCATGATGTACTGATCGCTTTCTTATCTTTCCGTTTCCTCGGTTTGCTACTCATGTCCTTCACATAGAAAACCTGAGCGACATCTTTCGCTAGGACGAATGGTTCGTCAAGGTAACCAAGATTGTTGAAATCCACCATTGTCATTCCGTATTGCTGGTCCACCTTTACCCCACCTCCTGTTAGCTTGAACCATTTGCACGGAACAAAGGGACCTTAAAGGAGGGTCCATAGTCAAGTTCCCATATCTCCACTATGTAACCATAATATGTGACCTCTTGCCCATTCTCGGTTGCTGCATCAAAGCGGACACCACTGTTTTGGTTGGTGCTCTTTTTATCTTGGGCGATCGTGTAAAATGTATTCCCATTTATCTCGTACCCTTGGAAAGTCGTTATAGTCGAAGATGGTGTCTTGGCCAACATGTACAGCTGATCTACAACATCATTGTCATTCATTAAATGTTTTCTCAACCAACTGCCGAAGTCTCCATGTGGGCCTTCCTAATCCAGGATTCAGGCTTCCCGGGTTGTCGAACGTAAAATATTCTTGTGTTTCTCAAAGTACGGAGCCACCAAGCTGGAATTGGTCGAGACAGGTGTGGTGTGCTTGATCGAGAATGGCCGTCCATACATATCGTTGATTTCCTTCCGATCGTGCCTTTTCCACTTAGTCTCCCCTCGTGCGCGATCGAGGAAGACCAATCGCTTAAGGTCAGGAACAAAGTCAACACAAAACTCAATTACCTCCTCATTTCCATAGCCCTTGGCGATGCTTCCTTCTGGCCTAGCACGGATTACGAACATATTTCTTTAATACTCCCATGAACCTCTCGAAGGGAACATATTGTGTAGAAATACAGGACCGAGAATGAAAATCTCTTGACTAGGTGAACCAGGAGGTGCGTCATAATATTGAAGAAGGATGGCGGGAACACCAACTCAAACCGACAAGACATTGGATCACATCGTTCAGTAACCGTGGTAGAACTTCTGGATTGATTACCTTCGAGAGATTGCATTGAGGAATGCACATAGCTTCACAATGGCTACTCGAACATTTTCGGCAGAGCCCCTCAAAGCAATCGGAAGCAATTGCGTCATAATCACGTGGCGGTCGTGAGACTTCAGGTTTTGGAACTTTTCTCCGCCATGTTTATTATTCCCTTTATATTGGGCGAGAATCCAGACGGGACCTTCATACTGCTCAAGCATTCAAAAAGATGACCTTCTCTTCTTTGGTCGGGCGTAGGCTGGCACGACCTTGAAACCATTCCGGATGCCGGTCATCGTGGTCTTTCAAGCGTTGCTGGTCCTGCCGTGCTTCCTTTGTATCATTTGTCTTCCCATACACGCCCAAGAAGCTTAGGAGGTTCACGCAAATATTCTTCGTAACGTGCATCACGTCGATTGCAGAGCGGACATCTAGGACTTTCCAATATTCTAGCTCCCGAATATAGATTTCTTCTTCCACATGGCTGCGTGCCCGTCAGCTCCCTTCGAACTGATTGTCCGCGGGACCCTTTCCAAAGATGACTTTCAAATCCTTGACCATATCAAATACCTCAGCACCGGTCGTTCCGCGAGCTTCGCCGGTGATCTGCCTTGCCGTTGTAATGCTTGCCTTTCTTTCTTCTTGGATGAATTTTCGAAGAAATCGACGATGCCCAAGGTACACGTTCTTCTTACAATTTGGCAAATGTACACTTCGGTCTCATGTAAGCAGTGCGTGCATGCATTGTATCCCTTATTTGACAGTCCGAAAGGTTACTAAGAGCAGGCCAATCGTTGATGGTTCTGAAAAGCAACGCTTCAGAGGTTAAATTCCTCTTGTTTGTGCTCATCCACACACCGACACCACCCACAGCTGTAAAAGTTCATCAACTAATGGCCTTAGGTACACATCGATGTCGTTGCGGGTTGCCGGACCTTGGATGAGCACGGCATCATAATGAACTTCCGCTTCATGCACAACCAAGGAGGAAGGTTCTAGATGCATAGAGTCACGGGCCAGTGCTATGGCTGGAGCTCTGCTCGCCAAAAGGATTCATGCCATCCGTGCTTAGAGCAAATCTTATGTTCCTTGCGTCAGCTGCAAAATCTTTGAACCATCGTCGATCTTTCTCCATTGCGTTCCATCTGCGGTGTGTCTCAACTCCCGTCCGACTTACGGTCCTCTTTGTGCCATCGCAACAACTTGGCATGCTCTTTGTTCCTGAATAGACGTTTCAACCGTGGTATTATAGGAGCATACCACATCACCTTGGCGGGAACCCTCTTCCTGGGTTTCGGCCCTCAACATCGTCACCGGGTCATCGCTCTCGATCTTATAACGCAATGCATTGCATACCGGGCATTCATTCAAATTCTCGTATTCACGCGGTAGAGGATGCGATCGTTGATGCATGCATGTATCTTCGAACCTCTAAACCTAGAGGGCGACAACCTTCTTTGCTTCGTGCGTCTTGGCGGGCAACTCGTTATCCTTTGGAAACATATTCTTCAACATTTTCAGCAAGTTTTCAAATGCCGAGTCAGCTACACCTGCCTCTGCCTTCCATTTCAGCAAATCCATGTGCAGCCCAGCTTTTCAGACCATCATCGCATCCGGGTACAGCGCCTTTCTGTGATCCTCTAACATGCGATCCAAATTCTCCCTCTCCTTTTCAGTTTCGCAGCGTCTCGTGCATCAGCAATGGTCCGACCAAGATCATCAACGGGATCATCACGTGCCTCTTCTTCACCTTCCCTTCACCTTCAGCATCCTCCATGAAAGTATCACCGAAATGAGCAAGATAGCTTTCATCGATGAAATCATCCCTTCTTCATCTTCTTCCATTATAACCCTCTTTCTCCATGCTTGGTCCAACAATTATAGCTTGGCATGAAACCGTGTCAAGCAGATGCATGTGAACATCTCTTGAGGAAGAGTAACCCTTCGATTCTTACAGATAACACATGGACAGATAACAAAACCCCCGCTTGTTCGCATTAGCCACTACGAGGAAATCTTTCAAACCCGTAGTGAACTCGCGGAGAGTCGGTTACCGTACATCCATTGCCGATTCATCTGCATTATTATAATATAAAATATATAATTAACCATCATGCATTTGTTAAACTAACTAGCTACAAACAATATAAATTAAACAATGAACTACACACATGCATATTTTATCAATGACACATCAAAGGTTCATCAAGTTGCTAACCGCGATCGAGGAGTGTGGCTCCAACACTTCATGTCATGTTTGTTTCATGCTCTTGGGGCATTTCATCAAACACCTTATGTGCATAAGAGGAACCAAAAGCAAACCTACACCCACTTGTGAAGAGAATGGCTCCAAATGGCTAAGTGTTGGCTGCTGGATGGGTATATATAGGGAGGGCTTTAGTTGCGGTTGGCACGGCAAACCGTGACTAAAGGTGCCGAAAACCTTTAATCGCAGTTGTCCTGGCCAACCGCGACTAAAGACCTCACGTCGCCAGCTGGCCACCGAGCCACAGGCCCGAGGCCTTTGGTCGCGGTTCACCTCGAACCGCGACTAAAGGTCCCATTAATCGCATGGTTCCTACAGCCCGCGACTTATGGGGCTGGACGAAGCCTGTTTTTCCACCATGGCAGTAGTAGTAACAACATTGTTCGTCTTCTCGAAGAGGCGAAGAGCCAAGCGCAAACCCGAACGTTGCAGTTGCGACCATTGGAGCACGCATATAGCCAGGCTTTTGCATGAGACAAAATTGCTATGTGAGCCCACTGTTGTACTAGTACGTACAACTACTTGCTAGTATAGCCCTGTAAACTAGAAAGGAGTATTTGCCCTTCTAGAGATTTCAACAAGTGACTAGACTACACCGAGACGGAGTATATATGGAGCAAAATGAGTGAATCTGCACCGTAAATAAATATGTAGTAGTTCTATTGTTTTCCTCTCCGAGGTGCACAATATTGAGTATACTGACTAGTCTCTTTTTGACACGTATTTACGTTTTTTACACTGTACAGACGCAAGCGCTCATATACACGCGCATACACTCACCCCTATGAACGCACACACGCATGGTACTATCAACTTGAAATTTTCGAAGTCACCATAGGCACCTCGTCGTCGACGGGTCCATAGGTGCTTGAATGCCAAGAAGGTAGAGGGTAGCGGTTCCCGAGACGTTGAACGGTCAATTACATGCAGAGGGAATTAATTGGAGAAGCAGAATAGAGCCAGCATGATGTGAATGCAACAGAGTTTGGACTCTAATAGAATAAAGGCGCCCAACCACTCCATTCCATCTACTCCCAAGTCTCTGCGCAACACTGCTCACTCCAATCCAAGACCAAGTGACCAGAAGCCACAAGCACCTATGGAGGCGACGGACGCGAGCGGCAGTCAGCTGTGCCAAATCATCCAAGGTGCCGGCCTGCGGCCCCGCACCACGCAGCATTTTCAGATGGTGCTGGCGACCACCACCGACATCGTAGCCCTCGTCGACGCCGGCTTCGCCTCTCGCATGGAAGACATGATGGTCAACTCCATCAGTAAGTTCACCGCCGTCAAGAAGCGCTCGGACAACCTTGCCATACTGCTCCAGCCCGCGCGCCCAGGCTCCTCATTGCCTTCCACCCTCATCGGCCTCCATGGTGACGAACTCTTTCAAGCCCTGGTGGCCCTGCAGGTGCCGGAGGTCACGACGAAGAATGTGCACCTCGAGGGCGCTTCGCCCGCGCGCTCTCGCCATGCAAGAAACCTTCGACCTGCACATCCACGTCTATGAGGAAATCGTCTACATAGGCCACTACAAGGCAAGCGAGGACAGAAAGACGTTGCCTTCTTCCAGCGGCTGGAATCTTTGAACGCCATTGTTCAGAAGCACGTCGACCTGGCCACGAAAGCCGGTGCAACTTAGGCGCCGTTCGATGGGCCGGCGCCCTGACTTGAGGAGGTGGACGTCGTCGATGGATGCATCTCTTCTTCTTGCTTCCTGTAACCAGCACTGCATCGTCTCGTGGCCTTAATGTTTTATTAGTATAGTACTCCCTTCATTCCCAAATATAAGTCTTTCTAAATATTCCAGCAAGTGACTACTACGTACGGAGCAAAATGAGTGAATCTACACTCTAAACTATGTCTACATACATATGTATGCTGTATTCCATTTGAAATAGTATCCAAAAAGGCTTATATTTGGGAACGGAGGGAGTATATGGCATTTTTTATTCCAGTCATAACGTTTTCACTGTGAGGTGGGGTCGCAGTTGAGCAAACCCACTCCGCCCACCGGGCGTCGGCCGAGTTTAAAATTAGAAGAGAGAAACGAGGGAGGAGAGCTAGCTGTAGCACGGACGCTGTTGTCGAGATGGGACTCGTGTTTATAGAATAGGAGTACTGAGCACTCATGCCTCTTTTTTTTTTGAGGGAAAAATTAGCGTATGTCTAGTACCACTAGTTGGGTGCGTGCGACCTATAGCTATCATCACTTTAGGTATCCTTTTCAAACCGCAGCTACGCTTCACAGTACATATTTTTCACGCATTTATCCTCCTATATGTACTCCTATGCTATTTCCACGTGCTCCCATTCGCCGACATGCGGGACATAGAGCATCTGGGTCGTAGTGCATGCACGACTCGGAGCATATGCCGGGGTACTTTACATTTTGGACCTCATGAATTACATGCAAACCCCCATGAAGAATAAATAAATGAATGAATTACTACATGAAACCGGATTATTTTGTAGAAATCGGAGCACGCTCATTAAATTTTGGACATAACACATTTATAAAAAATGACCGGACCTAAACCATGTTGGAAATATGCCCTAGAGGCAATAATAAATTAGTTATTATTATATTTCCTTGTTCATGATAATCGTTTATTATCCATGCTATAATTGTATTGATAGGAAACTCAGATACATGTGTGGATACATAGACAACACCATGTCCCTAGCAAGCCTCTAATGGCTAGCTCGTTGATCAATAGATGGTTACGGTTTCCTAACCATGGACATTGGATGTCGTTGATAACGGGATCACATCATTAGCAGAATGATGTGATGGACAAGACCCAATCCTAAGCCTAGCACAAAGATCGTAGTTCATATGCTAAAGCTTTTCTAATGTCAAGTATCATTTCCTTAGACCATGAGATTGTGCAACTCCGGATACCGTAGGAATGCTTTGGGTGTACCAAAGCGTCACAACGTGCTGGGTGACTATAAAGGTGCACTACAGGTATCTCGAAAGTGTATGCATTGGGTTGGCACGAATCGAGCTAGGATTTGTCACTCCGTGTAAGCGGAGAGGTATCTCTGGGCCCACTCGGTAGGACATCATCATAATGTGCACAATGTGATCAAGGAGTTGATCACGGGATGATGTGATACGGAACGACTAAAGAGACTTGCCGGTAACGAGATTGAACAAGGTATCGGGATACCGACGATCGAATCTCGGGCAAGTACAATACCGCTAGACGAAGGGAATTGTATACGGGATTGATTGAGTCCTTGACATCGTGGTTCCACTACTGGAATCAGCTACTTTGCCATCTGCCAGATCTTTGCCGTCGCTGGCGGACGGCAAATAACTCTTGCCATCGGCTACACAAAAGCGGACGGCAAAGAACGGTGATGGCAAAGACCAAATTACCATCAGCCAGTTCTTTGCCGTCCGCTTCGCGAGCGGCAAGAATCGTTACCGTCTGCTAGCGGGACGGCAAGAGGAAGGCCCCAGCGAGTTGCAAAAAAAAAAACCTAACGGGGCCCTCTTTGCCGTCCGCTAGCGGGCGGCAAAAAGCACGCAGCGGACGGCAAAGGATGGCGGGCGGCAAGAGAGGCCACGTAGCGTTAACGGCGCCCCACCCCTCTCTCTCTCTCTCCCACCTTCGCACCACCGCGCCCCTTCGCACCATCCACGCCGCCCGCCGCCCGCCGCCCCGCCCGTCGCCCCACCACCCGCCGCCACCCAGCGCCCCCCCCGCCCCCCCCGCCCTGCCGTCTGGCGCCACGCCCGCCGGGCCGCCCCCCTCCTCCGCCGCCCAGGCAGGCCCCCGCCCGCCGCCCGGCGGGCCAGCGCCGCCGCCCGAGCCGCCCCCCCTCCTCCGCCGCCCAGGCCGCCGCCCCCTCCTCCACCCTCGCCGCCACCCGGCCCCCCCCCGCCCGCCTAGGTGAGTTTCTTCTTTTTTTTTTCTTTTTCTGTTTTTTAGTTTTAGGTTTATGTTTAGTATTAGGTTTAGATTTAGTTTAGTATAAGAAGAAGAAAAGAGAGGAGGAGGAGAAGAAGAAGAGGAAAAGGAAAGGAGGAAGAAGAAGAAGAAGAAGAAGAAGAAGAAGAAGAAGAAGAAGAAGAAGAAGAAGAAGAAGAAGAAGAAGAAGAAGAAGAAGAAGGAAAAAGGAAGAAAAGGAAAGGAGGAAGAAGAAGAAAGGAAAAAAGAAAGAAAAGGAAAAGGAAGAAGAAGAAGAAGACCCCGACCCCGAGACCCCGACCCCGACCCGACCCGGACCCGACACCCCGACCCGACCCGACCCGAGACCCGACCCGACCCGACACCCCGACCCGACCCGACCCCGACCCGACCACGGTACCGGACCCGACCCGGCACCCGACCCGACGACACGACCCAGAGACCCCGACCCGACCCGACGACCCGACACCCGACACCCGACCCGACCCGACCCGACCCGACACCCGACCCCGACACCCGACCCGACCCGACACCCGACCCGACCCGACCCGACCCGACCACGGTACCCGGACCCGACCCGGCACCCGACCGACACCCGACCGAGACCCGACCCGACCCGACACCCGACCCGACACCCGACCCGACCCCGACCCCGACCCGACACCCGACCCGACACCCGACCCGACCCGACACCCCGACCCGACCCGACCCGACACCCGACCCGACCCGACCCGACCACGGTACCCGGACCCGACCGGCACCCGACCGACACCCGACCCGAGACCCGACCCGACCCGAGACCCCGACCCGACACCCGACCCGACACCCGACCCGACCCGACCCGACCCGACACCCCTACCCGACACCCGACCCGACCCGACACCCCGACCCCCAAAGGCTGACCCGACACCCGACCCGACACCCCGACCCCAGAGCTGACCCAACACCCGACCCGAGCCGACCGGACACCACGGCGCCGACACCACACCCCGACCCGAAACAACACCCGACACCGACACGGCACTACCCGACATCGACCGACACCCGACCCCGACCACGAAGCAGCACCCGACCCGACCGGCACCCGACACCGACAGGACACCCGACCACCGACACCTCCGAAAAGGTGTTCTTTGGCCTTCCAGAGGCCGGCGGGTCATATATATATTGTGAATTATTAGTTAGGTCATATATTTTTCGATTTTGCTATGAAAAACATCATATATAATTGTGTTGATCGTGTAGTTTTAATTGTGCAGTTGTTTCATCGCTGCGAGGTTTGGTGTTGACGACCTCGCCGTGTGTTTGACGAGCTCGCCCCTTCGTTCGTGGGTGAGCACAAATGACAACTCCTCCTCCCCATTAATTATTTGATCTATTCGATGAAACTTGATAGCTAGCTATATATGTGTCTTGAATCATCGAAGATATCGTAACCAATATGTGTCTCCCGTTCGAAGCGTCATAGTTATAAATATGCATGCATTTGCATATTTATAACCTTGATTCTTCAATTGTCCAACGCTATCCATGGACAGCCAGTATGTGTAGATTGGGTTCGTTTTCCCATATGCTTTGCTCGGATCCGGCGCATATATTTAATCGATTGCCTCCCTGTTGTTCTCGGTTACACATCCTCTCTGTTTATTGCGAGGCGTGTATCAGAGAAGCGGCGAAGGTGCTGCCAAATTTTGCGTCGGATCCGAGCATAGCATGGGAAAATGAACCCAATCTACATACACGGGTGAGATAGGACCTATCATTACCTATTAGAGTGTAGGTTGCATGGACGTAATAAAATTGACAAAGTAGATCAAGCTGATGAATATATACATGGTGAATTACATATATAATTGTTGTGTGTCCAGTAGCTCGAAAGTCAAGATGAGTGACCGTGCTTGGATGTATACGGTCACTTGGTCGAGAACAAATGGGCGCTGAATGGTTCACAAAAACTAAGGGGTTTGTGCAAGCCGCATTTGCAAATGGCCAAAAGAAAACCTGGTGCCCCTGTTTCCGGTGCGGCAATTGGGAAAAGAAGACAGAGGCTGAAATGGGCAAACACTGCAGAAGAGTGGTTTCGCCCGATTATATGGTGTGGACATTTCATGGTGAGTCTGCCCAACATGACCGAGCTGAGGTGGATCGTCGTCGCACCGACGAGCATGGTACCGGATGGAAAACATGGTGCAAGGCTATGATGATGCTCGGGATTCGGACGAGGAGATGGAGGAATCTGCAAAGGCCTTCAATGAAATGTTGGAGTCTTCGAAACGTCCGCTCCACGAGCACACTGAGCTTTGTCAGTTGGATGTCATCTCACAAGTAATGGCTCTGAAGGCTCAGTTCAACTTGGGCAGAGAATGCTATGACGCAATTATGACAATATTTGGACGCTTTCTACCCAAAGGCCATGTAATGCCTGCAAACCTGTACCAGTCGGACAAAATCCTCCGTGCACTGAAGATGCCCTATGAGAAGATACATGCCTGTGAGAAAGGATGTGCCTTATTTAGGCTTGACTATGCGGACTTGAACTATTGTCCCATTTGCAAGTCTTCCAGGTATATTGTGGTAGACAACGGTATGGGTGAGAAGACACAGACCAAAATCCCCGTTAGTGTTCTTCGGTATATGCCAATCGTACCAAGACTTCAACGTCTTTTCATGGTCGAAGAGACGGCCAGACAGATGACATGGCACAAAACAGGCAAAAGAACCGAACTAGATGCAGATGGGAATCTGATGATGGTACACACATCGGATGGTGTTGCGTGGAAAAAGTTTGATGAATTACATGTTGACAAAGCGGCAGATCCGAGGCATCCTCGAGTCGGCATCAAGACGGATGGGTTCGATGTGTTTGGTATGACGGCAGCCCAATACAGATTGTTGGCCCGATTTGTCTTTCCACTCAATCTCCCCGGACAGATTATGCAAAGAAAGAACATTTTCCGGCGTTGATAATTCCAGGACCCAACTATCCGGGCAAAAATATGAATGTGTACATGCAGCCGCAGGACGAATTGCAAGAAGCACTGGGATAATGGGTTCAAGACATACGACGCCTTTAGCAAGCGGAACTTCATAATGCGTGTACGGTACATGTACTCGACGCATGACTTGCGGCGTATCGCTATTCGTTGGCTGGTGTGTGCATGGAAGGTTCCGTGCCCCACATGCAAGGGAGCTCTTGAGTTTCGTTATTTCAGGCGGTCGCAAGTTTTCTTGCTTCGACATGCATAGACAGTTCTGGATCCTCGCCATAAGTTCGGAAAGACAAGAAGAACTTCATCAGGGTAGAGTTGTCAAAAACTCGCACCACCTGCATTGACAGCCAAGCAGCACTGGATCGGTTAAGCGCTCTCGAGCCAGATCCACAACGTCCGTGGTACTTCAAGGGTATAATACTAAGCACGCGTGGACTCACAAAACATGCTTATGGGATCTGCCTTACTTCAAAGACCTCCTTTGCCCACACAACATCGACGTGATGCACACTGAGAAGAATATCGCCGAGGCACTTTTTGGTACATTGTTCGGCATAGATGGGAAGTCAAAGGATAATACTAAGGCTAGAGTCGATCCGAGGCGCTATGTGATAGGCCGTTACAAAACATGAAAGAACCGAAAGGAAAGCAGAACTGGACGAAGCCAAAGGCATGGTTCAATCTTGGAAGGCCAGCTATGAGGGAAATTCTCTTGTGGGTGCAACAGCAGTTGATGTTCCCCGATGGGTATGCAGCGAATCTAAAGAGGGGAGCGAATCTTGATAAACTGAAGATATTTGGTCTCAAGAGTCATGATTGGCACATATGGATTGAGCGGGTAATGCGGTGATGTTGCGTGGCTTCATCCACGAGGATGAATGGCTAATCTTGGCAGAACTCAGCTATTTCTTCCGTGTTCTTTGTGCGAAAGAACTATCGCTGGCGTGCTAGAAGAAATGGAAGAGTTGGCGCCGGAGTTGATCTGCAAGTTAGAGAAGATCTTTCCACGGGCTTCTTTAATCAATGCAGCATTTGATTTTGCATCTCCCGACCGAGGCAAGATTGGGGGCCGTGCAAAATCGTTGGTGCTACCTAACCGAGAGAATGCGAAGACGCCCGACAAAAATGTAAAAATAAGCGTAGAATTGAAGCATCGATGGCTGAGGCATTCATCACAGAGGAGGCGGCAAACTTCGTAACAGCGCACTCTGAAGCCAAAAATCGTCATTTGCATAATCCAAGCCTCGGTACAATCTTGACGAGCCTAAAAGGGTGGATCCAACCTCAGCCTATTCAAAGGGAATCTCGCACCAGCTAGTGTTTCACATCCAAGATCTTTGAATAACGAAGAATGGCGGACCATTTCGTTGTATATCTTCAACAACTTTGATAGAAGTGCGGCCGTACATCGAGTAAGTTCTCGTACATTGTTTCGCAACTTCTATTTCCTTTGAACTACTCTTATTCCTGGATATGTCATACAGTCGATACGTCGCCATATTCTCGTATGGGCGGAGATCCAAAAGGATTCCGTCGAAGAGTATGAGCTTCTCGCAGCAAGGAGGTGGCTATCCCGGTTTCATCTCTTGGTTCAAACAAACGGTAATTTCTATTAGACAATTTCATTTCATTTGCTAATTTGTGCATAATGCAACAATCCTTTCATATTAAACTTGTAGGCTAATTCAGAGTCTATGGACGCCGAATTGAGACAAGTCGCTAATGGTTTTGACTATAAGGTCCGTTCATTTGACAAGTACGACATCAATGGGTATCGCTTTCGTACCTATGGCAAAGAGCTATCTATAGCCGACCGAAAGTCAACAAATTGTTGTGTATCTGCTATCGCGAAGGAGGTACCGAGTATTATGGGAGAGTTGAAGCAATTTATGAACTTCTGTTCTATGGTGAAAACCCACGAATGTCGTAGTCTTCAAATGTTATTGGTTTCAGCCAAGGAGACTAGAAGGACTCATGAACATGTAGGGCTAGTTGAAATCAACCAAAGCACTCATTTAGATGTTCCGATGTCTATATTATGGCTCAACAAAGCGACCCAAGTATTCTATCTACCGTGGGCCTGCCAAACTAATCCAAATCTGAAAGGTTGGGATGTCGTTTATGAAGTGCCGCCACGTGCTAGACTTTCTCCCCAAAGGAAGAGGATTATGAACCTCACATTAACCTGACACATATGAAGGAGAATTCTTCCAAGAGACACGTCTTTCCAAAAGCGTTTCAAGAACCGCTATACTTCACCCCAAAACATTGAAGTAGACAGCGACAATGAATCCGACATCACCCGGAGGAGGAACAAGAAGAGCCGGAACAAGAAGAGGTTCTGCTGCGGATGACTGTCAATGCTTGACCGACACGTCAAGGTGGCCTTGCACATGTTGATGCCAATGAACCCTATGAGCCCGTCATTGATTATAGTGATGATGATGATTATGCATTTATTGATGATCTTGATCCAGATTATTAGTAGTGTCGTATTACATTTTTTATGTTGTACTTGATGATAATACACTTAAGTGATACATATTATTATTCATGTCGGTCTTTTTTATGTTGTACTAATTTTGTTTACTGTTTGTCATGGCAGGTGTTGAAAGATGGTGGGCGCTGGTGGGAGCGTGGTCTCGAGGTCTTCCATTCAGACGCACCTCTCCGCCGAGCGTTCTTTGGACAGATGACCACACCGCCGGGCCCTTCTTCGTCGATCGCGGTGCCCAGCAGGGACGAGGTAGGAAGAGAGGAGGTAGGGCACGTGGTCGTGGGAGAGGAGGTAGGGTGACTGCACTGGCGCCTTCCTCGCCGCCACCCCAGCTGTTTCACCCGAGCACGTGATCGCTAGGGTGGACTCGTCCGAGGAGGAGGCTGCACGGACTCCGTCCACGAGCCTGCGGTCCACGGGTCTTGGGACTCGAGTTCGCCCACGTGACCCCGGAGGAGCACACGTCCGGATGGGGTACCTGGCGGATCAGCCCGAGGAGCCGAGTGGCCATGCTTGATGATGGCGGGAGCCGGTGATCTTGAGGAGGAGGGGGGCACCGTCTACCAGCGTGGTGCTACACGGCTCCCGTCCGTGCCGGTGACCCGCGAGCAGAGGTGGTTGATTTTCCCTGATGGGGAGAGGTACGTAAGTGCATTTAATATTTTTGTACCTTGTGCATTCAAGTTTTTCAAATAACTAATCGTTGGCCTTGTCATGCTGCAGAGGTTGGGACCACCATCATAGTGTCCGCCGGCCCAACTCCGTCCTTGGAGTTCTTTGCCGGCAAAACTTCCCGGGGTTTGTCACGTTGCCTGGTGAGGGTCGGCTTCCAGAGCTTGGATTGAGCTGGGAGCACTACGTGGCTGCCCGGCCCCGCCGGATGAGATTATCGACGGTGTCGTAATGCGACACGAGGGCAACATGGTGATCGAAAGTTCGGGTAATTTCTCCTACACATTTAAAAATCTTCAACTAGCTAGTTATTAATTGTACTAATCAATATTGTCTCATTTGATTGCAGACATTCTACAGGTGTGAGGAGGGATACGAGGAGGACGCGCACATGTTATCGAGAACGTCTGCAGCGCCTACTCCAGAACTTACGACACGAGGCTCGGGTGCAGGCTGTTCGAGACTACTACGCCTTGCGTGGTATCAAGAAGACCAAGCCGGCGTGCCGCGATAAGTTCCTGAGTAAGGAGCAGTACATGAAGGTAATTCTTAAGGCCTTCTCTACTTAAGTTCCTTCATTTAGTAATTCTTAGCCGTAGCGCTCAAGTTTCTATTTGCTAACTTAGGCGCCTCCGAGATGGTGTGCGGATCGGATGGATTGTTGGGAGGTGTTGGTCGATGAGTGGTGCTCAAAACAATGGCTAGCCCTCCACAACGAGGCCAAGGACAAACGTGCCCAAATGGAAGGTGTGCCACACCATCAAGGCAGCTCCAACTTATATCAGTTCAAGAATGGCCCGGGTATGTGGTTTGCTTCATGATTCATGCAATTCATTCATCATGCTAGCTTGAGCCCTTTAATTACTAATTTTCATTGTTTCTCTCTTTCAGCACGCTACAATAAGGTGGATAAGGTGCCGAGGTGTACGACCTGTATGCCATGGCCCACACCGCCTCTTTCAAGAAAGTCAAGGCTTTCTCTCGGTCGACCTCGATGATGCAAACAACTTCACCAACATCTCCTCCCACAACAAGCTCGTGAGATATAGAGATGAGGGAAGGCGAGGAAAGGGAGGACTTTAACCCGAGCCAGGTCCCATTGATCCAGAGCTGTTGATGATATCTGGTGGTATGGAGGTCCCATGGCTCCATAGCCATTGGAGATGGACTTATCCGTTGTCCTAGCACTCTCTCGGAGATCAAAGCGCGCCAATCGAGCTCCGCTCTGAGATAAGGCCTCGTGAGCGGCCAAGTGCAACTCGCCATCAAGGTTAGTGATACATACTCAGTTATCTTTCTCTATTACATTGTGTGCGCTTCCATCAATGATTACAAATGGTCATGTGAGTGGTGTTGCAGGCTGCTATACAGAGTGAGAGAGATAGAACGGAGAAACTTTGGGAGGCGGCGGAGAGGCAGCGGGAGTTGGAGGAGAGGACGACAAAGATGATGGAGGAGGAGAGGGCACGGAATGACATGCGAGGCAAGGGCCATGTACGAGCTCCTTGTGGTAAGTTTCTTCTGCAGATTAGCCAAAACATTCATGTAGTGTTTGTCTCATTACTAACTAGTATGACTGAGTCGTCAAAACCAAATGTGCAGTCGTGTGCGAGAAGACAGGTCGACCGCTCCGCCGATGCCGATGATTGCTCCCGGGACCACGGTGAGTTTTATTTGAATGGACATTACTTGCTAGTCTTAACATTTGAGTGTCATCATGCTAACAAGACATTGAAATGATCTTTGGTGCAGCGTAACTCCAGACAAGCATCGCACGATCCTTCTCCGACTACCGACACGAGCCACCCCGCTTCTACACCTCCCGGATCTTGGTAAGTTTATCTAGTGTTTTGCTTAACACATGCATAAAGACCTAGACTTAGCTTTATTTCCTCCAATGCTTACCATAATGACCTAGACTTAGCTTCTTCTCCTCCAAAATGACTTAATAAGCTTCTCGACCTCCAAAACCATCCATTTTACCTAAGTTAGCTCTAAAACGATCTGTACTTAGCTTACTTATGTCAAAAATTGCATAATTAGCTTAGTTAGCTCATAGACGATCCATTTTACCTAAGTTAGCTCTAAAATGACCCATTTTACCTAGGTTAGCTTATAAATGATCCAGTTCATCCAAGTTAGCTCAAAATGACCCATTTCACCTAAATTAGCTCTTAAATGATCCATTTCACCAAGTTAGCTACAAAATGATCCATTTCACCTAAATTAGCTCTTAAATGATCCATTTCACCTAAGTTAGCTCAAAAAGATCCATTTCAACTAAATTAGCTCATAAATGATCCATTTCACCTAAGTTAGCTCAAAAACGATGCATTTCAACTAAGTTAGCTCATAAAAGATCCATTTCAACTAAATTAGCTCATAAATGATCCATTTCAACTAAGTTAGCTCATAAATGATCCATTTCACCTTAGCTAGCTCATAAGCGACCCATTTCAACTTAGTTAGCTCATAAATGATCCATTTCACCTTAGCTAGCTCATAAACGACCCATTTCAACTAAGTTAGCTCATAAAAGATCCATTTCAACTAAATTAGCTCATAAATGATCCATTTCAACTAAGTTAGCTCATAAATGATCCATTTCACCTTAGCTAGCTCATAAGCGACCCATTTCAACTTAGTTAGCTCATAAATGATCCATTTCACCTTAGCTAGCTCATAAGCGACCCATTTCAACTAAGTTAGCTCATAAAAGATCCATTTCAACTAAATTAGCTCATAAATGATCCATTTCAACTAAGTTAGCTCATAAATGATCCATTTCACCTTAGCTAGCTCATAAACGACCCATTTCAACTTAGTTAGCTCATAAATGATCCATTTCACCTTAGCTAGCTCATAAGCGACCCATTTCAACTTAGTTAGCTCATATATGATCCATTTCACGTAAGTTAGCTCATAAATGGCATACTCTTCTTGTTCTAGTCTTCTTCTTGTTCTACTCTTCTTGTTCTAGTCTTCTTCTTGTTCTACTCTTCTTGTTCTAACTTTCTTATTTTTCATTTTGCAGATTTCTTTCACTTGACTAAAGCTTGCATAGATGGAGTGCTCCTTATCCCTTTCTCTGTTTCTTTTGTATCGTTGAACTATGCATGTATCGTTGGATGAAACTATTGTAATATATATGGTTGAATGCCTCTATGTTGAACTTGTTATGTATGATGGAACTATGCATGTAATATATATGTTTGGATGATGAAGTTATGTGTTGGATATCTTATATGTTTGCTCTGTAATGGCCTTTTGAAATATATCTATATATGTCATATATATTTGTGATGAAAATTGTTGGATTTAATAAAAACAGATAAAGAGCCAATATGCGGGCTCTTTGCCGTCGCCATCGACGGTAACGCGCTCTTTGCCGTCCACGCAGACGGCAAAGAAGACACGTGGCATCTAGCTGTGCTTCACGGAAGCTGACCCATTTGGTCACTTTGCCATCGATGAGAGCGGCAAAGAACCTGCACTTTGCCATTAGTGGCGGACGGCAAAGAACCTGCACTTTGCCATCGATGGCGAGCGCGGCAAAGACACTAGAAATTTTGCCGTTAGCGGCGGACGGCAAAGGCCTGCCGTTAGACACTTAACGGATGACGGCGCAATTATTGCCGTCCGCGCTCTTTGCCGTCCGTCGGACGGCAAAGGTCCTTGCCGTCGCCAAGCGGAAGCGGACGGCAAAGTAGCTGTTATCGTAGCCACGTTGCGGAGCTGTTGCCGTCCGTGGTCGACGGCAAAGGATTTTGCCGTCCGCCATTCATGCCTTTGCCGTCCGCCATGGCAGACGGCAAAGTAGCTGATTCCTGTAGTGTTCATCCGATGAGATCATCGTGGAACATGTGGGAGCCAACATGGGTATCCAGATCCCGCTGTTGGTTATTGACCGGAGAACGTCTCGGTCATGTCTACATGTCTCCCGAACCCGTAGGGTCTACACACTTAAGGTTCGATGACGCTAGGGTTATAAAGGAAGTTTTTATGTGGTTACCGAATGTTGTTCGGAGTCCCGGATGAGATCCAGGACATCACGAGGAGTTCCGGAATGGTCCGGAGGTAAAGATTTATATATGGGAAGTCCTGTTTTGGTCACCGGAAAAGTTTGGGCGATATCGGTAATGTCTGGGACCACCGGAGGGTCCTGGGTCCTCAAGTGGGGCCACCTGCCCGAGAAGGTTGCGTGGGCCAAGTGTGGGAGGGGACCAGCCCCTACAAGGGCTGGTGCGCCCCCCACAAGGGGCCCAAGGTGCAAGGGAGAGTGGGAGGGGGCAAACCCTAGTTCAGATGGGCCTTAAGGCCCACCTAGTGGGCCTCCCTCTCCCCTCTTGGCCCCCCCCAAAACCCATCTAGGGCTGGCCGCCACCCCTAGGGGGTGGAAACCCTAGAGGGGGCGCAGCCCTCCCCTTCCCCTATATATATGAGGCATAGGGGCTGCCCATAACACACGAGAGCCTCTCCCTCTCCAGGCGCAGCCCTGCCTCTCCTCCTCCTCCTCTCCCTTGGTGCTTGGCGAAGCCCTGCGGGATTGCCACGCTCCTCCATCACCATCATGCCGTTGTGCTGCTGCTGGATGGAGTCTTCCTCAACCTCTCCCTCTCTCCTTGCTGGATCAAGGCGTGGGAGGCGTCACGGAGCTATCGTGTGTTGAGCGCGGAGGTGCCGTCCGTTCGGCACTAGGATCTCCGGTGATTTGAATCACAGCAGTACAACTCCTTCAACCCCGTTAAGCAGGAACGCTTCCGCTTAGCGATCTACAAGGGTATGTAGATGCACTCTCCTTCCCATCGTTGCTGGTTTCTCCATAGATAGATCTTGGTGACACGTAGGAAAATTTTGAATTTCTGCTACGTTCCCCAACAAACGAGTCTAAGGGCCTCTTTGATTTTTCCCGCAAAAAAAGGGCCTCTTTGATTCGTAGGATACTAAAAACACAGGAATGCAGAAAGTATGATGGTGATGAACCGAGACGAGGAGAACTCTAACTCAGTTAGAGGTTAGAGTTAGATTCTAACCCTGAACTAACTCTAAACCAAAGAGGTGTATGGATGGCAGGGTTAGATTGACAATAAATGCTCTTTCTCAATCATTTGACTACTTTGGACCCTATTTCCTGCCGGATTTGGTGTGGCCGGCTCTTCTGTGGCCTCCTCCCGCTCACAATTGACATAAACGAACCATCTATACCAATCAAGCATGCAAAACATGATAATTTTTACTTTGTCCATACAAATGAGATATCCCACTTAAACATACAAGTCGTATATCAAGCTTCACAAAATAAAAAAACACTTCACGAAACAAAGCGTGAGCTAACTCATCACAGAAGTCATTCACGATAGGGAGGGAGCCCGGAGCCCATCACGCACCAAGGGAGGAGCTCTCCATCGTCGCTCTGGAGGAAGGCTCTGTAGAGCCCAAGCCCCGGGAACCCCTCCGACGCCGGCCCTTGCGAGTTGAGGTCGACACCGGCATGGGTAGCAGGGCCGCTTGCTGCCGACTGGGAACTTAATCTTTGGGCCTCTAGAAATAATGCAAGCCTTTAATTAAAATACCTAGAAAGGTGAACTGGATCTTTGGGCCTCTAGAAATAATGCAAGCCTGAAACTGAAATACCTAGAAAGGTGAACTGAATCTTTGCGCCTCTAGAAATAATGCAAGCCTGAAATTGAAATACCTAGAAAGGTGAACTGAATCTTTGGGCCTCTAGAAAGATTTATTACCTCCTCAAGCAGCATCAAACAATTCCATGCGTGCACCACAAATCTATACCAAGTTTGATTAGGATCTACTTTTCCAAATCAGAATTAGCGCTAGAGCAAGAAAGATCAATGATATGGCCGTGAGACAGAGAAGGAACAAACAAACTCACCCCTCTCGCGACCTCCCTGGTAGATCGCCACCACAGCGCCTGACAGAGGGAGAAAAGCGAATGGTGAAGGGGAGCGGGCGACCTTCAAGGCCGGAGGAGAGGCGGCGGAGTAGAGGCGATGGAGGCCCTAAGGAGAGGGTGGCGGAGGAGAGAGAGGCGAGCGCTTGGGAGGCGGCCTATGGGGAACAGAGAGGAGTCGGCGAGAGGGGGCGATCCGGTGCGGGCAGGGGAGATTTTTTAGTTCTCTTTTAGTGGGCCCAAGGATAACTAACCCAATTAGAACCTCTTCACCGGGCTAGTTTTTTTAGCTGCATTAGAGCAAACTAGCTCAAACTAACCCCTCTTGTTTCGATAATTTGAGGCTATTTCAACCCAAACTAGCTCTAACTCAGGGATCCAATCAAAGAGGAGTGTTCCTGTACATGCTACAGTGTGGACCGTAGCACATTGTTTTTTATGGCCATATCACCACATTGTTTTCTTCTGCTGGTTCACTGGGCTACCGTGGTTCGCACTGCTGGTTCACTAGGCTACTGTGGTCCGCACTGCTGGTTCACTGGGCTGCCGTGGTTCGCACTCCTCTGACCTGAGTAGTAGTAGTACTAGTATATACCGCATCATTCTTTGCTCCTTCTTACTACTCCGACATGTGGGAGAACCAGCATCCAGGTCGACATGTCATGAAACAGATTAGAGCGCGGAACGGAAGGGGGGCATCACCCCGATTGGAGCGCCAGTAATTCATGACTATAGTGAGTGGTCATATCACAAGTCTTTCTAGCAATAACGCGCCGTCAAATTGCACAGCCCGACCTTTCCAGCAGTATGTTTGAGAATCCGCCACTCGCTCACCCTCCTCGCATCTCTGTCAAACCGCCTACCCGAAAACTGCCGCGCGTACTACCCGGGAAAAGCCCCGCCCTCAACTTTTAACTACGCGAAAATAGTTTGAGCTTGTTCGTTCTATATAATACAGTACTTACTGTATGTTTATTCACCCGTGGGGTTGTTCAATGAATGGAGGGGCGGGTAGCACAAGTGAACAATACTATAGTACTACTAGTAGTGAGTAGGAGTCGTACAGTTGTCACCTTAAATAGAGAGTTTCTTTTCTTTAATGCCACGTACACCAATTGAAACGCTTGTTGTGGAGAGAAAAAAAGATAATCACTCCACTATATATGTACGCAGGGGCCTGAGCGCTTGCTTTACTAGGGTTGCTCTCTTCATTCTCTCATCCTCTCCAGATATAAACAAGGCGATGGTAGCGACATTTTCTCTCTGCTCATCGTTGGTCACAGATCTGGCCGGATCCCTTAGGCCGGTGTGTGTAGAGGACTAAAAGGTGCATCGTTCACGCGGTCATCGCCGCCGAGGGTGGAAACCCACAGCTGCCGGAGGGGCCCGATCCTCTGCCCGTGCCGTTCTCTCCGACACAACGCCAGCTCGGGAGGTCCTCCGACCCTTCTTCCTCCCTTCAGTATTGTCCGCAGATCCGACCTACCGCCGCCGACATCCCGGCAACCCTCAGGTATAAGTTCTTCGAAAGCGACCTTGCTCTACTGCCCCAGCTCCCCACGTGTCTGCATGTGCATCTTTTTCTACTCCCATCATGTCGGGGATATACCCCGCGGTATGACCCGGCCGGAGTTATGACCCGGCCAGACTTGGCGATTCACCAGAAGACCCGGCTGGAGCTAGGCGACTCACTGGCGATCTGCCTGGACATGGCGGTTTACATATAACCCGCCTGGACATTATGACTCACTAGAGACCCGGCGGGCAGATCAGACGGACGACAAGGCCCAAGGCCCAGCAGGTTGGCTTATACTATGGCGGGTCGGCTTAAGAGGAAGACATAAGTAATATTCTCCTACAAAGGAAGCAAGACTAGGACTCCACTTGTAATAAAGCAATCCTAATCCTACTAGGACTAGTCATGTAACCCGCCCCTTCAACTTATATAAGGCGGGGCAGGGCTCCCCAAAGAGGGACAAGCAACAAGAAACAATATCTAGGGCTAGACACAAATAGCCGGCTTACCGGCGACGCCCTGATGAGCATAATGAGACCTAGCCACAAACAGCAAGTAGGGTTGTTACCGGATGATGTTTCCCGGGGCCCGAAGCTGTCTAAATCCTTGTCTTGTACGTCGCGTCTCTCATCCCGATCAACCCCTCTCAAGCTATTACATAGATGCGTTGGCCTCGCGACTAAGTCCTGACACTAAGGACATCTGCCGTGACAAATACACGACAGTTGGCGCCCACCGTGGGGCCTGCGCACGGTGGTGATAAGTTCTTGGAGGGATCTCTCACAGGGATCGAGAAGTTCATAATTTTCCGGATGAAGAAACACCTGTTTGGAAGGATCTGCATCAACTTTGTGTTCATCGGTCCAGATTTATGATCTACGAAATTTTAAGTTCGGCAGCGTGGATGAGCCATCATGAGTTGCCGAGATCAACAGAATCACAAGTCGCCGAAACCATGGATTCCTGTTGCAGCACGTTTTCACCAGCGCGCAAAATCCCGAGGTGTTTTGTCGTTACTAGACCTACTTCCGAGTCGTATCCATCAACTATGCCGACTACTACTCCATATCATCACACAAAGGACCAATAGGATCTGGACTTCTCACGGAAAACAAAATCCAGCCACTCTGGGTACTAGAGTTTGGAGATGCTGTAGCAGGTGGCCCAATGCACACATCGTTCTGAGTTGACCGATTTAAAATTACTTGTAACCAAATTTTAGTTTGAGATCGATGAGACTCGCAGTAGTATTAAAAAAAGGGAAAAAAGGGCCATGACCTGGAATTGGATACGGCCATGACTCAGAGACAGATACGGTTACAATTGCGGTTTCGTTTCGAGCGGCCTGCCGCCGCCATACCTCGAGCTGCCGGCAACCCTTGCCGCAGCCTCTGCCGTGAACCGCCGCAACTACCGAGTGTTTGCTAGATCTGAGCCGTCCCAGATCCGCCTCACTGCTGTTCTCGGCCACCTCCTGCCGCACCTGCCGGCACCCGCGCCAAGTCGCTTTCTGAACTGTCGGGCTGTCTCTGCTGATCTCCGCTCCTGCACCAACTTCTGACCCGTCCCGGAATCATCTCTGCTCCCACAGCCGGCGCCGTCGTGGAAACTTCAAACTTGTACATCAAAATCCTTCACGTGCTAGTTCCAAGGAACAAATTGCTCTTATACTACTCCCTACGTTCCTATCATTGCAGCAGCCGACTTGTCACGGTGGCCAAACTTGAAGATGGAAGCTGGCGTTGCCCGCATCTCCGCGTCCGTGGACGGCCTATAGCATCGTCGTGTCCACATCTAGCATCTCTGCATTGACAGCCGGCCGCCAGCGTCATCGTGTCCACATCTGGCGTTTCCGCATCGACGGCCAACCTCCAGCGTTTTTTGGTGTGCTACTCGTATCTCCGCCTCCACCACGGTTGACCCGCCTTACACCTCTAAACCGCCATCGCCCCCATAACCAAACAACGAGCCGCCGCACCGCATGGCCATCTTCACCCCGCTCGGAGTCCGCCTCGCCGAGCTACTCAATTCCATAACAGGGAGAGAGCCGCCGCCAGCTTCAACTGCAGCGAGAGAGCCGCCGGCCGTCTTACCTCTATGGAGAGCCGCCGTGACGGCCTGCCTTGCTGCTGAGCTGGCCTCTCCTTGTACTTTGAGCCGTCCCTGTTTCGGGTCACTTTGCCGCCTTGCTGTTCCGCCTCAAGTCATCGTCGTCTTCATCGCCAAGCCGTCCCAGGCTTCGTCGCCTTGAGCTCGCGCCCGCCTTATCTCGGGCCAACCCTGCCGTCTCCAACACGCAGTCAACGGCCGCGCCACGGGCCGGTCATACATTTCACTTTCCAGTGTCCGCGTTTGCCTAACAAAAAACATCAGGTGATACCCATTCAAGTTTATTTTATTAAACATATTGTTTTCATCAAAGAACAATTACGTTGGTCTTTATAATTTTATGCGCAACAAAGGTGGGGCCATGTTGTGCCTATGAAGTATACGTCAGCACCATCACGCACCGGCGTCTGCGCCCGCTTACTGACGGAACAGGTGTGCGCAAATCTCCGCCCATGCAGTTTAATATACATCCACCGTCCGGAGCCGCGTTGAGCCGTCCTTGCCGCTTTGAGCCGCCGGGGTTATATTAAGTCGCCTTTCTGCCTAAGCCGCCGGAACTATATTGAGTCACTGGTCTGCCTGAGCCACCTCTGTAGCGATAAACAGATCATCCGTCATCCGGAAAAATCAGGTGATATTCATCCAAGTTTGTCTTATTAGCAAATGTTTTTGTCAAAGAACAGTTTATCTTTGCCTTGGTTTGCAATATTGTTTATGCAGGGCAATTATTTATGACAAAAAGTGATATTATACCGCGGAGATGGAGGCACGCCAACATCTTTTGGCACAGGTGGTCGTCGTTACTCGACGGACTCCCGCACCGGCTTACAATGCCGTGGCCGTCTCTCGCGACCACGCCGGCTTACAACAAGGAGGACAACTTGCCCGTTCGCACCGGCTTACAACCCCACGGCCGGTTTATCTGTCTGTGCCGCCTTAGATGTTGCGGTCGTCTTTACCGTCCGTCTCTCGTGGCCTGGTCTACATCAACACATCGGGCCACACCTGTCTGCATGATTTTTTTATTGAGTATGAGCAAGTCACTAGTTGGGAAGCCCGGTTTTCTTCCAACAAATTAGAGGCAAATTATCATGTATTATCAGCCACCGTCTGCACTGGATGGCTCAATGGGCAGGCGCACAAGTCGCCGCCACTGCGGTTTGGTTAACTTCAAACAACCAGTTGGAAGGAACCATTGGTCGAGTTGCTGACACAGTTCATACGGGATCATTTATAACCCGCCACAGTCACCTCAACCTTCTGTGGATTCACATCGCGTTATCAACGCCAATGATATACACCTTCTGCTATGGTCAAATATGGAGAATCTCAAGCCAACTCTTGAGTCATCTTGAGACTCGGGGGCTACAATGGTATGGCTTGGCAAAATTAGCCAGTTTCAAAGAATTCAAGAACTCCGGGTCATTGAAGGGAAGATAACCCGGCCCTGGAGGTTACTGCTTTATTGGCGAATATTTTAAAGCCGTCAGAAAAATTTCCGGTTCAAAATGAAGGTTCCGGTTTAAAATACAGTTCAAGAGACATCTCTCTCCCGCAAAGCTTTGAAGCTCTCAAAACCGGTTCCACATCCGGATCAAGGTAAATTTGTCCCTTACAAAGATTTGAGGATCTCAATATCCCGTTTAAGAATTTCCGGTTCAAATAGAATTAATCTCTCGCAGGTTCGAGATCTCGAACAAATTAATGGTTACCAAAGAGAAATTGCTGCCATGGTGCACGGTTCAAAACATGGGTATCCTGCCTTACGGCTTATCTTATTATGGTCACTTGGGGGCTTCCTGCTCATCGGGCATAGCTATCAGTACCCTCTTGATCGGTGCAATGCCTAAACTTATATGGTCACTTGGGGGCTTCCTGTTCAAACATAGGTCGTATTCGAACCAAAGAGAACATAGCTGTTGATACCCTTTTGATTAGCAAACTACTAAACCTACTTGGGGGCTTCTTGATCGTATCCGAATCATAGCTCAACCCCTTTGGGAATCGACGTGGATCGTATTCGAATCAGCGTCGTTAAACAACTTTTAAGGTCATTTGGGGGCTTCCTGTTCAAACATAGGTCGTATTCGAACCAAAGAGAACATAGTTGTCGATACTTACTTTGAACGGCAACGCCAACGCCACTGGGGGCTATATGATCCTATTCGAATCTTAGCTTAACTCCTTTGGAACGGTTTACTGATCGTATTCGAATCAGAAGCCTCAAAAATTTTATCTGTTTTTATACAATCGCAAGTATTTGAGTTGTCACAAATATCATATGTGTCGGCTCTTACAGAGTTGAGTTATCAACTTCACTGTTCGGGTCACATTAGCCGGCGGTATCATTCAAATGATCATAGGGATCTTGTGATCTACTTGTGTGCAGGATAAGACTACATTTGGGTGGTTACCCGCCCTGGCTTTTGACGTTAAGTCGCCAGGGCATATGTTGTTTAAACTCTTTGCAGGATTTGCAGAAATATGACATATAAATGATTAAGTTCAAGCTCATTACCAAAGTTGATGCTTCAAAATGATGATCCGTTCTGGATTTTTCTCAAAGGCTATAAGCCGCCGGGTTATAAAAATTCCGGCTTACAATGGAGGCGTATTAAATCACCATTGGCCAAGAGCCGCCGGGTATTTAAACCACGGATTTACTTGTCAAACAGATAAGGAATTCAAAGTCACTTTGGCGCAATGGCTATTATTTTACCAATGGATATGGTTTATTCTACAATGGAAGGAATAGTCCCGAGTCGCTGCAGGCTTATGACCCGGCACTTGGGGGCTACATTATTGAAATTGAGATTACATCAAATATGCAAGTCCCATGTCACTGCCAGCATGCACCATGGCACTTGGGGGCTAATGCAAAGTCATTTTTTGCTCAACTTATTGAAGATCCGACTCATCACATTGTAATGAGCCGTCCCTTGGGGGCTACCAATTGCTCCTGTCAAAAATTCAAGGTACACAAGCCTCAGTCGATTATATTGAAGGATCCACTGTTCAGTTGATAAAGCACAAGGCTCTTAACCTTATGTACGTGGGTTCAAGCCCCATAATGGGGGTTGCATCATATGATATTATTGTCAAATGAACTATATACAAAGTCCCTACTCGTTATTGCATAATGACCCGGCCCTTGGGGGCTACACTGGTTGAAGTTTTTATGAGCATAAGGCAATTAAATTCCCAGGTTGCTGCAAGCATGACAACCCAGCACTTGGGGGGCTACTTATGTGGAATATTCAGTTTATGACTAATGATTGAGATGAATAACCCGGATTTCTTCAAGGTTGCAACACTTATATCGAAGCAAGTCTTAACCTATCACTATGTTCTCCTCTTAAGACATGGGGGATACAGATATTATGCATATAAAGGAGGAACGTCTTCAAATTCTCAGTTTTGAGCAAATCAGGAAGATCAACTACATGACCCGGTGTCAACAACAATTATGACTCGACATCATCAGTCTTTTATAATCCGGAGATTTTGGAAATTATAACTCGGCAAGATCTACATCTTTAAGCCGGTGGAAAATCGGATGAGTATTTCAGGACCTATATTTTTTAAGCCGGCGCTTTGGAAGCTAACTCAAGTGGATTATTTATTACAATATTTCTCTACAAGAGACCAATGTCAGCAAATTGATTTTGAAGCTAGCCTGTTGACCCGGATTTTTCAAAAAGAAGTATCTGGATTTGTTTTGCATTGACAAAGTTGAAACATATCTGCTAAGGAGATTTTCTATGAGTTCATGGGCATGTGTCAAGAAGGAAATGACAAGGACTTAAAGATGATCAAGTGCCGGCTTACAAGAATTTTTAACCCGGAGAACAACCTGTCAAAGTTGTTCTGGTGTTTATTTTGCAGGATCAGTTTAACATGGATAAATCCAAATTAAACTGGGGGCTAATGTCGGGGATATACCCCGCGGTATGACCCGGCCGGACTCGGCGATTCACCAGCATACTCTGCTGGAGCTAGGCGACTCACTGGCGATCTGCCTGGACATGGCGGTTTACATATAACCCGCCTGGACATTGTGACTCACTGGAGACCCGGCGGGCGGATCAGACAGACGACAAGGCCCAAGGCCCAGCAGGTCGGCTTATACTCTGGCGGGCCGGCTTAAGAGGAAGACATAAGGAATATTCTCCTACAAAGGAAGCAAGACTAGGACTCCACTTGTAATAAAGCAATCCTAATCCTACCAGGACTAGTCATGTAACCCGCCTCTTCAACTTATATAAGGAGGGGCAGGGCTCCCCAAAGAGGGACAAGAAACAAGAAACAATATCTAGGGCTAGACACAAATAGCCGGCTTACCGGCGACGCCCTGATGAGCATAATGAGACCTAGCCAGAAACAACATGTAGGGTTGTTACCGGATGATGTTTCTCGAGGCCGAAAGCTGTCTAAATCCTTGTCTTGTATGTCGCGTCTCTCGTCCCGATCAACCCTCTCAAGCTACTACATAGATGGGTTGCCCTCGCGACTAAGTCCTGACACTAAGGACATCTGTCGTGACAAATCCACGACACATCAGCTCTTCCAAAGCCACCTAAATTTTTAGTATTATTAGAGGTAAAGCTACTTCATGCATTCGAATCTAGGGCTTTGTTCAAACAACAAAGAAAGGGGGGAAAGTTGTAGCATGAATCTAGGACTTGATTCAAAGAGGAAATAATATGGTGAAAGTAGTAGAGACCAGATACCCAACCGGTCTCTTGGTTGAAAAGGGAAATAATGGGAAAACGCAGTACAAACTGGATAAGGAACAGATCTATTATTGGTTGAAAAAAGGATAGAAAGTGGAGGCTGGTGGACAAGTCAACAGAGTATGTGCAGGATTAGATTTGCTGCCATCACATAGTAAAAGGTCTCCAGGATTAGATTTGCTGCCCTCACATAGTAAAATGTCTCCAGGATTAGATTTGCTGCCCTCACATAGTAAAAGGTCTCCAGGATTAGATTTGCTGCCATCACATAGTAAAAGGTCTCCAGGATTAGATTTGGTGCCCTCACATAGTACAAGGTCTCCAGGATTAGGTTTGCTACCCTCACATAGCATGAACAAACTCGGCATCACCACTTTATGCCTCCTTGTAGGTACATTGTGCTGATGCGTCCACTGTCGCATGTCCTTATACCAACCTTTTGCTGTTGTTAATGTAAGAGCACATGTAAAATGATGCGATCACACTGTTACCTTAGGGACATGTCTAACCAGTGTTATAGTTAATCTAATGCCTCCAGTGATAAGATGCAATTAAACTGTGTTACTGTTGGGTTATGTAGTAATTTCAAAAATTTTCCTACGATCACGCAAGACCATGGTGATGGCATAGCGAGAGGGAGAGTGTCCGCCCGTACCCTCGTGAGACCGAAAGCGAAGCGTTATAACAACGCGGTTGATGTAGTCGTGACGTCTTCACGATCCGACCGATCCAAGCACCGAGCGTCACGGCACCTCCGAGTTCTGCACACGTTCAGCTCGATGGCGATCCCGGACTCCGATCCAGCAAAGTGTCGGGATGAGTTCCATCAACACGACGGCGTGGTGGCGATGTTGATGCTCCACCGACGCAGGGCTTCGCCTAAGCTCATGACGATATGACTTCTCCGCGCAGGGCTTCGCCTAAGCTCGCTGACGATATGACGAAGTGGAATATGGTGGAAGGGGCACCGACACGGCTAAGGAAAGATCCGTAGATCAACTTGTGTGTCATGGGGTGCCCCTGCCCCGTATATAAAGGAGACAAGGGGAGGTGGCGGCCCAAGGGGAGGCGCCAGGAGGAGTCCTACTCCCACGGGAGTAGGACTCCCCCTCTCCTAGTTGGATTAGGATTGGGAGGGGAAGAGGAAGGCGCGCCCCCTCTCCTTGTCCTATTCGGACTAGAGGGGAGGGGGCGCAGCCCACCTTGGCCGGCCCTCCTCTTCTCCCTTGTGGCCCATGAAGGCCCATATACCCCCGGGGTTCCGTAACCCCGGTGTTCCGATAACTTCTGTTTTCACTCGGAACCCTTCCGAAGTCAAACATAGGCTTCCAATATATCAATCTTTATGTCTCGACCATTTGAGACTCCTCGTCATGTCCGTGATCACATCCGGGACTCGAACAAACTTGGTGCATCAATACTTATAAACTCATAATGAACTGTCATCGAAGCGTTAAGCGTGCGGACCCTACGGGTTCGAGAACTATGTAGACATGACCTAGAACCATTCTCGGTCAATAACCAATAGCGGAACCTGGATGCCCATATTGGTTCCTACATATTCTCTGAAGATCTTTATCGGTCAAACCGCATAACGACATCGTTGTTCCCTTTGTCATCGGTATGTTACTTACCCGAGATTCGATCGTCGGTATCCAATACCTAGTTCAATCTCGTTACGGTAAGTCTCTTTACTCGTTCCGTAATACATCATCTCACAACTAACTCATTAGTTGTAATGCTTGCAAGGCTTAGGTGATGTGTATTACCGAGAAGGCCTAGAGATACCTCTCCGACAATCGGAGTGACAAAACCTAATCTCGAAATCGCCAACCCAACAAGTACCTTTGGAGACACCTGTAGTACTCCTTTATAATCACCCGATTACGTTGTGACGTTTGGTAGTACCAAAGTGTTCCTCCGTGGCGGAGTTGCATAATCTCATAGTTATAGGAACATGTATGGGTCATGAAGAAAGCATTAACATACTAAGCGATCAAGTGTTAAGCTAACGGAATGGGTCATGTCAATCAGATCATTCAACTAATGATGTGACCTTGTTAATCAAATAACAACTCCTTGTTCATGGTTAGGAAACATAACCATCTTTGATTAACAAGCTAGTCAAGTAGAGGCATACTAGTGACATCTGTTTGTCTATATATTCACACATGTATTATGTTTCCGGTTAATACAATTCTAGCATGAATAATAAACATTTATCATGATATAAGGAAATAAATAATAACTTTATTATTGCCTCTAGGGCATATTTCCTTCATCTCCCACTTGCACTAGAGTCAATAATCTAGATTACAAAGTAATGATCCTCACACCCATGGAGTCTTGGTGCTGATCATGTTTTGCTCGTGGAAGAGGCTTAGTCAGCGGTCTGCAACATTCAGATCCGTATGTATTTTGCAAATCTCTATGTCTCCCACTTGGACTTGGTCCCGAATGGAATTGAAGCGTCTCTTGATGTGCTTGGTCCTCTTGTGAAATCTGGATTCCTTTGCCAAGGCAATTGCACGATATTGTCACAGAAGATCTTCATCGGTCCCGATGCACTAGGTATGACACCTAGATCGGAAATGAACTCTTTCATCCAGACTCCTTCATTTGCTGCTTCGAAGCAGCTATGTACTCCGCTTCACATGTAGATCCCGCCACGGCGCTTTGTTTAGAACTGCACCAACCGACAGCTCCACCGTTTAATAAAAACACGTATCCGGTTTGCGATTTAGAATCGTCCGGATCAGTGTCAAAGCTTACATCGGCGTAACCATTTACGACTAGCTCTTTGTCACCTCCATATCGAGAAACATATCCTTAGTCCTTTTCGGTATTTCGGGATGTTCTTGATCGCTGTCCGATGATCCACTCTGGATTACTTTGGTACCTTCCTGCCAAGCTTACAGCTAAGCATCGTCAGTCTGGTACACAGCATTGCATACATGATAGAGCCTATGGCTGAAGCATAGGAACATCTTTCATTTTCTCTCTATCTTCTGCTGTGGTCGGGCATTGAGTCGACTCAATCTTACACCTTGTAACACAGGTAAAAACCTTTCTTTGCCTGATCCATTTTGAACTTTTTCAAAACTTTATCAAGGTATGTGCTTTGTGAAAGTCCAATCAAGCGTCTTGATCTATCTCTATAGATCTTGATGCCCAATATGTAAGCAGCTTCACGAGGTCTTTCATTGAAAACTTTTATTCAAGTATCCTTTTATGCTATCCAGAAATTCTATATCATTTCCAATTAATAATATGTCGTCCACATATAATATTAGAAATGCTCTGAGCTCCCACTCACTTTCTTGTAAATACAGGCTTCTCCAAAAGTCTGTATAAACCCATATGCTTTGATCACACTATCAAAGCGTTTATTCAACTCGAGAGGCTTGCACCGGACCATAAATTGATCGTTGGAGCTTGCACACTTTGTTAGCACCCTTTGGATCGACAAAACCTTCTGGTTGCATCATATACAACTCTTCTTCTAGAAATCCATTCAAGAATGCAGTTTTACATCCATTTGCCAAATTTCATAATCATAAAATGCGGCAATTGCTAACATGATTCGGACAGACTTAAGCATCGCTACTGGTGAGAAAGTCTCATCGTAGTCAACCCCTTGAACTTGTCGAAAACCTTTCGCAACAAGTCGAGCTTTGTAGACAGTTATATTACCATCAGCGTCAGTCTTCTTCTTAAAAATCCATTTATTTTCAATGGCTTGCCGATCATCGGGCAAGTCAACCAAAGTCCATACTTTGTTCTCATACATGGATCCCATCTCAGATTTCATGGCTTCTAGCCATTTTGCGGAATCTGGGCTCACCATCGCTTCTTCATAGTTTGTAGGTTCGCCATGGTCAAGTAACATGACTTCCGAATAGGATTACCGTACCACTCAGTGCGTATTTTACTCTGGTTGACCTACGAGGTTCAGTAGTAACTTGATCTGAAGCTTCATGATCATCATCATTAGTTTCCTCACTAATTGGTGTAGTTGTCACAGGAACCATTTCTTGTGATGAACTACTTTCCAATAAGGGAGCAGATACAGTTATCTCATCAAGTTCTACTTTCCTCCCACTCACTTCTTTCGAGAGAAACTCCTTCTCTAGAAAGGATCCGAATTTAGCAACGAAAATCTTGCCTTCAGATCTGTGATAGAAGGTGTACCCAACAGTCTCCTTTGGGTATCCTATGAAGACACATTTTTCCGATTTGGGTTCGAGCTTATCTGGTTGAAGTTTCTTTACATAAGCATCGCAGCCCCAAACTTTAAGAAACGACAACTTTGGTTTCTTGCCAAACCACAGTTCATAAGGCGTCGTCTCAGCGGATTTTGACGGTGTCCTATTCAACGTGAATGCGGCCGTCTCTAAAGCATAACCCCAAAGCGATAGCGGTAAATCGAAATAGACATCATAGATCGCACCATATCTAGTAAAATACGATTCGACGTTCGGACACACCATTTCTGTGGTGTTCGGGTGGCGTGAGTTGCGAAACTATTCCACATTGTTTCAAATGTAAACCAAACTCGTAACTCAAATATTCTCCTCCACGATCAGATCGTAGAAACTTTATTTTCTTGTTACGATGATTTTCCACTTCACTCTGAAATTCTTTGAACTTTTCAAATGTTTCAGATTTGTGTTTCATTAAGTAGATATACCCATATCTGCTCAAATCATCTGTGAAGGTGAGAAAATAACGATACCATGGCGTGCCTCAACATTCATTGGACCACAAACATCGGTATGTATGATTTCCAACAAATCAGTTGCTCGCTCCATAGTTCCGGAGAACGGCGTTTTGGTCATCTTGCCCATGAGGCACGGTTCGCAAGTACCAAGTGATTCATAATCAAGTGATTCCAGAAGTCCATCTGTATGGAGTTTCTTCATGCGTTTTACACCGATATGACCTAAACGGCGGTGCCACAAATAAGTTGCACTATCATTATCAACTCTGCATCTTTTGGCTTCAACATTATGAATATGTGTATCACTACTGTCGAGATTCAACAAGAATAGACCATTCTTCAAGGGTGCATGACCATAAAAGATATTACTCATATAAATAGAACAACCATTATTCTCTGATTTAAATGAATAACCGTCTCGCATTAAACAAGATCCAGATATAATGTTCATGCTCAACGCTGGCACCAAATAACAATTATTTAGGTCTAAAACTAATCCCGAAGGTAGATGTAGAGGTAGCGTGCCGACCGCGATCACATCGACTTTGGAACCATTTCCAACGCAAGATCGTCACCTCGTCCTTAGCCAATCTTCGCAATCCGTAGTTCCTGTTTCGAGTTGCAAATATTAGCAACAGAACCAGTATCAAATACCCAGGTACTACTGCGAGTATTAGTAAGGTACACATCAATAACATGTATATCACATATACCTTTGTTCACCTTGCCATCCTTTTTATCCGCCAAATACTTGGGGCAGTTCCGCTTCGGTGTCCGGTTTGCTTGCGGTAAAAACACTCGTTTCAGGTTTAGGTCCAGACTTGGATTTCTTCTCTGAGCAGCAACTTGCTTGCTGTTCTTTTGAAGTTCCTTCTTCTTCCCTTTGCCCTTTTCTTGAAACTAGTGGTCTTGTTGACCATCAACACTTGATGCTCTTTCTTGATTTCTACCTCCGCGGCTTTTAGCATCGCGAAGAGCTCAGGAATTGTCTTAGTCATCCCTTGCATATTATAGTTCATCACGAAGCTCTTGTAGCTTGGTGGCAGTGATTGGAGAATTCTGTCAATGACACTATCATCCGGAAGATTAACTCCCAGCTGAATTAAGTGATTGTTATACCCAGACATTTTGAGTATGTGCTCACTGACAGAACTATTCTCCTCCATCTTGCAGCTATAGAACTTATTGGAGACTTCATATCTCTCAATCCGGGCATTTGCTTGAAATATTAACTTCAACTCCTGGAACATCTCATATGCTCCATGACGTTCAAAACGTCGTTGAAGACCCGGTTCTAAGCCGTAAAGCATGGCACACTGAACTATTGAGTAGTCATCAGCTTTGCTTTGCCAGACGTTCACAACTTCTGGCTCAGCATCTGCAGCAGGTCTGTCACCCAGCGGTGCTTCCGGGGCGTAATTTTACGTGCAGCAATGAGGATAATCCTCAAGTTACGGACCCAGTCCGTGTAATTGCTACCATCATCTTTCAATACAATTTTCTCTAGGAACATATTAAAATAAACATATGAAAGCAACAAACATAGGGAAGCAACAACGCGAGCTATTGATCTACAACATAATTTGCAAAATACTACCAGGACTAAGTTCATGATAAATTTAAGTTCAATTAATCATATTAAAAACTCCCACTTAGATAGACATCTCTCTAGTCATCTAAGTGATTACGTGATCAAATCAACTAAACCATGTCCGATCATCACGTGAGATGGAGTAGTTTCAATGGTGAACATCACTATGTTGATCATATCTACTATATGATTCACGCTCGACCTTTCGGTCTCCGTGTTCGAGGCCATATCTGTTATATGCTAGGCTCGTCAAGTTTTAACCTGAGTATTCCGCGTGCGCAACTGTTTTGCACCCGTTGTATTTGAGCGTAGAGCCTATCACCCGATCATCACGTGGTGTCTCGGGTACGAAGAACTTTCGCAGCGGTGCATACTCGGGAGAACACTTCTTGATAATTTTAGTGAGAGATCATCTTATAATGCTACCGTCAATCAAAGCAAGATAAGATGCATAAAGGATAAACATCACATGCAATCAATATAAGTGATATGATATGGTCATCATCATCTTGTGCTTGTGATCTCCATCGCCAAGCACCGTCATGATCACCATCGTCACCGCGCGACACCTTGATCTCCATCGTAGCATCGTTGTCGTCTCGCCAACTATTGCTTCTCGACTATCGCTACTCCTTAGTGATAAAGTAAAGCAATTACATGGCGTTGCATTTCATACAATAAGCGACAACCATATGGCTCCTGCCGATTGCCGATAACTCGGTTACAAAACATGATCATCTCATACAATAAAATATAGCATCACGTCTTGACCATATCACATCACAACATGCCCTGCAAAAACAAGTTAGGCGTCCTCTACTTTGTTGTTGCAAGTTTTACGTGGCTGCTACGGGCTGAGCAAGAACCGTTCTTACCTACGCATCAAAACCACAGCGATAGTTCGTCAAATAGACTCCGTTTAACCTTCTCAAGGACCGGGCGTAGCCACACTCGATTCAACTAAAGTGAGAGAGCAGACACCCGCCGGTCACCTTTAAGCAACGAGTGCTCGGGCGGTGAAACCAGTCTCGCGTAAGCGTCTGGCGTAATGTCGGTCCGGGCCGCTTCATCTCACAATACCGCCGAACCAAAGTATGACATGCTGGTAGGTAGTATGACTTGTATCGCCCACAACTCACTTGTGTTCTACTCGTGCATATGACATCAACGCATAAAACCAGGCTCGGATGCCTTTGTTGGGTTATGTAGTAATTTCAAAAAATTCCTACGATCACGCAAGACCATGGTGATGGCATAGCGCGAGAGGAGAGTGTCCGTCCACGTACCCTCGTGAGACCGAAAGCGAAGCGTTATAACAACGCGGTTGATGTAGTCGTGCGTCTTCACGATCCGACCGATCCAAGCACCGAGCGACGGCACCTCCGAGTTCTGCACACGTTCAGCTCGATGGCGATCCCGGACTCGATCCAGCAAAGTGTCGGGATGAGTTCCGTCAAGACGACGGCGTGGTGGCGATGTTGATGCTCCACCGGCGAGGGCTTCGCCTAAGCTCATGACGATATGACTTCTCCGGCGCAGGGCTTCGCCTAAGCTCATGACGATATGACCGAAGTGGAATATGGTGGAAGGGGCACCGACACGGCTAAGGAAAGATCCGTAGATCAACTTGTGTGTCATGGGGTGCCCCTGCCCCGTATATAAAGGAGACAAGGGGAGGTGGCGGCCCAAGGGGAGGCGCGCAAGGAGGAGTCCTACTCCCCAGGAGTAGGACTCCCCCTCTCCTAGTTGGATTAGGATTGGGGAGGGGGAAGAGGGAAGGGGCGCCGCCGCCCCTCTCCTTGTCCTATTCGGACCAGAGGGGGGAGGGGGGGCGCGCAGCCCACCTGGCCGGCCCTTCCTCTTCTCCCTTGTGGCCCATGAAGGCCCATATACCCCCCGGGGGGTTCCGGTAACCCCCCGGTGTTCCGATAACTTCCTGTTTTCACTCGGAACCCTTCCGAAGTCCAAACATAGGCTTCCAATATATCAATCTTTATGTCTCGACCATTTGAGACTCCTCGTCATGTCCGTGATCACATCCGGGACTCGAACAAACCGGTGCATCAATACTTATAAACTCATAATGAGCTGTCATCGAAGCGTTAAGCGTGCGGACCCTACGGGTTCGAGAACTATGTAGACATGACCTAGAACCATTCTCGGTCAATAACCAATAGCGGAACCTGGATGCCCATATTGGTTCCTACATATTCTACGAAGATCTTTATCGGTCAAACCGCATAACGACATCGTTGTTCCCTTTGTCATCGGTATGTTACTTACCCGAGATTCGATCGTCGGTATCCAATACCTAGTTCAATCTCGTTACGGTAAGTCTCTTTACTCGTTCCGTAATACATCATCTCACAACTAACTCATTAGTTGTAATGCTTGCAAGGCTTAGGTGATGTGTATTACCGAGAAGGCCTAGAGATACCTCTCCGACGATCGGAGTGACAAAACCTAATCTCGAAATCGCCAACCCAACAAGTACCTTTGGAGACACCTGTAGTACTCCTTTATAATCACCCGATTCGTTGTGACGTTTGGTAGTACCAAAGTGTTCCTCCGTGGCGGAGTTGCATAATCTCATAGTTATAGGAACATGTATGGGTCATGAAGAAAGCATTAACATACTAAGCGATCAAGTGTTAAGCTAACGGAATGGGTCATGTCAATCAGATCATTCAACTAATGATGTGACCTTGTTAATCAAATAACAACTCCTTGTTCATGGTTAGGAAACATAACCATCTTTGATTAACAAGCTAGTCAAGTAGAGGCATACTAGTGACATACTGTTTGTCTATATATTCACACATGTATTATGTTTCCGGTTAATACAATTCTAGCATGAATAATAAACATTTATCATGATATAAGGAAATAAATAATAACTTTATTATTGCCTCTAGGGCATATTTCCTTTAGTTACAAATGGCACTCCTGTTGTTTTCCCCAGTATGATAAGTAAGTTTATCCTTTACGCTGCTGAGTGTCCTGGTGTCCCCATGGTCCCATGCCCTTAAACCAACTCTTTAGTTGCTGTTGATTTACTATGTTTGGTAAACAAGCAGTGCCACCATTAAAGTAATCTAATATTTGAGGAATCTCATTGTTGTTCGTAATGCTTCTGGTAACATGAAGCATTGCTGACGTTTTAAAATTTCTACTGTCCTTGTGTGATTGCCATGAACATAATTAAGATGCTTCTTTTCATTTTGTATATGTTTCGTATATTCTTATTGACCAGCAACTGTTTACTTTCTATCTTTTGGTGCAGATAGAGATATCCATTTCACCTTGTTGCTATTGTGACCTTTTGGTGAACTGCAGAAAACACTTTTTTTTGGAATGGGTGTCTTGTGCAGTTCAACTAAAATGTCACGTGGGCAACATCTCTCAATTTTGGTGGAACTGCACAAAATGGTGATTGGAGTTTCCAAAATCTCCGTCAAGTTCTGCTGGTAATCTCGTGCAACATTTTATTAGACTTTGCAAGATGAAGCCGTCACTGTCACCACAATGGCACTTTATTTTTGTGGAACTGCACAAAAGGATAAGAAAATTATAGTTGCACCTTACATGAGCCAGACTGCCAACCTTAGTGTTCCTCAATTTTGGTGCAACTACTAAAGAAGAACCTGCCAGCTCACGAGAGAAAGTAATTCTTGCTAGCTGAATGATGCAATCTTTGCTTCATTTCAGGTGAACTGCCAAAAAAGGCGCATGAATTGAATCATGGAACTCCAGGCAGACCTCATCCTAGTGGAGCTGCAGGTTGAGTTCAAGGAGGCCGCTATTAAAGCGAAATCATGCTCTCATGTCTCCTTGTTTGTGTTGTGAAAATAGGAATACTCAACTACAGATGTTGTGATGGTCAAGAGCATTCACCAAGTTCTTCGATTGTATAAAATGGCTAGCCAAGATGGATTTAATCCCGATATTCACTTTATCAAAAGGCTCTAATGGGTTGGTTCTGAATCTTGCAAGCTGGGAATCAATGAGATGTGTAGGCATCTTTGTTGTACTTATTATTTGAATCTTATTTGTTGGTTCTGAATCTTGCAAGCTGGGAACCAATGAGATGTGTAGGACACTTTGTTGTACTTATTATTAGGATCTAATTTGTTGGTTCTGAATCTTGCAAGCTGGGAATCAATGAGATGTGTAGGCATCTTTGTTGTACTTATTATTTGGATCTTATTTGTTGGTTCTGAATCTTGCAAGCTGGGAAACACGGCATGATGATGCAGAGGACAACAACCATAACAAACAGTTCAAACTTGGTAGTATTAACTTTGTGACAGTGCGACAAATGTGCTGATCGTGTGCGTCCTGAGAATAATAATTCTAATTGTTGTGCATGTTGATCCTGTGGCACTGATAGAACGAGCCAATGCATTGCTTGTTTTAAGTATAAATTTCTATTAAAGCTAATTAAATTTAAGTAAAGTGACCACTAACTCATGTTATTACAGTACAAATATAGACCCGCTCCTGAACCGATGTGTGGCCGGAGTAGGTTTCTTAATGGAGGCGTTTGAATGCGCCGAGGGTGCATCTTCTGCCGGGCGTGCAGCGGACAAGGGAGGGGTAGTAACTGTTATCGCCTATACACACTCGCTTACTGTTGAATCCAGTTCCCCAAGAGCTGAAAGCCGAACTGCTGCCGCCGCCTACACACTCGTTCACTCGAAGAGACTCCAATGGCGATCCGAGGGGTGAGCCTGCTGGATATGGACTTCAGCAAGGAGTTCCCCTTTGAGTTTGCCGTTCAGTCCTATGGCTGCACCAAGTTGAATGTGATGTACACCAATGATACGGACTCGGTGAAGCTCTGCCTCGCCTCAGTCCTATGGTTGCACCAGTTTCAGGAGCATTTGCCCGTTTCATCGGCAGCGCCGACTGCACCTTCGCTACGGTGGAGAGAAGGAAGAACGTGACGATTCGGCCATCTGGTGCAACAAGCTTGTCGACATCCAGAAGCAATACAAGATCATCAGCAACAGGCAGGAGAAGGACTCCGTGGTTGACCTCGCTGAGACCATCATCGACCCCTGATACGCCAACATGAAAGAAGACAACAATACCAAGGACCTGAACACGTGGGAGTGGGAGGTACCTCTAAATCTAGCCTACATAACCTACGCGGCCAAGGACGCATACGCATGCTACGACATGTACAGGCAGATCTTGGACATGAGGGCGTGTCTGCTTCCCGTAACCGACAAGTACACGGATAGCCGCAACGTCATGATCAAGCGTGCCAGGAAGGTCTAGATGTTGTACTTTATCTGTTTATAAGCACCTTTATCATCTGAGTGTTTCATGCATTAGCCTACGTGTCGTAATTATCTGTTTTTTCCAAAATATTTCTTTTAAGAACCCATTAACCTGATTGTTTTTTTAGTGGCTATTTGCGTATGTATGTAACTAGTTCACTTGTCCGTTAAAAAAACTAGTTCACTCAACTGCCATGCTTTGAATTTCCTTCCTCCCAACATATTCCCCACCTCAGGTGGACCCAGCAGGTCTCTGAATTTTCTCTCACTTTCTTTTTCGATGTAAACTGAGTTTTCTCCCAGTACTTTTCCCTAGAACCAACTCAACTGTCCCACGTCTAGCCTAAAAAATAATAATACCCCACGTACTATTAACTCATCAAATTTAAATGATATTTTATTTCGTAAGTTGAAAGTTCTTACAAAATAATAATAATAATTGTTTATATATAACTTGGCAAGTTAACTCCTAGTGATTGCGTACATAAGCTTGCAAAGATTTTACTGACCAATGCAGTAATAGACGTGCAATCATGTGTTTATGTTTTTATAACATTTCTCTGTCTAGCCCAACATGATATTTTCACCCAGCCCAGCAAGTTTGTGGATTTCGAGAAAAACGTTCCCCCCGCTGACAGGTCAGACCCACCAGCTATATCTTCACACGCAAGGAAGTGCCTCCTTATTACGCACAAAAAAATGAATACCCCCTGCTAGCTGGGACCCATCATAGTGGGTGGCTGACTTGTGGGCCTACTAAGTTGACGAGGACGGAGGGCTTTGTCAACTTAGTTAATATGAATAATTCTAGCTCCGGTGACCGTACGATGTCCATCCAACGGCCATTGTGCTTCTTCAACCTCTGGTCTTCTTACTCCTGCCGCCCAAAGCAGCGCCGGTCGTGTCGCGTGCTCCTGCCTCTCGTGGCTGGCTGTGATGTCGCGGAGGCCTCACCGCCCTCTACTACTCCCACCGCTGGCCCAGGGCATCCCTCTACTCACCCACACCCCCTGTTATTCTGCGGCGACGACAGCCTCACGTCGCAGCCGAACCAGTGAACCCTCGTACTCCTCTCCGCGTGGCCATCCACTGCCGCGTCTTCCCCCTCTCCGCGTCGTCCCCTTCCTAGGCATCGTCGTCGTCCACCGCCTTGGTGCTCTCGGTGCGGCGTGGTCAGTGTGGTCAATGACCGACTTCCATCGGAAGAGTACTGTACGTGGAGAGGCTGACAGCTGGGTCCACGGCTACAACCCAGTTTTTTTGTGATTTGCCAAGTAAGTCGCTTTGTCAGGCCTGTTGGGCTGCAAATCTTTCAAGATGAGCAGAGCTTCATTCGGCCGGCCGAGAAAAAGGCCTATCAGTAATGAGAAATTGGTTGTACATTTTTAAAATACATCAAACCGGCAATTAGTTTCAAATATCTTTTTTTCATTTCAAGATTTTAAATTGCATTTTATTTTTATGCGTGGACAATTTGTTGGATTTTATATTGATATACATTTATTTTTAAAATCATTTTGAATGTGACTCGAAATTTCTGGATAAAAGACAGTTCGGACCGCACTGAAATATGCAAAAATTCGTATAATTTTTTAACTGTGACCACAATATGGGTTGTAATGCTAACAAAAGGAATATGGGCTCAAAAAAACCTTAAGAATTAGCAAATGGGCTGTAAATTATTAGAAATAATGGTAGATGCTTTGTATGCTGTTTTCCACAGATTTGAGGTTTCCTTAAAAAAAAGGTTGACGCACAAGCAGTGACTGTTGGATTTCCATCCAACGGCCGTCGTGCTTCTTCAATCTCTACTCTTCCTGCTCCAGCCGCTCAAACAAGTGCCGGCGGACTGCCTGCTCCCTCCTCCCCGCGGCCGGCTGTGCTGCCGCACAGGCCTCACCGCCCCACCGTACTCCCATCGCTGGACTAGCCATCCCTCTACTCACCCACACCTGCTGTTATTCTCTGGCGACGGCAGACGAACCAGTAAACCCTCGTAGAGTTGTACTCCCCTCCGCGTGGGAAACAACTTCCGAGTCTTCCCTGCCTCCGTGTCGTTCCCTTCCTAGGCCTCGCCGTCGTCCACCGCCCTGGTGCTCTCGGCGCGGCCTGGTCAACGTGGTCAACGACCGACATGCTTCTGAAGTGGACCGTACGTGAGAGAGGCTGACAGTTGGGTCCACGGCCGCACGCAAGGAAATGCCTCCTTATTACGCGCAAAATAATGATTCCTCCACCTGACATCTGGGACCCACCGAAAGGGCCTCTGTATTTCACGAAAAAACGTTACCGCCGCTGACAGCTTGGACCCACCAGCTATATCTTCGCACGCAAGGAAGTGCCTCCTTATTACGCACAAAAAATGAATACTCCCCCTGCTAGCTGGGACCAAGTATAGTGGCAGGCTGACTTGTAGGCCTACTAAGTTGACGGGGACGGAGGGCTTTGTCAACTTAGTCAATGTAAACGATTCTAACTCCAGTGACTGTACGATGTCCATCCAACGCTGTAGTGCTTCTTCAACCTCTGCTCTTCTTGCTCCAGCCACCCAAAGCAGCGCCGGTCGTGTCGCATGCTGCTGCCTCCCGTGGCCGGCTGTGCTGCCACGGAGGCCTCATCGCCCCCTACTATTCCCACCGCTGGCCAGGCCCTGCGGTGGCAGCCTCACACCGCAGCCGAACCAGTGAACCTTGGTACTCCTCTCCGCGCGGGCTTCCACTGTCTTGTCTTCCCCGGCTCCCCGTTGTCCCCTTCCTAGGCCTCGCCGTCGTCCACCACCCTGGTGCTCTCGGCGCGGCATGGTCAACGTGGTCAAGGAACAACTTCCATCGGATGAGGACTGTACGTGGAGAGGCTGACAGCTGGAACCACGGCCGCAGCAAGGAAGTGCCTCCTTATTACGTGGAAAATAATGATTCCTCCACCTCACAGCAGGGACCCACCGGACGAGCCACCGTATTTCATGGAAAAAAACGTTGCCCCATGACAGCTGGGACCCACCAGCTATATCGGAAGGAAGTGCGTCCGGGCAAAAAAACGATTCGCCCCCTGACTGCTGGGACCCACCAGCTACATCTTGGCACGCAAGGAAGTGCCTGACAGTCGGGACCCACCTGGTCAAAGCGTACGTAACGTTGTCATTCTGGTCGCGAACGTGTACGTACATATATACTGGTGGATGTAGAGGCGCGCACGTGTCGATATAAAGGCGCGCACGTAGTATGTACACGTGCATACAGCGGACAGTGTGCAAGAAAGAAAATACGGCCACGTATGTGTACATATGGGCGGGGTCTCGAACGCCTACTCGCGCATACGTACGGCCAGGGCTCGTGTACATGGCTGGGTCGGAACGGAGAAACAACGTCGTCGTCGTGTTCATGGGGAGCCAACCGGCTGGGTCGGAACGGAATGCGTCGTCGTGTTCATCGGGAGGGCTTGGACGGAACAGGCGATGGAAGCGAGGCTGGCGTATCGCAGAACGGAGGAAACAGCCTTGTGTTCGACCGCCATGTTCAAAGCGGGATCCTGTTCGCCGGGAGGGTGCGGCGCGCATCAAAACAGAGGAAACGGACCTCCTACGGTCGAAACGGGGGTCCTGTTGATATGGAGGGGTGTGGTGTATCGCAAAACGGACGAAACGGACTTGTGTTGGAGCGCTACGGTCGAAACGGGGGTCCTGTTGATCGGGAGTGGTGTGGCGTACCGCAAAACGGACGAAATGGACTTGTGTTGGAGCGCTACGGTCGAAACGTTGGTCATGTTCATCGGGAGGGGTGTGGCGTACCGCAAAACGGGACTCCACGGGATACTGTTCATCTCCACCGTCGACCTCCTCCAGCCTCCACGGGCTACCGTCGACCTCCTCCAGCCTCCATGGGCTACCGTCGACCTCTTCCAGCCTCCACGGGCTCCTGTTCATCCAGCCTCCACCGCACGCTACTCCACCGGCGACTGTTCAAACACCCCTCCACGGGCACCCCTCCACCATCTACTGTTCATCCAGCCCTCCACGGGGTCGTCCTGTTCGTCCAGCCCTCCACACCACGAGGTCCTGTTCATCCAGAGGCAACGCCACCGCTCACTGTTCATCCAACCCCCGGCAACGCTCACTGTTCATCCAGAGAGGCAACATTGATCGGCTTCAGTTAGCAGCATTAGCGAAGGAATCGCTCGATCGGGTTCAATTAACAGCGATCGATCGATCGCTCGGGTTCAGTAACGCGTAGCCTCCAGTGCAATTGCTCGGGTTCAGTTAGAGCCCAACGCCTTGCTCGGGTTCAATTAGAGCCAACGCCTCGCACACACGCGCATACGTGTACGAGAGAAACGCGCATCGCTCGGCCCCCGACCACCCACCGTAACCGGGAACTCCCCGAAATTTTCCTCGCCCTCGCTTCTACCACGGTTTTTTCCGTCATGGACGGCCCAAAGAATGTAATGCAGCTGCGTCTCCGGCCCGCCCAGGACGAAAAGCCCATTTTCTGTCATGATTTTTTGTCATAGAAGTAGGATCCCACCACATCTATGATGATACCGGGCTTTGTCACAGTTATCGTTATAGAAGTGTCATATGTATGACGGAAAAAAGTTTCGTTCAGCCCAAAATGTCACCGATGTGTCTTTTTTTTTGTAGTGTATTTCCATGCAACTTTCCACCGTTCTGTTTATCATCATGACACGCATCATCATTGTCATATTGCCTTGCATGATCAGGTAGTTTACATCGTATTTGTGGCAAAGCCACCATGCATAATTTTTCATACATGTCACTCTTGATTCATTGCCCATACCGGTACACCGCCGGAGGCATTCACATAGAGTCATATCTTGTTCTAGTTTTGAATTGTAATTCATGAGTTGTAAATAAATAGAAGTGTGATGATCATCATTATTAGAGCATTGTCCCTAAATAAAAAAAAGTAGAAAGGCCAAAAATAAAAAGGAAAAGGCCAAAGAAAAAAAGGCCAAAAAAAAGAAAGGCCCAAAAGAAAAAAAAAAGAGAAAGAAAAAAAATATAAAAAGGGGGCAATGTTACTATCTTTTTCCACACTTGTGCTTCAAGGTAGCACCATGTTCTTCATATATAGAGACTCATATGTTGTCACTTTCATATACTAGTGGGAATTTTTCATTATAGAACTTGGCTTGTATATTCCTACGATGGGCTTCCTCAAATTCCCTAGGTCTTTGTGAGCAAGCAAGTTGGATGCACACCCACTAGTTTCTTTTGTTGAGCTTTCATACATTTATAGTTCTAGTGCGTCCGTTGCATGGCAATCCCTACTCCTCATGTTGACATCAATTGATGGGCATCTCCATAGCCCGTTGATTATCCTCATCGATGTGAGACTTTCTCCTTTTTTTGTCTTCTCCACACAATCCCCATCATCATATTCTATTCCACCCATAGTGCTATGTCCATGGCTCACGCTCATGTATTGTGTGAAGGTTGAAAAAGTTTGAGATTATTTAAGTACGAAACAATTGCTTGGCTTGTCATCAGGGGTGTACAAGATGGGAGCATTTTTGTGTGACGAAAATGAAGCATGACCTAACTATATGATTTTTTAGGGATGAACTTTCTTTAGCCATGTTATTTTGAGAAGACATGATTGCTTTGATTAGTATGCTTGAACTTATGTCAATATGAAATTTTATTTTGAATCATTTGGATCTGAACATTCATGCCACAATAAAGAAAATTACATTGAGAATTATGCTAGGTAGCATTCCACATCAAAAATTCTATTTTTATCATTTACCTACTCGAGGACGAGCAGGAATTAAGCTTGGGGATGCTTGATACGTCTCCAACGTATCCATAATTTTTGATTGTTCCATGCTATTATATTACCCGTTTTGGATGTTTATGGGCTTTATATTACACTTTTATATCATTTTTGGGACTAACCTACTAACCGGAGGCCCATCCCGTATTGCTGTTTTTTTTTGCCTATTTTAGTGTTTCGAAGAAAAGGAATATCAAATGGAGTCCAAACGGAATGAAACCTTCGGGAGCGTGATTTTTGGAACAAATGTGATCCAGAGGACTTGGAGTGGAAGTCAAGAAACGATCAAGGTGGCCACGAGGGTGGAGGCCCCCCCCCCCGACTTGGCGCGGCCCCTGTCTCGTGGGCCCCTCAGGCGGACACCGACCTACTTCTTCCTCCTATATGTACCCACGTACCCTCAGAACATCAAGAGCGACCACGAAAAACTATTTCCACCGCCGTAACCTTGTGTATCCGCGAGATCCCATCTTGGAGCCTTCGTCGGCGCTCAACCGGAGGGGGAATCGATCACGGAGGGCCTCTACATCATCTCCAAGGCCTCTTCGATGAGTTGTGAGTAGTTTACCACAGACCTTCGGGTCCATAGTTATTAGCTAGATGGCTTCTTCTCTCTCTTTGAATCTCAATACCATGTTCTCCTTGATATTCTTGGAGATCTATTTGATGTAACTCTTTTTGCGGTGTGTTTGTCGAGATCCAATGAATTTTGGGTTTATGATCAAGTTTATCTATGAGAAATATTTGAATCTCTTCTGAATTCTTTTATGTGTGATTAAGTTATCTTTGCAAGTCTCTTCAAATTATCAGTTTGGTTTGGCCTACTAGATTGATCTTTCTTGCATGGGAGAAGTGCTTAGCTTTTGGTTCAATCTTGTGGTGTCCTTTCCCAGTGACAGCAGGGGCAGCAAGGCACGTATTGTATTATTGCCATCGAGGATAAAAAGATGGGGTTTATATCATATTGCATGAGTTTATCCCTCTACATCATGTCATCTTTCTTAATGCGTTACTCTGATCTTTATGAACTTAATACTCTAGATGCATGCTGGATAGCGGTCGAAGTGTGGAGTAATAGTAGTAGATGCAGGCAGGAGTTGGTCCACTTGTCACGGACGTGATGCCTATATACATGATCATGCCTCGATAATCTCATAACTATGCGCTTTTCTATCAATTGCTCGACAGCAATTTTTTCACCCACCGTAATACTTATGCTATCTTGAGAGAAGCCACTAGTGAAACCTATGGCCCTCGGGTCTATCTCTTGTCATATAAGCTTTCAATCTACTTTTATTTGCATCTTTACTTTTCCAATCTATGTTATAAAATACCAAAAATATATTTATCTTATCACATTATCTCTATCAAATCTCACTTTCGCAAGTGGCCGTGAAGGGATTGACAACCCCTTTATTGCGTTGGTTGCGAGTTCTTGTTTGTTTGTGTAGGTCCGTGGGACTTTTGAAGAGCCTCCTACAGGATTGATACCTTGGTTCTCAAAAACTGAGGGAAATACTTACGCTACTATTGCTGCATCACCCTTTCCTCTTCAAGGAAAACCAATGCAAGCTCAAGACGTAGCAAGAAGGATTTCTGGCGCCGTTGCCGGAGAGGTCTTCGCTCAAGTCAAGACATACCAAGTATCCATCACAAACTCATCTCCCTCGCATTTACATTATTTCCATTTGACTCTCACTTTCCTCTCCCCCACTTCACCCTTGCCGTTTTATTCGCCCTCTCTTTCCCAATCTCCTCTCTCTTTAGCTTGCCTTTGTGTTTGCTTGTGTGTTGGATTACTTGTAGCGATGGCGCAAGATAATACCAAATTGTGTGACTTTTCCAATACCAATAATAATGATTTCCTTAGTACTCCGATTGCTCCTCTTAATGATGTTGAGTATTGTGAAATCAATGCTGCTTTACTGAATCTTGTTATGAAAGATCAATTCTCCGGCCTTCCCAGTGAAGATGCCGCTACCCATCTAAACAACTTTGTTGATTTGTGTGAGATGCAAAAGAAGAAAGATACAGATAATGATATTGCTAAATTGAAGTGATTTCCGTTTTCACTTAGAGATCGTGCTAAAGTTTGGTTTTCGTCTTTGCCTAAGAATAGTATTGCTTCATGGAATAAGTGCAAGGATGCTTTTATCTCTAAGTATTTTCCTCCCGCTAAGATCATCTCTCTTAGGAATGATATTATGAATTTTAAACAACTTGATCATGAGCATGTTGCCCAATCTTGGGAAAGAATGAAATTGATGATTCGCAATTGCCTAACTCATGGTTTGAATTTATGGATGACCATACGAAATTTTTATGCCGGCTTGAATCTTGCTTCTAGAAATCTTTTAGATTCGGCGGCAGGAGGCACGTTTATGAAAATCACCTTAGGAGATGCTACAAAACTCCTTGATAATATTATGGCTAATTATTCTCAATGGCACACCGAAAGATCTACTAGTAAAAAAGTGCATTCTATAGAAGAAATTAATGTTTTGAGTGGAAAGATGGATGAACTTATGAAATTGTTTGCTACTAAGAGTTATCCTATTGATCGCAATGATATGCCTTTGTCTACTTTGATTGAGAATAATAATGAATCTATGGATGTGAATTTTTTTGGTAGGAATAATTTTGGTAACAATGCTTATAGAGGAAACTTTAATCCTAGACCGTTCCCTAGTAATTCCTCTAACAATTATGGAAATTCCTACAATAATTCTTATGGTAATTTTAATAAGATGACCTCTGATTTTGAGAATAGCGTTAAAGAATTTATGATCTCTCAAAAGAATTTTAATGCCTTCCTTGAAGAAAAATTACTTAAAGTTGATGATTTGGCTAGGAACGTTGATAGACTTTCGCTTGATGTTGATTCTCTGAAACTTAGATCTACTTCTCCTAAGCATGATATCAGTTAGTCCCTCAAAGCAATGAGAGTGTCCATTGATGAGTGCAAAAAAATAACCGCTAGATTGCGTGCTAAGAAAGATTGCTTTGTAAAGGCGTGTTCTTCTAGTTTCCATGAAAATAATGATGAAGATCTAAAAGTTATTGATGTGTCTCCTATTAGATTCTTGTTTTGCAATATGAATCTTGATAATGACGGGATTGGAGATGAGTCAACTTTAGTTAAAAGGCATCCCAATAATTCGGAGTTCTTAGATCTTGATGCTAAATTTGGTAAAAGTGGGATTGGAGAGGTCAAGACTTTAAATAGTATTGAAACCACTATTATGGATTTCAAGGAATTTAATTATGATAATTGTTCTTTAGAAGATTGTATTTCCTTGTTGCAATCCGTTGTGAATTCTCCTCATGCTTATAGTCAAAATAAAGCTTTTACCAAACATATTATTGATGCCTTGATGCAATCTTAAGATGAAAAACTTAATTTCAAAGTTTCTATACCTAGAAAACTTTATGATGAGTGGGTACCTACTATAAAGATTAAAATTGAAGATCATAAGTGTTATGCTTTGTGTGATTTGGGTGCTAGTGTTTCCACGATTCCGAAAACTCTATGTGATATTCTAGGTTTCCATTATCTTGATGATTGCTCTTTAAGTTTGCACCTTGCGGATTCCACCATTAAAAAGCCAATGGGAAGTATCAATGATTTCCTTATTGTTGCAAATAGGAATTTGGTGCCGTAGATTTTATCGTTCTTGATATAGATTGCAATCTTTCTTGTCCTATTATTCTTGGTGGACCTTTCCTTAGAACGACTGGTGCGATTGTTGATATGAAGGAAGGGAATATTAGATTCCAATTTCCATTAAGGAAAGGCATGGAGCACTTTCCAAGAAAAAAAGTCAAATTACCTTATGAATCTATCATGCGAGCTACTTATGAATTGAGTGCCAAATATGGCACTACTTAGATCTATCTTCGTTTTTATGCCTAGCTGGGGGCATTAAATGATAGCGCTAGTTGGGAGGCAACCAAATTTTATCTTTGTTTTGTGTTTTTGCTTCTGTTTAGTAATAAATTTTGCATCTATCTTCTGTTTAGATGTGTTTTTATGTTTTAATTAGTGTTTGTGCCAAGTAGAACCTATAGGATAACCTATGGTGTTAGTTAATTTGATTCTGCTGAAAAACAGAAACTTTGCACGCACGAAAATAATTTTAGTAATTTACAGAAACGTGGTTTTTTGCGTTGATTCTTTTTTCTGTAGATCAATAGAAAAATTACCCAGGACTTCCTATTTTGGTAGGATTGTTAAAGTTCCAGAAGTATTCGAGAGTTACAGATTTCTACAGACTGTTCTGTTTTTGACAAATTCTGCTTTTCGTGTGTTGTTTGCTTATTTTGATGCATCTATGGCTAGTATGTAAGGGTATGAACCATAGAAAAGCTGAAATACAGTAGGTTTAACACCAATATAAAGAAAGAATGAGTTCATTACAGTACCTTATGTGGTGGTTTTCCTTTCTTTCACTAACGGAGCTTATGAGATTTCCTGTTGAGTTTTGTGTTGTGAAGTTTTCAAGTTTTGGGTAAAGATTTTATGGACTATGGAATAAGGAGTGGAAAGAGCCTAAGATTGGGGATGCCCGTGGCACCCCAAGATATTCAAGGATAGCCAAAAGCCTAAGCTTGGGGATGCCCCGGAAGGCATCCCCTCTTTCGTCTTCGTTTATCGGTAACTTTACTTGGAGCTATATTTTTATTCGCCACATGATATGTGTTTTGCTTGGAGCGTCTTGTATGATATTTCTCTTTGCTTTTTAGTTTACCACACTCATCCTTGCTGTACACACCTTTTGGGAGAAACCAACTTGATTGGAATTTATTAGAATACTCTATGTACTTCAGTTATATCTTTTGAGCTAGAAAGTTTTTGCTCTAGTGCTTCACTTAAATCTTTTAGAGCATGAAGGTGGCTTAATTTTGCAGAAATTGTTAGTCTCTCTTGATTCACTTATATTATTTTGAGAATCTTTTATAACAGCATGGTATTTTCTATGGTTATAAAATTGGTCCTAGAATGATGGCCATCCAAGTTGGGTATAATAAAAACTATCATAGGAAGTGAATTGGATGCTATGATCAATTTGATACTTGATAATTTTTTTGAGATATGGAGGTAGTGATATTAGAGTCATGCTAGTTGGGTGATTATGAATTTAAAGAATGGTTGTGTTGAAGTTAGCAAGTCCCGTAGCATGCACATATGGTAAAAGTTGTGTAACAAATTTGAAACATGAGGTATTCTTAGATTGTGCATCCTTATGAGTGGCGGTCGGGGACGAGCGATGGTCTTTTCCTACCAATCTACCCCCCTAGGAGCATGCACGTAGTGCTTGGTTTTTGATGACTTGTAGATTTTTGCAATAAGTATATGAGTTCTTTTTTACTAATGTTAAGTCCATGGATTATACACACTCTCACCTTTCCACCATTGCTAGCCTCTTCGGTACCGTGCATTGCCCTTTCTCACCTTGAGAGTTGGTGCAAACTTCGCCGGTGCATCCAAACCCCGTTATACGATATGCTCTATCACACATAAACCTCCTTATATCTTCCTCAAAACAGCCACCATACCTACCTATTATGGCATTTCCATAGCCATTCTGAGATATATTGCCATGCAACTTTCCACCGTTCCGTTTATCATCATGACACGCATCATCATTGTCATATTGCCTTGCATGATCATGTAGTTGATATCGTATTTGTGGCAAAGCCACCATGCATAATCTTTCATACATGTCACTCTTGATTCATAGCCCATATCGGTACACCGCCGGAGGCATTCACATAGAGTCATATCTTGTTCTAGTTTTGAGTTGTAATTCATGAGTTGTAAATAAATAGAAGTGTGATGATCATCATTATTAGAGCATTGTCCCTAAATAAAAAAATAAGAAAGGCCAAAAAAAGAAAGGACAAAGAAAAAAAGAAAAAAAAGAAAGGCCAAAAAAAGAAAGGCCCAAAAAAAAGAGAAAGAAAAAAATATAAATAAAAAGGGGGCAATGTTACTATCTTTTTTCCACACTTGTGCTTCAAAGTAGCACCATGTTCTTCATATATAGAGTCTCATATGTTGTCACTTTCATATACTAGTGGGAATTTTTCATTATAGAACTTGGCTTGTATATTCCTATGATAGGCTTCCTCAAATGCCCTAGGTATTCGTGAGCAAGCAAGTTGGATGCACACCCACTAGTTTCTTTTGTTGAGCTTTCATACATTTATACCTCTAGTGCATCCGTTGCATGGCAATCCCTACTCTCATGTTGACATAAATTGATTGGCGTATCCATAGCCCATTGATTATCCTCGTCAATGTGAGACTTTCTCCTTTTTTGTCTTCTCCACACAATCCCCATCATCATATTCTATTCCACCCATAGTGCTATGTCCATGGCTCACGCTCATGTATTGCGTGAAGGTTGAAAAAGTTTGAGATTATTTAAGTACGAAACAATTGCTTGGCTTGTCATCGGAGGTGTACAAGAAGGGAGCATTTTTGTGTGACGAAAATGAAGCATGACCTAACTATATGATTTTGTAGGGATGAACTTTCTTTAGCCATGTTATTTTGAGAAGACATGATTGCTTTGATTAGTATGCTTGAAGTGTTACTATTTCTTATGTCAATATGAACTTTTATTTTGAATCATTTGGATCTGAACATTCATGCCACAATAAAGAAAATTACATTGAGAATTATGCTTGGTAGTATTCCACATCAAAAATTCTGTTTTTATCATTTACCTACTCGAGGACGAGCAGGAATTAAGCTTGGGGATGCTTGATACGTCTCCAATGTATCTATAATTTTTTATTGTTCCATGCTATTATATTACCCGTTTTGGATGTTTATGGACTTTACTTTACGCTTTTATGTCATTTTTGGGTCTAACCTTCTAACCGGAGGCCCAGCCTGTATTGCTGTTTTTTTTGCCTATTTCAGTGTTTCGAAGAAAAGGAATATCAAATGGAGTTGAAACGGAATGAAACCTTCGGGAGCGTGATTTTTGGAACAAACGTGATCCAGAGGACTTGGAGTGGAAGTCAAGAAACGATCGAGGCATCCACGAGGGTGGAGTGTGTGCCCCCCTACTAGGCGCGCCCCCTGCCTCGTGGGCCCCTCGGGCGGCCACCGACTTGCTTCTTCCTCCTACATATACCCACATACCCCGAAAACATCAAGAGCGACCACGAAAAACTATTTCCACTGCCGTAACCTTCTGTATCCGCGAGATCCCATCTTGGAGCCTTCGCCGGCTCTCCGCTAAAGGTGGAATCGATCACGGAGGGCCTCTACATCATCTACAAGGCCTCTCCGATGAGTTGTGAGTAGTTTACCACAGACCTTCGGGTCCATAGTTATTAGCTAGATGGCTTCTTCTCTCTCTTTGAATCTCAATACCATGTTCTCCTTGATATTCTTGGAGATCTATTCGATGTAACTCTTTTTGCGGTGTGTTTGTCGAGATCCAATGAATTTTGGGTTTATGATCAAGTTTATCTATGAGAAATATTTGAATCTCTTCTGAATTCTTTTATGTGTGATTAAGTTATCTTTGCAAGTCCCTTCGAATTATCAGTTTGGTTTGGCCTACTAGATTGATCTTTCTTGCAATGGCAGAAGTGCTTAGCTTTGGTTTCAATCTTGCGGTGTCCTTTCCCAGTGACAGCTGGGGCAGCAAGGCACGTATTGTATTGTTGCCATCGAGGATAAAAAGATGGGGTTTATATCATATTGCATGAGTTTATCCCTCTACATCATGTCATCTTTCTTAATGCATTACTCTGTTATTTATGAACTTAATACTCTAGATGCATGCTGGATAGCGGTCGATGTGCGGAGTAATAGTAGTAGATGCAGGCAGGAGTTGGTCTACTTGTCACGGACCTGATGCCTATATACATGATCATGCCTAGATAATCTCATAACTATGCGCTTTTCTATCAATTGCTCGACAGTAATTTGTTCACCCACCGTAATACTTATGCTATCTTGAGAGAAGCCACTAGTCAAACCGATGGCCCCCAGGTCTATCTCTTATCATATAAGCTTTCAATCTACTTTTATTTGCATCTTTACTTTTCCAATCTATATTATAAAATACCAAAAATATATTCATCTTATCATATTATCTCTATCAGATCTCACTTTCGCAAGTGGCCGTGAAGGGATTGACAACCCCTTTATTGCGTTGGTTGTGAGTTCTTGTTTGTTTGTGTAGGTGCGTGGGACTTTTGAGGAGCCTTCTACTGGATTGATACATTGGTTCTCAAAAACTGAGGGAAATACTTACGCTACTATTGCTGCATCACCCTTTCCACTTCAAGGAGAAAACCAACGCAAGCTCAAGACGTAGCATTAGGCCATATTTAATGCACAATTGACAAAATGGTTGCGTATCAAATATTTTATTCCACCTCTCGTGAAAAAGACAAATTTCCGCTGCTTCAGTAGGAAATGGGTCCAATTTGAACTGTAGATGCCTTATAGTTTGCTCTTTATTTTTTTCCAAAAATCATTTCTGGTTACATAAGTATCTATTTAATCAGAAATACATGGTTTGGTGGCTATATGTCGAGGTTTGGACGGTGGGTGAGGGCCCAACTCTAGAGCGTGTAACTTGCATGCCCGCCGCGTGGTCACCGGGTGGCCGTGGCGTTGCCATGCGTTTTAGGCGGCCTAGTCATGTCTAGTGGGTTGGGCACTACCTAGGTAGGTGTTAGGAAGAAAATGACAATAGAAGAATCTCACGAGGATACCGAACTATGCTCAAACATGAATTAGCAGCCAAGTGTTTGATTAGCGGTACGGGAAATGCCCATGGCCCATAGGCGTGAGTTTTGGCTGAGGATGATCATCTACTAAAAAGAATTTCTTCACAAATTTTCAGCTCAAATGGAGTAGCCTAGGTGGTACTTGCTTTGCAAAGTACCACACTGGACAGAAATATGAATGTTGAAGATGGGCTTAAAATATTGAATGGATTGAGCTGAAATTTGGTGGAGGATGGTTATTTGGGCATAGGAAAGCATTGTAGAAAATTGATACCGTTTGGAAATGCCAAAGTGATACTTCCTTCACAATGCTCTTCTCTGGACAGAAACTTGGGAAAATTCGTGAGAGAAATTGGATAAACGAAATCAGCTAAAATTTGGTGTAGGTAAGTTACACAGGTATGGTCATGCCCTGGTAAATTTTCAGAAATAATGAAGCAATATATAATATAGTTACTTCACAAACTGAAAATATGACAAGAATAAAAGATTGGATGATGAGCTCACATGGTTTGTTTGATAGAGCTCAAATTTTCTGGAGAGTAATTATTTGAGCATATGGAAGATCTAGAAAAATATAAGATCATTTTCATAAGCCTAGATGGTACTTACTTCACAAAGCTTCTCTCTGGATAAAAACTTTGAAAATTTCCTGAGGGATATTTACTAGGAAAATGAAGCTAAATATTATTATGTGGCAATGATTTGGATATGTAAGAGTGCCCAAAAAGTTTGAGGGTAATAGGAGGGGTCTAGATAGCACTTGCTTTGTAATGTGCCAGTCTGGCCATAATATAGAAATTGAACCTGGGCTCACATAGATGATTTGATTGAGCTGCAATTTGGAAGAGGGTGATAATTTGGGCATATGAAGTCACTGTATAAATTTCATGCCATTTGGATATATAAAAATGGTACTTCCTTCACAATGCTCTCCACTGAATAGAAAATTAAGAAAAATATTGAGGGAAATGGTTACATTAAATGAGCTAAAATTTGGTGGAGGGTGTTCTATGGGCACGGTCATGTCCTGGTAAATTTTCAGCAATTATAGAGCAATATAAAATATAGTTGCTTCACAAACTGAAATTATTACGAGAAACAAAGATTGGATGGTGATCTCTCATGGATTGTTAGATGGGGCTAAACTTTTGTGGAGAGCTATGATATGGGCATATAGAATATGTGGCAAAAATTCAACTCATTAGGATATGCATAGCTAGTACTTCTTTCACAAAGCTTCTAGGTGGACAAAAACTTTGGAAATTTGCTGAGAAAGATTTACTAGGCAAGCTGAATTTTGTCATGAGGCAATGATTTGGATAGGAAAGAGCGCCCAAAAATTTTGAGGGCAATCAATAATATATAGATAACACTTCCTTCACAAAGTGTTGTACTGAACAGAATAGGAAAATGAATATTGTTGAATTATTTTTGAACTAGGCAAGGAAGGATTTTTACATATTTGACGAAGATATGACCCAAAGAATTTATGAGATTTTTTTGGGAATTTTGGGATTGACAGAAATATAGGTTGCTTCACAACCTAGGGCAAAAATTGACACATGGACATGACACATAGGCAAAACTGATGAGGTAGCGCCTAGTCATAGCAATCCACCACAATTTAAAAGGTTATGACCATCTATATTGGTCGTGATCAACTAGAAATAAGGCAGCGGACCAGACTGTCTGCTTTATGACCATTTCGTGTAAGGAAATTATGACCTTTTTGACCAAAATGGTCGTTATAGCTTAGGGTTTTGAGCCCCCCGAATAGCTTTTGACCAATTGGTCTTAAATGGTCGTAGATTTATGACCAATTCTTCCAGGATCACTGACAGAAGGTCACAAGTTGACATATTTATTGTAGTGATCTGTCATTCCTCCAGCTTGAGGTACGCCACCACCTGAGAAAAGGTAAGATCCGGGATGAGGGTGAGGTTGGAGGCAGCGTTCCCAAAGTCCTCATTGAGGACGGTGGTAAGGGTGCTGACGAGGAGCTCGTCGCCGACCGTCTCGCCAAGATCGCGGAGCTCGTCGGCAAGCTTTTTGAGGTGCATGCAAAAATCTTCTATGGACGAGTCAAGCTGCTGACACCAGTAAAACTCGCCATGGAGAAGGACCTTGCACTGCAGTTTGTTGTCGGTGAAGAGGCCGTTGAGCTTGGTCCAGACGGCGTAGGCGTTGTCGTCATCATCCACCACCATGTGGAAGAGATGGTGAGGTAGAACCAGCGGATGATGGTGGCGTCGAGGATCATCCACTCCTCGTCGTGAATCATGAGGCTCGAGTCCACGGTCCCGTCGATGTGGCCGTGGAGTAGGTACTCGCCAAACACCAAGGAGAAGTATCGCTTCCAAGTGGAGTAGGACGCGGTGGATTGATCAAGCTTCATCGGAACGCGCTCGTGGATGTTGAGATCGCGAGGGGTGGGTAGAGGAGGGAGTACGGAAGCGGCAGAGCAGCGGCAACCGGCGGCAACGGGTGACGGCAGCGTGAGGTGGGCAGGGCTGCGACGACCGGTGGCGGTGGTGGCGGCGCGTGGCGGCGACAGCTGCGGGTGGCGGCGGTGAGTGTGAGGCGGCGGCTAGAGTTAGGTCGACCGACCTGCGATAGATACCATGTAGAACAAGAAGTATAGGTTGTGCAATCACAATGCATTGATCGGTGCATCAGGCATGTATATATGAGTACAGAGGGGGCCACAACCTCAAGAAGTATAGGTTATTCCTCCCCTCTGGCAGTCTCTCCATTCAACCAAAAATCAACTTACCTCAAATTCGAAAATCCGGCGATTGACATGTCGGTATTGTGTTTAAAAAATCAGGAGGATACAAATGTACTCAGCCTAGGCTTCGCGAACGCCCATGCATGTGACAGGACTGGGAGCCCGGTATCTTGGGTACGGAGGGCAGGCGGGCGTCCGGGGATCTTCAGACTTTGTCGTCCTTAATCGATGATGTTTGATAAATTTTTATTGTTTTCCCATTGAATAAGTCTGATATGCGCCATTCGTCGCCCTGTTGCGCTGCCTGTCGTAGGCATACAGCAGGTGACGAGAGCAAGTACACACTGGTGTAAATTATACTCCTTCTGTTTCATAATGTAAAACGTTTTTTGACACTACACTAGTGTTAAAAAACGTCTTAGACGGAGGAAGTAACAACTTGTTTATGATTTTTGCCGCCGGCCGGCCGGTCCATCTCTCTATATATATGTGCGCTCTCTTCTGCCGTGCCGACTAGAAACTTCTCCTACTCAACCATTCTCATCCCAGCAACAACAAAAATAAATAAAAATTCTCACTCCAGGGTACGTCCGGGACATGAGGAGACCAGGCGCCCACGCTCACCTCGCCGTAACCGCCGTGCTCTTCCTGCTGGCGGCCACCATCCCGGCGACAACAGCTGCCGTGGTGCCATCGGAGGGCGATGCCCTACTGGCATGGAAGGCCAGCCTCGTGGAGGCAGTCGCGCTCTCCAACTGGACAAGGGATGCGCCGATCTGTGACTGGGTCGGCGTGTCCTGCGACGCCATCGGACGCGTCTCCGAGCTAAGGCTCGAGGGAGTCGATCTCTCGGGCGGACTCGATACACTCGACACCACGGCGTTCCCGGCGCTCGCCGTTCTGAACCTCTGGGGGAACAACCTCCGCGGGGCCATCCCGGCCAGCATCTCGCTGCTGCGCTCCCTCAAATCACTCAACCTCAGCAGCAACTGTTTCAACAGCTCCATTCCACCGCAGCTCGGTGACATGCCCGGCCTCCAGTCCCTTAGCCTCCGCAACAACAGACTCGTCGGCGACATCCCGCACCACCTCTGCACGCTCCTTCCTGTCAGCGTACTCGACCTGTCAAACAACCGGCTCACCGGGAACCTCTCGGACTGCTGGTGCAATCTCAAGGCTCTGCAGCACATGGACCTGTCAAACAACCGTGTCACCGGGAACCTCCCGGACTGCTGGTGCAAGCTCGAGGCTCTGGAGTCCATCAACCTGTCAAAAAACCGGCTCACTGGGAACCTCCCAGGCTGCTGGTGCAAGCTCCAAGCTCTGCGGTACATCAACCTGTCAAAAAACCGGCTTACTGGAAACCTCCCAGACTGTTCCTGCATGCTCCAGGCTCTAAGGTACATCAACCTGTCAAAAAACCGGCTCACGGGGAACCTCCTAGACTGCTGGTGCATGCTCAAGGCTCTACGGTACATCAACCTGTCAAACAACCGGCTCACTGGGGGCCTCCCTGGATGTTGGTGCAGCCTTCGTGCTCTGTGGTTCATGAACCTGTCCAAAAACCGGCTCGTTGGGAAGCTCCCCGACTGCTGGTGGAATTTGCAGGCTCTCGAGCACGTGGACCTGTCCAACAATAATTTCTCAGGTGAAATCCCAGCTACTAAGGCAAGCCACAACTGCTCCCTCACTTTCCTAAATCTTGCCAAAAATGCCTTTGGTGGAACCTTCCCACACCTAGAGGGTTGTAACTCATTAGAAATCCTCGACCTCAGCAGCAATAGTTACAACAGCTCCATCCCGCCACAGCTCGGTGACATCAGTAGCCTCACCGGCCTCCGGCTCTACAATAACAACCTTGTCGGCTCCATTCCGCCACAACTTGGCGACATCAAAAACCTCATCGACCTCCGGCTCTACAATAACAACCTTGCCGACGCCATCCCCCACCAGCTCTGCAGGCTCCTCTCCATCAGGATACTCGATCTGTCAAATAACCGGCTCACTGGGGACCTCCCAGCCTGCTGGTGCAACTTTCAAGTTCTGCAGTTCATGGACCTATCCAAAAACCTGCTCACTGGGATGCTCCCGGACTGCTGGTGGAATGCCCTAGAGTTCATGGACCTGTCCAGAAACTCCTTCTTAGGTGAAATCCATGCTGGTAAATCAAGCCACAACTGCTCCCTCAAGTCATTGTATCTTGCCAAAAATGGCTTCAGCGGTGTCTTCCCACGGGTCCTATGGGGTTGCAAGTCGCTAGTCACCCTAGACATCGGGAGCAATAGGTTCTTTGGTGCTCTCCCTCCATGGATCGTGATTCGGCTTCCATCATTGCAAATCCTTAGCCTCAGATCAAATAACTTCACCGGAGAAATTCCGTTGGAGCTATCACGGCTTCCACAACTTCGGTTGCTCGACATGGCAAACAATAGCTTTACTGGAGCAATTCCAGTAGCCTTCGGAAACTTGACCTCGATGAGGGATCCAGAAAATGCGTCGACTCCGAGACGGCTCGACGGAACGAAATACCAGGATAGGATCAACATAAACTGGAAGGGCCAAGAGTTAACTTTTCAAAGAACACTCCGTTTGCTAACCGGTATCGATTTGTCGCGCAATTTTTTATCCCAGTGCATCCCTAAGGAGCTAACGAAACTTAAGGGCCTCCGGTTTCTGAACCTGTCGAGAAACCATCTATCATGCAACATTCCTGAAGACATTGGTAGTTTGACTTTTCTTGAGTGCCTCGATGTATCATCTAATCAACTTACAGGAACCATTCCTCTGAGCATCTCAAGCTTAACGTCACTTAGCACGTTGAATATCTCAAACAATCTATTGTGGGGCGAGATACCCGTTGGGAGTCAGATTCAGACCTTGATTGACCCATCGATTTACTCCAATAATACAGGGCTCTGTGGATTTCCTCTAGAAATTTCGTGTGCAAATACTTCGCTTGCACCGGATGAGGGAAATGATGAAGCGGACCACTGTATGTACTACTTTGTGATTGCTGGGATTGTGTCTGGTTTCTGGTTGTGGTTTGGGGTGCTCTTTACAGTCAAGACCTGGAGATGTTGTTTTCTTTTGTTTGTCGATGGCATGCAATGTAATTTTACGAAGAAGGTGTCAGATTAGTTGTGTTTTTTCTAAACTTTGTTACACCGATAGTGTGTAAAAAGTGTTAATGTGCGTATCCATAGGGCTCACAGGAAGACTTCAAGAAAGTTGGGAGGCAGAGGGGATTTCCTTCAGTTTATATGTCATTTATTTCCTGTATTCTGTTTTCCTTTTTTTTCGCGGGTGTATTCTGTTTTCCTTTATGTGATTCTCACGTCCATGTAACAATCTCATGTATGCATATCCATGGGTCATGCACTACTTATATACTCCCTTCATTTCATAATGTAGTGCGTTCATGCTTTTTGAGATTTAGTTTTAACCATAAATTAAACCAATAAAATGTGGGTTATGTGTCATAGAAATGAACCATTGAATTCGTATATGAAAGAAGTTTTTAGTAGTACATAAATCATGGTTGAACCCTTGAATAGATTAGAAAAACCTGACACAAAATCGTCGTCGCGAACGCAAGGTGAGGAACTCTTGTTTCAGTTGTTCGATCTGTAGCGAACTGGCGACTGTCGCTAGGTATCGCTGTCCAATAAATGAGAATCTGATGAAAGAAAGAGGACTCTGGCCGCCGGCGATGGCCGTGACGTGAAGTTAACAGGCCGGCGAGGCAAAGAAAACGTGAATTATTTGAGTGCTATCAGCTCATCTTAGTAACGTTTCTTCTCCAATTACGTTTGGTCTGTACAAGATAGATTGATCCCGCCATGTCGCCATGTCATGCACGCGCAGAGGATCGGAAGAGAATTTGAGAGTTTGATCAGATGCCAAGGGCATCTCCAAGGTGGACTTGTAAGCCGTTCGCATCCGTCTGAACCACGCTATTCGGACCGCGAAAGTTATTCAACACCGACCTGTATCAGTTTGCGGGACGTTCTAAACGCGATTTCTTTCACAAATTAAAGAAAACATGGTGGAGGTTTGCGGCAGTCCGGACACCTGAAAAGTAAGAGTCTGACACCCCTGACCCACCCAATCCCCCTCCTGATTCCATTTCCTTCCACTCCACCCTTCTCTCCCTTTGCATTCGCACCCTTCAGCTTCACCGCTGCTCGTGTACGTCTCCGGCCGTCACAGAGCCATTGTCGGACGTCTGCAACCAGCAACGACGCGCCTACGACGAAGCTGCCCACCATGGAGCCATTTGTACCCAGATACACTCTGCCCCTGTCGATGACCTCCATGGCAGACGCCACGCCCGACAGGTGTTCGGTCAAATGCCATTGAGCTTATTTTCGAACGCTATATCTTTTTTTAGAGTGCGAAGGATGGCCAGCTACTTGACCATAGAGGATGAGTTCCTGTGCGATGCGTGCCTGGCCGTATCCACGGATTTCATAGGCAGGAGCAGAGGGGGGGCCCTTTTGCGAGCAAGTGCATAAAAAGTTTTACGAACGAAAGCACATTCCGCCCTATGACATGTACATCATTCAAACGTAAGATCATTGTCGTGTCTCTGGCACGCTATCCAGGTCAGCGTCATCAAGTTTTGCTAAGTGGTTCGTCAGCTCGAAGCAAGGTGACCATTGCACGTGGCAGATGATGATATCGTATGTTTTACTTCCTCTTGATCAACTTGTTGATTAATTCATTGGCTTAGTGTTGGTCTACACATTATATGTAGCCCGCGCATGCAACTGTGGTGTACCACAGGACAGAGAGACGACCATTTACATGCACACACCGTTGGATGAAACTGAAGGGGAACTATGTGTGAAACGACATGATCCGTTCATAAAAAACTTGGATCTTGTCGAATTAGAGACATTGTTATACTAGACTTAATTTGCATGCTATCTATGCATGTTTGTGCTATTTTCTATTTAAACTTTGATGAATATCAGCCATTTTGCATGAATTTTATCCGGTTAGTTAAAATGCGGTTTGAAATGTATGCGGCTATGGTCGACTGACGTTCTTCTACATCCGTTTCTGCGGACTGGCCCATCCTGTCCACCGACGGGTGCGAGAGAAAATTTGCGGGTTGCCTTTGGAGATGCCCTAATTTACTATGGCTACCTACCTCTTCTACCACCGTTCACCTGTAGAGGCTCGTCACCATCATCGGTTGCGTGAACGTCTCCAGCCGCGACTACCTCCTCCTGCTCTGCCGACCGCTAGCTCCGGCCTATCATCGTCATCATTTTCACGGGCGTGCCGATGTTGAACGCGGCCTCTCCTGACACGACAGCGCCCTTGACATTGTTGTCGTTCACTAAGTGCAGGTGATCGCGGCGACGGTCATCTTAGCCGTCCTGCCACGCCGAGCATTCTTGAGGCCTCTCAGCACGGAAGCCGAGGACGAAGGTGGCGGCGGCTGCGGGCAGGTGATGGTGATGGCACTTGTCCGCAAGGGGCGCGATGGTGGAGAGGATCTGGAAGGCCTCGGTCATGGTGGGCTTGGCCTCGGGGTCCCACTGCAGGCACTCCCTTGCCACGTGCGCCATGATCTGCATCTCCTCGGGAGGGAATGCGCCCTTCAACGGCGGGTCCGACAGCTCCTCCACCACCAGCCTGCTGTCCCGCAATTGCGACGTCGCCCACATCACCAGGCTCTCATCCACGCCGCCGGCGCCGGCGCCGCCACTCTTGTGCACCGGCAATAAGGAGAATGAGTCAGTCAAAAATCATATATTTTTTAGAAATTTACATGTTACAACTATCTATCTTAATGCTAAATAGAGCTATGGAGCATGCCGAACCTACTGCACCGCCATGATCTCTCCGAGAGTTCACAGCCAAAATTCAGTTGAAGGTAGGGATGAAAATGGAATGAAAACTTTTTGCTTTTCGGAGGGAAAATGGAAACTGTGCTGAAATATGAAAACGAAAATGAAAATTTGTAGAATGAAAGTGGAAACGGTAACAAAAAATGGAACGATGTTTTACAGGTGTGGAAACAGAACTTTTCGTTTCCATAAATATAAAATTTCCATTTTGACTATAGACCCATGGTTGCTTTATAACCCAACCATCAAACAACACACAATCAGACAATGAGTAGAACGGATCAAATGAGGCCCGACTTCTACTACCACACATGTACTCAGCTTGACCCTATATATAAGTAATTGTTCAGTACTACTAGAATACTATGCTAAGTTGCTAATTTAATGACAATATTTTGTAGCCATGTTAATTGTTGAGTATATGTGTTGTGTATATTGTATATTGGCCCACCTCCTAGTTTTTTTTATAGTTGAGGTCGTGGTCCACCATTATATATCATATATACGTGCGTTTGCACCTGAATAATACGTACCTTGGTAAATTTGGTCGCAATGCGTCTCATTCCCATTTTTCTTCTCAAACTGATTTGATTACGTTTTTGGCTGTACAAAGATAGATCGATCCCGCCATGGCGCCATGCCATGTCTTAGAGTATAAGTCTATTGGTATTGTAATCTATTTCTATTAGTCTAGTCTTGGAGCCTAAGCTTTATAATCTATATAAACAGCCCTTGAGGCCCGATCAATACAACAATTACTTCTCCAATATCTCAATCTTTCATGGTATTCGACGCCTAGGTTTTCCGCACCTGGTATGGCTCCGCCACCCGCGCCGCCGCCCCGGCCGATTCGGCCCCTCTTCTCCATGGCCGAGTTCCACGCCGCCGGTGCCCCACCCCCTACCTCCTCCTCTACAACTACCCAAACACCTCCCCCTCCAAACCCTATGTTCTCCCTAGCCGACACCATTGCCGACGTCTCTCCCTTCATACCAATCTCATTAGACCTCGGCATCCACAACTACTACCATTGACGCCACCTCTTCATCATCCATCTCGGGTGCTGCGGCCTACGCCACCACATTGATCCCTCCTACCCGCTACAGCCCGCTGATCCTCGCTGGGTGAAAGATGATCTCGCCATCATCCAGTGGATTTACACACGCATCTCCACGGAGCTTTTCAATCTGGTGTCCGACGATGACGCCACCGCCGCCGATCTCGGGCTTCCTTCAACAGCTGTTTCAGACAACTCCGGCCGCGAATCAACGCGCTCAACACCGAGCTACGCACAACCATGCAGGGAGATGTCCCAGTCTCCATCTTCTGCCAGCGAATCAAGGCTATTGGCGATGAACTCCGTGAACTTGGTGATCACGTCGAGGATCGCACTCTCATCAACGCCCTCCTCCAAGGTCTCGGTGATCAATTCGAGAAGCAGCAGTCCTTCGTCCCCATGCTCAAACCGTACCCCACCTTCAAGGAAGTCCGCTCGATCCTCTAGCTAGAAGAGAAGAACCAGGCTCGCAAGGCGCAACGGGCGCCGCAGGTGTTTCATGCTGCCGCGCCCTCTTCTGCATCTCCCACGCCTGGGCTGCCGCGGCAACCGACCGCCCCTCCAACTCCTGCTGTGGCTGCCGCGGCCTCAACACCACCACCAGACTGGCGCCCGAGTCCCAACTACAAGGGAAAGAATCCCGTCTACCGGCCTCCTGCATCTCGTCCTACCGGACCTGCACCAGCCTCGTCATCCACTGCTCCCGCGCCATCATCTCCGTCGCCATGGCCTCCTCAGCATGATCCTTGGACTGGCCTCATCCAGGCTTGGTCGATGCCATGGTCGGCCCCCTCGCCGTATGGTGCCCCTCCTGCATACACGGGCACGTGGAGCCCCGGTCTTCGTCCAGCCACAGGCTCTCCGGGACTCCTTGGACCCAGGCCGCCGGCACACGTCTACACCGCCACTCATACTCCGCCTACCAGCACGCCAGGACCACCGTCGCCCTACAACACCATGCCGGCCTTCTACGGCAACATGCAGGCCCCAATCGTATACTAACCATCCGCTATCCCCTACGTCAACATCCTCGTTCCTGGCCCCTCTGCTCCTCCCCAACAGCCGGCTTGGGACCAAGCCGCCTTCATCAACGCCATGAACAATTTTGTCCTCAACGACGCAGTTACGGATTGGATTTTCGATTCTGGTGCATCAATGCATATGTCTTCAAATATGAATTAATTGTCAGTTTGTTTTCCTTCTGCTTTTTCCACTATCACCATTGGTGATGGCTCCACCATCCCTGTTTCATGCCTTGGTCACTCTTACATCCCTTCCTCTCATGCCAATTTTCTTCACGCAATATTCTTGTGGTTCCTTCCATCATCAAAATCTTATCTCTGTTAAACAATTTTGCATTGACAACAAAGTTATCCTGGCCTTTGACCCTTTTGGTTTGTCTGTGAAGGATCTGACAACGGAGGCGGTCCTCGCTCGGTACAATAGCACGGGCGATCTTTATCCTCTTCATGGTGCGCCCACATCCACCTCTCGTGCCATGCTCGCCTCTGTTAATCTATGTCATCGTCGTCTCGGTCACCCCAGCAAAAACACTTTGACGTCTTTACTCCAAGAATTTTGTATCCCTAGTTCTAGCAGTCCTCATAATCCCTCTCTCTGTAATGCATGTCAATGTGGCAAACATGTTAGATTACCTTTTGGAACCTCTACTACCATTAGTACTTTTCCTTTTGATTTACTTCACTGTGATTTATGGACCTCTCCAGTCCCTAGTGTTTCTGGTTATAAATATTATCTTGTGATCTTGGATGATTATTCTCACTATACTTGGACCTTTCCTCTTCGCGCTAAATCTGAAGTACCTTCCATGTTTCTCAACTTTCGACAATATGTAATCACACACTTTGGCTTGCCAATTCGATTTATTCAGTGTGATAACGGTCGTGAATTTGATAACACCCAAAACCGCACCTTCTTTCTCTCTCAAGGCATTCTTCTTCGTTTTTCATGCCCTTATACATCTTCTCAAAATGGCAAAGTTGAACGCTGTCTTCGCTCTATTAATGATGTTCTTCGCACATTGCTTTTACAAGCTTCTCTTCCTTCCCGTTTTTGGGTTGAAGCCCTTCGCACCGCCACACTACTTATTAATATTCGACCACCTAAAACTTGCCCTCTTTATTCGCCTTTCCAATCTCTTTTTCTCTCCCACCCTGACTATTCTTTTCTGCGTGTTTTTGGCTGTCTATGCTTTCCCAACATCGCCTCTACCGCCTCCAACAAACTAGAACCACGCTCACTACCTTGCATTCACCTTGGTCTTTCTGATGATCACAAAGGATATCGTTGTTTCGATCCATCCTCTGGTCGTATCATTCTCCCTCGTCATGTCACATTCGATGAAAATACTTTTCCTTTTTCTGTCACTACAACCACAAAACCAATTCCACCACAATCTACCACCACCAAAACCCCTTCCCTAGTTCGTCCTTCGGTCATCTCTGCTGCCATGGAATCTTGTTCCGTCTCTCCGCCGGAATCGCCCACCGTCAGCCACCCTCCTGCCCCGTCCCCCACCTCTCCCGCAACTGCATCCTCTATCCCAGCCGTCTTTCCCTCACCACATCCTACCACGGCAACCACCTCGACACCCACCACCTCTGATTCTTCTTCCTCACCGTCTTCTTCAACCGAAAACCCACTGCCACCCAATGCCGTTCTTATACCACCGCTCACCAATGATCATGTCATGTGCACCCGTGGAAAACGAGGATTTCTTCTCCCCACCAAACGTCTCAATCTTACCGCCACCCCAACCATCTCTCCTATTCCAACTAGTTATAAGCGAGCTATTCTTGACTCTCTCTGGCTTTCCACTATGCGTGATGAATTTGAAGCTCTTCAGCAAAATAATACATGGACTCTTGTTCCCAAACCTTCTGGTGTTAACATTGTTTCTGGCAAATTGGTTTTTCGTCATAAATTTCATTCCGATGGCACTCTTGCTCGTTACAAAGCTCGTTGGGTGTGTCGTGGTTTCTCCCAGCAGCATGGTATTGACTTTGATAAGACTTTTTCTCCTGTTGTTAAACCAAGGACTATTTGTGTTGTTCTTAGTCTTACTGTTTCCTCTTCTTGGCCTATTCATCAACTTGATGTTAAAAATGCTTTTCTTCATGGCACTCTCAATGAAACTGTTTATTATCAGCAACCCTCTGGTTTTGAGAATCCCTACTCTCCAAATTTTGTTTGTCTCCTCCACAAATCTCTTTATGGCCTTAAACAAGCTCCTCGTGCATGGTTTCAATGCTTTGCTACTTTTATTCAAACCATAGGCTTTATTCCCTCCAAATCCAATTCTTCTCTCTTTGTTTATCAGTCTCCTACTCACACTGCCTACCTCTTGCTTTATGTTGATGATATCATTCTCACGGCTAGTTCTGATTCTTTTCTTCAACATACCATCTCTTCTCTCAATCGGGAGTTTTCCATGACAGATCTTGGTCCTCTTCATCATTTTCTAGGTATTCATGTTTCTCGCACAACATCTTCCCTCTTTCTTTCTCAACGATCATACATTTTGGACTTGCTTTCTCGTTCGGTATGTCGATTGTCAACCCTCTCGTACTCAGCCGACGTTGGTGCTAAACTGTTGGCTGATGGTGATCCTCTTTCGATCCTACTTTATATCGTAGCATCATTGGCGCTCTTCAATATGCCACTCTTACTCGTCCGAAATCTCCTATTCTGTTCAGCAAGCCTGTCTCTTTATGCATGATCCTCGTGCTCCTCATCCGCTCATGTCGACGCATTCTCCGCTATTTAAAAGGCACTCTTGATCACGGTCTCCTTATTAATTCTTCTTCACCTACAAGCTTGACAGTTTATTCTGATGCAGACTGGGCAGGTTGTCCAGATATTCGACGATCTACATCCGGATTTTGCGTTTATTTGGGTGGTAATCTTGTTTCTTGGTGTTCTAAAAGGCAGGTAACAGTTTCTAGGTCTTCTGCTGAGGCTTAGTATAGGGCGGTTGCTCACGCTGTGGCTGAGGCAGTGTGGCTATGGCAGCTTCTCGTTGAACTTCATCGTCCGCTCCCACGTGCTATCATTGTTTACTGTGATAATATCTCTGCAGTCTACATGGCTTCCAATCCAATTCAACATCGTCGCACAAAGCACATTGAGATTGACATTCACTTTGTTCGTGAAAAGGTGGCTCTTGGCGAGGTTCGCGTTCTTCATGTTCCTACAAGTGCCCAATTTGCTGACATTTTTACCAAAGGACTCCCGACTGCATCGTTCACCGACATACGCTCCAGTCTCAACATTGTTTCACCTGACGTTGAGAATGCGGGGGGATCTTAGAGTATAAGTCTATTCGCATTGTAATCTATCTCTATTAGTCTAGTCTTGGAGCCCAAGCTTTGTAATCTATATAAACAGCCCTTGAGGCCCCGATCAATACAACAATTACTTCTCCAATATCTCAATCTATCACCATGCATGCACGCGGAGGATCGCAGCAGAGTTTGAGGTGCTACTTCACTATTCTATCTATCTCTTCTACGACGTATTCGATCGATCTCACGTTCACCTGTAGAGGCTCGTCGCCGTCGTCGGCTGCGTGAACGTCTCCAGCCGCGGCTCCGTCAGTCCACCTCCTCCTGCTCGCCGACCGCCAGCTCCGCCCATCGTCACCGGCGTGCGACGTTAACAACGACCTCTCCAGACACGACGGCGCCCTTGGCGTTCTTGGCGTTCCTCCGTGCAGGTGATCACGGCGACGGCCGTCGTCGCCGCCCGCCACACCCAAAGCATTCTGCGGCCTCTCGGAGTGGAAGTCCGGGCGGCGCCCGGCGCCGGGCGGGCAGGTGGTGGCGACGGCGCTTGTCGGCGAGGGGCGCGATGGTGGAGAGGATCTGAACGACCTCGGTCATGGTGGGCCTGGCCTCGGGGTCCCACTGCTGGCACTCCCTGGCGAGGTGCGCCATGATCTGCATCTCCTCCGGCGGGAACGCGCCCTTCAGCGCCGGGTCCGGCAGCTCCGCGACGTTGAAGGAAATATGCCCTAGAGGCAATAATAAAGTTATTATTTATTTCCTTATATCATGATAAATGTTTATTATTCATGCTAGAATTGTATTAACCGGAAACATAATACATGTGTGAATATATAGACAAACAGTATGTCACTAGTATGCCTCTACTTGACTAGCTTGTTAATCAAAGATGGTTATGTTTCCTAACCATGAACAAGGAGTTGTTGTTTGATTAACAAGGTCACATCATTAGTTGAATGATCTGATTGACATGACCCATTCCGTTAGCTTAACACTTGATCGCTTAGTATGTTAATGCTTTCTTCATGACCCATACATGTTCCTGTAACTATGAGATTATGCAACTCCGTTTACGGAGGAACACTTTGGTACTACCAAACGCCACAACGTAATGGGTGATTATAAAGGAGTACTACAGGTGTCTCCAAAGGTACTTGTTGGGTTGGCGTATTTGAGATTAGGTTTTGTCACTCCGATTGTCGGAGAGGTATCTCTAGGCCTTCTCGGTAATACACATCACATAAAGCCTTGCAAGCATTGCAACTAAAGAGTTAGTTGTGAGATGATGTATTACGGAACGAGTAAAGAGACTTTCCGTAACGAGATTAAACTAGGTATTGGATACCGACGATCGAATCTCGGAAAGTAACATACCGATGACAAAGGGAACAACGTATGTTGTTATGCGGTTTGACCGATAAAGATCTTCAGTAGAATATGTAGGAACCAATATGAGCATCCAGGTTCCGCTATTGGTTATTGACCGAGAATAGTTCTAGGTCATGTCTACATAGTTCTCGAACCGTAGGGTCCCACGCTTAAGGTTTCAATGACGGTTATTATGAGTTTATGTATTTTGATGTACGAAGGAGTTCGAGTCCCGGATGTGATCACGGACATGACGAGGAGTCTCGAAATGGTCGAGACATAAAGATTGATATATTGGATGGTTATATTCGGACACCGGAAAGGTTCCGGAAGTTTCGGAGAAAACGGAGTGCCGGAGGGGTTACGAACCCCCGGGAAGTTATGGGCCTTATTGGGCCAAGAGGGAGAGAGAGGGCTGCACCGGAGGTGGTGCGCCTCCATGGGAGTCCGACTGACTAGGAGGGGGCGCAGCCCCCTTCCCTCTCCCTCTCCCTCTCTTTCCTTTCCCTTCCCTCTTCCTAGTAGGACTAGGAAAGGGAGTCCTACTCCTACTAGGAGGAGGACTCCCTCCCTTGGTCGCCCCAAGGCTGGCCGGCCCTCCCCTTGCTCCTTTATATACGGGGCAGGGGGCACCCTAGAACACACAAGTTGATCTACGGATCGTTCCTTAGCCGTGTGCGGTGCCCCCTCCACCATATTCCACCTCGGTCATATTGTAGCGGTGCTTGGCGAAGCCCCGCGACGGTAGAACATCAAGATCGCCACCACGCCGTCAGGTTGACGGAACTCCTTCCCGACGCTTTGCTGGATCGGAGCTCGGGGATCGTCATCGAGCTGAACGTGTGCCAAGAACTCGGAGGTGCCGGAGTAACGGTGCTTGGATCGGTCGGATCGTGAAGACGTACGACTACATCAACCGCGTTAATATAACGCTTCGCTTTCGGTCTCACGAGGGTGCGTGGGCGGACACTCTCCCTCTCGTTGCTATGCCATCACCATGGTCTTGCGTGATCGTAGGAAAATTTTTGAAATTACTACGTTCCCCAACAGTGGCATCCGAGCCAGGTTTTATGCGTTGATGTCATATGCACGAGTAGAACACAAGTGAGTTGTGGGCGATACAAGTCATACTACCTACCAGCATGTCATACTTTGGTTCAGCGGTATTGTGAGATGAAGCGGCCGGACCGACATTACGCCAGACGCTTACGCGAGACTGGTTTCACCGCTGTGAGCACTCGTTGCTTAAAGGTGACTGGCGGGTGTCTGTCTCTCTCACTTTAGTTGAACTGAGTGGCTACGCCCGTCCTTGAGAAGGTTAAACGGAGTCTATTTGACGAAGTATCGTTGTGGTTTTGATGCGAGGTAAGAACGGTTCTTGCTCAGCCCGTAGCAGCCACGTAAAACTTGCAACAACAAAGTAGAGGACGTCTAACTTGTTTTTGCAGGGCATGTTGTGATGTGATATGGTCAAGACGTGATGCTATATTTTATTGTATGAGATGATCATGTTTTGTAACCGAGTTATCGGCAATGGCAGGAGCCATATGGTTGTCGCTTATTGTATGAAATGCAAACGCCATGTAATTGCTTTACTTTATCACTAAGCGGTAGCGATAGTCGTAGAAGCAATAGTTGGCGAGACGACAACGATGCTACGATGGAGATCAAGGTGTCGCGCCGGTGACGATGGTGATCATGACGGTGCTTTGGAGATGGAGATCACAAGCACAAGATGATGATGGCCATATCATATCACTTATATTGATTGCATGTGATGTTTATCCTTTATGCATCTTATCTTGCTTTGATTGACGGTAGCATTATAAGATGATCTCTCACTAAAATTATCAAGTAGTGTTCTCCTGAGTATGCACCGTTGCCAAAGTTCGTCGTGCGAGACACCACGTGATGATCGGGTGTGATAAGCTCACGTCCATCTACAACGGGTGCAAGCCAGTTTTGCACACGCAGAATACTCAGGTTATACTTGACGAGCCTAGCATATACAGATATGGCCTCGGAACACGGAGACCGAAAGGTCGAACGTGAATCATATAGCAGATATGATCAACATAAGATGTTCACCATTGAAAACTACTCCATCTCACGTGATGATCGGTTATGGTTTAGTTGATTTGGATCACGTGATCACTTAGATAACTAGAGAGATGTCTGTCTAAGTGGGAGTTCTTTAATAATATGATTAATTGAACTTAAATTTATCATGAACTTAGTACCTGATAGTATTTTGCTTGTCTATGTTTACTGTAGATAGATGGCTCGTCTGTTGTTCCGTTGAATTTTAATGCGTTCCTTGAGAAAGCAAAGATGAAAGATGATGGTAGCAATTACACGGACTGGGTCCGTAACCTGAGGATAATCCTCATTGCTGCACGTAAAAGTTACGCCTGGAAGCACCGCTGGGTGACAGGCTCTGCGAGATCTTGAGCCGAAGTTGTGAGCGTCTCGCAAAGCAGAGCTGATGACTACTCTATAGTTCAGTGTGCCATGCTTTACGGCTTAGAACGGGTCTTCAACGACGTTTTGAACGTCATGGAGCATATGAGATGTTCCAGGAGTTGAAGTTGATATTTCAACAGAATGCCCGGATTGAGAGATATGAAGTCTCCAATAAGTTCTATAGCTGCAAGATGGAGGAGAATAGTTACATCGGTGAGCACATACTCAAAATGTCTGGGTATTACAATCACTTGAATCAACTGGGAGTTAATCTTCCGGATGATTGTGTCATTGATGTAATTCTTCAATCACCGCCACCAAGCTACAAAGGCTTCGTGATGAACTATAATATGCAAGGGTTAGTAAAGACTATGCTCGAGCTCTTCGCAATGCTAAAAGCTGCGGAGGTAGAAATCAAAAGGAGCATCAAGTGTTGATGGTCAATAAGACCACTAGTTTCAAGAAGAAAGGCAAAGGGAAGAAGAAGGGAACTTCAAGAAGAACAGCAAACAAGTTGCTGATCAGAGAAGAAACCCAAGTCTGGACCTAAGCCTGAAATCGAGTGCTTCTACCGCAAGCGACTGGTCACCGAAGCGGAACTGCCCCAAGTATTTGGCGGATAAGAAGGATGGCAAAGTGAACAAAGGTATATGTGATATACTTGTTATTGATGTGTACCTTACTAGAGCTCGCAGTAGTACTGGTATTTGATACTGGTTCATTGCTAATATTTGCAACTCAAACAGAACTACGGATTGCTTAACACGGCAAAGGACGAGGTGACGGCGCGTGGGAACGGTTCCAAAGTCGATGTGATCGCGATCGGCACGCTACCTCTACATCTACCTTGGGATTAGTTTTAGACCTGAATAATTGTTATTTGGTGCCGCGTTGAGCATGAACATTATATCTGGATCTTGTTTGATGCGAGACGGTTATTCATTTAAATCAGAGAATAATGGTTGTTCTATTTATATGAATAATATCTTTTATGGTCATGCACCCTTAAAGAGTGGTCTATTTTAATGAATCTCGATAGTAGTGATACACATATTCATAATGTTGAAACCAAAAGATGCAGAGTTGATAATGATAGTGCAACTTATTTGTGGCACTGCCGTTTAGGTCATATCGGTGTAAAACGCATGAAGAAACTCCATCTTGATGGACTTTTGGAGTCACTTGATTATGAATCACTTGGCACTTTGTAACCGTGCCTCATGGGCAAGATGACTAAAACACCGTTCTCGGTACTATGGAGAGAGCAACAGATTTATTGGAAATCATACATACGGATGTATGTGGTCCAATGAATGTTGAAGCTCGTGGCGGATATCGTTATTTTCTCACCTTCACAGATGATTTGAGCAGATATGGGTATATCTACTTAATGAAACATAAGTCTGAAACATTTGAAAAGTTCAAAGAATTTCAGAGTGAAGTTGAAAATCATCGTAATAAGAAAATAAAGTTTCTACGATCTGATCGTGGAGGCGAATATTTGAGTTACGAGTTTGGTCTACATTTGAAACAAAGCGAATAGTTTCGCAACTCACGCCACCGGAACACCACAGCGCAATGGTGTGTCCGAACGTCAGAATCGCACTTTTTTGGATATGGTGCGATCTATGATGTCTCTTACAGATTTACCGCTATCATTTTGGGGTTATGCTCTTGAGACGGCCGCATTCACGTTAAATAGGACACCGTCAAAATCCGTTGAGACGACGCCTTATGAACTATGGTTTAGCAAGAAACCAAAGTTGTCGCTTCGAAAGTTTGGGGTTGCGATGCTTATGTGAAGAAACTTCAACCTGATAAGCTTGAACCCAAATTGGAAAAATGTGTCTTCATAGGATACCCAAAGGAGACAATTGGGTACACCTTCTATCACAGATCCGAAGGCAAAACATTCGTTGTTAAAATGGATCCTTTCTAGAGAAGGAGTTTCTCTCGAAAGAAGTGAGTGGGAGGAAAGTGGAACTTGATGAGGTGATAGTACCAGCTCCCTTATTGAAAGTAGTTCGTCACGAAATCAGTTTTCGTAACACCTACACCAGTTAGTGAGGAAGATAATGATAAAGATCATGAAACTTCAGATCAAGTTGTCACTGAACTTCAGAGATCAACCAGAACAAAATCCGCACTGAGTGGTACGGTAATCCTATTCTGGAAGTCATGCTACTAGATCATGATGAACCTACGAACTATGAAGAAGCGATGGTGAGCCCAGATTCCGCAAAATGGCTTGAAGCCATGAAATCTGAGATGGGATCCATGTATGAGAACAAAGTATGGACTTTGGTAGACTTGCCCGATGATCGGCAAGCTATTGAGAATAAATGGATTTTAAGAAGAAGACTGACGCTGATGGTAATGTAACTATCTACAAAGCTCGACTTGTTGCAAAAGGTTTTCGACAAGTTCAAGGGGTTGACTACGATGAGACTTTCTCACCCGTAGCGATGCTTAAGTCCGTCCGAATCATGTTAGCAATTGCCGCATTTTATGATTATGAAATTTGGCAAATGGATGTAAAACTGCATTCTTGAATGGATTTCTAGAAGAAGAGTTGTATATGATACAACCAGAAGGTTTTGTCGATCCAAAAGGTGCTAACAAAGTGTGCAAGCTCCAACGATCAATTTATGGTGCGGTGCAAGCCTCTCGGAGTTGGAATAAACGCTTTGATAGTGTGATCAAAGCATATGGGTTTATAGACTTTTGGAGAAGCTTTGTATTTACAAGAAAGTGAGTGGGAGCTCAGTAGCATTTCTAATATTATATGTGGACGACATATTATTGATTGGAAATGATATAGAATTTCTGGATAGCATAAAAGGATACTTGAATAAAAGTTTTTCAATGAAAGACCTCGGTGAAGCTGCTTACATATTAGGCATCAAGATCTATAGAGATAGATCAAGACGCTTGATTGGACTTTCACAAAGCACATACCTTGATAAAGTTTTGAAAAGGTTCAAAATGGATCAGGCAAAGAAAGGTTTTTTACCTGTGTTACAAGGTGTAAGATTGAGTCAGACTCAATGCCCGACCACAGCAGAAGATAGAGAGAAAATGAAAGATGTTCCCTATGCTTCAGCCATAGGCTCTATCATGTATGCAATGCTGTGTACCAGACCGACGATGCTTAGCTGTAAGCTTGGCAGGAAGGTACCAAAGTAATCCAGAGTGGATCATGGACAGCGGTCAAGAACATCCTGAAATACCTGAAAAGGACTAAGGATATGTTTCTCGTATATGGAGGTGACAAAGAGCTAGTCGTAAATGGTTACGTCGATGCAAGCTTTGACACTGATCCGGACGATTCTAAATCGCAAACCGGATACGTGTTTTTATTAAACGGTGGAGCTGTCAGTTGGTGCAGTTCTAAACAAAGCGCCGTGGCGGGATCTACATGTGAAGCGGAGTACATAGCTGCTTCGGAAGCAGCAAATGAAGGAGTCTGGATGAAAGAGTTCATTTCCGATCTAGGTGTCATACCTAGTGCATCGGGACCGATGAAGATCTTCGTGACAATATGGTGCAATTGCCTTGGCAAAGGAATCCAGATTTCACAAGAGGACCAAGCACATCAAGAGACGCTTCAATTCCATTGGGACCAAGTCCAAGTGGGAGACATAGAGATTTGCAAAATACATACGGATCTGAATGTTGCAGACCCGTTGACTAAGCCTCTTCCACGAGCAAAACATGATCAGCACCAAGACTCCATGGGTGTAAGGATCATTACTTTGTAATCTAGATTATTGACTCTAGTGCAAGTGGGAGACTGAAGGAAATATGCCCTAGAGGCAATAATAAAGTTATTATTTATTTCCTTATATCATGATAAATGTTTATTATTCATGCTAGAATTGTATTAACCGGAAACATAATACATGTGTGAATATATAGACAAACAGTATGTCACTAGTATGCCTCTACTTGACTAGCTTGTTAATCAAAGATGGTTATGTTTCCTAACCATGAACAAGGAGTTGTTGTTTGATTAACAAGGTCACATCATTAGTTGAATGATCTGATTGACATGACCCATTCCGTTAGCTTAACACTTGATCGCTTAGTATGTTAATGCTTTCTTCATGACCCATACATGTTCCTGTAACTATGAGATTATGCAACTCCGTTTACGGAGGAACACTTTGGTACTACCAAACGTCACAACGAATCGGGTGATTATAAAGGAGTACTACAGGTGTCTCCAAAGGTACTTGTTGGGTTGGCGATTTGAGATTAGGTTTTGTCACTCCGATTGTCGGAGAGGTATCTCTAGGCCTTCTCGGTAATACACATCACATAAAGCCTTGCAAGCATTGCAACTAAAGAGTTAGTTGTGAGATGATGTATTACGGAACGAGTAAAGAGACTTTCCGTAACGAGATTAAACTAGGTATTGATACCGACGATCGAATCTCGGAAAGTAACATACCGATGACAAAGGGAACAACGATGTTGTTATGCGGTTTGACCGATAAAGATCTTCAGAGAATATGTAGGAACCAATATGAGCATCCAGGTTCCGCTATTGGTTATTGACCGAGAATAGTTCTAGGTCATGTCTACATAGTTCTCGAACCGTAGGGTCCGCACGCTTAAGGTTTCAATGACGGTTATTATGAGTTTATGTATTTTGATGTACCAAGGAGTTCGAGTCCCGGATGTGATCACGGACATGACGAGGAGTCTCAAATGGTCGAGACATAAAGATTGATATATTGGATGGTTATATTCGACACCGAAAGGTTCCGGAAGTTTCGGAGAAAACCGGAGTGCCGGAGGGTTACCGGAACCCCGGGAAGTTAGGGCCTTATTGGGCCAAGAGGGGAGAGAGGGCTGCACCAGGAGGTGGTGCCCCTCCATGGGAGTCCGAATTGACTAGGAGGGGGCAGCCCCCTTTCCCTCTCCCTCTCCCTCTCTTTCCTTTCCCTTCCCTCTTCCTAGTAGGACTAGGAAAGGGAGTCCTACTCTACTAGGAGGAGGACTCCCTCCCTTGGTGCGCCCCAAGGCTGGCCGGCCCTCCCCCTTGCTCCTTTATATACGGGGGCAGGGGGGCACCCTAGAACACACAAGTTGATCTACGGATCGTTCCTTAGCCGTGCGGTGCCCCTCCACCATATTCCACCTCGGTCATATTGTAGCGGTGCTTAGGCGAAGCCTCGCGACGGTAGAACATCAAGATCGCTACCACGCCGTCAGGTCGACGGAACTCCTTCCCGACGCTTTGCTGGATCGGAGCTCGGGATCGCCATCGAGCTGAACGTGTGCCAAGAACTCGGAGGTGCCGGAGTAACGGTGCTTGGATCGGTCGGATCGTGAAGACGTACGACTACATCAACCGCGTTAATATAACGCTTCCGCTTTCGGTCTACGAGGGTACGTGGACGGACACTCTCCCCTCTCGTTGCTATGCCATCACCATGGTCTTGCGTGATCGTAGGAAAATTTTTGAAATTACTACGTTCCCCAACAGACGTCGCCCACATCACGAGGTCTCGTCCGCCGCTGCCGCCGCGGCGCCAGCGCCGCCCTCTTGTGCACGGGCTGGCGGTTCGTGATGAGCTCCAGCACCACAACGCAAGCTGAAGACGTCCGACTTGAGCGACGCTTGCCGACGATTGCGTACTCAGGGGCGGCACCGAAGGTGCCCAAAGATGCGCGCCGGAGAGCTGGAGCAGCTGGTCACGCCGTCGTTCATCAGGCACTTGGCCATGCCCAGGTCCGTGATCCGGGCCCTGAACCGGTCGTCGAGCAGGATGTTGGTGGACTTGATGTCCCGGTGGAGGATGCACGGCGCCGCGGCCTCGTGGAGGTACTCGAGGCCCTCGTCGCGCCAGCGCCACGACGACGCTGGCCGCACCACTAGTAGAAAAGGGCCTATAGTCCCGGTTGGTGAGGGCCTTTAGTCCCGGTTCATGAACCGGGACTAAAGGGTCGGTACTAATACCTCGCCCTTTAGTCCGGTTCTATCCAGAACTGCACAGATCAGGCCTGTCCACTGAGCTCAGTAGAGGGCCTTTGGTCCCGGTTGGTGGCACCAACCGGGACCAATAGGCATCCACGCCACAACATTTCTTTGGCTCTGGTTTTTGTTTTTTTCAAAGGGGGGTTTGGGGGTTTTGGGGGTTAATTTAGGTGTTTCATATATTGTGCTATAGCTAGCTAATTAATAGAGAAAAGTGTCCTTTCTTTTGTCCGTGCATGGTCGACGCTACGCACTATACATACGTATAGAGAGGACTAACTAGACATGCTAGCTAGCTAGTAATTAAGCAAACAGAAGATCGTCATGAACATATATGCATACAGAGAGAAGTGATATCGACCACCTCTCCTTCTCCGAGAGATTGGTCGAACAACAAGTTCTCGTGATATCTATCCGACACTACCGCTACATATATACAATAATTATCTTTTACAATACGGACGCGTGGTCCACATAGTATTACCCGCCTTCAGCGATCACATAGTCAAGAAAGAATGCCGCCAATTCCTCTTGAATTGCTCGCATGCGATCTGGTGCTAGGAGTTCATCCCGCTTCAAACATCTAATTTTAAGAAAGGGGTCAATATATATATATATATATATATATATATATATATATATATATATATATATATATATATATATATATATATATATGAATGAATGAAACTCAACACAAATGATGGTAATAAAATAAAATTGTGAATATTTTATTTACGCACTTCAAATTGTTTGTCGGAGTAGCCCTCTCACAGGTCGTGTGGCGGATGGACTCGCAAACGTAGTATCCACAGAAATCATTCCCTTGTTCCTGCCACAACCACTTTACAAGAAACAGAGGTCAATCAAACTGATAATTAGCAAGCACATGCTAAATGGTATTGATGAAACTAGCGCTTGAATCACTAGGAGATGCGCGTGGAATATGCTACTATATAGTACTTACTGGTGTCTAAATTGCAGCTTCTTGGTAGTCCCGGAGCTTTTTGGTGAATTTTCCCAAGCCCTGCCATACAAAGAAAACAATTACTTGATATCAGAAATGAACAAAGTTGCTGATATGGTGGATAATGATCGATTTAACTTACTTCTCGAGCATTTCAGTCATTTCCGTGATACTCCTTGGGATCTTTTCGTCTCGAGTCTAAGACAGTTACTACTCCCTGCTCAAGCTTAATCTCTAGGAGAATATAGTGGAACCTGCGCGCATGCATAACTCATCAATATTATATTTCTATAACCTGGACTAAATAAGGGAAACCGAATATGCCATAAGACAGTAACACTCACGTGTAGTTGTAAGGAAAGAGTATTGTATTTTTGTGTTCATTTATTTCCAACGATCGTAGTAAGTTGGCCTCGGTTTCAAGTGCACGATATTTAACCTCATTTGCATCTATGAGATATGTGTTAATGAACCCAATATCACCCACTTGTTTTTTCTTCATTTCTGCGATCTTCAATCTGCATAATATAGTGAGGATATTTACAAATACATGCAATGAAAGAGCTGAGTTATATAGAGATACTTAATGACAGAAGTAGTACTACTTACAGACAGTAGCAGGTGACCGTTGCTTTATCGAGGGCCAATTGATTGAAAACTGATAGAACTCCTCAAATGGAATAGGCAACAGTTCAATTCCAAGGAGGTCATGCTCCTTTTAACTCTCACATACAAAGTATTCCTCCCTCGGACTCTTTGCAGGTTTTCATGTACCAATCATGCAATCTTCGCATCATCGTTGTTAGAGAGCTTTCATATTTGACGAGAGGCTTCCCGTGATCGTATCTTTGTATCTGCACCTCCAAGAAATCAAATTGTACATCGTCGGGCAGGTAATCTTCAGGATTGCCATAACCGGCACCATCCTCGGATCGACGATGTCGCTAGCAGGCACCTTGAGTGGGGGCACGATTGCTTGCTTGTTCGCCGAGCTGGGCAATTTGTTTCCCAGCTCGTCGTTCTTTCATCCTTTGATCACCAGCAGTATTTCCCGATCTCTCCGCTTCGCAAATGCCTTTCCAATAATGCGCTCATAGTTGCCTTCGGCGGAGACTTGGGTGGTTTTGTCGGGGCAGCAGAGTGCGCTTCGCTTTGACGGATCTACCTTCTCCTCCGGAGGTGGATGTCTCTTTGCTTTCAACCCTTGAAACCAGTCATCCACTTCGGTCTGCGCGATCTTCGCGTTTTCCTCCTCGCTCCTCTCAGACGGTAACTTCTCCGAGTCTTCAGAGAAGGACTGAATCAGATCTCCTCCCGCCTCTGGCTGTACTGCTAGACGCCGGCAGAGCAGACGGAGCGGTTGCGGCTGTCTTCATTCCTTGCTTATGAGGCGGAGGAGAAGGACTACGACGCGTCGTAGCAGCCGGAGCGGCGGAGGGTCTCTTCCGCCCTTGCTGACGAGGCGGAGAAGGAGGAGGCTTGCTGCTCGGGCGCGCCGGTGCAGGCGGAGAAGGAGGCGGAGTGCCGCCACGCGCCGGAGAAGGAGCCGGCCGAGTGCCCTGATCGTCACTCGCTGGAGGAGGAGGCGGAGTGCCCTGACTCACCGGAGGAGGAGGAGGAGGCGGAGGCGTCCAGTTCGGAAGGTTGATGAGATCCTACCGCCATAGGCATGGAGTCTTCAGAGCAGAACCCGGCCGATACTCCCCTTCACCGGTAGGGTGGTCAAGCCGGAGGTCCTCAAATCCCTCCGTTATTTCATCGACCATCACCTTAGCATATCCTTCTGGAATCGGCCGGCAGTGAAAAGTTGAGTCGGGTTTAGTAGGATAAACAGAGCCAACAGCCGCCTTGACCTTCAAATTGCTCCATTGCGCCATAAGGTGGCAACTTTCAGCATCCGTGATAGCATCCACAGGATAGCTGGCAGGAGCCGTCAAGGCATGCTGCTCTGGCTGAGCAGCTCGATGGAAGCCACGCTGCTTCTCCGCTGAGATGGCGGGGTAGCTTCCGGGGAAGCTTCGGCAGGTCGTTTGTTGTGATCTGCTGCTTCTCGTTCCTCTTCTCGTTCCTCTAGCCCCATTACCCTTTCGTGCAGCGCCTGCATTAGGCTCTGCTCCAGTTTCTTTCTCCTCTCATGGGTTTTGTAACCCCCTGCGTCCGGAAATCCAGCCTTCCACAAAACGGAGCCTGGCGTGCCTCGTGTCCGTCTAGGGTGCTCAGGATTCCCGAGGGCCATTGTGAGCTCGTCCTTCTCCCTGTCTGGAACGAACTTCCCTTGCTGCGCTGCTTCGATATAATGCTAAAGCCTCTTGACTGGTATGTCCAATTGTTCTTCCGTCCAAATGCACTTCCCGTTATAGGGTCCAAGGATCCGCCGGCCCCGAAGAACCAAGTCCGGCAACGGTCTGGCCAGTTCATTGTCTCGGGTTCGATCCCTTTATCAAGCAGATCATTCTCAGCCTTGGCCCACTTAGGCCGGGCTATGAGGTAGCCACCTGACCCCGTGCGATGGTGAAGCTTCTTCTTCGCAGCATTTCTCTTGTTTGTCGCTGACATCTTTTTACTCTTTTCCGATGTCTTGTAGGCCACAAATGCGGGCGATCATCTCTCGATCTTCTCATATTTGCCCGTGAATTCTGGTGTCTCATTTTTTTGACATACGTATTGAGTTCTTTCTTCCAATTCCTGAATAGTTCTGCCATCTTATTAAGAGCAAAAGACTTGATTAATGGCTCTATTACTGGCTTCTCCGGATCATCCTCTAGCGGTAGGGTAAAATTTGACTTCAGCTCAGTCCAAAGATCATTTTTCTGCATATCATTGACTCAAGACACCTCGTGGTCTTCGTTCTTAGGCTTATACCATTGGTGGATGTTGATCGGGATCTTGTCCCTAACCGAACCCCGCTGACCGAGCAACAAATGCCTTCTTTGTCCGGTAGGGTTCAATCGGTTGGCCGTCATGCGATTTGTATGATCTCAAACTTTTCATCCGAGCTCAACTTTTCTTGGGCCTCGTCTCTTTACCGAAGTTGTGCTCGATCCGGAGGGCTAGAAAAAGAACAAAGACGAGAGTTAATTAATATGTGTACATATATACCAAAACAAAGACGAGAGCTAGTCAAGACAGGCTTAACTAACATATATACTTGGCGGACTCGGTTTGGTGATCACCGGAGCCGTCCTCACGGTCTACTTCTTCACCCTCTCCTTCTTGCACCGGCATTGGGTCATCGGAGCCATGTAAATCATAGCCAGCTGCTTCTTCACCCTCTCCTTCCAGACCATCGTTGTCGTTGAGAAACATCATCGAGGAGACGGCATCACTTCCGTGTGCGATTATGTCCCTCAACAACGCTTCTTGTGCTTCGTCTCGGGGGTGTCCATAGTTTCTACAAATATTTACAACATGGCAATTATTATTCAAACATGACAGATATGGATATATTAGTGCCAACGTAGAACTAGCTAGCTAATCACAATAAGGAATCATATTAGTGGCCTCGACGCTGCTTCTCTAGGGTTTGGGGTGGCCTCGACAACGCTTCAAGGGTTAGGGGGTGGCCTCGAGAACGCTTCAAGCTAGGAGGAGTGCGATATCGACCCCCCACGTGTTGAAGCTATCGGGGGGGGTCGGCGTTGAACAGTACATCTATGTCCCACAAGTGACGTGGGCATCGACGCCATGTAGGGTAGAGGGTCGTGGATCGTGAGCGGTCGAGGTCAAGGGTCAAGATCGCCGAGGGTCGGGAGGTTGCCTAGTGTCAAAGGATTCAACAAAACCATGTCTTCATCATTAGGTAGAAATGGCGGTGCATGATGGTGCAAGCTCTCCAAAGTTGTTTTGGAGCGGAGTCCCGAGATAGGATAATTAGCTTTTGGTACAAAGTTCAGCAAAAGGCAAATTATCCTATCCGGACTCCATTCCGTAACAACTTTGGAGGACTTCGTACCATCATGCCATGGTTACTTCCGGCTAATGATGAAGCCATGGATTTCTTCAATACTTTGACACTATAGGAACCTCGACCTGAAACCTTCGACCCTTGACCCTTAACGACCTCGACCCTCTACCCTAGTTCCCGACCCTCGACCCTCGGTGATCCTCGACACCCTCGTTATATCGACAACAACGCAACATACATATACATGGGAAAATAATGTTATCGGGGAGGGGTATGGTACCCCCCTCGTGTCAAAGTTTCTTCTTTCTCCTCTATTCCTTTCTTTCTTCTTCTCCTCTTCTTTTCTTCTTATCCCTCGAGAAAGGAAAATAAGGAAAAGGAAGAAAAGAGGAAGAAGGAAGAAGGAAGAAGAAGAAAAAAAGAAGAAAAAAAGGAGAAGAAGAAAAGAATAGAGGAGAAGAAGAAAAATAGAAAAAATTTCTATTTTTCTTCTTCTCTCTATTCCTTTCTTCTTCTCCTCTTCTTTTCTTCTTTTCCTCTCATTCTTTTCTTCTTCTTCTTCCTTCTTCCTTCTTCCACTTTTCTTCCTTTTCCTTATTTTACTTTTTCCTCTACACTAACCTAATTAAAATACACTAACCTAATTAAAATTGTAACTTTCTATATATGAACAAAAACTAAACTAATAAAATAAAAACATATACATTATAGCCACATACACATATATACATCACATATGAACAAAAAAAATAAACTAATAAAAATAAAAAACGGGGCAGGCGGCTCGGCGGCGGCTCACAACGGGCGGCGGCGGGCAGGGCGTCGACGACAGCGACGACGGGCTCGGGCGGCGGGCAGGGGGGGGCGACGACGGGCTCGGGCGGGCAGGGCAGGGGCGACGAGGACGGCGGGCTCAGGGCGGGGCGACGACGGGCTCGGGCGGGCAGGGCAGGTGTGGCTGGCACGACGGCGATCGTGGGGCGGTCGTGGGCAGGGCGTGACTGGGCGGCGCGCTGGCGGCGACGGCGCGGCGACGACGGCGTTGGCGACGACGACGACGGGAGCGGCGGGCGGCGGCGCGGGCAGGGCGACGACGGGCGCGCGGATGGCGTGGGCGGCGCGCTGGACGGCGGTCGGCGGCGGGCAGCTGGCGGCGTCGATGTGCTCGGCGTCGTCGGGGGCCACCGCGAGGGAAATGTGAAAATTCCTAAGTCTTTGCTTATATAGCAAAGCCTTTGGTCGGTTTCGTGGCACGAACCGGGACTAGCATGATAGTCGGTTGGTGCCACCAACGGGACCAAAGGCCTGTTTTCAGCAGCCCAAAGGGTGGGAAGCGGCCTTTGGTCGGTTGGTGGCACCAACCAGACTAAAGGGGGCATTAGTCCCGGTCGTGGCACCAACCGGGACTAAACCCCTTTAGTCCCGGTTGGTGCCACCAACGGGACCAAAGGCCATGTGCTGCCCCGCACCAAATGTTTAGTCCCACCACGCTAGTTGAGAGGAGCCGCACCAGTTTATAAGGTGCGGTGCGGCTCCTCTCGAGCTCCTCTCTAAAGCAGGCTTTGGGCCTAACTCGCCATCTGTGTGCGTGGGCCTGCTTGGGCCTTCCGCTGGGCTGAATCCGGCCCATAGGGTCTCTAGTCGTATTCAGGCCGTGGGGGCCCGAGAGGTGGCACTTTTTTTGCTTTATATTTTATTTCTTTTTGCTTTTAGTTTTAGAAAAATATAAACGTTCTATTAGTGCCATTAGTTTTAAAATTTGAAAACACTTTTTTGTTTTCTTTGTTGCTTTATTTATTTTATTTTGTTTCTACTTACAACAAAATACTTATTGTTGCTATTTTTATTTTTTCAAGTTTTTTGTTTTGTTTTCTGCATTATTTATTTCCTTTTGGTTTTTGCTTTATTTTTAATTCTTTTTGCTTTTAGGTCAGCAAAATTATAAACTTTCTGTTAGTGCTTTTAGTTTTAGAAAAATATAAACTTTCTGTTTGTGCCATTAGTTTTAAAATTGAAAACACTTTTTTGTTTTCTTTGTTGCTTTATTTATTTTATTTTGTTTCTACTTACAACAAAATGCTTATTGTTGCTATTTTTATTTTTTTTCAAGTTTTTTGTTTTGTTTTCTGCATTATTTATTTTCTTTTGGTTTTTTCTTTATTTTTAATTCTTTTTGCTTTTAGGTCAGCAAAATTATAAACTTTTGTTAGTGTCATTTGTTTTAGAACAATTATAAACTTTCTGTTTGTGCCATTAGTCTTATAAAATTTGAATTCTTTGAAATTTGTGTGAATCACAAGTTTGTGAGCTCAACAAGGCGAGAGGGACGGGCTTATAAACCGGTGTGAGCGCCCTTGGTTGGCGAGGTTTTCAAATTCATAGTTTTCAAATGAACTCTGAAAAAGTTGGCATAGCATGTTCATGAACAAAGCGGACAATGGTATCATACTCGTGTGATACAAAGTTGGCATGGTATCATCATAATAGTTGCGGAGAAAGTCTTCACTTTTTCTTCGCTTGTGTCGTTGCTTATTGCGCCAGTAACCATGGATAATCTTCATCGTTTATCAGGATGCTTGGGTCAGCCTTGACTTTGAAGGGGGGAATTTCATGAAACTTTTCATACTCTTCAGACATGTCTGTCTTGCCCTCCACTCCCAGGATGTCCCTTTTTCCTGAAAGAACTATGTGGCGCTTTGGCTCATTGTATGATGTATTCGCTTCCTTATCTTTTCTTTTCCTCGGTCTGGTAGACATGTCCTTCACATAGATAACCTGTGCCACATCATTGGCTAGGACGAGCGGTTCGTCGATGTACCCAAGATTTTTCAGATCCTTGTTGTCATTCCGTCATGTGGGTCTACCTGCACCGCCTCCTGACAGATTGACCCACTTGCACTTAAACAAAGGGACCTTAAAATCTACTCCGTAGTCAAGTTCCCATATGTCTACTATGTAACCATAATATGTGTCATTTCCCTTGTCGGTTGCTGCATCAAAGCGGACACCGCTGTTTTGGTTGGTGCTCTTTTCATCTTGGTCAATCGTGTAAAATGTATTCCCATTTATCTCGTATCCTTTCCAAATCATTACAGTCGAAGATGGTCCCTGGACAACAAGTACAACTCATCACAAACAGTGCTGTCACCTCGAGACGTGTTTCCAACCAACTGCTGAAAGTCCTGATGTGTTCACATGTAATCCGATCGTCGACCTTTGCTCCGGGTGTTTGAGCGCAGACTGTTCTTGTGTTCATCGACATAACGGCTCACCAAGGTATAGTTCTGTAGAACTGTAGTGTGCTTGAGACCAAGAATATCCGTCCTGCATATTATTGAGTCTCTTCCAAGCGTGTTTTTTCAATCAGTCTCCCCTCATACCGCGATTTAGGGAGACCTATCTTATTAAGGCCAGGAATGAAGTCAACACAAAACCCGATGACATCCTCTGTTTGATGGCCCATGGAGATGCTTCCTTCGACCTAGCACGGTTCTGAACATATTTCTTTAGGACTCCATGAACCTCTCAAAGGGGTACATATTGTGTAGAAATACGGGCCCCGTAATGACAATCTCGTCGACTAGATGAACTAGGACGTGCGTCATGATATTGAAGAAGGATGGTGGGAACACCAGCTCGAAACCGACAAGACATTGCGCCACATCACTCCTTAGCGTTGGTACGATTTCTGGATCGATCACCTTCGAGATATTGCATTGAGGAATGCACATAGCTTCACAATGGCTAATCGGACGTTTTCGGTAGAAGCCCCTCAATGCAACCGGAAGCAGTTGCGTCATAATCACGTGGCAGTCATGAGACTTTAGGTTCGGAACTTTTTCCGCATATTTATTATTCCCTTTATATTCGACGAGAAGCCGGTCGGGACCTTCATCTCGAGCAGGCATTGAAAGAATATTTCTTTCTCTTCTTTCGTCAGAGCGTAGCTGGCAGGACCTTCATATCGCTTCGGAGGCATGCCCTCTTTTTCGTGCAAGCGTTGCAGGTCCTCTCGTGCCTCGGTGTATCTTTTGTCTTCCCATACACGCCCAAGAAGCCTAGCAGGTTCACGCAAAGGTTCTTCGTCACGTGCATCACGTCGATCAAGAGCGGACCTCTAGGTCTTTCCGAAGAGGGTAGGTCCCAAAATATAGGTTTCTTCTTCCACATGGGTGCGTGATTCTCAGCGTCATTCGAACAGCTAGTCCGCGGGACCCTTTCCAAAGATTACGTGTAAATCATTGACCATAGCAAGTACGTGATCACCGGTACGCATGGCGGGCTTCTTCCGTGATCTGCCTCGCTTTTGAAATGCTTGCCTTTCTTTCGACATTGATGGTTGGTCGGAAGAAATCGCGATGGCCCTGTACACATTCTTCCTGCAGCTTCCGGTATATACTATCGGTGTCAAGTAAACAGTGCGTGCATGCGTGGTATCCCTTGTTTGTCTGTCACGAAAGTTCTTGAGAGCGGGCCAATCGTTGATGGTCACGAACAGCAACGCCTTTAGGTCAAATTCCTCCTTTTGTGCTCATCCCACGTCGTACACCGTTTCCATTCCACAGCTGTAAAAGTTCTTCAACTAATGGCCTTAGGTACACATCAATGTCGTTGCCGGGTTGCTTAGGGCCTTGGATGAGAACGGCATCATAATGAACTTCCGCTTCATGCACATCCAAGGAGGAAGGTTATACATACATAGAGTCACGGGCCAGGTGCTGTGATTGCTGCTCTGCTCCCGAAAGGATTAATGCCATCCGCGCTTAAAGCAAACCATACGTTCCTTGGGTCCTTTGCACACTCATCCCAGTATTTTCTCTCGATTTTTCTCCACTGCGACCCGTCGTGGTGCTCTCAACTTCCGTCTTTCTTACGGTCCTCACTGTGCCATCGCATCAACTTGGCATGCTCTCCGTTTCGAACAGACGTTTCAACCGTGGTATTATAGGAGCATACCACATCACCTTCGCAGAACCCTCTTCCCGGAGGCTCGCCGTCAACATCACCAGGGTCATCTCGTCGATCTTATACGCAATGCATCGCACACCGGCATGCGTTCAGATCCTTCTAGGCACCACGGTAGAGGATGCAGTCATTAGGGCATGCATGTATCTTCTCCACCTCCAATCCTAGAGGGCATACGACCTTCTTTGCTGCGTATGTACTGTCGGGCAATTCGTTATCCTTTGGAAGCTTCTTCTTCATTATTTTCGTAGCTTCTCAAATCCTTTATCGAGCACAGCATTCTCGCCTTCTTTGCAGCAATCGAGTACGGTACCGAGCTTTGTGTTGCCATCTTCGCAATTGGGGTACAACCCTTTTGTGATCCTCTAACATGCGATCGAACTTCAGCTTCTCCTTTTGACTTTCGCATTGTGTCCTTGCATCGACAATGACCCGCGGAGATCATCATCATGGGGCACATCGTCTGGTTCCTCTTGATCTTCAGCAGCTTCGCCCGTTGCAGCACCATCGTGCACATCGTCAGTGCATCTTGATGTTCGATAGCATCACCGTATTCAGGGGCACATAGTTGTCATCGTACTCTTCTTCCTCGCCGTCTTCCATCATAACCCCTATTTCTCCGTGCCTCGTCCAAACATTATAGTGTGGCATGAAACCCTTGTAAAGCAGGTGGGTGTGAAGGATTTTCCGGTCGAGTAAGACTTCAGTATTCCACATATAGGGCATGGACAACACATAAAACCATTCTGCTTGTTTGCCTCAGCCACTTGAGAAAAGCATGCACGCCCTTAATGTACTCGGAGGTGTGTCTGTCACCGTACATCCATTGCCGGTTCATCTGCGTGCATTATCTATAATTAATGTGTCAAAAATCATTACAGAACATCATGAATAGATAATTAAGTGACCAAATTAATAGAAGTTCATCATCACATAAAACCAAAGTACATACATAGTTCTCATCTAACAACATAAAGCTCTGCAGAGCATCTAAATAATTAAACCATACATTGAAACTATGTAAAACATTTCAATGTGAAAACAAATCGATCATAATCACAACCAAGGTAACAACTGATCCAACGGCATAATGATACCAAGTCTCGGTATGAATGGCATATTTTTAATCTTTCTCATCTTCAAGCGCATTGCATCCATCTTGATCTTGTGATCATCGGCGACATCCGCAACATGCAACTCCAATATCATCTTCTCGTCCTCAAGTTTTTTATTTTTCCTTCAAGAAATTGTTTTCTTCTTCAACTAAATTTAACCTCTCGACAATAGGGTCGGTTGGAATTTCCGGTTCAACAACCTCCTAGATAAATAAAATCTATGTCACGTTATCGGCATAATTTTCATAAACAATAAATGAACCAATAGTTATGAAAAGATAATATATACCACATCCGAATCATAGACAGGGACGAGGGCCGACGGGCGGATACCAAAACCATCGCACTATATAAGATGTAATAATAAAAGTAAGAAAATAATACAAGTAAGAATATTTTTCCTTTCGTAAAGAAGATAAGAACAAGAGGCTCACCACGGTGGTCTTGGCGATGAGATCGGCGCTGGTGATCGACGGCGGTGAAGACGGGACGGGCGTGACGGACCGCTAAACTAGACAAATATTGAGGAAAATGGAGGTTGGAGGTCGAGCTTGAGAGGAGAAAGCTTAAGTAGTGTGGCTCGGCATTTCATCGAACACCTCATGTGCATAGGAGGTGAGCTAGAGCACCACAATGCCCCCTCGCGCGGCAAGAGAAAAACAGAGCAATGGATCGAGTGCTCGCTTTCATGAGCGAGGGGTATATATAGGCAGCACTATTGGTCCCGGTTCGTGGCATGAGCGGGACTAAAGGAAGCCGTTGGTCCGATTCATGCCACGAACCGGGACCAATAGTGATGGGGCAGAGTCAGAACATGGGTCCCGGTTCGTCCCACCAACCGGGACCAAAAGATCCGGACGAACGGGACCAATGGCCCACGTGGGCCGGCCCCCCTGGGCTCACGAACCAAGGGCAAATAGCTCCATTGGTCCCGGTTCTGGATTGAACCGGGACTAATGGGCTAAACTACCTTGGACGATAGCCCCTTTTTCTACTAGTGCCCAGTCCATGGGCTTCCTGTTGAGGTCGTCCAGGCACTCCCGCAGGTTGCCGTTGGTCATGCACTCGAACACCAGCAGACGCTCCAGCTGCCGCCCCTGCCGCTCCGAGCAGTACCCCAGCAATGGCACCACGTGGCAGTGGTTCAGCCGCGACAGCAGCTCGATCTGTCCATTTGTTCATGGAGGAAGAAGAAGATGCCAATCAACGTTCAGAACAGAGTGTTGCTCTTCTTCAGAGTTCATACTTTTTTTAAAAGTATAAGTTCAGAGTTCAGAGTAAAACAGAGCATGATTTGCAATACCTCTGACAGGAACTCGTAGTCTTCGTCCGCGCCTCCGAGGGGCCGAAGCTTCTTCACGGCGACGACTTTGCCGTCAGCGAGCTGGCCACGGTACACCTTGCTCGTCCCGCCGACACCGATGAGCTGTTCGTCGGAGAATTTCCCGGTTGCCTGGTCCAACTCCGAGTAGGAGAACCGGAGAACCACGCCGGGGAACGGGCCGTCTTCACTCCGGGAGACGAGCGGGCAGCTGCACAAAAACCCTGTGCCATGACAGAGAAAATCAGAGCTGAAACAAGAACCAAGACTGACCTCCTGAATAGAACTCTGAAGCAATTCAGACAAATAACAAAGAAATGTTTTGCCTTGCCTTTGATGACACTGAGCCCGGGTTTGGGTTTCAGTTGGGTAAGGGGAGAAGACCGGTGGCTGAGGAGGTTCGATCTGCTGCTCCAGCTGGCATACTTGTCGAAAGAGTGCATGCGGGAACGCGGGGAGAGCGCGTCCTTGCGGCGGAAGTAGTACGCCGTCGTGCCGACGAAAGCAACAGTGGTGAGAACCACACATACCAGGAGTGTTGCGATGACTGTTTTGCTAGAGAAATGCTTCCTGCCTTGTTCAGAACTTCCTGCAGAGTTGCAGCATGCAGAATTCAGACGGTTAACCATAGCACAAGTTTCATTTTAACATTCAGTATCCAGAGTATATATATATATGTCTGAAACTCTGAATCAATAGAGGAGAATTTCATATACCTGATGTGCAGTTACAGGAAGTGAAGCAACTCCCGCTGTGCACCACATCATGTTCTTCTTCCTGAAAGTCCTTGTCGGAGCGGCATGAGCAGTTCCATGACCCTGTGCCACCATTTTCATCTGCAACGGCAAAGACCCAAAGTTCAAGTATCTTGATGGCATGACTTTTTTAACTGCTGATAAGCGTAAATTGTGACTAATTGCTCATACCTTGTAGGCAATGGCAAGAGGAGGCGCAACTGGATGACATGCTGCTATTGGAGGTAGCTTCGCCAAGTGGATGAGCAGTGCATACGCAAGTCCAGCTTGTTGCTCCAGTCTGTATATTTCAGGTGAGGGTCAGATGCTAAATCGTCTATCTACCTTAATACTAAATAGAGGTACGAAGCTTGTCGACTAAAAGTACAACTAAAGAGAGTATCCTGGTCTGAGAGTACAACTAAAGAGAGTTGGAGTTCTAAGTTATACTCCCTCTTTAAAGAAATATAAGAGCATTTAGGCCACTACTTTAGTGATCTAAACGCTCTTATATTTCTTTATGGAGGGAGTAATTAACAAAGGGGTCAGCTTACATGAAGGCAAGAGAATCCGAGCAATGAAGGGACAGAAAGCTATCAACTTCAACAACAAGAAAAAGTCTTGTAAACACACTGCACATCCATCATTGTGATAATAAACTCAATTCAGTACCAACACCCTGCAAGACAGGGACATCTCAACCTACAGCACTACTCAGTAGGAAAAATAAGTAAATAGGCCTAGGAAAACTAGAACAGCAGCTACCTGTTACACACAAAGATGTGCTTAATTAGGTGTGATGTTCGGATGGAAACTGCGGATTGAAAGTTGAAAGGACAACTGACATGAGAGCCACAGATGTTACAGATGCTTGATTTGGTGGTGGTCAGAGATCTCACGCTCGGTAAGGCTTCTAAAAGAGTGTATAGGCTGAAGCAGCGCTTCGGTGCTCGCGCTTAGATGAGCCCGATATCTGCGCCGCTCCTGCATATCTCGACATGTCAAAAAATCGCTCTGCCGCGTCAGACCATGACCCGCGTTAAAGCTTCATACAGCCACCATATGAGCGTGCGCGTGGGATAGTTTCGTAGGACGTGGGGTGGGGGGGTGTTCCGTTAGGACAAGGCTCTGAGCCACGGCTCGAGACGTGAAGGATGTCGTGGGCCAAGGAACAGGTATGCTTGTGTAAACCTCGTGTAAGAGGCACGTGTCGAAGTCAAAGACGTGTTATCAGGACGGGTTTGTAGTGTGCGGTTGGTTCCACGAAACCACTAATTGAGGAGTACTTCTTTCAAAGACCACTCCCACCTTTTCAAGTCGTGACAAGTGACACCTTAAATATAAGGGCATGTACAATAGTGCTATCTTAGGAATGTCACGTAGGATAAATGATGAGATGGAGGAGAGAAAACTCATAAAAAAAGGCTTGTTTTCTCTTCTTTAAGAGAAGATAAGAGATGATCGCTTATCACAATATGTGTCGCCATGTTTTTAGAAATAGCTAGTTATTAAAAATAATACTAAGAAATAATTCATTGTAAACATTTTTTTTTGTCTTTTCTAAATTACATGTAAGACTTAAGACAAGACTATCTTATCAACCATTATACATGCCCTAAACCACTTGTCACGTTTTTTTCTTAGACCCGTTTATTTAAAGCGTTTTATCTCTTAAACCGTGCGTTCAAACCTCAAACCATTTTCACCGTTGGATTCCTCGCGTTGAGATCTTCAAAATTAGATCATCGGTCGACATATTTTGATAAACCTTTTTTTTTAAATAACAAAAGGAAAAAACCATGCCTTTCATGAAAGGAAAAAATAGTTAATGAGTTATTTATTTTTCCGTTTTGGAGAGTAAATACGGATAGGACCGAATGTGGTCATCACATCATGGGCTGAAGTTTTTCTGGCTTCGGATTGTTAAATACTACTCCCTCCGTCCAGAAATACTTGTCGTAGAAATAGATACAAATGATTGCATCTAGAACTGAAATACATCTAGATACATCCATTCCTCAGACAAGTATTTCCGGACGGAGGGAGTACGTACAAATTAGCACAACACGTAGACAGACTAGTCTTCAGAACTGTCTCCTTGGACCGTGATTGGACAAATGGAGCGTGTCTGTGTGTTCCATGCATGACCGGTGCTGTCTGATGGCGCCATTCGTCGCCCTGCTGTCGCGACCCCTGCCGGCCGGGCTCACTAACGCATACAAACGACGATGACAAGGACACCGGTGCCAGTTAGAGACTACATATACAGAGTGCCAGTACATCCATTATATAGTGTGCGATCCAGTGCCAATACATCTCACGTTGGGTCAGTCCGGACCATGACAAGACGAGTCCACGTTCACCTCGCCGGCGCTGCGGCGTTCCTCCTGCTGGCGGCCACCACCATCCTGGGGACGACGGATGCCGTCGTGACCACGGAGGCCAATGCCCTACTGGCATGGAAGGTCAGCCTCGTCAACGGAACAGCGCTCTCCAACTGGACCAGGGCCGCACCCGTCTGTTCTTGGTACGGCGTGTTCTGCGATGATGCCGGTCATGTCACGGAGCTACAGCTCTCCGGAGGACTCGGTCTCTCCGGCGGGCTCGACGCGCTCGACACCATAGCGCTCCCAGCACTCACCGTTCTGGACCTCAGCGGCAACAACCTTAGCGGTATCATCCCAGCCAGCATCTCGCGGCTGCGCTTGCTCGAAACACTCCACCTCCGCAACAACAACCTTGGGGGCACCATCCCAGCCAGCATCTCGCGGCTGCGCTCCCTCCAATCCCTCGGCCTCGGCATCAACAACCTTAGGGGCCCCATCCCAGCCAGCATCTCGCAGCTGCGCTCCCTCCAATGGCTCGACCTCAGCAGCAACAACCTTGGGGGCGCCATCCCAGCCAGCATCTCGCAGCTGCGCTCCCTTCGATCCCTCGATCTCAGCAGCAACAACCTTGGGGGCGCCTTCCCAGCCAGCATCTCTCAGCTGCGCTCCCTCCAATCCCTCGACCTCAGCAGCAACAACCTTGGGGGCGCCATCCCAGCTAGCATCTCGCAGCTGCGCTCCCTTCGATCCCTCGATCTCAGCAGCAACAACCTTGGGGGCGCCTTCCCAGCCAGCATCTCTCAGCTGCGCTCCCTCCAATCCCTCGACCTCAGCAGCAACAACCTTGGGGGCGCCATCCCAGCCAGCATCTCGCGGCTGCGCTCCCTCATATCCCTCAACCTCGGCAGCAACATGCTTAACGGCTCGATTCCACCCCAGTTCTGCAGGTTAGTCTCCGTCCAGGGACTGCTCCTGTCGAACAACCGGCTCAGTGGGGAGCTCCCGGCCTGTTGGTGCAATCTCCGAAGGCTGTGGACGATGGACTTGTCCAGGAACTTGCTCACTGGGCAGTTCTTGGGCTGCATGTGGAACCTGCGGGGTCTGGAGATGATTGACCTGTCCAACAACTCCTTCTCAGGTGAAATCCCCGTGGCTAAGGCAAACCCCAACTGCTATCTCACGTACGTAGATCTCTCCAAAAATTCCTTTGCTGGAAACATCCCACACCTAGAGGGTTGTGGCTCGATGATGTTTCTGGACCTCAGCAGCAATAGGTTCAACGGCTCCATTCCGGCACAGCTCGGTGACTTGAGCAGCCTCACCAGCCTCTCGCTCTACAATAACGAGCTCGTTGGCAACATCCTGCACCAGCTATGCATGTTACACCAGATTAGAGCGTTAGATTTGTCAAACAACCGGCTCACCGGAGACCTCTCAGTCTGCTGGTGCAACTTCCAACTTCTGGGGTTGATTGACCTGTCCAAAAACCTACTCACTGGGAAGCTCCCAAACTGCTGGTGGAACCTGCAGGCACTGCAATTTATGGACCTGTCAAACAACTCCTTCTCAGGTGAAATCCCCGTGGCTAAGGCAAACCCCAACTGCTATCTCACGTACGTAGATCTCTCCAAAAATTCCTTTGCTGGAAACATCCCACACCTAGAGGGTTGTGGCTCGATGATGTTTCTGGACCTCAGCAGCAATAGGTTCAACGGCTCCATTCCGGCACAGCTCGGTGACTTGAGCAGCCTCACCAGCCTCTCGCTCTACAATAACGAGCTCGTTGGCAACATCCTGCACCAGCTATGCATGTTACACCAGATTAGAGCGTTAGATTTGTCAAACAACCGGCTCACCGGAGACCTCTCAGTCTGCTGGTGCAACTTCCAACTTCTGGGGTTGATTGACCTGTCCAAAAACCTACTCACTGGGAAGCTCCCAAACTGCTGGTGGAACCTGCAGGCACTGCAATTTATGGACCTGTCAAACAACTCCTTCTCAGGTGAAATCCCTAGGGCTAAGGCAGGCAACAATTGCTCTCTCGAGTCATTGTATCTTGCCAAAAATGGTTTCTCGGGTATCCTCCCAGAGGTCCTAAGGGGCTGCAACTCGTTGGTCACCCTGGACATGGGGAGCAATAGGTTCTTTGGTGCTCTCCCTCCATGGATACCGAGTTCGGTTCCATCATTAAGAATCCTTAGCCTCAGCTCAAACAACTTCACAGGAGAAATTCCTTTGGAGCTATCATGGCTTTCGCAACTTCAGCTGCTCGACATGGCAAACAACAGCTTCACTGGATCAATACCGATAGCCTTCAGTACTTGACCACCATGAGGAATCCAACAAATATTATGACTCCAAGACCGCTCGATGGATCAAAATATCAGGATAGGGTCGATGTAATGTGGAAGGGCCAAGAGCTCAGATTCCAAAGAACACTCATGTTATTAACCGGTATCGATTTGTCAGGCAATCTGTTGTCCCGATGCATCCCTGAAGAGCTAACCAAACTACAGGGACTCCGGTTTTTGAACCTGTCAAGAAACCATCTATCATGCAACATTCCTGAAGACATTGGTAGTCTGAATTTTCTCGAGTCCCTAGATCTATCATCCAATGCACTTACAGGATCCATTCCTTCGAGCATCTCGAGCTTATTGACACTCAGCATGTTGAATGTCTCGAACAATCTATTGTGGGGCGAGCTACCCGTTGGGAGTCAGATTCAGACCTTGATTGACCCATCGATTTACTCCAATAATACAGGGCTCTGCGGATTTCCTCTAGAAATTTCGTGTGCAAATACTTCGCTTGCACCGGATGAGGGAAATGATGAAGGGGACCACTGTATGTACTACTTTGTGATTGCCGGGATTGTGTCTGGTTTCTGGTTGTGGTTTGGGGTGCTCTTTACAGTAAAGACCTGGAGATGTGGTTTTCTCTTGTTTGTCGATGGCATGCAATGTAATTTTACGAAGAAGGTGTCAGATTAGTTGTGTTTTTTCTAAACTTTGTTACACCTATAGTGTGTAAAAAGTGTTAGTGTGCGCATCCATAGGGCTCACAGGAAGACTTCAAGAAAGTTGGGAGGCAGAGGGGATTTCGTTCAGTTTATATGTCATTTATTTCCTGTATTCTGTTTTCCTTTTTTTTGCGGGTGTATTCTGTTTTCCTTTATGTGATCCTCACGTCCATGTAACAATCTCATGTATGCATATCCATGGGTCATGCACCATTTATATACTCCCTTCATTTCATAATGTAGTGCGTCCATGCATTTTGAGATTTAGTTTTAACCATAAATTAAACCAATAAAATGTGGGTTATGTGTCATAGAAATGAACCATTGAATTCGTATATGAAAGAAGTTTTTAGTAGTACATAAATCATGGTTGAATCCTTGAATAGATTAGAAAAACCTGACACAAAATCGTCGTCGCGAACACGAGGTGAGGAACTCTTGTTTCAGTTGTTCGGATCTGTAGCGAACTGGCGACTGTCGCTAGGTATCGCTGTCCAATAAATGAGAATCTGATGAAAGAAAGAGGACTGGCCGCCGGCGATGGCCGTGACGTGAAATGAACAGGCCGGCGAGGCAAAGAAAACGTGAATTATTTGAGTGCTATCAGCTCATCTTAGTAACGTTTCTTCTCCAATTACATTTGGTCTGTACAAGATAGATTGATCCCGCCATGGCGCCATGTCATGCACGCGCAGAGGATCGGCAGAGAGTTTGAGAGTTTGATCAGATGCCAAGGGCATCTTCAAGGTGGACTCGTAAGCCGTTCGCATCCATTCGAACCGCACTATTCGGACCACGAAAGCCATTCAACGCCGACCTGTATCAGTTTGCGGGACGGTCTGAACGCGATTTCTTTCACAAATTGAAGAAAACGTGGTGGAGGTTTGCGGCAGTCCGAACACCTGAAAAGTAGGAGTCTGACACCCCTGCTACCAAATAGCACCATGACTCTCTTTACCTATTCTGACGCCCGTGGAAATGAACTGTGACAACGAAGTTCGTTTATGATTGATTTAACCATAATCAGCGTAGGCTGCCCGAACGCCCCATGTGAAAGGACCTGCTTGTCTTTGACCGGTCGCGTTTGATCGGTGGCGCCATTCGTCGCCCTGTCGCTGTGCCTGCCGGCCTGCCCTATGCATATTGCCTGCCGGTCACGCGCTATCCAACTGGACTAGGGCATCGCCGGTCTGTGACTGGTTCGGCGTTACGTGCAAAGATGCCAGTTACAGCCGTGTCACGGCACTACTGCTCCGGGGACTCAGTCTCTCCGGCGGGCTGGACACGCTGGACACAGCGGCGCTCCCCAAGCTCGGCGTTCTGGACCTCGCAAGGACAAACCTTGGGGGCGCCATCCCGGCCAGCATCTCATTGCTCCGCTCACTCGTCATGCTCGACCTCAGCAACAATAGCTTCAACAGCTCTATCCCACCACAGATCGGTGGCATGCCCGGCCTCCTCTACCTCCGGCTCTACAACAACAGCCTCGTCGGCGCCATCCCGCACCAACTCTGTAAGCTCCTCTCCGTTGCGGTCTTAGATTTGTCGAGCAACGGGTTCACAGGGGAGCTCCCGGTCTGCTGGTGTAACCTCCAATCTCTGGAGTACATGGACTTGTCAGACAACCGGCTCACAGGGAATCTCCCAGCTTGCTGGTGGAACCTGGTGGCTCTCGAGTTCGTGGATTTATCCAACAATTTTCTCTCAGGTGAAATTCCTGAGGCTAAGGCAAGCCTCAACTGCTCCCTCAAGTCACTATTTCTTAGTGGAAATGCCTTTCATGGAGACCTGCCGCTTCTAGAGGGTTGCAACTCGCTGGGGAAAATCGACCTTAGCAACAATATGTTCAGCAGCTCCATCCCACAGCAGCTCAGTGACATGCCCAACCTCGTGACCCTCCGGCTCGACAATAACAGCCTCGTCGGCAACATCCCGCACCACCTCTGCAGGCTCCTCACTATTATGATGCTAGATTTGTCGAACAATCAGCTCACAGGGGAGCTCCCGGACTGCTGGTGCAACTTCCAGCATGTGGTGTTCATGGACCTGTCAAACAACAGGCTAGCGGGGGAACTCCCGCACTGCTGGTGGAATCTGGAGGCTCTATTGTACATGGATCTATCCAACAACTCCTTCTCAGGCGAGATTCCCGGGGCTCAGGGAATCCGTCGTTGCTCTCTCAACTCACTATACATCGCCGGAAATGGCTTTGTCGGTGCCTTCCCATCGGTTCTACAGGGCTGCAGCAAGCTGGCCACCCTAGACATGGGGAACAACATGTTCTTTGGTGTTATCCCTTCATGGATCGGGAGTCGGGTCCCATTGTTGAGAATCCTTAGCCTGAAGTCAAACAATTTCACTGGAGAAATTCCTCCGGAGTTATCAAGGCTTTCACAACTTCAACTGCTAGACATGGCAAACAATAGCTTGACCGGATCAATTCCCGTAACATTCAGCAACTTGACCTCCATGAGCATAAAGCTTCCACAAAATCTGTCGATTCAATACCCGTCCAATATAATGAAATACGAAGATAGGATTAACATATACTGGAAGGGCCAAGAGCTAATTTTCCAGAGGACACTCCGGTTATTAGCTGGTATTGATTTGTCAAGTAATTCGTTGTCCCACTGCATCCCTAAGGAGATTACCAACCTTCAGGGCCTCCAGTTTCTGAACCTGTCAAGAAACCATCTGTCATGCGTCATTCCTGAAGACATTGGTAATTTAACTTTTCTCGAGTCTCTTGATCTATCATCTAATGGACTTACCGGAGCAATTCCTCCAAGCTTTTCAAGCTTATTGTGGCTCAACACGTTGAATGTCTCAAACAATCTTTTGTCAGGCAATATCCCCATTGGGGCCCAGATTCAGACCCTAACTGACCCATCAATTTACTCCAACAATTCTGGGCTATGTGGATTTACTCTAAACATTTCATGTGATAATACTTCGCTTGCACGGGATGAGAGAAAGGATGAAGCGGATGACCATTGGATGTACTACTTTGTGATTGCCGGGGTTGTGTTTGGTTTCTGGCTATGGTTTGGGATGCTCTTTATAGTTAGGATCTGGAGATGTAGTTTTCTCTTATTTGTCGATGGCCTACAGTGTAAGATTATGAAAAAGATGTCGCGTTAGTTCTGTTCTCCACTTTGCATGCAATTTAAGATTACGAAAAAATGTCACATTAGTTGTGTTCTCCACTTTGTTACACCAAGAGAGACTTCAACTGAACCTGATGAGACACTTACGAAATTTGCAAAATTTGCACTTGTCATGTTGTTTTGTTTTGTCAAGTGTTCCTCTCGACGAAGCTCTGAGCCAGGAGCGCCCTCGTGCCACGTGTCATTTTATGCGGGAGACTATGTTCTGCTCTCGGGTACGAAAGGCCTTTCCCGCCTTAAGTGTTTTGGCGTTGATGACAATGCAACTTGCGGATTAACCGTGTGCCTAAGCTACACATGTACACTCTTTATGGCAAGGGATGGTTGGGCATCCCTCTAGATGGAAAATAGCGAAAATGGCATTTCGGACGTGTTTTATTTCTTTGGTCGTAGAAAGTCCATAGTGTTAAGAGGTGTTTGTATTGGAAGGTACGGTTGAATAAGAACCAGCACAAGAAGTATCGAGCAGGTTGTGATCATTGAGAGAAAGCTGAGCATAATTTTTTTGAATAATCATCTCCCGGGAGAGCTCATGATTGGGGCATGAATATAACATTGACTTAAGCCTCCCCCAAGCTTGAGCGATGCTTTCTCCTTCGCGAGGACAGAAATTATATATGTAATTACGAGCACGATGAACAAGATGCATAGGATAGAATTTCTGGTGAAATTCCAACTTCAATCGTTTATAATTTCAAGATCTCGTATCATCACATATCCTATACCATGTCAATGCATCTCCCGTCAAAGATAAAGGGAAGACCTTCCTTTTGACAACATCATCGGGAATACCTGCAAGCTTAAATAATCCACAAACTTCATTCACAAAGATAAGGTGTAAATCGGGATGCAATGTTCCATCTCCTGTAAATGGATTAGCTAGCAGTTTCTCTATCATACCCGAAGGAATCTCAAAGTAGAAATTTCTAAAAAGTTCAATAGGTTGAAGAGCAACTCTTTGCTCTTCTGGTCGGGGTGAAGATACCCCGAACAAGCCCCTCAAAGGATTAGTTTCCATAGTGACAAGTAACAGAAAATTTTAGCACACTATATAAATGTTCCCTTACCAAGTTCCACTCACCAAAAGCGCTACACTCCCGGCAACGACGCCAGAAAAGAGTCTTGATGACCCACAAGTGTATAGGATCTATCGTAGTCCTTTAGATAAGTAAGAGTGTCGAACCCAACGAGGAGCAGAAGGAAATGATAAGCGGTTTTCAGTAAGGTTTTCTCTGCAAGCACAGAAATTGTAGGTAATAGATAGTTTTGTGATAAGATAAACTGTAACAAGTAACAAGCAATGAAAGTAAATAAAGTGCAGCAAGGTGGCTCAATCCTTTTTGTATCAAAGTATAAGCATGGACAATTTCTTATAATGAGAAAGGAGCTCCCGAGGACACATGGAAATTATCGTCAAGCTAGTTTTCATCACGCTCATATGATTCGCGTTCGGTACTTTAATAATTTGATATGTGGGTGGACCGGTGCTTGGGTACTGCCCTTACTTGGACAAGCATCCCACTTATGATTAACCCCTATTGCAAGCATCCGCAACTACAAAAGAAGTGTTAAGGTAAACCTAACCACAGCATTAAACATATGGATCCAGATCAGCCCCTAACGAAGCAACGCATAAACTAGGGTTTAAGCTTTTGTCACTCTAGCAACCCATCATCTACTTATTACTTCCCAATGCCTTCCTCTAGGCCCAAATAATGGTGAAGTGTCATGTAGTCGACGTTCAGATAACACCAATAGAGGAAAGACAACATACATCTCATCAAAATATCGAACGAATACCAAATTCACATGACTACTAATAGCAAGACTTCACCCATGTCCTCAGGAACAAACGTAACTACTCGCAAAGCATATTCATGTTCATAATCAGAGGAGTAATAATATGCATTAAGGATCTGAACATATGATCTTCCACCAAGTAAACCAATTAGCATCAACTATAAGGAGTAATCAACACTACTAGCAACCCACAAGTACCAATTTGTGGTTTTGATACAAGATTGGATACAAGAGATGAACTAGGGTTTTGAGAGGAGATGGTGCTGGTGAAGATGTTGATGGAGATTGACCCCCTCCCGATGAGAGGATCGTTGGTGATGACGATGGTGATGATTTCCCCCTCCCGGAGGAAAGTGTCCCCGGCAGAACAGCTCCGCCGGAGCCCTAGATTGGTTCCGCCAAGGTTCCGCCTCGTGGCGGCGGAGTTTCGTCCCGTAAGCTTGCCCACGATTTTTTCCAGGGTAAAAGCCTTCATATAGCAGAAGATGGAAACCCTTCTCCCATCTAGGGAGAAGGTCAAGGAAGAAGAAGAAGGAGGGGGGCTCTCACCCCCTCGCTTCTGGTGGCGCCGGAACGCCGTCGGGGGCCATCATCATCACTGCGATCTTCACCAACACCTCTGCCATCTTCACCAACATATCCATCACCTTCCCCCCTCTATCTACAGCGGTCCACTCTCCCGCAACCCGCTGTACCCTCTACTTGAACATGGTGCTTTATGCTTCATATTATTATCCAATGATGTGTTTCCATCCTATGATGTCTGAGTAGATTTTCGTTGTCTTATTGGTGGTTGATGAATTGCTATGATTGATTTAATTTGCTTGTGGTTATGTTGATGTCCTTTGGTGCCCATCATATGAGCACGCGTGTGGATCACACCTTAGGGTTAGTTGTATGTTGATAGGACTATGTATTGGAGGGCAAGAGTGACAGAAGCTTCAACCTAGCATAGAAATTGATGCATACGGGATTGAAGGGGGACCAATATATCTTAATGCTATGGTTGGGTTTTACCTTAATGAACGTTAGTAGTTGCGGATGCTTGCTAATAGTTCCAATCATAAGTGCATAGAATTCCAAGTCAGGGATGACATGCTAGCAGTGGCCTCTCCCACATAATACTTGCTATCGGTCTAGTAAAGTAGTCAATTGCTTAACAGACAATTTCGCCACACCTACCATCACTTTTCCACACTCGCTATATTTACTTTAGTTGTGTCTTTACCTTAACAGCCCCTAGTTTTATTTTCGTGCTTTTTACTTTCTTGCAAGCCTAGCCGAAAACACCTAGAAAGTACTTCTAGTTTCATACTTGTTCTAGGTAAAGCGAACGTCAAGCGTGCGTAGAGTTGTATCGGTGGTCAATAGAACTTGAGGGAATATTTGTTCTACCTTTAGCTCCTCGTTGGGTTCGACACTCTTAATTATCGAAAACTGTTGCGATCCCCTATACTTGTGGGTTATCAGTAGCAACAGAGGAGACCGCAGGGGCTTCAGGTGCCACACCCGCGAGCTGTTCATCGGAGGCCCCCGAGGCCGCCGGCATGATGGCGAGTGTCGGGGACGAGCCAGCAGTGGCCGCTGGTGGCGCCATCATCGCGGCGGTGGAGACCGCCACCATCGACGACGCGGGAGACGGCGGGATCGAAGCCGAGAACAACGAACCAACGGCGGTGGTGCCGAAGACTTGGGGCCTCGGCGACGCACCAGCGTGGGCGAGAAGATTGAGAAGGTGGCCAGCGACGCGGGGATGGCCTCGGAGCTGGCGGAACCGGAGGCGGAAGCGGTCATGGCAGCAGCGGCGACGGCGGCCGTAGGGTTGGGGGCACGGCGGCGGCGGCGGCTGAGGTGGAGGTGGAGTAGGACCTAGGTTTAGGCTGATACCATGTTAAACATAGGATTCGTGGGAACTGGCTCAACCCTTTAGGGGTGGCCTATCACATATATTTATAAGGTTACACAATATACAGATTTACACAGTTGGGCTACGTTACAAAGTCTAACATAGAGCATGATTTGCAGTACCTCTGACAGAAACTCATAGTCCTCGCCTATGCCTCCGAGGGGCCGAAGCTTCTTCACGGTGACGACTGTACCGTTGGCGAGCTGGCCACGGTACATTTTGCTCATCTAATTTATAGTCATGAATTCCAACTCACTCATAGCTCCGTGGTTTTGTGTTTATCTCGCTTGACTGAGTGTATTTGCTTCGGTCCCTGTTTCCTCTAGTCTTTCTCTTCCAATCTATTCTGTCTGTCATAAACATGCAAATTTGATCTGAAGAAGATTTCAGTCCGACGTCCTTGGTCGCAAATGAAATCAACTTCGAACTTTAATCTGTTTTGGCGTTTGCCCTCATTCAAACCTTTCGGCTTCTCATTCAGTTTCCGAGTTTTTCGCACGTAACGGTTCCCACGTGCCCACGATCTCCACGATCATTATCTCGTTCGTTGAATGTGGAACGTCCCGCATCTGTCGTCCGTAGATCTCAGAAGAGGTGGTTCCGGCTATATATACCCCTCACCGTACTGCTATGCCTTCTTCCTCCCCGCTCCGCAAACCCTCTTTTCTCCTTCATTCGAGCTCGTGCTCAAAGCAGCCGCGTCAAGGAGCTCCGTCGTGCAACTCCGGAGAAACCTCATCGTCGTTGGTCGCGCCAGTGCGGTAAATCCTGTCCCGCACTGTCGTAGTTGATCTACGCCGCCAAGTTAGGGTGCATAGATCTAGAACTGGCTCTGTCTTACCTCTCTGTTCTAGAGCAGTTCATCCCGACTCAATTTCTCGTGTTTTATTTTCTTGCGTAGTTCTTTAGGTTTCACTAGGATATGACTAGTGCGGTTTGTAGTTGTTCCTCGTGCTAGTTATCCTAGTTCTAGGGTTCATGTATATTTCTCTCGGAAGATTAGATGAACTGCTACTCTGCATTTATATGGAATGTTGCAATTCTATTGATGATGTCTTCCAAATCATATACCATGAATTCCCTTGTTCATCCGAAGAATTATTTGTTTTCAGTCAAAAATGCTTCTGTGCATGTTTATGACCCTACCTGTTTGTCCCTCGCATATATTCCTTTTCTCAGGTTGGTCATGACTCAAAGTTCGGAAGAGCAGTCTGGGTGAGATGGTGAAATGCCCCAGTTGCCTCATGTGTCTGAACGGATGAACATCACATGTGGAGGAAAATCAACTAAGCCGCCTAAGATTCCGGAGAAGAAGTCTGAATATGAATCTGGAGAAGATGATGATATTCCCTCGGTGCACAGTCAGCCCGAGGATGAACTAGTCACTAATGCTATGACTATGTTTTCTGATGGAAATCCCAAGAAAAGTGGTCGTGGCAGAGAGAAGAACACAACTGCCGAAATGTCTGATCCCGACTCTTGATTTTGAGTTGTTCAGATCTGTAGCAAACTGGCGACTGTTTGCTAGGTATCGCTGTCCAATAACTGAGATTCTGGCAAATTAACATGTTCATTTCTTGCATCTAAGTGACTAACATGATATAAGTGAACTTCTGTTACAAAAAGTTACATTTTGTAAGATCCATAGGAATTAATCCGGACATCATATGAATATGATCTAACTATGAAAGTTGGAAAATTTTATGTCTACCTTAAGTCCATGTCATTTTCATACCCACTAAATATTTGCAACACTATATTTTGAGACACTAAAGTACCTAAGGCAATGTTCTGCTAGATTGACACGTTAATTTCACCAAGTCACTGGATGTCAACAGAACTTTGCATTTTGTAGAATGCATAGTAAATCAACCATGCTTCATATGGAATAACTTTATATATGAATTTGAGCATGTTGCCGGGTTAAAAACATTTAACTTGATGTTATGTTGCACTAAAGTAGGCATGATAATGTTGTTGACAAATTTGTTGCATATCTTGATTTCTACAAAAACCCTTGGCATGAACTTGATATGTTTTTCATTTAGAATTTTGTTTAGATCAGTTTAGTTTTCCTACTGACTAAACGACTCTGTTATTCATTATGCTAGTAAGATAAGCCTTCTAACTTCCAGCAAGTAGCGTTGACAGCTAGTTTTCCTGTCAACTCTGTTTTGTCGTCCTGGTTAGCATGAGGCCGTCTTGGGTTGTCAAGTTCAAACCGAATCACTCCATACCAACCTCAGCCTTTTCCGGTAGCCTAAAACAGAGTCCAAATCAGAGAATATGTGCTCTTGCTACTGACAGCAAACATTATAGGTGCTAAATTTTAAGACTATAATTATACATCTTAATAAAATGCAAAGTTCTGGTGATATCCATGAACTCGATGAAGTTAATGTGTCAATCTGGCAGAACATTGCCTTAGGTACTTTAGGTCGTACATTATGTAGTGCAAAACTCATGTAGGTTGCAAATGCGTAAGAGCTATAGATCAATGGCTATCATCAATGCCAAGTTTGTAAATTTTAACAGATTTTGTAAGTTATATTGTGATGCACTTTTGTAATAGGCTTTTCATCAAGCAAATTGATCCTTCTTTTAGAGAAGATCAAGAAAATTGATCCTAACATAGACAAAAATGCCACCATTACATAGAATACGGAAAAATGTACAACATTCATATAAGGCACGTTTTCATCGGATACACGATTAAAAGTTACAACAGTTTTAATATAAGGTAGTGCAGCTCCTTTCAGTTAGGCGTTGCACTACACTGTGCAGCTCCTTTCAGCTAGGCGCTGCACAACCAGAAGTGGGGTCTGGGCTTCCACGCTGGACCGGCATGTGATGCCTAAGAGCCAAACACTGCATAGTATAGTGCGGCGCCTATCTATCGGGCGCCACTCGAAACGGTCAGCTCAGTGAATTTTTTTTCGAAAGTAGTTTGAATTGTGAATTCTTTTCGTCCTCGGGTCAAATATGTGTTTTCTGCCATAAATAAGGACCTTGATAAGTGCCACACGTGTGGTACGAACACATGGCAACTCCAAACGTTATTTATGGCAAGTTTAGTGACGCGAGGATGGCAACTTTAGTTGTCAAGCAATGCAACTTTTTTTATGACAAGTTTTAGTTTTTTGGGGGGGGGTTTGTTTATTTTATGACAACGGTAGTTGTAGAAACCTGAGGGCCGGATTCCTTCATCTCACATGTGTGGCACTTACTCCCTCCGTCTGAAAAAACCTGTCATTAAAATAGACAAAAAGGGGTGCATCTATATACATCCCCTTTTATTCATTTTGATGACAAGTATTTCCGGACGGAGGGAGTATTATTTAGGTCAAATAATGGATGGGATAGCTCTTTTACTTATTCTGACGTTGGAAGGATTTTTTTTTTTACAAAGGACGCTGAAGGATTAGCAAACAAACTTCCGTTTTGTTAATTCCATTGCTATTTTCATCTGTATATAGTATGCCAAACTGTCAAGTGGACCGGGATCTTGGTTAGGGAGTGGGCGGCGTTTGGGTATCTTTCCACTTGTCCTTTGACGGGTGCTCTGTGATGGCGCCGTTCGTCGCCCTTTCACGGTGCCTGCCGGCCGTATGCATTGTAATTGTATGCATATACAGACGACCAGGCCAGCCCGCCGGCAATGCCTCGATTTATATATCGAGGGATCCAGCCTGTGATCCTCGACAGATTGGACTTTTCTCAACTCCACCATCTCACACCGGCCGGGTAGGAGGCATGACGAGACCAGCCCGCGCGCACCTCGCCGTGCTGTTCCTGCTGGCCGCCGGCACCGCCCCGGTGACCACAGCTGCCGTGCTGCCATCGGAGGCCGAGGCCCTTCTCGCATGGAAGGCCAGCCTCATCGACGCAGCCACGCTGTCCAATTGGACCATGGACGCGCCCGTCTGTGACTGGAGAGGCGTGACTTGCGAGGAGGTTGACGGACGCGTCTCGGAGCTATGGCTCCGGGGACTCGATCTCTCGGGCCGGCTCGATATGCTCGGCACCACGGCGCTCCCGTCCCTCACGGTTCTGGACCTCAGCGACAACAACCTTCGCGGGGCCATCCCGGCCAAGATCTCACGGCTGCGCTCCCTCAAATCACTCAACCTCAGCAGCAACGGGCTCAGTGGCTCCATCCCGCTGGAGCTCGGTGAAATGGACAACCTCCTGACCCTCAACCTCCACAGCAACAGCCTCGTCGGCGACATCCCACACCAGCTCTGCAAGCTCCTCTCCGTTCAGGTACTGGACCTGTCCAACAACCAGCTCAGCGGAGAGCTCACCAGCTGCTGGTGCAACCTCCGATCTCTGGAGATCATGAGCCTATGGAACAACCGGCTGAACGGGGAGCTCCCGGCCTGCTGGTGGAACCTGGAGGCTCTGCAATTCATGGACCTGTCCAACAACTCCTTGTCGGGTGAAATCCCCGTGGCTAAGGCAAGCCGCGACTGCTCTCTCGTCTCTATTAATCTCGCCATCAATGGTTTCACCGGTGCATTTCCACTCCTGGAGGGTTGCACCTCGCTGCTTCACATCGACCTAAGCAATAACGGGTTCAACAGCTCCATCCCGCCGCAGCTAGGTGACAAGCCCAGGCTTAAATTCATCTTTCTCTACAACAACAACCTCGTCGGTGACATCCCGCAGCAGCTTTGCAGGCTCCTCTCCATGCGTCTACTGGACCTGTCGAGCAACCACCTCACTGGGGGCCTCCCGGACTGTTGGTGCGACCTCCAGGATATGCGGTTCATGGCCCTGTCCAACAACCAACTCACTGGAGGGCTCCCGGACTGTTGGTGGAATTTGGAGGCTCTGCGATTCCTCGACCTCTCCAACAACTCCTTTTCGGGCGAAATCCCTGCGGCGAATGCAAGCCGTAACTGCTCTCTCGAGTCGTTTCGTCTTGCTAGAAATGGCTTTGTCGGAACCTTCCCACACCTAGAGGGTTGCAACAAGCTAGACGCCCTCGACCTCAGCAGCAATAGGTTCAACGGATCCATCCCACCGCAGCTCGGTGGTTTTGGTGAGCTATTATTAGACCTCCGGCTCTCCAATAATAGTTTTGCCGGTGACATCCCACACCATCTTTGCAGGCTCCTCTCCGTCAGGGTACTTGACTTGTCAAACAACAGGCTCAATGGGGACCTCCCAGACTGTTGGTGCGACCTCCAGGCTCTGCAGTTCATGGACCTGTCTAAAAACCTACTCACTGGAAAGCTGCCAGATTGCTGGTGGAACCTGCAAGCTCTAGAGTTCATGGACCTGTCCAACAACTCCTTCTCAGGTGAAATCCCTGCGCCAGATGCAAACCATAACTGCTCTCTCAATTCCATATATCTCGCCAGAAATGCCTTTGTCGGTGTCTTCCCGCGGGTCCTAAGGGGATGCAACTCACTGACAACCCTTGACATGGGGAATAACATGTTCTTTGGTACTCTCCCTCCATGGATCGGGAGTCGGATTCCGTCACTAAGAATCCTTAGCCTCAGATCAAACAACTTCACCGGAGAAATTCCTTCGGAGCTATCACGACTTTCTCAGCTTCAGTTGCTCGACATGGCAGGCAATAGTTTCACTGGGTTGATCCCGGTGGCCTTCGGCATCTTAGCCTCCATGAGCCATCCACAGAATCTGGGCAACCCGATACGATCTTACGGGCAGAAATACAATGACAAGATTGACATAATCTGGAAAGGCCAAGAGCTAATTTTCCAAAGAACACTCTGGTTACTAACAGGTATCGATTTGTCTAACAATTTGTTGTCTCGGTGCATCCCCAAAGAACTAAACAACCTTCAGGGCCTCCGGTTCCTGAACCTATCAAGAAACCATCTATCATGCAGCATCCCAGAGGATATTGGTAGCCTGTATTTTCTCGAGTCCCTAGATCTATCGTCCAACGAACTTTCAGGAGCCATTCCTTCGAGCATCTCGAGCATATCAGGGCTGAGCGTGTTGAATGTCTCGAACAATCAGTTGTCGGGCAAGATACCTTCTGGGGGCCAGATTCAAACCCTGGTTGACCCATCCATTTATTCAAACAATCCTGGGCTTTGTGGGTTTCCTCTAGACATTCCATGTGCAAATACTTCACTTGCACGGGACGAGGGACATGGTGAAGGGGAGGACCAGTGGTTGTACTACTGGGTGATTGCTGGGATTGTGTTCGGTTTTTGGCTGTGGTTTGGGATGCTCTTTACAGTCAAGACCTGGAGATGTGGCTTTCTCTTCTTCGTCGATGCAATGCAGTGTAAGATTATGAAGAAGGTGGCACATTAGTATTGTTCTTTCTGTGTCCCCTGTTCCATAATGTATAGCCTCCATGAATTATTTGCAAGTTTGCACAGGAAAGTATTTACGACACTACTGATTTCTCCGAGTTGTAGGTTTTCACCGAGTTCAATTTCTCTGGAGATGTGCATTCCTCTTCTTTGTTGATGGCATAAAATGTAAGATTATGAAAAAGCTGTGACATTGCCATTTTACTTCTCAAATTGATTGATTGATTAATTACGTTTATCGATCCCGCCATGGCGCCATGCCATGCATGCACGCGGAGGATCGCAGCAGAGTTTGAGGTGCTACTTCACTATTCTATCTATCTCTTCTACCACGTATTCGATCGATCTCCCTTCACCTGTAGAGGCTCGTCGCCGTCGTCGGCTGCGTGAACGTCTCCAGCCGCGGCTCCGTCAGGTCCACCTCCTCCTGCTCTGCCGACCGCCAGCTCCGGCCCATCGTCACCGGCGTGCCGACGTTAACAACGACCTCTCCAGACACGACGGCGCCCTTGGCGTTGCTGCCGTTCCCTCCGTGCAGGTGATCGCGGCGACGGCCGTCGTCGCCGTCCTGCCACACCGAGCATTCCTGCGGCCTCTCGGAGTGGAAGCCCGGGGCGAAGGCGCCGGCGCCGGCGGGCAGGTGGTGGCGACGGCGCTTGTCGGCGAGGGGCGCGATGGTGGAGAGGATCTGAACGACCTCGGTCATGGTGGGCCTGGCCTCGGGGTCCCACTGCAGGCACTCCCTGGCGAGGTGCGCCATGATCTGCATCTCCTCCGGCGGGAACGCGCCCTTCAGCGCCGGGTCCGGCAGCTCCGCGACCACCAGCCTGCTGTCCCGGAGCCGCGACGTCGCCCACATCACGAGGCTCTCGTCCGCGCTGCCGCCACCGGCGCCAGCGCCGCCCCTCTTGTGCACGGGCTGGCGGCCCGTGATGAGCTCCAGCACCACAACGCCGAAGCTGAAGACGTCCGACTTGAGCGACGCCTTGCCCACGATGGCGTACTCAGGGGCGAAGTACCCGAAGGTGCCCAGCATGCGCGCCGGCGAGCTGGAGCAGCTCGTCACGCCGTCGTTCATCAGGCACTTGGCCATGCGAGGATGCGCGGTGCCGTCGCCTCGTGGAGGTACTCGAGGCCCCTCGCCGCGCCCAGCGCCACGCCGACGGGCGTCGCCCAGTCCATGGGCTTCCGGTTGAGGTCGTCCAGGCACTCCCGCAGGTTGCCGTTGGTCATGCACTCGAACACCAGCAGCCGCTCCAGCTGATGACCCTGCCGCTCCGAGCAGTACCCCAGCAATGGCACCACTTGGCAGTGGTTCAGCCTCGACAGCAGCTCGATCTGTCCATTTGTTCATGGAGAACGTTCAGAACAGTGTGTTGCTCTTCTTCAGAGTTCAGACTTTCTTTAAAAGTATAAGTTCAGAGTTCAGACATATAAAAGAGTAAAACATAGCATGATTTGCAATACCTCTGGCAGGAACTCATAGTCTTCTTCTGCGCCTCTGAGGGGCCGAAGCTTCTTCACGGCGACGCGACGACTTTGCCGTCGGCGAGCTCGCCATGGTACACCTGGCTCGTTCCACCGACGCCGATGAGCTGTTCGTCGGAGAATTTCCTGGTTGCCTGGTCCAACTCCCAGTAGGAGAACCGGAGAACCACGCCGTCTTCACTCCGGGAGACGAGCGGGCAGCTGCACAAATACCCTGTGCCGCGACGGAAAAAATCAGAGTTGAAAGTTTGAAACAAGAATCAGGGTGTGGTGGCTCCACACTGTCCTGAATAGAACTTGGAAGCCATTGAGACAAATAATGCAGAGAAATGTTTTGGCTTGCTTTTGATGACACTGAGCCCCGGGTTGGGTTTCAGTTGGGTAAAAGGAGGAGATCGGTGGCTGACGAGGTTAGATCTTCTGCTCCAGCTCGCATACTTGTCGAAACAGTGCATCCGCCAACGCGGGGAGAGCACGTCCTTGCGGTGGAAGTAGTACGCCGTGGTGCTGACCAAAGCAACGGAGGTGCACATACCAGGAGCGTTGGAATGACTGTCTTGCTAGAGAAATGCTTCCTCCCTTGCTCAGAACTTCCTGCAGAGTTGAATCTGTCAGAATTCAGACAGTCAGAAGTAACCATAGCATGAGTTCCATCTTCGCATTCGGTGTCCACCTCCGTTTCATATTGTAGTGCATATAGATTTTTCTTAAAGCCAAACCTCACTAACTTTGACCAAGTTTGTGAAGAAAAAACATTTACATATAGAATGCCAGACATATATTATTACATTCATCAAAAGATGTAGTTTCATATTTTATGTTTTTTATATTGTAGATAAATAAATTTTCCTATAAACTTGACCAAAGTTTACAAAATTTGACTTCTCAAAAAATCTGTAGGCACTACATTATGGAATGAAGGGAGTATGAAGAGTGGAGTACTACGGAACCAATAGAGAAGTTTTTCATATACTAGATGTGCAGTTACAGAAAGTGAAGCAAGAACAAGTGCATTCATCATCGTTGGCGAGGAGCCCAAGAGATGTTCGACATTCAGAAGGCTTGAGATTTACAAAGTACCCACACTGATGCCATGTAGACCCCCAGCAGTGGCGGAGACAAGGGGCGAGCAGCCCCCAACGATCGAGCGAACATGAAGTACCTACTATATAATTGACGATACATAGTCAGGTACGCATGTATTTGGCCCCCCTAATTATCTCAGCGTCCAATAGTGGTAGCAAAAAAAAAAGGCTCGTGTGAAAAAAGCCCACTAATAGCGGCCGATGGGCATTGGCTCTACCGCTCTAGGCTAGCTGGCTAGCTTTCTCGTAACTGTACATCCATAATTAACGTATACATGGGATTAGTCGCCGCCGCTGTTCCAGTTTTCGACGCCCTCGCCCCCGTTCGCCTCTCGCCCTTCTCGCCCATCGTCCTGCTCTGCTCGGCTGCTCCTGTCCAGGACCCAGGCCTGCTTCTCCTCATCTCCTGGGCCGGTGGCTCCTGCTCTTGATTCTCGATCAGGGATCAGCCGATCTGATTCACATATTCAGGTAAATGGCTGCTGCACTTGTCAATTCTTCCTGCAGTCCTGTTTCAATCGACGAACTAGCAAGTCAATTCTCATCCTGTTATCATGTATCCGTGCAGGGCCGGCCCTAGGGGGGGGGGGGCGGCAAACGGGGCGGCCGCCCCGGGCCCCCCAAATGTCAGGGCCCCCTCCCAGGAGTGGATGACAAGACAGACATGTCAGAAGATTATGAAAAGTTTGATGAAATTGCTCCATTCACAGTGAATATTGACCCAAGCATCCAGTTAAATGATGAATATTTTCCATGGCTACGGCGCAAAGGGACACACGCGAAGAAAAAGTTTCACACCCAAAGATCTGGGATGTGATCGTCTTCACTATCATCACTTTCTTCTGTGTTTCACACCCAGGAGGGAATCTCTGTAATAGTTAGGGTAGTTATGTGTTTTGGCATTTGAAACGCGAAGAAATTTTATGTTCAAACAAAAGTAGAGAGGGTTACGGCAAAAACTGAATGTACTTCGTGTACAAAATGGACAATCTCTTTCGAAGTATCAGGGTTTCCGACGAAAACTCAACTGTTACAAAGGCATTTCATTTTTTAAATAACCTAAGCATTACCAAATTAAACATAATGATAAAACACACTAATATTAAATATAAGAAAAAAGAATCACTGAAAAATCTTTTTTCAAAGTTAAGTTATTCACAAACTAGCGATTCACACAAATTTCAAATAATTTAAAATTTAAACTATTCAAATTTAAAACTACCGCACTAACAGAAAGTTTGTAAATTTTTGTACCTAAAGCAAAAATATTCACAAATAAACTCTAAATACAGCAAAAAACAACTCAAAAATAAATAAAACAAAAATAAATAAAGCAAAAAAATTAAGAAAATAAAAAAGCCCGCCTCTCTGGGCCAAAGCGGCCTGCATCACGACTAGAACCCAACCTTTGTTGGGCCAGGATGCAGGACCACAAAGGCCCATAGGCCCACTAGGCAGAAGAGAACAGGTAGGCCCAGTGAGGCCTGCTTAGGAGAGGAGCTCGAAGAGCTACCGACCGGGCTTATAAACCAGTGCGGTAGCCCCTCGACTAGCGAGGTGGAACTAAACTTGCCTCACCGCACTGCGCAAGCGCACCCTCTTTAGTACCGGTCGTGGCACCAACCGGTACTAACGGTGGGTCTTTAGTACCGGTTGGTGCCACGACCCGGTACTAAAGGGTGGGTGCTTCCCGCCGCTTCGGCTGGCCAAAACATACCTTTAGTACCGGTTGGTGGCTCCAACCGGTACTAAAGGTCCATCCTATATATAGAACACTTGAAAAAATTTCAGTTTCCCTCTGTTTCCTCCCTCCGTCGCGCCGCCCTGCCCCGATCGACGCCGTCCCCGTCGACGTCGTCGCCCCCGCCCCTCGTCGCCGACCCGGCCGTGCCGCCGCTCATCGCCGCCCGCCGACGTAGCCGCCCGGCCGTCGTCCCGTCCCGCGCGCCCTGCCGCCCGTCGTCGTCGCCGCCCGCCCGTCATTGCCGCCCGTCCGTCGCCCGTCGTCGCCGCCGCCCGTCGTCGCCGCCCGTCGTCGCCTCGCCGGTGAGCTCATTTTGCCGCCATGTCTAGTTGTCCACACACACACTACACACACACGCCATTTTTATAGAAATGTTAGCAATTTTTCTGTTTTTAGTAATATAAATATTAGAATTGTTAGTTATATAGAAATGTTATAAATGTTTTCTGTTTTTAGTTATAGATATATTTATAGAAATGTTAGCAATTTTTCTGTTTTTAGTAATATAAATATTAGAATTGTTAGTTATATAGAAATGTTATAATTGTTTTCTGTTTTTAGTTATAGAAATATTTATAGAAATGTTAGCAATTTTCTGTTTTTAGTAATATAAATATTAGAATTGTTAGTTATATAGAAATGTTATAAATGTTTTATATTTTTAGTTATAGAAATATTAGCAATTTTTCTGTTTTTAGTTATATAAATATTAGAATTGTTAGTTATATAGAAATGTTATAAATGTTTTCTGTTTTTAGTTATAGAAATGTTAGATGAATTAGATTAATGTCAAATTCTTAGAATTTGCATATATATAGAATTTTAGTTATCACAATCAAATTATTTAAGAAATGTTACTTTTTGCGGGCATATAGTATTTGTTCTCGACGATATGCCTGCCCGCATCCTCGCCGTCGACCCGCTCGCGACGTACGCCCTGCTTGAGAGGACCCATGTCCGGACTGGCTCACTGGCTGGCTTGGGAGGTGCTACTGAGAGGCGCGCCGCAGTGAGGAACCCGACCTCGGGTCCCGTCGTCGACCATGATCTTCTTTGGTGGCGTTCGCGTGGGCCACATTCGGTGCAGAGGCAGCGGCCCGCCGGAGGTGGTGCGCCACCGTGTCGAGGAGGAAGATGAGCACGTCCATCGCTACACGGCTGCTATGGACGACGCCAGTTCTCCACTACTTGGCGGGTTCTTTGGGCAGATGACCGGAGATATGATCCTGTGACCGTTCCTTCTCTTTGGGTGTGCACCGCCCGTGCCCCAGGAACCGAGTGGCGCCCTAGATTCTTCTGTAGTACTCGATCTTTATTAGGTACCTAGCCAGTGATGTATTCGATATATAATATTGAGACGATGTATTGAGATTATATATATTAAGATGATGATGTATTGAGATTATATATATTAAGGCGATGTATTCGAGATTCAATTTTTCCTTATTGATTGCATCCATGAATTGTAATTTGAATACTAATTAAATTTTTTTATATTTCTTCTGTATTAGTTAAGTAAAAGCTATGGCGGACAATACCGGCAGAGAGAGAGAAGAGGAATTGTTCGACATCATACGCAGCCCTCACAGGCTAGATGATCTGAATGAAGCAGATGACGGCTCCCAATATCTGAACAATACCGGAGAGGATGATGAAAAGATATTAGATCTCGACGACCGAGCTGATGAAGTCATGAACTATGATTATGATTATGATGACACAGACAATGATTGTGATGACACAGACAATGCTGATCTTCAAATAACAAAGACTACCGGCGAGGTATATTTATATAAGCAGGCATCATGGTGATCATCACATGTTTTTTTATTGAAGATATATTAACGAATCGATCATTCTTCTTTCAGCCCTCTGGATCGAGCAAATCTGCTTCTACAGACAGCAGGACAAAGCGAGGCCCAGGCAGATTGTTGAAGGATGGTGTAAAGTACAATATCGAATCCACCAAACCTAGTGTTGAACCCCTCATGCCTAAGAACATTGCGAACAAGTGGACTCGTCAGTGCGGAGTTCTTGTGAAGGACAAACTCCCGATCTCCATTCAAGAATGGAAAGAGCCAAAGACTAAACGTCCAGGTGTTACTTGGGTCGACGGCAGAGCCAAAGAAGCCCTTTGGAAATCTCTGATGGAACATTTCACCCTACCAGATCATTTCACTAAAGCAGATGTGGACAAAGTGAAGGGTGCTGCTCTTAAGAAGATGGCAATTGCATTCAACACCCACAAAAAAACTGTATGGGCCAACTACCTCGCTAATGAAAGGAAGACTCCAGAATTCACGGGAACACTAGAGAATCAAAGAGAGCACTTGGACGATTTCGTGACCTTCAAGGATTCAGAGTTAGCTAAGGAACGGTTGATGAAAAACAAGGCAAATGCTGGAAAAAAGACGCAGTTCCATAGGCTGGGTCCAGGTGGCTACGCGGTGGGATTTCCTAAGTGGGATAAGTCTGAGCAAGAGATGGAGGATGCAGGGGTCACACTGGTTACTAGGAACTGCCCCCCAGGTGCAGAACTTGGTTCTATGCGCATGGGGGTGCGTTGGACCCGAAGACAGGCGAAGTTTCGCGGAAGGCAAGTCTAAAAGGAGCCGAACAAAAATAATTGACGAATAGAAGAAGCTCGAAAGGGGTGTTCACGCCAACAGAGAGAACGACGAGCTTCTGGCATACAGGAAATCTGAACACCCCAAGAACACGAGGCAAGGGCGTTATTCCCTGGGCTTTTCAGAATGGAACGAGGACTACAGGACCCGTGCAAGAAGGAAGATGGAGGAGGAGAAGAAAAGGAAGCTGGAGGAGGAGCAGAGGAGGCAGGACGCAGAACGCCTTCAAGGCCTAGAAGCAAGGCATGCGGACCTGGCACTCAAATTCCAGCAGCAGCAGCAGCAGATCGACTCACTTAGCCAGGAAGGGGGTCTCAGCAGCGGCAGCAGCAAGCAGATGATCGTCCAGCATTGGATAGCACCATCCCATCCATGCCGAGAAGCAGCGTTGGTTCTGCCCCGGGCGACACACTGTTGGATACATACCCTGTGGATGACATCATAGAGAACACTAACTGTGAGCTACACTCCAAAATGAAGAACATATCCATGAAGGTGGCGGACGGCGTTGCTTTTCCAGTTACCCCCGAAGCAACCTTCCATTGCATCCCGATTCAAGAGGGCTATGCTCGTGTCATGATTGATGAAGTGGTGGACCCGTATTCGGGGCTACAGCTTGACTTTCCTGGAGGTGAAGACGAGCGCACACTAGGAGAGGCCATACATCGTATCATCCTATGGAGAAAGAATTGCATCATCTTTCGAAGTCCACCGACACCGCGTCGTCTGCCGACTCCGCCACCGAGTCAGCAGACTCCCGCTCCTCCAAGTCCACGAACTTGTGAGCCGACTCCTCCTCGAAGTCCGCCACCTCCTCCAAGTCCCCGAACGCGTGAGCTGACTCCTCAGGTTTCAAGTCCGGCACAGCGTCATGCCACTTCTCCGGTTTCAAGTCCGGCACCATGCCAGGCCACACCTCCTGCTTCAAGTCCGGCACATCGTCAGGCCACTTCTCCTGGTCCAACTCAGCCAAGTCAGCTGTCTCCGCCGTCTCAGCAATCGAAGAACAGACATGCCGTAGCTATGGTGCGTAGCGGTACGAGTCGAGGTAGTTCAGGAAGTACAGGCGGAGACAAGCGATGTAAATATGGTCCAAGCCTCGCTCCTCTTCCTCAGAGGCCTTACGACATGACTAAGGAGCAAAACGCAGCCATAGTGCAGGCCCAAGTGGACGCCCATTTTGGACCGAAACCGGCATCGCCGCCAAAGGAGAAAGTGCCTGAGAAAGTAATTGACCACTTCATTAAAATGGCTAGAGAACCAGCTCCCAAGCCTGTTGACTCGGACTATGAGCGCCAAATCAGGAAACTACATCAAGAACGGCTAAAGAAGGAAGCGAGCTCGAGCTCGAGCCAACAAGCAGCGGGCAAAAAATGCGGGAAAACCGTTCCCCAGCTGGGAGAACAGGCGGCGCAATCGATCTCCCCGCTTGTTGTGCCAACAACAACACATGAGAGGAGGCCGCGCGCCCAATATTATTGTGGGCAAACCGTTAAAGTTCCCCAGCTAGGCGATGTGGTAATAACGGAGGAGCATATAATGCAGGCTGAAATGCTCAAGATCTCTGTTGGACAACTCCTCGAAATTGAGCCCATGTCTCCGCTTAGAGAGGAGGAAATAAAATGGAAATATGCCCGGGGCAAACCTTTGGTCCACCCAGACAAGGTCAAGAACCTCCCAACGAGAATGTATGAATTGCATCAATGGTACATGAACATTACTAAGATTTCCAATCGAGAGTCCCTCATGGTGAATGTCAAGAAGGAGCATTACTACCATGAGAAAGCTCTGTGCGTTGAGTATTCAGAACTATATCAGTTATACAATCAAGACGCTTTTCGACAAATCTCTCGTCGTTGCTATTGTTTGTAAGTGATTTCTTTCTGTAATTTTGATCAATCATTACATGTAATTATCCTCACTATATATTCTTTTCTGTGGTATTATATGCAGGATGAAGATGTATGAAATGAAAAAATCTGGAGGCTATGGCATTGGGTTCATTGACCCAAATACCATTAATGAGTACACATGGAATCTTGCAACTTCTAAAGCAGGTGTAGAGGAAAGCATGTTAGAGTTCTTGAAGTGCCTCAATACCAATGAAGATATACTACTTCCTTACAACTTCACGTGAGTTAATACAAATTCTGTTTTTGCTTACTAGCTAGCTAGATGTTAATAACTAAGTGTATACGGTTTACGATATATAGTTGATTAATTTTATGCACATGCCTGCTTAATTAAGACATGCAAACGTGTGCGCATGCAGTTTCCACTGGATCTTGTTAGTCATTAAAGTTGACAAAGCAACAGTCGAAGTACTCGACTCGCTACTTAAAGAAGATAAAGACTACACCATCATGAAGGGGATAGTCAACAGGTAATTTTAATCATTATTAACTATATCTCGGCCTATTATTAGTTCGTCATTTCTTGATATGAACTATTTAATAACCCCTTTATTGATTTTCTTTGCCGATGGGCAAGGCTTGGGCAAAGTTCATCAAGGTGACTCCAGGCAAATGGCCAAAAAAGTTGTTTTGGCATCGACCAAGGGTAAATAATTAAGTAGTACTAGCTAGCTAGTCATCTCTTTAATTCTTGTTTCAATACCATTAATTAATTATCATGCTTGATTAATCATTATCTGATTCAATTTCATTCTCGTAAAGGCCCTGAAGCAGGCACTGGGGAATGATCTTTGTTCATTCTACGTTTGCGAGAACATTCGCATGATGGCGTCCGAAAGGAGCAGATCTCAAAGACAGGAATGGGTACGTTATCAGAACTCTATTGACACCATTATCGATATCTTGTAACACAACTAATACACATGCATATTGATCTCCTTCTTAACAGTTCAGAGAGGTGCGGGATAAGCTCCTATCCGAAGAGCGCATACTAGCACTTCTAGAGGAAATAGCCGAATTTTTGCTCGACCAGGTCATAGATCCCAAAGGAGAATACTATTACCCGCTATCGCCCCCATGAACCACTTGTCATCGTGCATGCTCCGAAGGCACCAAGGCAACATGTAGGAGAAATTGTATATGTATATACATGTGTATGTGTGAATAGTTAATGGTGTTGGCTGTGAGACATTCGATGATATATATATATATATATATATATATATATATATATATATATATATATATATATATATATATATATATATATATATATATATAGGACAAATGTTTCCTACAAGCAGTGGTAGTTACCACCACTTGTGTTTTGTATGTTGTATGTAGTATCTGTCTAAACGTGAGTATGTATGTGTAGTATGTAGTATATACTTGATACTTAGGTAGTATATATACTACTTTTTATGTAGAATGTATCATATTTTGAGCATACCCTTTTTACATACAAATATGTACGTATTTCACAAATATAACAAAAACTATGGGTTTATATGCAATTTTTCATGTAACTTGCTTTGAAATATCTTAGATATAGTATATGAACATATTTAGAATGATAAAGTAGTATATATAGTATCACATAGTAGTATATTAGATATGTGGGGTAACTACCCTAGGTGGTAGGATGTATTTTCCTATATATATATACATACGTGACAAATTTTATCTACCACCAGTGGTAGTTACCACCACTTGAGTTTTATATGTAGTATGTAGTATCTATCAAATCGGAGAGTATGTACGCGTAGTATGTAGTATATAAGAATGTTTAGCTAGTATATATATTATTTTTTGGTAGTATGTATCATATTTTGAGTATGCTCTCTTTTATGTACAAATATGTACGTATTTCACAAATATAATAAAACCATGGGCCAACTTGAAATTTTTTCATGCAACTCACTTTGGAGTATCTTATATATAGTATATGAACATACTTAAAATGATAAAGTAGGATATATACTACCATAAGATAGTATATGAGACATGTGGGGTAACTACCCTCAGGTGGTAGGATGGATTTTCCCTATATATATGCGGTTCTACGTATGTGAAAATCTATTTATATATATGTATAACGTGTACAATTCATAGTATCGTGAAATAGCAGCAAACAAAAAAGAATTAAATAGAAAATAAAGTCAAATTGAAAACACAAAATTAAAGCAAAAATTAAAAAAAAACATCCAAACATTTAGTATCGATTGGTGTTACCAACCCGCATTAAAGACCCACGTACATGGGCTTTGGCTCGTGCCACATGTTTAAGATTTTAGCGCGGGTCGATTTAACCCAGATTAAAGCGAAGGGTGACTTTAGTCCTCACTCTTTAGTGCCGGTTGGCGAACCGGCACTAAAGACCGTCACTAACCGGCACTAAAGACCGGTTTTGCACTAGTGATCCAACAATGCAGCTGAGCCAGAGGGGCAGAACGAACGGCCAGGAATGCACCAATCCAAGGGAGCTCCGTGGAGGAGGTTCAGGTAGCGGTTTGAATGGGGGATGTTGCAAATCTTTTGCCTCCCTTTCAAAATAAAATAAAATCAGCCTGGGTTTCCCAAACGCCCTTGTGATCGGAACAGGATCTTGGGTAGTGAGGACGTCTGCCGCTTTGGGAATCTTCCAGACTTGTCCTTGACCAGTGCTATTATTTTGATTGTCCCATTTGTCGCCCCGTACGTCGCGGTTCCTGCCGGCCGTATGCATAAAACGACGAGGGCAAAGGACACACTAGAGTGTATGATATTTTGCCGGACGTAAAAACGGATGCGTACGTCCGGCGTTTGCCGCCGGCCGATCCATCTCCTATATACTACCTAGTACGTAGATGCGCGTTATTTTACAGACTGATTTTCCTCGAGACATGACTACCCGAGCGCACCTGCTTAGCACTGCCGCGCTATTCCTGCTGGCAGCCACAACCATCCCGGCGGCGACGACGACGACGACTGGCAAGGTGCCCTCGGAGTCGGAGCAGGCTGATGTCCTTCTGGCATGGAAGGCCAGCCTCGTTAACGCGACAGCCCTCTCCAGCTGGACGAGGGCCACGCCGGTCTGCACCTGGAGAGGCGTAAGGTGCGACCCCTACGCCAACGTGGGATCGCTGGATCTCTCAGGGTGCAGTCTCTCCGGTGGACTCGGCTCGCTAGACATAGCAGCACTCCCAGCGCTCGGCAGCCTGGACCTCAGTAGGAACAACCTTGGAGGTGCCATCCCGGCCAGCCTCTTGCGGCTGCACGCCCTCGAAACTCTCGACCTCAGCAACAACAGGTTCAACGGTTTCATCCCTCCGCAGCTTGGTGACATACCCACTCTTGTCGTCATGTATCTCTATAACAACAACCTCACCGACGACATCCCAGACCAGCTCTGTAGGCTCGCCTACATCGAGGTAATCGACCTGTCGAGCAACCAGCTCACTGGGGAGCTCCCAGCCTGCTGGTGCAACCTCCATAATTTGGCGTTTATGGACATGTCGAACAACCGGCTAACCGGGGAGCTCCCGGACTGCTGGTGGAACCTGTCGGATCTGTGGTTCATGGATATATCAAACAACTCCTTCTCAGGTAATATCCCTGCACGTAAGGCAAACAACAGTTGCACACTTAGGTCACTTTATCTCGCTAGAAATGAATTTGTCGGTGCCTTCCCGTCAGCCCTTAGGACCTGTGAGGCGCTCAGCACCATAGACATCAGTAATAACATGTTTTTTGGTGGTATTCCTCCATGGATTGGGAGTCAGTTTCCATCATTGAGAATTCTTAGCATCAGATCAAACAACTTCACCGGAAAAATTCCTCCACGATTATCACGGCTTTCACAACTTCGGCTACTCGACATGGCCAACAATAGGTTGACAGGCTCAATTCCTGTAGCCATCGGGAGCTTGACCTCCATGAAGCGTCCACAAAATCTTTCAACTACACAAGTAAAACTGTACAACAACACAAAATACAGTGATAGACTTGACATAATTTGGAAGGGCAAGGACCAGGTTTTCCAAAGGATGATCCAGTTATTAGCTGGTATTGATTTGTCTGGTAATTTGTTGTCTCGGTGCATCCCTGAGCGCTAACCAATCTTCATGGACTCCGTTTTCTAAACCTGTCAAGAAACTATCTGTCATGCGGCATTCCTGTAGACATAGGTAATTTGACTTATCTCGAGTCCCTCGATCTATCATCTAACGAACTTATAGGAACCATTCCCCAAAGCATCTCAAGTTTATCGGGCTCAGTGCATTGAATGTCTCAAGCAATCTTCTGTCGGGCAAGATACCCATTGGGAGTCAGATTCAGACCTTGACTGACCCATCGATATACTCCAACAATTCTGGCCTTTGTGGGTTTCCTCTCAACATTTCATGTGCCAATACTGCGCCTGCACCGGATGAGAGAAATGATGAAGCAGAGGACCATTTGATGTATTACTTTGTGATTGCTGGGGTTGTGTTTGGTTCTTGGGTGTGGTTTGGGATGCTCTTTATAGTTAAGACCTGGAGATGTGGTTTTCTTGTTTGTCGATGGCATGCAATGTAAGTTTATGAAGAAAGTTTCAGATTAGGCTTGTTGTCTGCTTTGTTACACCAACAGAGAAATGTAAGGTACTCTTGAAAGCAGAAAATCGAACATCACATTCAGTGCTTCGTAAATTAAGGTATCATCAGTTTTCAACATTTTATAAACTAGCACAAATGCCCGTGCGTTGCAACGGGAGAAAAGAATTTTCATGTTTGTGCGCCTGTGCGTTGCCATGGGAGAACACTCACGTATGTGATGCTACCAAGATTCGTCTTAACTGAAAACTTAATTATCCATTTGTTAAGTATCATACATGCATTTGTCTACATAAAGAGATATGGTCAAATGCCCGTGCATTTCTATGGAGAAAAAAAATTTATCTGATTGTAATTTTCTCATTTGCCAATTAAACCTAGGCACCTTGACCACATTTAACCTAAATCTACGTTAGTCATGACCAATGTAGGGGTGAATTTTTTTCGTAAATTCAGTTTGAAGCAAAAACCCCGTCGCCGCCGGGCCTACCGGTCATCAGCCACCTCCACCTGCTCGGGAGCCTGCCGCACCGAAGCCTCCGGTCGTTGGCCGCATCCCACGGCCCGGTCATGCACCTGCGTCTCGGCCGCGTGCCCACCGTGGTGGTCAGCTCCGCGCCCGCGGCAGAGGAGGCCATGAAGACCCGCGACCTGGACTTCGCCGGCCGTCCCAGGCTCCTCAGGTCGACCGCTTCTTCTAGGGCACCGGCGGCAGGGCCGGTCCTGAGATTTTGGGGGCCCAGGGCGAAATCAAAACCTCGGGCCCCCTTTGCATGAAAATCATAATCTCTCCCTAATAATAAAGCACTGATTGGGTCTCCGGGTTCACCGTCACAATACGCTTCTTCCCGTGAATTTACGCTTTCAGTTTATTTCACCTATATTATTTTCTACATCCGAGGTGGTACTATTTTACCACCACTATTTCATACGTTTTGCGTCCGTCAAACTTCGTACGTCGTCCTATTTACCGTGCATCCGCCCTCGATCGAATTTCACAGGCCCAGTTCATGTAACCTTTTCTTTTAGACAAGCCGTATGGGCTGCTCTTGTATGGACGCCGGCCCATTTACAACCGGAGAAGCAAAAATAGTACTAGCATGTTCAGGATCGAACTTGCGACCTCTATGGCTATATGGTATTCCAGAATGCTAAGTTTGTGTTTTTGTCTTAGTCCCACCTCGCTCCAATAGATACAATAGCACCAGTTAAACTTGTACCTATGTGGTTAAGAAGGGAAACCACTTACGTGTCCCCTGGCGGCGACGTCTAGGGTTTTGACTCCTCTGGCGATTTGCCAGAGTTGCTGCCAATCTACGAGTTTAGCCAAGATACATCGGGGTGCCTATACTCGGATCGGGCTGCCATCCTTGTTCGGGCGCTCTGACCTCTCGGTGGAGGGCGCGAAGGGGACCAATCTAGGGTTCTCGCCATGGCAAGCAATGGATCGGGAGCAAGTAGCCAGAGCAGGGTCTCTGGAGGAAGAAGGGATGGGAAGTCCCCCATTAATGATCTCCTCATGCGCCTAGATCTGCAGGACGAGGAAGATGACGACCTGAACTTTGATGAGGAATTCCCGGATGCCTCTCCGCAGGCAGAATTCATGGCGATCTGTCGTGTGCACACAACCAGACCGTTCTCAAGGGAATCGTTCTACACACATATGAGGGCGGCGTGGAGTCTAGCCCAGGACGTGAACTTCAAGCCGGTGGGCGAGAACTTGTTCGTTCTTACTGTTAATTGTCTGGGAGATTGGAAGAGAGTTACTGAACAGGGTCCGTGGCTTTTCCGGGATAATGGTGTTCTGATTGAGCCGTATGATGGTTTTCAGAAATTGGACCTGGTAATTCTTGAGAAGATCTCTGTCTGGATACAAATCCAAAACCTACCCCCCGGATATAGGAGGAAGGAGGTCCTCGAAGCATGGTGTAGGAGAGTGGGGGAGGTTCTGTACGTCAATCTCTCTCCCCGCGGGGATGGGAAGTCTGTTCGGGTTAGGGTAAAACTTGATGTAAACAAGCCCCTGACTAGGTTTCTGTCGATCACGAAGAACAAAGAGAAGGTGTTCTACCAAGTGTTCTATGAAAAAATTCCTAAGTTCTGTTTCTTTTGTGGTCTTCTAGGGCACACACACCTAGAACATGGCAATGGCAAGCATGACCCGAAAGATCTGAACTGGGGTGATTGGCTACTAGCTCCGATGTTCACCCCCTCAGTTTTCAGTAGCAACCCAGCTAGGGGTGGGCGTAGGGGGGGGGGAGTGGAAGGGGCGGGAGAAACGCCTATGAGTCTCAGAAGCGTGCTGATCCATGCCATACAGATCAAGACCTTGTTGATACAGCTACTAGCCCTGCAAAAGGGGAGCGGGCGAGGGACCTTGATCTCCAGATTTCTGGAAGGAAACGCCTAAATTTTGAATCGCCAACCGCCACTGTTGATCCCCCTGCTGCAGCAGGTTCTGGGGGGGGGGGGTGGCTGGACATGAGATGGTGGTTTTTGCTGGGGGAAGAGAAGAGAACCCAGAGAGGAAAGAGGATGACGATGGGGATTCCCTGTCTCAAGACTCAAAGAGGACCAAATTGGACAGTATCACTGTGATGGATTCCAGTGACAAAGTATCGGCGGGCTCCGAGAGGGAGCCTGTCCGATCGCAATAAAAATATTGAGTTGGAACTGCACGGGTTAGGGAAACCCCGGTAGTTAGATCGCCTCTGGAGCTCCAGGCGAGTAAGACCGATGTGATTTTTCTGTCCCAGTCACATCTCGATTGCTAGAGCAGAGAAAATGAAGAGAAAGTTGTCCTTTGATGAGATGATAATGTGGGAAAGTGATGGTAGAAGTGGTGGTTTGGTACTCTTCTGGCAGAAGGGTTTAAATGTGACATCAAAGGAGGTTCACTCGAATTTCTTGGATATCCGAATTGACAAAAACAGTGGCTCGGGATGGCGGATCACTGGTCTATACGGAGAACCAAGTGGGGATAGAAAACATCTGACTTGGGAGTATCTTCGCTCCCTGCAAAATATGGTTGACCTTCCTTGGATCGTCCTTGGTGACTTTAACGAAATCCTCATGGGAAGTGAGAAGGAAGGTGGGGCTCTCAGGTCCCAAAGGAACATGCAAAAATTTTGTGATGCACTAGCAGATTGTAACCTGTTTGATATGGGTTACATCGGAGACATATTCACATGGCGAAGGGGAAGGATCCGGGAGAGGCTTGACCGGGCTGTATGTGACCAAAGATGGAATGATTTTTTTCCTCTTGCGGGCGTGATCCACGGTGAATTCTCCAAATCTGATCATAGACCGATAGTGGTTGACACGCAGTACCATAGCAATGCAAGGATTACACCTATAGCCAGGAAGAAATTCTTTGAAGCGAGGTGGCTTGTCGAGGATTCAGTTGACGACGTGGTGGGTCAAGCGTGGGCAGCGGCTAATTCCGGCCCAGGGGGCCTGGCCCAGAAAGTGCGGGAGGTGCACTCGGCCCTACATGCATGGGACAAACAAGTTCTAAAGGAACCGCGGCATCAGCTGCGGGTGCTGCAAGATGAGCTTAACCAGATCATGTCCGGGCCTCTCTCTGACGAGGCGACTGCAAAGATTCAGGAGCTTCAGTTAAAAATTGAAAATGCTCATGAAAAGGAGGAGATCAAGTATCTTCAGAGAAGCCATGCGACTTGGCTGAAACATGGAGATCGAAATACTAGTTTCTTTCAGAATTTCGCTTCTATGCGGAGGAAGATTAATTGCATTAAAAAGCTCAAGGATGGAAATGGAGGCTGGATTGAGGACCCTACAGCTATAAAGTAACATATCCAAGGATATTTCCAGCATCTCTTTTCTACTGAATTATTGAATGAAAATGATGATGTAATAAACAAGGTTAACCCTTGTGTTTCCCATGAGATGAATGAAATCCTTACAAAACCTTATACTGGAAGAAGTCAAGAAAGCACTGCTCAGTATTGAGACCTCAAGGCGCCAGTACGTATAGGTTACATGCTGTCTTCTTCAAGAGGTACTGGTCTCTGTTAGGGGACGAGCTTACGGATGAGGTGCTTCGAGCTCTTAATACGGGTGTTATACCAGAGGAGTGGAATGACACTATCATTGTTCTCATCCCCAAAGTGGAGAATCCGGAGGAGGTAACAAAATTCACCAATAAGCTTGTGTAATGTTATTTACAAAGTTATTTCAAAAGTGTTGGCAGGAAGACTAAAGTTGATTCTCCCGAAATAATTTCACCAAATCAGAGTGCTTTTGTCCCGGGCGCTTGATTACTGACAATGTATTGGTTATGTATGAATCTTATCATACCATCAAGAAGAAGAGGATGGGAAGAATGGCTTATATGCGATCAAACTTGACATGCACAAAGCCTATGATAGAATCGAGTGGAATTTTCTCAAAAAAATGCTGATTAAGTTTGGTTTTGACACGGGGTGGGTCAAGATGATTATGGCATGTGTGACCTCGGTTAAATACCAAGTCCGAGTAAATGGGGAGGAAACGAGTAAATTTACTCCCACTAGGGGCCTCAGGCAGGGAGACCCCATATCACCGTATCTTTTTCTCTTGTGTGTTGAGGCTCTCTCAAATCTGCTGATGAGGGAAGAGGAAGCAGGAAATCTTGAGGGGGTGAAAGTTTGTAGAGGTGCCCCTACTATTACTCACCTCCTGTTTGCAGATGATTCGCTCATCCTAATGAAGGCGGACAGGAAAAATTCGGACACCCTCGGGAATGTTTTGTTGGCGTACTGCAATGCCTTAGGACAATTGGTGAGTGACGCAAAATCTAGTATCTTCTTCAGCCCCTGTACTTCTGTAGAGGTGAGGGCTGAAATCTGCTCGGTGCTGAACATTATGACGGAAGCAATCACGGATAAATATTTGGGCTTGCCTGCACAATTTGGAATAAACAGATCAGATAGCTTCCAAGATTTGATTGATAGAGTTGTTCAAAGGTTGAATGGTTACAAAGAAAAAATCCTCTCATACGGTGGGAAGGAAGTTCTACTAAAGGCGGTGGCTCAGGCCATTCCAACATATGCAATGTCAGTCTTCAAACTCCCTAAACAGATAACAGAAGGGATCACAGATGCTATGACCCGTTACTGGTGGGGAGATGATGATGTGAAGAAGCATATGCATTGGTTCGCCTGGTGGAAGATGTGCATACCAAAGAAAACAGGAGGTATGGGTTTCAGAGATATACCATGTTTCAATCTCGCAATGCTTGCCAAACAGGTATGGAGGATGTTATGTGAGCCAGACTCCCTTTGTACAAGGGTACTGAAGGCGAGGTATTTCCCTTCTGGCGATCTTCTCAGTGCTGAATTGAAAAAAGGTTCTTCGTATACTTGGCAAAGCATACATGCGGGTATCCAATGTTTTAAGAAAGGATACATTTGACGGGTGGGAGATGGTACAAATATCAATATTTGGGATGACCCTTGGATCCCAAATAGCCCGTCAAGGAAGATCTTGACTGTAACGCCCCCGATGCGGCTATATCTCCCACGTGTCGAGGCACGACTTAGAGGCATAACCGCATTGAAAGCAATGTCGCAAGTGAGGTAATCTTCACACAACCCATGTAATAATTAAGGGAAAAAGATACATAGTTGGCTTACAGTCGCCACTTCACACAGTACATAAATAACATCCATCATTCAGAGTACACTCAAGGTCCGACTACGGAACCAAAATAAAAGAAGATACCCCAAATGCTAACACAGATCCCCGAATCGTCCCAACTGGGCACCACTACTGATCATCTGGAAACGACACATAGTAACGACCACGTTCCTCGTCGAACTCCCACTTGAGCTCGGTTGAATCACCTGCACTGGCCTCATCGGAACCTGCAACTGTTTTGGAAGTATCTGTGAGTCACGGGGACTCAGCAATCTCACACCCGCGAGATCAAGACTATTTAAGCTAATAGGAAGGACAGAGTAGTAAAGTGGAGCTGCAGCAAAGCGACTAGCATATATGGTGGCTACATCGCAAAAGAGAGTGAGAAGAGAAGCAAAGCACGGTCGTGAAATTAGTAGTGATCAAGAAGTGATCCTGAACTACTTACGTCAGACATAACTCCAACACCGTGTTCACTTCCCGGACTCCGCCGAGAAGAGACCATCACGGTTACACACGCGGTTGATGTGTATTTTAATTGAGGTCAACTTTAGGTTTTCTACAACCGGACATTAACAAATTCCCATCTGCCTCATAACCGCGGGCACGGCTTTCGAAAGATATTACCCTGCAGGGGTGTCCCAACAGCCCATTATAAATCATGGCAAAATAACAAAAGTGCAAGTCCTGATAAAATCAGAAACTAACAGCACATAGCACTCTTCCAACAGCATTTCGCATCAAGATGAGCTCAAATGAAAATGATGCAATGGAATGAAATGATCTACTTTTCGAGACGAACATTTTGACGATTATACGCGAAAAATGAATCTATGGATGCTAAGATATAGCACGTTGAAAATGCACAAAATTACAAAGATCTAAGGACTTAGTGAAAAAAGGAAGGAGGGAGGCGAGGTCAACGGAGCTCGGGGCCCGAGGCCGGATCGGATCGGGCCGATCGGGCTGCCGGCGTTGGCGCTGGGCTCGCGGGGAGGAGGGCTGGCGAGGGGAGCGAGGCGGGCAGGAGGTCGCCGGCGGGCGGGCGTTGCTGGCGGCTGGGCCGGCATGGCGAAAGGGCCGGGCGACGGCATGGGGCTGGCGCGGCGGGCGCGCTGGCGGGCGGAGGGGGCGGGCGCTGGCGGGCGGGCGGGCGGCGGCGGCGGCGGGCGAGGTCGCTGCTCTGCGGCGGGCGGCGGGGCGACGCCGGAGCGGGCGGACGGCGATGGCGGCAGGCTGGAATGGCGAGGAGGCGCGGCGGCGAGGAGACGGCGGACGGGCGAAGGGCGGCGGCGGACGGGCTGGCGGGCTCGCTGGCGGCTTCGCTGGCCTGGCGGCGCTGGGAGCCCATCGCGGGCCCGCCTGGCCGCCCTGGCTGCCTCTCGCCGCCGCCGGCCTCGGCTGATCTCGCCGGGCTCTCTGGCTGGGCTGCCACAGCTGCTGGCTGGCGTCAAGGGCCTGCCTGCTGGCTGCCGCTGGCTGGCTGGGCAACGCTGCCTCGCGGCCTCGGCCACGGCTACGGGCCACTGACGGCCACGCCACGGCTCACCTCGCCTCGCCTGCCTCGCTCTGCCTCCTTCCCGGCGAGCTCACTAGCCAAGGCTGCAGCCCGATCGCCCTGATCCGATCCGCCTCGGCCCCGAGCTCCCGCTGACCTCGCCTCCTCCTTCCTTTTTTTTCACTAAGTCCTTAGATCTTTGTAATTCTGTGCATTTTCAACGCTATATCTTCGCATCCGAGATCCATTTTTCGCAGATAATATGTCAAAATGTTCGTCTCAAGAGTAGATCATTTCATTCCATTGCATCATTTTCATTTGAGCTCATCTTGATGCCCGAAATGCTGTTGGAAGAGTGCTATGTGCTGTTAGTTTCTGATTTTATCAGGACTTGCACTTTTGTTATTTTTGCCATGATTAATATGTGCACCCTATGAATTTGAGTCCTACATGTGTTTTGTAAAATGCCATGTCATCTTTCCAGGGGTGTATGCCATGTATTTTTGTGATCTATGTGGCGACTAGCACAAGCATGCAAAGTAGGTGTCCTAATGTTGCTGATTTCAGCCCTGTTTTAGCTGATTTTGATGCCATGTTTACTTGATGATACCGAGAGATCTATGCATATTTTGAGATACTTCAGTAAGGGTGTTTTGTAAAGCATGACTTGCTCTATCCATTCATGCCTTTGTTTGCAATTATGGAGTTCCATAGCTTGAGTCAATCGAGCTCTACTTTTGCTATCAAATGTTTCCTGGCAGATTGTATACATGTTATTCAATTTTGCCTAGCTTGTTGTGGTTGATCCATATATGCTATGTTATTGTTCTTGCCATGTATGTCTTCTAGGCCATGTCTTCTTGATGTATGTATGCTTAGTTTATCATTTGAGGCTCTGCAGTGAGTGCATTGAGCTTGTTAACATGCCATCTCGTTATCAGTTTTTGACATGTCATGTTGCTGAATCTGTTAACGAGACTTTCAATATTGACATGGGTGTTACTATATTTTCTAGTCCTTTTGGCTTATGGTCAGTAAGGGACTTTTGTTCTAGGCTTTGAGTAGGTTCATGCCATGCCATGTTTTGCTATTTTAGGTTCCTGTAGCATGTAGTTTTGATGCTCTGAACATTGCAACCTGTTACTGTTTTTGCCATGTCCAGCCTGATATTTTGTGCTCTTTTGCCATGCTTGTTTGAACATGTTATGATGTGAACTAGCCGTAGCTCAGTGCTCATATTTTGTCGAGCATCATGTGTAGATCACTGCCATGTGCTTTGTTGATACGTTTGGGTGCAGTAACTTAATTAATTGTTGCTTGCTAAGTGGCATCATGCTGTTAATGGCAGATTTGCGCCATTCTTGTTTTGCTTGCCATTTGCAAACCGTGCATCCGATTCCGGTGATCTTTATATCGATTTCAACCGAAATCATCTCATCTTTCCAGTGGCATGCTTGGTTTGCCAAGTTGATGCCTGGTTCATCATTTACCTTCCGGAGCGCACATAAGCATTGCATATCTCATCATGCATATCATGCCATGTTTTGCGTCATGTTGATTGTGCATTGCACCGTGATTTATTGTGGTTCCTTTGTTTGTGTTGTTGCTTTGGGTAGAGTCGGGAGACAAGTACGTGAACGAGGAGCCTGTTGAGAACGCCGAGGATCAAGCTTTCGACAACTCGAGGACATTGCGTGCAAGATGACCATACCTCAAATCACTTCTATCTTTGCTATGCTAGTTGCTCGCTTCTTTGCTATGCCTATGCTGCGATGCCTACCACTTGCTATATCATGCCACCCTTATTGCCATGTCAGCCCCTAACCATCCTTTCCTAGCAAACCGCTGATTGGCTATGTTACCGCTTGCTCAGCCCTCTTATAGCGCTATAGTTGCGTGAAGCTGAAGTTTGTTCCTTGTTGAACATGGAGATGTTGTTCCTTATTGGAACATGTTTACTTGTTGGGGATATCACAATATATATATCTGCTATATTAATACATCTATATACTTGGTAAAGGGTGGAAGGCTCGGCCTTATGCCCGGTGTTTTGTTCCACTCTTGCCACCCTAGTTTCCGCCATACCGTGTTATGTTCCTTGATTTCGCTCCTTACACGGTTGGGTGATTTATGGACCCCTTGACAGTTCGCTTTGAATAAGACTTGTCCAGAAGGCCCAACATTGGTTTTACCATTTGCCACCTAAGCCTTTTCCCCGGTTTTCGCGAGCCCGAGGGTCATCTTATTTTAAACCCCGACCAGTGCTCCTTCGAAAGTGCTGGCCCAACCTGGCGATGTCCGCGCCTCGGCAATCCAGGTTTATGCCAACCCGACGCCTTGCCCATCCGTGTGCCCCGAGAACGAGATATGTGCAGCTCCTATCGGGATTTGTCGCACATTCGGTGGCTTTGCTGGTCTTGTTTTATTGTCTGTCGAAATGTCTTGTAGTCCGGGATTCCGAGATTGATCGGATCTTCCCGGTAGAAGGAATATCCTTCGTTGACCGTGAGAGCTTATATGTTTTTCATTTAGAATTTTGTTTAGATCAGTTTAGTTTTCCTACTGACTAAACGACTCTGTTATTCATTATGCTAGTAAGATAAGCCTTCTAACTTCCAGCAAGTAGCGTTGACAGCTAGTTTTCCTGTCAACTCTGTTTTGTCGTCCTGGTTAGCATGAGGCCGCCTTGGGTTGTCAAGTTCAAACCGAATCACTCCATACCAACCTCAGCCTTTTCCGTAGCCTAAAACAGAGTCCAAATCAGAGAATATGTGCTCTTGCTACTGACAGCAAACATTATAGGTGCTAAATTTTAAGACTATAATTATACATCTTAATAAAATGCAAAGTTCTGGTGATATCCATGAACTCGATGAAGTTAATGTGTCAATCTGGCAGAACATTGCCTTAGGTACTTTAGGTCGTACATTATGTAGTGCAAAACTCATGTAGGTTGCAAATGCGTAAGAGCTATAGATCAATGGCTATCATCAATGCCAAGTTTGTAAATTTTAACAGATTTTGTAAGTTATATTGTGATGCACTTTTGTAATAGGCTTTTCATCAAGCAAATTGATCCTTCTTTAGAGAAGATCAAGAAAATTGATCCTAACATAGACAAAAATGCCACCATTACATAGAATACGGAAAATGTACAACATTCATATAAGGCACGTTTTCATCGGATACACGATTAAAAGTTACAACAGTTTTAATATAAGGTAGTGCAGCTCCTTTCGTTAGGCGTTGCACTACACTGTGCAGCTCCTTTCAGCTAGGCGCTGCACAACCGTAGTGGGGTCTGGCTTCACGCTGGACCGCATGTGATGCCTAAGAGCCAAACACTCAGATAGTATAGTGCGGCGCTTATCTATCGGGCGCCACTCAAACGGTCAGCTCAGTGAATTTTTTTCAAAGTAGTTTGAATTGTGAATTTTTTCGTCCTCGGTCAAATATGTGTTTTCTGCCATAAATAAGGACCTTGATAAGTGCCACACGTGTGGTACGTAACACATGGCAACTCCAAACGTTATTTATGGCAAGTTTAGTGACGCGAGGATGGCAACTTTAGTTGTCAAGCAATGCAACTTTTTTATGACAAGTTTTAGTTTTTGGGGGTTTGTTTATTTTATGACAACGGTAGTTGTAGAAACCTGAGGGCCGGATTCCTTCATCTCACATGTGGATTTTATTCTCCGTTCGAAAAACCTGTCATTAAATAGACAAAAGGTGCATCTATATACATCCCCTTTTATTCATTTTGATGACAAGTATTTCCGGACGGAGGGAGTATTATTTAGGTCAAATAATGGATGGGATAGCTCTTTTACTTATTCTGACGTTGGAAGGATTTTTTTTTTTACAAAGGACGCTGAAGGATTAGCAAACAAACTTCCGTTTTGTTAATTCCATTGCTATTTTCATCTGTATATAGTATGCCAAACTGTCAAGTGGACCGGGATCTTGGTTAGGAGTGGGCGGCGTTTGGGTATCTTTCCACTTGTCCTTTGACGGTGCTCTGTGATGGCGCCGTTCGTCGCCCTTTCACGGTGCCTGCCGGCCGTATGCATTGTAATTGTATGCATATACAGACGACCAGGCCAGCCCGCCGGCAATGCCTCGATTTATATATCGAGGGATCCAGCCTGTGATCCTCGACAGATTGGACTTTTCTCAACTCCACCATCTCACACCGGCCGGGTAGGAGGCATGACGAGACCAGCCCGCGCGCACCTCGCCGTGCTGTTCCTGCTGGCCGCCGGCACCGCCCCGGTGACCACAGCTGCCGTGCTGCCATCGGAGGCCGAGGCCCTTCTCGCATGGAAGGCCAGCCTCATCGACGCAGCCACGCTGTCCAATTGACCATGGACGCGCCTGTCTGTGACTGGAGAGGCGTGACTTGCGAGGAGGTTGACGGACGCGTCTCGGAGCTATGGCTCCGGGGACTCGATCTCTCGGGCCGGCTCGATATGCTCGGCACCACGGCGCTCCCGTCCCTCACGGTTCTGGACCTCAGCGACAACAACCTTCGCGGGGCCATCCCGGCCAAGATCTCACGGCTGCGCTCCCTCAAATCACTCAACCTAAGCAGCAACGGGCTCAGTGGCTCCATCCCGCTGGAGCTCGGTGAAATGGACAACCTCCTGACCCTCAACCTCCACAGCAACAGCCTCGTCGGCGACATCCCACACCAGCTCTGCAAGCTCCTCTCCGTTCAGGTACTGGACCTGTCCAACAACCAGCTCAGCGGAGAGCTCACCAGCTGCTGGTGCAACCTCCGATCTCTGGAGATCATGAGCCTATGGAACAACCGGCTGAACGGGGAGCTCCCGGCCTGCTGGTGGAACCTGGAGGCTCTGCAATTCATGGACCTGTCCAACAACTCCTTGTCGGGTGAAATCCCCGTGGCTAAGGCAAGCCGCAACTGCTCTCTCGTCTCTATTAATCTCGCCATCAATGGTTTCACCGGTGCATTTCCACTCCTGGAGGGTTGCACCTCGCTGCTTCACATCGACCTAAGCAATAACGGGTTCAACAGCTCCATCCCGCCGCAGCTAGGTGACAAGCCCAGGCTTAAATTCATCTTTCTCTACAACAACAACCTCGTCGGTGACATCCCGCAGCAGCTTTGTAGGCTCCTCTCCATGCGTCTACTGGACCTGTCGAGCAACCACCTCACTGGGGGCCTCCCGGACTGTTGGTGCGACCTCCAGGATATGCGGTTCATGGCCCTGCCCAACAACCAACTCACTGGAGGGCTCCCGGACTGTTGGTGGAACTTGGAGGCTCTGCGATTCCTCGACCTCTCCAACAACTCCTTTTCGGGCGAAATCCCTGCGGCGAATGCAAGCCGTGACTGCTCTCTCGAGTCGTTTCGTCTTGCTAGAAATGGCTTTGTCGGAACCTTCCCACACCTAGAGGGTTGCAACAAGCTAGACGCCCTCGACCTCAGCAGCAATAGGTTCAACGGATCCATCCCACCGCAGCTCGGTGGTTTTGGTGAGCTATTATTAGACCTCCGGCTCTCCAATAATAGTTTTGCCGGCGACATCCCACACCATCTTTGCAGGCTCCTCTCCGTCAGGGTACTTGACTTGTCAAACAACAGGCTCAATGGGGACCTCCCAGACTGTTGGTGCGACCTCCAGGCCCTGCAGTTCATGGACCTGTCTAAAAACCTACTCACTGGAAAGCTGCCAGATTGCTGGTGGAACCTGCAAGCTCTAGAGTTCATGGACCTGTCCAACAACTCCTTCTCAGGTGAAATCCCTGCGCCAGATGCAAACCATAACTGCTCTCTCAATTCCATATATCTCGCCAGAAATGCCTTTGTCGGTGTCTTCCCGCGGGTCCTAAGGGGATGCAACTCACTGACAACCCTTGACATGGGGAATAACATGTTCTTTGGTACTCTCCCTCCATGGATCGGGAGTCGGATTCCGTCACTAAGAATCCTTAGCCTCAGATCAAACAACTTCACCGGAGAAATTCCTTCGGAGCTATCACGACTTTCTCAGCTTCAGTTGCTCGACATGGCAGGCAATAGTTTCACTGGGTTGATCCCGGTGGCCTTCGGCATCTTAGCCTCCATGAGCCATCCACAGAATCTGGGCAACCCGACACGATCTTACGGGCAGAAATACAATGACAAGATTGACATAATCTGGAAAGGCCAAGAGCTAATTTTCCAAAGAACACTCTGGTTACTAACAGGTATCGATTTGTCTAACAATTTGTTGTCTCGGTGCATCCCCAAAGAACTAAACAACCTTCAGGGCCTCCGGTTCCTGAACCTATCAAGAAACCATCTATCATGCAGCATCCCAGAGGATATTGGTAGCCTGTATTTTCTCGAGTCCCTAGATCTATCGTCCAACGAACTTTCAGGAGCCATTCCTTCGAGCATCTCGAGCATATCAGGGCTGAGCGTGTTGAATGTCTCGAACAATCAGTTGTCGGGCAAGATACCTTCTGGGGGCCAGATTCAAACCCTGGTTGACCCATCCATTTATTCAAACAATCCTGGGCTTTGTGGGTTTCCTCTAGACATTCCATGTGCAAATACTTCACTTGCACGGGACGAGGGACATGGTGAAGGGGAGGACCAGTGGTTGTACTACTGGGTGATTGCTGGGATTGTGTTCGGTTTTTGGCTGTGGTTTGGGATGCTCTTTACAGTCAAGACCTGGAGATGTGGCTTTCTCTTCTTCGTCGATGCAATGCAGTGTAAGATTATGAAGAAGGTGGCACATTAGTATCGTTCTTTCTGTGTCCCCTGTTCCATAATGTATAGCCCCCATGAATTATTTGGAAGTTTGCACAGGAAAGTATTTACGACACTACTGATTTCTCCGAGTTGTAGGTTTTCACCGAGTTCAATTTCTCTGGAGATGTGCATTCCTCTTCTTTGTTGATGGCATAAAATGTAAGATTATGAAAAAGCTGTGACATTGCCATTTTACTTCTCAAATTGATTGATTGATTAATTACGTTTATCGATCCCGCCATGGCGCGCGCCATCTGCCATGCACGCGGAGGATCGCAGCAGAGTTTCTGGTGCTGCTTGCCTATTCTATGAGCTCTTTTATGGTGATTGGCGAGTTACAACTCGTAATTTCGTGTAACTCTTTCTCTGTTTTTTTGTAACCGTCGGATCTAAGAAATGATTTAAAGATTTTTTTTGTGTGTGCAAAGGATAGAGTTGTAAATTAGCAGGTCAATCTAATTGCTAGTCAATCCCTGGCACAGCCCTCGTCGTTGTTAGGCTCCTCAATCCCCTCGCACAGGAGCCGCCGCCAACCCTGCCCTTGACCGTGGCGCGCCGTCGGCGTCCTATCGCTCGTGCCACCGCCGGCGCGACCTCGCACAGCCGCAGCCGCCTGCTCTCCTCTGCTGCCCCAGCGCCCGAGCATCGCCCGTCGAATAGGGCCTCCCACGGCAGCGCCTCCTGGATCAGCCATGAAGGCCATCAACGCCGCGACCCAATCCATAGGAAGGTAACCCGGGCTTAATCTTCCGCCGAGGATGGCCCTGTTTTTCATGTACATCCTCTGACCCGTTCTCCTGCACAGTCGTCCCGCCGCCGAGGACGGAGAAGGTCCGTGTCTATAACCGTCCGTCGATTCTGAAAGCTCAACAAGTCAAGTGACCTTGTAGAAAATTTTGGTATGTAAAAGTTTCACTTATGATCAACATGTTCTTGTGGTTAAAATTTAGAAATAGTATCTTAACCAGAATAATCCGAATGATAGAGGTAGTGTCGTACAGGAAATAATCTTTTTTGCAGTAGAAAACAGTCAGTAGATATCATATCTTGTTTAAGTGTTCAGTTGCCGGTTACGGTTTGAACACTGGAGAGTGTGCCTTTTGTTTTCATACAATTCAGTTAGCATGGATGGTGTTTGTGATTGGGTGATGAATTTCACCGTGGCAACTACGGACAAACGTAATATTGGGAAGACTGTGCAGTGTGCTTTTTGTTCCGATGAATACAGTTCTGTTAGCTTGGAGGGACTTTGTGATTGGGTGATAAATTGTAGGTGTAAAGATAAGAATCTGGTTCTAATGGGGCAGCGACAGTTATTTGTTATTTTTGGAAAAAGAGGACCGATGCTTTGCTTCAGAAATATCTTCCTATGGATTCTAGCGTTTAGTTGATAAAGTTACAGAGAAAAGACTTGTGTGATGTGCAGGTAGCAGGCTGCACAAAATGTTGGGTGGGCAAGGAATTGAAGGATGGAAAACTTTCGAGCTTCGCTGGAAGTTGCGTGATCGATGAGCTTCTTTTAAACCAGTCGCTTGTTTTGTAAGGGTGTTGGAGTGAATTGATCCCTTACAAGGATAGCTTGCTTTGTTTTGGCAGAGAGCCATCGTTGTTGCTCTGCTTTGCATGTTGTTACGCCTTGCTGATGGTTTATGTTTTTTCTCTGAACTGGACAAACCTAAGCTTGTGTTATCCGTTTCATGCTGAATGACAGTGGCTCACTTGAGCTCCTTAATTTTATGAAAATATCTATCTTTCGCTCAAAATATCTACTCCTATTGATTTTAATGAGTGGAACTTAATAGAGTTGGACTTCAGGGATTTATAAGGTTGCAAGTGTCTTTTTATTCTAGCAAAGTTGCTGCCTCATTTATTGAGGAAAGTGTTACTAATACTTTTGACCAAAAGAAGTAGGACTAATGTTTGCTCACATGGTCTCCTATGAACAGTGATTGTGGGCGCCCACGATGGACGCTGCGGTGCAGGGACTTGTTTCAACAGCGGCATTTTGAGGTCATGCATATGAAGATAGGAAATACTGTTGATGAGGTGGAGTTGATTGGAATGGGATGTGTTTGGGATCATATCGGGTTCCCCTGCTGCTATCTCTGCAGAGACGGTTGAGCGAGACCGCAGTTTCTTGTTCTTGCAGATGCATTCTTGGATCATTTCTTCTGACTATAGTGAATGCCTAATCCTACGGTTATACGAGCAGCATTGTTTTGATGAACTAGGCCTTGTGGTTTTCCATCCCTGTAGCTTGATTGCATTCTTCAAATGTGGCAAAGTAACGATCGAGTTGCATTTTTCTATTTGTGGGTTTGTGTGTCTGTGTATTGGGGGTTGTATTGCTCGCCTTGTGGTTTACAGAAATTTAGACGGGTGCATGACCTTGTTGGGAGTTGTATTGTCGGGGCTCCTGAAGATTGATAAAGTTGGGGCTGCTAGATTGCACGCCCACAAGTATCTTTCTTAGTTGTCTAGTCCCACAAGTACTGATCTTACTTGTTCGGGATAACTAATTTCAGTTGTCCGGGTCCACGCGCACCGATCTTAGTCGTTCGGGCGGCGGTACCGCTCTTAGTCATTCAGAGCCACAAGTATCGATATTAGTCGGCTGGACCCACAAGTACCGGTCTTACTCGTTTGGGCTCACTAGTATCAATGTTAATCATTTAGGCCCACGCATACTGATCTTAGTTGTTAAGGTAGTTGCGGGTCCGGATGACCGGTAATGCTAGTTGTCAGTCCAGACAACCCATACTAGTAGTTCTGGGTTTGATGACCCATAATGCTAGAAGTGGGATCAGATGACCAATAGTTTTAGTTGTGGGACCGGACGACCCATAGTGGTGCTGGTGGACCTAGGCGACCCATACTTGAAGTTCTAAGTTCGGACGACCCATAGTGGTGATTGTATACCCGGATGACCCATACTTATAGTTCTGGGTTTAAACGACCCATATCTAGTAGTGGGATCGAACTACCCATAGTGCCAGTTGTGTGCCCACAAGTAACACTATGGGTCGGGCCACCAATACCACCTCGTGTTCTTTATGTCGTCCGACCACCAATGCCACTACTAGTCACTCTCGATCGCCGGGCTAACAAATAGAACTAAGAATCACTCGGGTCGAGGGCCCACACATACCGCCGGAGGATGACCCCGGTAGCCCCAAGATCATGAGCCGGACAGGTGGTGCTGCCTGCCGGGCAGGCTGCGCCAGTATGCGTCTGTCGACAAAGACCCTCAGGGGCTCCTCGTGATCGACTTGCTCGTGGATCGCTGTTCCGCCTCTCTCTTAGACAACGACACGAGAGGCAAGAATGAACAGCTAGCTCCTTCCTCCTCCACCAAACAGCTAGCTCATTGTGCATATCATACCATTTCAGTAGGACTAGGGGTACCTCCCCCGGAGGGCCACAAACCTAGGTATGTCTTGTGTCTCACACCCGCGCGTCCCTACCTTGCTTCCGGAACCCACCGGCGTCCGCCGGGCATACGAAGCGGGTTTGGGGCGCCCGGCTGTAGATGTTCCAACCCTCACAATACAAGTGCTTCGTTGGTCCATATAAAATGCTTCGGACACACATTGAATTAGATGAGAGGAAATGATTCAGTACCATCATGCTTCTGGTGCATGCTTTCTTTAGTTTTGGAATAGAGAAACCAAAGAATATGGAGGAAGCATAAAAAACTGATCAACGAGGGCTAAACCTGGCGTGATTTGTGGGAGTAGTCGTCAGGAAGCAAACTGCATGTAAACTGCCTAGCAGGCCCACGTTCTATTATTCCATCGTACGGAGTCAATTAGCGAACGGAAGGAGCTAATCCCGTGCCGGCCTTAAACATCAGATCCGACGTCCATTTTACTTTCTATCCCACGGCACAGCTTCCCTAATGATTCACTCAAAAGAAAAAAAACTGCCCTAGTGACGGATTTACCCTTTCATAAATTAACTGGTCCCACCTAAATTTTGTAACGGTCCCATCATTATATGTAATTTCACGTAATTTCAATTTCGTAACTCCTATTTTTCCACCGTCAGATAAGGGTGGATGAACGGCTCCTAAAATTGCCAATCACCGTAACAGTTGTACTATTCTATATCTATCTCTTCTACAACATATTCGATCGATCTCCCTTCACCTGTAGAGGCTCGTCGCCGTCGTCGGCTGCGTGAACGTCTCCAGCCGGGGCTCCGTCAGGTCCACCTCCTCCTGCTCCGCCGACCGCCAGCTCCGCCCCATCGTCATCATCATCGTCACCGGCGTGCCAACGTTAACCACAACCTCGGTCATGGTGGGCCTGGCCTCGGGGTCCCACTGCAGGCACTCCCTGGCCAGGTGCGCCATGATCTGCATCTCCTCGGGCGGGAACGCGCCCTTGAGCGCCGGGTCCGGCAGCTCCGCCACCACCAGCCTGCTGTCCCGGAGCCGCGACGTCGCCCACATCACCAGGCTCTCGTCCGCGCCACCGGCGCCGGCGCCGCCCCTCTTGTGCACGGGCTGCCGGCCCGTGATGAGCTCCAGCACCACCACGCCGAAGCTGAACACGTCCGACTTGAGCGACGCCTTGTCGACGATGGCGTACTCGGGGGCGAAGTACCCGAAGGTGCCCAGCATGCGCGCCGGCGAGCTGGAGCAGCTCGTCACGCCGTCGTTCATCAGGCACTTGGCCATGCCCAGGTCTGTGATACGGGCCCTGAACCTGTCGTCCAGGAGGATGTTGGTGGACATGACGTCGCGGTCGAGGATGCGCGGTGCCGCGGCCTCGTGGAGGTACTCGAGGCCCCTCGCCGCGCCCAGCGCCACGCCGACGCGCGTCGCCCAGTCCATGGGCTTCCGGTTGAGGTCGTCCAGGCACTCCCGCAGGTTGCCGTTGGTCATGCACTCGAACACCAGCAGCCGCTCCAGCTGATGACCCTGCCGCTCCGAGCAGTACCCCAGCAATGGCACCACTTGGCAGTGGTTCAGCCTCGACAGCAGCTCGATCTGTCCATTTGTTCATGGAGAACGTTCATAACAGAGTGTTGCTCTTCTTCAGAGTTCAGACTTTCTTTAAAAGTATAAGTTCAGAGTTCAGACATATAAAAGAGTAAAACATAGCATGATTTGCAATACCTCTGGCAGGAACTCATAGTCTTCTTCTGCGCCTCTGAGGGGCCGAAGCTTCTTCACGGCGACGCGACGACTTTGCCGTCGGCGAGCTCGCCATGGTACACCTGGCTCGTTCCACCGACGCCGATGAGCTGTTCGTCGGAGAATTTCCTGGTTGTCTGGTCCAACTCCCAGTAGGAGAACCGGAGAACCACGCCATCTTCACTCCGGGAGACGAGCGGGCAGCTGCACAAATACCCTGTGCCGCGACGGAAAAAATCAGAGTTGAAAGTTTGAAACAAGAATCAGGGTGTGGTGGCTCCACACTGTCCTGAATAGAACTTGGAAGCCATTGAGACAAATAATGCAGAGAAATGTTTTGGCTTGCTTTTGATGACACTGAGCCCCGGGTTGGGTTTCAGTTGGGTAAAAGGAGGAGATCGGTGGCTGACGAGGTTAGATCTTCTGCTCCAGCTCGCATACTTGTCGAAACAGTGCATCCGCCAACGCGGGGAGAGCACGTCCTTGCGGTGGAAGTAGTACGCCGTGGTGCTGACCAAAGCAACGGAGGTGCACATACCAGGAGCGTTGGAATGACTGTCTTGCTAGAGAAATGCTTCCTCCCTTGCTCAGAACTTCCTGCAGAGTTGAATCTGTCAGAATTCAGACAGTCAGAAGTAACCATAGCATGAGTTCCATCTTCGCATTCGGTGTCCACCTCCGTTTCATATTGTAGTGCATATAGATTTTTCTTAAAGCCAAACCTCACTAACTTTGACCAAGTTTGTGAAGAAAAAAACATTTACATATAGAATGCCAGACATATATTATTACATTCATCAGAAGATGTAGTTTCATATTTTATGTTTTTTATATTGTAGATATAAATAAATTTTCCTATAAACTTGACCAAAGTTTACAAAATTTGACTTCTCAAAAAATCTGTAGGCACTACATTATGGAATGAAGGGAGTATGAAGAGTGGAGTACTAGGGAACCAATAGAGAAGTTTTTCATATACTAGATGTGCAGTTACAGAAAGTGAAGCAAGAACAAGTGCAGGAAATCTGAACACCCCGAAGAACACGAGGCAAGGGCGTTATTCCCTGGGCTTTTCAGAATGGAACGAGGACTACAGGACCCGTGCAAGAAGGAAGATGGAGGAGGAGAAGAAAAGGAAGCTGGAGGAGGAGCAGAGGAGGCAGGACGAGAACGCCTTCAAGGCCTAGAAGCAAGGCATGCGGACTGGCACTCAAATTCCAAGCAGCAGCAGAGCAGATCGACTCACTTAGCCAGAAGGGGTCTCAGCAGCGGCAGCAAAAGCAGATGATCGTCCCAGCATTGGATAGCACCATCCCATCCATGCCGAGAAGCAGCGTTGGTTCTGCCCAGGCGAACACTGCTGGATACATACCTGGATGACATCATAGAGAATACTAGATGTGCAGTTACAGAAAGTGCAAGAACAAGTGCAGATGTGCAGTTACAGAAAGTGAAGCAAGAAAAGTGCATTCATCATCGTTGGCGAGGATTCATCATCGTTGGAGGAGCCCAAGAGTTGTTCATCATCGTTGGCGAGGAGCCCAAGAGTTGTTCGACATTCAGAAGGCTTGAGATTTACAAAGTACCCACACTGATGCCACCAATGAAGATATACTACTTCCTTACAACTTCACGTGAGTTAATACAAATTTGTTTTTGCTTACTAGCTAGCTAGATGTTAATAACTAAGTGTATACGGTTTACGATATATAGTTGATTAATTTTATGCACATGCCTGCTTAATTAAGACATGCAAACGCATAGCGCATGCAGTTTCCACTGGATCTTGTTAGTCATTAAAGTTGACAAAGCAACAGTCAAGTACTCGACTGCTACTTAAAGAAGATAAAGACTACACCATCATGAAGGGATAGTCAACAGGTAATTTTAATCATTATTAACTATATCTCGGCCTATTATTAGTTCGTCATTTCTTGATATGAACTATTTAATAACCCCTTTATTGATTTTCTTTGCCGATGGGCAAGGCTTGGGCAAAGTTCATCATCGTTGGCGAGGAGCCCAAGAGTTGTTCGACATTCAGAAGGCTTGAGATTTACAGTAGTACTAGCTAGCTAGTCATCTCTTTAATTCTTGTTTCAATACCATTAATTAATTATCATGCTTGATTAATCATTATCTGATTCAATTTCATTCTCGTAAAGGCCCGAAGCAGATCGGGAATGATCTTTGTTCATTCTACGTTTGAGAACATTCGCATGATGGCGTCCAAAGGAGCAGATCTCAAAGACAGGAATGGGTCGTTATCGAACTCTATTGACACCATTATCGATATCTTGTAACACAACTAATACACATGCATATTGATCTCCTTCTAACAGTTCGAGAGGTGCGGATAAGCTCCTATCCAAGAGCGATACTAGCACTTCTAGAGGAAATAGCGAATTTTTGCTCGACCAGGTCATAGATCCCAAAGGAGAATACTATTACCGCTATCGCCCCCATGAACCACTTGTCATCGTGCATGCTCCAAGGCACCAAGGCAACATGTAGGAGAAATTGTATATGTATATACATGTGTATGTGTGAATAGTTAATGGTGTTGGCTGTGAGACATTCGATGATATATATATATATATATATATATATATATATATATATATATATATATATATATATATATATATATATATATATATATATATAGGACAAATGTTTCCTACAAGCAGTGGTAGTTACCACCACTTGTGTTTTGTATGTTGTATGTAGTATCTGTCAAACGTGAGTATGTATGTGTAGTATGTAGTATATAACTGATACTTAGGTAGTATATATACTACTTTTTATGTAGAATGTATCATATTTTGAGCATACCCTTTTTACATACAAATATGTACGTATTTCACAAATATAACAAAAACTATGGGTTTATATGCAATTTTTCATGTAACTTGCTTTGAAATATCTTAGATATAGTATATGAACATATTTAGAATGATAAAGTAGTATATATAGTATCACATAGTAGTATATTAGATATGTGGGGTAACTACCCTAGGTGGTAGGATGTATTTTCCTATATATATATACATACGTGACAAATTTTATCTACCACCAGTGGTAGTTACCACCACTTGAGTTTTATATGTAGTATGTAGTATCTATCAAATCGGAGAGTATGTACGTAGTATGTAGTATATAAGAATGTTTAGCTAGTATATATATTATTTTTTGGTAGTATGTATCATATTTTGAGTATGCTCTCTTTTATGTACAAATATTACGTATTTCACAAATATAATAAAACCATGGGCCAACTTGAAATTTTTTCATGCAACTCACTTTGGAGTATCTTATATATAGTATATGAACATACTTAAAATGATAAAGTAGGATATATACTACCATAAGATAGTATATGAGACATGTGGGTAACTACCCTCGGTGGTAGGATGGATTTTCCCTATATATATGCGGTTCTACGATGTGAAAATCTATTTATATATATGTATAACGTGTACAATTCATAGTATCGTGAAATAGCAGCAAACAAAAAGAATTAAATAGAAAATAAAGTCAAATTGAAAACACAAAATTAAAGCAAAATTAAAAAAACATCCAAACATTTAGTATCGATTGAGTACCCACACTGATGCTATAGACTCTGTACAGCACTGGCTGTCAGCTATGTAGTTTTACTTTAAGGCGTTAGCATTTGAACCCAGACTTAGAAGGAGGGACTTTAGTCCTCATCTTTAGTGCGGTTGCGAACCGCACTAAAGACGTCTACTAACCGCACTAAAGACCGGTTTTGCACTAGTACCCACACTGATGCCAGAGGGGCAGAACGAACGGCCAGGAATGCACCAATCCAAGGGAGCTCCGTGGAGGAGGTTCAGGTAGCGGTTTGAATGGGGATGTTGCAAATCTTTTGCCTCCCTTTCAAAATAAAATAAAATCAGCCTGGGTTTCCCAAACGCCCTTGTGATCGGAACAGGATCTTGGGTAGTGAGGACGTCTGCCGCTTTGGGAATCTTCCAGACTTGTCCTTGACCAGTGCTATTATTTTGATTGTCCCATTTGTCGCCCCGTACGTCGCGGTTCCTGCCGGCCGTATGCATAAAACGACGAGGGCAAAGTGTAGACCCCAACCAGGAGCGCTATGGAAGCAACCCAGGCATGTATTCTTTCTATTTTACAAACTTCATTTGGAATCTGTTATAGCCTTGTAGGTTCACACATCTATCATTCATAAGGGCATCTCCAATGAGGACCCGCAAATTTTCTCATGCATGCGTCATAGACAAGGGGACCAGTCCGCGGAAATGCATGTGGAAGGCCGCAATCCAACCGTACCCACGTACATATAACAACAATGGAAACCAACTAGCCGAATTTCGTGCAAACCGGGCGAAGTTTGATATAAGCACGTCAGATTTCATTTAAACTAAGATAATTTGTACATAAAACCAGGCGATATTTTGTCCGATGAACTAAAACCTTAAAATAAAACCCTATACTAGACAGTGACCTCGTATGTCATGCAGGGCTGGCCGGCGGCTCCTCCTCCATCATCGTCGCCAGATCCTGTGTTGGAGTCATCGACGTTAGCCAATGTGGATGATGGCGGTGGAGGTGTTAGGGGCGGTGGTGGTGGTGCGTTTTCCGCAATAATGTGGACGTTGCTTGATTGTTCTATGCCATTTGAGCATCTATTGTCATGTTTGATCGCTCATTTGTAATGCTAAATTTGATAGCTCGTATGTTGCGCATGATTCTGGATGTGATGAAATAACACGATGATGAACTAGTGATGTATTTATATGATGATGAACTAGATATGCACTAGTGATTTGTCAATATTTGGCCTATGATTTTATTTGCAGGACCGCAGGCTCTCCGGTGGAACAGTTCCCGTAAACCCGCTCCGCAAATTTGGGGCCACCCTTAAAAGAGTTTTGCGGGCCAGCTGATTGCGGGATCTGCTAGAGATGCTCTAAAGCTGCCAGAAACCTGACATGCACATGTGTATTTCTTTCTTCACTGTTTGTATTGCATAGATAACTTTTTTTTACTTTATATACACAAAAGGTTGTCATGAATCTCATAACAAGCAAGCGAAAGCCTGATTCTTCACCGTTAGCTACCGATTCCGGTAAATTTACTTGTTCGGGGGCCGGCGGCGCGGGGGAGGAGAGGAGGTGGCTGAGCCGAGCAGGCAGAATGCAGCGTCGGTGTGGAAGAGGACAAGAGGGAGCGGGGTGGAGACGAGGCAGAGGGGCACGGGCACTGGACAACAAGGGTTGGCGGCTAGGGTTTTGACGAGTCCCGTTTACACTTTCTATGTATCGAGCACGGCGCGCGGGTGGAAGGGATTGGAAAATCCCTCGTAGATATGGGCAGCCAACGAGCGCACATCACGAGCCCACTTGTCCTTGGGCTGAAAAATGACTGGGAGGTGAAAAATGATTTAACTGAAAATGAAGATCCAACAATGCAGCTGAGCCAGAGGGGCAGAACGAACGGCCAGGAATGCACCAATCCAAGGGAGCTCCGTGGAGGAGGTTCAGGTAGCGGTTTGAATGGGATGTTGCAAATCTTTTGCCTTCCTTTCAAAATAAAATAAAATCAGCCTGGGTTTCCCAAACGCCCTTGTGATCGGAACAGGATCTTGGGTAGTGAGGACGTCTGCCGCTTTGGGAATCTTCCAGACTTGTCCTTGACCAGTGCTATTATTTTGATTGTCCCATTTGTCGCCCCGTACGTCGCGGTTCCTGCCGGCCGTATGCATAAAACGACGAGGGCAAAGGACACACTAGAGTGTATGATATTTTGCCGGACGTAAAAACGGATGCGTATGTCCGGCGTTTGCCGCCGGCCGATCCATCTCCTATATACTACCTAGTACGTAGATGCGCGTTATTTTACAGACTGATTTTCCTCGAGACATGACTACCCGAGCGCACCTGCTTAGCACTGCCGCGCTATTCCTGCTGGCAGCCACAACCATCCCGGCGGCGACGACGACGACGACTGGCAAGGTGCCCTCGGAGTCGGAGCAGGCTGATGTCCTTCTGGCATGGAAGGCCAGCCTCGTTAACGCGACAGCCCTCTCCAGCTGGACGAGGGCCACGCCGGTCTGCACCTGGAGAGGCGTAAGGTGCGACCCCTACGCCAACGTGGGATCGCTGGATCTCTCAGGGTGCAGTCTCTCCGGTGGACTCGGCTCGCTAGACATAGCAGCACTCCCAGCGCTCGGCAGCCTGGACCTCAGTAGGAACAACCTTGGAGGTGCCATCCCGGGCAGCCTCTCGCGGCTGCACGCCCTCGAAACTCTCGACCTCAGCAACAACAGGTTCAACGGTTTCATCCCTCCGCAGCTTGGTGACATACCCACTCTTGTCGTCATATATCTCTATAACAACAACCTCACCGACGACATCCCACACCAGCTCTGTAGGCTCGCCTACATCGAGGTAATCGACCTGTCGAGCAACCAGCTCACTGGGGAGCTCCCAGCCTGCTGGTGCAACCTCCATAATTTGGCGTTTATGGACATGTCGAACAACCGGCTAACCGGGGAGCTCCCGGACTGCTGGTGGAACCTGTCGGACCTGTGGTTCATGGATATATCAAGCAACTCCTTCTCAGGTAATATCCCTGCACGTAAGGCAAACAACAGTTGCACACTTAGGTCACTTTATCTCGCTAGAAATGAATTTGTCGGTGCCTTCCCGTCAGCCCTTAGGACCTGTGAGGCGCTCAGCACCATAGACATCAGTAATAACATGTTTTTTGGTGGTATTCCTCCATGGATTGGGAGTCAGTTTCCATCATTGAGAATTCTTAGCATCAGATCAAACAACTTCACCGGAAAAATTCCTCCACGATTATCACGGCTTTCACAACTTCGGCTACTCGACATGGCCAACAATAGGTTGACAGGCTCAATTCCTGTAGCCATCGGGAGCTTGACCTCCATGAAGCGTCCACAAAATCTTTCAACTACACAAGTAAAACTGTACAACAACACAAAATACAGTGATAGACTTGACATAATTTGGAAGGGCAAGGACCAGGTTTTCCAAAGGATGATCCAGTTATTAGCTGGTATTGATTTGTCTGGTAATTTGTTGTCTCGGTGCATCCCTGGAGCGCTAACCAATCTTCATGGACTCCGTTTTCTAAACCTGTCAAGAAACTATCTGTCATGCGGCATTCCTGTAGACATAGGTAATTTGACTTATCTCGAGTCCCTCGATCTATCATCTAACGAACTTATAGGAACCATTCCCCAAAGCATCTCAAGTTTATCGGGGCTCAGTGCATTGAATGTCTCAAGCAATCTTCTGTCGGGCAAGATACCCATTGGGAGTCAGATTCAGACCTTGACTGACCCATCGATATACTCCAACAATTCTGGCCTTTGTGGGTTTCCTCTCAACATTTCATGTGCCAATACTGCGCCTGCACCGGATGAGAGAAATGATGAAGCAGAGGACCATTTGATGTATTACTTTGTGATTGCTGGGGTTGTGTTTGGTTCTTGGGTGTGGTTTGGGATGCTCTTTATAGTTAAGACCTGGAGATGTGGTTTTCTCTTGTTTGTCGATGGCATGCAATGTAAGTTTATGAAGAAAGTTTCAGATTAGGCTTGTTGTCTGCTTTGTTACACCAACAGAGAAATGTAAGGTACTCTTGACAGCAGAAAAATCGAACATCACATTCAGTGCTTCGTAAATTAAGGTATCATCAGTTTTCAACATTTTTATAAACTAGCACAAATGCCCGTGCGTTGCAACGGGAGAAAAGAATTTTTCATGTTTGTGCGTCTGTGCGTTGCCATGGGAGAACACTCACGTATGTGATGCTACCAAGATTCGTCTTAACTGAAAACTTAATTATCCATTTGTTAAGTATCATACATGCATTTGTCTACATAAAGAGATATGGTCAAATGCCCGTGCATTTCTATGGAGAAAAAAATTATCTGATTGTAATTTTCTCATTTGCCAATTAAACCTAGGCACCTTGACCACATTTAACCTAAATCTACGTTAGTCACGACCAATGTAGGGGTGAATTTTTTTCGTAAGTTCAGTTTGAGGCAAAAACCCCGTCGCCACCGGGCCTGCCGGTCATCAGCCACCTCCACCTGCTCGGGAGCCTGCCGCACCGAAGCCTCCGGTCGTTGGCCGCATCCCACGGCCCGGTCATGCACATGCGTCTCGGCCGCGTGCCCACCGTGGTGGTCAGCTCCGCGCCCGCGGCAGAGGAGGCCATGAAGACCCGCGACCTGGACTTCGCCGGCCGTCCCAGGCTCCTCAGGTCGACCGCTTCTTCTAGGGCACCGGCGGCAGGGCCGGTCCTGAGATTTTGGGGGCCAGGGTAAAACCAAAAACTCGGGCCCCCTTTGCATGAAAATCATAATCTCTCCCTAATAATAAAGCACGGATTGGGTCTCTGGGTTCACCGTCACAATACGCTTCTTCCCATGAATTTACGCTTTCAGTTTATTTCACCTACTCCCTCCTTCCCAAAATATAAGGCGCGATTGACTTTGCACGGTCTTTGATGCACGGCTTTGACCACTAATATATATCAAAGTACATGAAATTGAATATGTATAAATGACATCGTTGTATTTGTCTTACAAAACAATTTTATTCCGTATGTCCATATACTAATTTCATAGAGATGCAATACGTGAAAATCACAGTCAAAGTTGTGCAACAAAGACCAAAAAAATCAATCCACGCCTTATATTTTGGGAAGGAGGGAGTATATTATTTTCTACATCCGAGGTGGTACTATTTTACCACCACTATTTCCTACGTTTTGCGTCCATCAAACTTCGTACATCGTCCTATTTACCGTGCGTCCGCCCTCCACCAAATTTCACAGGCCCAGTTCGTGTAGCCTTTTCTTTTAGACAAGCCGTATGGGCTGCTCTTGTATGGACGCCGGCCCATTTACAACCGGAGAAGCAAAAATAGTACTAGCATGTTCAGGATGGAACAAGTCTAAAATAAACCTTAAATTTATAGTCGAAAGCTAAATCGAACCCTGAACTTTGAATACTTGAAATCAGCACACCGAACTATAAGATCCCGGTCTATTTTAAACCTTAAGCGTCTTTTCAAGGGGATTGTCGACGTGGCTGGTAAGGCTATGACTGGGCCAGCCCATCAGGCGTGAAGCATCTTTTTCTTTTTAGTATATCGTGCGACTTAAAAATACCCAAGACAAAAATAATTCGTGAACAAAGATTCGAACTTGGGACCTGCTTCTTCTAAGCTCAAACCGCCAACCATCCTAGCTAATAACTTTTGTTGTAAATTGGAAGCGCGAACATATTTAATAAGACACTGCAGGGTCGAGATTTGAAACATTTAAATTCAGAATATTTTCTTGGAAATGGTCAACAATTTTGAAATCCAAGTGTTCTTAAAAGCAAAAAGGAACACAAAGAAATTTTGAAAACACGAACCATTTTTAAATCCCTAACATTTTTTGACATGCGAACACTTCTAAAAAAGCAAACAAAATTTTGAAACCTAAACAAATAAGTGCGAAGAATTTTCCAAGACGAGAATTTTTTGAAACAGAAACATTTCTTTGTAAAAATGTGAACAAATTCTGAAACCTGAATAAAATTTTAATGTGCGAACACTTTCTAACTTTTTTAAAATGGGAACAAATTTTCACAAAACTGTTTGCACTTTCATATTTTGTTCAGCTTCCGAAATTATTCCTTTTATAAAAGTGTTCGCACTTTAAAAATCATAGGGGATTTCAAAAATGGTACACATTTTCAAAATTTGTTTGTGTATTCCACATAATTCCAAAAAATGTCCGGAATTCAAAATTGTTGAAAATTTTCAAGAAAATATATCTAAAGGTTTCAGAAATCTTTTCAAATCTCGACACTACTGTTTGTTGTTAAATATTTTGCGCTTCTCTTTATCATCAACAACTACGAGGTAGTGATTCTCAAAAGAAAAACAGCTACGAGGTAGAGTGGCTATCCTGACAAGGTCAGCAAACGCGAGGTTGAAACTATGCTTTTTTTTAGACAATGAAACTACGATTCCTGACAACATCTCCATTGTTTTGATATTTTTAAGTTTACCTGGTGGGCTGGTCCAGTGCCGTCCAGCGGCAGATTTTAAATTCGCCTAGTGGGCCTGCCCAGTACAGTCCGCCTGCAGTCAGAAATCCCGGGTTTCAGCCGCATACCAACAATCCTTGTTTGGGAATGCACTCAAGGTTTAAAATAGATCGGGATCATATAGTTCGGTGTGCTGATTTCAGGGATTTAAAGTTTAGGGTTTGATTTAACTTTCGTCTACAAGTTCAAGGTTTATTTTAGACTTTTTCCGTTCAGGATCGAACTCGCGACCTCTATGGCTCTATGGTATTCCAGAACGCTAAGTTTGTGTTTTTGTCTTAGTCCCACCTCGCTCCAGTAGATACAATAGCACCAGTTAAACTTGTACCTATGTGGTTAACAAGGGAAACCACTTACGTGTCCCCTGGCGGCGACGTCTAGGGTTTTGACTCCTCTGGCGATTTGCCAGAGTTGCTGCTAATCTACGAGTTTAGCCAAGATACATCGGGGTGCCTGTACTCGGATCGGGCTGCCATCCTTGTTCGGGCGCTCTGACCTCTCGGTGGAGGACGCGAGGGGGACCAATCTAGGGTTCTCGCCATGGCAAGCAATGGATCGGGAGCAAGTAGCGAGCAGGGTCTCGGAGGAAGAAGGATGGAAGTCCCCATTAATGATCTCCTCATGCGCCTAGATCTGCAGGACGAGGAAGATGACGACCTGAACTTTGATGAGGAATTCCCGGATGCCTCTCCGCAGGCAGAATTCATGGCGATCTGCCGTGTGCACACAACCAGACCGTTCTCAAGGGAATCGTTCTACACACATATGAGGGCGGCGTGGAGTCTAGCCCAGGACGTGAACTTCAAGCCGGTGGGCGAGAACTTGTCCGTTCTTACTGTTAATTGTCTGGGAGATTGGAAGAGAGTTACTTAACAGGGTCTGTGGCTTTTCCGGGATAATGGTGTTCTGATTGAGCCGTATGATGGTTTTCAGAAATTGGACCTGGTAATTCTTGAGAGATCTCTGTCTGGATACAAATCCAAAACCTACCCCCTGGATATAGGAGGAAGGAGGTCCTCGAAGCATGGTGTAGGAGAGTGGGGGAGGTTCTGTACGTCAATCTCTCTCCCCGCGGGGATGGGAAGTCTGTTCGGGTTAGGGTAAAACTTGATGTAAACAAGCCCCTGACTAGGTTTCTGTCGATCACGAAGAACGAAGAGAAGGTGTTCTACCAAGTGTTCTATGAAAAAATTCCTAAGTTCTGTTTCTTCTGTGGTCTTCTAGGGCACACACACCTAGAACATGGCAATGGCAAGCATGACCCGAAAGATCTGAACTGGGGTGATTGGCTACTAGCTCCGATGTTCACCCCCCGGTTTTCAGTAGCAACCCAGCTAGGGGTGGGCGTAGGGGGGGTGGGAGTGGAAGGGGCGGGAGAAACGCCTATGAGTCTCAGAAGCGTGTTGATCCATGCCATACAGATCAAGACCTTGTTGATACAGCTACTAGCCCTGCAAAAGGGGAGCGGGCGAGGGACCTTGATCTCCAGATTTCTGGAAGGAAACGCCTAAATTTTGAATCGCCAATCACCACTGTTGATCCCCCTGCTGCAGCATGTTCTGGGGGGGGGGGGGGGGGGTTGGACATGAGATGGTGGTTTTTGCTGGGGGAAGAGAAGAGAACCCAGAGAGGAAGGAGGATGACGATGGGGATTCCCTGTCTCAAGACTCAAAGAGGACCAAATTGGACAATATCACTGTGATGATTCCAGTGACAAAGTATCGGCGGGCTCCGAGAGGGAGCCTGTCCGATCGCAATGAAAATACTGAGTTGGAACTGCCTGGGGTTAGGGAAACCCCCGGCAGTTAGATCGCTCCTAGAGCTCCAGGGGCGAGTAAGACCGGATGTGATTTTTCTGTCCGAGTCACATCTGACTGTTGCTAGAGCAGAGAAAATGAAGAGAAAGTTGTCCTTTGATGAGATGATAATGTGGGAAAGTGATGGTAGAAGTGGTGGTTTGGTACTCTTCTGGCAGAAGGGTTTAAATGTGACATCAAAGGAGGTTCACTCGAATTTCTTGGATATCCGAATTGACGAAAACAGTGGCTCGGGATGGCGGATCACTGGTCTATACGGAGAACCAAGTGGGGATAGAAAACATCTAACTTGGGAGTATCTTCGCTCCCTGCAAAATATGGTTGACCTTCCTTGGATCGTCCTTGGTGACTTTAACGAAATCCTCAGGGGAAGTGAGAAGGAAGGTGGGGCTCTCAGGTCCCAAAGGAACATGCAAAATTTTCGTGATGCACTAGCAGATTGTAACCTGTTTGATATGGGTTACGTCGAAGACATATTCACATGGCGAAGGGGAAGGATCCGGGAGAGGCTTGACCGGGCTGTATGTGACCAAAGATGGAATGATTTTTTTCCTCTTGCGGGCGTGATCCACGGTGAATTCTCCAAATCTGATCATAGACCGATAGTGGTTGACACGGAGTACCATAGCAATGCAAGGATTACACCTATAGCCAGGAAGAAATTCTTTGAAGCGAGGTGGCTTGTCGAGGATTCAGTTGACGACGTGGTGGGTCAAGCGTGGGCAGCGGCTAATTCCGGCCCAGGGGGCCTGGCCCAGAAAGTGCGGGAGGTGCACTCGGCCCTACATGCATGGGACAAACAAGTTCTAAAGGAACCGCGGCATCAGCTGCGGGTGCTGCAAGATGAGCTTAACCAGATCATGTCCGGGCCTCTCTCTGACGAGGCGACTGCAAAGATTCAGGAGCTTCAGTTAAAAATTGAAAATGCTCATGAAAAGGAGGAGATCAAGTATCTTCAGAGAAGCCATGCGACTTGGCTGAAACATGGAGATCGAAATACTAGTTTCTTTCAAAATTTCGCTTCTATGCGGAGGAAGATTAATTGCATTAAAAAGCTCAAGGATGGAAATGGAGGCTGGATTGAGGACCCTACAGCTATAAAGTAACATATCCAAGGATATTTCCAGCATCTCTTTTCTACTGAATTATTGAATGAAAATGATGATGTAATAAACAAGGTTAACCCTTGTGTTTCCCATGAGATGAATGAAATCCTTACAAAACCTTATACTCGGGAAGAAGTCAAGAAAGCACTGTTCAGTATTGGAGACCTCAAGGCGCCAGGGCCGCATAGGTTACATGCTGTCTTCTTCAAGAGGTACTGATCTCTGTTAGGGGACAAGCTTACGGATGAGGTGCTTCGAGCTCTTAATACGGGTGTTATACCAGAGGAGTGGAATGACACTATCATTGTTCTCATCCCCAAAGTGGAGAATCCGGAGGAGGTAACAAAATTCCGACCAATAAGCTTGTGTAATGTTATTTACAAAGTTATTTCAAAAGTGTTGGCAGGAAGACTAAAGTTGATTCTCCCGGAAATAATTTCACCAAATCAGAGTGCTTTTGTCCCGGGGCGCTTGATTACTGACAATGTATTGGTTGCGTATGAATCTTATCATACCATCAAGAAGAAGAGGACTGGGAAGAATGGCTTATGTGCGATCAAACTTGACATGCACAAAGCCTATGATAGAATCGAGTGGAATTTTCTCAAAAAAATGCTGATTAAGTTTGGTTTTGACACGGGGTGGGTCAAGATGATTATGGCATGTGTGACCTCGATTAAATACCAAGTCCGAGTAAATGGGGAGGAAACGAGTAAATTTACTCCCACTAGGGGCCTCAGGCAGGGAGACCCCATATCACCGTATCTTTTTCTCTTGTGTGCTGAGGCTCTCTCAAATCTGCTGATGAGGGAAGAGGAAGCAGGAAATCTTGAGGGGGTGAAAGTTTGTAGAGGTGCCCCTACTATTACTCACCTCCTGTTTGTAGATGATTCGCTCATCCTAATGAAGGCGGACAGGAAAAATTCGGACACCCTCGGGAATGTTTTGTTGGCGTACTGCAATGCCTTAGGACAATTGGTGAGTGACGCAAAATCTAGTATCTTCTTCAGCCCCTGTACTTCTGTAGAGGTGAGGGCTGAAATCTGCTCGGTGCTGAACATTATGACGGAAGCAATCACGGATAAATATTTGGGCTTGCCTGCACAATTTGGAATAAACAGATCGGATAGCTTCCAAGATTTGATTGATAGAGTTGTTCAAAGGTTGAATGGTTACAAAGAAAAAATCCTCTCATACGGTGGGAAGGAAGTTCTACTAAAGGCGGTGGCTCAGGCCATTCCAACATATGCAATGTCAGTCTTCAAACTCCCTAAACAGATAACAAAAGGGATCACAGATGCTATGACCCGTTACTGGCGGGGAGATGATGATGTGAAGAAGCATATGCATTGGTTCGCCTGGTGGAAGATGTGCATACCAAAGAAAACAGGAGGCATGGGTTTTAGAGATATACCATGTTTCAATCTAGCAATGCTTGCCAAACAGGTATGGAGGATGTTATGTGAGCCACACTCCCTTTGTACAAGGGTACTGAAGGCGAGGTATTTCCCTTCTGGCGATCTTCTCAGTGCTGAATTGAAAAAGGGTTCTTCGTATACTTGGCAAAGCATACATGCGGGTATCCAATGTTTTAAGAAAGGATACATTTGGCGGGTGGGAGATGGTACAAATATCAATATTTGGGATGACCCGTGGATCCCAAATAGCCCGTCAAGGAAGATCTTGACTGAACGAAGGAATATTGTGCTGACGTCGGTCTCGGAATTGATCAATCCGGATGCTAGGGAATGGGACGAACAGCTCGTGAGGAGCCTCTTCTTGCCAGTTGATGCTGCAAGAATCCCGAACATTCCCCTAGCAGTTGGTTATATGGAGGACTTTGTTGCCTGGAATTTTAACAAAACCGGCATATTTACCGTCAGGTCTGCGTATTACACTGAATGGGGGTTCCAGCACGGGAGGAAATTGGCTAGGACGAGCCCTCCAAGCACCACCGCAGTGAACCCTGTCTGGCAGCAGCTGTGGAAACTTCAAGTCCCGGCAAAGGTAAAGATCCACTGTTGGAGGGTGCTGCATGGGACCATTCCATGTAATAGCATTCTTGCTAATCGACACATACAGACTAGTAGCCTCTGCCCTGTTTGCAAAGTCCATTGTGAGGATATCAAGCATGCTACCTTCTCTTGTGTTCGAGTGTCAGAAGTCTGGGGCAGTTTGGGCGTGGGTGACGCCATATCTGCAGCCTGCGGACATGATAATACAGGCCCGGGTGCCTTGGAAACCATACTGCGAGGCCATATTTCGGGACCTACTCACATTTCGGGTGTGGGGTTTAAGGAACTTGTGGCGACGGCTTGCTAGTATACATGGTGGGAATGGCGGCGTATTGTGCGGGACGAACCGGTTCAGACCACTAATCACTCGGCGCAAGGTATCGCTGCGGTTGTCTTGAATTATGCGAGAGCAGCAAAACCAGCAGCTAAGATTCGAAGACACGGCTGGGAACGACCTGGAGATGGATTTGCAAAGCTGAATGTCGATGCGGCGTTCTCTGTTGATGCGGGAAGTGGAGCGACAGGAGCTGTCATCCGCGACGATCAAGGCAGATTCTTATCGGCCAGTGCTTGCGCTATCAGTTATGTAGCTGATGCACCTACAGCTGAAGCTCGCTCTATCCGGGACGGATTGATCCTAGCAAGCAACTCAGGATGCAACAACATCATCGTTAATTCAGACTGCCTGGAAGTAATTCAGACTATGCAGGAGGATGGCAATTCGATTGGTGCTGCAGCTGCTATCTATGAGGAGTGCAGTTTTTTAGCAAGGAATTTCTCCAATATTTCTTTTGTTATTGTCCTAGGGAAAGTAATAAGGTAGCTCATTTGCTAGCTAGTCAAGCGAAGGGACCTCTCACCACTTCGTGGTATGTGGATCCGCCTAGTTTCATTTTAGATGCTTTGGCAAATGATGTAAACTTATTTGAAGAATAATAAATTGCCAGAAGGCTTTCCCTCAAAAAAAAAAACTTGTACCTATGTGGGAGCTGGGAATTTATGGGCGTGACGGAAACCGGATTGTGGGGCATGCTAACGGTATTTGTGGGCTGCTTGTTGTAACGAAAGAAAGGGAAAGACGATTGTGGGCTTAATTAAGGAAGAGGAAATTGCTGGGGGCTTGCTGCATGACAAAAACAAAGGATGGCTTTCGGTTCGGCTCTGATCCAAACACGGATCAAACACGCAATAGGCTTTCAAACAAACAGTGGGGCTGACATGCGAACTACTGCGACGAGAAGGAGTGACCCTTGAACAGCCGCCATGAGCTGGGCTCCAACATGTTCGTGTGCATGCAACTCGGCGACCTTGTCAAGCTCGAGGATCCAAACGTGGACTGTGTGAGCTGCACAAAGTCGACGTCAGAATCGAAGCACAATTGGACGAGGTCGACGTCAGAATCGCCTTTGGTCAAGGCAGTCAATTTGGAGGGAGTAACCGTAAAACCCACTACTGGCACCATTATTCATGAACAGTTTTTTTATTCTTCGTATGTGGATCTTAGTGACTATGAAATCTTCCTTTCCTGCACCTAAGTTGCTGCTTCTTTTCAGAAGACCTGATTAATCTGCTTAATTTGGTGTGGCAAATGATTGAATACTAACATGTTTTCTGACTGATTGCTATTAGTTATCATCTCTGCTTGATATGCTTATAAGTAGTTGTGCTGAAGGCCCACAATACAAATATTTAGTCAATGAAGAAAAACCACCAAATAAACTGTACGACTAATGGTGGTTTGTAGCCTCCTTCATTCTGAACGTATCATTGTAGTTTACTTCATGTCTTATCCAAAATCCAGCTACTTTATATGGTAGGACCCTGTCCTGTGATTTCAATCATCCTCTAGCCCTTTGGAGTGACTCATCAAGTAGGGTATAAAATGATTGATGGTTTAGAACTGAATCGGCCTCTTGTTGCCACTCGGTTGAGGTCAAGCCAAAGGTTGTTTCAACTCCGACAGGGGCCGGTATCATGGATGGCTTCAGCCTGCGTTGCGATAGGATCCACACTCATTCGTATTAGCACTACTGTTATGAAGGCGAGCATCATGGACGGTTGCGGGCACCACTACAACATCGCTGACTAAATCAAAGTCTCACAATGTGTCAAGGTCATAATTGCCATTCTTAAAAAGTCCCATTGACCTTATACATATCACTTAATTATTTGTTTGGTTCATTTAGCTGCATTGTTGTCTGCCACCTGGTTTATCACAACTGCTCTTTACTCTATAGTGAAGCACGGGCTAAGGTTTCGTAAAAATTTTCTCCCGTTGCAACGCACGGGCATTTTTGCTAGTAATAATAATACTAATAACCATCTCTGCTCTTTAAAAGACTTAGCCGATGACGATGGCATGTGTGTTATCCCTAAATTTGATCATTCGGTCTGCATCTAATGCATGCGATGTAGGTTATGGTATATTGAAAAGAGACCCCCACTATGCATCATGTTTGCAGTAAATCCGTTAGTGTGTCCGAACCAGCCTCAACCTTTCCGGACATCATCCAAACAAATAAGAGGAATATACTATGGATGAATCCTAACATATTTGTAGTGATATATATACCAAGAGCGGGGTGTTTGTTTCAAGTCTATCAACATCTATCAGTTTATTTTAGATTTGTTGCAATGCACAAGCAATTTTTTAGTATATGTATATATACTTTAATCAAATTAAAACGAATATTTATATGTAATAGTTTATACACACAAAACGATATTGAAAATAAATAAAATCTTATCTTATATTTACTAATTGGAGGCACCTTTCAAGTCCTCTAACTAATCCACATCATTAACATTAATTACACCGTAGGATTGTAGAATCAACGTTTAGGATATAAGGAAAACATACGTAAAATAGATGGTCTCGATGTCCCATAAAAAAGCCATGTGACACGTTCAACGTTATTAGTGAAACAAAAGAAAAAAAAACGTCCATCCGATTCCTTAGAAAAAATTGCAGGCCTCCAACCATAAAGAGTCCAATCCAATTTAAAGGGGGGAAAAGTTCACGATGGTGCTGATTGCCTACAAAAGCAGGGTCGATGAATAAAATATTCCACCAATTAAAATCTAGGTGGACTCCTAGACATGGACACTGCCTCCTCCTCCCTTTCAATCCTCCTTCTCCTGCCTATGGCAGGTAGCGGTGATTTTTCTCTTTCAAGTCAAGTGTCCTCAGCTCCCCTGTTCATGTTTCTCTCCATCCTTTTTTATCCGAGTTGCTAGGCTCTCCTAATCGTGTTCAGATATATCCCGCATCTCCACAAGTATGTTGTCAAATTTAAATACAGTCAAAATTTGTACTGCTTTACTTTCTGCTCCTAACAAATGATCTAAACAAAGGAGCATGCCGTTCTTTTACAAGGAAGGCTGATCTGCTTCACTAATTAGTTGGTCAGGACTCGGAAGAGTACATTTGCCCTACCAGGATAAGTCAATTTGGATGGAGCGGCTCATTTCATGAATTTACGGCGTGTACTGACCAGCTCAACGAGCTCCTCCTGAACATCGCCGGGTGCCTCATGAGTAAAGAAATTTTTAGCTATTAAAATATCTTCAAAATAACACCTAATTACTACAGTAACAAAACAAAATCTGGATGTATCATTAGACACAAAAATGTAATATAAACACGTGATTATATATGGGATATTTTATATTTTGCGTAATATGGATACTAAGTATTAAAAATTTACGAACAATCATGAAAGAAATTTCTTAAGCATATTTTGATATGGAGAATTTAAATCCGAATTATCTATTACACAGTTCCCAGCCATGTTAATCATAAAAACTATTCTGTAATAATTTTTTGGTTAACAAAACAACATTTAATCTAAATAGTCTATGGCTATTAAGGCACGAGAAAATAGTTAATTCTCTGCTAACCCATTGTTCCCAAGGGAGGGATTTATCTTAAATGTCATGTACATATAAAATCTAATCAACAAAGTGTTTTAAGATCAAGTTCTACTTGCTTCTATGGCAAATAGGAAGATGATTGTTTTTTCAGTAGGTGACAGAAAGGAAGATATATGCTACAACAGGGAAGATAATCTTATACCCTTTAGAAACATATACGTCATGGACATGATACAAGCAACATCTTTTGAATTTATAATTGTGTTGTCCACCAGTATAATAATAATCCATAACAACCTATTTGTATCACTGTACAACATTTCTAATTTGCAACAACTTAGACAAATTTAATATTAAAAGTGCTAGCCCGTGCAGCTGCACGGGTTGACGACTACTAGAACATAAGTTGAATATGTGAAAAGAAGTGCTACTTATAATAAACTACTTTCTCTGTTCCTAAATAATAGTTTTTTTAGAGATGCTAATATGAACTAGATACGAAGCAAAATAAGTGAATCTACACTTTAAAATACGTCTATATACATCCATATATAGTCTTTTTGAAATCTCTAGGAAGACATATAATTAGAAACGGAGGGAGTAATAGTGAATAACATGGTATACCTTAGAGCGGTTGGATCTGCTTGGCTAATGCCCTGATCGGACGCTCCGCCATGACACGAAGGGGACTGCCATTGGCAACCTGGCGTGTCATTATGGTGCGCTCAGAGATGACACGACGTGGATGACATCTCAAGTGGAGACAGGAGAGGGGAGCTCGCCGGCGAAACAGCGACATACAATCAGATCCGGGGGTTCGGGAAGATTGGATCTTGAAAGAAAGGGAATTAGGAAAGCGAACAGGAGCGCGTTCGAGGCTAGTACGTACGGTTCGATGAGTCGAGGAACTAGCGATTGCATGCGTGGGCTTGCCCTGCTTACATCTGCATGTCCACCCCATGTAGTGCTTAGCTCCTTAAAACAAAATAATGCCTGTGGTTTATGACATGGGAAGAAAGCGCATTACGACGGTGAACCCACGGATTCAATCCATGCTTTATTATTAGGGATAGATTTGGTTTCATATATGCCTGCAGCAAACCATACTCCCTCCGTTCCTTTATATAAGGTGTATTTATTTTTTGATAAAATTCCTGAATGTAAGGTGCATTTCTTCTAATTTCTCATAATTCCCTTGTTAGCCCTTCAGACAAAAGGAAAGTATCTCTTTACTGATTGTCTGTATCTCTTCTTGTAGCAAAAGATGGAAACTATCTCTTTTTTGATTGCATGTATCTCTTACTTTCCTCGACTAACTGATTTACTTGCCACTAACCAACAAATTTGTCAAGGATAATTTTGTCCTAACATGTCTAAAATTATGTACCTTGATTACCGTGCCAAAAATAAAACACCTTACATAAAGAAATGGAGGGAGTATATAGTAATAGTATTTCACATATATAGCAATTATATCACATCCCACATATCACAAAAGGTCCCACATCATAGCTAAATCACCATTCCACAACATAGAGGAATATATGTTCTCAAGCCCAAGCGCACAAGCACAAGTTCTCAAGCACACACAAGGAAGAGTACAAGCAAAGAAAGTCAACAAGCAAGACTTTCATGAGCATAACTGGGAGTTCACATGGTTTTGGATATTAGAGTTGGAACACCATCATCTGGCTTGCTTGCCCAACTCCAATTGGACCTACCGGCATGTCGTTCGACCCTTGCGATGGATTGAGATGTAAGCATTTGAGACAATAAGATGAATGCATATGATGAAGAACAAAATGGTTTGCATTGGCATGTCTGGCACTGATTTGCCCTGGACCTGGGGAACTCCCTGACCACTCTGGACCTGGGGAACAACATGTTCTTTGGACCTGGGGTTGCAACTCCCTGACCACTCTGGACCTGGGGAACAACATGTTCTTTGGTGTTATCCCTCCATGGATTGGGAGTCAAGTTCCAATGCTTAGAATCCTTAGTCTCAGATCAAACAACTTCACTGGAGAAATTCCTCTAGGTTTATCACAGCTTTCACAACTTCAGTTGCTCGACATCTCCAACAATAGCTTGACTGGCTCGATTCCTATAGGCTTCAGCAACTTGACCTCCATGAGGTACCCTAAAAATGTTTCAGCAAGAGATGAATTGTTGTGGGGTAAATATGATGACAGAGTTGGCATAATATGGAAGGGCCAGGATCACATTTTTAGAGGCACAATCCGATTATTGGCCGGTATTGATTTATCAGACAATTTGCTATCACAATGCATCCCCGAAGAGTTAACCAATCTTCAGGGCCTTCGGTTCCTAAACCTATCAAGAAACCATCTGTCGTGCCGCATTCCCCAGGACATTGGTAGCCTCTCTTTTCTTGAGTCCCTTGATCTATCATCTAATCAACTTATTGGAAACATTCCTCGAAGCATCACACAACTATCAGGGCTCAACACGTTAAATGTCTCAAACAATCTTTTGTCGGGCAAGATACCCACCGGGAATCAGATTCAGACCCTAACCGACCCATCAATTTTCGCCAACAATTCTGGGCTCTGTGGATTTCCTCTAAACATTTCGTGTACAATACTTCGCTTGCACCGGACGAGAGAAATGGTGAAGAGGAGGACCACTGGATGTACTACTGTGTGATTGCTGGGATTGTGTCTGGCCTTTGGTTGTGGTTTGGGATGCTCTTTACAGTTAAGTCCTGGAGATGTTGTTTTCTTTCCTTTGTTGATGGCATGCAATGTAAAATTATGAAAAGTTGAGACATAAGTTGTGTTATCTGCAATGATGTACCTCTTTCATTATTAATTTTGGCGAATGTACAATGTTATACTCCCTCCGTCCGGAAATACTTGTCATCAAAATGAATAAAAGGAATGTATCTAGATACGTCTAGATACATCCCTTTTATTCATTTTAAGGACAAGTATTTTCGGACGGAGGGAGTGCCAATTAATAGCATCGAATCCCTTGATAAATTTGGTCGCAATGCGTCTCACTCCCATATTTCTTCTCAAATTCATTTGATTACGTTTTTGCCTGTACAAAGATAGATCGGTCCCGCCATGCCATGCACGCGGAGGATCGCAGCAGAGTTTCTGGTGCTGCTTGCCTATTCTATATCTATCTCTTCTACAACGTATTCGATCGATCTCCCTTCACCTGTAGAGGCTCGTCGCCGTCGTCGGCTGCGTGAACGTCTCCAGCCGGGGCTCCGTCAGGTCCACCTCCTCCTGCTCCGCCGACCGCCAGCTCCGGCCCATCGTCACCGGCGTGCCGACGTTAACAACGACCTCTCCGGACACGACGGCGCCCTTGGCGTTGCTGCCGTTCCCTCCGTGCAGGTGATCGCGGCGACGGCCGTCGTCGCCGTCCTGCCACACCGAGCATTCCTGCGGCCTCTCGGCGTGGAACCCCGGGGCGAAGGCGCCGGCGGCGGCGGGCAGGTGGTGGCGGCGGCGCTTGTCGGCGAGGGGCGCGATGGTGGAGAGGATCTGGACGACCTCGGTCATGGTGGGCCTGGCCTCGGGGTCCCACTGCAGGCACTCCCTGGCCAGGTGCGCCATGATCTGCATCTCCTCGGGCGGGAATGCGCCCTTGAGCGCCGGGTCCGGCAGCTCCGCCACCACCAGCCTGCTGTCCCGGAGCCGTGACGTCGCCCACATCACCAGGCTCTCGTCAGCACCGCCACCGGCGCCGGCGCCGCCCCTCTTGTGCACGGGCTGCCGGCCCGTGATGAGCTCCAGCACCACCACGCCGAAGCTGAACACGTCGGACTTGAGGGACGCCTTGCCGACGATGGCATACTCGGGGGCGAAGTACCCGAAGGTGCCCAGCATGCGCGCCGGCGAGCTGGAGCAGCTCGTCACGCCGTCGTTCATCAGGCACTTGGCCATGCCCAGGTCCGTGATCCTGGCCCTGAACCGGTCGTCGAGGAGGATGTTGGTGGACTTGATGTCCCGGTGGAGGATGCGTGGCGCCGCCGCCTCGTGGAGATACTCGAGGCCCCTCGCCGCGCCCAGCGCCACGCCGACGCGCGTCGCCCAGTCCATGGGCTTCCTGTTGAGGTCGTCTAGGCACTCCCTCAGGTTGCCGTTGGTCATGCACTCGAACACCAGCAGCCGCTCCAGCTGCCGCCCCTGCCGCTCCGAGCAGTACCCCAGCAGCGGCACCACGTGGCAGTGGTTCAGCCGCGACAGCAGCTCGATCTGTTCGTTCATGGAGGAAGAAGATGCAGATGCCAATCAATGGTCATGAATCATGGAAATGTTCTCTTCTTCAGAGTTCAGACTTTTTTGAGAAAGTTCAGAGTTCAGACTTTTTTTCAGAAAGTTCAGTTCAGAGTTCAGAGCATGATTTGCAGTACCTCTGACAGGAACTCATAGTCTTCGTCTGCGCCTCCGAGGGGCCGAAGCTTCTTCACGGCGACGACTTTGCCATCGGCGAGCTGGCCACGGTACACCTTGCTGGTCCCGCCGACGCCAATGAGCTGTTCGTCGGAGAATTTTCCCGTTGCCTGCTCCAACTCCGCGTAGGAGAACCGGAGAACCACGCCGGGGAATGGACCGTCTTCGCTCCGGGAGACGAGTGGGCAGCTACACAAAAACCCTGCAGCACGACGGAGAAAAATCAGAGTTGAAAGTTTGAAACAAGAATCAGGGTGTGTCTCCACACTGTCCTGATTAGAACTTTGAAGCAATTAAGACAAACACAAAGAAATGTTTTGCCTTGCCTTTGATGACACTGAGCCCCGGTTTGGGTTTCAGTTGGGTAAGGGGAGAAGATCGGTGGCTAACGAGATTCGACCTGCTGCTCCAGCTGGCATACTTGTCGAAAGAGTGCATCCGGGAACGCGGGGAGAGCGCGTCCTTGCGGCGGAAGTAGTACGCCGTGGTGCCGACGAAAGCAACAGTGGTGAGAACCACACATACCAGGAGTGTTGCGATGACTGTTTTGCTAGAGAAATGCTTCCTGCCTTGTTCAGAACTTCCTGCAGAGTTGAAGCAGGCAGCATTCAGACAGTCAGACATAACCACAACGCAAGTTCCATCATAACATTCAGAATCCAAAGTATATATGTCTGAATCAATAGAGATGAACTTCATATACCAGATGTGCAGTTACAGGAAGTGAAGCAACTCCCGCTGTGCACGACAGCGTGTTCTTCTTCCTGAAGGTCCTTGTCAGAGCGGCACGAGCAGTTCCATGACCCTGTGCCACCGTTTTCATCTGCAACGGCAAAGATCCAAAGTTCAAGTATCTTGATGGCATGACTTGTTTAACTGCTGATAAGCATAAATCATACCTCGTAGGCAATGGCACGACGAGTCGCAACTGGATGACAGGCTGCTGTTGGAGTTTGGTTCACCTAGTGGATGAGCAGCGCATACACATGTCCAGCTTGTGGCTCCAGTCCCCCCTGCGGTGTTATCTGTATGTTTTATGAGAGGACCAGATGTTAAATCACATATATCTGAACACATTTCATACAGGGCACTATGGTAATCTAGGTGTTTAGCACAATCTAGAAGAATTCTGTTGCTCATGAATTTGCGGTGCTTACCACAGAATGCTCCTTGTATCAGAAGTACACAGCTGAGGGAGGCCAGGAGAAGCTTCATGTGGAGATCCATCATCGGCTTGTTTGCAGGTAGGGAGGGGGACTGGGGAGGAATATCAAACAGAACCCATCCAGTTCAATCTCTGAAGAAAAGATGGCAAAATAACAACGGGTGTCTGAAATCATGGCTTATTGGCCAAAATGGGAGAAAATAACGTCAACTTGATAAATGAATGGCAGTATAAACAAGTACACTTCATACTTTGGATATTGTTAAGTAGTACATAGTTGACTATCTATCAAATTATGCGACTATAAAAACTGGAAGGAGAATAAGTGACTCTGAAATTTGTACTTACAGCTATCTATCTTAGTGCTAAACAGATCTATGAAGCTTGCCGAACATACGGCAGTGACATGATCTCTCTGGTAGTTCAAAGGCAGAAATCAACCGAAAGGGTAATGAACTGGCCTAACTTATGAATTGCTTCAGACAGTATCCTGGTCTGAGAGCACAACTAAAGAGAGGAGGAGTTCTAAGTTATGATTAACAAAGGGGTCAGCTTATATGAAGGCAAGAGAATCCAAGCAACGAAGGGACGGAAAGCTATCAACTTCAATGACAAGAAAAGTCTTGTAAACACACTGCACATCCATCATTGTGATAGTAAACTCAATTCAGGACCAGCACCCTGCAAGACAGGGGACATCTCAACCCACAGCACTACACACTAGGAAAGATAAGTAGATAGATCTATCATCTATGGCTAGGACAGCTAGAACAGCAGCCATCTGTCTCCAACTACAAAGAGACTGGATTGCATGTGCTAATTGGGTGCGATGTTGGATGGAGACTGTGGATCGAAAGTTGAGAGGGCAACAACTGACATGAGAGCCACAGAGATCTCAGTCTTGGGTAGGCTTCTAAAACAGAGCATAGGCCAAGTGGCAGCTTATCTTCCACTGTAAAACACAATGTTCTTGTTTATTTTCTGAAGAAGGCAACATCGGAGCCTTCGTTTTGCAACAAGTATTTGCAGGAAATAGCCCACGACATTGGATTTTTTGGTGAGATGATACCATTGCAACTTAGCACCGCGAGTCTGAACCTAACAACGAGCGGCACGATTGAGATCGCCGCCATCATTCTATCCCCCTCTTTCTTTAACCTTGGAACACAACTTTAGGCTTTAGCCGTTGGATTCTGTCGGCAAAGGACGGCGCAGAGGCTTCTTGAGGAGACGATCAAACTGTCTTGCTTTCATTTCTGATGGCTACATCTCACCTCCAGCCGCATGCTCGTGGACGTGCCATCTGCAACCACCGCTGCTTAAACTATCCCAACCATCCATCTAGGACTCTAGGTGGTGGGCAGGCAGGCAGGCAGGCAGCAGCTTCCCCTTTGCATCTCTGAATCTCCTTTTGGCGACGCACGCTGAACCGGTCGGTTGCGAGGCACACATCGTATCTAGATCCTACATGCATTATATACTACATTTACACAATAACACTGGTAGCAAGTCGTGTCAATGGTTGAATCCACTTGGCATTCTCTTGGAGAAGAGAAAAGAAATCATGTGTATCAATCAACTGTCGATCAACACCTGGGGCCTGTTGTTGAGCAGCTGCTGCCAATCACCTTTGCACCGACGCGCGCCGTGAACCAAAAAAAAACCAAAATGGTGAACCATTTGATTGATTGACCGTTCGCCTCCGTGCCGGCGAAGCTCGGTAGGCCAGCCAGGATGATGAGGAATGGTGAAAAGGAGAGAAAGGGGGAGGGGGGCTTGACGGTGACACTGATGGATGGATGCTGGTATACATGTAAACGTTGCTCATCATTGGGTTCGGTCCCAGGTCAGGGGCAAACACAATCTTGAGAAGAAGCAAGGAAGGAAGGAAGGGCATAATGATCCCGGTGCCGGCCACCGTACGGCACGCCCCCACGGCATTCCTCGGTGCTGGATTCTGAGACCCGTGGCTCTAAACGTGAGTGAGGACGGAATTAGGCTCATTGGTTGCGACGCATGTGGCTTTTCGTTCGTTTTCCCCACTTTTTGCAACCACTGCCATTAAACTTATGTTGGTGATGGGTAGCGTGAGGAGGGTGGCCTAGAATGAGCCTAGTAAGTAGGACAGTACTATTAAACCAGTGGCCTCACTGACAGGGGGTAATACTAGGCGCTGCATTGAGACAGCATCCGAGGTACAGTAAAAGTATAACCGGAGGGAGAAAAGATGTCTTGGGGCCATGTGAATGGATGGGTACAAAAGCATTCGATCCATCTTACTAGAGACAATACTGGTGTATTGTACATCTTGGTTGCCGGGTAAAAGGAAAGATTTGAGGGGAGAGCACGTTGGAGGGAGTAACTTACCGCTCCCCAGGCGGCTAGGAAGACCGGGACCAAGGAGAAAAAGCTGCTATGCTACCGTCCTTGGACCTGCCTCGAAGGGAGAAAACAAGTGGGCTGTGGGGCAGGAGGTGGAGGAAGGAAGGAATCGTTCTGCCATCTTGCAGAGCAGCAGCGTGGAGGAGGAGGAGGCGGCGGATACAGATGGGCGGCGTGGACACTCACTAGTCATGCACGCACTTGAGATGGCATCTTATCGTCAGTCAGTCAGTCAGACAGACAGACGCCCGCTAGTGTGAAACCTGAACTGAACTGAAGCAACTTGCCGTCCGCTTTTCGGTTTTGAGATTTAGGGAAGAAGACGAGCGAGCAGGCATGGTGAGAGGAGTAATATCGGTCGCATTCTTGGTGGAACGGACGCATGCTCCTGGAACACTAAAGAGGAATTCGAATCCGTTGGCACCACGCTGCGCGAGTCAAGTCTCAGAAGTAAGTCCGCGAGAGGGCGGGAGTGGGAGGAGGGAGGAGGGAGGAGCAAATCCATGGAGGAACACAGGCAAGCACGGCAATGCAGGCGAGGCGAGGCGAGGCGTGCTGGGAGGGCGTTGCAGTCGACAGATGAGAGGGGAGGAGAGGGAGGAGAGGAGAAGGTACCTGCCTAACCTACCTCAGCCGCCGTGCTTCAGCTTCATCCATGGAGCTCCGCCGTATCCGCTGCCGCCTCCATCGCCGGCTGCTGTCCGCGTGCGTGCGTGGGAAGGGATGGGGCGTGGGTCTGGGGAGCGTTTCTGTTTGTCCGACGCGCTCGCTCGAGTTGAATGCGCTCTAGCTCTGGAAAGGCAGGCGCCCGTCCCGTTGGTCAGGCCGGTAATAAGGCCGTCGTTAATGCTCTGCTTACTCCAGCAGGGAGGGATGCGGCCAAGTCCACTCCTCCGCCTCTTCTTGGCTCGGGCCTGACTGTCTGTCTGTCCTCACGCACGACACCGCCCCCAAATTCAATCCCAATCCAATCCTCCCTCCCCCACAATCAATCATGCCAGTCACGCGCTCCCTGTCCCGGATTCAGATTCATGCCCCGCCGCGTACGCACGCACGTCCCACCAACACGCACCGCACCGCACCGCTAGCAGAGACTTGTCGTGGATTCACCGAATATACCTCCAACTTTACCTAAAATAAAATCGAAAATGCCGCACCCTCGCTAGTAGTTAGTAGTTAATATCAATTCCCTCTAGACCCAGATCGGGCTCCTCCCCTGCCACTGCCATACACGTCCATGTGCACTTCAGTTGACTAACCACACCATGCCTCGGCATGTTTAGTTGTTTACAGACATTTTCTGCCTCTCACAGCAGGCTGCTTATTTTCTCACCAGATGGGATCCGAGGCAGCTCAGCCACCTCACCTAGCTCCATTTCCCAGCGGAGACCAAATCCTTGCACCAGCCTAAAAATGTAACTCCTACTTACTTATATTCAGACTGTCAGAGATCACAAGGCCGACCCATCTCAGCCTAACGAAGGCCCAAAGCAGGCAGGCAGTCAGTCAGCCACACGGTCAGATTCGCGCAAGACACGCAAAGGGTTGGTTGGGCATTCGCTGAAACAACCGGCGCTTCTATAAACAACTTGCTGGAGTTAGTTCAAAAAATCGCTACCGTATCAACAGGGGCGTTCCTCTGCCCGCACATCTCTCGGCTACAAGGACGCTGCTAACGCGCTGCTAAAGGCTCTCTAGACCGGCTTCTACGTGGACAACTCAGGACAACAACAGCACAGAAGCCAAGCAAACGACGACGGCCTACAACACATCGCACCGGCTCCGGCTAGGCTTCGTCAGTCGGACAGGCACACGACCTCCGCGCTCGGCCCTGCTGCGTTGCCGGGGCCGCCGCCGCCGCCGCTGCCGCTGTCAGGCTCCACGCCGAACCTGGCCGGCATGTACGGGTTGCTGTTCGGCGGCGGCGACGGTGACGGTTCAAAGCCTGGATGGTTGAGGACGGCAGGCAGCTGAGCGCCGCCGCCGGCGTGCTGCTGCTGGCTTCCTGGCGCCGCCGGGCCTGCTGAGGTGCTGCTGCTGCCGCCGCCCAAGGCCATGTTCAGATACGATGCCTGCTGCTGGAGCTGGGCAAGCGTGAGGGCAGGGTTCGGCGTCCAGACGGGGTCCGTGTGCCGACCAGGTGGAACAAAGTATGTCGGGGTGGCTGAGCTTGAGCTTGAGCCTGGCGCTGACGGCGGCACTGGTTGGTGAGCCGAGCCTGCTGCTGGAGTCATGGAGGCTAGCACGGCGCCGGGCTGCGGAAACGCCGGCCTTAGGCTATCCGTCACAAACTGCCCGCCCGCTGGAACCCCTAGGATGGCAGGAAGCTGCTGCTGCTGGTGGTGGTCTGTGGGGATGACATATGGCGGGCGCATCCTGAGGTGCTGCAGATGAGGAGAGGGCGCACGCAGCTGCTGCGCTGCTGCTGCTGCTCCAGCGGGCCTGTAGCTGCCCTGCGACCGAGGCGTCGGAATACCAGCAGGTGGCATTGTTCTGTAGAGAATGCTGGGTGGAACTGATTGTGGCTGGAGAGGGCGCAACTGTGGTCCGGCGGGTCCGTGGGTTGCATGTAGCGAAGGCGCTGGAACAAAAGGCGGTGATGTTGCTCCGGAGAGATTGCCAGGCATGGCTGACTGTGACTGGACCGTCCGTGATGAGGATGGTAGAGCCACCGGCGGAGGGCGGACGTTGGGTCCTGCTGAACTGTGCGCTGCCGCTCCGATGGATGGTGATGGGATAACCGGCGGCGATGCTGCAATCCGAGCCGCTGATGAAGAAGACTCGGGTAGCTGCTCCATTACAGGGCTCATCAATCTCCCTGCAACGCACAAGGAGAAAACTAACCATTACTCACATGATCAAACGATTAAGGAGCGTCTCAGTAAGCAACAGATCAATGGATTTAAATTGTACTTTGGCTTTTCAAGTCAATGTAGTGCAACCATCTAGTGTGGGATTCCTTGACAACAACAAGAAAATGACACTCCTCCTCGCAGATCACACATGTAAGGGTTTCACCGTACAGAAACAGCCAAATATACACAAGGTGCTGGTAAATGAATCATGCAAGGACACCATGCTCCATCTTATATGTTGATCAAAAGAAAAAGAAGCGTTTCGAAAGATGTGTATTAAGCAGAAATATCGCAGCGAGCAGAGCTAAATGCTGAAAGACTAGCTATGACCAGATCATTGTTTTGGAAAACAAACGAGATACTCTAGCAACAGTTAGGTGGATACCATGAGATGCAACTGATGGCGTGAACTGGCGTCGGAAATTCTCAGCTAGTGATTTGCTCACGTAAACTTTCTGGTAGATACCATTCAACTGAGTCCGCTTCAGACGATGAGCAGAATCTTCTTGTTGAAGTAACGAGTCATACTTCCTGTTTATCTTCTCTATTTCTTGGTTGCGCTCTGCCTGAAGTTGTGATCTCTGTTGACAAATAGATGTGCAGCCAAGCAAGACATGAAAAAAACTCACGACTAGCACATGCAATTTACAGTAATAAAACAGATAATAGACAAACAAAACAAAAAACCAAACCTTATCGTCATGGCCTTTATCAAGCAAAGTGCCCCAATGAATTATTTTTTCCAACTCATTTCTCAGCGGTTCATCACTAAATATTGGATTATTAAACACTAATGGCGTGACTGGAGGGAGTTGGGTAGGCTGCTCAGGACCGATAGGGATATGCTGAACTGTGGTTGATAATTGCCGTTCATGCTGCAAATCCTGAGCTGCCGTACTGCCTACCATACCTGCTCCTTCTGCTCCTGCAGGTCGATCACGCATTGAGGCTGATGGCTGTATTTCAGACTGCAGATCATGCTCAGGACTGCCTGCTGTGTTTGGTTCAAAACCAGCTTGTCTCCTTTCTTCAGAGCGTGTTCTTTCAAGTGGGTCATGCTGAACTGTGGTTGCTGTTTGCAGTTCAGGCTGCAACTCCTGGGCTACTGTCGTGCCTAGAACACATGCTCCATCTGCTGCCACAGGTCGGTCCTGCATCAAGGCTGATGGTTGTATTTCCGATTGCATATCAGGAGCTGTCACCACACCCAACGCATCTGTTGATTCTGCTCCGGCATGTGAATCCAATGAGGTTGATGGTTGCACTTCAGGCTGCGAACCTCGAGCATCAGTGGCGCCCATGATACATGCCCCTTCTTCTGCAGCTTGACCCTGCATTGAGATTGACAATCGGGCTTCAGGCTGCAAATCACAAGCTGCCTCTGTGGCCAGAATACCTACTGGTTCTGCTTCTGCTGGTGGATGACGCAAAGTTGCTAAGCTTTGTTGGGCAGGCAGACTCGTACTCTGTTCCACAGGCATTGAGGCTGGTGGTTGTATAGCATGAGGTGTCACAGTGCCAGATAACTCTACTCCTGCATGTGGATCCAGTGAAGGTACTACACTTTGATGGACAGACGGACTCTGCAGACCAGACACAAAGGGAACGCCCCGCATTGAGGTTGATGATGATTGCATTTCAGGTGGCAAAACCTCAGCTGATATGGCACCCAAGGTACCTGCTTGCTCTGCCTCTGCTGGCTGATCCTGCATTGCTGCCTCGGGACCCACGATACATGCTTGTTTTTCTGCAGGTTGATCTTGCATTGAGGTTGACTGTTGCACTTCAGGCTGCAAATCGCAAGATTGGTTCAGGAGACATACTTGATAGATACTTGATTGGCAAGTTGCTAAACTTTGTTGGGCAGGTACACTTACACTTTGTTCCACATGCATACTTGATTGGCAAGTCTGAGTTTCAAATTCAGTAGACACTGGTAAGGTAGCTGGGCTAATTGGTGACTCCAAGTGGACTTGATCTGTATCAACAGTGTCATCATTGTTTGCATTAAGTCCCCTAACAAGAGAATCTGCAGGTTGATTCTGCATTGAGGTTGACAGTTGGACTTCAGGCTGCAAATCACAAGCTGCCTCTGTGGCCAGAATACCTGCTGGTTCTGTTTCTGCTGGCGGATGACGCAAAGTTGCTAAGCTTTGTTGGGCAGGCAGACTCGTACTCTGTTCCGCAGGCATTGAGGCTGGTGGTTGTATAGCATGAGGTGTCACCATGCCCGATAAGGTAGCTGGGCTAACTGGTGACTCCAAGTGGACTTGATCTGTATCAACAGTGCCGTTGTTTGCATTAAGTCCCCTAACAAGAGAATCTGCTCCTTCCAGCAACATACTTGGATTAGCAATATTTTCTGCCTCAACATGTCCAGTATTTCTACAGTCACCAATTGAAGATTCCTGATGCAAAATTAAAGGTGTTTGTGATCAGTTGTCTGGCATCACTAAACTATACGCAATGACAATGAACACATAAATAAATCAAGTATGATGATACGCGGAATCACGAAAAGCAAAGCAGGACACACTGGAATGACCACTATGTGCCAAATTTTAGAATGTGCAAAATAAATACTATTTGTGTCAAATGGCGTAACTTTGAAAGTGCTTTTCAACAAGCGAGCGACATAAATGCTCAAACGAATATGATCGACAACATATGTTACTCTCGATGCCTACGGCACAATAGGCAATCAAGGCTGGAAAAATGATGATTGACTGCATACACAATCTGGACAACCCATATACATGGTGGCGCATATTCATTTCTTTTTGGGTCTATACATGCCATCATTCCACACACACGACACACTATCACCAAGGTGGGACTATGGCATGGTGCAAGTGGCAGAAACTTATGGTGGCGAAGCAGCATTTTGAGGTGTTGTTAACTTACCATGATGATTGACTGCATACACAATCTGGACAACCCATATACATGGTGGCGCATATTCATTTCTTTTTGGGTCTATACATGCCATCATTCCACACACACGACACACTATCACCAAGGTGGGACTATGGCATGGTGCAAGTGGCAGAAACTTATGGTGGCGAAGCAGCATTTTGAGGTGTTGTTAACTTACCATTTAGTTTATTTTCCATATTATCTCTAGCCATGTTTGTTAGGCACACCCGTGTCGTAAGAGGATGGGGAGGTTACTTTCCAATTATTCTTGCGCCCATGGTTTTCGAGTCGCAACTCGGATGAGTCGCTTTGGGGTAGCGACTCGGAAAAAGTCAAGCCTGCAATTCCGACTAGCCGTGACTCACGACTTGAGTCGACACTAAGTTGAATCGACATTTTTTTGCGACTCATCGACTAGTCACGACTAGTCGCGCGACTCGAAAACCATGCCCTAGTCTTCTTGTCTGCCACTTTGCTTTTTCAGCTGCACTTACCTATCTATCTCCACCAAGGCACCACCAGGCCACAAACCTTCAAGCATGCAGCCTCGTAGAACTACCTGTTGTGTTCCACTCACAAGGAACACAACTGCAAACTAATAGACCAACTCGTCTCGCTCACAATTAGAATGGGGAACTGTAGCAAAATAGCTCAGTTTTGGTTATCTGCTAATCTTCTATATGTGACATCATTTAACTAGCTGCAAGATATAGCTCCAGGCAGTTACAGTTCTATGTGCAACCTATGGAGAGTCAGTTGACCCCACAGGTTGTGTAATCACTCTAACTTCATTCTTGATATTGCATCAAAAAATCATAATTCAGAAAATTTATGGCTCTACCACTGACACTGGCTTGAGGTTAACTCTTGCAAGGAGTCAGGATTAAAGCACAAGCAAGTTGTACCAGCACACAATCCTCAACAACAACAACAATAACAAAAACAATAACAACAACAATAACAACAACGAAGACTTTAGTCCCAAACAAGTTGGGCTGGGCTAGAGGTGAAACCCATAAGATCTCACAACCAACTCATGGTTCTGGCACATGGATAGCAAGCTTCCACACCCCCCTAGTTCTCTGGTGATACTCCAGTCCTTCAGAATAAATGCATTCTGGAAAGTGAAAATTATACCTGACCAACTGAATCATCATTTGCAGGAATAGTACTTGATGAACAACCAGCTCTTTGTACACCCATGCCATCAGAACTAAGGATGCAGTTTCCTGGAAAATCAACAGCTTCTGATGCTGGTCCTTCACCTGAGTCCACAGAAGTTGCAGCTGGCTCATTTTCCATTGCCTGTGTAGATATGGCCCCTGACAGAACTTCATTTCGTACTAATGCAATTTCCATTAACAATCCATCATCTAATGACTGCTGGTTATCTGACACAGAACTTTCAACAATATGATACTCGCCACTCTGCTCCTTAAAATGGATAAATTCTTCCATAACAAAGTTTGAATCTGGTAGAGCAATATGCTGATCAAAGTCTTGATCTAATTGGCCTGACTTTGCTACCTGGTGGAGATTCTCCTTCAGATGTCGCTCTACGAGCCACCTATCAGATTGCAGTGCCTCGAGTTTGTTATGTTGGAGCCTCATGTGGTCCAAAAATGCATACATAAGCATAGTGAACCACTGAACAGTTAGCTTTATTTTGTCACTCCTGGTCACTTCATCAATGTGACTTTTACGAATATGCTCCAGAACTAAAGTGCACACTTCCTTCAGTCTGAGAACGTTGTTCTGTGTGTATGTGTCTAAACCTGAGATCTCAAGCTGTTGTTTACAAAGGATATTCTTTTCTCTCAAGGAGAAAACATTGTCAATTAACTCCATTCTTTTCTCCACGATCATGTTAGGAAGGTCATCCTTTGACAAATGACATTCTCTGTGAGTTTCTTGAACAGGTTCCGGCTCCTCTGAGATCATATGATCAGCACCAGATGAGACCACTTGGGTGTCCTCCCATGAGATTTGGGTGTCCTCTACTGACACTGGTTGACCATTGATGCTAGTTTCAATTGAGATTTGGGTGTCCTCTACTGACACTGGTTGACCATTGATGCTAGTTTCAATTGCTCTATTTGGATTTTTATCCTCTGGGAACCTTAATCTTCCATAGATGAATGATGCAAGCTCTTCATTGCACTCACAGTTCAAGCTTTTTCCAGCAAGGGCAATCGACTCTCCACAATTTATCTTATACTTAAGAACAGAAGCAGCATGCCAACACTGAAGAAAATGATTAAAGAACGTTGGCATATTTGATAAACATAAATATGAAAATAAAAATACAATGACTTTGCGGGTGTCTTTCTTACCAAGGATATGATGATTGCGTGCAGTATGCTCACTGGCTCTGTAACAACTAGATGATTCTTCAAAAAATACTCAAACAACTGTTCAGCCATAGCTCTTACATCATCCTGCATTTCCAATTTACACAAGATGCTCATTAGCCAGGTAAGCATGAAGAATCAGTGCAAGAGCAAAGCAAAAGAATGAACAAATGAGAAAGGCACGTAACAAAAATCAAAAGAACCATTAGCGAGAATATTTTCCATATTCGAGTACTAAATCTTTGTTTCAAATGGGTGTCAACTGTCAAGAATGTATAGTCATTAGACATATCAGATTAAATTACAGGAAGTGCAACAGAGCATATCTGAACTGCAGACAGTCAAGACATATTTAGCAGCTCCTCACTTTGGGTTACCCTAATCACAGTCCTCAAGACAGGCATATATGAAAGCTCTTGAGAATGTACAAGAATTGGTGTGTTAAACTGTTAATACATAAAACTCTTCTACGGTATAACTTTTAGCTTGTCAAGGTGAGTCAGACAAGCTTTAAACATTGACTCTTGAGTTGTGACCTACATAAAACTTGAGGGTTAGTGCTGACTTATAGCCTAGCTGACATATTATATCTAATTACTAGTTGCACAATTTGTACATGAATAAAAAAATTGCCATGACAAACTAGCCAAAGACGGAAAAAATACTCCCTCCATATCACAATATAAGAAGTGTTTTGACACTACAATAGCGTCAAAAAACGTCTTATACTTTGATACAGAGGGAGTAGAGACCAACCATCGAAACAAGGGAGCAAGGGTTGGTCTTACTACCATTTATGTCAAACACTAAGCCCCACTAGATGTAATTGTGGGCACTCACTGGCAGTTAGTTTAGGCATTTCTTACATAAGTTCCATTCAGGTACAAATGCAAGATTAAATTTAGGACTTTGTTTGTTTGTTTTTGCATGCAGATAATAACAAGTTTGTACACTTTCTGTAACCTTCTGTACATTAGCAGAACATATTCTAAGCATAAGTGACTTCGATGCATCCTGCCAATAGCAGAACTAAGAAAATTCATACCGGCAATTGTAGGGCCGTAATTAGTTTTGACAGCTCTTTCTTAAGTTGGACGTGAAGATTCTTGGGTGTGCTCATCCGTTTTTCCACCCCTTCAGAACAAAATTGCATCAGAACATGTAATGCATATATGCAGCAGAACGTATTATATGATGATGAACATGATACCTAATGTTTGTTGTGTGTCATCTAGCGGTTGAAGAGCAGGACTCGATGTAGAATTTTCAGGCAACACATCATGGTGATTGTTGTCATGTGAACTTTTTGAAGATGGACCTGTGATTTCGCCAACCTTTCTACGCTTCCTTCTGGTTTCATTGGCTTCTTCTTCAGCAGGAACTTTGGCTGGTTCTTCCATGTTCTGTAAGATGTTATGGCTTGATTGTGGTGGCTCAGATATATAGCTCCAAGAGGGAGATTTTCCATCCAGTAAATTTAACCAGAACTTAGATGGGTCTTCATCCAATGCACACATTTCCTCTTTTTCACCTACTAGTGTGATGTTTCTTGAGTAAAATTTACCACTCATGTTAGCTTCCGATATGCATGTGCAGTTAAGTTTGGTGCTGCCTACAACATTTGTGGCTAATTTTTTCAAGAACTCTGAAACTACTTTATCCATAAAGTTGTCCCTTTCAGAGTTTTTACTTGCACAGTTGTCATGCTTAAGCTCATCAAGTCTAGTGAAGAGACATGATGCACCCCAACTGATAAAGGAATGGCTTACGCTGTGTGTTATATCCTTCTTATCAATAAGCATGCCCTGTTTTGCAAGCACAAGCCACTTCTCCTCCATTGTCAAAGGAGTGTATAAGCGAAAAATGCTTGGAAGATGTGACTCTATTTTGATTCTTTGAAGAGCATTTTGATCAGTAAGTGGGTTCCAGTCACTATTATATATGATAATGGCATCGACAGATGACAGCTCAATACTTGGGAGGCATGCATTTGTTTCAATCAGAAAAACAAATCTCCCCTTGGTCTTGTCATTGAACCTATTAAATGCCACCGCTTTCTTCGAGAATGATCCACAAAATCCAACACGTTCATATGACTCCGGGCCAAATTTGTGACGCACAACAGCTTCCAAAGTATCACCCATTGAGCTTCCAACTGGTACACCAGACTGCCAGAACATGCCAAGAAGACATGCTTTGTTAAGAAAAAAAATGAAGGAGTTCTCGAAGACACAAATTTCATAGAGGAGCATCAAGGGAATACTTCAATAAGAAATGACAACATTGCTGAGTACTTGAGGGAACATGTTTGGAACAATAAGTGAAATGGCGCTTGCATGTCACTTGGAGGAATTTATCATATATTATTTCTTTTCATTGTTAATTACTTGATATAAGGAAAGTACTTTTGCACGTCATGGCAACACCATGCTCACTCGTGCAAAAATCTACTGACATAAATAGCATATTGGCATTTTATGTGGCACTCATGACATCGCACCTGAAGCAAAATGCAAGCAAGATAGCTTATGAGCATACTGTAGTGATGTAGAGAATATCACTGGTGGGGTCATGGGGACTATTTTATGATTATTCAAAGCTAAGATATTAATTATACAAGTTCAGCTTCTAAAACATTATGGCAGCAATGTTTTAAAAACAGAGATTGTATGGCATAAAAAAGGAACAGGTGCCCTATATGTTACCGTACAATCAACAGTTAGGACACAGAAGAGAAATAATTAATAATAGATGCATGACTGAGCGAATACCATATAACAATTTTCAGAACCATGATTGTTGATTCGTTGATGAACTGATTACCATCAGTATTAGCCAATAGATAACATGAAACCTTCTAGGATGATAAATCAATCGTATAACATGCAACAACTACAGAGATCTAAGATTGGTGACCATAAGTAAAAGAGAGTGATGCCATGAGTATCTCACTTGAAAAAGAATAATGACTCTTAGCCTCTTATTCCTTATTGCTTCAAGCATTTTTTGAAGAAGCAGTAGCTTGCCACATGCTTGCACTCTCGTAACTATAGGATCAGTCTGATCATGATTGTTGACAGGAGGTCGCAGGGATTCATCAACAAGGTAAGGATCATCACAGCACTATAACATAACGACAAGAAGAACAGACAGAAGTCAGTAACAGAGCCATAACTTTGCAGAAAAAGGAATAAAGTACATGTACTGAAGACTGCATATAGACTGTAATCATACAAGCCGTAAATTTGTTTGCAAAGCACACCTTTGAGAGAGACATAATAATGTCGTAAAGAGCTTTATCACTTTTCATCTGCGACTGGAGGACAGATGAGTTTGAAAGCAGTATGGAACAATATGTCTGTAGCTGCAGTTGTGAAACATAAGCAGGAACCCAGTGCTCCAATATTTTTGAAGAATCTGCTTGACGCTCATATGCAATATGGCTTTTGAAGTTTCCTTTCAGCATCATAAGAGTCTCAGCAGTATCAACGTAACTGCCATTTTCTTGCTCTCCAGAATTAAGGAATGCTTGAAGTTTCACGTATTCGGGAAGATTATCCTGCAAAATAACAATATTTAGCATGGCTTATTTGTGGTACAGAAGCAATTTTACTGGCCAGGGCTACTGATAGGCACCTTAATTGGGGAGCTCACAAGCAACATTCTGAAATCAGTGGGAAATTGCTTCAGTTGTTCAAGGTATTGTAAAGCTGACTTTTGATAATAATCAACTATGACTGCTTCCCAACCAATGTGTGCTATAGGTTCAATATCCTGTGTCATGGCAGAGAGATCACAATTAAATGGCAAGCATAAGTTTGAGAGATGGGCTAGGGGTGTAGTAACAACGACATCAATATGATATAGGTGCAATCTATGTGCTCTTAATTGGTTAGCAGCATTTGCTCAATAAAACTAGGCAAGGAAATACTTAGCAGTTGGAACTTACCTCTAGGATAGCATCAGGATGGGATAAGAGAACCTGTAACATACAGTGGCTTCCACTCTCATAGAATTCCAAATCTCGAATTAATTTGAGCTCATCTTTCCCCCCGTCATACACAACGACATTGATAAACGGTGCCAACTTATTGAACTGAACCTCCCATAAGGACAGAGAACCAGGAGTTGTGAGAATCAGAAAGGGTTGGCTGACGTCAGGTAATACAGACATTGTGAATAGCACGGTCTTTATTACATACTCCTGCATAACAAATGAGTTAAGCATCAAGTCCTTTTTGTTTAGGAAGGAGTTCAAAATTAACCAAGTACAACTGTGAGAGATGTACTTATAATGCTAAATTGTTGCATCCATGTAAACGAAGCAATAGAACAACTCACCATGCCGGTGGCCATAACTACTATACAAACAAGAATGTGGGTGAAAAACTAGAGTAGCTGGACTAGTCTGCTAAGCTACTTGCATGGTTCCTACCTTATCATCAACAAGAACAGCACCACGGGATTTGTGCCAGTACTCTCGAAGGTGATTGACTGAATACAAGTGATCATTGTCAAAATCAGGATGGCACCCATCTGGCAATCTCTCAAGTTTCTGGAATGAGCTTTGCTTAACCTGCAAAGGCAAGTAATATTAAACAGAAGAGCTTAAGTACAAGTTTCACGAAAATGTATAAGTTTCAAGCACTCTCGTATAAGTAACTTGTGACAAAGAGAACAGCGATAAAGATATTGTCAATGTCGTGGTAGTTCAATAAAGCCAGAAAAAAGAAGTGTAGAAAGACAACATGGTGCAGTTAATGTGCACTTAAACTTTCATGGACTAGCTAAATACTTATGAGTTGCTATGGGAGTTAAATAATCATGCCTATAGAAGTTCTCTTTTTTTACTGCATGAGTTGTTTCTAGAAAGAAAATCTCAAAATATATATCAATTAAATCAATTAATCATAAGATCATGGTACATCTGTCTACTACATATAATGTATGATAACTAGAGAAATTCATTTCTCAGCACTTAGAGGTAATCTTTGAAGGGAGGGCGAATGGACCGACGCCAACTCTGATCTTTATAAGAAAAAAAAAAAGAAATTCATGGAATTAGCAGATCAGTCAACACACAGTTTTCAGTTTTCTAAGTCTTGGTGGCTAGTACAATGGATCATCTTAAACAGAAAAAATCGTAATAGTATACTCAACCTAGAAAACTGGTATTACATTTCTGTGATGTTTATCTTTGAACTGATCAGACTATATTTTCTACCAGAGTCATGTCATGCATGAATTAAAACTAATATCAGGCAAGCTATAGCATTAAAATTGGTTTTCCCACCACACCTTTGTTTTTTGGGGAATAGATGATTGTTTTGCAGCTTCACGGCGGTTCTCGTAGTTCTCTTTAAGTTCGTCAGCTTCCGGCGTACGTAAACAGGATAAAGTCTCTAGTTCCCATGTTGCATGATCATAGCCAAGACCCCTCCATTTCACTAACCATTCAAGAGTACAATATGAGACACCAGATGAGCAAAAGAAATCATCCGAGCAGAAGAAATTCTCAGCCAATCTTGGGGGCACAAGTAGCCTCTTCCTCAACAGGCGATGTGGTTTAGTCCACTCCTCCTTCCAAATTGTCTGGGGAATCATTTCACAAGAGAAAACATAAGCATGGATCTTTTGCAAAGCCTAGGTCATCCTTCATAGGCACGAAGAAATAAAGTTCACCGCAAAAGTAATCACCTTTTCAGTATGATTCCTCTTGTTAAACAAGGAAAGAAGATCAGGACCTCCAGGCATGACACTAATATCACCTTCTGGAACCCAACGGTTATGGACATGCGCCAGATTCTTATACTTGACAAAATACTGCTTGCTAGTTTGCATTCCTACAAACATAGAACCAATAAACAGAAGCACTAAATTAGGAAATAGAAGGCAATACTGCTAGGATAAATTTTGATTTTGTTTCACGCAAGATTTTTGTTTTTGTTCTTTGCTTACCCTCAGCCTCGACATCCCACACAGACTCTATCCCATCAACAATATGATGTAAGCCAAACTGCAACCTCTTTTTCGTACAGCTGGTACAGAACCAATTTCCAAGAGACAAATATTGATCCAGACAAGACATATGGTACCTACTTTTGCAACCTTTTCCATCACAGGACCTATCATCAATTGAATATATACATTAGATCATCACAAAGTGAATAGTGTGCATGATGGACCAAAAGGTGTATGCAGAAGATCAATAATATACAAAGATCAGATGAGAAGTTTTAATAGTGTGTTCTCTTACCATGCTAGGCAGTATAAAAGAACAGGAGATTTACAAGTTAAAAATTAGTTTTCATAAAACAGGTCAAGTAACCAAAATTCAAGATCTTCAATACTTGCACATATAGGGATGTACTTGCTCATGAATTAAGGGTAGAATATTTTCATCCACAAACCACAATAATATGTTCTTATGCTATCCTAGAGATATGGCTTCATTTGCACTACTATTTTCTGTAGGTAAAGCTGATGAAAAAAACAAATTGACTCACCTAAAAGTTCCTGGGGATCCAAGACCACAGGCAACACATATGTTGGGGTTACCATCTGTTCCATCAGATCGGGCCACCTGGAGGTGTCCTGGAGCTGAATTTTCTTTCTGAACGCTAATAGGTTCAGCATCTCCAAGTGTGCTCTTAATCTAACATGATATCAAATAGCAAAGGTTGAGCCCCATAAGGCTGATGCATAGAAATCAGAAAGCACATCACAGGGGGTGTTGAGAAGACATTGCCAAGAGAATTGAAGGTACTCCTGAGCTGTAGTTAGCGAGCGGTACCTCTTTGTGATGATTAGTAGATATTGGCACACTTTGCAATGATGGTACAATGTTTTGCCTGCAAAATGTTAACACAGAATTAACATGTATTCAAAAAATACATGCCTAATTGCCCAGTATCAAACAAGTCACGAAGGCTGAAAAGGAAAGCACCTTGCAGGGCCAGTGTGTCGATCTCCATCCTTTGCTGGAAGACTGCTTTCAGCCGCTATATCTTGCACATCGGTACGTTTATGTGGCAGTACCTAAAATCAAGGGGGCAAGAGAACTGATGCATAAAAAGATATTGCCAAAAGAATTGAAGTACTCCTGAGCTATAGTGGGAGAGGGCTACCTCTTCTTGATGAATAGTACATATTGGCACACTTTGCAATGATGATAGAATGTTTTGCCTGCAAAATGGATGGTTAACACAGAATTAACATGTATCCAAAAAATACATGCCTAATTGCCCAGTATCAAAGTCATAAAGGCTGAAAAGGAAAGCACCTTGCAGGGCCAGTGTGTGGATCTCTAGCCTTTGCTGGAAGACTGCTTTCAGCCGCTATATTTTGCACGTCGGTAGGTTTATGTGGCTGTACCTACAACAATTGATGACAAGAGATAAGTAACTGTCACTGCTTCAAATGGTGTCCTATGGAGTAAAAGGCACCGACTGTTGTTGGTGATTGGCTGTTGTAGTGTCTCTATACAGTTGCTGCTATAGCATGGAAAGTATAGCATTGCATACTGCATCTTCTCAATTAATGTTCATATGCACATCATTTATCCTGAACAATCAATACATGCAATAGCACTTAACATACTTGGCTTCCACTTAAGTAGATGACTAGCCCAGCAGATGGCTAAAGAAAAGTGTAATAAACCCTCTGCCAGTAACATGGAGGCAAAGAAAGAAGTATTGCAAAATTTGATAGATCATGCGCCAGATGCTATTGAAGTCTCCCAAGAACTCGCAGTAATGTTCAAAGAGTTTCCATTTTTGCATAGTAAAATGGTGGAATTAGCTCTGACCAAAATGAAATGCAGACAGTGGAAGACAGACAAACCTCTGAAAGCGGTGTAGAACATTGGTCAACTCTTGTGTCTGAAGTTTCATGTAAACTAGAAGTAGGACTTTTGGGAACTTTACAGGCAGCATGGCTTGAATGTCCCTTGCTTTTTTCAATCAACCTGCTACCTTCACACAGAATAGCAGTGTTGCTGTCTGCCACATGCCCGCTTGAAGTGTTCTCCTTGCCCATCCTGTCAGGGGAAGCAACTACAACTGAAAATTTAAGAGACAAGTTAGATATGATAGTACTCAGATGAATTAATGCAGGCTAAATGACGAAGTTGTACAACTAATAGGCAGGTTTCATAAAACAGAATGCAGGCTAAATGCCCAAGAGTAACACATATATGGAAATTTTCATGATGATTTGGTGCTCAAACAAAAATGGTTTTGTATGATTGCGCCTAAATGATGGTGCCCTAGATATGTCCCCCACCTTGAAGCCTAGTTTGCGTCGACATACTAATGTTTTTTGTAAAACTGTCTTCCTTTTTAATGCACAGAACATGATGCAGTCAATGATGTCTGACTTGTGTGCCTACACATTATGGCATTCCCATATAAACCTTCAGCTATTCCTAACCACTAGGCAACCCTGATGGTTACAATGTGATTTGATAACAGAGTAGGTAAACCAGCACAGGCCATTAAAATTATTTGTCTCAGATGATGGGGCCATCCAGCCTTTAAGCAAGTACAGCAAGAGCCCAACATGAGAGGAACTAATACCTGAGGCACCCGGTCTTACGCCCGTCTTGAATTTCTTGATGTAGCTTCTTGCATCCATTCTTTTTCGCCGCTTCTTTGACGAAGAGCCAGCATCCCCGTTGCTCGCATGCTCACTCATCACTTGCTCCTCTGCACCCATCCTAGAGCCAGAGCTTCCGTCTGAACCTCTTGACAGAGAATTGGGCACACTGCTCTTCTTAACCGCGCTCGACCCTCCGAGCGGCGCTTCCTCCACCGCTCTGTTCTGCTGCCTGTCACAAGACGGTGTCATCACATTTGCCCCCGCGGAACCCCTCTCCCGACCACCAGGAAGGGGTGTGCTCCGACCTGGGCTCCCCAGACCCGACGCGCCTGGCCCTCCGTGCGGCCGCAACCGGGGAGCTTCCGGTACAGCCTCCGGGTTGCTCCCCGCCACGCTCCCGCTGCTTGTCGGCGGCGCCCCTCCAGGGCGGCTGTTCCCCATTTCGCTGCTCTGGAACCTGGAATCAGTGAGGCACAGAGAAAAAATTCAATCGCAAATCCGCAACACCGGAACTAGAATCCCAAAAAAGCCCGCACCAACCGCGCGACGCCGAAGGAGAGATCGGAATCGCAATCCAGCGCCGCGCGCCGCCCGCGCGCACACGCGCCGGTCCGGGGGGCAAAAAACCCCAAAATCAGAGGTCGGGACCAGGTGCCGAGGGGCGGAACCCTACTCCCGGGCCAGTCCCCTCCCCGGGACGCGCCCGCGGAAGGCGCGCCGGCGGGCGGGTCCGCGGAAGGGAGGGAGGCGGCCCCGAGCGACGGCGCGCGAAACAGAGGAGGGGGAGGCGGGCGGGCGGGCGAGAAGCGGGGGTACCTCTGCGGGCGGGCGGGCGCGAGACGGGCGGGGAATGCCGGCCGGTCGCGGCGGCGGGCGGCGGCGACGGAGGCTAGGGTTTAGCGCGATCGCGCGGCGGGCGGCGGGCGGCGGCCGCGACGGGGTTTTGAGCGGCTCCGGTGGGAGAAAAGACGGGGGGAAAACGCCGCTGTTTACTGCCTGCCTCCTGGCTCTTCTTCTTACCCCTCCCCCCTCTGCCCGCGCCGCGGCCGTCTCGTCACGGGCACTGCAGTGGCTTCTGAGATATGCCAGGTCTTTCCCCTACCCCACCCCCGCCCCTACCATTGGACCAAAGGGGTGGGATGTAATAATGTCATTATTGAATAATAATTGTAGCGCATTTATTGTAGGGCGGAAAAGATGAAGGACATTATTTTTACTAGACGGGAGTTGGTGGGGCGTATCCGTTCGAATATTTTATCATCACCACGTGCCTAAATATTACTCCCTCCGTTCCTAAATAATTGTCTTTCTAGAGATTTCAACAAATGACTACATACGGAGCAAAATGAGTGAATCTACACTCTAAAACATGTCTATATACATCCGTATGTTGTAGTCCATTTGAGATGGCTAGAAAGACAATTATTTAGGAACGGAGGGAGTAGTATTGGAAAATAAATACGGTCAAGCAACCGGTGACAGATCGGACCAGATTGCTAGGGTGGGCCCGAGGTGAGTTGGGCTGGGCCTTTGGACCTGTTTCCTTTTTTTGGTCGGTATGTTGGCTCGACCTAGATCTTAGGGTGGGGCATGTCTTACGAGATGTCTTGTTGGATCTACCCTGAAACGAGCAACTAGATCATATTTTTTGCGAAGGGCTCGTGCTCTCAGCAACAGGTGGGTGCTCGTTGAGCTGGTGCTAAAAGAATGGACATGGGATCGGGTGGTTCAGACTATGCTTCAGGAAGGTTTTCTGACGACTCCCGCAACCACTATATAATAGAAACAACATACGACGATGCATAGGAAAGGAAAATAAACATCATAACAAATATGAAAAAAAAAACACTAGATCCAAGTTAGAATGAAAAAGCGGCAATTCTACTGTGCACTACGGCGGCGGCCCGATCCACTAGGAGCATCGATGACAGGACGCTTTCTCCTGCGCATCTTGCTCCAACTCAGAGGGGCGGCTATGGTGGCACCGCTGGAAAAAAACTTTGAGGGTGGTGAGGACGATAACCGAGGGCGATGAAGATCCTCTGGAAGCGAATCCTTACCGAAGGTGGAGGCATCAGAGACTTCAAGTGTTCGCCTGGGATGAAAAAGAAGAAGTCTGGGATCGCGAGGATTGGGGTGGCCGCTAGGGTTTGGGGCTATGGGAAAGAGTTGGCATGAAAAGAATTTGTAGCCGGGTGTTTTTAAGCAGGGTTGGCTCTGGGCCTAGGCGGGAGGGTGACCACCAAAGGCCCAACACTAGGAGGGCCCATGATCCTATATGGTTTGTGTGTCCTTGTACATAGGAAAATAGCCTGTCGCAAATAAAAAGGCCTCATAGCCTGGTCTGTATATACAAGAATTCATGAATAGTAAGTCACCTCGATCGATCATGCGACAATTAAGCATGTGGTGGTGCATCTCCACGGCACAAAGACTGGTCCCTCATGTCACGCCGCCACTTTACGTGCCTACCTCGGCACCCCCCCCCCCCCCAACCTTGCCGGTGTCAAAACCGGTGGATCTCGGGTAGGGGGTCCCGAGCTGTGGATCTTGGATCAATGGGTAGCAAAGAACGCAGGGACAATATTTACCCAGTTTCGGGCCCTCTCGAAGAGGTAAAACCCTACGTCCTGCTTGATTATATTGATGCGTGTATATAAGGATTACAGAGTTGATCTACCACGAGATTGTATGAACTAAACCCTAGATGAGTAGGATGATGGTTCTAGCCTTTACGGACTAAACCCTCTGTTTTATATATATATACACCAGGGGTACCTAGGGTTACATATGTCGGTTACCACCAGAGGATGAGCACGCGGGCTATGTCAACAAAGACTTGGAGTATACGTCAAGACCCCAGAGGCTTCCTTCTAGAGCACGGGATTATCCGAAGGCCGGTCTTCTCATGTCGATCAATAAGCAGCCCACCAGTCCGGCCCACGAGAAACAGGCCGGCAGCCGAGGACCCCTTAGTCCGGGACTCCCTCAGTAGCCCCTGAACTAGTCTTCGAAGCCAAAGTATATGCGAGAATCATAGGCTTCGTGGACCAGTTCCTTCCTTCCATGGTGCTTACACCAAGTTCGTAGTAACCCTTAGCCGGACCCTTAAGGGTTGCTTGACTATGTCCGGCCACATGCCGTCCGGATTATGTCAGGATTTCCGAAGTGTATGTATTACTTAGCCTCGAAGGCCAGCCGCCCAAGTTTGAATAGTGTCTTCGTCTGACAACTTTTACAGAAAGGCCACGACTTGACATAACCTCTAGCCAGTTACGTGGTTCGAGGCGGTTTTTCATTGGCACGTCCTATCAAGATGGAGATCGTGCCCTATTTTTAAGCACCATGATCAATGATTCGCCTTACCCCATGCGCGCACAACGACACGAGTATATCGGGAAGACACGAGGTCCGCGCCGCGGTAAATGGGCTCTTGGTATTACGATGACCTATAAAAGAGCAACCACCACCACTTTCAATGTACGCTCTCTCTTCCTCCCCTGCCATTGCCTTCCCAAACCTCTGAGCTCTAGCCCCAGATCCACCCAACCTTCCAGAAGATTTCTCCGGCCATTCTCTCGATCGATCATGGCCGGCTCGGGCTCCAAGGGAAAGTGGGAAGCTGAAGGAAATATGCCCTAGAGGCAATAATAAAGTTGTTATTTATATTTCCTTATATCATGATAAATGTTTATTATTCATGCTAGAATTGTATTAACCGGAAACTTAGTACATGTGTGAATACATAGACAAACAGAGTGTCACTAGTATGCCTCTACTTGACTAGCTCGTTGAATCAAAGATGGTTAAGTTTCCTAGCCATAGACAGGAGTTGTCATTTGATTAACGGGATCACATCATTAGAGAATGATGTGATTGACTTGACCCATTCCGTTAGCTTAGCATTTGATCGTTTAGTATATTGCTATTGCTTTCTTCATGACTTATACATGTTCCCTATGACTATGAGATTATGCAACTCCCGAATACCGGAGGAACACTTTTGTGTGCTACCGAACGTCACAACGTAACTAGGTGATTATAAAGGTGCTCTACAGGTGTCTCCGATGGTACTTGTTGAGTTGCCATAGATCAAGATTAGGATTTGTCACTCCGATTGTCGGAGAGGTATCTCTGGGCCCTCTCGGTAATGCACATCACTATAAGCCTTGCAAGCAATGCAACTAATGAGTTAGTAGCGGGATGATGTGTTACGGAATGAGTAAAGAGACTTGCCAGTAATGAGATTGAACTAGGTATTGGGATACGGACGATCGAATCTCGGGCAAGTAACATACCGATGACAAAGGGAACAACGTATGTTGTTATGCAGTTTGACCGATAAAGATCTTCGTAGAAGATGTAGGAACCAATATGAGCATCCAAGTTCCACCATTGGTTATTGACCGGAGACGTGTCTCTGTCATGTCTACATAGTTCTCGAACCCGTAGGGTCCGCACGCTTAACGTTCGGTGATGATCGGTAAATGAGTTTATGTGTTTTGATGAACCAAAGGTAGTTCGGAGTCCCGGATATGATCACAGACTTGACGAGGAGTCTCGAAATGGTCGAGACATAAAGATCGATATATTTGATGACTATGTTTGGACTTCGGAAGGGTTCCGGGTAAGTTCGGACAAATACCGGAGTACCGGGGGGTTACCAGAACCCCCCGGGGAGTGTAATGGGCCTATTGGGCCTTAGTGGAGAAGAGGAGGGGCGGCCAGGGCAGGCCGCGCGCCCCCTTCCCTCTAGTACGAATTGGACAAGGAAGGGGGGGGCCTTTTCCTTCCCCCTCTCTCCTCCTTCCTTCCCTCCTACTCCTACTCTTGGAAGGGTTGGAGTCCTACTCCCGGTGGGAGTAGGACTCCCCTTGGGGTGCGCCTAGGAGGCCGGCCCCCTCCCCCTCCTCCACTCCTTTATATACGGGGGAGGGGGCACCCCATAGACACACAAGTTGATCGGTTGATCTTTTAGCCGTGTGCGGTGCCCCCCTCCACCATAATCCACCTCGGTCATATCGTAGCGGTGCTTAGGTGAAGCCCTGCGTCGGTAGCTTCATCATCACCGTCATCATGCCGTCGTGCTGACGGAACTCTCCCTCGAAGGTCTGCTGGATCATGAGTTCGTGGGACATCACCGAGTTGAACGTGTGCTGAACTCGGAGGTGTCGTGCGTTCGGTACTTGGATTGGTCGGATAGTGAAGACGTACGACTACATCAACCGCGTTGTCATAACGCTTCCGCTTATGGTCTACGAGGGTACGTAGACAACACTCTCCCCCTCGTTGCTATGCATCACCATGATCTTGCGTGTGTGTAGGAAATTTTTTGAAATTACTACGTTCCCCAAAAGTGGCATCCGAGCCAGGTTTATGCGTAGATGTTATATGCACGAGTAGAACACAAGTGAGTTGTGGGCGATACAAGTCATACTGCTTTCCAGCATGTCATACTTTGATTCGGCGGTATTGTTGGATGAAGCGGCCCAGACCGACATTACGTGTACGCTTACGCGAGACTGGTTCCACCGACGTGCTTCGCACACAGGTGGCTGGCGGGTGTCAGTTTCTCCAACTTTAGTTGAACCGAGTGTGGCTACGTCCGGTCCTTGTGAAGGTTAAAATAGCACATACTTGATGAAATATCATTGTGGTTTTGATGCGTAGGTAAGAACAGTTCTTGCTCGGCCCGTAGCAGCCACGTAAAACTTGCAACAACAAAGTAGAGGACGTCTAACTTGTTTTTGCAGGGCATGTTGTGATGTGATATGGTCAAGACATGATGCTAAATTTTATTGTATGAGATGATCATATTTTGTAACAGAGTTATCGGCAACTGGCAGGAGCCATATGGTTGTCGCTTTATTGTATGAAATGCAATCATCATGTAATTGCTTTACTTTATCTCTAAGCGGTAGCGATAGTCATAGAAGCAATAGTTGGCGAGACGACAACGATGCTACGATGGAGATCAAGGTGTCGCGCCGGTGATGATGGTGATCATGATGGTGCTTTGGAGATGGAGATCAAAGGCACAAGATGATGATGGCCATATCATATCACTTATATTGATTGCATGTGATGTTTATCTTTTATGCATCTTATTTTGCTTAGATCGATGGTAGCATTATAAGATGATCTCTCACTAAATTTCAAGGTATAAGTGTTCTCCCGAGTATGCACCGCTATAAAGTATCGTCGTGCCGAGACACCACGTGATGATCGGTGTGATAAGCTCACGCTCACATACAACGGGTACAAGACAGTTTTGCACACGCAGAATACTCGGGTTAAACTTGACGAGCCTAGCATATGCAGATATGGCCTCGGAACACTGAGACCGAAAGGTCGAGCGTGAATCATATAGTAGATATGATCAACATAGTGATGTTCACCATTGAAAACTACTCCATCTCACGTGATGATCGGACATGGTTTAGTTGATATGGATCATGTGATCACTTAGATGATTAGAGGGATGTCTATCTAAGTGGGAGTTCTTAAGTAATTTGATTAATTGAACTTTAATTTATCATGAACTTAGTACCTGATAGTATTTTGCATGTCTATGTTGTTGTAGATAGATGGCCCGTGTTGTTGTTCCGTTGAATTTTAATGCGTTCCTTGAGAAAGCAAAGTTGAAAGATGATGGTAGCAATTACACGGACTGGGTCCGTAACTTGAGGATTATCCTCATTGCTGCACAGAAGAATTACGTCATGGAAGCACCGCTAGGTGCCAAACCCGCCGCAGGGGCAACGCCAGATGTTATGAACGTCTGGCAGAGCAAAGCTGATGACTACTCGATAGTTCAGTGTGCCATGCTTTACAGCTTAGAATCGGGGCTTCAACGACGTTTTGAACATCATGGAGCATATGACATGTTCGAGGAGTTGAAGTTAATATTTCAAGCAAATGCCCGGATTGAGAGATATGAAGTCTCCAATAAGTTCTACAGCTGCAAGATGGAGGAGAGTAGTTATGTCAGTGAGCATATACTCAAAATGTCTGGGTATAACAATCACTTGATTCAACTGGGAGTTAATCTTCCGGATGATAGTGTCATTGACAGAATTCTTCAATCACTGCCACCAAGCTAGAAGAGCTTCATGATGAACTATAATATGCAAGGGATGGATAAGACAATTCCCGAGCTCTTCGCGATGCTAAAGGCTGCGGAGGTAGAAATCAAGAAGGGGTATCAAGTGTTGATGGTCAACAAGACCACCAGTTTCAAGAAAAAGGGTAAAGGGAAGAAGGGGAACTTCAAGAAGAACGGCAAGCAAGTTGCTGCTCAAGTGAAGAAGCCCAAGTCTGGACCTAAGCCTGAGACTAAGTGCTTCTACTACAAAGGGACTGGTCATTGGAAGCGGAACTGCCCCAAGTATTTGGTGGATAAGAAGGATGGCAAGGTGAACAAAGGTATATGTGATATACATGTTATTGATGTGTACGTTACTAATGCTCGCAGTAGTGCCTGGGTATTTGATACTGGTTATGTTGCTAATATTTGCAACTCAAAACAGGAACTACGGATTAAGCGAAGATTGGCTAAGGACGAGGTGACGATGCGCGTGGGAAATGGTTCCAAAGTCGATGTGATCGCGGTCAGCACGCTACCTCTACATCTACCTTCGGGATTAGTTTTAGACCTGAATAATTGTTATTTGGTGCCAGCGTTAAGCATGAACATTATATCTGGATCTTGTTTGATGCAAAACGGTTATTCATTTAAATCAGAGAATAATGGTTGTTCTATTTATATGAGTAATATCATTTATGGTCATGCACCCTTGAAGAATGGTCTATTCATTTTGAATCTCGATAGTAGTGATACACATATTCTTAATATTGAAGCCAAAAGATGCAGAGTTGATAATGATAGTACAACTTATTTGTGGCACTGCCGTTTAGGTCATATTGGTGTAAAGCGCATGAAGAAACTCAATTCTGATGGACTTTTGGAATCACTTGATTATGAATCACTTGGTACTTGTGAACCATGCCTCATGGGCAAGATGACTAAAATGCCGTTCTCCGGAACAATGGAGCGAGCAACAAATTTATTGGAAATCATACATACTCATGTATGTGGTCCAATGAATGTTGAGGCTCGCAGAGGGTATCGTTATTTTCTCACCTTCACAGATGATTTAAGCAGATATGGGTATATCTACTTAATGAAACATAAGTCTGAAACATTTGAGAAGTTCAAAGAATTTCAGAGTGAAGTGGAAAATCATCGTAACAAGAAAATAAAGTTTCTATGATCTGATCATGGAGGAGAATATTTGAGTTACGAGTTTGGTCTTCATTTGAAACAATGCGGAATAGTTTCGCAACTCATGCCACCCGGAACACCACAGCGTAATGGTGTGTCCGAACGTCGTAATCGTACTTTACTAGATATGGTGCGATCTATGATGTCTCTTACTGATTTACCGCTATCGTTTTGGGGTTATGCTTTAGAGACGGCTACATTCACGTTAAGTAGGGCACCATCTAAATCCGTTGAGACGACGCCTTATGAACTGTGGTTTGGCAAGAAACCAAAGTTGTCGTTTCTTAAAGTTTGGGGCTGCGATGCTTATGTGAAAAAGCTTCAACCTGATAAGCTCGCACCCAAATCGGAGAAATGTGTCTTCATAGGATACCCAAAGGAAACTCTTGGGTACACCTTCTATCACAGATCCGAAGGCAAGACTTTCGTTGCTAAGAATGGGTCCTTTCTAGAGAAGGAGTTTCTCTCGAAAGAAGTGAGTGGGAGGAAAGTAGAACTTGATGAGGTAACTGTACCTACTCCCTTATTGGAAAGTAGTTCATCACAGAAAACTGTTTTTGTGACTCCTACACCAATTAGTGAGGAAGCTAATGATGATGATCATGTAACTTCAGATCAAGTTACTACCGAACCTCGTAGGTCAACCAGAGTAAGATCCGCACTGTGAGTGGTATGGTAATCCTGTTCTGGAGGTCATGTTACTTGACCATGACGAACCTACGAACTATGAGGAAGCGATGATGAGCCCAGATTCCGCAAAATGGCTTGAGGCCATGAAATCTGAGATGGAATCCATGTATGAGAACAAAGTGTGGACTTTGGTTGACTTGCCCCATGATCGGCAAGCCATAGAGAATAAATGGATCTTCAAGAAGAAGAGTGACGCTGACGGTAATGTCATTGTCTACAAAGCTCGACTTGTTGCGAAAGGTTTTCGACAAGTTCAAGGAGTTGACTATGATGAGACTTCCTCACCCGTAGCGATGCTTAAGTCCGTCCGAATCATGTTAGCAATTGCCGCATTTTATGATTATGAAATTTGGCAAATGAATGTAAAAACTGCATTCCTGAATGGATTTCTGGAAGAAGAGTTGTATATGATGCAACCTGAAGGTTTTATCGATCCAAAGGGTGCTAACAAAGTGTGCAAGCTCCAGCGATCCATCTATGGACTGGTGCAAGCATCTCGGAGTTGGAATAAACGTTTTGATAGTGTGATCAAAACATATGGTTTTGTACAGACTTTTGGAGAAGCCTGTATTTTCAAGAAAGTGAGTGGGAGCTTTGTAGCATTTCTAATATTATATGTGGATGACATATTGTTGATTGGAAATGATATAGAATTTCTGGATAGCATAAAAGGATACTTGAATAAGAGTTTTTCAATGAAAGACCTCGGTGAAGCTGCTTATATATTGGGCATCAAGATCTATAGAGATAGATCAAGATGCTTAATTGGACTTTCACAAAGCACATACCTTGATAAAGTTTTGAAGAAGTTCAAAATGGATCAAGCAAAGAAAGGGTTCTTGCCTGTGTTACAAGGTGTGAAGTTGAGTCAGACTCAATGCTCGACCACTGCAGAAGATAGAGAGAAAATGAAATATGTTCCCTATGCTTCAGCCATAGGCTCTATCATGTATGCAATGTTGTGTACCATACCTGATGTGTGCCTTGCTATTAGCTTAGCGGGGAGGTACCAAAGTAATCCAGGAGTGGATCACTAGACAGTGGTCAAGAACATCCTGAAATATCTGAAAAGTACTAAGGATATGTTTCTCGTTTATGGAGGTGACAAAGAGCTCGTCGTAAATGGTTACATCGATGCCAGCTTTGACACTGATCCGGATGACTCTAAGTCACAAACCGGATACATATTTATATTGAACGGTGGAGCTGTCAGTTGGTGCAGTTCTAAGCAAAGCATCGTGGCGGGATCTACGTGTGAAGCGGAGTACATAGCTGCTTCGAAAGCAGCAGATGAAGGAGTCTGGATGAAGGAGTTCATATCCGATCTAGGTGTCATACCTAGTGCATCGGGTCCAATGAAAATCTTTTGTGACAATACTGGTGCAATTGCCTTGGCAAAGGAGTCCAGATTCCACAAGAGAACCAAGCACATCAAGAGATGCTTCAATTCCATCCACGACCAAGTCAAGGAGGGAGACATAGAAATTTGCAAGATACATACGGATCTGAATGTAGCAGACCCGTTGACTAAGCCTCTCTCACGAGCAAAACATGATCAGCACCAAGACTCCATGAGTGTTAGAATCATTACTGTGTAATCTAGATTATTGACTCTAGTGCAAGTGGGAGACTGAAGGAAATATGCCCTAGAGGCAATAATAAAGTTGTTATTTATATTTCCTTATATCATGATAAATTTTTATTATTCATGCAAAAATTGTATTAACCGAAAACTTAGTACATGTGTGAATACATAGACAAACAGAGTGTCACTAGTATGCCTCTACTTGACTAGCTCGTTGAATCAAAGATGGTTAAGTTTCCTAGCCATAGACATGAGTTGTCATTTGATTAACAGGATCACATCATTAGAGAATGATGTGATTGACTTGACCCATTTCGTTAGCTTAGCATTTGATCATTTAGTATATTGCTATTGCTTTCTTCATGACTTATACATGTTCCTATGACTATGAGATTATGCAACTCCAGAATACCGGAGGAACACTTTGTGTGCTACCAAACGTCACAACATAACTGAGTGATTATAAAGGTGCTCTATAGGTGTCTCCGGTGTTACTTGTTGAGTTGGCATAGATCAAGATTAGGATTTGTCACTCCGATTGTCGGAGAGGTATCTCTGGGCCCTCTCGGTAATGCACATCACTGCCTTGCAAGCAATGCAACTAATGAGTTAGTAGCAGGATGATGTGTTACGGAACGAGTAAAGAGACTTGCCGGTAATGAGATTGAACTAGGTATTGGGATACCGACGATCGAATCTCGGGCAAGTAATGCTACCTCTTGAGTACTGCCTTGGTTTTCCCTTGAAGAGGAAAGGGTGATGCAGTAAAGTAGCGTAAGTATTTCCCGCAGTTTTTAAGAACCAAGGTATCAATCCAGTAGGAGACCAAGCTCGAGTCTCACGCACCTACACAAACAAATAAGAACCTCGCAACCAACGCGATAAAGGGGTTGTCAATCCCTTCACGGTGAGATCTGATAGATATGATAAAATAATATTTTTGGTATTTTTATGGTAAAGAGTAAAAGTAAAGAAAGCAAAATAAATGGCGCCAGAAATAGCTTGTTGATGGGAGATTAATATGATGGAAAATAGACTCGGGGGCCATAGGTTTCACTAGTGGCTTCTCTCAGGAGCATAAGTATTACGGTGGGTAAACGAATTACTGTCGAGCAATTGATAGAATTGAGCATAGTTATGAGAATATATAGGTATGATCATGTACATAGGCATCACGTCCGCGACAAGTAGACCGAAACGATTCTGCATCTACTACTATTACTCCACACATCGACCGCTATCCAGCATGCATCTAGAGTATTAAGTTCATAAGAACAAAGTAATGCTTTAAGCAAGATGACATGATGTAGAGGGATAAAATCATGCAATATGATATAAACCCCATCTTTTTATCCTCGATGGAAACAATACAATACGTGCCTTGCTGCCCTTGCTGTCACTGGGAAAGGACACCGCAAGATTGAACCCAAAGCTAAGCACTTCTCCCATTGCAAGAAAGATCAATCTAGTAGGCCAAACCAAACTGATAATTCGAAGAGACTTGCAAAGATAACCAATCATACATAAAAGAATTCAGAGGAGATTCAAATATTGTTCATAGATAAACTTGATCATAAACCCACAATTCATCGAATCTCAACAAACAGACCGCAAAAGAAGATTACATCGAATAGATCTCCAAGAAGATCGAGGAGAACTTTGTATTGAGATCCAAAGAGAGAGAAGAAGCCATCTAGCTAATAACTATTGACCCGAAGGTCTGCGGTAAACTACTCACACATCATCGGAGAGGCTATGGTGTTGATGTAGAAGCCCTCCGTGATCAATGCCCCCTCCGGTGGAGTGCCGAAAAAGGCCCCAAGATGGGATCTCACGGGTACAGAAGGTTGCGGCAGTGGAAATAGGGTTTTGGCTCCGTATATGATGTTTCCAGGGTATATGGGTATATATAAGAGGAAAAAGTACATCGGTGGAGCAACGAGGGCCCCACGAGGGTGGAGGGCGCGCCTGGGGGAGGTGGGCGCGCCCCCTACCTCGTGCCCTCCTCGTTGATTACTTTACATAGACTCCAAGTCCTCTGGATCACGTTTGTTCCGAAAATCACGTTCCCGAAGGTTTCATTCCGTTTTGACTCCGTTTGATATTCTTTTTTTTCACAAACACCAAATACGCAAAAAACAACAATTTGGGCTGGGCCTCCGGTTAATAGGTTAGTCCCAAAAATAATATAAAAGTGTATAATAAATCCCATTAAACATCCAAAACAGAATATAATATAGCATGAAACAATAAAAAATTATAGATACGTTGGAGACGTATCAAGCATCCCCAAGCTTAATTCCTGCTCGTTGTCGGTGTCAAAACCGGCGGATCTCGGGTAGGGGGTCCTGAACTGTGCGTCTAGGCGGATGGTAACAGGAGACAAGGGACACGATGTTTCTACCCAGGTTCGGGCCCTCTCGATGGAGGTAATACCTACCCCGCTTGATTAATATTGATGATATGGGTAGTACAAGAGTAGATCTACCACGAGATCAAGGAGGCTAAACCCTAGAAGCTAGCCTATGGTATGATTGTTGTTCGTCCCACGGACTAAAACCCTCCGGTTTATATAGACACCGGATAGGTTAGGGTTACACGTAGTCGGTTACAATGGTAGGAGATCTACATATCCGTATCGCCAAGCTTGCCTTCCACGCCAGGGAAAGTCCCATCCGGACACGGGACGAAGTCTTCAATCTTGTATCTTCATAGTCTTGGAGTCCAGCCGTGACGATAGTCCGGCTATCCGGACACCCCCTAGTCCGGGACTCCCTCAGTAGCCCCTGAACCAGGCTTCAATGACGATGAATCCGGCGTGTTGATTGTCTTCGGCATTGCGAGGCGGGTTCCTCCTCCGAATACTTCATAGAAGGTTTTGAACACAAGGATAGTGTTCGGCTCTGCAAAACAAGTTCCACACAACACCGTAGAGAGAATAATTTTTGCACAGATCTGCTGACGTATCCCGCAGCGTGACATCACACCTTATATGAATCGTTTTTTACTGTTCCCACCTCAGCGTGTTTAGCGAGGTGGTTTCCTTGGCACGTCTTATCAAAGCGTAGATCGTGCCCCCTTATTCCGGGATTCTCATCAATACGGACGTGGGTAACCCAACCGTGCACGTCGGCCTGCCTTCTCTATCAAAGGCGAGTCCTAATCGACCACGGGGTGGGCTCTTGGTATTCAACCTCTTTATAATGAGACCAAGTCCTCTTCTTCTTTACACCTCCATCGAAGTTCGCCTCGCGCCGAAGTTCCAACACCCAAAGCTTCAGATTCAGCGCTTCGGACTTTCGACGATGTCCGGCTCCGACCAGCACGGCCGATGGATGTCTTCCTCCGCCACGAAGAAGATGTGCTAAAGCTGCGAGACGCAGTATCTAACCGCGAGATTTCGCATAGGCTGCCTGCTCCAGGGCAAGTCATTCCCACTCCTGAGCCCGGCGAGAACGTGGTGTTCGTGTCCCACTTCATTCGGGGTTTAGGCTTCCCAACAGATCCCTTTGTGCGGGGCTCATGTTTTATTATGGACTTGATTTCCATGACTTGAATCTGGAGTCCATCCTCCATATCTCGTCATTCATTGTCGTATGTGAGGCCTTCCTCCATATTACCCCCCACTTTGGATTGTGTCTCAAGACCTTCAAGGTGGAGCCAAAGATGATCAAGGGCAGCAAGCGGAGTGCAGAGGGGCGGTCATAAGCAAATGTCTTGATGCTCCGTGGGCCGAGGGCTCTTTTCAAGAGGAGCTTGGTTTGTGGCAACGGAGTGGTTTTATATCACCGCCCTGGGGCACCAAATGGGCGGCGCCCCGCCTTCCGCCAGTCCACCACAGTGGCTGGCATCATGGGTCAACAAGGGCTCGACTGGGGCCGCCCAAGGACGTTCCCTCGCTGCAGGCCGATTCGAGATCTCCAGAAAGAGGGATCAATCTGGTTGTAGTGGCGCAGGTTATGGTGATCCGGCGCCTTCAGCCCGCAAACGCCGCCTTCGCCTGTGGGAATTGAACTGAGGGACCACGAGCTCCAAAATTTTATGGGCACGACGCCTGTGGAGATGTATAAACTGTTCTTCGGATCACAAGAGAAGTGTCCGGACTTGACCGAGGACGCAGGACTAAGCTGCAATCGCCTGAGATACTCAAGTAAGTAGTCCCAGAACCGGACAAGCTGTTCATTCATTTATTTCATATATATATATGCCCTTTAAAGGAGCCGTTTCTTGAACAGGAGTGGATAGCCAAGGCAAAGTTAATAAGGTGTCCGGCTCCCCTCCCAGATGTGGCGACCGATTCTCCGGGTATTTATCCCAGAAAAATGGCCCTTGTACTTACCAGCCCCAGGATAACTGTTAGCTGATAAGGCACTAACTTGATATAGAAGATCCAAGCAAAATACAATTTGTGTAGTACAAGACCATTCTGGCCTGGGAGTACAACAAATGGCATCTAGAGGTTGATGGCGGAAGCGGGTTATGAAATATCCTCGCCTATGGGACTCCATTTCCCACAGGAACAGCTGACCAGGATAACTCCTATCTTCACGTAGCTGTTATCTCCGTTGCCTAGGTTCTGGGACTGTCATCGCAACGCTCTTCTCCAAGCATGAAATCTGGCCAAGACAATAGCCAGGGACAAGCCAGTGAGTACTTTGAATGTACTCGCAAACACAATGAACACAGGCATGATTTAACAATAATGTACTGAAAATATAATATGCTCATGACGTTAGTCACATAAGATAGATAAAACTCTGGTGCGTGCAAGCATGTTATTTATGGATATGCAATAATATGGTAGTATTAAAATTTATGACATAAAAACATAAAGAACTTCAAAAGGATAGCCACGATCGGGCGTCTGAGCGACACCGTAAAAAGGACTTTAAAAGAAATGCTACGGTCAAGGCCCGAGCGACACCGCATAAAGGGCTTTAAAAGAAATGCCACGATCAAGGCCCGAGCGACACCGCATAAAGGGCTTTAAAAAGAAATGCTACAGCTTAGGCGTCGAGCGACACCGCATAAAGGGCTTTAAAAGAAATGCCATAGTTAGGCGTCTGGCGACACCGCATAAAGGGCTTTAAAAGAAATGCCACAGTTAGGCGTCGAGCGACACCGCATAAAGGGCTTTAAAAGAAATGCCACGGTCAAGGCGTCGAGCGACACCGCATAAAGGGCTTTAAAAGAAATGCCACGACAAGGCGTCGAGCGACACCGCATAAAGGGCTTTAAAAGAAATGCCACAGTCAAGCGCCCGAGCGACACCGCATAAAGGGCTTTAAAAGAAATGCTACAATGCAAGGCGTCGAGCGACACCGCATAAAGGGCTTTAAAAGAAATGCCACAGTCGGGCGTCTGAGCGACACCGCATAAAGGGCTTTAAAAGAAAACACAGTGAATATCCAGGAGGTAGAACCATCCCAGGGTTATTCGATCATACCAAATAAAATCATGGGTTAGTCAACAATAACAATAATAATCGTAATTATCATGATCCAAAATCTGTAATTTCAGTTAACAGTTTAACAGTTTCGCCTCCGAAGACCGACACTAAGACCGACACTTGACCCATCCCAAACTGTAATCCTTAACCATGGACACGGCTATTCGAATAGGTTTAATCTCTGCAGAGGGTTTACTCTTTACCCATGAGTAGCGGATTTCTTTAGTCCATCGGGACTAATTCCGCTCACGGTCTTTTGTTGAAAACACACCTAACTTGCACACACCAGCTTAACTCACCGTGTGCGGAATCACCCACGACACTGTTAAGCAAACTCTAAGTGGGAGGCCACAACCTCGACGTAACATGGGATCACAAAATTTATACGCAGACAAACTGGGAGCTACCCCTTTCGGCTACAACCAAACACCCATGCTCCCGGACCGGTGGCATGACTACGGATGCCTCCAAAGATCTTCCACCACGGCCTCTCTGACGGTGTGTGCTAGGAAAGGGTTGACAACTTATCGAACTGTACCCTACTTGGTGTAGGGACAAGTGGTAGTACGAAGCAAGTATGGGGGTTTACTGGTACAAGACTCGATCTACGGTCGACTCAGGAGGTTGTAATATTTCCTGCATGATTAGTATAACAATGCATATATTACAGACAGCAGATAGAAAACACCACACGACATATCCCCCTCGTGCCATACCGGACACGTCCGTCTCGACGGAGGACTAGGGGCAAGACCGTGTCTACCCAAGACAAGGGCCTTCCCGGCTTTCCTCCCGGTATACGTGAAAGGCATATGTCGGTGATTTCAATCACAATCATCTCAACTTCATTTGCATGAAACCTGTTAACATGCACTCATGAGTAGGAACACCTTCTCACATAAAATGACGTATGGACGTGTCGGGGTGGTGTTGTCACCGTGCTAATGCAACACACACACACATTTCACCAGTGTTCAGAATGCTTGCCTTCAGGTCATGGGAAGAAGGGTGCATCCAAAACATCTTGAAATCTTCCAAAAATCCTATTTAAAAGAATATATTTGAATTAACACACAAAATAAAAACAGCACAAAAAGTTGTTTTGAAATTTTTTCAAATAAATCTTAAAATAAACTAGACAACATTTGAGAGAGGTAGCAAAAAGGATCAATTCATTTGGAGTTGTATTTAAAAAGTTATCGACAGTCAAAGTTCTAGTCAAATCTGATTTTAAAATAAAACCGAAAAACAGAAAAACGGTTCGATAAGACACGTACACGTTGAAAGCGTAATCTGGAAATACGCTTCCACTTACTCTGTGTGGACTGTGCATGGTCACTTGACATGGGTCCTAGGTGGCCCACTAGTCAGGTTTGACTAGTCCGCTTCCTTCTTCTCCTCTCGTCCCGAGCGGAGGCGGACTCGGCGACTCGCCGCCGCTAACGGCGGGTCCTTGAGGGAAGCTGAGGGCGGGGATGGATCCGTGGGTCGAGGGTGATCCTACTGGTAGTCGCTGGGTCGCGGCGGAGAAAAGCTTCGGGGTGAAGTGGTTTTGGGGCGGTGGTGGTTCCCAATCAAAATGGAGTAGGGGGATGTGATCACTGGAGGAAGGGAAGGTTCCTGGTGGAGAGAGTGGAGAGGGGGATGCCCTGGATGTGCCGGAATGGCCTGGTTAGTGGCGGCGGCTGGAGTTGCCGGAGAGGTTGAAGATGGCCTGCTCCCCTCCAATTGGTGGCTAGGGGGGCACTAGCGAGACGTTGTGAGGCTGCCTGCGTGCGGGCTTGAGCTCGGGTCTCCTTATATAGTGTGGCTAGGTTGGTCCGAGGCGGCCGGCGATAAGAACAACGGCGAACCGACGTTCTGTAGCAGCAGGGGGGTCGTGGCGACGACGGAAGCTAGGCGACACGCTTGCGGATGAGCACGTACTGCTCACAAGGGCGGGTGGCGAGCCGGGGTGGCTTTGGCGGCGCCGACCACGGTCGGGCCTGCTAGCGGCCGGCAGCTAGCCGCCACGGCCATCCTGGCGGTGGCGCTGTGGGTGCCATGGGTGGTCGGGGTGGCGTGGCGGTGCAAGGGGACACGGCGAGCTGGCTGGGGCCGGGTTTTGAGTCTTGAGGTGTGTGTGGCGGCTCGGGTGCATGCGGGTGCCAACGACGCCTGGCGCGCCAGAGCACGCCCGGGCTGTGCTCGACGAAATGCCAGGGCAGTCTAGAGAGTTCCAAACCACAAGGGAGTTAGCGAGAAAGGGGTTATGGGCTAGGGCAAAACCTTAGGACATCTTTGGGTAGGTCAGAGCTCAAGCTCACAATGTAAACTTGAAATCATGCCAAACTGGTCATGTACTCAGGGTGTTTGACAAAATGCCAAAGGCACCTAGGTAGCTCTTGGAGTGGCCAAATTCTCCAGATCCAGTGTCTCTATGGATATAAGAGAGGGTGGTGAAGTCAGTTTGCAAAAAGGAGAAACTTGCTAGTGCAAGTTTTGCAAAACTACACTTCTGGATAGGGAGTGAGTGGCATCATTACAAGGACCAAAAGTGTTCCAAATAGAGCATGTTCCTGGACTTAGGGGTTTTGCAGGTTTGACTACAAGCATGAGAAAACACAATGTCATTAGAGCAAGAAATAACAGAGTTGTAGTAGAAAACACAAGTCTGGTCCAAAATGAAAAAGAGGCTGTTGCACTCAAATTTTCCAAAGAACATCACTATGTTTTTGCATAAAGTTGAATGGCATGCTACCACTGACATACCATAATTTTGGTGGAGGCTCTAGGGAAATATTTAAATGGGTTGTAGTGCAAAAATGCCCACTGGACCAGAGAAGCAAACCAGGTGAAAGACCCAAAATAAGCAATGAAATAATTTTATTAATGCACATAATTGATTTAGAGACATCTCATGACATCTCCAAATTTTGGTTGAAATTTTAAGTGATTCTATCAAATGGTTGTAGTACAAACAGAGCTCCAAAAATCTAAAACAATCCATTTTAATGAATAAAGCTCAGGATGAAATGATCTAATAAATAAATCCACTGATTAAGAAAATGTTATAATGAGCTGGCATAAAAGTCCCATATATTTTGGAAAGCTCCACTTGGAAAAAGATGCAAAACTCCTTAACAATAAAAAAAGAGTTCTGAAAATCCACAGAAATAAAAATTTAAAACTCCTGGCAAAAATTTTAATATCAAGAACTTGGCCAGAAAATTTGGGGTGTTACACCAGAGACCACGCCGGATCCCATGTTGACCAAGATGTTGAAGGTCGCGCCTTTTGAAGAAGGCGAAGGGGGGAGCGAGGAAGCAACCGCCTCTGCGAAGGAGGCTATCAAGGAAGGAGGGATTAAGAGTCCCACCTTCCGAGGAGAAAAGAGGACCGCTTCGGAAGATCCGGAGGTCAAGGCCTCAAAGAGGGGGAAGGAATATTCGGCAGAGAGTCCGGCGCTGGGAAGTAACCCAGCCGCATTATTTCCCCAAGGGGATCAGCCCTCCAGCCAGCCGTAAGTAAAAAGGAGGGGTCTTGTAAATAAGGAACATCACTGTGTTTATTCATGAGGATAACCGAAATTGTACCTTGTAGTTCGGACTTTAGCCCTTCTCAGCAGAGCTCGTCTTCGGGGGATCTTCTTCCAGAGATGGTGGAGAGCGAAACGCCTCCACATGTCGCACCCTCATGTGAGGCGGACGACCCGGAGGTGTCGTCGCAGAGGGTTCTCTAGTCCGGGCGGGCGGAAGGATGCAGCGCCAAGTGGCGTGCGGTCGGAGGAGCTGAAGGATCTGCTCGGGCGAGCGCCTATTTCAGAGGATCACCGTGCTCTAATGGGTACTGTGATTGAAAGAATTGCATCCGCGGAGAGCGGATTGCATGAAGCCGTCAGAAGCTTACTGACGGGGTTTGAGGTACGCAAAAATGATGTACCTTCTGACAGTTTATGCATATAAAATGCGCCCTATATAGATAGTAGCCCTTGAGACTCGGTATGTTGTCAAAATTGACAATGTGCCGAGGATCAAATTCTCAGTTATAACATATCACCGCTCCTGAACAGGTGGCGGGGCGTCGGAGGCCAGCCGGACTGCTGAATATGCCGAACTAAAGCGGCAACTTGACGAGGCGGATGCGGACATCGCGCTGGTCAATAAACGGTTTGACGAGTCACAAGGTATGCGACCTCTATGCGGACACCTTGTAAGGGAGCTTGACGCCCATGTCTTACTTTTCGTATGCTTAATGCAGATGGTGCCGCTGCCGTGGAGGAGCTGCGGCAGAACTCGCCGAGCGAAAGAGCAAGCCAGAATTAGTAATGCGGCCGCTTTAAAGGCGGCCGAAGAGCTAGAAGCTGAACGGGCTGCTCACTGCCGAAGCAAAGAGGAGATGGCCGATATGGCCAAAAATTTAAGGAATACTACCAATCGCTGCGAGGTTCTTGAAAAGGAACGTCAAGCAGAACAAGAGGGCCTAAAGAAGGCCGCCGCCGAATCCAAGAATGCCCAATCGGCTTTGAGAGCTGCCAAGGAGGAGCTGAGTCAGGCCGGGGCAATTGTGGCTGGAAAACCGTTTCTGCTGCGGAGGAAATATACATATCCAAAGTATGCTCAGTTAGATAAGTTGTGGAGTTCAGAGGATGCTTATCTCGACTTGGCGGCGAAGCGCCAGGACGCGTTGAGCACTTCCGGGGCCGAAGGGCATGAAGGGAAGAGCTATATTGGTCGCAATTCCATAGTCCGGAGCGTCCCTCCGTGACCGATCGATTGGCGAATGGGCCAAGCTGAATTGATTGTCCGGATTTGCCATGAAGCATGTCTTGACTCACTTGTGGCCGGACGGACCCACCAAGAGCTATTTTGGTTTAGTGCAGCAGTTTCTTGGTGCGGTGCCGCAGACGACGCAATGAAGCGATCGGCGTGTATTGAGGGAGCACGGATGGCTCTTGCCCGTGTCAAGACATCCGGGCAGAGATGAAGGCCACCGACGTTGCATCCCAAGATTCGGACAGGTTTAGTACCGCCGAGCACTACTTTGAAGAAGTCCGCCGGGCGCTCGCTTAATATAGACGCATGCTCAAGGATATTATGTTTAAATGACATGTATGATTTGTGAAAACAATGTTTCAATGTAATATAAGGGCTTTTTATACTTTGCGCTCAAGTAGTAAACTACCCCGTATGCGGCCGCTTATGTATATGTGTATATAACCCGAAAGATGGCAGTCCTTGGCTTCAGCCCCCACGCACAAAGTGCGGGGTGTTTGCAAAAAACGCTTTTCACACTTAATCCAACGCCTTGGTCCTGTTAAGGAGGTGATAGCGTATCAAAACCAGGCAACCAGACTATAATGCTTTATCACTTTCACTTAGCCATAGGAGTTCAAGGGTGGGGCTACTATATAGCCCCTGGGGGCACCGCACTCTCCCGAATTCAGGGTGCGATGTGCTCGACCGAAAACCGTCCTTCGTTAATGCGGAGGAATCCTAAACATTCCTCCGAGTCATCGAGTGGTTGACCAGTCTCTCGCTATACCATGACAGTCAGCCGCTTTCATCGAGGTGCTCGCCCGCCGAACCGGGCACAATCGCAGTAGTTCTCCTGGTGCCGCGTTAGCCGTGAAAACGGAACGTAAGGCAGCAAAACGCAGGAGCCGGGCAACCCAACATTTGACCAAAGACATGATTCGGAGCTGATGCATATAAGTCCTAACTCGAGACGCCGAATACTCCCTAAGGTATTCGGTCTTTATGAAAATGGGCAGAATAATGCCATAAGCCCCTGGTGTCCAGGTACGCGCAAAAATTCTGGTGCGGCCAATGCCAAAGCACCAGCCTCCTCCTCGGTTATATTAAGGAACCGGGGGGATGTATATCAACAAGAGCAGTGAAAAAGGTTTACAGTGGTCTTAATCTGAAAAGAATCCTTGCAACGGGTCCCTACTGCATGTCTGCGCCTGTGTCTCCGTTGTGCCGTATCCTGGACGGGTGTAGCACGTTGTTCATCTGTAAAAGAGAGGAACTTAGTTTGAAAGGAAAAGGATCGTGCGAAAGGTGTACTTAATATTAAATAAACAGAGTACGGTTCGAAGAATTGAATAAAATTGAGCTTTATTGTCTCTTGTTATACATGTATGCGGCCCCTCGTATGGGGGTATGCCGCTAGTAGGCGCCGGACTCGTTTAACCGTGTCTGGGGTTTGAATGACCGATTCAGGTTCTTTGCCTAGCAGAGCGGGATAGCTGTGGGGCTGTCAAGGCAGTCTCCCGTTCTTTCGTGCTCAAGTGACACTTAATACTTCCTTTTAACGAGATGATGCCGCGTGGACCGGGCATTTTAAGTGTTAGAGATGCATAATGCGGTATTGCGTTAAAGCGGCGAAAGCTTCAAGGTCCCAATAGTGCTTGATGGCTACTTTAAACGGGCGATATGGAAGAGTAACCTTTCACAACGGAAGTTGTTGGATGAACCAAACACAACTTCTAGCAGTATGGAGCCCGTGCAAAGGGCATATGGGCTGGCATTACTCCTTTAAAGGAGGTGTTGCTACGATTTAATTTTGGTTGGGTTTATCCCCATCCTCATGGATTGTGTCCCGATATATCAGGTTTATGTCATTGCCGCCATCCATGAGGACATGTGTAATTGGAATCCGTCGATTATAGGATCCAATATCAAGGCAGTCCATCCTGCGTTACGGATATTATCGAATAGTCCCGATGGTCGAAGGTGATTGGTTTTGACAACCAGCAGCGCGCGCCTTTTAGGGGTGCCGCTCTGTTTTTCCTTTGATCACGTGAAGTGAGTTTACTGTTTTGACCTCCTGTGGGAAAGTTTTTGATTTCGAGGCTCGCTTGTGGTGCTCGTCGTCATCTTCACTTGGTGTGTCGAGCCCTTGTGTTCGGGCGCTCAGTCTTCCGGACTGTTTGAAGACCCAACAATTTCGTGGGTATGGTTGGCAGGCCTCCTGTGAGTACTGTGGATTTGACATATCTTGTCCAAGATTTTGTTGAAGTTGGATAGCTCATCGCCATCTGTCCTTAAGGGCAGTTTTTGTTGTTCTGCCGTGAGCTTTTGAATCCGGCGTTGACCGCCGTGCTTTTGGACTGTTCCTTTTAATCCGCGCTGGTCCTTGTTGCGCCGTGGTTTCGCTTCCATCCCTGATTTGGATGTATTCGGGTCGCTAGTGCTGCATCTTGCTAGCTAGCTATCCTCTCCCGCACAAAAGCGGTCATGAGGCTTGTTAATGCGGCCATTGTTCTTGGCTTTTCTTGGCCGAGGTGTCTGGCGAGCCATTCGTCTCGGACGTTGTGTTTGAAAGCTGCTAAGGCTTGGCGTCCGGACGATCGACTATTTGGTTCTTTTTAGTAAGGAACCTGTTCTGCAATTTCCGGCTGACTCTCCGGGCTGTTGAGTTATGTGACTTAGATCGTAATGCGTCTCGAGGGCGGACATAGGTCCCCTGAAAATTTGCCCAAATGCATCCTCGAGCTCTTCCCAGCTTCCAATGGTATTTTCGGGAGGCTCTTAAGCCAATGCCGAGCTGGCCCTTTGAGTTTAAGGGTAAGTATTTTATGGCGTGGAGATCATCTCCTCTAGCCATGTGTATGTGGAGGATGTAATCTCAATCCGCACCTGTGGTCTGTTGTTCCGTCAGATGCCTCTATGTTTACGGGTTTGAATCCTACTGGAAATTCATGATCCAGACCTCATCGGTGAAACATAGGGGTGTCTGGCGCCCTATATTTGGGTGTGCCGTGGTTTTCGAATTTTGGCGTGTTGCATTGCTTTGACGAGCGTGCTTTCTTGGCCCATAGATGGACCTAACTGGGCCATCCTTTGATGTGAATCCTTAGGCGGTCGATATTGGCTTTGTGCGGCACCATTCGCCGCTCTCTTTTGCCGCGAGGTCGCCCATCCGCCCGGTGGCCTTCTTGCTTTTTGATTGTGGGGCTCTAAGGCCTCCTCGTCAATTCGGCAGTAGCTTTTTTTGGGTAGCTCTTTGTTCGGCAACCGTCGCGCATTTATTCTGCGGTGCTGAATACTTTGCTCCATCTAATCCGAGTGCATCTTCCGCTGTTTTGAGCTTCCGCTTCTGCTTTTTCAGGCTACGCGCAGTGGCGACGAGCCTTTTCTGGAGGTCATTTTGCTCCAATGGTTTGTCCGGCGTGAGATCGTCTGGACTGTTGTATTCGCCGGGGACAGATTGTTTATCCAAGTTGTCTTGTTCGGACGATTGCTCGATAGCTTGTTCGTTGTGCACCGGTTCGCCCTGCTCTATTGCTGGGTCTTTGTTGAGGCGGGACTTTGTTCGGCGTTTACGTTGCCATTTTGACTGCTTTTCGAGGGATTTATCCTTCGTGGCGTCTCGTTGTTCCTCGTCTTCATTTCCTTTAGGTGTATCCACCATGTATACATCATGGGATGAGGTTGTCCAGCGTCCTATAGGTGTTGGTTCATTGTTGTCTCCTACATCGTCGTCCATACCGTCGATGTCTTCGGAGTCAAAATCGAGCACGTCGTGTAAGCTTTCGACAGTGGCTATGAAGTGGGTGGTGGGTGGGCATTGAGTTTCTTCATATCCGCATCCCAACCTTCCTGTCCGTAGTCCGGCCAGGGCTCTCCGGATAAAGAGAGAGACTTTAGTGAATTCAGGATGTCGCCAAAGGGCGAGTGCTGAAAGATGTCCGCGGCCGTGAACTCCATAAAGGCCGCCCAATCTGATTCAATTGGCAAGGGCGCGGAGGGTTCGGAGTCCGGAGAGGAGTCCGACACCCTGGAGTCGAGGTCTTCGCAAAGGACAGGGATGGAGTTCGGCTCGATCGCCGTAGAGATTGTAGCCCCCGAGGTGGTGTCCAACCACTCGTCCTCGATCGGGGAATCCGCCCGGATTAAGGGTCGGAGCGGATTCTCGTGGCCTGTGGCACCGCTCGGTTGAAGAGCTAGATCATGCCCATCGAGACAAGGCGGCACGCTTGGCTGCGGCTCGAATCCGTCAAGATCAAGTCTCCGCAGATATCGGCCGATAGTTTAAACTTCCAAATCTGACCCGACGCCGGGCGTAGCTTTCGATCTGCTCCGGATGGCTGCTTAATTGGGCAGCGAGCAAAGCCGCCGAACACGAAGATCTGTTCGGGGAGAAAAGTCTCACCCTCGACCACGTCGTTGTTGATGATCGAAGGAGCCATCGGGCCTATTGGTGACGACATAGAGGAACTCTCAATGAAAGCACCAATGTCGGTGTCAAACCGCGGATCTCGGTAGGGGGTCCCAACTGTGCGTCTAGGCGGATGGTAACAGGAGACAAGGGACACGATGTTTTCACCAGGTTCGGGCCCTCTCGATGGAGGTAATACCCTACCCTGCTTGATTAATATTGATGATATGGGTAGTACAAGAGTAGATCTACCACGAGATCAAGGAGGCTAAACCCTAGAAGCTAGCCTATGGTATGATTGTTGTTTGTCCTACGGACTAAAACCCTCCGGTTTATATAGACACCGGATAGGTTAGGGTTACACATAGTCGGTTACAATGGTAGGAGATCTACATATCCGTATCGCCAAGCTTGCCTTCCACGCCAAGGAAAGTCCCATCCGGACACGGAACGAAGTCTTCAATCTTGTATCTTCATAGTCTTGGAGTCCGGCCGTGACGATAGTCCGGCTATCCGGACACCCCCTAGTCCGGGACTCCTTCACTCGTCCTTGAGTAGGTAAATGATAAAAACAGAATTTTTGATGTGGAATGCTACTTAGCATAATTTTCAATGTAATTCTCTTATTTGTGGTATGAATATTCAGATCCTAAAGATTCAAGATAAAAGTCTAATATTACTAAATAATATAACTCAGCTAGCTACAAGCCCCCACAGCGTTTTAACGCTCTCAGTCGTCGGATCGAACTAAGCAACGTTACAGATCAGTTTAGCACCACGACGTCCTTTGCTCGCGGGATCCGCTCAGCACGCCGTAATCGAGCCGCTGCTCCGCAAGACGAGCTGGCAGATACGTCCTTCATCGGGCTGATCAACGGAGGTTAAAGGCCTATGTAGGCCCGCCGAAGAGATCCTGCCAGTCCAGCAGAGGTTAAAGACGAGCCCGTCCCGTTCTTATACCCATTCTCCCTATGCACCCGTCCATCTCGCCGCCGCCGCGTGCTACCACCGTGCCGCCTCCAGCTCCAGCGACTCACCTCAGCATCAACCTTGCTACGTCGTCGTCATGGGCTCCGCCTGATCTTTCTTTGTCACCTACTCGAGCCCTTTGTCCTCGGTTACTTTTGACACCACCACTTCCAGCCCATCCGCCAGGTCGCAGGGGAGGGATGATGCGGATATCTAGTTCCGCCGCCTCCGGCCCACGCCCTCGCAGTGACCGTTCTCTTGACGCCTTCCCCCGTGACGCAAAGAAGGGATGGTGTGTGTCTGTCACTTCGCAGCATCCAGCCCGTCCCCGCGCCATTGAAGCCCGCCCTCTGAGGAGACGAGTGGATGCGATGACACGATGAGAAGATTAGAGTAATGGATACCTTTGCATCAATTGGACCGTTGTGTTTGGAGCATGAATACATGACAAAGTCTCCCGGCACGTTCACTACTTCGCATTGTGATCTACTATAGGTTAGGTCGATCTCCAATCCCCCGTTTAAGAGATATATGCTTTGCTTTGAGATCTCTTTTTAATTCGTAGATTTCAGGTTGATTTAGGATTCAATTAGCTTCTATCATTGCCTATGAAATTAGCTTAGTTAACATAATGTATTTGCACCGAATATTTAGATAGTACAGTAGTAAACTTAAATAAGTTCACATTGCTTAAGTTCTCACCATGAACATCACACGGCGGATATGTATAAATGCAATTCGGGTAGTTTTATTTTGCTTCATGCACCTTGCGTAAATATTTTTCTTCAGTATGTGACTAAATTGTTGTAGTTCTGGGTCAGAATCCGAAGAAGCAAATAAAACTGCATAGTGTTGCGGATGAGGAAGGTAATCACAAAAGAATAGCTACTAGATGTGAAGCTACTCTGCAACCTGGGTAAGTATAAATGGGTAAGTATGCACGAAGAAAGAAAGAGAACAGAACCTTGATGATTTTGTGTAGGGTGGTTATTTCATTTCTTGCAAGTTCATGGGGGAGAACAAATATGCATGTGACGCATTTTATTATGAAATTTTCTATAATAATGATGTAAATTTGCAATGTTCAAAGATTTATGAAAATGGACGGGCGGGGGAAATATACATGAGTACGTCACTGCACCAATCTCCACAACTTAAAATGGGAAGCAAATTAAACTCCTATGTTCCTGCTGTTTACTTGAAATTTTCTATAACCATGTGGCAAAATTGTATTTTTTTAAAGATTTGTAAACATGAACAGGCGTGGCAACGCGCGCCATCATGATCTAGTTGACATAAAAATAAGGATACTCCAATCATACTAACTAAGCAATCATGTGTTCTCAAAATAACATGGCCAAAGAAAGTTATCCCTACAAAATCATATAGTCTGGCTATGCTCTATCTTCATCACACAAAGTATTTAATCATGCACAACCCCGATGACAAGCCAAGCAATTCTTTCATACTTTTGATGTTCTCAAACTTTTTCAATCTTCACGCAATACATGAGCGTGGGCCATAGACATAGCACTATATGTGGAATAGAATGGTGGTTGTGGAGAAGACAAAAAAGGAGAAGATAGTCTCACATCAACTAGGCGTATCAACGGGCTATGGAGATGCCCATCAATAGATATCAATGTGAGTGAGTAGGGATTGACATGCAACGGATGCACTAGAGCTTATAAGTGTATGTAAGCTCAACAAAAGAAACTAAGTGGGTGTGCATCCAACTCGCTTGCTCACGAAGGCCTAGGGCATTTTGAGGAAGCCCATCATTGGAATATACAAGCCAAGTTCTATAATGTAAAATTCCCACTAATATATGAAAGGATAACATAGGAGACTCTCTATCATGAAGATCATGGTGCTACTTTTGAAGCACAAGTGTGGTAAAAGGATAGTAACATTGTCCCTTCTCTCTTTTTCTCTCTTTTTTTTTGTTTGGGCCTTTTCTCTTTTTTTATGGCCTCTTTTTTTTCGTCCGGAGTCTCATCCCGACTTGTGGGGGAATCATAGTCTCCATCATCCTTTCCTCACTTGGGACAATGCTCTAATAATGATGATCATCACACCTTTATTTACTTACAACTCAAGAACCACAACTCAATACTTAGAACAAGAATATGGCGGAGTACCGGGATATGCAATGAATCAAGAGTGACATGTATAAAAATTATGAACGGTGGCTTTGCCACAAATACGATGTCAACTACGTGATCATGCAAAGCAATATGACAATGATGAAGCGTGTCATAGCAAACGGAACAGTAGTAAGTTGCATGGCAATATATCTCGGAATGGCTATGGAAATGCCATAATAGATAGGTATGGTGGCTGTTTTCAGGAAGGTATGTGGTGGGTGTATGATACCGGCGAAAAGTGCGCGGTATTAGAGAGGCTAGCAATGGTGGAAAGGTGAGAGTGCGTATAATCCATGGACTCAAAATTAGTCATAAAGAACTCATATACTTGTTGCAAAAATCTATTAGTTATCGAAACAAAGTATTACGCACATGCTCCTAGGGGGATAGATTGGTAGGAAAAGACCATCGCTCGTCCCCGACCGCCACCCATAAGGAAGACAATCAATAAATAAATCATGCTCCGACTTCATCACATAACGGTTCACCATACGTGCATGCTACGGGAATCACAAACATTAACACAAGTATTTCTCAAATTCACAACTACTCAACTAGCATGACTCTAATATCACCATCTTCATATCTCAAAACAATTATCAAGCATCAAACTTCTCATAGTATTCAACACACTTATAAGAAAGTTTTTACTAATCTTGGATGCCTATCACTTTAGGACTAATTTCTCAATTTAAGGAAATTACCATGCTGTTTTGTAGGACTCTCAAAATAATATAAGTGAAGCATGAGAGAACAATAGTTTCTATAAAACAAAACCACCGCCGTCCTCTAAAAGATATAAGTGAAGCACTAGAGCAAAAACTATATAGCTCAAAAGATACAAGTGAAGCACATAGAGTATTCTAATAAATTTCGAATCATGTGTGTCTCTCTCAAAAGGTGTGTACAGCAAGGATGATTGTGGTAAACTAAAAAGCAAAGACTCAAATCATACAAGACGCTCCAAGCAAAACACATATCGTGTGGTGAATAAAAATATAGCTCCAAGTAAAGTTACCGATGGACGAAGACGAAAGAGGGGATGCCTACCGGGGCATCCCCAAGCTTTGGATTTTTGGTGTCCTTATATTAACTTGGGGTTCCATGGGAATCCCCAAGCTTAGGATCTTGCCACTCCTTGTTCCATAATCCATCAAATCCTTACCCAAAGCTTGAAAACTTCACAACACAAAACTCAACAGAAAATCTCGTGAGCTCCGTTAGCGAAAGAAAACGAAACACCACTTCAAGGTACTTTATTGAACTCATTCTTTATTTATATTGGTGTTAAACCTACTATATTACAACTTCTCTATGGTTTATAAACTATTTTACTAGCCATAGATTCATCAAAATAAGCAAACAACACACGAAAAACAGAATCTGTCAAAAACAGAACAGTCTGTAGTAATCTGTAACTAAAGCAAACTTCTGGAACTCAGAAAATTCTACCAAAATAGGACGACCTGGACAATTTGTTTATTGATCTACTTCAATTGGAATCAATATTTTATCACATTCTGGTGATTTTTAACAATTGTTTCCGTGAATAGAAAGTTTCTGGAATTTTCAGCAAGCTCAAATAACTATCATCTAAGAAGATCCTATAGGTTTCACTTGGCACAAACACTAATTAAAACATAAAAACAAATCTAACCAGAGGCTAGATCAAATATTTATTCCTAAACAGAAGCAAAAAGCAAAAAAACTGAAATAAAATTGGATTGGCTCCCAACAAGCGCTTTTCTTTAAAGCCTTTTTAGCTAGGCATTGAGCTTTCAATGATGCTCACAAGAAAGACAAGAATTGAAGCACAAAGAGAGCATCATAAAACACGTGTCAAACACATCTAAGTCTAACATACTTCCTATGCATAGGCATTTTATAAGCAAACAAATTATCATAGCAAGCAAAAACTAACATATGCAAGGAAGTGGAAAGGAACAATAGCAATCTCAACATAACGAGAGGTAATTTAGTAACATGAAAATTTCTACAACCATATTTTCCTCTCTCATAATAATTACATGTGGGATCATAAGAAAATTCAATAAAATAGCTATCACATAAAATATTTTCAACACGATCCACATGCATGCGAAGTTGACACTCTTCCAAAATAGTGGGATCTAAAGTTGACACTCTTCCAAACCCACTTTCAATATTATTGCAAACACTATTACAATCTCATATTCATCACGGGGCATAAATAAATTTTCAAGATCATAAGAAGAATCACCCCAATCATGATCACTGCAACAAGTAGTAGACATAGCAAAATTAGCATCCCCAAGCTTAGGGTTTTGCATATTATTAGCACAATTTACATCAATAGAATTTATAATAAAATCATTGCAATCATGCTTTTTATTCAAAGATCTATCGTGAATAGCTTCATAAAGTACTTCATCACAATTTTCAGATTCACGAATTTGAAGCAAAACCTCGTAAAGATAATCTAGTGCACTCCGTTCATCATAATTGGATCTATTAAAGAGATTAGCAAGTGGATGAGGATCCATAAACTTTTAGCAAGCGAAGATGCAAGCAAAAAGAAGGCACATGGTAACATAAGATCGAACGGAAGGACGGCGAATAAAACCGCAAGGGTGAAGTGAGGGAGAGGAAAACGAGAGGCAAATGGCAAATAATGTAATGTGAGGAATAAGAGTTTGTGATGGGTACTTGGTATGTCTTGACTTCTGCGTAGACTCAATGGGAAACGGCGCCAGAAATCCTTCTTGCTACCTCTTGAGCACTGCGTTGGTTTTCCCTTGAAGAGGAAAGGGTGATGCAGTAAAGTAGCGTAAGTATTTCCCTCAGTTTCTAAGAACCAAGGTATCAATCCAGTAGGAGACCACACTCGAGTCCCACGCACCTACACAAACAAATAAGAACCTCGCAACCAACACGATAAAGGGGTTGTCAATCCCTTCACGGTCACTTACGAGAGTGAGATCTGATAGATATGATAAGATAATATTTTTTTGGTATTTTTATGGTAAAGAGTAAAAGTAAAGAAAGCAAAACAAACGGCGGCAGAAATAGCTTGTTGACGAGAGATTAATATGATGGAAAATAGACCCGGGGCCATAGGTTTCACTAGTGGCTTCTCTCAGGAGCATAAGTATTACGGTGGGTAAACGATTACTGTCGAGCAATTGGTAGAATTGAGCATAGTTATGAGAATATCTAGGTATGATCATGTATATAGGCATCACGTCCGCGACAAGTAGACCGAAACGATTTTGCATCTACTACTATTACTCCACACATCGACCGCTATCCAGCATGCATCTAGAGTATTAAGTTCATAAGAACAGAGTAATGCTTTAAGCAAGATGACATGATGTAGAGGGATAAACTCATGTAATATGATATAAACCCCATCTTTTTATCCTCGATGGAAACAATACAATACGTGCCTTGTTGCCCCTGGTGTCACTGGGAAAGAACACCGCAAGATTGAACCCAAAGCTAAGCACTTCACCCGTTGCAAGAAAGATCAATCTAGTAGGCCAAACCAAACTGATAATTCGAAGAGACTTGCAAAGATAACCAATCATACATAAAAGAATTCAGAGGAGATTCAAATATTGTTCATAGATAAACTTGATCATAAACCCACAATTCATCGGATCTCGACAAACACACCGCAAAAGAAGATTACATCGAATAGATCTCCAAGAAGATCAAGGAGAACTTTGTATTGAGATCCAAAGAGAGAGACGAAGCCATTTAGCTAATAACTATTGACCCGAAGGTCTGAGGTAAACTACTCACACATCATCAGAAAGGCTATGGTGTTGATGTAGAAGCCCTCCGTGATCAATGCCCCCTCCGGCGGAGCGCCGAAAAAGGCCCCAAGATGGGATCTCAAGGATACAGAAGGTTGCGGCAGTGGAAATAGGGTTTTGGCTCCATATATGATGTTTCCAGGGTATATGGGTATATATAGGAGGAAGAAGTACGTCGGTGGAGCAACAAGGGCCCCACGAGGGTGGAGGGCGCGCCCCCTACCTCGTGCCCTCCTCGTTGATTACTTTACGTAGACTCCAAGTCCTCTGGATCACGTTTGTTCCGAAAATCACGTTCCCGAAGGTTTCATTCCGTTTGGACTCCGTTTGATATTCTTTTTCTGCGAAACACTGAAATACGCAAAAAAAACAACAATTTGGGCTGGGCCTCCGGTTAATAGGTTAGTCCCAAAAATAATATAAAATTGTATAATAAAGCCCATTAAACATCCAAAATAGAATGTAATATAGCATGGAACAATAAAAAATTATAGATACGTTGGAGACGTATCAAGTAACATACCGATGACAAAGGGAACAACGTATGTTGTTATGCAGTTTGACCGATAAAGATTTTCGTAGAATATGTAGGAACCAATATGAGCATCCAGGTTCCGTTATTGGTTATTGATCAGAGACGTGTCTCGGTCATGTCTACATAGTTCTCGAACCTGTAGGGTCCGCACGCTTAACGTTCGGTGACGATAGGTAATATGAGTTTATGTGTTTTGATGAACCGAAGGTAGTTTGGAGTCCCGGATATGATCACAGACATGACGAGGAGTCTCTAAATGGTCGAGACATAAATATCGATATATTGGATGACTATGTTTGGACTTCTGAAGGGTTCTGGGTAAGTTCAGACAAATACCGGAGTGCCGGGGGGTTACTGGAACCCCCCTGGGAGTGTAATGGGCCTATTGGGCCTTAGTGGAGAAGAGAGGGGCGGCCAGGGTAAGCCACGCGCCCCCTCCCCCTCTAGTTCGAATTTGACAAGGAAGGGGGGGGGCACCCCCCTTTTCCTTCCCCCTCTCTCCTCCTTCCTTCCCTCCTACTCCTACTCTTGGAATGGTTGGAGTCCTACTCCCGGTGGGAGTAGGACTCCCTTTGGGGCGCGCCTAGGAGGCCGGCCCCCTCCTCCTCCTCCACTCCTTTATATACGGGGGAGGGGGTACCCCATAGACACGCAAGTTGATCAGTTGATCTTGTAGCTGTGTGCGGTGCCCCCTCCACCATAATCCACCTCGGTCATATTGTAGCGGTGCTTAGGCGAAGCCCTGCGTCGGTAGCTTCATCATCACCGTCATCACGCCGTCGTGCTGACGGAACTCTCCCTCGAAGCTCTGCTGGATCGTGAGTTCGTGGGACGTCACCGAGCTGAACGTGTGCTGAACTCGGAGGTGCCGTGTGTTCAGTACTTGGATCGGCGGATCGTGAAGACGTACGACTACATCAATCGCGTTGTCATAACGCTTCCGCTTACGGTCTCTGAGGGTACGTAGACAACACTCTCCCCCTCGTTGCTATGCATCACCATGATCTTGCGTGTGCGTAGGAATTTTTTTGAAATTACTACGTTCCCCAACAGAAGCCTCTAGTGTCACTGAAGACGCCATCCAGGAGCTAAAAAGTGTCGACTACCTGCCGGCCAATGTTGCCCACTGCGTTCCGGAGGAGGGCCAGGTCGTCCCCACGCTAAGGCCCGGCGAGAGGGTGGTATGCCTTCCCTACTTCATCCAGGGACTTGGTTCTCCTCTCCACCCCTTTGTTAGGGGGCTAATGTGTTGGAAATATGCCCTAGAGGCAATAATAAAAGTATTATTATATTTCCTTGTTCATGATAATTGTCTTTTATTCATGCTATAATTGTATTATCCGGAAATCGTAATACACGTGTGAATACATAGACCACAATATGTCCCTAGTGAGCCTCTAGTTGACTAGCTCGTTGATCAACAGATAGTCATGGTTTCCTGACTATGGACTTTGGATGTCGTTGATAACGTGATCACATCATTAGGAGAATGATGTGATGGACAAGACCCAATCCTAAGCATAGCACAAGATCGTGTAGTTCGTTTTGCTAGAGCTTTTCCAATGTCAAGTATCTCTTCCTTAGACCATGAGATCATGTAACTCCCGGATACCGTAGGAGTGCTTTGGGTGTACCAAACGTCACAACGAATCGGGTGACTATAAAGGTGCATTACGGTATCTCCGAAAGTGTCATTGGGTTGACACGGATCGAGATGGGATTTGTCACTCCGTATGACGGAGAGGTATCATGGGCCCACTCGGTAGTGCATCATCATAATGAGCTCAAAGTGACCAAGTGTTTGGTCACGGATCATGCATTACGGTACGAGTAAAGTGACTTGCGGCAACGAGATTGAACGAGGTATTGGGATACCGACGATCGAATCTCGGGCAAGTAAAATATCGATTGGCAAAGGGAATTGTATACGGGTTGATTGAATCCTCGACATCGTGGTTCATCCGATGATATCATCGAGGAGCATGGGAGCCAACATGGGTATCCAGATCCGCTGTTGGTTATTGCCCGAGAGCCGTCTCGGTCATGTTCGCATGTCTCCGAACCCGTAGGGTCTACACTTAAGGTTCGGTGGCGCTAGGGTTGTATGAATATGAGTATGCAGCAAACCGAATGTTGTTCGAGTCCGGATGAGATCCCAGACGTCACGAGGAGTTCCGGAATGGTCCGGAGGTAAAGATTTATATATAGGAAGTCTTATTTTGGTCGCGGAAAAGTTTCGGGCATTATCGGTATTGTACCGGGAGTGCCGAAAGGGGTCCGGGGGTCCACCTGCCCCGGGGGGCCACATGGGCTGTAGGGGGTGCGCCTTGGCCTATATGGGCCAAGGGCACCAGCCCCAAAAGGGCCCATGCGCCAAGGAGACTTGGGAGGGAAGAGTCCTAAAGGGGGAAGGCACCTCCGAGGTGCCTTGGGGAGGATGGACTCCTCCCCCCTCTTGGCCGCACCCCTTCCTTGGAGGAAGGGGCAAGGCTGCGCCCTCCCCCCCTCTTTTGCACCTATATAAAGGGAGGGGAGGGAGGGGTGGCCGCACCCATAAGCCCTGGTGCCTCCTCCTCCTGCAACACTTCCTCCTCCTCCGTAGTTGCTTAGCGAAGCCCGCGGAGTTCTGCTGCATCCACCACCACGCCGTCGTGCTGCTGGATCATCATCAACCTCTCCTTCCCCTTGCTGGATCAAGAAGGAGGAGACGCCATCCGCTCCGCACGTGTGTTGAACGCGGAGGTGCTGTCCGCTCGGCACTAGGTCATCGGTGATCTGAATCACGACGAGTACGACTCCTTCAACCCCGTTCCATTGAACGCTTCCGCGCGCGATCTACAAGTGGTATGTAGATGCAATCACTCTCCCATGACTCGTTGCTAGATGAACTCATAGATGGATCTTGGTGAAACCGTAGGAAAATTTTTAATTTTCTGCAACGTTCCCCAACATAATGTTCTTCTACGGGCTGGATTTCCATGACCTCGCCCCTAACTCCTTCCTACACATCTCAGCCTTCATCATTATCTGCGAGGCCTTTCTGCGGATCTGGCCACACTTTGGCTTTTGACTCAAGGTCTTCAACATCAAGCCGAAGATCATCGACGACCAACAAAGGCGGATTGGGGGCGATGGTCAGCAAAATCCCCCGAGTGGAGTGGTCGAACAGTACTTCCATAGAGACCGTCAAGATCTGGTAGAACGAGTGGTTCTACATCACGGAACCGCGAGGTGAGGCTTAGGCGGAGCTCCCTGCTTTTAGATCCGGACCTCCCACGAGGATGGTCTCATGGACCAGAAAAAGAGCTCTACTCGGGGTCGACCACGGAGGTGGAGTCACTTCAAAGCCGGATATCCAAGATGATGAAGATGAAGGCCGAGTTACCAAACATGATTCAGATCATGCTTCGTCGGTGACTCCTACCTTGATGTCCCCATGTGGTCCTACAAGCCCGAAGACCCCGCCACCGTGCTCCGCTTCTACCGCACCTCCCATGACAAATTGTGGAAGGTTGTTTTCAAGCCGCAGAAGGAGTGGCCAGCCAAGACGAAGGATATCGGCCTTGACGCCGCCAACCCCCCTCGCGAGGTATGATAAGTTATATCATTGTGTTCGCATACTTCTTTCTGACAAAGCAATGAACTCCTCCTTCTTCCCCGTACAGAGCTGGCTGAAGAAAGCCGCCCAGATCAATAGCCCGACCCCGCTGCCCGAGGACCCGAGGATGGCCCTGCTGGCGAAAATGTTGGCCGTGGCGCCAGAGAAGAAGGAGAAGAAGAAGGACGAGAAGAGGGAGGCCCGAGAGGGCCTCCGCCCTAGAGGACCCCCAGATACTAAGTCTGGGGAAACCCAAACCCCCTCCGCTCATGATGGAGAGCAAGGAGAGGACGGGGAGGAGAGCGACTTCTCTTGAACAAGGAAGAGGGCGGCGTCAGAGGACGCCGAGGAGGACCGGCCTCCTCCCGCTCCGAAGAGAAAATGCAGGGCCAAGGTGGCCCTGTCTGACAACAGCTCGAACTCTGCCGAGGAGTCTGAGGCTTCCGAAGAGGTTCCTTGAAGGAACCACAGGGCCAAGCCCCCTTCCTAGAGGTACGTATCCGAAGTCACTCCAGCATGTTCAAACTAAGTTCATTATTAACCATATGCCTGTTTTTAATATCGCGGTCCGCCACACGACCTCCCCATCGACCGAATCTTGGAGGGAGACTCTCCGTCAGCCGAGCTAGCGGAGAGTGGGACCGTGTCGCGCACCACGAACCCTCTAGTCATCGAGGAGACCGTAGAGGTCTTGTCTCGGAAGACCCCTCCCGGGCCGAACACAGGGGACGGGGGTGATGACATTATGGTCGGGGTGAATACCTCGGCCCCAAGAACCAGGAGGGGACGACCCTTCTAGAAAACAAAGAGAGGGGTCCTGATCAATCTGAGCTCCCCCCAAAAACGGTTCTAGAGCCGCTAAGGCACTAGGAGCCGAGTATTCCGGCTGCCTTCGCGGAAGGTGACGGTGTCCTCGACTAGGGGGTACTCCCCACGTCGTCTTCCGACCAGTGGGTCGGGCCGAGGACCCCATGGTGGTTCACTCATGGGACACTTCGAGCAACCCATGACGTATACAAGGAGGATACCTGTCACACCCTGATTTTTGGCCCTTTCTTTCTTCTTTTGATTTTGCGAGATTTTTGCTTGAGTTTTCTTTTTCCGTGGCTATGTGGTCTGGAAACTGGAGGAGATGACCTCTTCTTTCTTTCCAGAGTGGCTTTTCATCCTCATATCCATCCCAAGACATTGCCATTTTCATCTTGGCCCAACCCCAACATTATTTTTCTTGGGAATATTCCTTTTTCTGTTAAAGGAATAAGCCCATTTGCCCTAGGTTGTGAAGCAACCTATATTTCCATCACTCCTAAAATTCCCAAATAATTCTCATAAATTTTTTGGGTCATATATGCATCAAATATGGCCAAACTTTTCCTTTCCATGTTCAAAATTAATTCACAAATATTCCTTTTCCATTCTGTCCTAAATGGCAGTTTGTGAAGCAAGTGCTATTTACCTTTGCCCAATTGACCCCAAACTTTTTGGACACCTTTCCATGTCCAAATAATTGCCTCATGCCCAAAATGAACTCCATTTGTCTAGTAAATATTCCTGAATTTTTTTTCAAAGTTCCTGTCTGAGGGAATTCTTTGTGAAGGAAGTACTAGCTAGGTTAATCCAATTGAGTTTAAATTTTGCATGGTCCTTCATATGATCAAATCATCACTCTCCTCAAGATTTTAGATCATGCAATGCATCCACGTGAGCTTAGAATCAATTCTTTGTTTCTGTCCAAATTTTCAGTTAGTGAAGCAAGTATATTTTATCTTGCTCTATTACTGCTGAAAATTTTCCAGGACCTTCTCCAACCCATATAATCTATCTCCACAAGATTTGGGCTGATTTCATCTAGCCATTTACCCTCCGGATTTTTCCTAAGTTTCTGTCCAGAGAGGTGCTGTATGAAGGAAGTACCATTTTGGCTTGGACAAATGGCATGAAATTTTTATGGCACTCTAATATGGCCAAATTACCCTTCCATGCTCATTTTTGGCCTAATCAATCACTCCTAGTGAGTTCTACTTCTTGATCTTGATTCTAGACCAGTTTAAGCAGTTGTTAAGCAAGTGCATTAAGACTTGGTCCAAATCCCTCCAAAAATCACAGGACTCTTGTCCCTTCTACCCTAAACCTCCCAGACACGAGGTATGTCCCTTATCTCTTCTCTGCTCACCACAGCATCATGCACCAGTTTGCAACGGCAAACTTTCGGAGATGAATCCCATCTATCCAGAGCTTGTTTATTTGATCCATCATATCCTGTCAGCTCCTGGTAGGAAGGACTACAACTTAGACAACGATTGCCAGCCTCTAGAGTCTTCTTCAAGCCAGATTGCGCGGTGACCACCGCTTTGGCAATGCAGTGGGCACGAGCCGGCCGTCGTTTCGCTCGGGCCCCTCCTCTGCTCAGCGTCTTAGCGAGCACGGGCGTGTCTCCCAGCTCACCCTCGTCGTCCTCTTCTCCCCTGACCTCTCCCCCCTCCGGCAGCCCGCTCGCTAGCGCTCGTCGTCGCGCGCCCACGGGCAACCTGTAGCCGACCGTCGTTTCCTCCCCTGGTTGCTTCTCTCCTGTGCCCCTCGACCTCTTCTGCCGCGTGATGCATGCCCTATGCTCCCCCGCGTCGCCTTCCGTCGACCGTGCTCGCCCGCACACGCGTACGCGGCCACGCCCGAGCCGTGGCCACGCGTCCGCGGTCATCTCCCTCGCCCCCGCCTATTTAAGCTTCCCCCCGAGGCCATCCGAGCACTTCACAAGCTTCACCTCACTCCCCTACACCTCCCTAGCCCCTCAGAGCCTCGCCGGAGTGCCTCCCCAACCTCCTCTGTTGCCACGGTCGCCGGCAAGCTTCGCTTCGATTCCGACGATCCCGAGCCTCATTCACTCTTCCTCCACCACTAGCCGTCTCCTCCACCACCATTACGCCGTCCCAGTGCTCCAACCCCTCCTCCGGCGCACCGGAGCGCCATGCCCATCTCCTCCCGAATACCCCTCCGCCGCGGGCCCAACTGCGGCCATTCCCGAGCTCCCCGGCGTATTCCACGGCCGGGAACGGATCCTCCCTGTCCTCCTGAGCATTTTGATAGGTCGCCCGTCCCGAACGGTGGCCGGACTCGCGGGCAGTCGCCGTCGGGATGGCCACCTCCCTCGGCCCAGCGCGCTCCCGAGCGGGATGTTGAAGGCGGTCAGGGCCAGGCGGGCCCCTCCCCGCGCGACCCCACCTGTCAGCGCCTCAAGGCCGGCCCCGCTCCCGCCACGTCAGTTAAGTGGAAGCGTACTCCACTGGAGTACGTCTTCCGTGCTGCGGAAGCGTTTTTGCAGGAAATGCGCTTTCTGTTTCTATACTACTATTAAACAAGAAAACACATCCACATGGCGTAGAAGTGCCCGCATCCCTCGCCTCTCCGGTCGCACGTCTCCTCCCTTCCTATGAAGTGGGTGCACGCAGGGCGGACTCTCCGCCAACCGCCTCCAGGAGCTCTGCTTCCGCAAAGGCGGCATCTACATTAAGCTCGGCCAGCACATCGCAAACTGGTACGGAAACGAGTTCCTAACTCTGTGTGGACACGCCTGAATTCACTTTAGATTCATCTGTTGTAATACTGTATAATTTTGTGGCTGAGGAACAACCGCTTGTTTGCTTGTACTACCACAGGTGTATGTGCAGACGATGAAGGCGCCGATGCGATAGAGGTGCCCAGTTTTCTCATACGAGGACGTCTGCGGAGTCTTCAATAAAGAGATTGGAGAATTGCCACAAACTGTTAGTTCCTTCATTACAACATTGTCCTACACCCTGGTGAAGTAACTTGGTTGTTGTATTGATTAGCAAAACCAAACAATCAGACTAAGCATGCTTAGTTCAGTTGTTGGACAACAGAGTATTCACCTTGAATCAGAACTTGGATTTATGCTCAGCCTATTTTTAGTTTAGAAGAAACTCTGACATAAAATTTGGCCCCCTATTCCTGGTGGTGTACGTTTTTGCACAATTCTTCCTTTTCCCGCTTGCAAGTGCTTCTCTTGTGCAAGTCCATGCCGCCACAACACATGATGGGAAAAAAATTGGTGTCAAGGTTGTTGTTATACAAGAAAAGACTGCAGTTCATTTTGAGTTCACTTATATTAAGTTTGAACTCTTAAATTATGACATCAGAGTTCAAATTTAACCAGCTTGTTGTCTGTCTTTCACTTTTTTGACCCCTTTTTTGGCTTACAGGTTCAACATGACAACTTGGTGGATACACTACTAGGAAAACGGTTTTTAACGATGGTATATGTGGTCGTGAAAAGTCAGATTGTGGTCGCTAAAGGTCATTAACGACCACAATGTGCTGGTCGTAGTAGGCTCCGTCGTTAAAAGTATAACGACCACAATGTGGTCGTTATTCTTGTAACGACAGGATGGCGTGTCGTCGTTAATCCCAAGGCAATAACGACCACAATTTAGTATTAGCAGCCACTTTTGTCTTCACTAATAGTGTTATCATGGCAACCACTCTCTTCACAACTTTGATATCCATTAGAACCACTTATATTAATTAGTATAAGTATCCATTCAGTGATCACTTTATGCAGCATCCAACATTCCAATATTAACATCCACACTAATATAGAAACAAAATAATATGAATAGAAAAGATTGTAACCTCTTTTATTAATAGAAATACCAAAATTACAACATACAATTCTTAAATTAAAATATCATTTAAGAAATTTGATTCAAAAGCACTCCTTAGATGACCAATCTACTTGCTCATATCTATTCAGAAAATGAGAGAACTAGAAAAGATAATATTTTAATCTCCAGTCGAGGGACACCATCGTTCTTTGAATGGATATCATTCTTCATCGGTGAATACAATGCCTCCTGATGCTTCTATATCTTACGGTGGACCATCAGTCCTACAAAACGTTGAGTAGTTTATGAAAATCAGCCCTTGTAAATAAATTGGCACAAAGTATAACAACATATAAAATCAATGTATGAGAACAACTTACTTGATCTTGTTGGATTTCATGAGAACTATCACTTAGAGATCTAGCAGACATAAGCCGTTTAATTGCTAACACTTCTTGCACCACGCCATTGAACTTTTCATCAAGTACTTGTTTCGCGTGCTCGGAAGCTTGAAGTTTTGAAACCTATTCAGCATTCCTTAATGTTAGTCCTCGCAAATTTCTTGCTCTAATTCTACCACCAAAGCCAACTACGCGATCACGCCGCTTAGATGAGTCACATTTCTGCATTAGTTCATCAATTGAGAGATCAGAATTCAAGTGAACTATGGTCTTAATTTGTACCTGAAGGGCCAACAGTAAGTTATTTGCATCAACTTCTATCTGTAAGTAGGCATTACACACTTCCAAATCATCATAGTAGTAGGTGCATATAAATCATGTCTTACATGTTTGGCGGAGGCTGTAGAATCAATGAAGGTTGTACCCTTTTTGTCAGTCTTAGAAAATTGTTTGTCCATAGTCGGGGCTTAATTTGTACAAGACAAGTCACACTGGGCTTATATCATTGGAAATGAAAAATGGCAAGTCCTAATAGCTGTTCATAAAAGCAGAATATCATAAGTACAGCAGTACATAAATTCAGGTTATGGTGTTAGAGCCAATGACCAAAGTTACTTTAATTGAATCAAAAATATGTTTCAGAGCAGCTCTAGTAATATTGGACCATACCTTTACCCTCATCGGGGGTTATTATAAGACTATAAAGGATTCTACCCAAGTGACGTAGAAAACTTTTGGAAAAAGCACGGGGATTCAGTTGCATGTTTCCATTTCCCGGTGTTCCTCTAGGCAAAGTTGCCATTTCAGTTACAATTGATTCAGTTCAAGAAACGGGGAAAATGCTACATGAATGATATAAAACATACACCTGATGCGTGTAATTCACAGGAAGTGCTATGTAATACAAAAAATTAATCTTATCAATTCTATTGAATAAAAACTGCACTTTCCAGTGTTGTTGCATTGTTGATCCATCTAATTAAACTTATCTACTAGAACCCAGCATGCCAGGTTCTACCAGATTATATACATGAAACAATTGTGAGATGCTTAGAAACATTATGTATTAGCGTCCTTTTTTTTTTAGATAACAAAACTTATTGCACAGAAATAAAACACAAAGGAAAAAATGACGATCAAGTACATAGCCCTGTAAAATCTGTTTGCAGAATTCTAAAAAAATGGAACAATTGAAGCAGCACAAAGTAATCTACAAGAAGATATGGAAACACGTAACGACCATACTCTGCATTTACATTTTACTCTGAACTTCAAGTTCTCTCATGCGGTGGGTGCCAGGATGTCAGCGTAGGGGACCAAAACAAAGATGGTGGCTGCTCCCCAGGATGAACTCTTAGGTTCAATTAGTACGAGGACTAGGCACATGGTAAACAAAACAGATGCGTGTGGTGTAGCAATGTTGGGGCGATCCGCACCTAAAAAATGGGCGGAGACTGAGAGCACACTGGGCGGAGATGTATGATACGGAGTCCCCAGTCCCCGCCGAGCCAGCTGCGTCGATGGCGCGATCCAACCAAGAAGCTGCCGCGCCGGGCAGGGGAAGGCTGATGCCATGGCACAGATGGCCGCGGCCGCCGACACCGATATGAGCAGAGTACGGCTCACCCCACGGGACCCGCTGCAGAGGATGCCGACGGGAACTGCAACCTCGTCGACATCACCTCCAGCTCGAACGGAATCCGCTGCGGCGCTCGAGGTCGGGAGGGAGACGGAAGATCAGGAGTGAGGAACGAGTAGGAGGAGGACTGGAGGAGGCGGTGGCGGCTGGAGGGCCCGGCGGCCGCTGATGGTGGTGGAACGAGGAGAGAGAGGCGGCGGGGGAGATCTGTGGGGGATACGTAGACTTTTCCCTTTTTTTAGACGACTTTTCCCTTTTTCTTAGTACAGAGTACTTATCTTCCTTTTTGGTCCGTCGTTTCAGCAGATAAGGACGCGCTAAGCATAACAAAACAACAACCACCAGACGTATACCGTCTTAGCGAGGAGTTACGGGGCTAATTAGAGGTGGAACCGAACTCATTGTACCAATAACAACCGAGAGTTGTCAATCCTTGGTCGTTATTGACCTAATCCCTAGTAGTGATACTTCTGTAATAGATATCGCCACCGTGGATTTAGTAGTGAATGCTCTTCATTATATTTTCCCTACATTTGACTACAGGTAAAACCACAACTGTTCTTTGTTTATTACCTTGTTCTCTCTCTCCCTCTTTTTAACATACCACCTCGAAAGCTTTTAGACTTATGCTGATTTTTAGAATTTGTTATGATAGAGAGAAGGACTCCGATCTGCATGCTTTGAAAATACTAATGAAATGAGGGTTTGCTTCCTGAAACTTCTGTTAGTATTCAATGATTCCAGACAGGTCGTGGACTTTCCACACTCTCAGACAACAACATTCTTTTATCCAACGGTGATGTGATTTTATCCATCTGAAGATTGTGTTATCATTTGTTTAAATTCGAGTGATATTACACATGTAGCTTGCTAGGTATATTTTAGAATAGTTACTTATGGAAAATTCTTAGAGGTCATAGATGGGACAACAGACAACATTGCAGATACGTCGCAGTTGGGCACCATTATCATTGCCCCAATATCTCCCTTTTATGTTATGAAGATATACATGTAGGTTTCCTTTTTGGTAATTTTTGGAAATCACAAATGATGTTAATATTATGGTTGTACTGCAATTTGCAAGGTTTCTGATGTCCGTGTGTACAAGGTTTCTGGTCATGCTATTTCAAAAATACCTTTTAGATGTGCTTGCTTTCCTACTGCTTGTTCAAATTTCATTTTTACTATTGGAATATGATGATACATCTGATTCAAACTGGAATTCAGTTTTCTTGTACAGAAAATAGAAGGATCGGGCTGTACGTGATAATATATATGCCTAGAGAATGAAAGGCATAATAGATTCCTAAGTACTACAACTATCATACCATTCCAGGAAGTTACTTCTTGATGTCATTCTAGAAAAAATAGAAGGACCAATAGAATGTTCTCGGTGATCATTTTAGGTGTCCTTTTAGGCAGCAACACCAAGCTAAGTAGCATGGCTTCATCTTAGAACTGTTCAATAGGAGCATGTTTGAACTACTGAATACGTAAAGATCATTTCTTCACGACTTCTCTTATGCTCCTAGGGAATCTGGTCCAAACTCCACATTGCTGTCACAGAACAAAGTTGGAGGCACAATTGAAAGAGACCAGCTAGATTCTTCTTCCGGGTATTAAAAAGAGAACCTGGCTAGAGATTTCATGGCATGTCATTCCATTTATCTTTGCTTGTGGGCTTATCGTATCTGATGACATAATTGGCATTTATTTCATAATTAGCATGTAGTTGAGCACATGATATGTTTTGCTTTAATTATGGACATAATATACGTTTACTTATTGTGATCATATAAGTGAACAAACATATCCAAGGGCTAAAGTTTATATCTACTATGTATGTTTATTTTTCATTCACACATGTCTCATTGCCTTTTTAGCACTTAGAGAGCAAGGGAGATTGCTCTCATTAAATGATAACATTTTTTTGCAAAATATTAAATAATGAGTGCTCTTTGTTTTTTTCCCAGCTAACCTCAATCCAAGAAGTCCGATCATCAATTAATGAGATTTTTTTGCTTGTATGATTTGTCGAACCATATGAATGAATAATCATATCGTGGCTCAATCAATACTTCACAATCTTTTTGCCCAAAGCAAACAATGTCAATATTTATATATTCTAAATGCAAATATTATCGCTTGTGTACTCAAGTACGAAAAGAAACCATTTTATCACTCCTACAGTCCATAGGGACAGAGACAAGGAAAGAAAACCTTTCAATCTTGTCTTCCTACTTACTTTTACTTACCAAGAAGAATCAACAATAAAGGAGTCTTTTAAGAAAACAGATAAAAGATCATTTTCAGTTAGTAATGTACACCTCCCAACTTGTCTTGTTTACTTCTTTTTCTGTGCATGTGCACCCTATTGAATGGTATACATACTGGAATTGCAATTGCAGGCAAATCAAAGTGATGGATGGTCTAAAAGATTATTTAGATAAATTCATCTCCTGGGTAAAAGAAGCCACGTGTGACGTTTGATTGGAAATAATATTGCCTTGAAAATGTACGAGTGCCTTCTTGCCATCTGACAGAATCAACCATTGATGCTCCATTGCTAAGCATACCTTTGTAAATTCTCTTGGGGAGGAAAAGTTTAACTTGCAATTTGCAAGTTGCAATATTGATCCAAAAATACATGGTGTTCACACATATCTATTTTATGTAGTTTGTGATCAACCAGAATGTTCAGAGTTTTTGAAAGCACCATCAATGATCTCTGTTTATATGGAGATAAATTATGAAAAAAAAATATGAAATTCAACAACCTTAAACCTAACTCTCGCTAGATGTAAGGGCGTGAAAACATGGTTTAGAGTCTATATGATGAGTGTTACCTTGACTTTTTTTGTGTGTGTCATTTTCTTACACTACCATCAACAACTATATTTGATTGAGAATAGATGTATCTTTGAGAAGAGCATTAGCTGAGACGTGCGTTGCATCTGCAAGCTTACTTAAACCCTAACGGCCGAAACCTCTAGTTTGGGAATGTTCGTCCATTAAGAGCAGAAATGAATACTTTTTATTTCTTTTTCCGCCTAACGAACGAATGGTCATAACTCCGTGACTGTGACTCCGATTGAGGTGATTCCAACTCACACGTCTTCGTCTCGTCGAGCCCGTTCTGTTCACATCATCTCTACTCCTAATGTTTGAGTTGGTTGAATAGTACCATGGTTTATTTCGTCCGGTTTATTTTCGCCTCACCTCCCACCACCCTCCCACGTTAATGTTTTATTCTTTGCACTTAAAACCAAATCGCGTCTAATACTCATTCCATTTATTCATGCTTGCTTTGGCAAGTGTCGATTCAATTCAATCATGTAAATATTTGGTAATTAAGAAATCATAAATAATAACATATACATGAGATCACCTTCCAAACAGATCACATCGCCCTCCGATTCATTTCTCCCACCGATCCCCTTCAATACTTAGCTTCGCTAGGAAAAAACACAACTATCGAAGCCATGCCCTCACATGATCACGTATCACAATGAGAAAACTCCTTATATTGTTTCCCTATTTAAATATACTAGCAAACATGCCTGTGCGTTGCAACGGGAGAAAACAACCATCTCACATGCCCTTACCCATTGAGCATGGCTAAAGAATTCACCCTTATGCCCATAACATAATAAACATGACTAATACCTAATCCTCACGTCCACATCCTCCATTTCAGTATAACACCAGACACATGTTTCCGCTTGTTGTCTTTTCCGTCCTCATCACTGGCGGTCGCATTATCAGTTGTCACTAACCAAGGTTGACCAGGTGCAATGGATTGTTGAGCCGCCTTCATGTCCGGCGAAGAGAAAGAGCGTTGAACAAAGTTTTTTATTTATCATCTGGCTAATATAATAGGGAAAAGCACTGCATAAAATATATGTCCATGTCATTATGTAAATTGAATAGTTTGCGTCAGATTGATCATGAAATCTTAGTTGGACTCCTCATACATTTTGACAGGAATCACTGGGCCGAGTGAGACTCGTCGTACGTGTGAAGACACGACAGAGAAAAAGATTCCTTCCATATCCATAGTTTGAACTAAAACAATGCATCAGGTGGGCATATTTCAAAAATTCACCAAGTTTTATTAATAGGTATAGACTAAAGCAATTTAGCTATAATACCTCTTAGTTTAGAAAAACATGTTTAAGAAAATATTTTCCTTTTCAAATTTAAAGTTCAAAAAATATTTGCAAATTAAAAAAAATAATCACAACAGTACCTCCTAGTTTTAAATTTTTGTTTGTGTTTTAAAATATACTCAAGTTTAAAGAAAATAAAAGGCGAAATATTGTTATTTAAAAAAAATGTTCGAGTTTAAATTTTTTTATTAACAACTTTGAAAAAAAAAATTGCGTTCTATAATATATTCACTTTTTCAGAAAAAGAATTCCTCTCAGTATCTGGTGAGACTATGAACTAATTTAAAATTTCGCGCTGCAATTTATACAGCCAGTCATGTTTAATCTAGTGGCTAGCAATCTGAGCTCTCTAGCATGGGCGGCTTGGAGCAGTCGGTACGTCTTTCGTTGGTATCCAGCCTCCCATCGATCGCGAAGGCAACCCCGCTACTTTTTTCCGCTTCTTCGACGTTCGTCGATTCGTCCCCACCCGCACAGCCATATGTGGAATAGGGATGGGCATAAAAACCGACGAACCGAAGACCGAAACTGAAAAAACCGAATTTTCGGTTTTTGTCACTGCTACAGTAAAATTCGGTTTTCAATTATACTAATCGAATTTACGGACTGTTCGGTGTTACACCGATAACCGGAACAGAAACCGAAGTAACGTGATCGGGAAATCCCAGCGCCCTGGTCGCTATGAACCTTGAATGTGCGAGTCATGGACAGCCTTGTACCTCCCCTGGGCCTTCCACGTACATGCAACTATCCAAGGCCCACTTTTTTGCACAATAGTTTCTCTCTGTCAGCACACTAGCTAATCCAAGACTTCACTGGATTTATCCCACCTCGGCTAGCTAGACGGGATGACACAGTGAGCTTAGCTACTCCCTCCTTTCCAAAATATAAGGTACGGTTTGACTTTTCTGGTCTTCGTTGCACAACTTTGACTATATTTTTTATGTATTATATGTCTATAAAATTATTATACATACATATGAAATAAAATTGCTTTGCAAGACAAATACAGCGATGTCATTTATACATGTTCAATCCATATACTTTGATATATATTAGTGATCAAAGTTGTGCATCAAAGACCGTAAAAAGTCAATCGCGCCTTATATTTTAGGAAGGAGGGAGTACTTAAGAAGACAGGGTACGATGGGTACAACGCACAAAACAGTTAGCCTGCGCCAGCCGCCAAGCAAACACTTAAAGCGGTGTTGTTTTGAGTTTATTCTTTCTACTGTTAATTCAGTGCATGCTGAAAAAAATTGTTTTCTGTACATGGTCCCTAGTTCGGTTAAAACTGAAAACCGAACAGAAAAATCTGTTAACCGAACTTCCGGTTAGTTGAATTTTTGTGTCTATTTCGGTTTTCACTTTGACTAACCGAATTTGTAAAAAAACCGTACAGTAGAAACTGAATTTTTGGTTTCTACTGAACGCCCAGGCCTTGTGGACCAAGCCCTGCAAAAGAAGGAGATCCAACCCACGTCTCTCTGTCAACAAAAGCACGGCACGCTAGGGTTAGCAGCCGTCAGCCACGCCCGCCCCTCGATCGGCTCCTCCCGAGGCGCCATCGTGCTCTCGCGCACGGCGCTGGCCGCTGTCCTCAATGCCCCCTCGCACTTCGCATCTGCTGCCTCATCCTCCGACCTCCGTCGTCGTGCAGTACATCGTTGCCATGGACTCAAATTTTTGATGCTACCGGGAAGCCGGATCGAATCCCACCCCGAGGGCTCGACCTAAGGCTGCGGTGGGTTGCAGAACTCCCCGGCGACGAGCCCAACAGCCTTGTACTTCGCCCGCAAAAGCACCATTGGGTCGACGTCGCTGCCAGCGGCTGCGGCCATGCATTTCGAAATTCCATGGCAATCTGAACAAGCTTTACGCGACTGGCACTCTTGTTGATCCCTTATGAGTCATTTAAGTTGTTTTGTGCACAAGGTTGAGATAGTTGGGGCATGTAACTGTGTTTTGGTGAGCTTCTTCCTTTCTTTAAGGGTTTCCCAATCCCTTCTCAATCCAAAGTTCTGGCTCAGGCTGTGATTATAACTTTTATTGACCTAGATCTGATGGTGATAGTTAGGAATAATTCAACTTTTTTTCAGAGTATATTGAACTGCATCACACATAAGTAATAGATATTAACCTATGCTAACACTAATATTTGTAATTTGTTACACCATGATGTTTAATATTGCCAGGATATTTTTCTTGAAAATAAAATACTCCCTCCGTTCCTCAATATAAGGTGTATTATTTTTCCAAAAAGTCAAACTTCTCTAAGTTTGACCAAGTTTATAGACAAAAATATCAATGTCTAGAATACCAAATCATTATCACTAGATTCATCATGTACTATATTTTTACATTTTATACATTTAGTATTATAAATCTTTATATATTTTGCTGTAAATTTGGTCAAACATAGACAACAGTTGACTTTTTCAAAAACTAATACACCTTATATTTAGGAATAGAGGGAGTATGAAATTTACACCTCTTGCACCACTGATAGAGATGTGCCTTGCTGTAATAAGATGCTGGGCTCATGACTTATCTTTCTTGGATAAAACAAGGAATCTAGCCATAACTATGTACATATCTGGATACTCATCTTTTTTTCTCAAGCTATCATGTCAAGTGTAGAGGAAATGATGATATAAAGAATAAGGAGAAAGACATGCTGACAGTACATCCGGTTCCAATTTTCATCATACTATGTACTAATATATGCTCTCAGTGATAATATGCCACCTTGCGCTGTCTACACTCGTAACATGTTCTTCTTTTGTATAATTATACAATTTAAAATTATTGTATGCTTACCTTGGCTGGAATTTCAGAGTTGAAAGGACATGAAGTTTCCACGCGAGGGGAGTTAATTTTGGTTGTCCTTTGTTTCATAATAAATGTTCGTATGTTTAATTGGTGTAACCGGAATTAATCACTGGTTAAACATATAGAAGGAGTCTCTCGATTGGAAGGGAAAAAAATAATGTTAGACACCATTTATTTTTCTGCTCGCTGATGCATGCAATGTATTATTTGTCCTTGATTTAATGTACTTCACTTTTCTTCATTGCTCTCTGTTCTTTAATAAGTCAGACTCATATAGAACCTGGTATTTCTTAGTGATGTCTTCAGATCCCACGAATGTCATTTTGCACTGAAGGCTTGTAACCATTGGGAAATGTTTGCTTGCTCTGATGTATCAAGTTGCCATGGGGGTGATCTAGAGGTGAAAGCTAGCAAGCCATCTCCTGATATTTTCCTTACTAGCAAGCTTAATGCGGAACACTTATATTTCAGTACTTGTTTGTTTAACTGTGTTATTCATCTGCAGGTATCTTCCTTGTCCAAAGTATGTCGTACCGAATCAAGACATGTTCATTTAATTTACCTGTCATGTAAATGACACAACATGATTCACTTGTGTATAGTGTAAAAATGAAGGAAATATGCCCTAGAGGCAATAATAATGTTATTATTTATTTCCTTATATCATGATAAATGTTTATTATTCATGCTAGAATTGTATTAACCGGAAACATAATACATGTGTGAATACATAAACCTACAGAGTGTCACTAGTATGCCTCTACTTGACTAGCTCGTTAATCAAAGATGGTTATGTTTCCTAACCATGAACAAGGAGTTGTTATTTGATTAACGGGATCACATCATTGGTTGAATGATCTGATTGACATGACCCATTCCATTAGCATAGCACCTGATCGTATAGTTTGTTGCTAGTGCTTTTCTTCATGACTTATACATGTTCCTATGACTATGAGATTATGCAACTCCCGTTTGCCGAGGAACACTTTGGGTGCTACCAAACGTCACAACGTAATCGGGTGATTATAAAGGTACATTACAGGTGTCTCCGAAGGTACATGTTGGGTTGGCATATTTCGAGATTAGGATTTGTCACTCCGATTGTCGGAGAGGTATCTCTGGCCCTCTCGGTAATGCACATCACATAAGCCTTGCAAGCATTGCAACTAAATGTGTTAGTTGTGAGATGATGTATTACGGAACGAGAAAAGAGACTTGCCAAGAACGAGATTGAACTAGGTATTGGATACCGACGATCGAATCTCGGGCAAGTAACATACCGATGACAAAGGGAACAACGTATGTTGTTATGCGGATCGACCGATAAAGATCTTCGTAGAATATGTAGGAGCCAATATGGGCATCCAGGTCCCGCTATTGGTTATTGACCGAGAGGTGTCTCGGTCATGTCTACATAGTTCTCGAACCCGTAGGGTCCGCACGCTTAACGTTTCGATGACAGTTATTATGAGTTTATATGATATTGATGTACCGAAGGTTGTTCGGAGTCCCGGATGAGATCGGGGACATGACGAGGAGTCTCGAAATGGTCGAGACGTAAAGATCGATATATTGGACGACTATATTCGGAGTTCGGAAAGGTTCCGAGTGATTCGGGTATTTTTCGGAGTACCGGGTAGTTACGGGAGAAGTAATGGGCCTTGATGGGCTTTAGTGGGAAGAGGAAAAAGGCTGCTGCGCCCCCCCTCCCCTCTAGTCCGAATTGGACTAGGGAAAAGGGGGCCGGCCACCTTTCCTACTCCTCCACTTCCTTCTCCCTTCCTCCCCCTACATGGAAGGATTCCTAGTTGGACTAGGAAAAGGGGAATCCTACTCCCGGTGGGAGTAGGACTCCCCTTGGCGCGCCAAACATAGGGCCGGCCTCCTCCCTCCCTTGCTCCTTTATATACGGGGGCAGGGGGCACCCTATAGACACACAAGTTGATCATTGAGATCGTTCCTTAGCCGTGTGCGGTGCCCCCTTCCACCAAACTACACCTCGAATATACCGTTGCGGAGCTTAGGCGAAGCCCTGCGCCGGTGGAACATCATCATCGTCACCACGCCGTCGTGCTGACGAAACTCTCCCTCAACACTCGGCTGGATCGGAGTTCGAGGGACGTCATCGAGCTGAACGTGTGCAGAACTCGGAGGTGCCGTACGTTCGGTACTTGGATCGGTTGGATCGGGAAGAAGTACGACTACTTCCTCTACGTTGCGTCAACGCTTCCGTTGCTGGTCTACGAGGGTACGTAGACAACACTCTCATCTCGTTGCTATGCATCACCATGATCTTGCGTGATCGTAGGAAATTTTTGAAATTACTACGTTCCCCAACAGTGGCATCCGAGCCTGGTTTTATGCGTTGATGTCATATGCACGAGTAGAACACAAGTGAGTTGTGGGCGATACAAGTCATACTACCTACCAGCATGTCATACTTTGGTTCAGCGGTATTGTGAGATGAAGCGGCCCGGACCGACATTACGCGTACGCTTACGCGAGACTGGTTTCACCGCTGTGAGCACTCGTTGCTTAAAGGTGACTGGCGGGTGTCTGTCTCTCTCACTTTAGTTGAACTGAGTGTGGCTCGCCCGGTCCTTGAGAAGGTTAAACGGAGTCTATTTGACGAAGTATCGTTGTGGTTTTGATGCGAGGTAAGAACGGTTCTTGCTCAGCCCGTAGCAGCCACGTAAAACTTGCAACAACAAAGTAGAGGACGTCTAACTTGTTTTTGCAGGGCATGTTGTGATGTGATATGGTCAAAACGTGATGCTATATTTTATTGTATGAGATGATCATGTTTTGTAACCGAGTTATCGGCAATCGGCAGGAGCCATATGGTTGTCGCTTTATTGTATGAAATGCAAACGCCATGTAATTGCTTTACTTTATCACTAAGGAGTAGCGATAGTCGTAGAAGCAATAGTTGGCGAGACGACAACGATGCTACGATGGAGATCAAGGTGTCGCGCCGGTGACGATGGTGATCATGACGGTGCTTCGGAGATGGAGATCACAAGCACAAAATGATGATGGCCATATCATATCACTTATATTGATTGCATGTGATGTTAATCCTTTATGCATCTTATCTTGCTTTGATTGACGGTAGCATTATAAGATGATCCCTTACTAAATTATCAAGAAGTGTTCTCCCTGAGTATGCACCGTTGCGAAAGTTCTTCGTGCTGAGACACCACGTGATGATCGGGTGTGATAGGCTCTACGTTCAAATACAACGGTGCAAAACAGTTGCACACGCGAATACTCAGGTTATACTTGACGAGCTATGCATATAAGATATGACCTCGAACACGGAGACCGAAAGGTCGGCGTGAATCATATAGTAGATATGATCAACATATTGATGTTCACCATTGAAACTACTCCATCACACGTGATGATCGGTCATGGTGTAGTTGATATGGATCACGCAATCACTTAGAGAATTGGAGGGATATTTATCTAAGTGGGAGTTCTTAAGTAATATGATTAATTGAACTTTAATTTATCATGAACTTAGTCCTGGTAGTATTTTGCAAATTATGTTGTAGATCAATAGCTCGCGTTGTTGCTTCCCTATGTTTTCATATGTGTTCCTAGAGAAAATTGTATTGAAAGATGTTAGTAGCAATGATGCGGATTGGATCCGTGATATGAGGTTTATCCTCATTGCTGCGCAGAAGTATTATGTCCTTAATGCACCGCTAGGTGACAGACTTATTGCAGGAGCAGATGCAGACGTTATGAACGTTTGGCTAGCTCAATATGAGCAGATACACACGTTATGAACGTTTGGCTGGCTCAATATGATGACTACTTGATAGTTTAGTGCACCATGCTTAACGGCTTAGAATCGGGACTTCAAAGACGTTTTGAACGTCATGGACCATATGAGATGTTCCAGGAATTGAAGTTAATATTTCAAGCAAATACCCGAGTTGAGAGATATGAAGTCTCCAACAAGTTCTATAGCTAAAAGATGGAGGAGAATCGCTCAACTAGTGAGCATGTGCTCAGATTGTCTGAGTACTTCAATCGCTTGAATCAAGTGGGAGTTAATCTTCCAGATAAGATAGTGATTGACAGAATTCTCTAGTCACCATCACTAAGTTAGTAGAACTTCGTGATGAACTATAGTATGCAAGGGATGACGAAAAAGATTCTCGAGCTCTTCGCGATGCTAAAATCGCGAAGGTAGAAATCAAGAAAAACATCAAGTGTTGATGGTTGACAAGACCACTAGTCTCAAGGAAAATGGCAAAGGGAAGAAGGGAACTTCAAAAGGAACGGCAAGCAAGTTGCTGCTCGAGTGAAGAAGCCCAAGTCTAGACCTAAGCACGAGACTGAGTACTTTTGCTGCAATGGAACTGGTCTTTGGAAGCGGAACTACCCCTGAATATTTGGTGGATAAGAAGGATGGCAAAGTGAACAAAGTTATATTTGATATACAGGTTATTGATGTGTACCTTACTAGTGTTTATAGTAGCCCCTGAGTATTTGATACTCGTTCGGTTGCTAAGATTAGTAACTCAAACAGGAGTTCTGAATAAGCAGAGACTAGTTGAAGGGAAGTGACGATGAGTGTTGGAAGTAGTTCCAAGATTGATATGATCATCATCGCACACTCCCTATACTTTCGGGATTAGTGTGGAACCTAAATAAGTGTTATTTGGTGTTGAGCATAAATATGATTTGATCATGTTTATTGCAATACGGTTATTCATTTAAGTAAGAGAATAAATTGTTGTTCATTTACATGAATAAAACCTTATATGGTTACACACCCAATGAAAATGGTTCATTGGATCTCGATCATAGTGATACACATATTCATAATATTGAAACCAAAAGATGCAAAGTTAATAATGATAGTGCAACTTATTTGTGGCACTCGCCGTTTAGGTCATATTGGTGTAAAGCGCATGAAGAAAACTCCATGCTGATGGACTTTTGGAATCACTTGATTATGAATCATTTGATGCTTGCGAACCGTGCCTTTTGGGCAAGATGACTAAAACTCCGTTCTCGGAACAATGGAACAAGCTACCGACTTATTGGGAATAATACATACCGATGTATGCGATCCAATGAGTGTTGATGCTCGTGGCAAGTATCGTTATTTTCTGACCTTCACAAGATGATTTGAGCAGATATGGGTATATCTACTTGATGAAACATAAGTCTGAAATAGTTGAAAGGTTCAAAGAATTTCAGAGTGAAGTGGAAAATCATCGTAACAAGAAAATAAAGTTTCTGCGATCTGATCGTGGAGATGAATATTCGAGTTACGAGTTTGGTCTTCAATGAAAACAATGTGGAATAGTTTCACAGCTCACGCCACCTGGAACACCACAACGTTATGGTGTGTCCGAACGTCAGAATCGTATTTTATTATGATATGGTGCGATCTATGATGTATCTTACCGATTTACCACTATCGTTTTGGGGTTATGCATTAGAGACAGCTGCATTCACGTTTAATAGGGCACCATCTAAATCCGTTGAGATGACACCGTATGAACTATGGTTTAGCATAAACCTAAGCTGTCATTTCTTAAAGTTTGGAGTTGTGATGCTTATGTGAAAAAGTTTTCACCGATAAGCTCGAACCCAAATCGGAGAATGCGTCTTCATAGAATACCCAAAAGAAACTGTTGGGTATACCTTCTATCACAGATCTAAAGGCAAAACATTCGTTGCTAAAATGGATCCTTTCTAGAGAAGAAGTTTCTCTCGAAAGAAGTGAGTGGGAGGAAAGTAGAACTTGATGAGGTAATTGTACCTTCTCCTTATTGGAAAGTAGTTCATCACGAAATCAGTTCCAGTGATTCCTACACCAATTAGTGAGGAAGTTAATGATGATGATCATGAAACTTCAGATCAAGTTGTTACCAAACCTCGTAGGTCTTCCAGAGTAAGATCCGCACTGAGTGGTACGGTAATCCTATTCTAAAAGTCATGTTACTAGACCATGATGAACCTACGAACTATGAGGAAGCGATGATGAGCCCAGATTCATGAAATGGTTTGAGACCATGAAATCTGAGATGGGATCCATGTATGAGAACAAAGTATGGACTTTGGTTGACTTGCCCGATGATCGGCAAGCCATTGAGAATAAATGGATCTTCAAGAGGAAGACGGACAACGATAGTAGTGTTACTATCTACAAAGCTCGACTTGTCGCAAAAGGTTTTGACAAGTTCAAGGTGTTGACTACAATGAGATTTTCTCAAATTGTAGCGATGCTTAAGTCTGTCGAATCATGTTAGCAATTGCCACATTTTATGAAATCTGGCAAATGGATGTCAAAACTACATTCTTTAATGGATTTATTAAAGAAGAGTTGTATATGATGCAACCGAAGGTTTTGTCAATCCTAAAGGAGCTAACAAAATGTGCAAGCTCCAATGATCCATCTATGGACTGGTGCAAGCATCTCGGAGTTGGAATAAACGCTTTGATAGTGTGATCAAAGCATATGGTTTTATACAGACTTTTGGAGAAGCCTGTATTTACAAGAAAGTGAGTGGGAGCACTACAGCATTTCTGATAAGTATATGTGAATGACATATTGTTGATCAGAAATAATGTAGAATTATTCTGCAAAGCATAAAGGAGTGTTTGAAAGGAGTTTTTCAAAGAAAGACCTCGGTGAAGCTGCTTACATATTGAGCATCAAGATCTATAGAGATAGATCAAGACGCTTGATAAAGTTTTTCAATGAATACATACCTTGACATGATTTTGAAGTAGTTCAAAATGGAACAGTCAAAGAAAGAGTTCTTGCCTGTGTTACAAGGTGTGAGATTGAGTAAGACTCAAAACCCGACCACGGCAGAAGATAGAAAGAGAATGAAAGTCATTCCTATGCATCAGCCATAGGTTCTATAAAGTATGTCATGCTGTGTACCAGATCTATTGCATACCCTACCACTAAGATTGGCAAGGGAGTGCAATAGAGATCTAGGAGTAGATCAATGGACAGCGGTCAAAATTATCCTTAGTAGAATAAGGATATGTTTCTCGATTATGGAAGTGAAAAAAGGTTCGTCGTAAAAGGTTACGTCGATGCAAGTTTTAACACTAATCTAGATGACTCTGAGTCTCAATCTGGATACATATTGAAAGTGGGAGCAATTAGCTAGAGTAGCTCCGTGCAGAGCATTGTAGACATAGAAATTTGCAAAATACTTACGGCTCTGAATGTGACAGACCCGTTGACTAAAATTATCTCACAAGCAAAACATGATCACACCTTAGTACTCTTTGGGTGTTAATCACATAGCGATGTGAACTAGATTACTAACTCTAGTAAACCCTTTGGGTGTTGGTCACATGTCGATGTGAACTATGGGTGTTAACCACATATAGATGTGAACTATTGATGTTAAATCACATGGCGATGTGAACTAGATTATTGACTCTAGTGCAAGTGGGAGACTGAAGGAAATATGCCCTAGAGGCAATAATAATGTTATTATTTATTTCCTTATATCATGATAAATGTTTATTATTCATGCTAGAATTGTATTAACCGGAAACATAATACATGTGTGAATACATAAACCTACAGAGTGTCACTAGTATGCCTCTACTTGACTAGCTCGTTAATCAAAGATGGTTATGTTTCCTAACCATGAACAAGGAGTTGTTATTTGATTAACGGGATCACATCATTGGTTGAATGATCTGATTGACATGACCCATTCCATTAGCATAGCACCTGATCGTATAGTTTGTTGCTAGTGCTTTTCTTCATGACTTATACATGTTCCTATGACTATGAGATTATGCAACTCCCGTTTGCCCGAGGAACACTTTGGGTGCTACCAAACGTCACAACGAATCGGGTGATTATAAAGGTACATTACAGGTGTCTCCGAAGGTACATGTTGGGTTGGCATATTTCGAGATTAGGATTTGTCACTCCGATTGTCGGAGAGGTATCTCTGGGCCCTCTCGGTAATGCACATCACATAAGCCTTGCAAGCATTGCAACTAAATGTGTTAGTTGTGAGATGATGTATTACGGAACGAGAAAAGAGACTTGCCAAGAACGAGATTGAACTAGGTATTGGATACCGACGATCGAATCTCGGGCAAGTAACATACCGATGACAAAGGGAACAACGTATGTTGTTATGCGGATCGACCGATAAAGATCTTCGAGAATATGTAGGAGCCAATATGGGCATCCAGGTCCCGCTATTGGTTATTGACCGAGAGGTGTCTCGGTCATGTCTACATAGTTCTCGAACCCGTAGGGTCCGCACGCTTAACGCTTCGATGATGCTTATTATGAGTTTATATGATATTGATGTACGAAGGTTGTTCGAGTCCCGGATGAGATCGGGGACATGACGAGGAGTCTCGAAATGGTCGAGACGTAAAGATCGATATATTGGACGACTATATTCGAGTTCGGAAAGGTTCCGAGTGATTCGGTATTTTTCGAGTACCGGTAGTTACGGGAGAAGTAATGGGCCTTGATGGGCTTTAGTGGGAAGAGGAAAAGGCTGCTGCGCCCCTCCCTCTAGTCCGAATTGGACTAGGGAAAGGGGCCGCCACCTTCCTACTCCTCCACTTCCTTCTCCCTTCCTCCCCTACATGGAAGGATTCCTAGTTGGACTAGGAAAGGGGAATCCTACTCCGGTGGGAGTAGGACTCCCCTGGCGCGCCAAACATAGGGCCGGCCTCCTCCCTCCCTTGCTCCTTTATATACGGGGCAGGGGCACCCTATAGACACACAAGTTGATCATTGAGATCGCTCCTTAGCCGTGTGCGGTGCCCCTTCCACCAAACTACACCTCGAATATACCGTTGCGGAGCTTAGGCGAAGCCCTGCGCCGTGGAACATCATCATCGCCACCACGCCGTCGTCGACGAAACTCTCCTCAACACTCGGCTGGATCGGAGTTCGAGGGACGCCATCGAGCTGAACGTGTGCAGAACTCGGAGGTGCCGACGCTCGGTACTTGGATCGGTTGGATCGGGAAGAAGTACGACTACTTCCTCTACGTTGCGTCAACGCTTCCGTTGCTGGTCTACGAGGGTACGTAGACAACACTCTCATCTCGTTGCTATGCATCACCATGATCTTGCGTGATCGTAGGAAATTTTTTGAAATTACTACGTTCCCCAACAAAAAATATATTTATTTATGGCACACATGTGTTCAAATTATAGTTGTAAAACGTGTATAGTGTAAAAATATAATTATTAAGGGAAGTGACATCACAGTGGTCGTGCCTGGTCTTCTCCGAGTCTCTGCTTGTGGTTTGTGTTCTTTAGATCTGTTCATGCCCTGATATTGCTCTCTGATTTCATCTTCTCTGGACTAATTAGGGCTTTGCTTTTGTTTGCACCAATTCGAGATAATGGTCATGACATGCAGCAGGCAAGACAACAAGGTCAAGCCCAGGCTTAGGCCTGATGATGAACACAATTAGATGCAGGTAGTTCCTTGCATCCTCATGTTAGAACTACTTTTTTTACGCTCTTGCTTCTGTAGATTTCTAAGAATTTGACTCATTTTTCGGCCATTTTGTGCATTTGTAGTTCACATATATCTAAGTTCCTTTGATGTTGGCAAATGGCTTGCCATTCGTTTAATTTAGAGTGAAATATTGTAACAAATCACAACCAAGGAAAATAACATCACTCACGCCGGCTGCTTGAGCTCACCGTGCATTACAGAAGCCAAGTGATTATCCCCCACCAGCACCCACAAACTTATTTTGAACTAGCACATCAAATGGGCTGTAAATTTTCATAGGAAAGGCTGCATGACCATGACAGATTTGGATTCTGACATTTAGGACCCGCAAGGAAATAGCCTATCCAAGGTGGTGTCGACTTACTAGCCAGCCAACAAACGATTCTGCCTACCAACCGTTGGATTGACATCCAGCATCTGTCGTGTATCTTCTATCTCTTGTCTTCTTCTTCCTCCAGCCGCCCAAACCAAACCACCCCGTCGGCTCCGCCTGCTCCCGCCTCCCATGGCTGGATGCGCCTCCGCCGCCCTACCGTACGTACCCTCCAACATTGGCCAGTCCCTCCCTCTATTCCCCCACAAGTCCTGTTATTCTCCGACGATGTCAGCCCCAACATGCACCCGGGCCCGAACCAGTCAACCCTCGTACTCCCCTCCGCCTGCGACTGGACCGGCGCATCTTCAACGGCTCCTGTTCGTTCCGTCCGAGGCCTCACCGTCGTCCTCCGCCTTGCGGCCTTGGTTCGCTCGCCGTGCGCGGTGCACCGCCCTCTTGCGTTGTCAACGTCGTCAACAACCGAGAGGAACAAGGAGATGACTGTACGTGGAGAGGATGACAGTAGGGACCCACCAGCGTCATGGCAGTACGCAAGCAAGTGCCTCTATAGTACAAGCCCAAAATTATGGTTCCTCCTAATGGTTGGACATCTGGGGCTCACGCCATTGTCAACGTAGTCAATAAACGAGAGAATTACACTACGAGCGGCTGACACCAGGGACCCAGCAAGTCGCGTAGTTTTTTTTGAGGAACAAGCAGTTGTTATTTATACTAGTTTTAGCGACGGATCAGGGTAACAACGGGGCTGTGCGGGGGCTGTGGCCCGTCTAGCCAGGGTTTTATTTATGTTTACCACATCATGAGCCCAGTTGTGTTTTTTTCTTGCTGAAAATGGCTAGCCCAGTTCTATTTTTTTTAAAGAAATACCCAAACAAGGCCTACTTGCTTTATCGGCCCTGCTGGGCTGCAAATCTTTCAAGACGATGAGAGTTTCATTCGGTTTGCCCAGAAATGACCTGTACTTTTTTAAAACACATCAAACCGGGAATTAGTTTCAATTTTTTTCATTACAAGATATTAAATTCCATTGATTTTTATGCGTGGACAATTATTTGGATTTTATATTTATATAAATTATTTTTCAAAATAGTTTGAATGTGAATCGATATTTCTGGATTAAAAACAGTTGACCGCACCGAAATATGCAATATGAGGTGTAATGCTAACAAAAAGAAGATGGGCTCCAAAAAAACCTTAAGAATTAGCAAATGGGATGTACATTATTAGAAATAACGGCAGATGTGATGTATGCTGTTTTCCACATATTTGAGGCTGACTTGTGCGCCTACTACAGGTTGACGCGTATGTTTTCAAAAAAAAGGTTGACGCACACGCAACGCCCTGTCAACTTAGTCAACACACGAGAGTAGTGACTGTTGGATGTTCATCCAACGGCTGTCGTGCTTCTTCAATCTTTGCTCTTCATGCTCCAGCCGCTCAAACAAGCGCCCAGGGACTGCTCTGCTTCCTCCTCCCGCTGCCGGCTATGTTGCTGCAAGAGGCCTCACGGCCCCACCGTACTCCCATTGCTGGCCTAGCCATCCCTCTACTCACCCACACATGCTGTTATTCTCCGGCGACGGCAGATAAACCAGTAAACCCTCATACTCCTCCGCGTGGGAAACAACTGCCGAGTATTCCCTGGCTCCGTGTCGTTCCCTTCCTAGGCCTCGCCGTCGTCCACCGCCCTGGTGCTCTCGGCGCGGCCTGGTGAACGTGGTCAATGAACGACATCCATAGGAAGTGGACTGTACGTGGAGAGGCTGACAGCTGGGTCCACGGCCGCACGCAAGGAAATGCCTCCTTATTACGCACAAAATAATGATTCCTCCACCTGACAGCTAGGACCCACAGGAAGGGCCTCTATATTTCGTGAAAAAACGTTCCCCCGCCGATGTGTCGACTCCACCAGCTATATCTTCGCACGCAAGGAAGTGCCTCCTTATTACGCCCGTAAAAATGAATACCCCCGCTAGCTGGGACCCACCATATTGTTGGGCTGACTTGTGGGCCTACTAAGTTGACGGGGACCATAGTGCTTCTTCAACCTCTGGTCTTCTTGCTCCAAATACCAAAGCAACGCCGGTCGTGCCGCCGCCTCCTGCCTCCGTGGCGGCTGTGCTACCGCTTCGCTCCGCCTCTCATGGCCCGGCTCCGTCGTCCCCTTCCTAGGCCTCGCGTCGCCCACCGCCGTGGTGCTCTCGTGGCGTGGTCAATGTGGTCAACGACCGACTTCCATCGGAAGAGTCTTGACGTGGAGAGGCCGATAGCTGGGTCCACGGCAGCCGTAAGGAAGTGCCTCCTTATTATGCGAAAAATAATTATTCCTCCACCTGACAGCGGGGACCCACCGGACGGGCCAACAGTATTTTGCGAAAAATATCGTTTCCTCCTGGCTGCTGGGACCCACCGGACGGGCCATCGTATTTCGCAAAAAAAAAGTTCCCCCCGCTGTCAGCTCGGACCCACCGGAAGTGCCTCCTTATTACGCACAAAAAAATGAATACTCCCCCGGCTAGCTGGGACCCACCTTGGTGGGAGGTTGTCTTGTGGGCCTACTAAGTTGACGGGAACGAAGGGCTTTCTCAACTTAGTCAATATGAACGATTCTAGCTACAATGACCGTACAATGTCCATCCAACGACCGTAGTGCTTCTTCAACCTCTGGTCTTCTTGCTCCAGCCGCCCAAAGCAGCGCCAGTCGTGCCGCATGCTCCTGCCTTCCGTGGCCGGCTGTGCTGCTGCGGAGGCCTCACCGCCTCCTACTATTCCCACCACTGGCCAGGCCCTACGGCGACGGCAGCCTCACACTGCAGCCGAACCAGTGAACCTCAGTACTCCTCTCTCCGCTGGCTTCCACCGCCAGATCTTCCCGACCGCCGTCCCTTCCTAGGCCTCGTCGTCGTCCACCGCCGTGGTGCTCTCCGCGCAGCGTGGTTAACGTGGTCAAGGAACGACTTCCATCGGAAGAGTACTGTACGTGGAGAGGCTGACAGCTGGGTCCACGGCCACAGCCCAGTTTTTTGTGATTTGCCAAGTAAGTCGCTTTGTCAGGCCTGTTGGGCTGCAAATCTTTCAAGACGAGGAGAGCTTTCATTCAGCTGGCCGAGAAAATGGCCCATCAGTAATGAGAAATGGGTTGTACATTTTTAAAACATATCAAACCGGCAATTAGTTTCAAATATATTTTTTTCATTTCTAGATTTTAAATTACATTAACTTTTATGCGTGGATAATTTGTTGGATTTTATATTGATATACATTTATTTTTAAAATCAGTTTGAATGTGAGTCGAAATTTCGGGATTAAAAACAGTTCGGACCGCACCGTAATATGCAAAATTTCGTATAATTTTTTAACCGTGGCCACAGTATGGGATGTAATGCTAAAAAAAGAATATGAGCTCCAAAAAAACCTTAAGAATTAGCAAATGGGATGTAAATTATTAGAAATAATGGCAGATGGGCTGTATGCTGTTTTCCACAGATTTGAGGCTTTCCTAAAAAAAGGTTGACGCACAAGCAGTGACGGTTGGATGTCCATCCAACGGCCGTCGGCTTGTTCAATCTCTCGCTCTTCCTGCTCCGGCCGCCAAACAAGCGCCAATGGACTGCTCGCTTCTCTCCTCCTCTCTGGCCGGCTGTGTTGCCCAGCAGGCCTCACCGCCCACTATACTCCCATCGCTGGCCTAGCCATCCTCTACTCACCCACACCTGCTGTTATTCTCCGCGACGGCAGACGAACCAAGAAACCTCAGACAACAGATTCCTCCGCGTGGGAAACAATCGCCGAAGTCTTCCCTGCCTCCGTGTCGCCCCTTCTTAGGCCTCACCGTCGCCCACCGCCGTGGTGCTCTCGGCGCGGCGTGGTCAATGTGGTCAACGACCGACTTCCATCGGAAGAGTACTGTGCGTGGAGAGGCTGACAGCTGGGTCCACGGCCGCAGCAACGAAGTGCCTCCTTATTACACGCAAAATAATTATTCCTCCACCTGACAGCGGGGACCCACCGGACGGGCCACCGTATTTCGCGAAAAAAACGTTTCCCCCCTGACTGCTGGGACCCACCAGCTACACCTTCGCACACAAGGAAGTGCGTCCGGGCAAAAAAACATAATTCGCCCCCTGACTACTGGGACCCACCAGCTACATCTTCGCAGGCAAGGAAGTGCCTGAAAGTCGGGACCCACCTGGTCGAAGCGTATGTAGCGTTGTCATTCTGGTCGCGAACGTGTACGTACATATATACTGGTGGATGTAGAGGCGCGCACGTGTCGTAATAGAGGCGCACACGTAGCATGTACACGTAGAACAGCGGCCAGGGTGCAAGAAAGAAAATACGGCCACGTATGTGTACATACTGGCGGGTCTCAACGCCTACTCGCAAGATACGCACGGGCGAGGGCTCGTACATGGCTGGGTCGGAACGGAGAAACATCGCCGCTGCGTGTTCATGGGGAGGCAACGGAATGCGTCGTGTTCATGGGGAGGCAACGGAATGCGTCGTGTTCATCGGGAGGCAACGAAACGCTTGGGAGCCAACTGGCTGGGTCGGAACGGAATGCGTGGTCGTGTTCATCGGGAGGGCTTGGACGGAACAGCGATGGAACGAGGCTTGGCATCGCAGAACGGAGGAAACGGACCTCCCACGCTCGAACGGGTCCCGTTGATCGGGAGGGGTGTGGCATACCGCAAAATGGAGGAAACAGACCTCCTACGGTCGAAACGGGGGTCCTGTTGATCGGGAGGGGTGTGGAGTACCGCAAAATGGAGGAAATGGACCTCCTACGGTCGAAACGGGGGTCCTGTTGATCGGGAGGGGTGTGGCGTACAGCAAAACGGATGAAACGGACCTCCTACGGTCGAAACGGGGGTCCTGTTCATCGGGAGGGGTGTGGCGTACCGCAAAACGGGACTCCACGGGATACTGTTCATCTCCGCCGTCGACCTCCTCCAGCCTCCACGGGCTACCGTCGACCTCCTCCAGCCTCCACGGGCCTCGCTCATCCAGCCTCCACCGCGCTTACTCCACCGCCATCGCTCAACCATCCCTCCACGGGCACCCATCCACCGCTCACTGCTCATCCAGCCCTCCACACCACGGGTCCTGTTCAACCACCCTCCACGGCCACCCTCCACCGCTCACTGCTCATCCAGCCCTCCACACCACGGGTCCTGTTCATCCAGAGGCAATGCCACCGCCACCGCTCATCCAACCCTCCCCGCAACGCCACTTTGCTCATCCAATCGATCGGCTTTAGTTAGCAGCAGCAGCGAAGGAAAATCGCCCATCGGGTTCGATTAACAGCCATCGATCGATCGCCGGGTTCAGAACGCGAGCCTCGCAGGCAATCGCCGGGTTGATTAGAGCCCAACGCCGCCGGGTTGATTAGAGTTAACGCCGCACACACGAGTGTACGGCGAGAAACGCGCATCGCTTCGGGCCCCGACCTCCCACCGTAACCGCAACTCCCAAATTTTCCTCCCTCGCTTCTACCACGATTTTTCCGCCATGGACGGCCCAAAGAATGTCATGCAGCTGCGTCTCCGCCCGCCCAGACGAAAAGCCCATTTTCTGTCATGATTTTTGTCATAGAAGTAGGAGCCCACCACATCTATGATGATACCGGGTTTTGTCACAATTATCATCATAGAAGTGTCATATGTATGACAGAAAAAAATTTCGTTCGGCCCAAAATGTCACGGATGTGTCTTTTTTTTGTAGTGCATCTAAGTGATCACGTGATCCAAATCAACTAAACCATGTCCGATCATCACGTGAGATGGAGTAGTTTTCAATGGTGAACATCACTATGTTGATCATATCTACTATATGATTCACGCTCGACCTTTCGGTCACAGTGTTCCAAGGCCATATCTGTATATGCTAGGCTCGTCAAGTTTAACCTGAGTATTCCGCGTGTGCAACTGTTTTGCACCCGTTGTATTTGAACGTAGAGCCTATCACGCCTGATCATCATGTGGTGTCTCAGCACGAAGAACTTTCGCAATGGTGCATACTCAGGGAGAACACTTATACCTTGAAATTTAGTGAGAGATCATCTTATAAAGCTACCGCCGAACTAAGCAAAATAAGATGTACAAAAGATAAACATCATATGCAATCAAAATATGTGACATGATATGACCATGAGCATCTTGCGCCTTTGATCTCCATCTCCAAAGTACCGTCATGATCTCCATTGTCACCGGCATGACACCATGATCTCCATCATCTTGATCTATATCAATGTGTCGTCACATGGTCGTCTCGCCAACTATTGCTCTTGCAACTATTGCTATCGCATAGTGATAAAGTAAAGCAATTATTTGGCGCTTGCATCTTATGCAATAAAGAGACAACCATAAGGCTTCTACCAGTTGCCGATAACTTCAACAAAACATGATCATCTCATACAACAACTTATATCTCATCACGTCTTGACCATATCACATCACAACATGCCCTGCAAAAACAAGTTAGACGTCCTCTACTTTGTTGTTGCAAGTTTTACATGGCTTCTACGGGCTGAGAAAGAACCGTTCTTACCTACGCATCAAAACCACAACGATAGTTCGTCAAGTTAGTGCTGTTTTAACCTTCTCAAGGACCGGGCGAGCTACACCGGGTTCAACTAAAGTTGGAGAAACCGACACCCGCTAGTCACTGTGTGCAAAGCACGACAAGAAACCAGTCTCGCAGAAGCGCACGTAATGTCGGTCCGGCCGCTTCATCCAACAATACCGCCAACCAAAGTATGACATGTCTGGTAAGTAGTATGACTTGTATCGCCCACAACTCACTTGTGTTCTACCGTGCATATAATATCTACACATAAAACCCGCTCGGATGCCACTGTTGGGGAACGAGTAATTTAAAAAAATCCCACGCACATGCAAGATCAGGTGATGCATAGCAACGAGAGGAGAGTGTGTCCACGCACTGTGAGACCGAAAGCGGAAGCGTTAGCACAATGCGGTTGATGTAGTCGTACGTCTTCACGATCCGACCGATCAAGTACCGAACGCACGACACCTCCGAGTTCAGCACACGTTCAGCTCGATGACGTCCCTCGAACTCCGATCCAGCCGAGCTTTGAGGGAGAGTTCCGTCAGTACGACGGTGTGGTGACGATGATGATGTTCTACCGACGCAGGGCTTCGCCTAAGCACCGCAACGATATTATCGAGGTGGATTATGGTGGAGGGGGGCACCGCACACGGCTAAGAGATCCAAGGGATCAATTTTTGTTGTGTCTAGAGGTGCCCCCCTGCCCCCATATATAAAGGAGTGGAGGAGGGGGAGAGGGTCAGCCCCTATGGCGCGCCCTGGAGGAGTCCTACTCCCACCGGGAGTAGGATTCCTCCCCTTCCATGTAGTAGGAGTAGGAGACAAGGAAGGGGGAGAGGGAAGAGAAGGAAGGAGGGGGCGCCGCCCCTCCCCCTAGTCCAATTCGGACTAGTCATTGGGGGGGGGGGGGCGCAGCCTGCCTCTCTCTCTCTCCCATAAAGCCCAATAAGGCCCATATACTTCTTCCCCCGTATTCCCATAACTCCCTAAGACTCAAAAATACCCAACCACTGAACTTTCCGATGTCCGAATATAGTCGTCCAATATATTGATCTTTATGTCTCAACCATTTAGAGACTCCTTGTCATGTCCCCGATCTCATCCGGGACTTTGAACTCCTTCGGTACATCAAAACACATAAACTCATAATATAACCGTCATCTAACTTTAAGCGTGCGGACCCTACGGGTTAGAGAACTATGTAGACATGACCGAGACACGTCTCTGGTCAATAACTAATAGCGGAACCTGGATGCTCATATTGGCTCCCACATATTCTATGAAGATCTTTATCGGTCAAACCGCATAACAACATACGCTGTTCCCTTTGTAATCGGTATGTTACTTTCCGAGATTGATCGCTGGTATCTCAATACCTAGTTCATTCGTTATCAAGTCTCATCTCATCACATTCATAACTCCAATTAACTTGTTATTTCATTCATTATGTATTATGTTTCGTTAATACAATTTAGCATGAATAATAAACATTTATAATGAAATAAGGAAATAAATAATTGAAGGAAATATGCCCTAGAGGCAATAATAAAGTTATTATTTATTTTCATATCATGATAAATGTTTATTATTCATGCTAGAATTGTATTATCGGAAACATGATACATGTGTGAATTCATAGACAAACATAATGTCACTAGTATGCCTCTACTTGACTAGCTCATTAATCAAAGATGGTTATGTTTCCTAACCATAGACATGTGTTGTCATTTGATTAACGGATCACATCATTAGGAGAATGATGTGATTGACTTGACCCATTTCGTTAGCCTAGCACTTGATCGCTTAGTATGTTGCTATTGCTTTCTTCATGACTTATACAAAGTTCCTACAACTATGAGATTATGTAACTCCTGCCATCGGAGGAACACTTTGTGTGCTACCAAACGCCACAACGAATCGGGTGATTATAAAGGTGCTCTACAAGTGTCTCCAAAGGTACATGTTGGGTTGGCGAATTCGAGATTAGGTTTTGTCATCCGATTGTCGGAGAGGTATCTCTGGGCCCTCTCGTAATACACATCACTTAAGCCTTGCAAGCAATGTAACCAATGAGTTAGTTATTAAATGATGTATTACGGAACGAGTAAAGAGACTTACCGGTAACTAGATTGAATGTAGCGACCAACCTCGACGGTCAAGCCTCGTGTATCCGTGCCATCCTCGGATCAAGATCTTTGGCACACACAAGACATCAATGTATATATCAAAGTGCAATCACATGTATAAATAACGTAAAACTGATATATACCTCATAAGTCACAGCGTAAACAAATAGTCGGGTGTGGAGTCCCATCAACGCCATCGGCAAGTTGAGTGTAGACCGTAACCCTGCACTGCACTCTTACTGTGGAGGAAATATCTGCAACATGATACGTTGCAGCCGTGTAGGTCAGTACATTGAATGTACCGCAAGATCACAATAAGAGAAAACAGATGATAAACTATACTATATGCAGTATGGCTTTGTGGCTCAGATCTGAGTTTAGTTTATGTAAAAGCTGGTTTATTTTCCCTACATCAAAAGAATAAATGAAGTCTGTACTATAGAGTTTTCTATCATGACATGGTTCCGCCAACCGATGTCTCATAGCCCAAATTCATCATAAGTTGCCCACAATTAAGTTATCAGTCCGTGTTGAGAGTTCCGAGATAGATCCAAGTCCAGATGCTCAAATTGTCCGTAATCGGGACACGGCTAATCGATTAGGTTATAACCCTCTGCAGAGGTTTGTACACTTTACCCGCAAGATTCGATCCTCTCTTTACGTTCTCGCACTTCAGAGTGTTTGAGAACAAGATGACCAAACATGGTCTTCCAAAGAGTTCCTCGACCACCGTCCGGTACTCAACCCATCCTACCGTAGTTCTACATCTGCTAGTACCGCCCCAGCCAGAGTCACAACTAAGGTCAACCAAGCCGAGCCCATAATGACTTGCGGTTGCACAGGTAAGCTTCCGAGGCGTGAAGTATTCTTCCGTCTCTTTGAGTCTGGGTGAAGCTTTCCGCAAGATGTCATGGCGCTTCTCCATGCATCCCGCCAACCACTGGTTTCTCCAGGGTGCCCGTCAACCATCCTTCACCCAGTAGTGTGTATTGAATTCTTGTCTCGAGTCTTGAAGTCTTGAGGCCTTGAAGATGCAGTCCTTGCAGATTCCATCATGGAGTTGTCGCCATTGACGAGATCCTCCATTCTCACACCACTCCCGAGCACTCATACCAAACCCGCCTACTATAGCGTAGCATTAAAATAAATAACGCCCCGGCTTGGTAACAGGGTGATGGGTTCCTACCTCATGCATACTACTCAACTACAAGGATTCAATAACACTACTGAGGGGTGGTTGCAAGGATGCCACTAAATGCAATAAAAACATAGGTATGAAAGCAATGGTCAAAGTGAACTTGCCTTGTTGACGATCTTCGAAAAAAACTAGGGTTTCGTAGTAGCAATCTTCGCACTATGGAAATTCTACCGAGGCAAACAATAACTATAATAAGCACATAGCATAACATAACATAACAAAGTAACACACCAAAACCAGCAAAGCAAAACCCAAAGGGAAAACTTAAAGAAAGAACAACTCAAAGTTTTCCTACTTCAAATAACAACAAAAATAGTTTTATATAACAAAAATTTCTTAACATCACCTAATCATGGTTTTATGTTAACTAAACAGAAAATATTTCATTAAGCAACTAGGAGCAAAAAGAATTAAATAAAATCTATTATGAAACTCCCGAATAAGCAAAACAAGCTTTAATTCAAATCTGATCTAACTCAATTTTTATAAATCCAAACATAGACAAATTATATATTTTGGAAATTACAAGAAAATTGTGATCTAACGCAAAAAGAATCAGCATCATTGGACTTCTAGATCAAAAGTTATAAGCTAAACAAGAACGGAACTAAATCTGTTACGGGAATAAATCTGAAAACGAAAACGGAGTTACCTGTACGTGAGGCAGAGATGGCAGGAAGGAGACGGCGATGTGGAGGGCTGCTCGGCGAGGGGGCGAGGTCGCCCGGCGAGGGTGGGGGTGGCGGAGGAGGGGTCGGCGCTGGGGAGGTGGCGCTGGGCGATGGGAGGTTCCAAGAGCTCTGGTGAGCGTTTTAGGCAGGAAAAGGAGGACGGTGGCGAGAAGGCTACGGACCGGGAGGCGTGGTGATGGGAAAAATGGAACGAGGAGAGGAGGGGTTTTATAGGCGGTCTCGGGAGGCGCTGGGATGGAAAGACGAGGGAGATCGGGAAGGTGGAGATTTCTGTCTCCATGGACATGGAAAGCTTCTGTAACGTGAGAGGAAACAGAGGAAGGAGATGATCTCTTGTTGGGCTAGAATAGGAAAGTGCTTAATGGGCCAGTAGGTTTTTCCTAATAAAACGATTCCATTCCTATTTTTAAAATTAGGAAACTAAAACAATAAAAAGGAAATCAAAACAATTCGAATAAAGAGTTTTTATATACTAAAATTATCAGAAAAATAAAATGTAGATGATGAGCATTATTCCACGGCCAAAATAAGAACTTAAAAAATGTTTTCAGAGAATCCTAAAGGCTTTATTTCTTTTTGTAAATAATTTTAAATAAAAACTTTGGTTTTCTTGGCTCAATATTTTCAAAATGCCCTGATTTTGGAGGGTCATTTTCCTCCGCTCTTTCTTGCTTGCAAGAATTTATTTTTCGGGTATTTCTCGGGAAGAAAAATAGAGAAGCAAGTGCAAATATTTGAAAGAATTAAATTGCAAAACTCCGCTCAAATTCTTTATAGTTGAAGAAGTCATGTCATCTTCTCTCATCGATTTTAATAGGATGAATTTGAATTTACGGAGAAGGGAAAGTCATTTTATTCCTCTCATTCAAAAGTTTTTGAAAAGGTTCAAATTTCACTCAAGTTTAATTCACTCAAGCAAACAAACAAACAATTCAATTAATTATATTAACATTCCAAAATTTTGGATGTTACAAACCTACCACACTTAAAATGAATCTCGTCCTCGAGATTCGAAGAGGCTAGCAAGAAAAGGTTAGGGGTTGGGGTCTTCTAGCAAATGTCTTGGTCGAAGGTCGGGGTGCTACCACACTTAAAAACAAGGTCATGGTTCCAATAAACTCAGATATTTCCTCTGGAGGGCTGACAATGTATGTCTCTTCACATATCTTACAATAGCTCCTTCATTAAAGCTCTTCTGTCAGAAGCATATTATTTTCCTCAAAAGCTTGGGTCGGTTCGTCAAAGTTGAAGTTCGTCCGAGACTGGATCTTCTTAGCTGATGGGTCTGTGTCCATTCTAAACAACTATCGAAACACTCATGGTGGTCTACAATTTATGGTTTTCTCCTGCAGAAAACGGGTCTGGGTTGAACCTCACCGTATAACCTATGTTTGGCAACGGTTGCCTGAAATGGGGTTCCATCGTCCTACCATTTTATGGTTTTATGGCTTATCGCGTCGACACTCTTCTAAGTTTTTCAAGGCTCTCTGATTTTCCATCAACATATGATAGTTCATGATAGAAGTCTCGGTATGGGGGCCAATCCATCCGTGCATTTGAACCATTACCACATACGTAAATATCGAATCACGATTCTAACACTTGGGCATACTCACAAGCATTGCAGAATTTCTCTTGTTCTCGAACTGAGTTCGTATAAATCCATGGTTTCTGCATGCCAAACAAAACATCTATCGTTACTTCACCACTCTCAGGTTTTTGCGTAACCTCCTACGAAACGTAGGCTGATTTGATCACTGCTTCTTCCAAGTGTATTCCTTTATCCAGGTTACAACTGTTCCTTCTCAAAATCCCGGCACGTGGGTTATGGCCCACTTCAGCACTAGTGCAGCTTTAAATCATCCTTGGAGTAACTCTCTCTTGTTACACCTCCTTTGAATCCAGTAGTACTCTGTTTCTTCATACCATCATATCAAAACAAAACTCCAACTTATTTTGTCCAGCTTCCTTCTATGGCCGTCATGAATAACACGTTTCTTTCTTCATTGATCTTGTGGCTTTACAGAGTACTATGACCGAAAGAATGCACAAGTTTATCCATAAAATCTCATTATTTTCATATCAATCTTTCAGTACATCCTTAACCATTTTCGTAAATTCAAATTCCAAAAAGTACTTTGTTACAAATGCTGCCACCCACATGATTTGGTATGGTCAGGCATTACTTCCAACTTTATTCATTTATCCTCCTCGAGGATTCTTGATCCCACCGAAGTGTGCGACATGAGCCTTGAAATCTTCAATCTTCTTTTTCATCATGGTGGTCTTGAGCTTCACCTTCATCATCTCTGCATGCACTTCGCTTAGGTATTCCCTGAGTATAACGGAGTCTTGCTTCAAGTATTTCTCGATCTGGCGATGGCTTCCATGGCTGCTTCACGAACAGCGTCGAAGAAAGTTGCTTGTGGCACACGTGAGATGAAAAAGTAATGCCCCATCCTCTTTGGGCAAACTCCTTTCAAACGGTGGCAAAGTTCCACTCCCTTTTGCATGAAGGGGTAGCCTTTGTAGACTGCATCTCCTTCAAGGTGAATATGCTTCATCATGTCCTTCAAGATCTTCGGGTAATCATGATCACTGGTCAGGGTCATGATCGTTTCAGGGCCCTTAAGGAAAGACTCATAAAGGGTCGTCATCTGCAGTTGTGAAACAGAAATGATGCTCAGAATTAAGGTACTTATCTCCTGGGGCATACATTCATATCATCCAAACAGAACTTCAAACTCAATTTCCAATTTCCTGTTTATGCATCACAACTCACCTTCTTCCATGTTCATCAAGAATATTAATTTCCAAGATAAAATATGACAACTCCTTAAAGCTTTTCAGCATGTGACATTACAACTTTATTGAGTCATGAACTATTACAATCTCAGGGTAATCTATTACATAACTCAACTCATTGGGCTCATGAAAATGAAATTGCTTTCTACTACTCTTATTATCCATATCAAAATTCCAACTACTCAACTCCAGCTTTCATCTTGTCGGGACATTTAATAGCATAATGTCCTGCCCCCTTGCAGCGAAAACAAATGTCTTCCGACATGTCTCGGGGCTTCTTTGTGACTATGCAGACTCCTTGGATTCTTGGCTTCTTTTCTGGACATTTACTAGCGTAATGACCTAAATCCTTGCATCTGTAACAAGTGATATGACTTAGGTCCTTCTCTGCAAAAGTTGCGTTGTTCTCGGATTGTCTTCTCTTCCTGGATTTCGCTGTAATGCTCAGAGTTTCTATCTCCCGGGGGTCAAACTTCACTTCTGCTGTCGGGAAATATCCTGGATACTCCTTTCTTTCCTTGGTGCAATACTGTGAAAAATGTCTTTCTTCTCCACATGAATAGCGTGCATTGAGTAAAATCTGTTGAGACCTTCTCCATCCAGGTCTTCAACACTTTCATCATTCTTGATTCTTCTAGATCTTCCTTGAGGGCTTCTTTCATTCCATCTTCCTGGTTCGAATAGTTTGTTGCACCGTGGAGTAAATGTGACCTCGCACCGGTAGTGGGTGGTTCCTTCACACAGGAAGCAAGTCACACAGCTAGTTGGGCATTCCTCAGTGGGTGTTTCTCCTCACAATGAGGGCATCCATCTTTGTGTTCCTCCCGGTGTGTCCTATTTCTCCATAAATCTTGCATGCACAAGGTTTACTTCTTGGTGCATCATTGTGCTTCCGGATAAGACGTGATTTCAACAGTGTCTTCTTGAATTCCTCCCAAGTTCTTGCTCCATTAAATCCCTGTATGGCTTGGTGCATGTTCCACCAGGTTGCAACACTTTCTGTAAGGTATTGAAGAGCATATTGAACCTCATACTTCCTTGAAACCAAATTGCTCCAAGTGATTTTCCATGTTACGCATCCATAGCTCGCCTCGGGCTGAGTCTTGGTCAGAGAATATCAGTCCAACTTCATTCATCATCTATGGGGTTCAAGGGTTTTAGAGTGAGATGAGAGAGAGGTGGGGAGGGATATACACACAATACAAACAATAGTTTTTGAAGAAACAGGTTTTATTTTTGGGGCTGTCGGAAAACATCAAACATATGACAGCTCACAAATCATCGCATCTAACGTAGGTGTATAACAGGGGTTTGGTCTTCTAAAGGTCTAATAATTCTTCAGATCCTTTCAAGTCTTCGGAGTCTTCAACTGTTCTAGCTTCTAATACATGGTGAAATCCTCTTTACTCTGAAGGGGCCATCAGTTCTCCGATATCAAATCCTTCTTGGAGCGTCTTCAGTTGATCCTCCGTGTGGTCAAAAGGGAAAGGGGTATATTCTAACTATTTGAGGTGAGAGTGTCTATTTGATAAAATCTGAAAAATGAGAAGTAAGAGTCTTTTTGAAAATAAAGTTTTAGAAATTTCCTGTCCTAGGGCTTTCCGATTTCTAGGGTCACGTCCTACAGTCAACATGTGCTCTGATACCATTTCTGTAGCGACCCAACCTCAGACGGTCAAGCCTCTGTGTATCCGTGCCATCCCGGATCAAGTATCTTTGGCACACAGTACATCAATGTATATATCAAAGTGCAATCACATGTATAAATAACGTAAAACTGATATATACCTCATAAGTCACAGCGGAAACAAATAGTCGGGTGTGGAGTCCCATCAACGCCATCGGCAAGTTGAGTGTAGACCGTAACCCTGTACCGTACTCTTACTCGTGGAGGAAATATCTGCAACATGATACGTTGCAGCCGTGTAGGTCAGTACATTGAATGTACCGGCAAGATCACAATAAGAGAAAACAGATGATAAACTATACTATATGCAGTATGGCTTTGTGGCTCTGTATCTGAGTTTAGTTTGTGTAAAAGCTGGTTTATTTTCCCTACATCAAAAGAATAAATGAAGTCTGTACTATAGAGTTTTCTATCATGACATGGTTCCGCCAACCGATGTCTCATAGCCCAAATTCATCATAAGTTGCCCACAATTAAGTTATCAGTCCGGTGTTGAGAGTTCCGAGATAGATCCAAGTCTAGATGCTCAAATTGTCCGTAACCGGGGACACGGCTAATCGATTAGGTTATAACCCTCTGCAGAGGTTTGTACACTTTACCCGCAAGATTCGATCCCTCTCTTTACGTTCTCGCACTTCAGAGTGTTTGAGAACAAGATGACGAAACATGGTCTTCCAAAGAGTTCCTCGACCCTTTGTCCGGTACTCAACCCATCCTACCGTAGTTCTACATCTGCTAGTACCGTCCCAGCCAGAGTCACAACTAAGGTCAACCAAGCCGAGCCCATAATGACTTGCGGTTGCAGGTAAGCTTCCGGCGTGAAGTATTCTTCCGTCTCTTTGAGTCTGGGTGAAGCTTTCGCAAGATGTCATGGCGCTTCTCCATGCATCCGGCAACCACTGGTTTCTCCAGGTGCCCGTCAACCATCCTGCACCCAGTGAGTGTGTATTGAATTCTTGTCTCGAGTCTTGAAGTCTTGAGGCCTTGAAGATGCAGTCCTTGCAGATTCCATCATGGAGTTATCGTCATTGACGTAGATCCTCCATTCTCACACCACTCCCGAGCACTCATACCAAACCCGTCTACTATAGCGTAGCATTAAAATAAATAACGTCCGGGCTTGGTAACAGGGTGATGGGTTCCTACCTCATGCATACTACTCAACTACAAGGATTCAATAACACTCTTTGAGGGGTGGTTGCAAGGATGCCACTAAATGCAATAAAACATAGGTATGAAAGCAATGGTCAAAGTGAACTTGCCTTGTTGACGATCTTCGAAAAAAACTAGGGTTTCGTAGTAGCAATCTTCGCACTACGGAAATTCTACCGAGGCAAACAATAACTATAATAATCACATAGCATAACATAACATAACAAAGTAACACACCAAAACCAGCAAAGCAAAACCCAAAGGGAAAACTTAAAGAAAAAACAACTCAAAGTTTTCCTACTTCAAATAACAACAAAAATAGTTTTATATAACAAAAATTTATTAACGTCACCTAATCATGGTTTTATGTTAACTAAACAGAAAATATTTCATTAAGCAACTAGGAGCAAAAAGAATTAAATAAAAATCTATTATGAAACTCCCGGAATAAGCAAAACAAGCTTTAATTCAAATCTGATCTACCTCAAGTTTTATAAATCCAAACATAGACAAATTATATATTTTTGGAAACTACAAGAAAATTGTGATCTAACGCAAAAAGAATCAGCATCATTGGACTTCTAGATCAAACGTTATAAGCTAAACAAGAACGGAACTAAATCTGTTACGGGAATAAATCTGAAAACGAAAACAGAGTTACCTGACGTGAGGCAGAGATGGCAGGAAGGAGACGGCGATGTGGAGGCTGCTCGGCGAGGGGGCGAGGTCGCCGGCGAGGTGGGGGTGGCGGAGGAGGGGTCGGCGCTTGGGAGGTGGCGCTGGGCGATGGGAGGTTCGAAGAGCTCTGGTGGCGTTTCTCGCAGGAAAAGGAGGACGGTGGCGAGAAGGCTACGGGCAGGGGAGGCGTGGTGATGGGAAAAATGGAGCGAGGAGAGGAGGGGTTTTATGGGCGGTCTCGGGAGGCGCTGGGATGGAAAGACGAGGGAGATCGGGAAGGTGGAGATTTCTGTCTCCATGGACATGGAAAGCTTCAGTAACGTGAGAGGAAACAGAGGAAGGAGATGATCTCTTGTTGGGCTAGAATAGGAAAGTGCTTAATGGGCCAGCAGGTTTTCCTAATAAAACGATTCCATTCCTATTTTTAAAATTAGGAAACTAAAACAATAAAAGGAAATCAAAACAATTCGAATAAAGAGTTTTTATATACTAAAATTATCAGAAAAATAAAATGTAGATGATGAGCATTATTCCACGGCCAAAATAAGAACTTAAAAAAATGTTTTCAGAGAATCCTAAAGGCTTTATTTCTTTTTGCAAATAATTTTAAATAAAAACTTTGGTTTTCTTGGCTCAAATATTTTCAAAATGCCCCTGATTTTGGAGGGTCATTTTCCTCCGCTCTTTCTTGCTTGCAAGAATTTATTTTCGGGTATTTCTCGGGAAGAAAAATAGAAGCAAGTGCAAATATTTGAAAGAATTAAATTGCAAAAACTCCGTTCAAATTCTTTATAGTTGAAGAAGTCATGTCATCTTCTCTCATTGATTTTAATAGGATGAATTTGAATTTACCAGAGAAGGGGAAAGTCATTTTATTCCCTCTCATTCAAAAGTTTTTGAAAAGGTTCAAATTTCACTCAAGTTTAATTCACTCAAGCAAACAAACAAACAATTCAATTAATTATATTAACATTCCAAAATTTGGGATGTTACATTGAACTAGGTATTGGATACCGACGATCGAATCTCAGGCAAGTAACATACCGATGACAAAGGGAACAACGTATGTTGTTATGCGGTTTGACCGATAAAGATCTTCGTAGAATATGTAGGAGCCAATATGAACATCCAGGTTCCACTATTGGTTATTGACCGGAAACAGTTCTAGGTCACGTATACATAGTTCTCGAACCCGTAGGGTCCGCACGTTTAACGTTACGATGACAGTTATATTATGAGTTTATGAGTTTTGATGTACCGAAGGAGTTCGGAGTCCCGGATGATATCGGGGACATGACGAGGAGTCTCGAAATGGTCGAGACATAAAGATCGATATATTGGACGACTATATTCGGAGTTCTGAAAGGTTCCGAGTGATTCGGGTATTTTTCGGAGTACCGGAGAGTTACGGGAATTCGCCGGGGAGTATATGGGCCTTATTGGGCCATACGGGAATAGAGGAGAGAGGCCAAAAGGAAGGAGGCTCGCGCCCCTCTGGTCCGACTGGACAAGGGGCGCAGCCCCCCTTTCCTTCTTCCTCTCCCCCTCTTTCCCCTTCTCCTACTCCAACAAGGGAGGTGGAATCCTACTAGGACTAGGGAGTCCTAGTAGGACTCCACACTTGGCGCGCCCCCTCCTAGGGCCGGCCTCCTCCCCACTTGCTCCTTTATATACGGGGGCAGGGGGGCACCCCAGGACACACAAGTTGATCATCATGATCGTTCCTTAGCCGTGTGTGGTGCCCCCCTCCACCATATTCCACCTCGCTCATATCGTCGCGGAGTTTAGGCGAAGCCCTGCGTCGGTAGAACATCATCATCGTCACCACGCTGTCGTGCTGACGGAACTCATCCCTGACACCCTGCTGGATCGGAGTCCGGGGATCGTCATCGAGCTGAACGTGTGCAGAACACGGAGGTGCCGTACGTTCGGTACTTGGATCGGACGGATCGTGAATCGTCGACTACATCAACCGCGTTGTCATAGCGCTTCGCTTTCGGTCTCGAGTGCGTGGACACACTCCCCTCTCGTTGCTATGCATCACCATGATCTTGCGTGTGCGAGGAAATTTTGAAATTACTCGTTCCCCAACAGTGGTATCGAGCCTAGGTTTTATCGTTGATGTTATATGCACGAGTAGAACACAAGTGAGTTGTGGGCGATACAAGTCATCTTGCTTACCAAACATGTCATACTTTGGTTCGGCCGTATTGTTGGATGAAGCGGCCGGACCGACATTACGCCAGACGCTTACGCGAGACTGGTTCTACCGGCGTGCTTTGCACACGGTGGCTGGCGGTGTCGGTTTCTCCAACTTTAGTTGAACCGAGTATGGCTACGCCCGGTCCTTGCGAAGGTTAAAACAGCACTAACTTGATGAACTATCGTTGTGGTTTTGATGCGTAGGTAAGAACGGTTCTTGCTCAGCCCGTAGCAGCCACGTAAAACTTGCAACAACAAATTAGAGGACGTCTAACTTGTTTTTGCAGGGCGTGTTGTGATGTGATATGGTCAAGACGTGATGCTATATTTTATTGTATGAGATGATCATGTGTTGTAACCGAGTTATCGGCAACTGGCATGAGCCATATGGTTGTCGCTTTATTGTATGAAATGCAAACGCCCTGTAATTGCTTTACTTTATCACTAAGCGGTAGCGATAGTCGTAGAAGCAATAGTTGGCGAGGCGACAACGATGCTACGATGGAGATCAAGGTGTCGCGCCGTAGCGATGGTGATCATGGCGGTGCTCGGAGATGGAGATCACAAGCACAAGATGATGATGGCCATATCATATCACTTATATTGATTGCATGTGATGTTTATCCTTTATGCATCTTATCTTGCTTTGATTGACGGTAGCATTTTAATATGATCTCTCACTAATTATCAAGAAGTGTTCTCCCTGAGTATGCACCGTTGCCAAAGTTCTTCGTGCCCAGACACCACGTGATGATCGGGTGTGATAAGCTCTACGTCCATCTACAACGGGTGCAAGCCAGTTTTGCACACGCGAATACTCGAGTTAAACTTGACGAGCCTAGCATATGCAGATATGGCCTCGGAACATGGAGACCGAAAGGTCGAGCGTGAATCATATAGTAGATATGATCAACATAGTGATGTTCACCATTGGAAACTACTCCATCTCACGTGATGATCGGTTATGGTTTAGTTGATTTGGATCACGTGATCACTTAGATGACTAGAGAGATGTTTGTCTGAGTGGGAGTTCTTAAGTAATATGATTAATTGAACTTAAATTTATCATGAACTTAGTCCTGGTAGTATTTTGCAAATTATGTTGTAGATCAATAGCTTGCGTTTCTGCTTTCATATGTTTATTTTGATATGTTCCTAGAGAAAAATTATGTTGAAAAATGTTAGTAGCAATGATGCGGATTGGATCCGTGATCTGAGGTTTATCCTCAGGGCTGAAATTGGGATTTCAGGCTCGTGCCCACGTCAAGAGGTATAAGACCTCCGACGATTTTCTTAGCCTGCAAACTAAGGGAGAAAAGCTCAATCGTTGAGCTTGTGCTCAGATTGTTTGAGTGCAACAATCACTTAAATCGAGTGGGAGTTGATCTTCCAGGTGAGATAGTGATGTTTCTCCAAAGTCATTGCCACCAAGCTGCTAGAGCTTCGTGATGAACTATAACATATCAGGGATAGATATGATGATCCTTGAGGTATCCGCGATGTTTGACACCGCGAATGTAGAAATCAAGAAGGAGCATCAATTGTTGATGGTTAATGAAACCACTAGTTTCAAGAAGGGCAAGGGCAAGAAGGGTACTTCCGAAACGGCAAATCAGTTGCTGCTCGGTGAAGAAACCCAAGGTTGAACCCAAACCGAGACTAAGTGCTTCCGTGATGAGAGGAGCGGACTTTGAAGCGAGAACCACCCTAGATACTTGGTAGATAAGAAGGCAGGCAAGGTCGATAGAAGTATATTGGATATACATTACGTTAATGTGTACTTTGCTAGTACTCCTAGTAGCACCAGGGTATTAGATACCGGTTTGGTTGCTAAGTGTTAGTAACTTGAAATAAAAGCTACGGAATAAACGGAGACTAGCTAAAGGTGAGCTGACGATATGTGTTGGAAGTGTTTCCAAGGTTGATGTGATCAAGCATCACACGCTCCCTCTGCCATCGAGATTTGGTGCTTGCGTTGAGCATAGACATGATTGGATTATGTCTATCGCAGTACGGTTATTCATTTAAGGAGAATAATGGTTACTCTGTTTATTTGAATAATACCTTCAATGGTCTTGCACCTAAAAATGAATGGTTTATTGAAATCTCGATCGTAATGATACACATCTTCATGCCAAAAGATATAATATAGTAATGATAGTACCACTTACTTATGGCACTGCCATGTAAGTCATATTGGTGTAAAACGCATGAAGAAGCTCCGTGTTGATGGATCTTTGGACTCACTCGTTTTTGAAAAGTTTGAGACATGCGAACCATGTCTATTGGTGTATACGCATGAAGAAACTCCATGCAGATGGATCGTTTGGACTCACTTGATTTTGAATCACTTGAGATATGCAAATCATACCACATGGGCAAGATGACTGAAAAGCCTCGTTTTCAGTTAGATGGAACAAGATAGCAACTTGTTGGAAGTAACACATTTTGATGTGTGCAGTCCAATGAGTCTTGAGGCATGATGAATATCGTTATGTTCTTACTTCACAGATGATTTGAGTAGATGTTGAGTATATTTACTTGATGAAACACAAGTCTGAATTATTGAATGGTTCAAGTAATTTCAGAGTGAAGTTGAAGATCATCGTGACAAAAGGATAAAATGTCTATGATACGATCATAGAGATGAGTATCTGAGTTCTGAGCTTTGGCACACAATTAAGACATTGTGGAAATTGTTTCACAATTAATACCGCTGGAACACCATAGTGTGATGGTGTGTCGAACATCATAGTTGCACCCTATTGGATATGGTGCGTACCATGATGTCTCTTATCGAATTACCACTATCGTTCATGGGTTAGGCATTAGAGACAACCACACTCACTTTAATAGGGCACCACGTAATTCCGTTGAGACGACACCGTTTGAACTATGGTTTGGAGAAACCTAAGTTGTCGTTTCTTAAAAGTTTGGGGCTGTGACGCTTATGTGAAAAAGTTTCATCGTGATAAGCTCGAACCCAAAATGGATAAATACATCTTCATAGGATACCCAAAATGGTTGGGTATACCTCCTATCTCAGATCCGGAAGCAAAAGTAATTGTTTCTAGAAATGGGTCCTTTCTCGAGGAAAAGTTTCTCTCGAAAGAATTGAGTGGGAGGATGGTGAAGACTTGATGAGGTTATTGAACCGTCACTTCAACTAGTGTGTAGCAGGGCACAGGAAGTTGTTCCCGTGGCACCTACACCAATTGAAGTAGAAGCTTATGATAGTGATCATGAAGTTTCTGATCAAGTCACTAACGTACCTCGTAGGGTGACAAGGATGCGTACTACTTCAGAGTGGTACGCAATCCTGTCTTAGAGGTCATGTTGCTAGACAACAATGAACCTACGAGCTATGGAGAAGCGATGGTGGGCCCATATTCCGACAAATGGTTAGAGGCCATGAAATCCGAGATAGGATCCATGTATCAGAACAAAGCATGGACTTTGGTGGACTTGCCCGATGATCGGCAAGCTATTGAGATAAATGGATTTTTAAGAAGAATACGGACGTGGACGGTAATCTCACCGTCTATGACGCTCGACTTGTGGCAACGAGTTTTTCACAAGTTGACTACGATGAGATTTTCTCATCCGTAGCAATGCTTAAGTCCGTTGGAATCATGTTAGCATTAGCTGCATTTATGAAATCTAGCAGATGGATGTCAAAACGAGTTTCCTTACCAGTTTCCGTAAGGAAAGGTTGTATGAGATACAATCAGAAAGGTTTTGTCGATCCTAAGGATGCTGAAAGGTATGCTAGCTCCAGTGATCCTTCCATGGAGTGGAGTAAGCATCTCGGAGTTGGAATATACTCTTTGATAAGATGATCAAAGATTTCGGATTTATACAAAGTTTATGAGAAACTTGTATTTCCAAAGAAGTGAGTGGGAGCACTATAGAATTTTTGATGACTATATGTTGTTGACATATTGTTGATCAGAATGTTGGGGAACGTAGCAGAAATTCAAAATTTTCCTACGTGTCACCAAGATCTATCTATGGAGAAACTAGCAACGAGGGGAAGGAGAGTGCATCTACATACCCTTGTAGATCGCTAAGCGGAAGCGTTCATGAGAACGGGGTTGAAGGAGTCGTACTCGTCGTGATCCAAATCACGGAGATCCAAGTGCGAGCAGACGGCACCTCCGCGTTCAACACACGTACAGCCGGTGGCGTCTCCCATGCCTTGATCCAGCAAGGAGAGAGGAGAGGTTGAGAAGACTCCATCCAGCAGCAACACAGCGGCATGGTGGTGATGGAGGGCGTGGCAATCCCGCAGGCTTCGCCAAGCACCAAGGAGAGGAGGAGGAGGAGAGGCAGGGCTGCACCAAGAGGAGAAGTTCTCATGTGTTATGGGCAGCCCCATAGGCCTCATATATATAGGGGAAGGGGAGGGCTGCGCCCCCTCTAGGGTTTCCACCCCCTAGGGGTGGCGGCCAGCCCTAGATGGGTTTTGGGGGGCGGCCAAGAGGGGAGAGAGGGGAGGCGCCCACTAGGTGGGCCTTAAGGCCCATCTGAACTAGGGTTTGCCCCTCCACTCCCCCACGCTTGGGCCCCTTGTGGGGCGCACCAGCCCTCCTAGGGGCTGGTCCCTCCCACACTTGGCCCACGCAACCTTCTCAGGGCAGGTGGCCCCACTTGGTGGACCCAGGACCCTCCGGTGGTCCCGGTATATTACCGATATCGCCCGAAACTTTTCCGGTGACCAAAACAGGACTTCCCATATATAAATCTTTACCTCCGGACCATTCCGGAACTCCTCGTGACGTCCAGGATCTCATTCGGGACTCCGAACAACATTCGGTAACCACATACAAACTTCCTTTATAACCCTAGCGTCATCGAACCTTAAGTGTGTAGACCCTACGGGTTCGGGAACCATCTGAGACATGACCGAGGCGTTCTCGGTCAATAACCAACAGCGGGATCTGGATACCCATGTTGGCTCCTACATGTTCCACGATGATCTCATCGGATGAACCACGATGTCAAGGACTCAATCGATCCGTATACAATTCCCTTTGTCTAGCGGTATTGTACTTGCCCGAGATTCGATCGTTGGTATCCGATACCTTGTTCAATCTCGTTTCCGCAAGTCTCTTTACTCGTTCCGTAACACATCATCCGTGATCAACCCCTTGGTCACATTGTGCACATTATGATGATGTCCTACCAAGTGGGCCCAGAGATACCTCTCCGTTTACGGAGTGACAAATCCATCTCGATTCGTGCCAACCCAATGCAGACACTTTCGGAGATACCTGTAGTGCACCTTTATAGTCACCCAGTTACATTGTGACGTTTGGTACACCCAAAGCATTCCTACGGTATCCGGGAGTTGCAAAATCTCATGGTCTAAGGAAAAGATACTTGACATTAGAAAAGCTTTAGCATACGAACTACGATCTTTGTGCTAGGCTTAGTATTGGGTCTTGTCCATCACATCATTCTACTAATGATGTGATCCCATTATCAATGACATCCAATGTCCATGGTTAGGAAACTGTAACCATCTGTTGATCAACGAGCTAGTCAATAGAGGCTTACTAGGGACATGGTGTTGTCTATGTATCCACACATGTATCTGAGTTTCCTATCAATACAATTATAGCATGGATAGTAAACGATTATCGTGAACAAGGAAATATAATAATAACTAATTTATTATTGCCTCTAGGGCATATTTCCAACAGTCTCCCACTTGCACTAGAGTCAATAATCTAGTTCACATCGTCATGTGATTAACAGCGATAGGTCACATCGCCATGTGACCAACACCCAAAGAGTTTAATAGTGTCGTAAACTAGTTCACATCATCATGTGATTTAGGCTCAATGAGTTCGAGGTTTGATCATGTTTTGCTTGTGAGAGAGGTTTTAGTCAGCGGGTTTTAGTCAGCGGGTCTGAACCTTTCAGATCCGTGTGTGCTTGCAAATTTCTAGGTCATATTATAAATGCTGCTTCCACGCTCCACTTGAAGCTATTCCAAATGGTTGCTCCACCATACGTATCCGGTTTGCTACTCAGAGTCACTCGGATAGGTGTCAAAGCTTGCATCGACGTAACCCTTTACGCCGAACTCTTTATCACCTCCATAATCGAGAAACACGTCCTTATTTACTCCAAGGACAATTTTGACCGCTGTCCAATGATCCATTCCTAGATCATTCTTGTACCCCTTAGTGACTCATGGCAAGGCACACTTCGGTGCGGTACACAGCATAGCATACTATAGAGCCTATATCCGAGGCATAGGGGCGACCTTAAATCCTTTCTCTCTTTTTGCCGTGGTCGAGCTTTTAACTCTTAACTCCATACCTTACAACTCAGGCAAGAACTCCTTCTTTGACTGATCCATCTTGAACACTTTCAAGATTATGTCAAGGTATGTGCTCATTTGAAAGTACTATTGAGCGTTTTTGATCTATCCTCATAGATCTTGATGCTCAATGTTCAAGTAACAATCCAGGTTTTCACTTGAAAACACTTTTCAAATAACCCTATATGCTTTACAGAAAATTCTACATCATTTCTGATCATCTATATGTCAACGACACATGCTCATCAGAAATTCTATAGTGCTCCCACTCACTTCTTTGGAAATACAAGTTTCTCATAAACTTTGTATAAACCCAAAATCTTTGATCATCTCATCAAAGCGCTCATTCCAACTCCGAGATGCTTACTCCAGTCCTTAGAAGGGATCGCTGGAGCCAGCATACCTTTTAGCATCCTTAGGATCGACAAAACTTTCTGATTGTATCACATACAACCTATCCTTACGAAGACTGGTAAGGAAACTCGTTTTGACATCCATCTGCCAGATTTCATAAATGCAGCTAATGCTAACATGATTCCGACGGACTTAAGCATCGCTACGGATGAGAAAATCTCATCGTAGTCAACTCCTTGAACTTGTGAAAAACTCTTCGCCACAAGTCGAGCTTCATAGACGGTGATCTTACCGTCCATGTCCGTCTTCTTCTTAAAGATCCATTCATCTCAATGGCTTGCCGATCATCGGGCAAGTCCACCAAAGTCTATGCTTTGTTCTGATACATGGATCCTATCTCGGATTTCATGGCTTCTAACCATTTGTCGGAATTTGGGCCCACCATCGCTTCTCCATAGCTCGTAGGTTCATTGTTGCCTAGCAACATGACCTTCAAGACAGGATTCTGTACCACTCTAAAGTAATACGCATCCTTGTCAACCCTCGATGTCGGTAGTGACTTGATCGGAAACTTCATGATCACTATCATAAGCTTCTACTTCAATTGGTGTAGGTGCCACGGTAACAACTTCCTGTGCCCTGCTACACACTAATTGAAGTGACGGTTCAATAACCTCATCAAGTCTCCACCATCCTCCCACTCAACTTTTCGAGACAAACTTTTCCTCGACAAAGGACCCGATTAAAGAAACAATCCCTATTGCTTTCGGATCTGAATTAGGAGGTATACCCAACTGTTTTGGGTGTCCTATGAAGATGTATTTTATCCGCTTTTGGGTTCGAGCTTATCAACCTGAAACTTTTCACATAAGCGTCGCAGCCCCAAACTTTTAAGAAACGACAACTTAGGTTTCTCCAAACGGTGTCGTCTCAACGGAATTATGTGGTGCCCCATTAAAGTGAGTGCGGTTGTCTCTAATGCCTAACCCATGAACGATAGTGGTAATTCGATAAGAGATATCATGGTACGCACCATATCCAATAGAGTGCAACTATGATGTTCAGACAAACCATCACACTATGGTGTTCCAGGCGGTATTAATTGTGAAACAATTTGCAAAATGTCTTAATTGTGTGCCAAAACTCGTAACTCAGATATTCATCTCTATGATCACATCACAGACATTTTATCCTCTTGTCACGAAGATCTTCAACTTCACTCTGAAATTACTTGAACCTTTCAATAATTCAGACTTGTGTTTCATCAAGTAAATATACTCAACATCTACTCAAATCATCTGTGAAGTAAGAACCTAACGATATTCACTGCATGCCTCAACACTCATTGGACTGCACACATCAAAATGTGTTACTTCCTACAAGTTGCTTTCTTATTCCATTTTACTGAAAACGAGGCTTTCAGTCATCTTGCCCATGTGGTATGATTTGCATGTCTCAAGTGATTCAAAATCAAGTGAGTCCAAACGATCCATCTGCATGGAGTTTCTTCATGCGTATACACCAATAGACATGGTTCGCATGTCTCAAACTTTTCAAAACGAGTGAGTCAAAGATCCATCAACATGGAGCTTCTTCATGCGTTTACACCAATATGACTTACATGGCGAGTGCCACAAGTAAGTGGTACTATCATTACTATCTTATACCTTTGGCATGGAAATGTGTATCACTACGATCGAGATTCAATAAACCATTCCTTTAGGTGCAAGACCATTGAAGGTATTATTCAAATAAATAGAGTAACCATTATTCTCCTTAAATGAATAACCGTATTGCGATAGACATAATCCAATCATGTCTATGCTCAGCATAAACACCAAATGATAATTATTCTGGTTTAATACTAATCTTGATGGTAGAGGGAGCGCGATGCTTGATCACATCAACCTTGGAAACACTTCCAACATATATCGTCAGCTCACCTTTAGCTAGTCTCCGTTTAATTCCGTAGCTTTTATTTCGAGTTACTAACACTTAGCAACCGAACCGGTATCTAATACCCTGGTGCTACTAGGAGTACTAGTAAAGTACACATTAATGTAATGTATATCAAATATACTTCTATCGACCTTGCCAGCCTTCTCATCTACCAAGTATCTAGGGTGGTTCCGCTCCAGTGGCTGTTCCCCTTATTACAGAAGCACTTAGTCTCGGGTTTGGGTTCAACCTTGGGTTTCTTCACTGGAGCAGCAACTGATTTGCCGTTTCATGAAGTGTCCCTTCTTGAAACTAGTGGTTTCACCAACTATCAACAATTGATGCTCCTTCTTGATTTCTACATTCGCGGTGTCGAACATTGCAAATAGCTCAAGGATCATCATATCTATCCCTGATATGTTATAGTTCATCACGAAGCTTCTAGCAGCTTGGTGGCAATGACTTTTGGAGAAACATCACTATCTCATCTGGAAGATCAACTCCCACTCGATTCAAGTGATTGTTGTACTCAGACAATCTGAGCGCAAGCTCAATAATTGAGCTTTTATCCCTTAGTTTGCAGGCTAAGAAAATCGTCGTAGGTCTTATACCTCTTGACGTGGGCACGAGCTTGAAATCCTAATTTCAGCCCTCGAAACATCTCATATGTTCCGCAACATTTCGAAAACGTCTTTCGTGCCTCAACTCTAAACCGTTTAACTGAACTATCACGTAGTTATCAAAGCGTGTATGTCCGATGTTCGCAACATCCTGGCGGCGTTTGGGGTTCATCACACCGAGCGGTGCATTAAGGACATAAGCTTTCTCTGTCCGCATAATCGCTACTTTCAACTTTCAACTATATTTTTTCTAGGAACATATCTAAGCAGTGGAACTAAAGCGCGAGCTTCGACATAATTTGCAAAGGTCTTTTGACTATGTTCAAGATAATTAAGTTCATCTTATGAACTCCCACTCAGATAGACATCCCTCGGTCATCTAAGTGATTACATGATCCGAGTCAACTAGGCCATGTCCGATCATCACGTGAGACGGACTAGTCATCATCGGTGAACATCTTCATGTTGATCATATCTACTATCGACTCATGCTCGACCTTTCGGTCTCCGTGTTCGAGGCCATGTCGCACATGCTAGGCTCGTCAAGTTAACCCCAAGTGTTTTGCTGTGTAAATCTGTCTTACACCGTTGTATGTGAGCGTAAGAATCCATCACACCCGATCATCACGTGGTGCTTAGAAGCGACGAACTGTAGCAGCGGTGCACAGTGAGGGAGAACACTTCTTGAAATTTGTGTAAGGATCATCTTATTTACTACCGTCGTTCTAAGTAAACAAGATGCATAAACATAATAAACATCACATGCAATTATATAGTAGTGACATGATATGGCCAATATCATATAGCTCCATTGATCTCCATCTTCGGGGCTCCATGATCATCATCGTCACCGGCATGACACCATGATCTCCATCATCATGATCTCCATCATCGTGTCTTCATGAAGTTGTCTCGCCAATTATTACTTCTACTACTATGGCTACCGGTTAGCAATAAAGTAAAGTAATTACATGGCGTTGTTTAATGACACGCAGGTCATACAATAAATAAAGACAACTCCTATGGCTCCTGCCGGTTGTCATACTCATCGACATGCAAGTCGTGAATCCTATTACAAGAACATGATCAATCTCATACATCACATATCATTCATCACATTCCTTTTTGGCCATATCACATCACATAGCATACCCTGCAAAAACAAGTTAGACGTTCTCTAATTGTTGTTTGCATGTTTTACGTGGCTGCTATGGGTTCTAGCAAAACGTTTCTTACCTCATAAAACCACAGCGTGATATGCCAATTGCTATTTACCCTTCATAAGGACCCTTTTCATCGAATCCGTTCCGACTAAAGTGGGAGGCGGCACCGCTAGCCACCTTATGCACCAAGTGCATGTCGATCGGTGGAACCTGTCTCACGAAAATGCGTGTAAGGTCGGTCCGGCGCTTCATCCCACAATACCGTCGAAACAAGATTGGACTAGTAACGGTAAGCATATTGAACAACATCAACGCCCACAACTACTTTGTGTTCTACTCGTGCAAAGAATCTACGCAATAGACCTAGCTCATGATGCCACTGTGGATACCAGTTTTGTCGGATGAACCAGTTTCCGTAAGGAAAGGTTGTATGAGATACAATCAGAAAGGTTTTGTCGATCCTAAGGATGCTGAAAGGTATGCTAGCTCCAGTGATCCTTCCATGGAGTGGAGTAAGCATCTCGGAGTTGGAATATACTCTTTGATAAGATGATCAAAGATTTCGGATTTATACAAAGTTTATGAGAAACTTGTATTTCCAAAGAAGTGAGTGGGAGCACTATAGAATTTTTGATGACTATATGTTGTTGACATATTGTTGATCGAATGTTGGGAGCGAGCAGAAATTCAAAATTTTCCTCGTGTCACCAAGATCTATCTATGGAGAAACTAGCAACGAGGGAAGGAGAGTGCATCTACATACCCTTGTAGATCGCTAAGCGGAAGCGTTCATGAGAACGGGGTTGAAGGAGTCGTACTGTCGTGATCCAAATCACGGAGATCCTAGTGCGAGCGGACGGCACCTCCGCGTTCAACACACGTACAGCCGGTGGCGTCTCCCATGCCTTGATCCAGCAAGGAGAGAGGAGAGGTTGAGAAGACTCCATCCAGCAGCAACACAATGGCATGGTGGTGATGGAGGCGTGGCAATCCAGAGGCTTCGCCAAGCACCAAGGGAGAGGAGGAGGAGGAGAGGGGGCTGCACCAAGAGGAGAAGTTCTCATGTGTTATGGGCAGCCCCATAGGCCTCATATATATAGGGAAGGGAGGGCTGCGCCCCTCTAGGGTTTCCACCCCTAGGGGTGGCGGCCAGCCCTAGATGGGTTTTGGGGCGGCCAAGAGGGGGAGAGGGGGCGCCCACTAGGTGGGCCTTAAGGCCCATCTGAACTAGGGTTGCCCCTCCCACTCCCCTTGCGCCTTGGGCCCCTTGTGGGGCGCACCAGCCCTCCTAGGGGCTGGTCCCTCCCACACTTGGCCCACACAACCTTACAGGGCAGGTGGCCCCACTTGGTGGACCCAGGACCCTCCGGTGGTCCCGATATTACCGATATCGCCGAAACTTTTCGGTGACCAAAACAGGACTTCCCATATATAAATCTTTACCTCCGGACCATTCCGGAACTCCTCGTGACGTCCAGGATCTCATTCGGGACTCGAACAACATTCGGTAACCACATACAAACTTCCTTTATAACCCTAGCGTCGCCGAACCTTAAGTGTGTAGACCCTACGGGTTCGGGAACCATCTGAGACATGACCGAGGCGTTCTCCGGTCAATAACCAACAGCGGGATCTGGATACCCATGTTGGCTCCCACATGTTCCACGATGATCTCATCGGATGAACCACGATGTCAAGGACTCAATCGATCCGTATACAATTCCCTTTGTCTAGCGGTATTGTACTTGCCCGAGATTCGATCGTTGGTATCCGATACCTTGTTCAATCTCGTTTCCGGCAAGTCTCTTTACTCGTTCCGTAACACATCATCCGTGATCAACCCCTTGGTCACATTGTGCACATTATGATGATGTCCTACCGAGTGGGCCCAGAGATACCTCTCCGTTTACGGAGTGACAAATCCAGATCTCGATTCGTGCCAACCCAACAGACACTTTCGGAGATACCTGTAGTGCACCTTTATAGTCACCCAGTTACGTTGTGACGTTTGGTACACCCAAAGCATTCCTACGGTATCCGGGAGTTGCACAATCTCATGGTCTAAGGAAAAGATACTTGACATTAGAAAAGCTTTAGCATACGAACTACGATCTTTGTGCTAGGCTTAGTATTGGGTCTTGTCCATCACATCATTCTACTAATGATGTGATCCCGTTATCAATGACATCCAATGTCCATGGTTAGGAAACCGTAACCATCTGTTGATCAACGAGCTAGTCAATAGAGGCTTACTAGGGACATGGTGTTGTCTATGTATCCACACATGTATCTGAGTTTCCTATCAATACAATTATAGCATGGATAATAAACGATTATCGTGAACAAGGAAATATAATAATAACTAATTTATTATTGCCTCTAGGGCATATTTCCAACACAGAAATGATGTAGAATTTCTGGAAAGCATATAGGGTTATTTGAAAAGTGTTTTTCAAGTGAAAACCTGTATTAAGCTACTTGAACATTGAGCATCAAGATCTATAGGGATAGATCAAAACCGCTTAATGGTACTTTCAAATGAGCATATACCTTGACATGATCTTGAAGGTGTTCAAGATGGATCGGTCGAGAAGGAGTTCTTGCACGAGATGTAAGGTATGAAGTTAAGACTTAAAGCTCGACCACGGCGAGAAAAGAGAAAGGGACGAAGGTCGTCCCCTATGCCTTAGACGTAGGCTCTACAGTATGCTATGATGTGTACCGCACCGGAAGTGTGCCTTGCCATGAGTCAGTCAAGGGGTACAAGAATGATCCAGGAATGGATCATTGGACAGCGGTCAAAATTGTCCTTGGAGTAAATAAGGACATGTTTCTCGATTATGGAGGTGATAAAGAGTTTGGCGTAAAGGGTTACGTCAGTGCAAGCTTTAACACCTATCCGAGTGACTCTGAGTAGCAAACCGGATACGTATAGTGGAGCAACCATTTGGAATAGCTCCAAGTGGAGCGTGGAAGCAGCGTTTACAATATGACCTAGAAATTTGCATAGCACACACGGATCTGAAAGGTTCAGACCCGTTGACTAAAACCTCTCTCACAAGCAAAACATGATCAAACCTCAGAACTCATTGAGTCTTAATCACATGATGATGTGAACTAGTTTACAGACACTAGTAAACTCTTTGGATGTTGGTCACATGGCGATGTGACCTATCAGTGTTAATCACATGACGATGTGGACTAGATTATTGACTCTAGTGCAAGTGGGAGACTGTTGCAAATATGCCCTAGAGGCAATAATAATTTAGTTATTAGTATATTTCATTGTTCATGATAATCGTTTATTATCCATGCTATAATTGTATTGAAAGGAAACTCAGATACATGTGTGGGTACATAGACAACACCATGTCCCTAGTAAGCCTCTAGTTGACTAGCTCGTTGATCAACAGATAGTCATGGTTTCCTGACTATGGACATTGGATGTCATTGATAGCGGGATCACATCATTAGGAGAATGATGTGATGGACAAGACAATCCTAAGCATAGCACAAGATCGTGTAGTTCGTTTTGCTAGAGCTTTTCCAATGTCAAGTATCTCTTCCTTAGACCATGAGATCGTGTAACTCCGGATACCGTAGGAGTGCTTTGGGTGTACCAAGCGTCACAACGAAGCGGGTGACTATAAAGGTGCATTACATGTATCTCCAAAAGTGTACATTGGGTTGACACGGATCGAGGCTGGGATTTGTCACTCCGTATGACGGAGAGGTATCACTGGGCCCACTCGGTAGTGCATCATCATAATGAGCTCAAAGTGACCAAGTGTTTGGTCACGGGATCATGCATTACTGATGCGAGTAAAGTGACTTGCCGGCAGCGAGATTGAACAAGGTATTGGGATACCGACGATCGAATCTCGGGCAAGTAAAATACCGATTGACAAAGGGAATAGTATACGGGTTGATTGAATCCTCGACATCGTGGTTCATCCGATGATATCATCGTGGAACATGTGGGAGCCAACATGGGTATCCAGATCCGCTGTTGGTTATTGACCGGAGAACGTCTCGGTCATATGCATGTCTCCGAACCCGTAGGGTCTACACATAAGGTTGGTGGCGCTAGGGTTGTATGAATATGAGTATGCAGCAAACCGAATGTTGTTGAGTCGGATGAGATCCGGACGTCACGAGGAGTTCAGAATGGTCAGAGGTAAAGATTTATATATGGGAAGTCTTATTTTGGTCAGGAAAAGTTTGCGTTATCGATGTATAGGGAGTGCGAAGGGGTCGGGGTCCACCGGGGTCCACCTGCCGAGGGGGCACATGGGCTGTAGGGGTGCGCCTTGGCCTATATGGGCCAAGGGCACCAGCCCCAAGAGGCCCATGCGCTGGAGATCAAGGAGGGAGAGTCCTAAGGGGAAGGCACCTCAGAGGTGCCTTGGGAGGATGGACTCCTCCCCCTCTTGGCCGCCCCTTCCTTGGAGGAAGGGGCAGGCTGCGCCCTCCCCTCTCTTGCACCTATATAAAGGGAGGGGAGGAGGTGGCCGCACCTCAAGCCCTTGGCGCCTCCCTTCTGCTACACCTCCTCCTCCTCCCGTAGTCGCTTAGCGAAGCCTGCCGGAGTTCTGCTGCATCCACCACCACGCCGTCGTGCTGCTGGATCATCATCAACCTCTCCTTCCCCTTGCTGGATCAAGAAGGAGGAGCGTCATCCACTCCGTCACGTGTGTTGAGCGGAGGTGCTGTCCGTTCAGCACTAGGTCATCGGTGATCTGAATCACGGTGAGTCGACTCCATCATCCCGCTCCATTGAGCGCTTCCGACGCGATCTACAAGTGGTATGTAGATGCAATCACTCTCCCATGACTCGTTGCTAGATGAACTCATAGATGGATCTTGGTGAAACCGTAGGAAAAATTTTAATTTTCTGCAACGTTCCCCAACAGTGTTACTATCTACAAAGCTAGAATTGTGCAAAAGGTTTTCGACAAGTTCAAGGTGTTGACTACGATGAGAGTTTCTCACTCGTATCTATGCTTAAATCTATCTCGAATCATGTTAGCAATTGCGCATTTTATGAAATCTGGCAAATGGATAAACAAAACTGCATTCCTTAATGGATTTATTAAAGAAGAGTTGTATATGATGCAACCAGAAGGTTTTGTAAATCCTAAAGGTGCTAACAAAATATGCAAGCTCCAGTGATCCATCTATGGACTGGTGCAAGCATCTCGGAGTTGGAATATACGCTTTGATAAGTTGATCAAAGCATATAGTTTTATCTGAGACTTCTTGTGAAGCCTGTATTTACAAGAAAGTGAGTGGGAGCACTACATCATTTCTGATAAGTATATGTGAATGACATATTTTTGATCGGAAATAATGTAGAATTATTCTGCAAAGCATAAAGGAGTGTTTGAAAGGAGTTTTTCAAAGAAAAACCTCGATGAAGCTGCTTACATATTGAGCATCAAGATCTATAGAGATAGATCAAGACGCTTGATAAGTTTTTTCAATGAGTACATACCTTGACAAGATTTTTAAGTAGTTCAAAGTGGAACAGTCAAAGAAAGAGTTCTTGCCTGTGTTACAAGGTGTGAAATTGAGTAAGACTCAAAGCCCGACCACGACAGAAGATAGAAAGAGAATGAAAGTCATTCCCTATTCCTTGGCCATAGGTTATATAAAGTATGCGATGCTGTGTACCAGATCTATTGTATACCCTATACTGATTTTGGCAAGGGAGTACAATAGTGATCTAGGAGTAGATCACTGGACAACGGTCAAAATTATCCTTAGTGAAATAAGGATATGTTTCTCGATTATGGGCGTGACTAAAAGGTTAAATGCGTAAAAGGTTACGTCGATGCAAGTTTTGACACTAATCTAGATGACTCTAAGTCTCAATCTAGATACATATTGAAAGTGGGAGCAATTAGCTAGAGTAGCTCCGAGCAGAGCATTGTTGACATAGAAAATTGCAAAATACATACGGATCTGTATGTGACAGACCCGTTGACTAGAATTATCTCACAAGCAAAACATGATCACACCGTAGTACTCTTTGGGTGTTAATCACATAAGCGATGTGAACTAGATTACTGACTCTAGTAAACCCTTTGGGTGTAGGTCACATGATGATGTGAACTATGGGTGTTAATCACATGGTGATGTGAACTATTAGTGTTGAATCACATGGCGATGTGAACTAGATTATTGACTCTAGTGCAAGTGGGAGACTGAAGGAAATATGCCCTAGAGGCAATAATAAAGCTATTATTTATTTCCTCATATCATGATAAATGTTTATTATTCATGCTAGAATTGTATTATCTGGAAACATGATACATGTGTGAATACATAGACAAACATAATGTCACTAGTATGCCTCTACTTGACTAGCTCATTAATCAAAGATGGTTATGTTTCCTAACCATAGACATGTGTTTTCATTTGATTAACGGGATCACATCATTATCCTAATGATGTGATTGACTTGACCCATTCCGTTAGCCTAGCACTTGATCATTTAGTATGTTGCTATTGCTTTCTTCATGACTTTTACAAAGTTCCTACAACTATGAGATTATGCAACTCCCGTTTACCGGAGGAACACTTTGTGTGCTACCAAACGTCCTGGCGTAATGCTGGGTGATTATAAAGGTGCTCTACAAGTGTCTCCAAAGGTACATGTTGGGTTGGCGTAATTCGAGATTAGGTTTTGTCACTCCGATTGTCGGAGAGGTATCTCTGGGCCCTCTCGGTAATACACATCACTTAAGCCTTGCGAGCAATATAACCAATGAGTTAGTTACGGAATGATGTATTACGGAACGAGTAAAGAGACTTGCGGTAGCGAGATTGAACTAGGTATTGGATACCGACGATCGAATCTCGGGCAAGTAACATACCGATGACAAAGGAACAACGTATGTTGTTATGCGGTTTGACCGATAAAGATCTTCGTAAAATATGTAGGAGCCAATATGAACATCCAGGTTCCACTATTGGTTATTGACCGGAAACAGTTCTAGGTCATATCTACATAGTTCTCGAACCCGTAGGGTCCGCACGCTTAACGTTACGATGTGAGTTATATTATGAGTTTATGAGTTTTGATGTACGAAGGAGTTGAGTCCGGATGAGATCGGGGACATGACGAGGAGTCTCGAAATGGTCGAGAAGTAAAGATCGATATATTGGGCGACTATATTCGGAGTTCGAAAGGTTCCGAGTGATTGGGTATTTTTGAATCTAGGAGAGTTACGAGAATTAGCGGGGAGTATATGGGCCTTATTGGGCCATACGGGAATAGAGGAGAGAGGCCAAAGGAAGGAGGCCTGCGCCCCCCTCTGGTCCGGGTGGACAAGGCGCAGCCCCTTTCCTTCTTCCTCTCCCCCTCTTTCCCCTTCTCCTACTCCAACAAGGGAGGTGGAATCCTACTAGGACTAGGGAGTCCTAGTAGGACTCCACACTTGGCGCGCCCCCTCCTAGGGCCGGCCTCCTCCCCCCTTGCTCCTTTATATACGGGGGCACGGGGGCACCCCAGACACACAAGTTGATCATCGTGATCGTTCCTTAGCCGTGTGCGGTGCCCCCCTCCACCATATTCCACCTCGGTCATATCGTCGCGGAGTTTAGGCGAAGCCCTGCGTCGGTAGAACATCATCATCGTCACCACGCCGTCGTGCTGACGGAACTCATCCCCGACACCCTGCTGGATCGGAGTCCGGGGATCGTCATCGAGCTGAACGTGTGCAGAACACGGAGGTGCCGTACGTTCGGTACTTGGATCGGTCGGATCGTGAAGACGTACGACTACATCAACTGCGTTGTCATAACGCTTCCGCTTTCGGTCTACGAGGGTACGTGGACACACTCTCCCTTCTCGTTGCTATGCATCACCATGATCTTGCGTGTGCGTTGGAAATTTTGAAATTACTACATTCCCCAACAATAATAACTTTATTATTGCCTCTAGGGCATATTTCCTTCATGGTGAAGGTGTACACACGAGATTTACGAGTTCAGGCTCTTCTCGGTGGAAGTAATAGCCCTACATCTCGGTGCCCAGAGGCGGTCGACTGGAATATATGTGTGTGATGTTACAGGGGGTGCGAACCCTTGTCCCAGAGGAGGGGGTGGCTTATATAGAGTGCGCCAGGCCCCCAGCCGTCCTCCATTACAAGGGGCTTAATGTACATAAAGTAGGGGCGTTACTGGTAACGCCAGCCTTAAGTGGTATTTATGACCTTAAAGACTACGAAGTGAACGCCTAACCGTTGCAATGCTGAGTGACTCTTGATCTTCGGTAGGTCGAGTGACTCCTTGAGTGGTCGAGTGGCAATAGGTAGGGGTCACCCGAGTGATATGACTGTCGAGTAAATTGCACTCGACATCTTTGGTTGGGCGTCTCTTGTTGCCTCTTGGACTTCTTATCTTCCAGGGTAGTGGCCTTGGGTAGGACGTATAGGTCAGGCCGACCCTACCCCAGGTCTGTATCCTCATCACCCCCATCACCGAGAAACATTTCCTTAGTCCTCACTAAGGATAATTTTGGCCGTTGTCCAGTGATCTACTCTTAGATCACTATTGTACCCCCTTGCCAAAGTCATGGCAAGGTACACAATAGGACTGGTACACCGCATAGCATACTTTATAGATCCTATGACTGTGGCATGGGGAATGACTTTCATTCTCTTTCTATCTTCTGCCATGGTTGGCTTTTGAGTCTTACTCAACTTTACACCTTGTAATACAGACAAGAATTCCTTCTTTGACTGATCCATTTTGAACTCTTTCAAAAACTTGTCATGGTATTTACTCATTGAAAAATCTTATCAAGCGTTTTGATCTATCTCTATAGATCTTGATGCCCAATATGTAAGCAGCTTCACCGAGGTCTTTCATTGAAAAACTATCATTCAAGTATCCCTTTATGCCATCCAGAAATTCTATATCATTTCCAATCAACAATATGTCATCCACATAAAATATTAGAAATGCTACAGAGCTCCCACTCACTTTCTTGTAAATATAGGCTTCTCCAAAATTCTGTATAAAACCATATGCTTTGATCAACTCATCAAAGCGTATATTCCAACTCCGAGAGGCTTACACCAGTCCATAAATGGATCGCTGGAGCTTGCACACTTTGTTAGCACCCTTTGGATTGACAAAACCTTCTGGTTGCATTATATACAACTCTTCTTTAAGAAATATCCATTTAAGGAATGCAGTTTTTATATCCATTTGCCAGATTTCATAAAATATGGCAATTGCTAACATGATTCGGACAGATTTAAGCATCGCTACGGTTGGAAAATCTCATTGTAGTCAACACCTTGAACTTGTCGAAACACCTTTTATGATAGGTCGAGCTTTGTAGATAGTAACACTGCTATCAGCGTATGTCTTCCTGTTGAAGATCCATTTATATTCTATGGCTTGCCGATCACCGGGCAAGTTCACCAAAGTCCACACTTTGTTCTCATATATGGATCTCATATCAGATTTCATGGCCTCAAGCCATTTCGCAGAATCTGGGCTCATCATCGCTTCCTCATAGTTCGTAGGTTCATCATGGTCTAGTAACATGACTTCCAGAATATGATTATCGTACCACTCTAGTGCAGATCTTACTCTGGACGACCTACGTGGTTTGGTAGTAACTTGATCTGAAGTTTCATGATCATCATCATTAGCTTCCTCACTAATTGGTGTAGGAATCATTGGAACTGATTTATGTGATGAACTACTTTCCAATAAGGGAGAAGGTACAATTACCTCATCAAGTTCTACTTTCCTCCCACTCACTTCTTTTGAGAGAAACTCCTTCTCTAGAAAGGATGCATTCTTAGCAACGAATATCTTGCCTTCGGATCTTGTGATAGAAGGTGTACCCAACAGTTTCCTTTGGGTATTCTATGAAGACGCACTTCTCCGATTTGGGTTCGAGCTTATCAGCTTGAAGCTTTTTCACATAAGCATTGCAGCCCCAAACTTTAAGAAACGACAATTTTGGTTTCTTGCCAAACCACAATTCATAAGGCGTCGTCTCAACGGACTTTGATGGTGCCCTATTTAAAGTGAATGCAGCTGTCTCTAATGCATAACCCCAAAACGATAGTGATAAATCAGTAAGAGACATCATAGATCACACCATATCCAATAAAATGCGGTTATGACGTTCGGACACACCATTACTGTGGTGTTCCAGGTGGCGTGAGCTGTGAAACTATTCCACATTGTTTTAAATGAAGCCAAACTCGTAACTCAAATATTCTCCTCCACGATCAGATCGTAGAAACTTTTATTTTCTTGTTATGATGATTCTCCACTTCACTCTGAAATTCTTTGAACTTTTCAAATGTTTCAGACTTGTGTTTCATTAAGTAGATATACCCATATCTGCTTAAATCATCTATGAAGGGAAGAAAATAACGATACCCGCCACGAGCATCAACACTCATTGGACTGCATACATTGGTATGTATTATTTCCAATAAATCACTAGCTCGTTCCATTGTTCCGGAGAACGGAGTTTTAGTCATCTTGCCCATAAGGCACGGTTCGCAAGCATCAAATGATTCATAATCAAGTGATTCCAAAATTCATCTTTATGGAGTTTCTTCATGCGATTTACACCGATATGACCCAAACGGCAGTGCCACAAATAGGTTGCACTATCATTGTCAACTTTGCATCTTTTGGCATCAATATTATGAATATGTGTATCACTACGATCGAGATCCAACAAACTATTTTCATTGGGTGTATGATCATCGAAGGTTTTATTCATGTAAACAGAATAACAATTATTCTCCGACTTTAAATGAATAACTGTATTGCAATAAACATGATCAAATCATATTCATGCTCAACACAAACGCCAAAATAACATTTATTTAGGTTCAACACTAATCCCGAAAGTATAGGGGGTGTGCGATGATGATCATATCAATCTTGGAACCACTTCCAACATACATCGTCACTTCACCCTCAACTAGTCTCCATTTATTCTGCAACTCTTGTTTCGAGTTACTAATCTTAGCAACCGAACAAGTATCAAATACCGGGGGGTTACTACGAGCACTAGTAAGGTACACATCAATAACATGTATAATAAATATACCTATGTTCACTTTGCCATCCTTCTTATCCACCAAATATTTGGGGCAGTTCCACTTCCAGTGACCATTTCCTTTGCAGTAGAAGCACTCAGTTTCAGGCTTAGGTCCAGCTTTGGGCTTCTTCACAGGAGTGAAAACTTGCTTGCCATTCTACTTGAAGTTCCCTTTCTTTCCCTTTGCCCTTTTCTTAAAACTAGCGGTCTTGTCAATCATCAACACTTGATGCTCTTTCTTGATTTCTACCTTCGTCGATTTTAGCATCACGAAGAGCTCGGGAATCATTTTCGTCATCCCTTGCATACTATAGTTCATCACGAAGTTCCAATAACTTGGTGATGGTCACTAGAGAACTCTGTCAATCACTGTCTTATCTGGAAGATTAACTCCCACTTGATGCAAGTGATTGTAGTACCTAGACATTCTGAGCACATGCTCACTAGTTGAGCAATTCTCCTCCATCTTTTAGGCAAAGTACTTGTCAGAGGTCTCATACCTCTTGACACGGGCATGAGTCTAAAATACCAATTTCAGCTCTTGGAACATCTCATATGCTCCGTGACGTTTCAAAAAACGTTTTTGAAGTCCCGGTTCTAAGCCGTAAAGCATGGTGCACTAAACTATCAAGTAGTCATCATATTGAGCTAGCCAAACGTTCATAACGTCTGCATCTGGTCCTGTAATAGGTCTGTCACCTAGTGGTGCATCAAGGACATAATTCTTCTGTGCAGCAATGAGGATAAATCTCAGATCACGGACCCAGTCCGCATCTTTGCTACTATCATCTTTCAACTTAGTTTTCTCTAGGAACATATAGAAACATAGGTAAGCTATAACGCGAGCTATTGATTTACAACATAATTTGCAAAATACTATCAGGACTAAGTTCACAATAAATTAAAGTTCAATTAATCATATTACTTAAGAACTCCCACTCAGATAGACATCCCTCTAGTCATCTAAATGATCACGTGATCCAAATCAAGTAAACCATGTCCGATCATCACGTGAGATGGAGTAGTTTTCAATGGTGAACATCACTATGTTGATTATATCTACTATATGATTCACGCTCGACCTTTCGGTCTCCAGTGTTTCGAGGCCATATCTGCATATGCTAGGCTCGTCAAGTTTAACCCGAGTATTCTGCGTGTGCAAAACTGGCTTGCACCCGTTGTATGTGAACGTAGAGCTTATCACACCCGATCATCACGTGGTGTCTCGGCACGAAGAACTGTAGCAACGGTGCATACTCAGGGAGAACACTTATACCTTGAAATTTAGTAAGGGATCATCTTATAATGCTACCGATCGTTCTAAGAAAAATAAGATGCATAAAGGATAAACATCACATGCAATCAAAATATGTGACATGATATGGCCATCATCATCTTGTGCTTATGATATCCATGTAACATCCCAAATTTTCAATTTGGAATGCTATACATTAGATCATCATATAAAGAAATATTGCATTAGATCAACCCTCAAACATTGCATGGTTAGGATTTGAATAGTATGTGGGTTTTGGGAAGTACATGAGGTAGCACCTATTGTCCTGTTTATTATCAAACCTTTGGGAGTTACTTCTACGTTTGCTTATACTACTATGCTATGCTTGTAGACGTGGATTGGGTGAGTGTATCCATGACAGATGTGAGTATTGTTAATTAATGGTTAATTTAAGATGGCAACTTTAATTTACATATGGGTGGATTGAGGCATCTGGGGAACCCAGTGTTGCCTGTATTTTTGGAAATCCCGGGGTACCGTGTGATTCTCCTATGGACTGCCACTTAGGCTCAAAGGGATCATGAGATTATTCATGCTAGAAACTTCCGTGTGTAGCCGCAATCTACTATGGGCTCTAGCATAGTTGAGTATGTTGTGTGACCTCTTTCAGTGGTAGACTAGCAGATGTAGGGGATGTAGGTTGGTACTGTCTACCTAGAGTAAAGAGTTAATGCTTCTGAAAGACTGTGTCTCGGTCATCCGTTTCTCAAACACCATGTAGTGCGAGAAATCCAGCGGAGGAGATCGAGTCTTCTTGGGAAAAGTCATAAACCTCTGCAGAGTGTACAAACTAATCATGGTTAGCCGTGTCCCCGGTTATGGACGTTTTGAGCATCTAGTACTTGGATTATCATGTGAATCTCATCATGTTACTTAATTTAAATTGTTGGATTTAATGTTGAAACTTAATTGGGATTGAGTTGTAGGAACCTTCTCAATGTTTAACAACCACCATGATAGTTAAATAAAAATTTATTCCTTTGCTGTAGGAAAAAATTGGCTTTATGCAAAACTATAACCATAGAGCTTTCCACCAGCCACATATGCATGTAGTGATAGCATTATTCTGTTCATTACTCTCTATGTGTTACATTGCCAGCATATTCCATGTGCTGACCCATTTTCGGGATGCAACGTTCATGTTGCAGACTTTTCAGATGACGAGTAAGGTGCCTTAGGTCGTGATCTTTCACTCGGTGATGCCGTTGGAGTTGATGGACTCGCTTTATCTTCCAAGCCTTCCGCTGTTATCGTATTTAGATGGCCTTAAGCCATATTTATTGTAATAAGTTCTCTTTTGAGACATTCGATGTAATAAGTGTGTGATTGCTACTCTGTTATAAATCCCTCAAATCTTGTCGTGTCGGGATTCTTGATCCGAGGATGACAGCGATGCCGAGAGATCGTATTTGAGGTCTGGTCGCTACACTCCATCTCCAAAGTACTATCATGATCTCCATCGTCACCGGCATGACACCATGATCTCCATCATCTTGAGCTCTATCAACGTGTCATCACATGGTCATCTCGCCAACTATTGCTTTTGCATCTTATGCAATAAATAGAAAACCATAAGGCTCTTGCGAGTTGCCGATAACTTTAACAAAACATGATCATCTCATACAACAAATTACATCTCATCACGTTTTGACCATATCACATCACAACATGCCCTGCAAAAACAAGTTAGACGTCCTCTACTTTGTTGTTGCAAGTTTTACATGGCTTCTACGGGCTGAGAAAGAACCGTTCTTACCTACGCATCAAAACCACAACGATAGTTCATCAAGTTAGTGTTGTTTTAACCTTCTCAAGGACCGGGCGCTTGCATCTTATGCAATAAAGAGACAACCATAAGGCTTCTACCAGTTGCCGATAACTTCAACAAAACATGATCATCTCATACAACAACTTATATCTCATCACGTCTTGACCATATCACATCACAACATGCCCTGCAAAAACAAGTTAGACGTCCTCTACTTTGTTGTTGCAAGTTTTACGTGGCTGCTATGGGCTTAGCAAGAACCGTTCTTACCTACACATCAAAACCACAACAATTTTCGTCAAGTGTGTTGTTTTAACCTTCAACAAGGACCAGGCGTAGCCACACTCAATTCAACTAAAGTTGGAGAAACAGACACTAGCCACCTGTCTGCGAAGCACGTTGGTAGAACCAATCTCGCGTAAGCGTACGCGTAATGTCGGTCTGAGCCGCTTCATCCAACAATACCGCCGAATCAAAGTATGACATGATGGTAAGTAGTATGTCTATTATCGCCCACAACTCTTTGTGTTCTACTCGTGTATATAACATCTACACATACACCTGGCTCGGATGCCACTGTTGGGGAACGCAGTAATTTCAAAAAAATTCCTACGATCACGCAACATCTATCTTGGAGATGTATAGCAACGAGAGGGGAGAGTGTGTCCACGGACCCTCCTAGACCGAAAGCGGAAGCGTTTCAATAACGCGGTTGATATAGTCGAACGTTTTCGCGATCCAACCGATCCAAGTACTGAACGTACGGCACCTCCGCATTCAGCACACGTTCAGCTCGATGACGTCCCCCGTACTCTTGATCCAGTTGAGGCTGAGGGTGAGTTCCGTCAGCATGACGGCGTGGCAACGGTGATGATAATGCTACCGCGCAGGGCTTCGCCTAAGCTCTGCAACGGTATGATCGAGGTGTGTAACTGTGGAGGGGGGCACCGCACACGGCTAAAAGATCAACTTGTGTGTCTATGGGGTGCCCCCTGGCCACGTATATAAAGGAGGGAGGAGGAGGAGGCCGGCCTAGGAGGGGCGCGCCTATAGGGGAGTCCAACTAGGATTCTCAATCCTAGTTGGAGTCCCCTTCCTTTTTCAAGAGGGGAGAGAGGGAAGGAGTAGGAGAGGGAGAAGGAAAGAGAGGGGGGCGCCGCCCCCTCCCTAGTCCAATTCATACTTGCCATGTGGGGGCGCGCGGCCACCCCTTGAGGCCCTTCTCTCCTTTCCCGTATGGCCCATTAAGGCCCACTACTTCCCCCGGCAAATTCTCGTAACTCTCCGGTACTCCGAAAAATACCCGAATCACTAGGAACCTTTCCGATGTCCGAATATAGCCTTCTAATATATCGATCTTTATGTCTCAACCATTTTGAGACTCCTCGTCACGTCTGTGATCTCATCCGGGACTCTGAATAAACTTCGGTCATCAAATCACATAACTCATAATACAAATCGTCATCGAACGTTAAGCGTGCGGACCCTACGGGTTCGAGAACTATGTAGACATGACCGAGACACATCTCCGGTCAATAACCAATAGTGGAATCTGGATGCTCATATTGGTTCCTACATATTTTCTGGAGATCTTTATCGGTCAAACAGCATAACAACATACATTGTTCCCTTTGTCATCGGTATGTTACTTGTCCGAGATTCGATCGCTGGTATCTCAATACCTAGTTCAATCTCGTTACCAGCAAGTCTATTTACTCGTTCTGTAATACTTCATCCCGCAACTAACTCATTAGTCACAATGATTGCAAGGCTTATAGTGATGAGTATTACCGAAAGGGCCCAGAGATACCTCTCCGAAACACGGAGTGACAAATCCTAATGTCGATCTATGCCAACCCAACAAACACCTTTGAAGACACATGTAGATCATCTTTATAATCACCCAGTTACGTTGTGACGTTTGATAGCACACAAGGTGTTCCTCCGGTATTCGGGAGTTGCATAATCTCATAGTCTGAGGAACATGTATAAGTCATGAAGAAAGCGGTAGCAATGAAACTGTAACGATCATAATGCTAAGCTAACGGATGGGTCATGTCCATCACATCATTCCCCTAATGATGTGATCTCGTTCATCAAATGACAACACATGTCTATGGTTGTAACACCCGGATAATTAAGCTACAGTAATCACCCCGGTTACTGTGACTAACCTCACGTTGATTCGAACCCGGTCTAAAACAAATTTCAAAACAAAAGCAAACGATGAAAAGTTTCAAAAACTAAAACTAAAATGTTCGGGGTTTGTCTAAAATAACAAACCTAATTATGGTGGGGTGCACAAAATTTTGTAAAGTGTTTTGGCATTTTAAATAAACTAAAACAGAAAATAAGAAAAAAAAAAAAGCGAAAAGAAAGAAACCCCACTAGCCCAATTGGGCCAGCCCTCCCCACTGGCCCCTCACACTGCCCAGCCACCTCTCCTGGCCCGGCCCAGCCCGCCCGCCATAACCCCTCCATGGCTGGAAAACCCTAGCCGACCACCCCCGCCTCACTCGCCCCCACCCCGATCCACTTTCTCTCCCCCCTTGATCCAGATCGGGGCCGTCGCCTCCCTCGCCGCCGGCCCCGCCGCCCAACATGGCGCCCTCCACCCTGCGCCCTCACCGCCCGGAACCCCCCGCCGCCGTGCCCCACGTGCAGGGCACCCGCCGCCAGAGGTCGTCCCGGCCTCCCGCCTCACGGATCCCCTCCCGGCCGTGGTGACCGCCTCCCGACTCCTCCTCGCCGGTGCCACCGAACTCCACCGCGCCCGCCGCCTAGACCCCACGGTCCCCTGTGAGCTACTCCCCTCGGGCCCTCGCTCCCCTCTCCCCTCCGTCGCCTGTGTCGCCCCGGGCCTCCCGTCGCCCGGCTCCACGCCCAGCCACGCCACGCCCCCCCCCCTCTCCTCCCCCCTCGAAGCCAGCTCCCTGCCCGTGCCTACCGCCTCGGTCTCCGCCGTGGTTCCCCCCTCTCTTCCCGTCGGCAGCACCCTCGCCTTGCCACCGAACCCCAGCCTCCCGGCGCACCCGCAGCAGCAGCCGATGCCGGCCTTGCCAGCCGTGTCCGCATCCCCTCGGTCGAACCTCCTCGCCGCCTCCGTCGCTCGGCCGCCGCCCAACCAAGTCCGACCGACCCCCCTTGACCCACCGGACGCCGCCCTTCCCTCTTCGAGCAGCTTGGCCAGCGCCCGTTGAGCCACCGGGCCAGTCCGTGAAACTCCGCGCTCCTCGCCATGGTAACCACCGGGGCCGACTCCGCCCCACTGGCGTGGCCACAGGGGCCCTTTGGTCCCGTGATGGGCCCAGGCCCCCCCTCTCTCTGTTGACTCGGTCGTGGTGGCCAATCCCCCCACCGACAACGACATGGGGGCCCCTTCTGAGGACATTTTTTAAAAAATAATAAAAGGAAAAATGAAAATTAGATAAAAATAAATAAAATGAATAAAAACTAATTAATTAATTAATTAATTAATTATTTAATTAAGTAATTAATTAATCTAATCAATTACGATTAATTAAACCTAATCACTAATTAACCTAATTAACTAATGTTAATTAAATTTGATTAGGTTAATTAGATAACGATGTATAATGAGCAGGACCCACATGTCGAGGTTGACTCAGTCAACCTGTTGATTCTTGACGTCGACATGACATCATCTTGGCGTCATAAATACATTTCGAATTAATTAAATAATTAATTAAATTCCAGAAATTATTAAAATCTTTTAAAATCATATCTTTTAATCGTAACTCGGTTAAAATATTTTCAACATGAAAGTTGCTCGAGCAGCGAGGCGAATCCGGATCATGATCCGTTCGTCGCCACCCCTAACCTATCAGACCTGCAACTTTTCCCCTCGGCTCCTCTGCTGAAAACCCAAAACAAGGATTACTTTCCGGATGTTTCCCCCTGACCAGTACCCCCTCATACCACGTTAGGGCACGCCTAGCATCGCTTCTTGGCATGTCATGCATCGTTATGCATCTGTTTACTTTGTATTCATTGTTTCTTTCCCTCTTCTCTCCGGTAGACTACTGAGACCGCCGCTGCGGTGGCGATTCGACTACGGTGTTGGCGACCCTCTCTCTTGCGAGCAACCAGGCAAGCCCCCCCTTGATCACGGATATCGCCTACTCTTATCTACTGCTTGCATTAGAGTAGTATAGCATATTCTTGTTTTGAGATACTCCTATCTTCTTTGCATAGCTTTGTCCTTGTAACCATTGTTACCTTACGCAATCCTATATGCTTAGTATAGGATGCTAGTGCTTTCATCTGTGGCCCTACTTTCTTGTCCGTGCTGCGCGTGCTATACTATCGGGCCGTGATCACTCGGGAGTTGATCACGGTATATTCTATATATTTATACATGATACATGTGGAGACTAAAGTCGAATTGGTGATGGAGCACCCATGAGTGGATCTTGAGGCGGGCGGCAGGCAGGTTGAGACCGCCTAGAGAGAGGTGGGCTGGCCCTATTCGGCGTCTGTGATTACTTAACTGCAACAACTTGGTCTTGGTATTTGATCTGGGTTGGCTCGAGCTTATCGCACTAACCATCTCGCGGGAGTAGTTATGGGTATCCGGCGTCGTGGTATCGGCCGAAGCACTTGAGACGTCGGACGGGCGGCGCGCGCCGGATTGGGCTGGAGCGCTTTCTTTGGGCTAGGTGCGCTTCCGGCCGCGTCACATAGCGTCTTGGTGTGCTTTCAGGCGATGGGCCCGGACCCTGCGCGCAAGGTTTAGACCAGCGTGTTGGCCTCTCTGTTGTGACTAGGTGGGGCTGCGGCGTGTTGATCTTCCGCGGCGGGCATGACCGAGAAAGTGTGTGCGGCCAAATGGGATCAAGCGTCTTTGGGTAAGATGGTGCACCCTGCGGTGATTAATCTATTCGGATAGCCGTGATCTTGATAACAGGGCGACTTGGAGTTGTACCTTGAGCTTATGACAACTAGAACCGGATACTTGATAAAACACACCCTTCCAAGTGCGGATACAACGGTGGTCGCTCTCGCTCGGGGATATGAGCGAGAGGATCGCGGGTAGGATATTGCTATCGATGTTACTTGGAGGACTTGATTGTCCCCTCCTACTGTTGCAAGGCGGTGTCGAAGCGTAGTCTTCGTTAAGGCTAACTATCCACTCTTATTACGGCATTCGCAGATTCGGTCCAGCGATATGGCCCTTTACACATATATCCATGCATATGTAGTGTAGCTCCTTGCTTGCAGTACTTTGGATGAGTACTCACGGTTGCCTTGTTCCCCTTTACCCCTATCTCTACTCGATTGCTGCAGCAGACGATGGAGCTCGGGGCGACGCCACCGCCTATGGCGACTACTACTGGAGGTGCCTACTACTACGTGCAGCCAGCGGCGGCGACCGGGGAGTGACCTAGGAGGATCCCGGCGGGAGGCCTGCTCCTCTTCGTCTGTATCGGTTTGTGCTAGCCTTCTTAAGGCAAACTTGTTTAACTTATATACGTACTCAGATATTGTTGCTTCCGCTGACTTCGTCTATGATCGAGCACTTGTATTCGAGCCCTCGAGGCCCCTGGCTTGTATTATGATGCTTGTATGACTTATTTTATTTGTAGAGTTGTGTTGTGATATCTTCCGTGAGTCCACGATCTTGATCGTACACATTTGCGTGCATGACTAGTGTACGATTGAATCGGGGCGTCAAAGATTAATATCGAGCCATTGCTGTAGAATCCCCTTCCACACTCCTTGGCGAAGTCGAGTCTAGACATTGCAAAACTTTTACTAACTTGGCTGTGTGCCTTACGGGCCCACGTCGCCATCGGGTGGTACTAGGATCTTTTACTCCTCGACCTTTACTCGGGACTCGAACTCTCTTCTACTCGGGTTAAGCGATTTTACTAACTATCACTAGGATCCCGTGACCGCATTCACCCCAAAGTTGGATATAGCCATAGTTATTCTTGGAATTGTTTTGGTCAATTTCCACACGGTCATTTGACTCCTTTGAAGCGTCTTTGTTTTCAGATGGAACCCACGAGGCAGGTAAATGCGCCACACGGCGGCCATTGGTGCCTCGGGATCACTGCGGTGCTAGCCGAGATGATGACCTATCGGGTTATCGCTGGCACCTGAGTACACCGTCTATGAGGAGTACGGGACTATAACCGGGAGCGATGCAGCGCCATCGTCCACCTCTACTCTCGAGATGCAGGTCCACTCTTGTGCTGCACACGCACATGGTGTTGGAGTGACTATCGATATGGCAGTCCACGATGCTGCTTATGCTGCTCGACCGTCTTCGTCTGAGTATCGAGAGTTGGACACCTTCCCTTGAGGCACATTGCTATCGCGTCGATGTTGGTGAGGAGGTTATTACACTGCTGCCTACTCCTTTGTCACCAGAGAGCCCTTCCACCATCGAACTTTGTTACGCATCGCGATGGGCTGGATCGAGCTAACCGAGCTCTTCGCCACGAGTTGTACATCACCCGTCGGCACCTCTACCGTGCTCGGCGCTGATGCACCCTTTGTCCGATCGGGAGAGCTGCGCGTTCTGCGATCTATCCAGCCAGGACCGTGATGCCCGAGGTGTCGGTTGGCGGGCGTGGGAGGCTACTCTCCGCGACTTGGCCCTTTTCGCCACTGGATGTCGGATTCAGCACCGAGTATCCGCGGTCCCAGTCAGCGGCGTGGAGGACTATCCTTTGCCGCACTACCAGCTTTGGGCTCTGACTACCTCCCGATGCAGCGTGGGACTGATGTAGACTTGCTTGTTAGTGTTTGATGTATTCGTCGCGAGCTGCGTGCCGCCTATGATGTAGTAGTCTATGTCTTTGGACTCTATGTATCGAACTCTATGCATGATTCCTTTTGTAAGATATGCCAACTACTATGTAGTTCCCATCATGCTGTTTTTGTTATGCATGTTTCATCATGAATGATTCTTATCCTTTGCATAATTTCTCAAATGCTGAACTACCCCTGTTATATAATAGCGGGATGGTTAGGCCAGCAGGTCGTGGTCGTGGTGCCAACTTCCCACCACCGCTTTGAGTACATGGCTGGTATGATCCAACAGCTCGAGATGAATCGCCAGTTCATGGAAAACATGATGGCTCAGTTTCCTCGCCCCAATATGAACCAGCACCCAAAGCGGAACAACTCTGCAGGATTTCATACGCTGAACCCAGCGTGTACCGCAGCTCAACCCAGCCCATCGGATCTTGATGGTGGCTCCGTGACATCACCTATGAGATGGAGTCTGCTGATGTAGCCCCTGCCGGCTATGTCACCTTTGCTTCCTTCTTCTGAAGGACCCGCAGCTCAATGGTGGGACAGCCACAGGCGTACTCGCCGGTTGGAACACTCATCACTGGCGGACTTCCGGGCTGCCTTCGTGCCCGCTTCATCCCTCGGGGTCATGGACGGAAGAAGCGTGAGTTCCATAACCTCACCCAAGGCAACAAGACTATTGAAGCCTATCAACGAGAGTTCTTGGACTTGTCTTGCTATGCTGAAGAGGATATTGCAACTGATGCACACAGACAGGAGAAGTTCCGTGACGGTCTTCACGCTGACATCAAGCTCGCACTTCTAGTGCACGACTTTGCTGATTTCGCCACCTTGGTGAACAAAGCTATCAATGTCGAAACTGGTGCTGCACGAATACGAGCTCTAACAAAGAACTGTGACACGGGCTCATCTTGGGCCCGTCCTCGCAGAAGCGTAAGATATGGATTCCCAACGGTATGTACCAGCCGAATGCACTGCTTCAAGGCAAAACTATGCTACACCTCGTGCGCCTACAACTAAGCAGCCAAGCTCCCAGCTCCACCACCCCAAGCTCCTGTTCCCCTCCCAATAATGGCTTGTGCTTGGTGCGGACAACCAGGCACCGTGCTAGAGAATGCAACGAAACCGAATCAGTGGCCCTTCCAAAGGCTGGCCGTGGAAACACCGGACCCAACAACACCGCCAAGTCTTATGGGCAAGCTCAGGCCAACCACGTTGATCGAGCGAAGCTCAAGACCATCCTGCTCTTGTGATGGGTACACTCCTCGTAAATTCAGTACTGCATCATTTTATTCGATTCAGAGCATCGCATTCATTCATGTCGAAGACTTTGCATACAAGCACGGACGTTAAGTGTGAGGAGATGAACTCTTGGTAGTGGTAAAAACCCCATTGGGACAATGTCAAACCTCCATGGTTGGCGTCGGCGTCCCGTGGAAATCGAAGGGCTGGAATTCTATGCCTCCCCATTATCTGAAGGCGTCTAACATCGACCTCATTTTGGGGATGGATTGGTTGAAAGCGCATCTGGCGTCAATCGTTTGCGCCACTAAGACCGTCCATCTGCTACACCCTTCGATGAAATAGTAGCTACAATGCTAAATGCGGTTCAAGATGTCGAGGCAAGGCTCTATGCATTGAATGCATTGAGCGCCGCACCCTCGAGGGCATTGAGAACATTCACTGTCGTTTGCGATTTCCAAGGCGTCTTCCTGAAGAACTTCCGAGGATTCCCCCGCTAGAGCTGTCGAATTCGTCATCGACTTGAAACCAGGCACCACTCCTATAGCCAGCGACCCTACAAGATGCCGCGCGCATGAACTCCTTGAGCTAAAGGAGGAAATCGACAAATCTCTTCAAAGCGGCTTCATTCGCCCAAGTTGCTCACCTTGGGAGCACCTTCTCTCTTTGTCAAGAAGAAGGATGGGACAAACCGATTGGTCCAAGACTACCGTCCTATAAATCAAGCTACCATTCAAAATAAGTATCCTCTTCCTCGGATCAATGATCTTTATGATCAACGGCTGGTTCGTCGGTGTTCTCGAAACTCGACTTGAGGTTGGGTTACCACCAGATCCGTGTTCGTGAGGAGGATATCCCCAAGACCGCATTTGTGACTCGTTATGGTTCATACGAGTACACCGTCATGTCTTCGGCAACCAATGCTCCAGCCACCTTCTCTCGCTCGATGAACTATATATTCATGGATTACCTCGACAAGTTCGTCGTGGTTTATCTGGATGATATCCTGATCTATTCCAAGAATGAAGAAGAACATGTTGAACATCTTCGTCTTGTGCTGGAAAAGCTATGAGAGCATCAACTCTATGCCAAGTTCTCCAAATGTGAATTCTGGCTTCCCGAAGTAACCTATCTCGGGCATGTCATCTCTAAGGATGGTATTGCCGTCAACCCTGAAAGAGTTCAGGCTATTCTCGATTGGACTCCTCCGAAGAACGTTAAACAAGTCAGAAGTTTTCTCGGTCTCGCTTGACTATTGCCGTCGATTAATGAGAACTTCTCCAAGATTGCCGAGCCTCGACTAACTTTGTTGCATAAGGGCGTCAAGTTCCAATGGACTGATAAGTGTCAGGAAAGTTTCCACGCACTCAAAGACAAGTTGACTTCTGCCCCAGTACTAGCTCCTCCTGATACTAAGAAGGACTTCGTCATTTACTGCGACGCTTCTCGTCAAGGTTTAGGCGGTGTCCTAATGCAAGAACGCAAAGTGGTTGCTTATGCCTCTCGACGATTAAGCCCTCACGAAGAGAACTACCCAGTTCACGACCTCGAGCTTCTGCTGTCATACATGCTTGAAGCGATGGCGACATTACCTTCTCGGTAATTGTTGCGAGATCTTCACCGACCACCAAAGTCTGAAGTATCTGTTTACTCAGCCAGACCTGAACCTCCGTCGGCAGAGATGGATGGAGCATTGCAGACTTTGATTTGGGTATTTCCTATCGCCGAGCAAGGCTAATGTAATGGCTGATGCCTTGAGCGCAAGTCTTCTGCAACCACCTTGAGTTCACAAAGTTCAGCCCCACTTGTTGAAGAATTCAGAAAGCTGAACCTCCATATTGTTCCTCCGGTGCACTCGCTCCCCTCCTCCGGAGTTCGCAAGATGAATCTCCGTGTTGTTCCCCAGGTTCCCTCTTTACCACGGCTGTTGAACCCGATCTCGTGGGCACCATAAATACAATGCAGGATTTGACTCTGAAGTCTACAAGATTAAGCAAGACATCAAAAAGAAATCCCTCATCCTTCACTATTCTTGATGATGGCGCCTTGTACTTCAAAGGCCGCCTAGTGGTGCCGTGTAAGAAGGAAAACCTGAATATGACTCGAGAAGGTTATGAAAGAAGCTCATGATCGCCTCTATGTATCCACCACGGCGGTACAAAGATGTATCAAGACATTCGTCCGAGATTACGGTGGTCTAATATGAAGCAGGACATTGCTCGCTATGTTTACGAGTGTGGCGTTTGCCGTCGTATCAAAGCAGAACATCAAAGGCCTGCTTTGGAACTCGCAACCTATCTCTATTCTGAATGGAAATGGGACCATGTTGAAATGGACTTAAATCCTTGGATTTCCCAAATCGCAGAAAGGTAATGATGCTATTCTTGTCGTCATTGACCGCTCTCTAAAGTTGCTCACTTTACGGCGGTCAAAAAGCGATCCCGCGCTAGCCAGCTTGCAACTCTCTATATGTCCGAATTGTTTCACTTCACGGTATTCCTTTGGTTATCGATTCGGACCGTGGCAGCTTATTCACTTCAAGATTACGGGCAAGTTTTCAAGAAGCTATGGGGACTCTTTTATCTTTCAAGATCTGCGTTTCATCCATGATCTCAAGGGCAAGTTGAGCGTGTCAACCATATTCTCGAAGACATGCTTCGAGCTTGTGTCGTTTCTTCGCAAGAAATGGGAGGAATCTCTCCGTATCTGAGTTCTCTTATAATAATAGCTATCAAGCTAGTCGAAGATGGCCCCTTAGAAGTGTTATATGGACGAAAGTGCGAACCCTCCGAACTGGTCGAAAGCGGGGCGTCCACTCTTGGTCCGGATATTATCCAACATGCGAAGAACAAGTCCGCATTATTCGCGAGAATCTCAAGACTGCTCGATCCGTCAAAAGAGTAATTATGACCGTCATCACAAAGACATGGTCTATCAACTTTGGCGAAAAGGCCTATCTTCGCGTTACACCAATGAAGGGTGCTCACCGCTTGGGATCAAGGGCAAGCTAGCTCCTCGCTATATTGGCCCATTCACTATTACGGAAAGGCGTGGGAAAGTGGCTTATCAAGCTGAAGCTTCGCGAACCTTTCTCGAGTTCACGATGTGTTCCACGTGTCCCAACTCCGACGCTGCTTCAAGGACCCAATCCGAGCAGTGGACCATGAAGTGCTCGAATTGCAACAGGACCTCTCCTATAAAGAGCATCCGGTCCGCATTCTCGACCAAGCTGAAGCCGCACACGTCAGAAGGCGATCAAGTTCCTCAAAGTCCAGTGGTCGAATCACTCTGAAGACAAAGCCACCTGGGAACGCGAGGATCGTCTTCGAGATGAATACCCCGCACTCTTTCCTTCTACCTCCTAAATCTCGGGACAAGATTTCTTGTAGTGGAGGAGATTTGTAACACCCGGATAATTAAGCTACAGTAATCACCCCGGTTACTGTGACTAACCTCACGTTGATTCGAACCCGGTCTAAAACAAATTTCAAAACAAAAGCAAACGATGAAAAGTTTCAAAAACTAAAACTAAAATGTTCGGGGTTTGTCTAAAATAACAAACCTAATTATGGTGGGGTGCACAAAATTTTGTAAAGTGTTTTGGCATTTTAAATAAACTAAAACAGAAAATAAGAAAAGAAAAAGAAAACGAAAAGAGAAAGGAAACCCCCACTGGCCCAATTGGGCCAGCCCCTCCCCCACCTGGCCCCCTCACATCTGGCCCAGCCTCCTCCCCTGGCCTGGCCCAGCCGGCCGGCCACTTAACCCCTCCCGCGGCTGGAAAACCCTAGCCGACCACCCCGCCTACTCACTCCCCGATCCACTTTCTCTCCCATGCGATCGGATCGGGGCCGTCGCGCCCTCGCCGCGGCCCGGCCCGCCCGCCCACCATGGCGCCCTCCACCTGCGCCCTCACCGCCCGGAACCCCCCCCGCCGCCGTCGCCTTGCGCTGGCACCCGCCAGCTGGTCGTCCCGGCCTCCCCGCCTCACCGGATCCCTCCCGATGTCGGCGACCGCCTCCCGACTCCTCCTCGCCGGTCGCCACCGAACTCCACGCGCCCGCCGCCGCCTAGACCCCACGGGCCCCATGAGCTACTCCCTCGGCCCTCGCTCCCTCTCTCCCTCCCGACGCCGCTGCCCGTCGCCCGGGCCTCCCGTCGCGCGGCTCCCCCCCGCTTCCCTCTCCTCCCTCGCTGAAGGTGGCCTCCCTCGCCCGTGCCTACCGCCTCGGTCTCCGCCGTGGTTCCCCCCTCTCTTCCCGTCGTGGCGCCCTCGCCCGGCCACCGAACCCCAGCCTCCCGACTCACCCCGGCGACGCGGCCGATCTGCAGCCTTGTGTCCGTGTCCGCATCCCCTCGGCCGAACCTCCTCGCCGCCCTCGTCGCTCATGGCCTTGCCCCCTGCCAAGTCCGGCCGACCCCCTTGCCCCAGGACGCGCCCTTCCCTCTTGAGCAGCCGTGGCCTTCCCGTTAGACCACACGGAGCGAAGTCCGTGAAACTCAGCGGGCTCCTCGCGCAGTAACCACCAGGGGCCGACTCATCCCCACCTGACTGTGGCGTGGCCACTGGGTCCCTTTGAGCCCATCACCGATGGGCCCAGCCCCCCTCGCTCTGTTGACTCGGTCGGCCAGAGGTGACAATCCACCCCCCCGACAACCGACATGGGGCCCCGCCTACAGGACATTTAAAAAAATAATAATAAAAAGGAAAAATGAAAATTAGATAAAAATAAATAAAATGAATAAAAACTAATTAATTAATTATTTAATTAAGTAATTAATTAATCTAATTAATTCTGATTAATTAAACCTAATCACTAATTAACCTAATTAACTAATGTTAATTAAATTTGATTAGGTTAATTAGATAACAGTGTATGACGAACGGGACCCACATGTCAGGGTTGACTCAGTCAACCCCGTTGACTGCTGACGTCAGCATGACATCATGCTGACGTCATAAATACATTTTCGAATTAATTAAATTCCAGAAATTATTAAAATCTTTTAAAAATCATATCTTTTATTCCGTAACTCGGATTAAAATATTTTCAACATGAAAGTTGCTCGAGCAGCGAGGCGAATCCGGTTCGCACGCAGTCCGTTCGTCGCCACACCCCCTAACCTATCGAACCTGCAACTTTTCCCCTCCGGCTCCTCGCTGAAAACCCAAAACACCGGGACTACTTTCCCGGATGTTTCCCCCTTGACCAGTACCCCCCTCATACCACGTTAGGGCACGCCTAGCATCGCTTCTTGGCATGTCATGCATCGTTATGCATCTGTTTACTTTGTATTCATTGTTTCTTTCCCTCTTCTCTCCGGTAGACTACGAGACCGACGCTGCGGTGGCAGTTCGACTACGGTGTTGGCGACCCTCTCTCTTGCCGAGCAACCAGGCAAGCCCCCCTTGATCACCAGATATCGCCTACTCTTATCTACACTACTTGCATTAGAGTAGTATAGCATATTCTTGTTTTGAGATACTCCTATCTTGCTGCATAGCTTTGTCCTTGTAACTTCATTGTTACCTTACGCAATCCTATATACTTAGTATAGGATGCTAGTACTTTCATCTGTGGCCCTACTTTCTTGTCCGTCTGCGCGTGCTATACTATCGGGTCGTGATCACTCGGGAGTTGATCACGGGTATATTCTATATACTTATACATGATACATGTGGAGACTAAAGTCGGTCGGCCGATGGAGCACCCATGAGTGGATCTTGAGGCGGAGCGGCAGGCAGGTTGAGACCGCCTAGGAGAGAGGTGGGCCTGGCCTGTTTGGCGTTCATGTTACTTAACACGCTTAATGAGGTCTTGGTATTTGATCTGAGTTGGCTACGAGCTTATACGCACTAACCATCTACGCGGGAGTAGTTATGGGTATCCGGCGTCGTGGTATCACCAAGCACTTCAGACGTCGTCGACAGGCGGCTGGCGCCGGATTGGACTGGAACTTTCTTTGGCTAGGTCTGCTTCGGTCACGTACCTAACGTCTTGAGGTGTGCTCAGGCGATGGGCCGGACCCTGCGCTTAGGTTTAGACCTGCGTGTTGGCCTCTCTGTTGTGCCTAGGTGGGGCTGCGGCGTGTTGATCTTCCGCGGCGGGCATGACCTAGGAAAGTGTGTCCGCCAAATGGGATCAAGCGTCTTTGGGTAAGATGGTGCACCCCGCAGGGAAGTTAATCTATTCGGATAGCCGTGATCTTGATAACAGGACGACTTGGAGTTGTACCTTGAGCTTATGACAACTAGAACCGGATACTTGATAAAACACACCCTTCCAAGTGCGGATACAACGGTGGTCGCTCTCGCTCAGGGATATGAGCAGAGGATCGCGGGTAGGATTATTGCTATGTGATGTTACTTGGAGGACTTCAGATTGTCCCTCCTACTGTTGCAAGGCAGGTGTCCGAGCGTAGTCTTCGTTAAGGCTAGCTATCCCCTCTTATTACGGCATTCTGCAGTTCAGTCCACCGATATGGCCCTTTACACATATATCCATGCATATGTAGTGTAGCTCCTTGCTATGTAGTACTTTGGATGAGTACTCACGGTTGCCTTGTTCCCCTTTTCCCCTATCTCTACTCGATTGCTGCAACTGCACGATGGAGCTCGGAGCGACGCCACCGCCTATGACGACTACTACTCCGGAGGTGCCTACTACTACGTGCAGCCCGCTGACGACGACCAGGAGTGACCTAGGAGGATCCCAGGCAGGAGGCCTGCTCCTCTTTCGATCTGTATCCCAGTTTGTGCTAGCCTTCTTAAGGCAAACTTGTTTAACTTATGTCTGTACTCAGATATTGTTGCTTCCGCTGACTCGTCTATGATCGAGCACTTGTATTCGAGCCCTCGAGGCCCCTGGCTTGTATTATGATGCTTGTATGACTTATTTTATTTGTAGAGTTGTGTTGTGATATCTTCCCGTGAGTCCCTGATCTTGATCGTACACATTTGCGTGCATGATTAGTGTACGATTGAATCGGGGGCGTCACAATGGTTAGGAAACATAACCATCTTTGATTAACGAGCTAGTCAAGTAGAGGCATACTAGGGACTATATGTTTTGTCTATGTATTCACACATGTACTAAGTTTCCGGTTAATACAATTCTAGCATGAATAATAAACATTTATTATGAATTAAGGAAATAAGTAATAACTTTATTATTGCCTCTAGGGCATATTTCCTTCACTCCGGTCAATAACCAATAGCGGAACCTGGATGCTCATATTGGCTCCTACATATTCTACGAAGATCTTTATCGGTCAAACCGCATAACAACATACGTTGTTCCCTTTGTCATCGGTATGTTACTTGCCCGAGATTCGATTGTCGGTATCATCATACCTAGTTCAATCTAGTTACCGACAAGTCTCTTTACTCGTTCTGTAATACTTCATCATGCAACTAACTCATTAGTCACAATGCTTGCAAGGCTTATAGTGATGAGCATTACCGAGAGGGCCCAGAGATACCTCTTCGAAACACGGAGTGACAAATCCTAATCTTGATCTATGCCAACCCAACAAACACCTTCGGAGACACCTATAGAGCACCTTTATAATCACCCTTTTTACGTTGTGACGTTTGGTAGCACACAAAGTGTTCCTCCGGTATTCGGGAGTTGCATAATCTCATAGTCTGAGGAACATGTATAAGTCATGAAGAAAGCAGTAGCAATGAAATTGTAACGATCATAATGCTAAGCTAACGGATGGGTCATGTCCATCACATCATTCTCCTAATGATATGATCTCGTTCATCAAATGCCAACACATGTATATGGTTAGGAAACATAACCATCTTGGATTAACGAGCTAGTCAAGTAGAGGCATACTAGGGACACTATGTTTTGTCTATGTATTCACACATGTACTAAGTTTCTGGTTAATACAATTCTAGCATGAATAATAAACATTTATCATGATATAAGGAAATATAAATAACAACTTTATAATTGCCTCTAGGGCATATTTCCTTCATTATCCATGTGTTGTGTGGCGAGCATCGATGCCTTCTGGTGGTGTTGCTTGGGAGTGTTGAGGCAGGTCTGACCGTCGCATGGCCGTCCCTAGGAGTGGGTGACGGCCGTCGCGGGTGGTTCTGGACCTTGCCGAAGGATGGGGTGGCTGTGGTTCTCTGTCTAGGCTCGGAGTTGGAGTTGGTGGTGTGGCCGAGTTTTCCCCCTTGCCGTGCGTTCGATCGCCGGCCCTCGGCTTCGCGGCTACGTCGACAAGGTGCTGTTGCGGCGGCGGTGTGTGGACACTTGGACGGTTTCGCCAAGCTCCTGGAGGTGTGGTGATGGGCGACGTGCGGATGAAAATCTTGCTTGGCTTTGGCCAGGCCGGCAGCGTGGCACCTGTGGCTGTCATTCTCCTCCTTGGAGGCGTCGCCGAGGCATGTTCATCACTTCCCTCACTCTATTGGAGTTGGTGATTATCTCCGGGCGTAAGCCTCGATCCGGAGTTGGATCATCACGATGGTGGTGTCCTTGACGTCGTTCCTCCGTTGGGAGCATAGTGTTTGGAGACATGGTTGCTTCCTTGTGGTTCTCCTCCAGTACTCGTTGCGGTCCTTTCCTGATCCTCGGGGGCGCTATGTATGCCCATCACCGGCTTGTCCAAGACGGTGTCTTCCTCGGATTGGATCGAGTCCTGCCATCCTCTTGCCTCTTCCTCTTTGGCGTTTTGAGGGGGTGGTGCGCCGACAAGAGAGGCTCTATGGAAGTGTGGTCTTTGGAGGCGTCCGCTGTCGGTCATGACGCGGTGCTGTGTTCAGTTTAGGATAGGCGCTTTTGTTTGTAGTTGCTTTGCGGTGGTGGCCGTTTTTGGTCCTTTCAGGGTGTGGTGTGTGGGCTACGTTTGCTGTTCGCAGCGAGTGTTAGCTTCTTGTAATTGTCATTCTGCCTTTTATAAAGCTATGGTACGGCTAGGTGTACTCTCGAAAAAAAAAGTTTGCTAATTTTCAGCTGACTGAAAACAACTGGCTTTCAGTCAGATTTCTTGTCCGTCCGATCATTGCGTGATAATTCGTGCTCGCTTGGGTTGTTCGTTTTCTGTTTCACGGGTTCGCGCCTGAACGGTTTTGTCTGCCCGTTATAACCCATGGTTGTTGTGTCGCTGCATCTCCCTTGACTTTTCTTTTCTGAACCTTTTTCATTCCCCTAGATGTGTCGCTGCCTGTTATAACATTACAATTACATGTGTTGAGATCAACTAGATGACCACCCAAAGATCAGCTAGCACGCTTTCAGGTCTTTTGGATGGAAATAGGAAGGTAATTGTTCGGGAACGGGCAAAATATATTTTCCTTTTGATTTCCTTCCCTGTATCTTCAAAGATTGATTATGTTTGGTACTATGTCCTGTAGTTGACCTTACTATCGCTGGAAAACTTTTGAAACATGTATAGTTTGACAGCAATTGCATTGAAAGTATCAGTGAGAATAGTATATCTGCGCAATTACATCTGTATATGTTATCAAATGGCCGTTGCAGTTTTCTGTGCAGTCCTGTAGTCAACCTTTCTATGAAAGAAGGTTCTCGGTTTGGCCATCGATCTGATGTTGGAATCTTGGAGAGTTTCATTTGAGAAGAACACATAATTTCGTCATATTTAAAAAGTGGCTGGGCAATAGGAGCATACTGCTTTCCTTCTTCCAGGTGAAGATGTGCTGAAACTCGATGTACATGTTTTTTTTTCTTCTTCCAGGAAACAAGACAATACATGGCTGCTATGTCTTTGTTGTACTATACATGATTCTGAAGGCTTCTGTGACAAGTATGGCCTGATGGCAGCATGAGTTTTATTCAGGGAAGCTCCTACATGTCTCTTTTTTTTGAGTTCTGCAAGTTAAGTAATCCTCCTAGTATTATACTACTATAGATTTGAATAAACTAGAAGCATCTGGTGCTTTAATAAATTTGTACTCCCTCCGTTCAGAATTACTACTTGTCACAAAAATGGATGTATCTACAACTAAAATACATCTAGATACATTCATTTCTTGGACGAGTAATTCCGAACGGAGGGAGTACATTTTGGTGGATCTTCACTTGGATGTGAACACTTTGAATGACCCACACATGCATAAAAACAGTAAGCCTTATGTAAATTTTGTAGTCTGCACTTTGAATTTGAATCAGAGCGGAACGTTAACTTTGACTCTTTGAGACTCCATGTGTGATCTCTGAAACTTATTATACCCAATTCAAGTGTGAAGCTATAGTAATTGTTCAAAACATCTGTCAGGAGCCAAGTTAGCTCGATTCAGAGCTGAAAGTTAACAGCAATCTTACAAGGCAAATGGATTCCTAGAGCGCTACTTTAGCTACTTTAGTATAGTGCAGAAGAGCGAGAAGGTATTCATGGAGAAGTTCATATGCCCTCACAAGGAAGCTGCACCCCACCTCGCTGATGACTATGTTGATGCTCACAAGGGAAGCTGCTACATGTCTCTTTATTGAGTTTTGCAAGTTAGGTAATCCTTCTAGTATTGGTAACAGAGGGCGAGTGGCCACTAGATTCAGATTTGCATGAGCAAAGAATGGGTATAAAAATTGGTAGCTGGGCATCGCACGCACCAAAATTCACTCTGCATGTTAGGCTGTTAATTCCTAAGTAGGTGATCCTGGCCTAACTGAGTGATGGTTGTCTGCTATAGTATGTCTGTTAGATATTTAACTGCTAAACCAGCATGAAAATGATAATTTGAGCTGTTAGTCCTTGTATGTTCATTACATCATTCAGTAGAGAAGAGCATCGCACTGCTATCACAGACTAGGGCATTCTGCAAATGCTTTCAAGTATCAGTGAGTAGTGCATCTGCAAACTCTATTTTTGTGTTCTCAAATGACCATTATAGTTTTCAGTTCTATCCATGAAAGAAGGTTCTCATTCTGGCCATGAAGATGACACAAAGCCTCAAATTTTTCCCATTGGACGAGAATTTTGGACTTTTTTTCATGGATTGGATTTGTTATGTGTGTGTTGACAATCATGACCGCAATGTGTTGATTACTGCCAAGGATGCAGTTTAGATCTACCCCCTCCGTTCCAAAATATAAGAACGTTTTTAACACTAACATAGTATCAAAAACGTTCTTATATTCTGGGACAGAGGGAGTAGTATGTTGGTTCCTACTCTAGATCTTCTAAGCTGAAAATATCCATTCTTCTTGCAGTAGCTTTGTTTTAAGATATTAATTGTTGTGAAAGTTGGACGTTCGCAAGCAAAAAGTGGATGGGCAATAATTAGGAGCATACTAAACTGCTGATGGTGATGTCTTACTTCCAGGAGAAGATGTGCTGACTTCTGACTGCTGAAACTGGATACAGAGGGTGCTTCCTTCTTCCAGGATATCGACGAAGCCTAGTGGCTATGGATCTGCCTCTACGTAACTCCTAAGGCTCCGTTGGAGGATCAGCCTCGGTTCAGGGCCAGCTTCAAGCAGAGGTGGATCTCAGTCGATTGCTAGTCTAGTTGATAATGCTCTGAAGCTTCCTTCAGTAACGCGTATGACCTGACGGCGGCATGAGTGTTTGTGTTCAGAGAAGAAACTCCGACATTTCTCCTTTTGGATTCCTCAGGCCGTGCAATCCTTCCTTTTAGTACTGTGCTAGAGATTGCAATACGCAAGGTGGCATGCATGCTTCAATGTCACCTGCCTGCTGCCGGATTTCATCAACTCAGCTGAGTGTGGCAGCCTGAACAGATAAACAAGCAGAGTAAAGCTGCCACATCATGTGCTTTGATTGGTTCTTATATTGATGGGCTCTGTTCTTCCACTTGCTTAATTAGGACATGCTGGATCTTCCCTTCACTAGCTTGGATGTAAACAATTTGAATGAGTTGTGCAATGCCATGTAGGTAAGCAATCAATTGGATGTGGTGTACTTCTTTTCTACTCTGAACTCTGGATTTGAACCCAAGTCAAGTGTGATGCTATCCATAGTAAGCATTTTACACTATTTATTACTGAGAAAATGGTCCAGTCCAGAACTCCAGATAGATTGCAACATTTTTATACTATTCACTACTCCCTCTGTAAAGAAATATAAGAGCATTAGTGATCTAAACGCTCTTATATTTCTTTACGGAGGGAGTAAAACAATTATCTAGGTCAACTGCAAGTATAGAAATGTGTACATTGTGTTGTTTGTGTATTTACCTACTCTTTGGTTCATGCTTGCAGGATTTGACAATAGCCTATTATGTACTATGTTGCCTCCCATAGCCCTCATCCCTTCCTCTTGACATCAAGGGTGATTTGCATCCATGTACAGTTTCCTATAGAGTTTCTAAAGGTCTGTGCATGTTAATGTTGATAATATACCACTCATGAAGGAACTACTCTTTTTGAGATGATCATTGCATATGCTCTCTAATTTTTTGTTCATGGTTTTCCTTTTTTACGCGCTCTTCCTAAAATATTCAAGTTTATAGTTATGCTATCTGGGCTACACCTCCACATGTTTGCTTTCTGTGATGGCTTATATACTCTAGAGGTTATCTTGAAATTTGCAACTTTAAAGCATTCTCTGACTTGGCACTGTTACTCCAGATAGAATCCAGACTAGTTACTTGAAAACTTCGCACTGATGGACATGCTGTCCAATGGCAACACCAGCCATTCCAACCATGTACAACTTTTGTAGTCAAAGCAAAGTGATGGTTGTGCATGGATCATAACAGTTAGATGCTAATTGAAATAACTTTCCTTGTGCTCCAGCCTCCATGATTAGATGACTACCTTGTTGGCCCTTAAACATATCATTGGACAAGTTACTGTTTTGTACGAACTGCTCCTCTTATTTTACTTAATCATAATTTCCTAGTGTGAAAATATCTTTATCAGTCTGTACTTGTTAAAGAAGATGCACTGTTACATATGATTCAGAGAATAAACACTTGGTAGATTCTTTTTCCAGGTACTCAAGATCATGTGAGCTGCTGAATCTTTTTGTATGTCACCTGAACCCTACCTAGTGCTCTGCGGCGCCTTGCACAAATGTTGGGAGCGTAGTACAGATCGATTCATATATATTGTGAAGAAAACATTGACGTGCTCCACATTTAACCGAAGAGTAGAGAGAGCGAGATATGTATGTATTTGGTACTGGTAGTAGTGTTGAGTTACTGATCCAAGCCGTTATTGTGCGCCTAAAATTCAGTCTGAAACCATTAGTTTGTAACAGAGATGGCAGAGCAAAGCATTTTGTAGCTGTTTTTACTTGTAAATACGATTTACATATGTGCTGAAGAAGAGGTATAGGATATATTCATCATTCGTCTGAGAGAAATTCCTGTTTTTTGGAGGAAAAAAACAGGGCCTATTGATTGATTGATCCCTGAAACCAAGTTTTACCGACCGATTTACTGAATGTTGTATGAACCACCAAAACGTCATATATTTAGGAACGGAGGAAGTATATATCGACGGTTGAGGAGCAGATGTGCCGAGATGGTACGATGCAATGCTTTCTTCTTCTTCTTCTTCTTCTTCTTCTTCTTCTTCTTCTTCTTCTTCTTCTTCTTCTTCTTCTTCTTCTTCTTCTTCTTCTTCTTCAAGGAGATGGAGATGGAGACGGAGCGAGCATGGTGGTTGGGGCTCTGCATGCTTCTAGCTCATGAGCTTCAGTAAAGAGCATGATACGCCAGGGTGGGTGTGTTTTATCCAGAGAAGCTCCTTTTGAATGAATCTCAACACATCCTGTAAATTAATGATCATGGCATCCTCTCTAAAGTACCATGGTCCGTTCTGCATCACTCGTTCCCAGTCCCCCAGGCAAGAAAACTGAATTGTGTACATATTGTCTTCCAATGGCCTGAACTTCGCCTCTTGTGCAAGAATCCAAGCCGCACGCATATTTTTGTAGAACCACAACTGACTATAGGGTTTTCCAGTGTTTTCCACCTATTGAAGGAAATCACCCCTCCATCGATATTAGCATTTTTTCGGACTGAGATCTCCGGGTAATGATTTTTTTATGATTCTTTCTAATTTTGACCTCTCCTTCCACTCCGGCCCCTTCTCGCATAAACACCTCCACCACAGCCAGCTGACACCACCCCAGATCTCCTGCCTCTCCACACCTTCTCCGCCACCTCCTCCTCGTACTCCATTGACTATCCCTCTGCCACGTTTGTCCACGGCTGTACCGAGGGCATGGCGTAGCAGCGTACCAGCGATAGAGCAGCGCACAACAGCAAGCGAGGCGAGCGGCCGACGGTGGAGGGCTGAGATGCGGCCGGCGTGGCTGAGGGGGTGGCCGGTAGCAGATGGCCGCAGGAGGGGGCGCGAGGCAGGGGGCGCGACAGCGGGGCGAGCGAAGGGATAGGCGGCAGCAGGCAGGGCGAGCGCAGCCAGCGAGGGTGTGGCGCGGGCACAGTGGTGCGGAGGCTGCGGCGAGCGCGACTGACGCGGTGTGGCACGGGCGTGGGAATAGAGAGGGAGTGGCCCGGCGGGCGTGGAAGAAGAGCGGAAGGCTTGGGCATGGGCGCGCACTGAAGCGGGCATGTGCCACGGGGTCAATCCGAGGAGCTCGGTGGCTACCCCTACAATGGCCATGGCGGACGGCAGTTCTCGGCCACGGCGAAATACCTAACGAGAGCAAACGAGAGGGGAAATAGGGGAAAGGCAGGAGGAGACCATGGCGGTGTCAATGGCGCCCTAGGGGAAGACAGGGGAGCTCGGGGCGATGCGGATCGAACGGCAATGTTGCGGTGGCTGAAGGTTGAGGAAGACGGCAACGACGTCGATGTAGGGGTGTTGAACTTGATCTCATTGGCGCAGTCGAAGTAGCGGATGCGTTCGGTCATGGCTGCACTGTTTCTCCTTTTTAACACTGTTTTCTATTTATTCTTATCAACTAAATGAAATTTGTTAATTGTGAAAATATGCACACAATTCGAGCACTAGGTGGCACAAAAAGTTTGGGGCCAAAAGGAAATACATTAATTGGTTATTTTAACTACTGTTGGACCTCTTATTAATTTGATAAGATTAATTTGTTGGGTCAAATAATGTTGGGCTCAATATGACAAAGATCAGTGGAATTTATAGAATATGGTAAACATTTTAGTTTTACTATTTGACAAAATAATTTATTTGACTTTATTTTAAATTTGAAATTGGCTTTGATTTTTATCAAGTGGCAGTTTGGCTTAGCAAGCCTGATGACATGGCATCATTAGAGGGAGGTCGCTATAGCTAACGATTGGAGGTGTTGCATAATCTTCCCATTTCTAAAATTTCAATGTTAAATGATTGGGGAATATATCACACTATCCATTAGTTCAGTGAAACTCACCACAAGTCGACACATTATTGCCAATTGACTAAGTCTTATTGGCGGGGAGAATAGGCTGGGGTAGTGAGATGTGAGTGTGAGCATTGTGTCGGGCAGTGGTTGAGTGAATTGCTTATATTTTAATATAAGAAGAAAAAGAGTTGCTATTTGTTTTTTTTAGCGAAAAGCGATTGTTTGATATGAGAGAGGTCACATACTTTTTTATAGTTACTCGGCAATTGCCTGCGTGTTGCAACGGGGGCACACATATTCTATATGGCGTATGCACTCATGGATGTAACCGCGATAATGGGAGTCGAAAGAACACTTCGTAAAATCAAAGTGAAATGAAAAAAAATCCAGACTGCAGTACAAATGAGTGATAAATCAATAAAAAAGTATGTTTTAGCATGAGAGAAAATTAGAAGCGCATCTAAGCATAGCATGCATGTGCGGGTGACATACCAAGAATAGGCATGGTTAGCACGTACATGCGTTGGGAGAATCCACCAGATCTTCAGCTAACAGAAAGAAAGCTATCACCATCATCTACCCGGCTGTCGTCCTAGAACCAACAGTCTGCCATGAACAGTATCTACTGCCACCTCCAGGATGTGGTGAACCAACAGTGTTAAGAAGTGTTTCACAGTTGCACCGATGGATTGATTGGAAAAGCCTTGATATGCTTGGTTGTTAATTCTTCAGAGTACAATTGTCAGTAGGTTTTTTTTCCAACAAATGTGGACATATTAATCATCCGTCATCGAGACTCCACCAGGACACTCTCTCTCTCGCGTTATCCCTGCAGATGGATCGAGAAGGATGCACCATGTTATTAGCAAATTATTTTTAAGACTACAATGTGTGTTTCCAAATGCCTTTTTATATTAGCTTATTATCACCGGAATGATTCATAATAGTAGTTGCACATCATGTCATCGACAACTTGAACCAGGACAAGTATTTTGGAATGGAGGAAGTAACCTTTTATCTGTTCCTGCTATTTATGTAGCATCAGTGCATGATTGCATAATACTTCCATAGCAACATTGATTATATGTTTGCGTCCATATATACTTTAAGGGTGTTGAGGTCATTATAGGAGTGTTTAGATTGATCAAGTTTCTATCAGGACTTACTTCCTGTAAGGATTTCCCAAAATTGTCGATGAGTATTTAGATGATGAAGTTTCTATCTGGTATCACTTCCTGTGAGGATATCCCAAAATTACCAGATCTAATATTATTTTAGCATGGACTTTTGTAGTTCATGTGCACGTATTTTAGTGTATGACCCAATCTCATATTTTCTTCACATTTATAGTGAAATGATGTTTCAAGTCAAGGTTGTTCCATATTGAGCTACCTTCCGAAAAATATGCATAATGATTGTGTTTCTGATGAGCTGGAGCAGATGCACGATTGTACATGTATCGAATAAATCATGATGCAGGACAGCGTGTGGTTGTTTTTAGGGCACATAGTGTTGGCGGGGGGACCTTTTCGTATGTTCTATACTAAGAATTTTTTATATTATGTTCTGTACTAAGTTGCTTTTATAACTTGTGTGCTTATTTCACTAACGCATGCAAGAGTATCAAACAGTGATGGTGTGTTCTGTATATGATTTTCTTTAAATTTTATAGTTTTTGAAGATTCAGCATGTTCCACCCAATGCACCCGGCTAGCTAGGCGCCCACCATTTTTCAACGTGTCAAGACTTTTGGATCAAGCAACTTCATATGTGTATCATTTCTAAAATGTTATGTTTGTATTTTGGTACTACAAAAAATAACATACAACTTTAGCAAGTACACACTTATATCTTGATTCAAAAATAGACAGGTACCTACTTCATATAGTTACGTAAATTCCTTATATTGGGTTTATGTACATGTGCCATCATGGTCTATAAGCATTTGTACTAATATATTATGTTTCATGTGAGAAGGTTGTGGACGTGCATGTTTGATGGAATTTGAGCATTGAGGAATGTATTGGCATCCCTTTATAACTACACTTGCATCACATAGTGAAATATGGGAGAACGTACATCATTCACAAGCAACAGAGTGGATTAAGGAAATTAGTGTGAATAAGTAGAATTTATTGATTGATGTGTACATTTGGATAACACATGTAGCATGGCAATGTCATACTCCAACTTGAATGAAATTTGTGATAACATCGATCCCAGTATATAGTGCCTTGGAAATCAATTGATGATCCCAATATTATGTATGGTGGATATAGTGGGTAGAGGAACGTTGAAAATGCCGCACAATGTGGCAAATGGATCAGAAGACAACAGATCTACCTTACTGGCTAGGGGGGCGTCATGTGTGGCACACGTCTCCTCCCCCTTGATGGGGGTGGCCGATCGACATAGACACGGGGGGAGGGGATCAGGGTGGTTGGTGGGGGACTCCTCCTTGGCGAACCGTTGGGAAGTACGGTGTGAAAGAGAGGGCGCCATGGCAAAGATGAGGTGGCATCATCCAGTTTTAAAGGGAGGGCTTCGGTGAGAAATGTCCCTCTATGGCGAGAAACCGAGTGGAAAAGGGAGGATCTGGTAGGAAAAGGGAAGGTTGCGTCGTGGGGTAAGGTTTTTGTGTTGAGCCCGTGTGTTGGAGATCACATGACAGATAGTTCGGACAATCACATTTCCCGCCAACACATGGTGTGGATTTAAGGGAGCTCGGACTGTGTAGATGGTTGAATTTTGAAGAGCCTGCTGGACGCCCGTTTGATGTCCGAAAACACGCGGACTTATGGGAAAGAAATGAGTTTCGATCTTGAAGAGACCTTAATAATTTGTTTGACTCATTTACATGCACTATTGCCCGTAGCAACGCACGGGATTTCTACTAGTAACCCATGGTTGTTGTGTCGCTGCATCTCCCTTGCCTTTTCTTTTCTGAACCTTTTTCATTCCCCTAGATGTGTCGCTGCCTGTTATAACATTACAATTACATGTGTTGAGATCAACTAGATGACCACCCAAAGATCAGCTAGCACGCTTTCAGGTCTTTTGGATGGAAATAGGAAGGTAATTGTTCGGGAACGGGCAAAATATATTTTCCTTTTGATTTCCTTCCCTGTATATATCTTCAAAGATTGATTATGTTTGGTACTATGTCCTGTAGTTGACCTTACTATCGCTGGAAAACTTTTGAAACATGTATAGTTTGACAGCAATTGCATTGAAAGTATCAGTGAGAATAGTATATCTGCGCAATTACATCTGTATGTTATCAAATGGCCGTTGCAGTTTTCTGTGCAGTCCTGTAGTCAACCTTTCTATGAAAGAAGGTTCTCGGTTTGGCCATCGATCTGATGTTGGAATCTTGGAGAGTTTCATTTGAGAAGAACACATAATTTCGTCATATTTAAAAAGTGGCTGGGCAATAGGAGCATACTGCTTTCCTTCTTCCAGGTGAAGATGTGCTGAAACTCGATGTACATGTTTTTTTTTCTTCTTCCAGGAAACAAGACAATACATGGCTGCTATGTCTTTGTTGTACTATACATGATTCTGAAGGCTTCTGTGACAAGTATGGCCTGATGGCAGCATGAGTTTTATTCAGGGAAGCTCCTACATGTCTCTTTTTTTGAGTTCTGCAAGTTAAGTAATCCTCCTAGTATTATACTACTATAGATTTGAATAAACTAGAAGCATCTGGTGCTTTAATAAATTTATACTCCTCCGTTCAGAATTTGTACTTGTCACAAAAATGGATGTATCTACAACTAAAATACATCTAGATACATTCATTTCTTGGACGAGTAATTCCGAACGGAGGGAGTACATTTTGGTGGATCTTCACTTGGATGTGAACACTTTGAATGACCCACACATGCATAAAAACAGTAAGCCTTATGTAAATTTTGTAGTCTGCACTTTGAATTTGAATCAGAGCGGAACGTTAACTTTGACTCTTTGAGACTCCATGTGTGATCTCTGAAACTTATTATACCCAATTCAAGTGTGAAGCTATAGTAATTGTTCAAAACATCTGTCAGGAGCCAAGTTAGCTCGATTCAGAGCTGAAAGTTAACAGCAATCTTACAAGGTAAATGGATTCCTAGAGCGCTACTTTAGCTACTTTATTAGTATAGTGCAGAAGAGCGAGAAGGTATTCATGGAGAAGTTCATATGCCCTCACAAGGAAGCTGCACCCCACCTCGCTGATGACTATGTTGATGCTCACAAGGGAAGCTGCTACATGTCTCTTTATTGAGTTTTGCAAGTTAGGTAATCCTTCTAGTATTGGTAACAGAAGGCGAGTGACCACTAGATTCAGATTTGCATGAGCAAAGAATGGGTATAAAAATTGGTAGCTGGGCATCGCACGCACCAAAATTCACTCTGCATGTTAGGCTGTTATAATTCCTAAGTAGGTGATCCTGGCCTAACTGAGTGATGGTTGTCTGCTATAGTATGTCTGTTAGATATTTAACTGCTAAACCAGCATGAAAATGATAATTTGAGCTGTTAGTCCTTGTATGTTCATTACATCATTCAGTAGAGAAGAGCATCGCACTGCTATCACAGACTAGGGCATTCTGCAAATGCTTTCAAGTATCAGTGAGTAGTGCATCTGCAAACTCTATTTTTGTGTTCTCAAATGACCATTATAGTTTTCAGTTCTATCCATGAAAGAAGGTTCTCATTCTGGCCATGAAGATGACACAAAGCCTCAAAATTTTCCCATTGGACGAGAATTTTGGACTTTTTTTCATGGATTGGATTTGTTATGTGTGTGTTGACAATCATGACCGCAATGTGTTGATTACTGCCAAGGATGCAGTTTAGATCTACTCCCTCCGTTCCAAAATATAAGAACGTTTTTAACACTAACATAGTATCAAAAATGTTCTTATATTCTGGGACAGAGGGAGTAGTATGTTGGTTCCTACTCTAGATCTTCTAAGCTGAAAATATCCATTCTTCTTGCAGTAGCTTTGTTTTAAGATATTAATTGTTGTGAAAGTTGGACGTTCGCAAGCAAAAAGTGGATGGGCAATAATTAGGAGCATACTAAACTGCTGATGGTGATGTCTTACTTCTAGGAGAAGATGTGCTGACTTCTGACTGCTGAAACTGGATACAGAGGGTGCTTCCTTCTTCCAGGATATCGACGAAGCCTAGTGGCTATGGATCTGCCTCTACGTAACACCTAAGGCTCCGTTGGAGGATCAGCCTCGGTTCAGGGCCAGCTTCAAGCAGAGGTGGATCTCAGTCGATGCTAGTCTAGTTGATAATGCTCTGAAGCTTCCTTCAGTAACGCGTATGACCTGACGGCGGCATGAGTGTTTGTGTTCAGAGAAGAAACTCCGACATTTCTCCTTTTGGATTCCTCAGGCCGTGCAATCCTTCCTTTTAGTACTGTGCTAGAGATTGCAATACGCAAGGTGGCATGCATGCTTCAATGTCACCTGCCTGCTGCCGGATTTCATCAACTCAGCTGAGTGTGGCAGCCTGAACAGATAAACAAGCAGAGTAAAGCTGCCACATCATGTGCTTTGATTGGTTCGTATATATATATTGATGGGCTCTGTTCTTCCACTTGCTTAATTAGGACATGCTGGATCTTCCCTTCACTAGCTTGGATGTAAACAATTTGAATGAGTTGTGCAATGCCATGTAGGTAAGCAGTCAATTGGATGTGGTGTACTTCTTTTCTACTCTGAACTCTGGATTTGAATCAGAGCTGAAAGTTGAATCTGTTTGTGTCTGGCATGATGGCTGAACTCTGACCTTATACCCAAGTCAAGTGTGATGTTATCCATAGTAAGCATTTTACACTATTTATTACTGAGAAAATGGTCCAGTCCAGAACTCCAGATTGATTGCAACATTTTTATACTATTCACTACTCCCTCTGTAAAGAAATATAAGAGCATTAGTGATCTAAACGCTCTTATATTTCTTTACGGAGGGAGTAAAACATTGATCTAGGTCAATTGCAAGTATAGAAATGTGTACATTGTGTTGTTTGTGTATTTACCTACTCTTTGGTTCATGCTTGCAGGATTTGACAATAGCCTATTATGTACTATGCTGCCTCCCATAGCCCACATCCCTTCCTCTTGACATCAAGGGTGATTTGCATCCATGTACAGTTTCCTATAGAGTTTTTAAAGGTCTGTGCATGTTAATGTTGATAATATACCACTCATGAAGGAACTACTCTTTTTGAGATGATCATTGCGTACGCTCTCTAATTTTTTGTTCATGGTTTTCCTTTTTTACGCGCTCTTCCTAAAATATTCAAGTTTATAGTTATGCTATCTGGGCTACACCTCCACATGTTTGCATTCTGTGATGGCTTATATACTCTAGAGATTATCTTGAAATTTTGAACTTTAAAGTGTTCTCTGACTTGGCTAAGTCATATATATTCTGCACTGTTACTCCAGATAGAATCCAGAGTAGTTACTTGAAAACATCGCACTGATGGACATGCTGTCCAATGGCAACACCAGCCATTCCAACTATGTACAACTTTTGTAGTCAAAGCAAAGTGATGGTTGTGCATGGATCATAACAGTTAGATGCTAATTGAAATAACTTTCCTTGTGCTCCAGCCTCCATGATTAGATGACTACCTTGTTGGCCCTTAAACATATCATTGGACAAGTTACTGTTTTGTACGAACTGCTCCTCTTATTTTACTTAATCATAATTTCCTAGTGTGAAAATATCTTTATCAGTCTGTACTTGTTAAAGAAGATGCACTGTTACATATGATTCAGAGAATAAACACTTGGTAGATTCTTTTTCCAGGTACTCAAGATCATGTGAGCTGCTGAATCTTTTTGTATGTCACCTGAACCCTACCTAGTGCTCTGCGGCGCCTTGCACAAATGTTGGGAGCGTAGTACAGATCGATTCATATATATTGTGAAGAAAACATTGACGTGCTCCACATTTAACCGAAGAGTAGAGAGAGCGAGATATGTATGTATTTGGTACTGGTAGTAGTGTTGAGTTACTGATCCAAGCCGTTATTGTGCGCCTAAAATTCAGTCTGAAACCATTAGTTTGTAACAGAGATGGCAGAGCAAAGCATTTTGTAGCTGTTTTTACTTGTAAATACGATTTACATATGTGCTGAAGAAGAGGTATAGGATATATTCATCATTCGTCTGAGAGAAATTCCTGTTTTTTGGAGGAAAAAAACAGGGCCTATTGATTGATTGATCCCTGAAACCAAGTTTTACCGACCGATTTACTGAATGTTGTATGAACCACCAAAACGTCATATATTTAGGAACGGAGGAAGTATATATCGATGGTTGAGGAGCAGATGTGCCGAGATGGTAGGATGCAATGCTTTCTTGTTCTTCTTCTTCTTCTTCTTCTTCTTCTTCAAGGAGATGGAGATGGAGACGGAGCGAGCATGGTGGTTGGGGCTCTGCATGCTTCTAGCTCATGAGCTTCAGTAAAGAGCATGATACGCCAGGGTGGGTGTGTTTTATCCAGAGAAGCTCCTTTTGAATGAATCTCAACACATCCTGTAAATTAATGATCATGGCATCCTCCCTAAAGTACCATGGTCCGTTCTGCATCACTCGTTCCCAGCCCCCCAGGCAAGAAAACTGAATTGTGTACATATTGTCTTCCAATGGCCTGAACTTCGCCTCTTGTGCAAGAATACAAGCCGCACGCATATTTTTGTAGAACCACAACTAAGTATAGGGTTTTCCAGTGTGAACCCTAGCCCCCACAATCCACCACGCCACTTCCCCCAATGCTTCCTTCTCATCGAATACCACATCTAGATCCTCTACTTTCAGTCCCAACTCCGCCATGAGCTTCGCCACATCATCAGCTCAACTCTGTCCCCTAGATCCTGACGCCGCTTCGGAAGCCATCTTGAACCCTAACCCAACAAACCGGTCGAGCCTTCTCGGAGTAGCCCTAAGCACTCCACTCCCCAATGCCTCCCCAAGACCGGGCCGCGATCACAATGATCACTCCTTGATCGTCCAAGATCGGCAACATGAGTATCGAAGGAAGGGAAGTTCAGGACTCGATGGCGGCGAAACAATCACCCCAGGAGAAAACCTAACCCTAACTAGAGGGAAAAACTTTTGAGCCCCACCAATGCCAACTATAAGTGATAAATAAACGTTTCACAACGAGGAATCCCCTGCATGGGACGGCCCATGCAGTAGGGACTTCATATACTGCGCTCTGTGAGTTGGAAGAAGACACGACGCACTCGTTTGGGCCGGCCCATGTACGAGCGGCCTGTTTTTTCAATTTCGTTTATTATTATTTTTTATTTTTGTATTCCGTTTTCATTTTTTCTACTTTAAATAATCTAGGAATTCAAAATAGTTCCAAAAATTTTAAAAATGACAATTTTGAAATAAAATATTTAATTAAACCCATGAAGGCGCATTAGAAAGGTGGCCAACCAGCTACGCCACATGGCGCATGCTGGTTGGGCACGGTGAGAAAGTTTTTGATTTTTTTAGAGTTTTTTAAATGGCAAGTTTTTTTTTCTTTTTGAGATGGATGTGATGTTCACATGACGTGATAATGTTTATTATTAATTTTGAGGTGAAGGTGAGGTGTGCACAACTTCCTCTCAAGCGGCCCACAATGGCAGAACCCAACTATAAATCATAAAATGTAAGTGGATTGAAAAGCTGTTCGTGATTTTATAAAGAAATGTTTATTAAAAAGTGTTCGGAATTTTGAAAACAAATGTTCGGGAAACCAAAGAATATTCATGATTTTTTTAAAAGTTTGTGTCTTTACAAAATGTTAATGAAATTGAACAAGATTTCGCCAATCAAAAAATGTTCATGTATGAAAAAATATCCTAGGAATTCAAAAATTGTTCATGACTTACAAAATAGTTTATTCATTCATAAAATGTTTGCTCATTCAAAATGATCATACATTTCAAAAATGTCCATTAAATCAAAAACATATTTGTTAAATCAAAAATGTTTCTTAGATTTCAAAATTTTCCCAACAATTTCCAAAACAATGTTCGTGCATTCTATAATTTTTCACCGATTCAAGAAAATTGTAAAAAAAATCAAAATTTTAAAAAATGTTTGCAAATAGTATAAAATGTTCTTGATTTTAGAAAAAAATTCGGAAATTTATAAAAGCGTTGATGAATTTGAAAAATATTTACGATTTCAAATATGGTCATGAGTTTAGAAAAATCTTCATGATTTCATGAAATTGAGAGTGATAGTGTGTATCGGTGATGCAACAAAATGTGATCATGTCTATTGAAGATTATGATTTTTTTTTTCTTCCCTTGCAACGCACGGGACCTTTTGCTAGTAGAAACTAAATGTTGTGCGTGCCCGCTGCTAATGAAGATAATGTTTATTGTGCTCCATGATTAGACGATTGCCTTCTTGGACCTTAAATATCATTGAACAAATTACTGTTCTGTACATACTGCTCTTTTGTTTCCGTTTATTGTAGTTTTCTAGGTGTGAAAATCTCTCTACTAGTCTGTGTTTTATCTGTCTATATGTCACCTGAAGTCCTGTACCCTACTTCCCTGCGAAGCCTTGCGCAAAAGTTGAGAGTCTATTACAGATGGATTCCGAGACGAGACCTTTATAGTCCCGAAGCTTACGAAAAAGTTACAGATGGACATCAGCAATAGAGAGGCGTGTACAAATTTGGCCCGTGAAGAGAACATTGACGTGCGCCACGTTTGATGGAAGAGTAGAGAGAGGGAACTATGTATTTGTGTACTACTAGTAGTAAGTGTTGAGTTTGCGATCCAAGCTTATATCGTGCGCTTAAGATTCGGTCTGCTTAGCCATTAACAGTGGCATTTATTTATGCAGGCAAGCATCTGTGTTTCTGTTACTTGTAAAGTGGTGATCATCTTGGGAGTTTGCAAGATATATTCAACATCTGTGGTCGTTCTGGGAGCTGTTTTTTGCTACTTGTAAATGCCATACATGTGGTAGATAGGAGGTACCAGATATATTCGACACTTGTCAGACAGCAATTCCTGAACTAAATTTTACACTACTTAAATATGAAATATATGGACCAACTGATTTACTGAATGTTGTAGATGGATGGCCCAGGAGAAAATGTGCTTAGACTCTAAAAGTTGCGGTGATTTCTTCTTTTTCTAGGAGACGGACCAGATGTGGTGGTTGGGACTTTTTCAGCAACAAGTTTTATTGAGAGAAGCCTGTTTTGACTTTTGCAAGGTACTTCCTCTATAAAGATATATAAGATCGTTTAGATCACTACTGATCTAAATACTTATATTTTTCTGGTAATTCCCCAGGGTCCGAATCAGAGACTAATTGCAGCCACTTTGTTAGGTATTGGCGATTTTTCTTCTGTCAATTCTCCATAATCTGAAGTTCCGAACCAACTGCAGTAATTTCTGAATATAACTGTGTACTGTACAAACAAGTTTTTGTTTTTAGATGATTATACGTACAAGCTAATAGATGCCCAACCGGTGCTGTTCTGTCCAGATTACTAGAGGATGGATAGAAAGGGGAATGGACTAGCAAATCCAAAGAAAAGGGGAAGAGATAATTTCTCTTTGTTCTGAAATTTTATAGCAGTTTTGAACAGCAGCTTGAAGCCTTAAATTCAAGCAGATTGTAGCGACATATTGATGTTGTGATTGCAGATTTGAAAAAGTATTTTGAGGTGCTTGATAGTGGCAGCGCAGCTCAAAATCAAATCCAAGCACCCGTGAAAGTGTCAATATTTCGGCACATGCCATTGAAAGCTTCATTATCGGTATGTTTTACGTTGTTTTTTCTATTGAAACATGCCTGCATTTTCATTGTATTTTGCTTTTCGTTTGTAATTTGTGTCGACTCTTTGGATTTGCAGCTCAAAAAGTATTGAAACATGAAACGAACCTAGCTGCTTCGCCGTGGAGGAGTACCTCGTCGCCACCTGCGGCCTCTCCCGAGCGCAGGCACTCAAGGCCTCCGCTAAGCTCTCCCACCTCAAATCCCCCGCCAAGCCCGACGCCGTGCTCTCCTTCCTCGCCGGCCACGGCTAGGCTTCTCCAGCTCCGACGTCGCCGCCGTCGTCGCGGGAGACCCCAAGGTACTCTGCTCCAGCGTGGAGGGATACCTTGGCCCCGTCGTCGCCCAGCTCACCGGCCTCGGCCTCTCGCGTTCTCAGATCGCGCGCCTCGTCTCCTACTGCCACGGCAACTTACATCTCACATCCATCGTCTCCAAGCTGCAGTACTACCTGCCCCTCTTGGGTTCCATCGACAGCACCCTCCGAGCTCTCAAGCGCGGCTTATACCTTATCTCGTCTGACCTCGGGAGGGTGGTCAAGCCCAACGTGGCCGCCCTGCGCGACTCGGGGTCGGGGCTGGGTGATTGCGACATTGCCAAGCTGTGCCTCACTAATCCATGGCTGCTCACCACCAATGTAGAATCCATCCGGGCAATGTTGTCATGCGCTGAAAGTCTTGGTGTGCCCCGTGGATCTCGGATGTTCATGTATGCAGTGCATGCTGTTGCGTTCCAAAGTGAGGAGAAGATTGCCGCCAGAGTAGACTACTTGAAGGCCACGTTAAGGTGGTCGGATGCCGAGGCCGGCATTGCTGTGTCCAAGTATCCAATCTTGCTGAGGAGGTCTAAGGACTCTCTGCGGAGCAGGTCGGAGTTCCTCATCTCTGAGGTGGGGCTGGAACCGGCATACATTGCTCATCGTCCGATATTGCTCTCTTACAGCCTGGAGGGCCGGCTCAGGCCCCGGTACTACGCTGTGAAGTTTCTCAAAGAAACTGGATTGCTCAAGTGTGACCCAAGCTACTATACCGTTTTCAAGGAGTCCGACATGGTGTTCAAGAGAGAAAATTACATCTACAGTAACTGAACTTGACTCTAGGGTTCACTTTGGTCACTGTATTCACGAAATCGCAAGTTACGGTCACCGGGCTCGCTGAACCGGGTCACTATACGGTAACCCATACCGTTTCGGCTCGTATCGGCCCGATTTGACCAGAAAACCGCTTTGACTCGCCAGCTGGACATGACACGTCGACAGAAATTAAAGAAGCAAGCAGCGACCGAGATATTTTGCACTTCCCCCCCTGTTCGGTCGAGACGCTTCACCTTTTCATCGACGCCTCCGAGGCAGAGGAGAAGAGAAAGGAAAGGGGAGGCAATCGCGGTGCTGATCGGCTAGGGTTTCGTCGCCACCGGCGGAGGCATCCACCGACGGAGCGACGACGGCCAGAGGGTTCGTCGACGACTTGAACCATGGCGCCTCGTCGAAAGCGAAGGAGACCCACCACCCGTGTATGGTAAGCCCTGTTTCCTCCACGAACCTCTCAGAAACCCCCTTTTCTCTGAACCTAATCGATTTGAGGTCGATTAGGTGGTTGCACGCTCTTATTTGCCTTGAGATTTTGACGTTACTACTAGGGTTTTCGTTCTGCTATGGATTTGAGGCAGTAAATCTAGGGTTTTATGTAATTCTGCAGATGACATTGACTACCTATCAAACTTCAGTCTTTGCATCAATTTTGGTGGTTACTTCCTTGGAGTTGGTAAAAATCGTGCATATGTCAATGGAGAAAAAATGTGGTATGATTATGTGGAGGGGGATACACTTACTGTGGAGAAGTTAGAAGATCTGGTAGAAGAATTGGGCTATGAAGTGAAGGGAAGATTGCAAATGTATTACTGCATGCCTGGTAAACCAATGACTGAAGGTGGTCTTGTGAAGATAACTTGCAATGACAACTGTCTTAACATGAGGGCACATGTAACATTTGGGCACAAGTTTTTGCAAATGTATCTTGATCATGATGAGAGCTTCAGGCAGTTTGACTGGGATGATGTGATAGAGTTTCCCGTAGCAGACCTGCCTGCTGTTGTTAGTCCTATGAAACCAATTCAGATCATTAAGGAGGAAGCACTAGAGAAGCATAACCAGAAGATCCAACAGGATTTATTGGACATGAAAATTAAGGAGGAAGCAGTGCAAAATGTGAAGTGTAAGTTTGTCACTCATGTCACCATTGCAGATGATGCAGACCTAGCAGAAGAAGAAGCTGCAGGTCAAGCTGCAAATGAAGCACTTGCAGAGCAAGCAACAGAAGAAGCAGTTGCAGAGCAAGCAGTAGGGCAGAATTATGCACCAGAAGTTGCAGAGCAAGGAACAGAAGAAGTAGATGCACAACAAGCAGCAGAAGAAGCAATTGCAGATGAGGAGGAAGATGTGGAGCAGGGTGAAGAGGATGGCTCTGTTGCATATGACAGTGAAGGGGAAGTTTCTGATGCTGAAGTAAATGGGAGTGAACAAGGATCAGATTATGCTGATGAGATTGTAGATAGTGATTATGATGTCAGTGATTTAGATGATGATCTTAAAGAGGACATAGTGGAGGAGCCTACTGATGTTCATATTAGAGCAAAGCCAGACCCTGTACAAGGATCAGATGAAGAAGACCTTGAGCTCCCATATTCTGATGATGAAGCAGGTGCAAAGTACAAATTTAAAAGCTTTAGGAAGGAAGATTTGCATGATCCACAATTCAAAATTGGACAAGTTTTCCAGTCACCAGAAATGTTTAGAAAAGCAGTGAGAGAATATGCTTGCAAGAACAGAATTGACATCAAATTGCCAGTGAATGACAGGAAAAGAATTTCAGCAAAATGTCAGTCCCACTGCCCCTGGAACATTTGGTGTAGTTATGATAGCAGAACAAACTGCATGGTCATCAAGAGTTACAATAATGAACACAAATGTTCTAAGAAGTGGAAAGTAAAGGCATTTACTGCTAGATATGTTGCAGAAAAGTACTTGGAGTACTTCAGGGCAGATCAAGGAATGAACTTGAGAAATTTTGGGAGGTTAGTGCAAAAGGACTGGAATATGGCAGCTTCTTGTAGTAAACTAAGCAGAGCAAGGAGATATGCATTGAAGATAATCCATGGAGATGAGGAGGCACAGTACAACATGCTTTGGGATTATGCAAATGAAGTTAGAAGATCCAATCCTGGCAGCACATTTTTCATTCAAGTGGACAATGAATCAAGGTTCAACAGATGCTACTTCAGTTTTGATGCATGTAAAAGAGGATTCCTTGCAGGGTGCAGGCCCATACTTTGTTTTGATGGATGTCATTTGAAAACCAAGTATGGAGGTGTGCTTCTGTCTGCAGTTGGCATGGATCCTAATGATTGTATCTATCTTGTGGCACACTGCATTGTAGATGTTGAAGATACTAACACTTGGAGCTGGTTTATGAGAACACTGAAACAGGATCTTGGGATTAACAACACCTCAGCATGGACTGTCATGTCTGATAAGCAAAAGGTAAAGATATGTACATAATTACTTACTTACATATTGTCATGTCTGATACTCACTTACTTACTGACTGACTTACAAAACTTGCAGGGCCTAATAAATGCTGTAGAGGAGCATTTTCATGACTCAGAACATAGATTCTGTGTCAGGCACCTTTGGCAGAATTTCAGAGAGAAATTCAGAGGAGATGTTCTGAAAAACCAGCTCTGGAAGATAGCTAGGTGCACCACAACTGATCAGTATGAAGAATATATGGAAGAGATGAGACTTCTTGATAGTGAGGCTCATGCTTGGCTTGCAGAGAAGAGGCCTAACACTTGGGTTAGGGCATTCCAGACTGATTTGCCCAAATGTGATATTTTACTAAACAACAATTGTGAGGTTTTTAATAAGTAAGTGGTACTTTCATATGTGCATTTACTTGCTATGTGTTCTCTCTACATACTGAATTAAGTGTTGTTATGTTTTCAAATACTTGTAGATATATTTTGGAGGCTAGAGACTTGCCAATCATCAGCATGATTGATAGAATCAAGTCACAACTTTCAAGCAGACATTATAACAAGCAGCAAGAGGCTAAGAAATTTAATGGTCCAATCTGCCCAAAGATCAAGAAAAGGCTTCTGAAGCACATAGAATGGTCTAATAGTTGTTACCCTACTAATGCTGGAGAGGGAATCTTCCAAGTTTCTTCACATGGTAGGAACTACATTGTGGAGTTGCAGTTCAAGGCATGCACATGTAGAAGGTGGCAGTTATCTGGCATTCCCTGCCCCCACTCCATAGCTTGCTATAGAGATGAACTAATTGATCCTGAGGAAATGGTGCACAAGTGTTATGCTCTTTGCAATTTCTCCAAAGCATATGCTCACATTATTATGCCTTGCAAAGACAAGAGGGAGTGGCAGAAAATGGGTGGATGTGTAATTAAGCCTCCTTTGTATGAGAAGAAACTAGGGAGAAAGGCCAAGAATAGGAGAATGCAACCAGAGGAGGTAATAGCAAAGAAAGGAGGAAAAAAGATTACAAGACATGGCACAATTATTCATTGCAGCCATTGCAACAATCCTGGACATAATAAGAAAGGATGCTCTGCCTTCAAGCAAGGCCTACCTGCAGCAAAACCTATGCAGAAGCAAATGAGGAAGAGGCCAAGAGCAACATTTGAAGAAGAAGAACATGAACCTACTCTGTCACAGGTAACATTTCCAAATATTTCAGTGCTCGATACATCCATTTTACCTTGTGGTTAATATTTCAGTGCAAATGTGTAGGCTACAACACAAGAACAAGCACCTGGACCATCAATGACACAGGCAAGTGAGGAGCCTGTTGTCACACAGGAACATGACATGCCTCCAATTGGAGCTCTTCATCCACATTCAATGATGGAAATTATGAGAAATGAGGTATATCCATTGAACCTTGTTAAAAATAGGATCTTGCTGTGAAATATTTCTCATGTTTCACTCTGTTATGAGCTCCTATACAAAGGAAAAGAAAGATGCGGGACCATTACCCAAAGCTCTTTCCTCAAAGAAGCTAGAGATGCAATGCCATCTGAGGCAGACCTTTGCAACAAGATTAGGAAATCTTGCAGCTAGAGTTGAAGTGATGAGGGAGGCCAAGCAGCAAGCCAATGAAATATTGCATGAAAAGAGGTGTGCTGAAATCCTAGCACAAAGGGAAGCTGCTGCTTTGCAAAAAGCAGGTGAATCCCTTGCCAAGAAACAAGCTGAAAAGGCCAAAAAGCTCAAGAAAAGGAAGCTTTGAAAGCAGAGGCAAGGAAAAAGAGAGCAAGAACTTGAGGCCAAGAAGCTTGCAACAGCAGCTAAAAACAAGAACTCTGGAGGCCAAGAAGAGGGCTGCGAAGAGAAGAAAAGCAGCAGAAGCAAAGAAAATTGCTGCCATGCAGAAGAAAGCATTGCTGCAGCAAATAAGCACAAGAAAGTTAACATGTTCGATGAATTCAGGTCCTGAATGACCATTTAATGTAATGGATCAAGTACTTTGCAATTTTAGATGTTAAGACATGCTGAGCTGTGAACCTTTCAAGATCTTGTATGCTTTTGAACTACTTATGTGTGTTATCAAAGAGCTATGAATGACCGGTTTACGCTCAGTTCAATATTGTTCGTGTTATCAACTGCACATTTTCAAATTTCAGTCTTGTTCCTTCTGTCGTTGTTCAACAGTCAAATGCATGTTATAAAATAACATTTTCCACTTCTCTAATTTGCAACAGCAGAATTATCTCCACAAATATTCTCGCACAAAGGTTTGTATTACCACTCACATCGACAACACAAAAGTCTACTTCTCACTTAGTGCAACAATTGCCAACATTGACAGCACTCACATCCTAACTAGAACTAACACTAACACAAAGAGAATTGCAAATAGCAGTACAACTACTATCTTCATTACAGCAACCAAGTCTGCAACATCTCACGGAAGTGATTTTAGCAGCAGAAGATCTTCATCATATCTTGGGACCCACTTCTGTCGTCTTCTTCTTTTTCTTCATCTCTACTACTTTACTATCCACAGATTCACCTCTCAGATGTCCATGTTTCTTCAAATAATCAATATAACTAGCTTCCCAGTGCCAAAAGTTGCAAGGTTGCATCCCTACCTATTTGACAAAATCAAGAACATATCGCAAAATCAATTCAAGAACCAATCTGAAAATCAAATGAAAAGGGAAGCAGAGTTAACAACAACATCCAATCAATGTTCTTGTACTAACCTTATGATTCATACACTTGTACAAGATCCACCGGGATCCTTTTCATGGTGGACTCAAACCGCCTAATCTGGCGAATCTTGCAATCGGGCATTGGATCAAAGGAGCCAACCCTTTTGACCCCGATGAGCTACCAGCGCCGGACATGGCGGCGAAACCAATTAGTCGCCGCAATTTGACGAGAGGTAGGGGAGCACAGGATGCAGCTGTTTGATTCGGCGAGAAGGAGGAGATGAGAGATCGCTGAGAAGAATCGGCTGAGAACGAAAGGGGAACGAGAGGGAATCGGTGAGAAGAAACCTCGACGTGTCTGTATAACCGGCAAGTCCAAGTGTTTTTTTCCGTCAATTTTGTCCACGTGCACGTGATACGAGCCGAAACGGTATGGGTTACCGTATAGTGACCCGGTTCAGCAAGCCCGGTGACCGTAACTCGCGATTTCATGAATACAGTGACCAAAGTGAACCCTAGAGTCAAGTTCAGTTACTGTAGATGTAATTTTCTCTGTTCAAGAAGAAGTTCATACACCCTCATAAGGAAGCTGCACCGTACCTTGAAAAAGACTACGATGCTGCTTGCAAAGGGGAAATGCCCACTAATTTCAGATTCACTTAAGCCGAGAACGGGCTCTGATGTAACTGTGTGCTGGTTGTCTGCTGCTGTGTGTCTGTTAGATGCTGGGTTGGTGGTTGTTAGCGAGTGATGATGCTGATAATTGGATCCCTGGATACTGATATGTAATGTCACCACTCAGCAGAGAAGAAACCATGGATTGGTTATGAAATTTTTTCTCCCCATTCATGTTTTAAACACATGTATTGGAACTAAGTAAGTGTGAGATCAGGCCATTCTGCAATGCACTAAAATTTCAGTTTTCAAGTTAGTTGCATGTGCATTGAGATAATGAGCCAAGGTAAAGGTCTCCTTCATTTGTGGGCAATGCATTCCTAATGTTCTATTACTGTTTTTGCAATTCATAGTGGATAATTTGGGGATAAATCGGATGCCCTTCCCAAATCTAGGTAAATAGTGGCTTTAGCTTAATCTATTTTTCAGTTATGGTTTGATATAAAAATCATTTCGGACTGCTCATATGCAGATTCATAGAGATCTGTTTTTTGCTTTAACTAACAAACTAAAGATAGACTTAATCGTTCAACTATAGAAGGTGTCTGCAAGTGAGTTCTCCTTTAGTTGGATCAGAGGTAATGATTTGGAGCCATCGGTCATATTGGAAATACCTGCTGGGCTGCAGGATTTAAATGTCTGAGGCTCACATCTGGTTATCTGCTAAAGAGAGATGCACACTTAACTAAACATCAAACTCTCATATGGAGGAGGTTTGGCATCATTTAAGTTTAAGTAAGTAAACTTAGGTGTGTCTATCCATTCTTATGCTAGTAAACATATGGAGGAGGTTTTGCATCATTCTCGTGACTTAGATAAGAGGGAGGTGTTCCTGCTGAATGTAAAGTACGAAAGGCTGCCTAGGTTTTGTTGTTTCTGTGGTCAACTAGGACATAGCCAGCGCGATTGTAAGCTGCCCGAAGACCTCCAAGAGATGAGGTTCTCGGCAGCGATGCGCGCCTCGCCTTTCAAGAGGAGTAGCAGTAGAGGAGGAGTTGTGGTGCCAGAAACTAGCAGTGCGTGGCGCTTCATCAACTTTGGCACTGAGAGCGCTGTAGCAACAAGAACCGCGAAGGTTAAGGCCACAACAGCAAAAGCCGAGGGCGTGCCTGCGGATGTCCTAGCAGATCCTCTTGTGCAAGCTGCTATCGCGGCTCTGAGAGCGATCAGGCTGGAGCCAGGGGCAGACTCGGGCATGGACAAGGACAACAACACCAACACGAAGCAAGTGCAAGTCAGAGAGATCAAAGGTAACTTATGTGCTGAGGGGCCGGGTCTGGGAGCAAACGTCAATACAAATCAGGCCACATCAGAGGTAGAGGAAGCCAAGAACAGGAAAGACAGAACTGATGAAGAGGAGGATCTGGAGTATCCACCAGGTTTCGGCCCGGCCCCGGGGTTTATTCGGAACCCAGGCGCTGACGAGGAACCAAGAGACACTGCTGAGGTGACTGAATTACTGTTAACTGCACCAACAGGCTCTGTGGGAGTACAGGAAGGTAAAACGGGGCAGAAGGGTCAGGTACCCACCCTTCAAAAGGGAAGCACGAAGAAGGAGACTAACAGGAACAACAAAGTTAAAAACCAGCAGGATGGTGAGGTTTCGGTCCTGGGGAAAAGGGGTGATCGTGGAGAGCCAGGAACAGGAAACTGCAAGGAGGGGACCGCGGACGGTTCAGTTGACAAATGCAAGAAGAAGAAGGGTTCAGGAAGGGGGAGGATAGATAACAACACGAGAGAGGATGGCGGAATGGAAGCTACCGAGCCCGGGGCTCTCGGTCAACTGGTGGATGCTGCTGCAAGCATCCACCAGGAGCCATGACGCTCATAAGCTGGAACTGTCGAGGAATTGGCCAACCTCGAACAGTTCGGGAGCTCGTGGGCCTGGTGCACACGCATAAGGCTAAGTTAGTTTTCCTCTCTGAAACTCGGAAAAACGATGATTACGTGAATAATCTGCGATGGAGACTAGGTCTCCGGCATTGTATTGTGCAACCCGGGATTGGCAAGAGTGCCGGGATTGCATTATTCTATGATGAGGAAGTTGAAATAAAAGAAATCGCTGTTGGGCCGAGGTATATCGATGTGCTCATTCGTCTAAGCCCAACTGCTGTACAGTGGCGAGGTACTTTTGTTTATGGTGAACCAAAATCACATGAAAGGCACCACATGTGGGAGCTGCTCCGAAGAATTAGACACAACTCGTCCGAACCGTGGTTCATGATCGGTGATTTCAACGAAACCATGTGGCAAAGTGAACATTTCTCGAAAGCAAAAAGATCTGAGATAAACATGGCTGATTTTCGTAAGGTTCTTGATGAGTGTAACCTGCAGGACTTGGGCTATAAGGGTACCATATGGACGTATGATAATAAACAGCGTGGGGATAACAATGTCAGAGCAAGGCTAGATAGAGGGGTTGCATCGCCTGAATGGAACAGAACCTTTCCGGGTGCCTCAATTGAACATATATGCTCTTCGAGGTCAGACCATGCACCCTTGCTGCTGCGTTTCGGGAAGAGGAAAGAATGGAGAAAAGTCACAAAAAACTTCAGATATGAAACCATGTGGGAACGAGCCGACTCTCTTGAAGATACTATCAAGAGCACTTGGAAGAAAGGGGGTGGATTCTCATCCCTTGGGAGCATAGCTACCAAACTGAAGTCTATGGGAGACGTCTTGGGACTTTGGGCCCAACAGGAATTTAGCTCGGTGACAAATAGCATTAAATCTTTGAGAGCAAAACTACAAAGACTTAGACTGCAGCCACGCTCAAAGGATACTGAGTACAGGATGAGGAAAACTGAATCTGAACTTGATGAATGGCTGCATAGGGAGGAGGTTATGTGGAGGCAAAGATCTAGGATCTCTTGGCTGCGTGAAGGAGACAGGAACACAGAATTTTTCCATAGGAAAGCTACATGGAGAAGAAAGAAGAATAAAATTGAGAAACTTAAGAAGGAAGATGGCTCTTGGACTGGAAACACAGTGGAGATGCATAATGAGATAAATAGTTTTTTCAAAGAGTTGTACAAGAAGGATGAAACAGTGGAATCTGAAAGTTTAATCGGTCTTATACAAAGGAAAGTAGATGACCACATGAATAAGGCCTTGACCAAGCCCATCTCTGACGAGGAAGTGAGTGACGCCCTCTTCCAAATCGGGCCGCTGAAGGCACCAGGGCCTGACGGCTTCCCGGCAAGGTTTTTTCAGAGGAATTGGGCGACCCTGAGAGATGATGTAATCAAGGGAGTGCAGGATTTTTTCAGTAGGGAGGAGATGCCTGACGGTGTCAATGAGACCACCATCGTCCTGATCCCAAAGAGCAATAACCCCCAAAGTATCAAAGATTACAGGCCAATTAGCCTGTGTAATGTCATTTACAAAGTCATTTCTAAGGTTCTGGTTAATCGGCTGCGACCGTTCCTAAATGACATCATCTCTGAAACGCGAAGTGCCTTCGTTCCAGGCAGGCTTATTACTGACAATGCGATTATTGCATTTGAATGTTTCCATAAGATTCAGCATAGTAAGAACCAAAGAGACACTCACTGTGCCTACAAGCTGGACCTTGCGAAAGCTTATGACCGCGTTGACTGGGACTTCTTGGAAGGATTGCTAATGAAAATGGGTTTTCATGATCAGTTCACAAAGTGGGTGATGTCTTGTGTGAGATCGGTGAAATTTGCAGTTAGATGCAACGGAGAACTCTTGGAGCATTTCCTCCCTTCGAGAGGACTAAGGCAAGGTGACCCCCTAAGCCCATATTTATTCCTTTTTGTGGCTGATTGCTTAGCACTCCTGCTAGCAAAGGAGGTGAACAATAATGACATAACGCCGATCAAAATTGCCCGTGGATGTCCGGGGATCTCCAACTTGCTCTTCGCCGATGACAGCCTTCTGTTCTTCAAAGCTACGGCTCAGCAAGCCAGAAGAGTGAGAGAGGTGTTGTTTGAGTTCCAAAAGGCCACAGGCCAACTCCTTAGCCCATCGAAATGCTCAATACTTTTCAGTGAGGCAATCATGGACCGAGACAGGGAGGAAATCAAAAGAATTCTGGGAGTGGAGTCCACCTGTTTTGAGAGCAGATATCTAGGGCTACCAACACCGGAGGGCAGAATGAAAAATGAGAACTTCCAACCAATAACGGAGAGGTTTAGGAAAAGATGCAATAACTGGAATGAGAGATTCATGTCACAAGTGTTGGGGAACGTAGTAATTTCAAAAATTTTCCTACGATCATGCAAGACCATGGTGATGCATAGCAACGAGAGTATAGAGTATCCGTCCACGTACCCTCGTAGACCGAAAGCGGAAGCGTTATAACAACGCGGTTGATGTAGTCGTACTTCTTCCCGGTCCAACCGATCCAAGTACCGAACGTACGGCACCTCCGAGTTCTGCACACGCTCAGCTCGATGACGTCCCTCGAACTCCGATCCAGCCGAGTGTTGAGGAGAGTTTCGTCGACGACGGCGTGGTGGCGATGATGATGTTCCACCGACGCAGGGCTTCGCCTAAGCTCCGCTACGGTATGATCGAGGTGTAATCTGGTGGAAGGGGCACCGCACACGGCTAAGGAACGATCTAATCGATCAACTTGTGTGTCATGGGGTGCCCCTGCCTCAGATATAAAGGAGGGAAGGGAGGGGCTGGCCGGCCAGAGGGAGGCGCACGCAGGGTGTCCTACTCCTACTAGGAGTAGGATTCCCCCAAATCCTAGTCCAACTAGGGTTTGACCAAGGGAGAGGGAGAGAGGCGCACCCCTTCTCCTAATCCTAATAGGACTAGGGAAGGGGAAGGCTGCGCCAGCTATAGGGCCCCCTTTTCTCTTTCCCCTTAAGGCCCATCAAGGCCCATTGACTCCCCGGGAGGTTCCGGTAACCCCCCGGTACTCCGGTAAAATTCCCAATTTCACCCGGAGTGATTCCGGAGTCCAAACATAGGCTTCCAATATATCAATCTTTATGTCTCGACCATTTCGAGACTCCTCGTCATGTCCGTGATCTCATCCGGGACTCCGAACAACCTTCGGTACATCAACATCATAAAACTCATAGTAACTCGCCATCGAAGCGTTAAGCGTGCGGACCCTACGGGTTCGAGAACTATGTAGACATGACCGAGACACCTCTCGGTCAATAACCAATAGCGGGACCTGGATGCCCATATTGGTTCCTACATATTCTACTGAAGATCTTTTATCGGTCGACCGCATAACAACATACGTTGTTCCCTTTGTCATCGGTATGTTACTTGCCCGAGATTCGATCGTCGGTATCCAATACCTAGTTCAATCTCGTTATCGGCAAGTCTCTTTACTCGCTCCGTAATACATCATCTCATAACTAACTCATTAGTTACAATGCTTGCAAGGCTTAGGTGATGAGCATTACCGAGAGGGCCCAGAGATACCTCTCCGACAATCGGAGTGACAAATCCTAATCTCAAATATGCCAACCCAACATGTACCTTCGGAGACACCTGTAATGTACCTTTATAATCACCCGATTCGTTGTGGACGTTTGGTAGCACCCAAAGTGTTCCTCGGCAAACGGGAGTTGCATAATCTCATAGTCATAGGAACATGTATAAGTCATGAAGAAAAGCACTAGCAACAAACTATACGATCAGGTGCTATGCTAATGGAATGGGTCATGTCAATCAGATCATTCAACCAATGATGTGATCCCATTAATCAAATAACAACTCCTTGTTCATGGTTAGGAAACATAACCATCTTTGATTAACGAGCTAGTCAAGTAGAGGCATACTAGTGACACTCTGAGGTTTATGTATTCACACATGTATTATGTTTCGGTTAATACAATTCTAGCATGAATAATAAACATTTATCATGATATAAGGAAATAAATAATAACATTTATTATTGCCTCTAGGGCATATTTCCTTGATCTCCCACTTGCACTAGAGTCAATAATCTAGATTACACAAGAATGATTCTAACACCCATGGAGCCTTGGTGCTGATCATGTTTTGCTCGTGGAAGAGGCTTAGTCAACGGTTCGCAACATTCAGATCCGTATGTATCTTGCATATCTCTATGTCTCCCACCGGACCAAATCCGGATGGAGTTGAAGCGTCTTTTGATGTGCTTGGTTCTCTTGTGAAATCTGGATTCCTTTGCCAAGGCAATTGCACCAGATTGTCACAAAAGATTTTCATTGGACCCGATACACTAGGTACAACACCTAGATCGGTTATGAACTCCTTCATCCAGACTCCTTCATTAGCTGCTTCGAAGCAGCTATGTACTCAACTTCACATGTAGATCCATAACGACGCTTTGTTTGGAACTGCACCAACCGACAGCTCCACCGTTTAATGTAAATACGTATCCGGTTTGTGATTTAGAATCGTCCGGATCAGTGTCAAAGCTTGCATCGGCGTAACCGTTCTGACGAGCTCTTTGTCACCGCCATAAATGAGAAACATATCCTTAGTTCTTCTCAAGTACTTAAGGATGTTCTTGACCGCTGTCCGATGATCCACTCTGGATTACTTTGGTACCTGCCGCTAAACTTACAGCAAGGCACACATCAGGTCTGGTACACAGCATTGCATACATGATAGAGCCTATGGCTGAAGCATAGGAACATCTTTCATTTCTCTCTATCTTCTGCGGTGGTCGGGCATTGAGTCTTACTCAACTTCACACCTTGTAATACCGGCAAGAACCCTTTCTTTGCTCGATCCATTTGAACTTTTCAAAACTTTATCAAGGTATGTGCTTTGTGAAAGTCCTATTAAGCGTCTTGATCTATCTCTATAGATCTTAATGCCCAATATGTAAGCAGCTTCACCGAGGTCTTTCATCGAAAAACTTTTATTCAAGTATCCCTTTATGCTATCCAAAAATTCTATATCATTTCCGATCAATAATATGTCATCCACATATAATATCGAAATGCTCTGAGCTCCCACTCACTTTCTTGTAAATACAGCTTCTCCAAAAGTCTCATATAAACCCAAATGCTTTGATCACACTATCAAAACGTTTATTCCAACTCCGAGAGGCTTGCACCAGTCCATAAATGGATCGCTGGAGCTTGCACACTTTGTTAGCTCCCTTTGGATCGACAAAACCTTCTGGTTGCATCATATACAACTCTTCTTCCGTAAATCCATTCAGAATGCAGTTTTAACATCCATTTGCCAAATTTCATAATCATAAAATGCGGCAATTGCTAACATGATTCGGACGGACTTAAGCATCGCTACGGGTGAGAAGGTCTCATCGTAGTCAATCCCTTGAACTTGTCGAAAACCTTTTGCAACAAGTCGAGCTTTATAGACGATAACATTACCATCAGCGTCGGTCTTCTTCTTGAAGATCCATTTATTCTCAATTGCTTGCCGATCATCGGGCAAGTCAACCAAAGTCCACACTTTGTTCTCATACATGGATCCCATCTCAGATTTCATGGCCTCAAGCCATTTTGTGGAATCTGGGCTCACCATCGCTTCTTCATAGTTCGTAGGTTCATCATGTTCGATAACATGACTTCCAAAACAGGATTACCGTACCACTCAGTGCGGATCTTGCTCTGGTTGATCTCTGAAGTTCTGAGAAACTTGATCTGAAGTTTCATGATCATCATCATTAGCTTCCTCCCTATTTGGTGTAGGTGTCACGAAACTGTTTTCGTGATGTACTACTTCTCAATAAGGGAGTAGATACAGATTATCTCATCAAGTTCTACTTTCCTCCCACTCACTTCTTTCGAGAGAAACTCCTTCTCTAGAAAGTTTCGAATTTAGCAACAAAAATCTTGCCTTGGATTTGTGATAGAAGGTGTACCCAACTGTCTCCTTTGGGTATCCTATGAAGACACATTTCTCCGATTTGGGTTCGAGCTTATCAGGTTGAAGCTTTTCACATAAGCATCGCAGCCCCAAACTTTCAAAAGCGACAACTTTGGTTTCTTGCCAAACCACAGTTCATAAGGCGTCGCTTCAACGGTTTAGATGGTGCCCTATTTAAAGTGAATGTAGCCGTCTCTAAAGCATAACCCCAAAACGATAGCGGCAAATCAGTAAGAGACATCATAGATCGCACCATATCTAATAAAAACGACGATTCGACGTTCGGACACACCATTACGTTGTGGTGTTCCGGTGGCGTAAGTTGTGAAACTATTCCACATTGTTTCAAATGTAGGCCAAACTCGTAACTCAAATATTCTCCTCCACGATCAGATCGTAGAAACTTTATTTTCTTGTTACGATGATTTTCCACTTCACTCTGAAATTCTTTGAACTTTTCAAATGTTTCAGACTTGTGTTTCATTAAGTAGATATACCCATATCTGCTCAAATCATCTGTGAAGGTGAGAAAATAACGATATCCGCCACGAGCCTCAACATTCATTGGACCACATACATCAAGTATGTATGATTTCCAATAAATCTGTTGCTCTCTCCATAGTTCGGAGAACGGTGTTTTAGTCATCTTGCCCATAAGGCACGGTTCGCAAGTGCCAAGTGATTCATAATCAAGTGACTCCAAAAGTCCATCAGCATGGAGTTTCTTCATGCGTTTTACATCGATATGACCTAAACGGCATTGCCACAAATAAGTTGCACCATCATTATCAACTCTGCATCTTTTGGTTTCAACATTATGAATATGTGTATCACTACTATCAAGATTAAGTAAAACAAACCATTCTTCAATGGTGCATGACCATAAAAGATATTATTCATATAAATAGAACAACCATTATTCTCGATTTAAATGAATAACCGTCTCGCATCAAACAAGATCCAGATATAATGTTCATGCTCAACGATGGTACTAAATAACAATTATTTAGGTCTAATACTAATCCCGAAGGTAGATGTAGAGGTAGCGTGCCGATTGCGATCACATCGACTTTGGAACCATTTCCCACGCGCATCGTCACCTCGTCCTTAGCCAATCTTCGCTTAATCCGTAGCCCCTGTTTCGAGTTGCAAATATTAGCAAGCAGAACCAGTATCAAATACCCAAGTGCTACTGCGAGTATTACATCAATAACAAGTATATCACATATACCTTTGTTAACCTTGCCATCCTTCTTATCCGCCAAATACTTGGGGCAGTTCCGCTTCAAATGACCAGCCTGCTTGCAATAGAAGCACTCGGTTTCAGTGCTTAGGACCAGACTTGGGTTTCTTCTCTTGATCAGCAACTTGCTTGCCGCTCTTTTGAAGTTTCCCTTTTCTTTCCTTTGCCCTTTTCTTGAAACTAGTGGTTTTGTTAACCATCAACACTTGATGCTCCTTTTGATTTCTACCTCATGCTTTCAGCATCGCGAAGAGCTCGGGCATAGTTTTGGTCATCCCTTGCATATTATAGTTCATCACGAAGCTCTTGTAGCTTGGTGGCGTGATTGGAGAATTTCATCAATGGCGCAATCATCCGGAAGATTAACTCCAGTTGAATCAAGTGATTGTTATATCCGGACATTCGAGTATATGCTCACCGTGAACCATTCTCCTCCATCTTACAGCTATAGAACTTATTGGAGACTTCATATCTCTCAATCCGGGCATTCGCTTGGAATATTAACTTCAACTCTGGAACATCTCATATGCTCCATGGTGTTCAAAACGACGTTGAAGTCCCGGTTCTAAGCCGTAAAGCATGGCACATCTGAACTATAGAGTAGTCATCGCTTTGCTTTGCCAGACGTTCACAACTTCGGCGCAGCCCTTGCACCAGGCCCGGCACCTAACGGTGCTTCCGGGCGTAATTCTTTTTGTGCAGCAATAAGGATAATCCTCAAATTACGGACCCAGTCCGTGTAATTGCTGCCATCATCTTTCAACTTTGCTTTCTCAAGGAGCATTAAAATTCAACGGAACAACAAAGACGAGCCATCTATCTACACATCATAGACAAGCAAGATACTATCGGTACTAAGTTCATGATAAATTTTAAGTTCAATTAATCATATTACTTAAGAACTCCCACTTAGAAAAATATCCCTCCAATTCTCTAAGTGATTGCGTGATCCATTTCAACTACACCATGACCGATCATCACGTGTGATGGAGTAGTTTCAATGGTGAACATCAATATGTTGATCATATCTACTATATGATTCACGCTCGACCTTCGGTCTCCGTGTTCGAGGTCATATCTTATATGCATAGCTCGTCAAGTATAACCTGAGTATTCCGCGTGTGCAACTGTTTTGCACCCGTTGTATTTGAACGTAGAGCCTATCACACCCGATCATCACGTGGTGTCTCAAAGACGAAGAACTTTCGCAACGGTGCATACTGTGGAGAACACTTCTTGATAATTTAGTAAGGGATCATCTTATAATGCTACCGTCAATCAAAGCAAAATAAGATGCATAAAGGATTAACATCACATGCAATCAATATAAGTGATATGATATGGCCATCATCATCTTGTGCTTGTGATCTCCATCTCGAAGCACCGTCATGATCACCATCGTCACCGGCGCGACACCTTGATCTCCATCGTAGCATCGTTGTCGTCTCGCCAACTATTGCTTCTCGACTATCGCTACTACTTAGTGATAAAGTAAAGCAATTACATGGCGTTGCATTTCATACAATAAGCGACAACCATATGGCTCGCCGATTGCCGATAACTCGGTTACAAAACATGATCATCTCATACAATAAAATATAGCATCACGTCTTGACCATATCACATCACAACATGCCCTGCAAAAACAAGTTAGGCGTCCTCTACTTTGTTGTTGCAAGTTTTACGTGGCTGCTACGGGCTGAGCAAGAACCGTTCTTACCTACGCATCAAAGCCACAACGATACTTCGTCAAATAGACTCCGTTTAACCTTCTCAAGGACCGGGCGTAGCCACACTCAGTTCAACTAAAGTGAGAGACAGACACCCGCGGTCACCTTTAAGCAACGAGTGCTCACAGCGGTGAAACCAGTCTCGCGTAAGCGTCGCGTAATGTCGGTCCGGCCGCTTCATCTCACAATACCGCTGAACCAAAGTATGACATGCTGGTAGGTAGTATGACTTGTATCGCCCACAACTCACTTGTGTTCTACTCGTGCATATGACATCAACGCATAAAACCAGGCTCGATACCTTTGTTGGGGAACGTAGTAATTTCAAAAATTTTCCTACGATCATGCAAGACCATGGTGATGCATAGCAACGAGTATAGAGTATCCGCCCACGCACCCTCGTGAGACCGAAAGCGAAGCGTTATAACAACGCTGTTGATGTAGTCGTACTTCTTCCCGGTCCAACCGATCCAAGTACCGAGCGTCGGCACCTCCGAGTTCTGCACACGTTCAGCTCGATGGCGTCCCTCGAACTCCGATCCAGCCGAGTGTTGAGGAGAGTTTAAATCAAGACGACGGCGTGGTGGCGATGATGATGTTCCACCGACGCAGGGCTTCGCCTAAGCTCCGCTACGGTATGATCGAGGTGTAATCTGGTGGAAGGGGGCACCGCACACGGCTAAGGAACGATCTAATCGATCAACTTGTGTGTCATGGGGTGCCCCCTGCCCCTGTATATAAAGGAGGGAAGGGGAGGGGCTGGCCGGCCAGGAGGGAGGCGCACCAGGGGTGTCCTACTCCTACTAGGAGTAGGATTCCCCCCCCAAATCCTAGTCCAACTAGGGTTTGACCAAGGGGAGAGGGAGAGAGGCGCCACCCCCTTCTCCTAATCCTAATAGGACTAGGGAAGGGGAAGGCTGCGCCAGCTATAGGGCCCCTTTCTCTTTCCCCTTAAGGCCCATCAAGGCCCATTGACTCCCGGAGGTTCGGTAACCCCGGTACTCGGTAAAATTCCCAATTTCACCGGAGTGATTCCGAGTCCAAACATAGGCTTCCAATATATCAATCTTTATGTCTCGACCATTTCGAGACTCCTCGTCATGTCCGTGATCTCATCCGGGACTCGAACAACCTTGGTACATCAACATCATAAAACTCATAGTAGCATCATCGAAGCGTTAAGCGTGCGGACCCTACGGGTTCGAGAACTATGTAGACATGACCGAGACACCTCTCGGTCAATAACCAATAGCGGGACCTGGATGCCCATATTGGTTCCTACATATTCTACGAAGATCTTTTATCGGTCGACCGCATAACAACATACGTTGTTCCCTTTGTCATCGGTATGTTACTTGCCCGAGATTCGATCGTCGGTATCAATACCTAGTTCAATCTCGTTATCGCAAGTCTCTTTACTCGTTCCGTAATACATCATCTCATAACTAACTCATTAGTTACAATGCTTGCAAGGCTTAGGTGATGAGCATTACCGAGAGGGCCAGAGATACCTCTCCGACAATCGGAGTGACAAATCCTAATCTCAAATATGCCAACCCAACATGTACCTTGGAGACACCTGTAATGTACCTTTATAATCACCCGATTACGTTGTGACGTTTGGTAGCACCCAAAGTGTTCCTCGGGCAAACGGAGTTGCATAATCTCATAGTCATAGGAACATGTATAAGTCATGAAGAAAAGCACTAGCAACAAACTATACGATCAGGTGCTATGCTAATGGAATGGGTCATGTCAATCAGATCATTCAACCAATGATGTGATCCCATTAATCAAATAACAACTCCTTGTTCATGGTTAGGAAACATAACCATCTTTGATTAACGAGCTAGTCAAGTAGAGGCATACTAGTGACACTCTGTAGGTTTATGTATTCACACATGTATTATGTTTCCGGTTAATACAATTCTAGCATGAATAATAAACATTTATCATGATATAAGGAAATAAATAATAACATTTATTATTGCCTCTAGGGCATATTTCCTTCAACAAGCTGCAAAAGAGGTTAATGTCAAAGCAGTGGCTCAGTCCTTGCCGTCTTACGTCATGGGAGTTTTCAAAATGAACCAAAGTTTCTGTGATAGTTATGAGAAAATCATCAGAGATTTTTGGTGGGGCGACAAGGATGATAAGCGTAAGGTCCATTGGATGTCATGGGAAAATATGACTAAACAAAAGTGTGATGGGGGGATAGGATTCCGGGATATGCACCTGTTCAACCAGGCTTTGCTTGCAAGGCAAGGCTGGAGATTGCTTATTAAGCCTGATAGTCTGTGTGCCAGGGTACTGAAGTCGAAATACTGCCCCAACGGGAAGCTCCTAGACACTGTCTTCTCTTCGGATGCTTCCCCGGTGTGGAGAGGTATTGAGTTTGGGTTGGAGCTCCTAAAGAAGGGCCTTATTTGGCGAGTTGGCAATGGTAGAAGCATCCAGATCACTAGAGACCAGTGGATCCCAAGAGAGGAGGGGCTGAAGGTGGCATCGGTCATAAGGAGATCCAGACTAAGATGGGTGAATCAGCTGATTGACGCACAAACGAAGGAATGGAACGGCGCACTAGTGCGGCAAATTTTCCAACCTTTCGATGCAGAGGAGATATGCAAGCTGAAAATTCCACAGACTAAGGTTGATGACTGCGTTGCATGGCATTATGAGAAAACAGGTATATTTACGGTCAGGAGCGCCTACAAGCTTGCCCACTCCCTAAAAACAAATGGCGTAGAAAGAGCAACTAGTTCCTCTCGGGCTCCGGGGGATCGTAGCATATGGGACACGATCTGGAAGGCGAAGATACCCAAGAAGGTCAAGATCTTCGGATGGAGAGTTGCCACAAACTCGCTAGCGACAAAACATAATGCTTTCAGGAGAACGATAGCGGAGGATAGTGTGTGTGAGGTCTGCGGGAGTGGGAATGAGGATGAGCATCACGCCGTCGTCGCATGTACCAGAAGCTCAGCCCTACGGCAAGAAATGAGATCCTATTGGCAGCTACCAAAGGAATCTGCTCTCACATACACAGGAGAGGACTGGTTACAGCTGGTGCTACTATCTCAGGGAGAGGAAACTAGGACCAAGCTAATGCTAATTCTGTGGCAAGCTTGGAGCCTTAGAAACAATGTGATTCACGGTGATGGAAAAGATACAGTGTCAGGTGCGGTGCAAGCCTTACTGCGGATACATGATGAGATTCAGATGGCAGCGGAAAACCCCGGGAGCGAAGGAGACAAATGCAGAAAGGGTCTATTTTCAACTAAACCCTGTATGCCGACCACCTCCGGAACCAGGGTATGGAGAGGCCCCACACCAGGTAGCGTTAAGTTAAATACGGACGCGGCTTTCCTTGCAGACTCGGGTGAAGCATGGGGCGGGGCAGTTGCCAGAGACCATAAGGGCCACGTTTTCCTGTCGATGGGAAGGAAGTTACCTTACTGCAGTTCTGTAGACGAGGCAGAAGCTACGGCTGCAGAGCTGGGGTTAAGGGAATTCGCGAAGTATTTCAACGGGAATCTGATCTTAGAAACGGACTGTGCTGTCCTAGCTCGAAACCTGAATGAAAAGGAGCGGTGCAGAGCAGCTGTTTGTGCCAGCATTTCTGATATCAAGGGGCTCCTGCGGGTTTTCTCGCGAACGGAAGTCAGTGCTGTCACAAGGGAGAAGAATAAGCTAGCACATGAACTGGCATCGAAGGCAAGAGCGACGGGAGATTTCCTGATCATTGCAAACGTTCCGGATGACCTAAGAAATGTAATGAGGAATGAGTATACCCCCACCATGGTTTAGTTTCGTGTAGCCATGGTTCTCAAAAAAAAAAATGTTATTGAGACAATGGAGAAGCACTTGCCGCTCTTTTACCTTGCCGCTAGTAAACTTAGGTGTATTATCCTGCTCTGCATGATGGCCATAAATTATGTGTTTATTGTGGATGGCAGCTTAAGATTTTTTGTTCATTATTGTGTTTTGGTCCTGTGGGTAATTCTTTGTGCCAAGCACCACCAGAAGGTTCACTAGCAGTTAGGTAGTGTTTCTTCCTTCTATGTCTGAGCTAGCTCTTCTTTAGTTTGGCTAAAACTGAGTGATTAATTTATTGCTTTGGTTGGTGTGATTGTGAATATAGGCACCAAACAGTTGGTATCATGTACATCCATACTCTGAATACATGGTCTGAATTTGTGCATAGACTGCAGGTTCTTAATTACTTGCCCCTAGTATTCTTTTTTGTACGAAAAGCTGCACATAATCCGCTAGCCTTTGGGAGCAAGTTACTTTCAACTGGCAACATAATCTGTACCTGAATTAGTTTCTGCCATCTTGGGTGTTCATCTGGATAAAGATATCATTGAAGTTCAGTGATGGATAGCAAAATTTGATACCTGTGTCTATGATTTTCGCAAGGGAAAATTAAGGTTTTGAACTATGTTTGATCTGAAAAGGCATAGAATTTCAGTACTTTGTTTAACTTCCAAAGTACTCCCTCTGTTCCTAAATATAAGTCTTTTTAGAGATTTCAAATGGACTACCATATACGGATGTATATAGACATATTTTAGATGTAGATTCACTCATTTTGCTTCGTATGTAGTCACTTGTTGAAATATCTAGAAAGACCTATATTTAGGAACGGAGGGAGTAACTGCCAAAGCATGCTAGAATTAGTTTAACTTCTAGTTGTCAAGCAGATAAGTTGTAGTTATCATGATCTGGTATTTTCTTTGTAACAAAGTAAGCATTGCATGCTGTCTGTACTTAAACCATTCATATGTCCACTTATCTCCAGATTAGGTGTTAATGCTCTGCTTATTTTACTCTGTTAATGCTCAGGTACAGATTATGTTTGATGCTTCTTTTGTTACAAATAACCCTTTCAACATAATCTGTACTTAAACCTTTCATATGTCCACTTATCTCCAGATTTTGCCCTGTTAATGCTCTGCTTATTTTACTTGTCGATGCAGGGTTATGGAAAGGCTCCTGGGTGTAAGAATTACTTTTGTTGGAGATGGACGTTAAAGGTGAACTATTTTTTATTTTCAGCAAGACACAAATCTGTTGAGGTTTTTACAGTGATTTTTCTTCTTAGGTTTCATCAAGATTTTGTTGCCTTGTTGGGAATGATAAATGGATATTTTGTGGTGCTCCATGCAGTAAATGTATGTGATGCATCATACACTTGAGTGTTTATATGTTTCATCAAGTTTGTCTGACCTACGATGATATTGAAGGTCAACTGTACATTGACTTGTCCTGCCCTCTGAAATGATAAACCCATTCCCCTTATAAGTTGTAATTGTTGTGATTGCTAGGAGAGGCCTCTTGTGTTTTGCTCTATTTCAGAGTGTAGCATAGATGGGTGTTGTCCATACTTGAATTACTTTGCTTTCTTTAGCTGGATTGTATTAGAGCGTGGCCCTGTTGCTTCTTGGCATATGTCACTTTTATCTGTGCTCTTTACACGTCTGTAGAATCAGTTGTTGTTGTTGAAGCTGCTGCATACGCCCTTTTTTTGTACATTTTTAAAAAAAAGTATCAATCCAGTTTTTAGATAGCTGCTCGAAGATCAAACTTGACTCAGGCCAAGAACCTGTTGTTTGTAGATACTGATACCCATCACTTCAGATTTAATTGTCGAAATCATTTGGTATGAGGAAACGTTGATGATACCCATTACTACAAATGGGTCCCCTTTGATGCACCAATTTACAGCAAGAAACCATTAAGCTCTAATTTCTCAGCGAGTCGGTTTATTGGATATTTCATTCTTCAAAATGGTATTGTTTTAATTATTAAAGCAAGGTCTAAGAAGCAAAATGCATGAGTTTAATCCGGAATCAGTAACCATGCGTAACGGTTTTCCATGCTCTTGCATGTTTTGCATTTGAACCTTGCACAAAGCAGATATGCCAAGGATGTGCTGAAACTGGATGTTGATGCATTCTGCTTCCTTCCTTCCTGGTGATCGGTTGCTTGCTATGTACTCCCTCTGTGAACTAATATAAGATTTTTTAGATCACTCATTGATGTGCCCCGCCAGATTCTTTGTTGGCTCCTCTTGCTTTGATTATTTCGCACATTGAGCTCCATGCTTCCTCCTGCTGAAGACATGTTTGATCTATGTTCAGGTTGGAGCTGAAAATTCTGTGTTCTGAATCTTCCTTCCTGACCTACAGCCTAAGTGAACAAGCTATCTATAGTAGGTGAAAGCTGTTTCTGGATCTCTTGGAGTTAATTGGTGAAGTCTGTTTTCCTCCCTCTAAATGGTAGTAGTTGAAACAATTTCATTACTAATAATGTACTGCTGTAGTACTGTTCTTTTTCTAGATTGCACATATGAAATTCACAATCGTCGTGCCGATGAAAAGCACTTGAGAATCTTGACCTTTGAAATCCATTCTGCAGCAAAGTAACTAGGTGCCTTCCTTCCATGTTTCCTTCTCATTTTTTGCTTAACTCGTTGTTGCACACGTTGTTCACCATTGCTCCAACTCAACACGTGGCAGGAGTGTTCAGGATGTCTTCGTTGTGATTAAATTGGCCGCTTGCAATTCATGGACCATCATTGCTCCAGCTAATTTGCTTGCTAAAAACTTTGCTCCATCGCCAGTATGTGCCTCCTGCCAACACGACGAATCGGCTGGCCACCTCTTTGCCTCCTGCCGTCGGACGGCCCCGGTTTGGTCTCGTCTAGACTTGGGCTCCTTCCTCTCTGCGGAGGAAATCGTCTCTGCGCATCACCGGGCAATCCGCAATAACCACTACGACACCACGATGGATTATGCGATCTTTCTTCTTTCCACCTTTTTATTCTCTTATGTTAGCGAAACTTTCCCTTTTTCTTTTCTTTTTTTAAATGCACGAGGATTTTTTCAAAATAAAATTTCAAATTCGCCAGACCTTTTTTTTCTAATTTGGTGAACTTTTTTTCGAATTCGGTGATTTTTTTGAATATGATGAAATTTTGTTCAAGAACTTTTTTCAAATACGGTGAACTTTTTTCAAATACAGTGAATATTTTTTCAAATTGATGAACTTTTGTTTCAAATTTGACGAGTCTTTTTTCAAATTTATGAACTATTTTCTAAATTTGATGAACTTTTTTCATTACAAAACAACTTCTCCAAATAATTAAAAAATCTAAGTGCTGCTATGTATAATAATAATAGTTAACACGACTACAATGGTTCTTAAATAGTTCGCGTTGTGATCCACACTAACAACTGGTAGGCGTAGTGGTTAGCTAGATAGTTCGTACATAGTTACGATCCGGGTTGAGTCCCCTTACGTGCAACTCGGCGTTGAATGCACTGAATAGGAGCATCCGGGCCGGCCTCTACATCCTCCTTTGGCATGTGTGGAATGCCAGGAAAGACGTGGTGTTCAGCTCCATCGTTTGTGAGCCCAGGGATGTTCTTCGGCGTGCGGCTGATGACACGCTGCTTTGAGCGCGGCGTTTCGGAGATAGCGTGCACGATCAGCTTCTCCTGTTTCGCTCCCTCCTCCTATCGGCAACACAGACCCCGCCCCCTCCTAATGTTATATGGTTTTTTTCACTTTCCTCCTGTTTTGTTCTTTTATCTCCTCGATGGAAAAAACTGTATGGCGGTCGCATCCTTTTGGATAATATAATAACCGTCATTCTCAAAAAAAAAGGTGTGGCCAGGTCTCGGTTGAATACAACATGTGATCAAGGGTGTGTTTTTATATTTTATAAAAAATTATGACAAAGAAAGAGGATGGAAAGTAGCTGAGTTTTTTCATAGGAAAACAAAAATATTTTTTTTTCAACTGTAGGAAAAACAAAAGGCTGGTGGTACACGAGTCGCTCACACCATTATTAGATGTGGAAACACACTGACGGGTGGGGTCAGCATCAAGGTCCAACCACACCACACCACTCTGTCTCTCCGCTCCAATCACACCAGCGCCGTTCCCTCGCCGCCGGCGCCGCCGCCGCCGCCGCCGCCCACAGCAGAGCAGTACACCGGAAATGCTCCGCCTCCACAAGTATGTCCTCACCCAGCTGCTCCCTTCTTCCTCCCTCTCCACAGCCTCATCTCCGCCGCCGCGCCCGCCGTTTCCCCCAACCCTAGCTTCGCGGTGGAGGACTACCTCGTCGCCACCTGCGGCCTCACGCGACCGCAGGCCGCCAAGGCCTCCGCCAAGCTCTCCCACCTCAAATCCCCCGCCAAACCCGACGCCGTCCTCGCCTTCCTCGCCGGCCTCGGCCTCTCCGGCGCCGACGTCGCAGCTCTCGTTGCCAAGGACCCCAAGTTCCTCTGCGCCGGCGTGGAGAGAACCCTGGCCCCCGTCGTCTTCGGGCTCACCGGCCTCGGCCTCTCGCGTCCTGAGATCGCACGCCTCGTCTCGCTCGCCGGCGAAAAATTCCGCGGCAGATCTGTCGCCTCGAAGCTGTCCTACTTCCTGTCCCTCTTCGGATCCTACGACAACCTCCTCCGGGTACTCAAGCACAGCCCTAATCTCCTCGGATGCGACCTCGACAAGATTGTCAAGCCCAACGTCGCCTTCCTCCTCGAGTGCGAGCTAGGTGCTTGCGATATTGCCAAGCTGTGCATCTCTTCGCGATGGCTGCTCTCCACCAACCTGGAACGCCTCCGGGCAATGGTGGCATGCGCCGAAGGTATCGGTGTGCCACGTGGCTCTGGGATGTTCAGACCGATGTTGCGTGCTGTCGCATTCCTCAGCCAGGAGAAGATCACCGCCAAAGCGAACTACATGAAGAACACGTTCAGATGGTCGGATGCTGAGGTGGGCATTGCTATTTCTAAGGCTCCAACTTTGCTGACGAGGGATAAGGAATCGCTGCAGCACAGGTCCGAGTTCCTCATCTCCGTGGTGGGGTTGGCACCAGCATACATTGCTTATCGTCCAGCAATGCTCATGTACAGCTTGGAGGGCAGGATCAGACCCCGATACTACGTTGTAAAGTTTCTCAAGCAAAATGGATTGCTAGATCACGACCGGGATTTCTATAATACAGTCGTGGTCAGTGAGAAGGTATTTATGGAAAGGTTCATATGCCCTCACAAGAAAGCTGCAGCACATCTCGCTGAAGACTATGCCACCGCTTGTAGAGGTGAAGTGCCCGCCAGATTCACTTTTACATGAGCCAAGACCAGTATGAAAACTGGTATGTCATTCTGTAGAGAAGAAAACATCGCACTGCTATGAACTTGTTCTTCCTTGTGTCATATTGACACACAGATTGGAACTAAGAGAGTGAGATCAGGGCATCCTGCCAATTTCTTTGAAGTATCAATGAGTAGTATTTCTGCACACTCTGTATCTTTGTGTTCTGAAATGGCCATTGCAGTGTTCTCAATGCAATCCTCCATCTGCCTTTCATGAAAGAATGTTCTCATTTTGGCCATGAAGATGATATGAAGTCTCAAACTTCCCTGGGAGTAGTATTTCTATTTCTCACTAGTAGTTTGTTTCAGTTTTCGTTTATTTGTCTCTTGTAGTTTTGCATGGCCTTCTGGGTGATACTTTTCTAGGGGAATCTGATCTCGGAACTGAATAGTTGAGTAGTAGGCTAGTATCGTTTTTGTTGAAAGCCTATTTGTATATCACTATGTAAACAGAAAATTCTAATGCCCTGGTCATTGTACTGGAGAAGCAAATGGTAACCTTAAAAAGGTTTATGGCATTACCATGTAAATTTCTGCTATATCTTTTAGCTAATTTTGTCATTCCATAATCGCACTATCTATATTGATCGCGAGGGCATATTTATCCCTTAGCATATTTGTTTAGGGTAGTATAGTGGGTCTTATGTACCGTCATTTTTGCAAATTTCTATCTGGAAAGTCAGAAGAGGAAAAGGAAAAAAGCCGGATGGGATTCCATGTAGTCTGGAATCTTGCAGAATTTCAAATATAGGAATTACTATGTACCTCAGTCTACGAACCAACCTGTGAGGATGGTGCACATTTGTTTGTTCCTGATGTGAGTCTGTGGAAGTTGGAAGAAATGTGATCTCTTGTGTGTGAGTGCAGTAAGGCAAACGAGTGGTCCATGCTATACGGGCCAAGAGATGTGATTTGAAGATCAGCTAGCTGTGTGTCCCTTCTGTGGTGCTTGTTGAAATTATAGAAACAAGATGAGTGAAATGCAGGTGAGCGGAACAGGTTGATCAATGAAGCAACTTACCGCCAGGTGAGAAGACGTGGAGGTTTTCTCAAGCAAAAAGTGGCTGCGCAACAGGAGCATACTGATTTTCTGAATGTGGATGGTGCTTTCTTTCTTCCAGGTGAAATGTGCTGAAAGTGGATATTGATGATGCTTTTTTCTTATTCCAGGAAACACGACAAAACATGGCGGCTATAGCTTTGCTGTATTATACTGTTCTGAAGGCCCTGCTGGGTGATGATGCCTTGAAGCTTCAGTGACAAGTATGGCCTGACGGTGGCACGAGTTCTATTCAGGGAAGCTCCTACTTCTCTCTTTTTTGAATTTTGCAAGTTAAGTAATCATTCTAGTATTGTACTATTGATGTGAATAAACTAGCATATGGTACTTTAATCATTTTTTGCTTCTTGTTGGATGTTCACTTGGATGTGAACAGTCTGTACGAGTCACACATGCATGTATATGGAAAGTTTGCACTCTGAACTCTGAATTTGAATCAGAGCTGAGCGTTAACTCTGAATCTTATTATACCCTATTCAAGCGTGAAGCTATAGTAAGCACTTAGAAATCTTTCAGGAGCCCAGGTTTAACTCGAACCAGAGCAGAAAGTTAACAGCAATCTTACAACAAAGTTTGTAAGCTGTGCGCCCCCGCACAGAACGGCATGTTCTATGTTTGGTTCCTAGAAGCTAAAAGGTTAAACTTCTATATAGATCCACTTCAGATGAGCCACAACTATTATAAAGAGTATCAACATTTTCCATTATCACAACAACATCTGTATGATTAGAGTTCTTATGTTTTCAGAATATTGGAACTGGGCTTAACTAATTATGATGAGAAATCACTTTCTTATCCTATACGTCAGTGATTAGAGGATTTTGATTCTTCCACCATTTTCATAAATGTCCAATTTAGTGTATTAAAATAGGCATACTTTCATAAAGGTTCACCAAAAGCGAAATGTCATTTTTATAGTGTCACTGTCAGCGGATAGAACTGTTTTACCTTGAAGTGTAAAGCGTATGGTAGTATCTAAAAAATGTATTGAAGGCATGTGATGAACTCAAGTGCAAATGCTAGCTGATTTGCATCATTCTTATTTTCTGGAATCTATTTCTCCAACATTTATGCATATTCATTTAGAGTAGATGAATAAACTTCACTTGTGAACTTACTGCATGAAGGCAATGTGCTGACAGTTGATGATATTTTACGTCTCCTGAATTAATCCCGAAAATTATAACAATGATCTTTTTTTTTTGAGCAAAATTATAACAATGATCTATATGGAGCAGAGATGAAAAAACTCGCGGAAGAGGCCATGCATGATGAGCACGTCCGTGAGGACAACCAGGAGAGCAGCACCAACTGGGTGTTGATTGCTTTTCTCTTTAGTAATGAAAATTATACTGCAGGGGATTCCCCTACTGTTTGATAGTCAAAAAAAAAAAGAACTGGGGATTGATTTAGTACTGCTTCTGTTTCCAGATCAAACTCAGCAAGGTTGTATACCAGCTGAACTTTTACACGAAGAGGAGAGCCTAATGATGAGAGATTCAGGGGATTGAACATGAGTATATGACTATAAGTTGCCGAGTCTAAATAAACAGGGGCTGGGTTTGAATATAGACAGGTATGGTGCCACATACGGGGATTCAGTTCAGCTAAAATAATCAGAGAGCAGAGCAACACAAGATAGTCCAAACTAGAACCACATCAAAGTGCTCTTTCGTTCCTTTGGTCGTTGCTAGCTCCAGATGAAACCGATACTTCATTCCTTGATGGCATGGTTTTGAACTTTTCCATCAGATGAGCGAAGCCGGAGAAAGAGCAACAGCAGGTAGGCATACTTACTCCCCTGGCATGTATGTATGTACGGCCAGTGCTTCAAACTACAGCAAAGAGCAGCATAATGTAAAGTCTGTGTATATGTAGGTAGTGAAAGCAAAGTTGTGAATCGCATGGCCACCCTTAGGCTTAGGGTTGTTTGTTTGGCCATGTGCACCTCGCTTGGTCATCAGTGTGCCCTAAGCCTAAGGGTGGTCATGGCGGTTCTCTGACAGCACAAGTACGTACCGGCTGGTTCATCTCTGGTTAATTTTTTTTCCGTTACTGATGTACGTACATGTTACAGTGGAAACCTGAAAAATAACATAATGAACAACTCTGCTTTCAGGATTGCAGAATATGCTTAATTGCAAAAGTCTGGAACCATAGCAATTCTGGACTGCAATTCAGGTTACTCTGAAACTCTGAATCTTCCTTACTGACTTATGCCCAAGTGAACAAGCTTTCTATAGTAAGTGAAAGTTATTTCTGAATCTATCAGGCCTTAATTGTTCAAGTCTGATTTTTATGTTCTCTTCTAAATTCTAATGGCAGCTGCAATTTTTGACAAGCAGATTTCATCAGTAATGATGTACTAGTACTGTTCTTTCTCTATAGAAATGTGGGCAATGTTATTTACTAATTGAACTTTGCAAAACACAAACAAAAAAGAGACCATAATGATCAACGCGACAGTGGATTTAAAATGACACCGTCAATTTGGCATGCCTACATAATATGGGGTTGGGTGTCATGTATGGCGCCATGTACAATGAATCGGTCAGTTAGAGAGCTGCAGGGGAGAGAGAGAGAGAGAGAGAGAGAGAGAGAGAGAGAGAGAGGGAGAAGGGGAGGGGGAGAGGGAGAGAGAGAGAGAGAGAGAGAGAGAGCCACATTGTCGGAGTAATGGGCCACGGGTAGGCTAACCCGAAGCCTAGAACCTTTCTAAGACATCGGGGCTGACTGCGCCCCTCAAGACGACAAGATGAAGAGCCGCCTCCTGGAGGCCCGTGCCATTATCAAGGGGGACGGGACATGGAATGGCTATAGTGTAGCCCACCCCCTTCCCTTTCCAGGGGCTGGCGTGGCCACAGTCAGCATTGTCTGCGGAGATCTCCGCCCGTGGCTGCTTGTTGCCATGCCATCCTCGACATCATCCAAGCAAAGTGAGTCCTGCTCCCACGACAACTTGTCTCAGATGGCCCAAGGACGATGGGCCCCAGCGATCGAGAGAGTCCAGAAGGCGGTGAGAGCCTTACGGTCGGACCGAGGAGGTCGCCCCTAGGAGTCGGCCCGCCCCTTCCTCGGGACCCACGCCATTAACCAGACGAGACAGGAGTGGCTACGATGTCGCCCGCCGAAGCGGCGAGTCAGAGCCATGACCCCGACAAGCTGCGTCATTAGAGACACGACAACAATGATCATTGCCGACAAGACCCGGGGCGGCGGAGTGCAACTGTTGGCCCGTACCCAACCGGCGGCGGGCCCACCGGTCGGCGGAGAAGCCCGGCCGAAGAGGTCGGCGGTCGGCCCTACACCCGGCGGATTACCAATGTACCCACAGGGGTAGGCCTATAAACCCCAGGCACCCATGCAAAGGGTTCCCAACTCGTTAGAACTAGACCGGATCATAGAGGAAGGAGAGAGCTAGCCTTGCCTTCTCCTACCTCTAGCATACAACTCAAGGAGCACTGTGTATTCACTTGTGCCTTAGTGATCATGCGGAGACCCCGCAGAGCGGGACTAGGGGTGTTATTTCCTAGAGAGCCCGAACACAGGTAAAATACGCGGCGTTCGTGTCTCGCCTCATCCGGTGCCCGCACCATGACGTTCTACTCGCTCCCACCATGATAAGCCATCCTTTGGCATATGTCGCATCAACCCAGACATTTGGCGCCCAAGTGGGGCGAGGTGCACCGTCGTCCGGAGATCTGCTTCGGGACGGAACCCTTTTCCTCCCTAGCGAAGCGCGACCCGGCCAAGACGCCAGACGGAAGTCTGCGCCGACCTTGTACATGGCGCGGAAGTCACTGCTGTGGCAAGTTGCCTCGCTGATCCCATCCGCGAGGTCCACCTCTCCGGTGAGCCAGCGTCCGACGCGCACGAGGCGGCCCGAGAGCCGCCTCGCGGGCCTCCTCGATCAACATCACGTCACCGGCCGAGCGTTTGTGGACTCGAGTCTGTAGGCTCCACCGACCCGATCTTTGGTCGACTTCGACCTCTGCGCTGACGCGCGTTCCCATAGCGTGGTGGTCTCGACGAGCCGCTCTCCTCGCGGAGAGCGGCGGAAGCACCGCCACGGAGGTGCTTGTCATCGATCACGGCGAGCACTCCGGCGGAGGTGCTCGCGACCGCTTCGACGCAAGATCGCAAGACCGACGGCGCCCATCGAGAAGACGCCGACGCCGAGATCTTTGGAAGCACGCCGCATTCGGCTTCGTCGAGGCGCCAAGAGGCTTACCGGCATGAGGCGCCTGTTGGAAGCCTATCAGCGCGAGATGGACCGCGCTGTGGGTAGTACGCCGACACCAGATGGGCCCAGCCGCCTTGGCACGGTCCAGCAGCGCGGCGTGGCCATCGCCAACCTGTTCGAGGCAGATCGCCCTGTCTACGCCACGCCTGCGGAAAACATCCGGGCTGCCCAGGCGACGGCAGAAGAGCTGGATAAATTCGAGGGCAAGGAACGTCGCCAGATGGCGGAGCGCGTCCAACGGCTCCTCGACGCGGCTGCCGAGTAGCACGAGGCCGGCTGCCGCACCGAGGCACCACACCGGCAAAACGACGATCTGCCTCCCTCCCGAGATCAAGGCGCGACCTCTCGGACGCCGACTGGTGGCGTCCGCGGAAGAAGAGACAAGGAGTCGGCTGCCAGCCACGGTCGGACTCGTGTCACCATAAGCGCGACCAAGGCGGCCGCCCAAGAGCGATGGAGCGGCGGGATGACTATCGCCTCCTCCCCTCGCAGGAAAAGCGCGTCTCCCTGCCGCTGTTGATCATCCGACACTCGGCGACCGCCTTGGCCGCCGAGAAGGAGTCGGAGAGAACGATGCTCGCCACCGGATCGACCGTCTCCATCGGTCCTGGCGCTAGAAGAAGAAGATGAGTTGGGTCCGCCGTGTTTCGGCCCCCGCATTCGAGACGAGCCCTTCCCCAAAGGGTTCACGCTCCCAAGAGACACGCCCAAATACACCGGCTCCGTGAAGCCGGATGGTCGGTCGATCGACTACTCCACACCGCCAAAGATAGCAACGGCAAGAAGCGCGTTCTTTGTGAAATACGTTCGCTCATCTTGCAAGGCACAACCCGGACATGGTGAACGGTTTGAAGCCCGCAACATCAACAGTTGGGTCGACTTCACCGCGCGCCGTCGCAACTTCACCGGCATGTACAAGCGGCCGCCCAAGCCCGCTTAGCTCTCCTTGTGCGTGCAAGGCCCCAACGAGTCGACTCGCGACTACCTCACTTGTTGGGCGAGCTCCGCAACTCTTGCGGCGTGCATGAGGTGCGAGCCATCGAGTACTTCATCGCGGGTGCGAGAGAAGGCACCCTCCTCAAGCACCGACTCGTCTGCGATGGCCGAGCGACCCTCGATGAGCTGCTGATCATAGCGGACAAACACGCCATACCGACTCCTCCATGAAGCGCGAGATTCAAGTCGATGCATCCGCAAAGTGGCCCCTCGGGCTCCTCGAACCCCGGTGGTGACACCGATCGGCGTCCAGAACAACAACAAGCGCCAAGGCTACGCGGCGGCTTCCACCGGCCGGCGGTGGCGGCGATCGAAGACTAGCACGGAAGGGCAGCCTCCGCCCAAGCGCGGAAGGCGGCAAGCCCAATTGGTGTCGTCTTTCTCATATGAGCGGACTCTGGATGCACCTGCAAATTCCATAGTGGTGCGAAGCCGTCCAACCACACCACTCGGAAGTGCCATTGGCTCACCAGGATCGCCAAGGGAGACAACCTCTTGCCTCCCCCCTTTCTTTGGCGGCGCCTCCTCCTCCCCGCCCGGCGGTGGTCGGACGGTCGAGCCATACAAGATGAGTATCCAGAAGAGCATGTAGCCTATGTCGTGTTCACCAGCGTGGCCGATGATCGACGCAGCAGGCGGCTGCAGTAGCAAGAAGTGAATGCGGTAGCATCAGAGACTCCAGAGTTCATGCATTTGTCCGAGAAGCCCATCAGCTAGAGCAGAGCCGACCACCCAGAAGTGATGCCCAATCCCGACTCCTACGCTCTGGTTTTGGATGACACCTTTGCCACAGATAGGCGAGCCGCTCGTTTCTCCCGAGTTCTGATAGATGGCGGCAGAGCATCAACATCCTGTACAAAGACACCATGGAGAAGTTAGGAATCAAACAAAGGTAGCTTGATCCGGCAGATTGTTTTCCATGGCATAGTTCACGGCCTTTCCGCTCACCAATCGGCAAGATCCGGATAGGCGTCCTCTTTGGGGACAAAGATCACTTCCGCCGAGAGCCGGTCTGGTTTGAAGTGGACCTTGAGAGCCCATACCATGCACTACTTGGCGGCTGCTCGGCCAAGTTCATGGCGATCCCCACTATGCCTACCTCAAAATGAAGATGCTGAGTTTTAAGGGATTCGACCATAGCCGGTGACTACAAGAAGTCGTCCGCTTGTGTGAGAGAGAATCGGTTGGCCGAGTCCCTCGTGATCGCGGTGAGCGGCTCCTCGACCGGGTCGTGGCAATGGCGAGCAAGCCGGAGATGTCGCCCGATCCCAAGGAGTCGGAAGGCGAGGGCTCGTTCCTGCCGCCAAAGAGACAAAGAAGATACCCTTGGACCGGAGCACCGGAGGTCTGTTGTCGTGGGTACAAACCTCGACGACAAATAGGAAGGCGAGCTCGTCGATTTCCTCCGTGAGAATCGGGACATCTTTGCATGGTCCCCAAAGACATAGGGTGTCCCAGGATTTCGCCGAGCACAAGTTACATGTCAACGATGCCAAACGGTCAGGCAGCCCTTGCGCTTTGTCGAGAAAGAAGAGAAGAGTCGTTGGAGAAGAGATGGCCATTGCTGGCGGCAACGGCCCATCATGGAGGTGTTCTTTCCGAGTAGTGGCCAACCCGGTCCTTGTGATGAAGAAAAACAAGCGATGGCGTATGTGTATTGATTACACCACCCTCAACAAAGCATGCCCCAAGGACCCGTTTGCTGCGGAGGATCGACCAAGTGATAGACTCCCTGACCGGATGCGAGTGTTGAGTTTTTGGATGCATATTCAGGATACCACAGATCAAGTGAACCGGCGAGACGGTGAAGACCGCCTTCATTCGCCATCTAGAGCCTTACGCTGCTTGACCATGACGTTCGGCTTGAGGAATGCTGGCGCCACATCTCAGCGTTGCATACAGAAGTGCCTCCTCAAGCAACTCGGCAGAAACGCCCACGTATACGTGGACGATGTGGTGGTGAAGACGGAGAAGCGTGGAACGCTGCTAGAAGACCTCAAGGAGACCTTTGAGAACCTACACCGGTTTCAAATCAAGCTTAACCCAGAGAAGTGCGTCTTCGGAGTACCAGCCAGCCAGCTTGTTGGGGATATAACTACCGAGTGTAAACCGCCTGAAGGGCGGGTTACCCTAAATCCATAATCGTGGGCCTGGAGGAGGCCCAAAGCCCGAAGGCGGATTAGGGTCGATCATGTAAACCGCCTTAATATTGTAACTTGAGCAGAAGATAAGAGAGAAGAGACCGAGCGGACACTTGTATGAGCGGATCGGGACTCAGAGACCGGCCAAGCGTCAACCCGTGTATATAAGGGGCGACCCGTGGCGGATTAAAAGAACAATTGAGGCTTAAGCGAAGCTATTGCTCCCTAGTCGTCGAAATCACATCAATCCCATCACAACTAGGCGTAGGCTTTTCCTTCATCGAAGGGGCGAACTAGTATAACTCCGTGTCTTTGTGTCGCTTTAACCCTCTAAGTTAACCCGCACGATGGCCTGCGACTAAGTCCTTTCACGAGGACATCTGCGTGACAACTCCACGACGGTTGGCGCCCACCGTGGGGCGACCGCACGATGGTTTGATGATCTTAGAGGGCAAGTTCGAAGGACTCGAAGGCTATCTTGTGGCCGGATGACTAAGAGTCGTCGCGGCAAACTCTACATCGACGATGCGAATTTGGGGCCCCGAGGCCGGCTCGATCGAGTCTGGTACTGGGTCCCCTTTGGTGGCATACGTTTTCATCGGCAAGATCGGCGAGCGAGGGCTGGGCCGGACATCTGCACCGACCCGTCGAGGCAGCTCGTGGCGAGGAGAGTCCTGCCGCAGCTAAACCGGTATCAGCGTGCTTTCGTGGGAGTCGCCCACGGAGACTATGAGGCGGATCGACATCTGGCGGCGAAACCGTTGTCTACTCTGGTGACGAGTCATCCGCCGGAGAAACCGAGTCTTTGTACCACCGCAAGATGGCCGGCTCGGGCTGTTCCGACGGAGAGTATTCGGACTCCTTGATCTACCCAACCGGGTTGGAATTTTCATGGCGGTACACAAGCGGCGCTTCACTCTTGACCATGGCGCCCATAAATCGCGCGGTTCAAGAGCGGTGGTGGCAGCCGGGAAGGAGGCCTGTCGCGCCCACCGACTCAAGTTCTATCGAGTTATTCGACGCATTGGCTGCGCTCATGGCGGAGGCTAACCCGGCGGATCAGGACGCACTAACGCAGATTGCAAGGGTGAAGGAACAGATCGCTAAAGCTAAAGCGGATCTGGCGGCAGCGGACGTGAGGATGGCGGCGAGCAGGCGCTTTGGATCTGTGAGCTTATAGGCTCATCTTTGGATCGAGTGCATCACATGAAGTCATGAAAAGGAAGTCTGATCCGTTTGCCTTGATTTTCGAGGAGAGCTCTTCAATACCCGAAGCGGGGACGATAATCCGCCACGGTGGTAAACCGCCGGAAGCACAGGATGGCGCGCCGGTTCAGCCTCGTGTGATAGATCAGCCTCGCCATCATATTGGCGCGCCCAGATGTCGCGAACACATCCGTGTCACTACTCAACCCGATGGACAACCTTGTCGCGGCTGCGACACGATTGAGGCGATTCGATCGAGGGCGATTCACCACAGCGGTCGAAACACGCCGGGTCAAGGAGCTCCTCGGGGCGGCCTGGCTCGGCAGAAGCGTATTCATACGATCGGGACGGATCCACTCCACCCCGCCCGGCCGGAGTTATAGCCGTAGCAGATGAACCGGCCGTGTCAAGCAGCGCGGCAGCGGTCCGCCTCGAGGCAACAACCCGGTCGGTGGCCGAAGGCGCTCAAGTGGTGGTGGACCGGCCAGGCACGTGGGAGGCGAGTTAACAAAGACAACATGAGGACCATCGGCTCGCGCGGTTCGTCAGACCATCTTGAACCGGGGTCACGTCCGGCTCATTGGGAGTGCCTTGCCTCGTCCCGCTTTACGCAATGTGCGTTTGCCCAAGGACTTCAAAGGCCACGCAAGGTGCCCAATTATACCGCCGATTTGGCTCGAGCGTGGATAGAAAGCTATGAGATGGCCATGGAGATCTTTGGATGTGGGCGAAGCTGCGTGTGCGAAGTATTTCACCATGATCTTTGGAAGGTACGGCCCGCACTTGGTTGAAAAATTTGCCACCCTTTCGGTTAGTTCGTGGACCCGATTCACGGACCGGTTCATTCGAAATTTCAAAGACACTGTAAGAAGCCCATATGCGTGGTGGATTTGGCGGCTTGTGTCGAGCGGAGGAGAATCTACAACACATTGGGTGCGCCGTGTTTGGAGGTTTTACATTAATCGGACCGGATCAACCCCGATTACGCTATCTTAACCCTAGAAGCCAACCGCGGTTCGAACCGTTGAAGTTGAAGCTGGGTTGCATGAAGCGTTTTGCAATGACATGGGCACGCTCATGGGCGTTTTGGTAAAGTATGCTGATTACGATAGTACCAAGGATCCCGAGTCCGAGAATGGCGAAGTAGGGAAGGAAAGCGAATAGCAACTCCAGAGACCAGAAACATCATTCGGCGGGCAATGGGGAAACAAGCGTAAGGCTAACGGTAACATGGGCTTCAGATAACACCAACGCAGCAGGACAAGGGTCGTGGCGCAAAGGTAGGCGATCAAACCGGGCGGTGCACAAGGTCACAATCCGGGCGTTTGAATTACCTATTGAATCAACCTTGTCCGAAGCATGGGACGAAGGAGACACCGCGAACCACCTCTGGAAAGATTGTTATATTATGCGGGAGTTCAAAATTCTAATGCTTTCGGTATGATCAAGGGCGGCGGCGGTTCGAAGTCCGCCCGTTCTGATGGAGAAATTCCGGCCTGTGGTCGGTGGTAATCCAGGCGGGCAAGGCAATCAAAACAATCGAATAATCGAGAACCAAGGGGTTACAATCAACAACAAGCAGATCGGGTTACCAAAGTAATCCAAAGCAGTTGAGCAGCGGACAATACCATGTTTTACCACCGGCTTGGACAGACGAGACCGGAAACTTGAGCGGGCGGTCGGTGTTGTTGAACCGGCCGCACCGCATTACTGCTACTGGTCGGAGCAGCCTATTGTATGGGCGAGAGGATCATCCTCCCGGGTTTACAATCCGGTCACTAGCCTCGTGGTGGCACCTCGGTGGGAGGATACAAGTTTACCAAAGTGCTTATGGATGGAGGAAGCAGCATCAACATCACGTACTACGAGACCTTCCGACGTATGGGGTTGATGGATAGGCATCTCGGGCCGCCCAAAGCCACAGTGTTTCACGCGTGTGGTGCACGGCAAGTCGGCGTATCCGGTCGGTAAGATAGCTCGAGGTAGCCTTTGGAGATGAACATGACTCGGATCGGAGACATTGATGTTTGAGGTGGTGAAAATCCAAAGCCCTTACCACGCCTGTTTGGGCGGCGGCTTATGCTAAGTTTATGGCACGCCTGTTATGTTTATTCTGATTGAAAATGCCGGGTCACAAAGGGACGATAACGGTTCATGGGAGCCGCCGGATTGCGTTGGAGTGCAAGGAAGGTGATGCGGCTTATGCCGAGTCGGTTTGTGCCACCGAAGAGTTAAAGTATTATAAAGACAATGTTGATCTGGCGGATATGACCCCGTTGAAGAAGCCAACTACAGAGCACGATCCGGATTTGAAGTTTAAGTCGGTGGTGAGACTAAACTTGTTGATTTTGTGCCCGGCGATTCATCCAAGCAGTTCACCATCGGTGCTAACTTGGATCCTAAATAGGAAAGCGCTCATCGAGTTCATCCGTGAGAATCGGGACATTTTGCATGGAAGCCTTCGACATGCGGGTGTCCGAGGAACTCGTGAGCACACTCTTAATGTCGATCCCAAGTACTGAGACCGGTAAGCAGTTTCTTCGCGGTTTAACGAGGAAAAGCGCAAGGCCATTGGAGAGGAGGTTGCGTGCTCTTAGCGGCGGGGTTTATCGTTGAAGTTTTCCATCTGAGTGGCTTGCTAATCGGTGTTGGTCCTTAAGAAAAATGGCACTTGGCGCATGTGTGTGGATTATACAGATCTTAACAAGGCTTGTCGGCCAGATCCTTCGCCCCCCGTATTGACCAGATTATTGATGCTACGGCGGGTTGTGAGCGTTTGAGTTTTTTGGATGCATATTTCGGATATCATCAGATTAAGATGGCGGTTAAGGACCAGGAGAAGATGGCGTTTATCACCCCTTTTGGAGCTTTCTGCTATGTATCTATGCCTTTTGGGCTCAAGAGCGCCCAAGCAACTTATCAACGTTGCGTACAGAATTACTTACATAAACAGATCGGCCGTAATGTGCATGCTTATGTGGATGATATTGTGGTTAAGACAAGGGAGAAGGAAACACTGATTGAGGATTTGAGAGAAACCTTTGACAACTTGCGGGTGTACAAGATGATGCTTAACCCGCCAAGTGTGTTTTTGGTGTTCGGCGAGCAAGTTATTGGGTTTCCTTGTGTCCAACAGGGGATCAAAGCTAATCCGAGAATATTACAGCTATCACCTCCTGGCTAAGCCAAAGTGTATCAATGATGTCCAACGTTTGGCGGGTCGGATTGCTGCGCTAAGCGGTTTATCGACCACCTAGGAGAGAAGGCCATCCCCTTGTACCAGATCTTTCAAGAAGACGGATCGGTTAAATGCAGGAGTTCCGCCACCGATGAAGCATTGGAGGACTTAAAGCGGCGGTTAGCCAACCACTGTTTTCGCCGCTCCCATTGACAAGGAGCCGCTCTGTTATATGTTCTTTGCTAATGCCGTGGCAGTCAGCGTAGCCATTGTGGTGGAACGGAAGGAGGCGGGGAAGGAGTATCCGGTTCAACGGCGGTTTATTACATCGCGAGGTCCTCATTGAGTCTAAACAAAGATATCCGCATTGGCGTAAGCTGGTATATGGAGTTTTTATGGCAAACCGAAGTGAAGCAATATTTCCAAGGGCACCCCATCACGATGGTCGATTCAGCTCCTTTGGGCGATATCATCTGAAACGGAAGCGATCGGCGGATTGCTAAGTGGGCTATAGAACTTGGGCCACACGGTTTAAGGTATGTGCCTCGGACGGCAAAGTAAAGTCTTAGGCACTTGTGGATTTCATTAACGATTGGACGAGTTGCAAGCGCCGAGGAAAAGCCGGATCATACCTATTGGACCATCCACTTTGATGGGTCCAGCAATTGGAGGGCTCGGGTGGAGTCGTATTAACTTCCCCACGAGGTGACAAGTTACATTACGTTCTTCGCTTAATGTTCCCTGTACTAACAATGTTGGGGAGCGAGTAATTTCAAAAATTCCTACGATCACGCAAGACCATGGTGATGGCATAGCAACGAGAGGGAGAGTGTCCGCCCACGCCCTCGAGACCGAAAGCGAAGCGTTATAACAACGCGGTTGATGTATTCGTGCGTCTTCACGATCCGACCGATCCAAGCACCGAGCGACGGCACCTCCGAGTTACGCACACGTTCACTCGATGGCGATCCCGGACTCCGATCCGGCAAAGTGTCGGGATGAGTTCCACAAGACGACGGCGTGGCAGGACGATGTTGATGCTCCACCGACGCAGGGCTTCGCCTAAGCTCGCGACGATATGACTTCTCCGGCGCAGGCTTCGCCTAAGCTCATGACGATATGACCAAAGTGGAATATGGTGGAAGGGGCACCGCACACGGCTAAGGAAAGATCCGTAGATCAACTTGTGTGTCATGGGTGCCCCGCCTCGTATATAAAGGAGACAAGGGGAGGTGGCGGCACAAGGGGAGGCGACCAAGGAGGAGTCCTACTCCCGGGAGTAGGACTCCCCCTCTCCTAGTTGGAGTAGGATTGGGGAGGGAAAGAGGGAAGGCGCGCCCCCTCTCCTTGTCCTATTCGGATTTGGAAGGGGGAGGCGCGCAGCCCACCTTGGCCGGCCCTTCTCCTTCTCCCTTGAGGCCCATGAAGGCCCATATACCCCCGGGGTTCCAGTAACCCCGGTGTTCGGTAACATCCTGTTTTCACTCGGAACCATTCAAGTCCAAACTTAGGCTTCCAATATATCAATCTTTATGTCTCGACCATTTGAGACTCCTCGTCATGTCCGTGATCACATCCGGGACTCGAACAAACTTGGTGCATCAATACTTATAAACTCATAATGAGCTGTCATCGAAGCGTTAAGCGTGCGGACCCTACGGGTTCGAGAACTATGTAGACATGACCTAGAACCATTCTCGGTCAATAACCAATAGCGGAACCTGGATGCCCATATTGGTTCCTACATATTCTACTGAAGATCTTTATCGGTCAAACCGCATAACGACATACGTTGTTCCCTTTGTCATCGGTATGTTACTTACCCGAGATTCGATCGTCGGTATCCAATACCTAGTTCAATCTCGTTACGGTAAGTCTCTTTACTCGTTCAGTAATACATCATCTTCACAACTAACTCATTAGTTGTAATGCTTGCAAGGCTTAAGTGATGTGCATTACGAGAAGGCACGGAGATACCTCTCCGAGCAATCGGATGACAAAACCTAATCTCGAAATCGCCAACCCAACAAGTACCTTTGGAGACACCTGTAGTACTCCTTTATAATCACCCGATTCGTTGTGACGTTTGATAGTACCAAAGTGTTCCTCCAGTGGCGGAGTTGCATAATCTCATAGTTATAGGAATATGTATGGGTCATGAAGAAAGCATTAACATACTAAGCGATCAAGTGTTAAGCTAACGGAATGGGTCATGTCAATCAGATCATTCAACTAATGATGTGACCTTGTTAATCAAATAACAACTCCTTGTTCATGGTTAGGAAACATAACCATCTTTGATTAACAAGCTAGTCAAGTAGAGGCATACTAGTGACATCTTGTTTGTCTATATATTCACACATGTATTATGTTTCGGTTAATACAATTCTAGCATGAATAATAAACATTTATCATGATATAAGGAAATAAATGATAACTTTTATTATTGCCTCTAGGGCATATTTCCTTCAAACAATGCAGCTGAGTATGAGGCTTTGCTACATGGTCTCCGGATGGCTAAGGAGATGAATTTAAGCGGGTTAAGTGTTTTGGTGACTCGGACTTGGTAGCCCAGCAAGTATCGTGTACTTGGGATTCCAAAGATCCACTCATGGCTACGCATCGTCGGGAGGTGGATATTGTTGCAGGACACTTTAAAGGATATCGTGGACTATGTGGATCGTCGGAAGAACGAAGCCATAAAAGATATTACTCATATAAATAGAACAACCATTATTCTCTGATTTAAATGAATAACCGTCTCGCAATAAACAAGATCCAGATATAATGTTCATGCTCAACGCGGCACCAAATAACAATTATTTAGGTCTAAAACTAATCCGAAGGTAGATGTAGAGGTAGCGTGCCATTGCGATCACATCGACTTTGGAACCATTTCAACGCGCATCGTCACCTCGTCCTTAGCCAATCTTCGCAATCCGTAGTTCTGTTTGAGTTGCAAATATTAGCAATGAACCGTATCAAATACCAGTACTCTGCGAGTATTAGTAAGGTACACATCAATAACATGTATATCATATATACCTTTGATCACCTTGCCATCCTTCTTATCCGCCAAATACTTGGGGCAGTTCCGCTTCGGTGTCGATCGCTTGCGGTAAAAACACTCGATTCAGGCTTAGGTCCAGACTTGGGTTTCTTCTCTTGATCAGCAACTTTCTTGCTGTTCTTTTGAAGTTTCCTTCTTCTTCCCTTTGCCTTTTTCTTGAAACTAGTGGTCTTGCTGACCATCAACACTTGATGCTCTTTCTTGATTTCTACCTCCATGCTTTTAGCATTGCGAAGAGCTCAGAATTGTCTTAGTCATCCCTTGCATATTATAGTTCATCACGAAGCTCTTGTAGCTTGGTGGCGATGATTGGAGAATTCATCAATGACACTATCATCCGGAAGATTAACTCCCAGCTGAATTAAGTGATTGTTATACCCGGACATTTTGAGTATGTGCTCACCGATGAACTATTCTCCTCCATCTTGCAGCTATAGAACTTATTGGAGACTTCATATCTCTCAATCCGGGCATTTGCTTGAAATATTAACTTCAACTCTGGAACATCTCATATGCTCCATGACGTTCCAAACGTCGTTGAAGACCCGGTTCTAAGCCGTAAAGCATGGCACATTGAACTATTGAGTAGTCATCAGCTCGCTTTGCGGACGTTCACAACTTTCGCTCAAGATCTGCAGCAGTTCTGTCACCCAGCGGTGCTTCCGGGGCGTAATTTTTACGTGCAGCAATGAGGATAATCCTCGTTACGGACCCGATCCGTGTAATTGCTACCATCATCTTTCAACTTTGCTTTCTCAAGGAACGCATAAAAATTCAACGGAACAAAAGACGAGCCATCTATCTACATCAAACATAGACAAGCAAAATACTATCGGTACTAAGTTCATGATAAATTTAAGTTTGATTAATCATATTAAAACCTCCCACTTAGGCAGACATCTCTCTAGTCATCTAAGTGATCACGTGATCCAAATCAACTAAACCATGTCCGATCATCACGTGAGATGGAGTAGTTTCAATGGTGAACATCACTATGTTGATCATATCTACTATATGATTCACGCTCGACCTTTCGGTCTCGTGTTCCGAGGCCATATCTGTTATATGCTAGGCTCGTCAAGTTTAACTGAGTATTCGCGTGCATAACTGTTTTGCACCGTTGTATTTGAGCGTAGAGCCTATCACACCCGATCATCACGTGGTGTCTCAAAGACGAAGAACTTTCATAGCGGTGCATACTCGGGAGAACACTTCTTGATAATTTTAGTGAGAGATCATCTTATAATGCTACCGTCAATCAAAGCAAGATAAGATGCATAAAGGATAAACATCACATGCAATCAATATAAGTGATATGATATGGTCATCATCATCTTGTGCTTGTGATCTCCATCGCCGAAGCACCGTCATGATCACTATCGTCACCGGCGCGACACCTTGATCTCCATCGTAGCATCGTGGTCGTCTCGCCAACTATTGCTTCTACGACTATCGCTACTCCTTAGTGATAAAGTAAAGCAATTACATGGCGTTTGCATTTCATACAATAAAGCGACAACCATATGGCTCCTGCCAGTTGCCGATAACTCGGTTACAAAACATGATCATCTCATACAATAAAATATAGCATCACGTCTTGACCATATCACATCACAACATGCCCTGCAAAAACAAGTTAGACGTCCTCTACTTTGTTGTTGCAAGTTTTACGTGGCTGCTACGGGCTGAGCAAGAACCGTTCTTACCTACGCATCAAAACCACAGCGATACTTCGTCAAATAGACTCCGTTTTAACCTTCTCAAGGACCGGGCGAGCCACACTCGATTCAACTAAAGTGAGAGAGCAGACACCGCCGGTCACCTTTAAGCAACGAGTGCTCGGGCGGTGAAACCAGTCTCGCGTAAGCGTCACGCGTAATGTCGGTCCGGGCGCTTCATCTCACAATACCGCTGAACCAAAGTATGACATGCTGGTAGGCAGTATGACTTGTATCGTCCACAACTCACTTGTGTTCTACTCGTGCACATGACATCAACGCATAAAACCAGGCTCGGATGCCTTTGTTGGGGAGCGTAGTAATTTCAAAAATTTTCCCACGATCACGCAAGACCATGGTGATGGCATAGCAACGAGGGGAGATGTCCGTCCACGTACCCTCGTGAGACCGAAAGCGAAGCGTTATAACAACGCGGTTGATGTAGTCGACGTCTTCACGATCCGACCGATCCAAGCACCGAGCGACGGCACCTCCGAAGTTACGCACACGTTCAGCTCGATGGCGATCCCGGACCGATCCAGCAAAGTGTCGGGATGAGTTCCGTCACAAGACGACGGCGTGCAGGCGATGTTGATGCTCCACCGACGCAGGGCTTCGCCTAAGCTCATGACGATATGACTTCTCCCAAGCAGGCTTCGCTAAGCTCCGTGACGATATGACGAAGTGGAATATGGTGGAAGGGGCACCGACACAGCTAAGGAAAGATCCGTAGATCAACTTGTGTGTCATGGGGTGCCCCTGCCCCGTGATATAAAGGAGACAAGGGGAGGTGGCGGCCCAAGGGGGGCGACAAGGAGAGTCCTACTCCCAGGGAGTAGGACTCCCCCTCTCCTAGTTGGAGTAGGATTGGGGAGGGAAAGAGGGAAGGCGCGCCCTCTCCTTGTCCTATTCGGACTGGAAGGGGAGGGGCGCGCAGCCCACCTTGGCCGGCCCTTCTCCTTCTCCTTGAGGCCCATGAAGGCCCATATACCCCCGGGGTTCCAGTAACCCCGGTGTTCGGTAACATCCTGCTTTCACTCGGAACCATTCAAGTCCAAACTTAGGCTTCCAATATATCAATCTTTATGTCTCGACCATTTCGAGACTCCTCGTCATGTCCGTGATCACATCCGGGACTCGAACAAACTTGGTGCATCAATACTTATAAACTCATAATGAGCATCATCGAAGCGTTAAGCGTGCGGACCCTACGGGTTCGAGAACTATGTAGACATGACCTAGAACCATTCTCGGTCAATAACCAATAGCGGAACCTGGATGCCCATATTGGTTCCTACATATTCTCTGAAGATCTTTATCGGTCAAACCGCATAACGACATCGTTGTTCCTTTGTCATCGGTATGTTACTTACCCGAGATTCGATCGTCGGTATCCAATACCTAGTTCAATCTCGTTACGGTAAGTCTCTTTACTCGTTAAGTAATACATCATCTTCACAACTAACTCATTAGTTGTAATGCTTGCAAGGCTTAAGTGATGTGCATTACCGAGAAGGCTCGAGATACCTCTCCCACAATCGGAGTGACAAAACCTAATCTCAAATCGCCAACCCAACAAGTACCTTTGGAGACACCTGTAGTACTCCTTTATAATCACCCGATTCGTTGTGACGTTTGATAGTACCAAAGTGTTCCTCCGTAAGCGGAGTTGCATAATCTCATAGTTATAGGAATATGTATGGGTCATGAAGAAAGCATTAACATACTAAGCGATCAAGTGTTAAGCTAACGGAATGGGTCATGTCAATCAGATCATTCAACTAATGATGTGACCTTGTTAATCAAATAACAACTCCTTGTTCATGGTTAGGAAACATAACCATCTTTGATTAACAAGCTAGTCAAGTAGAGGCATACTAGTGACATCTTGTTTGTCTATATATTCACACATGTATTATGTTTCGGTTAATACAATTCTAGCATGAATAATAAACATTTATCATGATATAAGGAAATAAATGATAACTTTTATTATTGCCTCTAGGGCATATTTCCTTCAAACAATGCAGCTGAGTATGAGGCTTTGCTACATGGTCTCCGGATGGCTAAGGAGATGAATTTAAGCCGGGTTAAGTGTTTTGGTGACTCGGACTTGGTAGCCCAGCAAGTATCAGGTACTTGGGATTCCAAAGATCCACTCATGGCTACGTACCGTCGGGAGGTGGATATTGTTGCAGGACACTTTAAAGGATATCAGGTGGACTATGTGGATCGTCGGAAGAACGAAGCCATAAAAGATATTACTCATATAAATAGAACAACCATTATTCTCTGATTTAAATGAATAACCGTCTCGCAATAAACAAGATCCAGATATAATGTTCATGCTCAACGCTGGCACCAAATAACAATTATTTAGGTCTAAAACTAATCCCGAAGGTAGATGTAGAGGTAGCGTGCCGACTGCGATCACATCGACTTTGGAACCATTTCAACGCAAGATCGTCACCTCGTCCTTAGCCAATCTTCGCAATCCGTAGTTCTGTTTGAGTTGCAAATATTAGCAGCAGTAACCAGTATCAAATACCTGTACTCTGCGAGTATTAGTAAGGTACACATCAATAACATGTATATCATATATACCTTTGATCACCTTGCCATCCTTCTTATCCGCCAAATACTTGGGGCAGTTCCGCTTCGATGTCGATCGCTTGCGGTAAAACACTCGATTTCAGGCTTAGGTCCAGACTTGGGTTTCTTCTCTTGATCAGCAACTTTCTTGCTGTTCTTTTGAAGTTTCCTTCTTCTTCCCTTTGCCTTTTTCTTGAAACTAGTGGTCTTGCTGACCATCAACACTTGATGCTCTTTCTTGATTTCTACCTCCATGCTGCTTTTAGCATTGCGAAGAGCTCAGGAATTGTCTTAGTCATCCCTTGCATATTATAGTTCATCACGAAGCTCTTGTAGCTTGGTGGCGATGATTGGAGAATTACATCAATGACACTATCATCCGGAAGATTAACTCCCAGCTGAATTAAGTGATTGTTATACCCGGACATTTTGAGTATGTGCTCACCGATGAACTATTCTCCTCCATCTTGCAGCTATAGAACTTATTGGAGACTTCATATCTCTCAATCCGGGCATTTGCTTGAAATATTAACTTCAACTCCTGGAACATCTCATATGCTCCATGGCGTTCCAAACGTCGTTGAAGACCCGGTTCTAAGCCGTAAAGCATGGCACTTGAACTATTGAGTAGTCATCAGCTCGCTTTGCCGACGTTCACAACTTCGCTCGGCATCTGCAGCAGTTCGTCACCCAGCGGTGCTTCCGGGGCGTAATTTTTACGTGCAGCAATGAGGATAATCCTCAAATTACGGACCCGATCCGTAATTGCTACCATCATCTTTCAACTTTGCTTTCTCAAGGAACGCATAAAATTCAACGGAACAACAAAGACGAGCCATCTATCTACATCAAACATAGACAAGCAAAATACTATCGGTACTAAGTTCATGATAAATTTAAGTTTGATTAATCATATTAAAACCTCCCACTTAGACAGACATCTCTCTAGTCATCTAAGTGATCACGTGATCCAAATCAACTAAACCATGTCCGATCATCACGTGAGATGGAGTAGTTTCAATGGTGAACATCACTATGTTGATCATATCTACTATATGATTCACGCTCGACCTTTCGGTCTCGTGTTCCGAGGCCATATCTGTTATATGCTAGGCTCGTCAAGTTTAACTGAGTATTCGCGTGCGCAACTGTTTTGCACCCGTTGTATTTGAGCGTAGAGCCTATCACACCCGATCATCACGTGGTGTCTCAAAGACGAAGAACTTTCATAGCGGTGCATACTCGGGAGAACACTTCTTGATAATTTTAGTGAGAGATCATCTTATAATGCTACCGTCAATCAAAGCAAGATAAGATGCATAAAGGATAAACATCACATGCAATCAATATAAGTGATATGATATGGTCATCATCATCTTGTGCTTGTGATCTCCATCGCCAAGCACCGTCATGATCACTATCGTCACCGGTAGCGACACCTTGATCTCCATCGTAGCATCGTGGTCGTCTCGCCAACTATTGCTTCTCGACTATCGCTACTCCTTAGTGATAAAGTAAAGCAATTACATGGCGTTGCATTTCATACAATAAGCGACAACCATATGGCTCCTGCCGATTGCCGATAACTTCGGTTACAAAACATGATCATCTCATACAATAAAATATAGCATCACGTCTTGACCATATCACATCACAACATGCCCTGCAAAAACAAGTTAGGCGTCCTCTACTTTGTTGTTGCAAGTTTTACGTGGCTGCTACGGGCTGAGCAAGAACCGTTCTTACCTACGCATCAAAACCACAACGATACTTCGTCAAATAGACTCCGTTTAACCTTCTCAAGGACGGGCGTACACTCGATTCAACTAAAGTGAGAGAGACAGACACCGCGGTCACCTTTAAGCAACGAGTGCTCGGGCGGTGAAACCAGTCTCGCGTAAGCGTCTGGCGTAATGTCGGTCCGGGCGCTTCATCTCACAATACCGCTGAACCAAAGTATGACATGCTGGTAGGCAGTATGACTTGTATCGTCCACAACTCACTTGTGTTCTACTCGTGCACATGACATCAACGCATAAAACCAGGCTCGGATGCCTTTGTTGGGGAACGTAGTAATTTCAAAAATTTTCCTCACGATCACGCAAGACCATGGTGATGGCATAGCAGCGAGAGGGAGATGTCCGTCCACGTACCCTCGAGACCGAAAGCGAAGCGTTATAACAACGCGGTTGATGTAGTCGACGTCTTCACGATCCGACCGATCCAAGCACCGAACGACGGCACCTCCGAGTTCGCACACGTTCAGCTCGATGGCGATCCCGGACTCGATCCAGCAAAGTGTCGGGATGAGTTCCGTCAAGACGACGGCGTGGTGGCGATGTTGATGCTCCACCGACGCAGGGCTTCGCCTAAGCTCATGACGATATGACTTCTCCGGCGCAGGCTTCGCCTAAGCTCCGTGACGATATGACGAAGTGGAATATGGTGGAAGGGGCACCTGACACGGCTAAGGAAAGATCCGTAGATCAACTTGTGTGTCATGGGGTGCCCCTGCCCCGTATATAAAGGAGACAAGGGGAGGTGGCGGCCCAAGGGGAGGCGCAAGGAGGAGTCCTACTCCCACGGGAGTAGGACTCCCCTCTCCTAGTTGGAGTAGGATTGGGGAGGGAAAGAGGGAAGGCGCCGCCCCTCTCCTTGTCCTATTCGGATTTGGAAGGGGGAGGGGCGCAGCCCACCTTGGCGGCCCTTCTCCTTCTCCCTTGAGGCCCATGAAGGCCCATATACCCCCGGGGTTCCAGTAACCCCGGTGTTCGGTAACATCCTGTTTTCACTCGGAACCATTCCAAGTCAAACTTAGGCTTCCAATATATCAATCTTTATGTCTCGACCATTTGAGACTCCTCGTCATGTCCGTGATCACATCCGGACTCGAACAAACTTGGTGCATCAATACTTATAAACTCATAATGAACTGTCATCGAAGCGTTAAGCGTGCGGACCCTACGGGTTCGAGAACTATGTAGACATGACCTAGAACCATTCTCGGTCAATAACCAATAGCGGAACCTGGATGCCCATATTGGTTCCTACATATTCTCTGAAGATCTTTATCGGTCAAACCGCATAACGACATCGTTGTTCCTTTGTCATCGGTATGTTACTTACCCGAGATTCGATCGTCGGTATCCAATACCTAGTTCAATCTCGTTACGGTAAGTCTCTTTACTCGTTCCGTAATACATCATCTTCACAACTAACTCATTAGTTGTGATGCTTGCAAGGCTTAAGTGATGTGCATTACCGAGAAGGCTCGAGATACCTCTCCGACAATCGGAGTGACAAAACCTAATCTCAAATCGCCAACCCAACAAGTACCTTTGGAGACACCTGTAGTACTCCTTTATAATCACCCGATTCGTTGTGACGTTTGATAGTACCCAAAGTGTTCCTCCGGTAAACGGGAGTTGCATAATCTCATAGTTATAGGAATATGTATGGGTCATGAAGAAAGCATTAACATACTAAACGATCAAGTGTTAAGCTAACGGAATGGGTCATGTCAATCAGATCATTCAACTAATGATGTGACCTTGTTAATCAAATAACAACTCCTTGTTCATGGTTAGGAAACATAACCATCTTTGATTAACAAGCTAGTCAAGTAGAGGCATACTAGTGACATACTGTTTGTCTATATATTCACACATGTATTATGTTTCCGGTTAATACAATTCTAGCATGAATAATAAACATTTATCATGATATAAGGAAATAAATGATAACTTTTATTATTGCCTCTAGGGCATATTTCCTTCAAACAATGCAGCTGAGTATGAGGCTTTGCTACATGGTCTCCGGATGGCTAAGGAGATGAATTTAAGCCGGGTTAAGTGTTTTGGTGACTCGGACTTGGTAGCCCAGCAAGTATCAGGTACTTGGGATTCCAAAGATCCACTCATGGCTACGTACCGTCGGGAGGTGGATATTGTTGCAGGACACTTTAAAGGATATCAGGTGGACTATGTGGATCGTCGGAAGAACGAAGCCATAAAGATATTACTCATATAAATAGAACAACCATTATTCTCTGATTTAAATGAATAACCGTCTCGCAATAAACAAGATCCAGATATAATGTTCATGCTCAACGGCGGCACCAAATAACAATTATTTAGGTCTAAAACTAATCCGAAGGTAGATGTAGAGGTAGCGTGTCGATTGCGATCACATCGACTTTGGAACCATTTCAACGCAGATCGTCACCTCGTCCTTAGCCAATCTTCGCTAATCCGTAGTTCTGTTTGAGTTGCAAATATTAGCAGAACCAGTATCAAATACCTGTACTCTGCGAGTATTAGTAAGGTACACATCAATAACATGTATATCATATATACCTTTGATCACCTTGCCATCCTTCTTATCCGCCAAATACTTGGGGCAGTTCCGCTTCGATGTCGATCGCTTGCGGTAAAACACTCGATTTCAGGCTTAGGTCCAGACTTGGGTTTCTTCTCTTGATCAGCAACTTTCTTGCTGTTCTTTTGAAGTTTCCTTCTTCTTCCCTTTGCCTTTTTCTTGAAACTAGTGGTCTTGCTGACCATCAACACTTGATGCTCTTTCTTGATTTCTACCTCCGCTGCTTTTAGCATTGCGAAGAGCTCAGAATTGTCTTAGTCATCCCTTGCATATTATAGTTCATCACGAAGCTCTTGTAGCTTGGTGGCGTGATTGGAGAATTCATCAATGACACTATCATCCGGAAGATTAACTCCCAGCTGAATTAAGTGATTGTTATACCCGGACATTTTGAGTATGTGCTCACCGATGAACTATTCTCCTCCATCTTGCAGCTATAGAACTTATTGGAGACTTCATATCTCTCAATCCGGGCATTTGCTTGAAATATTAACTTCAACTCTGGAACATCTCATATGCTCCATGGCGTTCAAAACGTCGTTGAAGACCCGGTTCTAAGCCGTAAAGCATGGCACATTGAACTATTGAGTAGTCATCAGCTCGCTTTGCCGACGTTCACAACTTCGCTCGGCATCTGCAGCAGGCTGTCACCCAGCGGTGCTTCCAGGCGTAATTTTTACGTGCAGCAATGAGGATAATCCTCAAGTTACGGACCCAGTCCGTGTAATTGCTACCATCATCTTTCAACTTTGCTTTCTCAAGGAACATAAAATTCAACGGAACAACAGCACGAGCCATCTATCTACATCAAACATAGACAAGCAAAATACTATCGGTACTAAGTTCATGATAAATTTAAGTTTGATTAATCATATTAAAACCTCCCACTTAGGGCCCGGGGGTTTTTGGGGAAACAAAACGGTCCCCGTTTCCCCTTGAAAAGGGGGGTTTAAACGTTTTGGGGCCTGGGTTTGGGTTTTCACCCCAAGGGCGTTTGAAAAGGCAAGGAAAGGGGTCCCGGAAGGCTGGGGGGGGAAAAAACCAAGGAAAGGGGCTGGGAAACAAATTGGGAAGGGGGTTTTCCCAGGGGTTGGAAAAGGGGCCCCGGCTTTTGAAAAACACCTTGGGGGTTTTACGAAACCCGGAAATTAAAAACCGAAATTTAAAGGGCCCAAAAAAGGGCGGGTAAAACTTTGGGACGGGGCCAAAATTTGGGGGTGGAAGGGGGGAAAAAAAATAAAACGAACCAAGGGTTAACCCTTTTAAAAGAACCGCGGTTAAAAACCTTTTTTAAGGCTTGGGGGGGAAAGGGGGGTGGGGTTCCCCTTTGGGGGCTATTTGGGCAGGGAATCCCCCCGGGGGATGGGGGGGGAAAAACCGGCAGGGGGGGAATCAAATTTCCCAATTTAGGTAGGAAGGAAACCGGGTTTGGAACCTTTCGGCGTGGGGGGAAGGGCAATGGGGTCCCGGGTTTGTTTAATGAAATACTTGGGGGAAGTGGGAAAACCGGCCCCCCTTTGGGGGGTTTAAATATAAAGGGTTTTTAAATTCTAATTTTTTGAAAAGGGGGGGTTTTAACGGGCCGGGGCGGGGGGGGGTTCGGATCTTTGGTTTATGGGGAGGAAATTAAAAAAAAACAATTTATTGGGAAGGGTTAACCAATCCCAACATCCGGTTTGGTTTAACGGGTTTAAAATTTTGGCGGATTCTACAACCCTGGGCCAACCTTGACCTTTTTGGGAAGGCCAGGGTTCCCCGGGTGGGGCCCAAATTTATGGGGAAAATCCCCGGGTTTTTAACCCGGGAAAACCCCGGGGTTGGGGAGGAAAAGCCAAAGGTTTTAGGGAAGGGGCGTAACTGTTTTCCAAAACCCTTGGGTTGGTTAAAGGACCAAGGGTTGGGGTCCTTTCGCCTTCCCCGGGTTTCGTTAGTGTACGGCGGGGTTTCGGGTTTTTGGATGTTTTGGAATCCAAAAGGGCTTAAAAAAGGCTTTTCTTTAGTTTATCACCTTTTTGGGAAAACAAAAAATCGTTAAAGGGCATTTAAAAGGTTAAGGACATTGGGGTTGGGGGAAAGAAGGGACCTTTTGAGGGTTTGGGCCCGGAAAAAATTGAAATTTTTTTCCCGGAAGAAAGTTAAGGCCCTTTGGCCACGGGTAAGGGTTTAACCCCGGGGAACCTTTGTATTTTGGCCCGGGGGCCCTTTGGGTTTTGACCATGGAAAAGGCCAACAACCCTTTAAACGGGTTTTGGGGCTTTAAGTTGCAAAGCGGGGGCAAACCTTTTGGGAAAAAACCCCAAAATTTCCAAGGGGTTTTTCTTCCTTTTAAAAAAGGGGGGAAAGGCGGTTTTTTAAAAATTTAAAAAAAGGGGGAATTTTGGCAAGGGAAAAACAGGGGGACCCTAGGGCTTTCCCAACCCTTTAGGGTCTGGGCGGGGGGGGGTTGGATGGGCAAGGAACTTTCCCATTTGATGGCCCGGGGAGGGGGTGCTTTAACCCCGGGTTTCTTTTAAAATTTTCCCAAACCGGGGGCCCCTTTATTTAAAAACACATGGGGCCGGGATGGGGGAGTGAATTTGGGGGAAAACGTTGGGATTTTTTAAACCCAACAATTTGGGGGGGCGGAATTTTTTTGTCGGGGGGCAAGGGGGGTGGGGCCCACTTGGGGAGTTTACCCCCCGGGGGTTTATCCCGGCCCCCGGGAAGCCCAACGGTTTAGACCCCTTTTGGGGAAGGCCCTCCCCGGATTTGGGGGGTCTTTTTAAAGGGGGGCGGGGGGGGAAGGCTTCGGGGGGCCCCCCTTGGGTTTGGGGGGGGGGGCCCCCTTTTCCCAAAAGGGGGGCCGGGGGCCCCCTTTCCCTTTGGGGAGAAAGGGGTTCCCAAAGGCCCGGGAGAAATCCCTTTTTAAAAGGGGGAAAAAAACCCCCTTCCCATTGATTAAGGGGCCCCATCGGGTTTTTTTTGCCCAAAAACTTTGGGGGCCACCCCCGGGGGAAAATTTTTCCTAAACCATTCCATCCCAAAAAACTTTTGGCATTCTAAATTTGGTTCCTTCCCCATTTTTTGCCAAACTTAAAATTTTGGGTTTCAAAGAATTGGGAATTTCCTTGAAAAAATCCATCCTTTGGGAATCCCAATTGGTTATTTCGAAAAGGGGGCTTCCCAAAGGGTACAAATTTAACAAGTTTCTTCCAATTTCTTTTATAACCCTTTGTTGGGAAATTTTAAAATTTTCAATTGTTTCCAAGGAATGAGGGGAAAAGGGGGTTCTGGGCAAATTTAACCGAAATCAACCAAAGTTTCCCTTGAGCCTTGCCCTACCCCTTTAGGTTAGAAAAACCCGTTCAAAGGAAATAAAAGGGGGGTCTAAAATTTTTTTAAAAATTTTAATTAAAACCAAAAAAAAAAAAACCCTTTTGAAAATTTTTCCAGGTTCCCAAAGGGAAATGAATTTTTAACCAAAGTTTTTTAATTTTTAAAAAAATTTTTCAAATTAAGGAAAATTATATTGGGTTTTGGGGTTTCCCAAAAAGGGAAAGGGAGGGGCCAACCCAAAAAGGGAAAAATTTTGTTAAAATTGGGGAAAAAGACCCCGGTTTTTTTAGGGGGCCCCCCCGGGGGTTTTTTCCAAAGGGGGGAAGGGATTAACCAATTTAAAAAACCCCCCTTTTTACCAACCTTTTTCCTTTTATTAAAATTTACAAAAAATCCAAAATTTAGTAAACCATAAAAATTTATTAAACCCAAAATAAATTGGGAACTTCTTGCCCTACTTGAAACCCTTGGGTACCTTCCCAAACCTTCCCCTTTTTGGGTTTCCTTTTCGAACCTTTCTTTGGTTTAATTTTTCCTTTTTTTAACGTTTCTTTCCAAACCCTTGCCTTTTTTACCCTTTCTTTTACGAGTTGAAAATTTCTTTACCCCAGTTCTCCGGGAAATTTTTTTGTTTTAATTTCTTTTTCCCCTTTCTTAAATTGGGTTTTTAACTTTTGAGTTTTTTTTTTCCCTTTTGGGCTTGGAAATTTTCTTTACCCTTATCCCTTTCCGAAAAACCCCCTTTGGGAAAACATTCCCTATTCCAAATTCTTTGCGTTTAATTTTAACCAAATGGGTTTCCTTTTGGGGTTTTTATTTGGGTTAAAATTTGGATAAAAGGGCTTCCTTTAAAAAAGGGGAACCAATTCGCCCCCTTAAAATTTAACCTAAAACCAACCTTTTTTGGAAAAAAAACCCCCTCCCTTTTAAAACGGCAATAGGGGTTTTTAATTTTTTTAAATAATTTAAACCCCTTTGGGGTTTTTTCCCTTTTTCAAAAATTAAAATTAAAAAAGGGTTTAAATTAAAAAAAATTCCCTTAAATTCCCAAAAATTTAGTGTTAAATTTTACTTCTGCATCACTATGTTGATCATATCTACTATATGATTCACGCTCGACCTTTCGGTCTCGTGTTCGAGGCCATATCTGTTATATGCTAGGCTCGTCAAGTTTAACTTTGAGTATTCAGCGTGCGCAACTGTTTTGCACCCGTTGTATTTGAGCGTAGAGCCTATCACCCGATCATCACGTGGTGTCTCGTACGAAGAACTTTCATAGCGGTGCATACTCGGGAGAACACTTCTTGATAATTTTAGTGAGAGATCATCTTATAATGCTACCGTCAATCAAAGCAAGATAAGATGCATAAAGGATAAACATCACATGCAATCAATATAAGTGATATGATATGGTCATCATCATCTTGTGCTTGTGATCTCCATCGCCGGAAGCAAATCATGATCACTATCGTCACGGCGCGACACCTTGATCTCCATCGTAGCATCGTAGTGCGTCTAGCCAACTATTGCTTCTCGACTATCGCTACTCCTTAGTGATAAAGTAAAGCAATTACATAGCGTTGCATTTCATACAATAAGCGACAACCATATGGCTCCTGCCGATTGCCGATAACTTCGGTTACAAAACATGATCATCTCATACAATAAAATATAGCATCACGTCTTGACCATATCACATCACAACATGCCCTGCAAAAACAAGTTAGGCGTCCTCTACTTTGTTGTTGCAAGTTTTACGTGGCTGCTACGGGCTGAGCAAGAACCGTTCTTACCTACGCATCAAAACCACAGCGATACTTCGTCAAATAGACTCCGTTTTAACCTTCTCAAGGACGGGCGTATGCACTCGATTCAACTAAAGTGAGAGGCAGACACCGCCCGGTCACCTTTAAGCAACGAGTGCTCGGGCGGTGAAACCAGTCTCGCGTAAGCGTCTGGCGTAATGTCGGTCGGGCCGCTTCATCTCACAATACCGCTGAACCAAAGTATGACATGCTGGTAGGCAGTATGACTTATATCGTCCACAACTCACTTGTGTTCTACTCGTGCACATGACATCAACGCATAAAACCAGGCTCGGATGCCCTTTGTTGGGGGCGTAGTAATTTCAAAAATTTTCCTACGATCCGCAAGACCATGGTGATGGCATAGCAGCGAGAGGGAAGTGTCGTCCCGTACCCTCGTAGACGCCGGCGGAGCGTTATAACAACGCGGTTGATGTAGTAAATGCGTCTTCACGATCCGACCGATCCAAGCACCGAGCGTCACGGCACCTCGAGTTACGCTGCGTTCAGCTCGATGGCGATCCCGGACTCGATCCAGCAAAGTGTCGGGGATGAGTTCCGTCAACCTGACGGCGTGGTGGCGATGTTGATGCTCCACCGGCGCAGGGCCGCCTAAGCTCATGACGATATGACTTCTCCGGTAGCGAGGCTTCGCCTAAGCTCCGTGACGATATGACCGAAGTGGAATATGGTGGAAGGGGCACCGCTGCAGCTAAGGAAGATCCGTAGATCAACTTGTGTGTCATGGGGTGCCCCTGCCCGTATATAAAGGAGACAAGGGGAGGTGGCGGCCCAGGGGGCGCACCAGGAGGAGTCCTACTCCCAGGGGTAGGACTCCCCTCTAGTTGGAGTAGGATTGGGGAGGGAAGAGGAAGGCGCGCCCCTCTCCTTGTCCTATTCGGACTGGAAGGGGAGGGCGCAGCCCACCTTGGCGGCCCTTCTCCTTCTCCTTGAGGCCCATGAAGGCCCATATACCCCCTTGGAAGTTCAGTAACCCGGTGTTCGGTAACATCCTGTTTTCCTCGGAACCATTCCGAAGTCAAACTTAGGCTTCAATATATCAATCTTTATGTCTCGACCATTTGAGACTCCTCGTCATGTCGTGATCACATCAGGGACTCGAACAAACTTGGTGCATCAATACTTATAAACTCATAATGAGCATCGCCGAAGCGTTAAGCGTGCGGACCCTACGGGTTCGAGAACTATGTAGACATGACCTAGAACCATTCTCGGTCAATAACCAATAGCGGAACCTGGATGCCCATATTGGTTCCTACATATTCTCGAAGATCTTTATCGGTCAAACCGCATAACGACATCGTTGTTCCCTTTGTCATCGGTATGTTACTTACCGAGATTGATCGTCGGTATCAATACCTAGTTCAATCTAGTTACGGTGAATCTCTTTACTCGTTCCGTAATACATCATCTTCACAACTAACTCATTAGTTGTAATGCTTACAAGGCTTAAGTGATGTGCATTACGAGAAGGCACTGGAGATACCTCTCCAGGCAATCAGATGACAAAACCTAATCTCGAAATCGCCAACCCAACAAGTACCTTTGGAGACACTGTAGTACTCCTTTATAATCACCCGATTCACGTTGTGACGTTTGATAGTACCAAAGTGTTCCTCCGGTGGCAGGAGTTGCATAATCTCATAGTTATAGGAATATGTATGGGTCATGAAGAAAGCATTAACATACTAAGCGATCAAGTGTTAAGCTAACGGAATGGGTCATGTCAATCAGATCATTCAACTAATGATGTGACCTTGTTAATCAAATAACAACTCCTTGTTCATGGTTAGGAAACATAACCATCTTTGATTAACAAGCTAGTCAAATAGAGGCATACTAGTGACATCTTGTTTGTCTATATATTCACACATGTATTATGTTTCGGTTAATACAATTCTAGCATGAATAATAAACATTTATCATGATATAAGGAAATAAATGATAACTTTATTATTGCCTCTAGGGCATATTTCCTTCAAACAATGCAGCTGAGTATGAGGCTTTGCTACATGGTCTCCGGATGGCTAAGGAGATGAATTTAAGCGGGTTAAGTGTTTTGGTGACTCGGACTTGGTAGCCCGACCAAGTATCGGTGCTTGGGATTCAAAGATCCACTCAGCAGCTACGTGCCGTCGGGAGGTGGATATTGTTGCAGGACACTTTAAAGGATATCAGGTGGACTATGTGGATCGTCGGAAGAAACGAAGCCATAAAGATATTACTCATATAAATAGAACAACCATTATTCTCTGATTTAAATGAATAACCGTCTACGCAATAAACAAGATCCGGATATAATGTTCATGCTCAGCGCGGCACCAAATAACAATTATTTAGGTCTAAAACTAATCCGAAGGTAGATGTAGAGGTAGCGTGCCGACTGCGATCACATCGACTTTGGAACCATTTCAACAGCGCGCCGTCACCTCGTCCTTAGCCAATCTTGGCAATCCGTAGTTCTGTTTGAGTTGCAAATATTAGCAGAACCAGTATCAAATACCGGTACTCTGCGAGTATTAGTAAGGTACACATCAATAACATGTATATCATATATACCTTTGATCACCTTGCCATCCTTCTTATCCGCCAAATACTTGGGGCAGTTCCGCTTCGATGTCGATCTGCTTGCGGTAAAACACTCGATTTCAGGCTTAGGTCCAGACTTGGGTTTCTTCTCTTGATCGCAACTTTCTTGCTGTTCTTTTGAAGTTTCCTTCTTCTTCCCTTTGCCTTTTTCTTGAAACTAGTGGTCTTGCTGACCATCAACACTTGATGCTCTTTCTTGATTTCTACCTCATGGCTTTTAGCATTGCGAAGAGCTCGAGGAATTGTCTTAGTCATCCCTTGCATATTATAGTTCATCACGAAGCTCTTGTAGCTTGGTGGCGATGATTAAATTCTGTCAATGACACTATCATCAGGAAGATTAACTCCCAGCTGAATTAAGTGATTGTTATACCCGGACATTTTGAGTATGTGCTCCTTGTGAACTATTCTCCTCCATCTTGCAGCTATAGAACTTATTGGAACTTCATATCTCTCAATCCGGGCATTTGCTTGAAATATTAACTTCAACTCCTGGAACATCTCATATGCTCCATGGCGTTCCAAAGCGTCGTTGAAGACCAGTTCTAAGCCGTAAAGCATAGCTGCTTGAACTATTGAGTAGTCATCAGCTCTGCTTTGCGGACGTTCACAACACGGCTCGGCATCTGCTGCAGAGCACTGTCACCCAGCGGTGCTTCCGGGCGTAATTTTTACGTGCAGCAATGAGGATAATCCTCAAATTCACGGACCCGATCCGTGTAATTGCTACCATCATCTTTCAACTTTGCTTTCTCAAGGAGCATAAAAATTCAACGGAACAACGACGAGCCATCTATCTACATCAAACATAGACAAGCAAAATACTATCGGTACTAAGTTCATGATAAATTTAAGTTTGATTAATCATATTAAAAACCTCCCACTTAGGCAGACATCTCTCTAGTCATCTAAGTGATCACGTGATCAAATCAACTAAACCATGTCCGATCATCACGTGAGATGGAGTAGTTTCAATGGTGAACATCACTATGTTGATCATATCTACTATATGATTCACGCTCGACCTTCGGTCTCGTGTTCGAGGCCATATCTGTTATATGCTAGGCTCGTCAAGTTTAACTGAGTATTCGGCGTGCGTAACTGTTTTGCACCGTTGTATTTGAGCGTAGAGCCTATCACACCCGATCATCACGTGGTGTCTCGTACGAAGAACTTTCATAGCGGTGCATACTCGGGAGAACACTTCTTGATAATTTTAGTGAGAGATCATCTTATAATGCTACCGTCAATCAAAGCAAGATAAGATGCATAAAGGATAAACATCACATGCAATCAATATAAGTGATATGATATGGTCATCATCATCTTGTGCTTGTGATCTCCATCATGGCTTACCGTCATGATCACTATCGTCACCGTAGCGACACCTTGATCTCCATCGTAGCATCGTGGTCGTCTAGCCAACTATTGCTTCTCGACTATCGCTACTCCTTAGTGATAAAGTAAAGCAATTACATGGCGTTGCATTTCATACAATAAGCGACAACCATATGGCTCCTGCCGATTGCCGATAACTTCGGTTACAAAACATGATCATCTCATACAATAAAATATAGCATCACGTCTTGACCATATCACATCACAACATGCCTGCAAAAACAAGTTAGGCGTCCTCTACTTTGTTGTTGCAAGTTTTACGTGGCTGCTACGGGCTGAGCAAGAACCGTTCTTACCTCGCATCAAAACCACAGCGATACCCGTCAAATAGACTCCGTTTAACCTTCTCAAGGACGGGCGTAGCACTTTTCGATTCAACTAAAGTGAGAGCGCAGACACCGCGGTCACCTTTAAGCAACGAGTGCTCGGGCGGTGAAACCAGTCTCGCGTAAGCGTCTGCGTAATGTCGGTCGGGCGCTTCATCTCACAATACCGCTGAACCAAAGTATGACATGCTGGTAGGCAGTATGACTTGTATCGTCCACAACTCACTTGTGTTCTACCGTGCACATGACATCAGCGCATAAAACCAGGCTCGGATGCCCTTTGTTGGGGAGCGTAGTAATTTCAAAAATTTTCCTACGATCACGCAAGACCATGGTGATGGCATAGCGAGAGGAGAATGTCGTCCACGTACCCTCGTGAACCCGAAAGCGAGCGTTATAACAAGCGGTTGATGTAGTCGTGCGTCTTCACGATCCGACCGATCCAAGCACGAGCGTCGGCACCTCCGAGTTACGCACGTTCAGCTCGATGGCGATCCCGGACTCGATCCAGCAAAGTGTCGGGGATGAGTTCCGTCAACCTGACGGCGTGGTGGCGATGTTGATGCTCCACCGGCGCGGGGCTTCGCCTAAGCTCATGACGATATGACTTCTCCGGCGCAGGGCTTCGCCTAAGCTCCGTGACGATATGACCGAAGTGGAATATGGTGGAAGGGGCACCGCTGCAGCTAAGGAAGATCCGTAGATCAACTTGTGTGTCATGGGGTGCCCCCTGCCCCGTATATAAAGGAGACAAGGGAGGTGGCGGCCCAAGGGGCGCGCAAGGAGGAGTCCTACTCCCGGGAGTAGGACTCCCCCTCTCTAGTTGGAGTAGGATTGGGGAGGGGAAAGAGGGAAGGCGCGCCCCCTCTCCTGTCCTATTCGATTTGGAAGGGGGAGGCGCGCAGCCCTGGCGGCCCTTCTCCTTCTCCTTGAGGCCCATGAGGCCCATATACCCCAGAAGTTCAGTAACCCCGGTGTTCGGTAACATCCTGTTTTCCTCGGAACCATTCGAAGTCAAACTTAGGCTTCCAATATATCAATCTTTATGTCTCGACCATTTGAGACTCCTCGTCATGTCGTGATCACATCCGGGACTCGAACAAACTTGGTGCATCAATACTTATAAACTCATAATGAGCTGTCGCCGAAGCGTTAAGCGTGCGGACCCTACGGGTTCGAGAACTATGTAGACATGACCTAGAACCATTCTCGGTCAATAACCAATAGCGGAACCTGGATGCCCATATTGGTTCCTACATATTCTCTGAAGATCTTTATCGGTCAAACCGCATAACGACATCGTTGTTCCCTTTGTCATCGGTATGTTACTTACAGAGATTCGATCGTCGGTATCAATACCTAGTTCAATCTCGTTACGGTGAAATCTCTTTACTCGTTCCGTAATACATCATCTTCACAACTAACTCATTAGTTGTGATGCTTACAAGGCTTAAGTGATGTGCATTACCGAGAAGGCACGGAGATACCTCTCCGAGCAATCGGATGACAAAACCTAATCTCGAAATCGCCAACCCAACAAGTACCTTTGGAGACACCTGTAGTACTCCTTTATAATCACCCGATTCACGTTGTGACGTTTGATAGTACCAAAGTGTTCCTCCGGTAAGCAGGGAGTTGCATAATCTCATAGTTATAGGAATATGTATGGGTCATGAAGAAAGCATTAACATACTAAGCGATCAAGTGTTAAGCTAACGGAATGGGTCATGTCAATCAGATCATTCAACTAATGATGTGACCTTGTTAATCAAATAACAACTCCTTGTTCATGGTTAGGAAACATAACCATCTTTGATTAACAAGCTAGTCAAATAGAGGCATACTAGTGACATCTTGTTTGTCTATATATTCACACATGTATTATGTTTCGGTTAATACAATTCTAGCATGAATAATAAACATTTATCATGATATAAGAAATAAATGATAACTTTTATTATTGCCTCTAGGGCATATTTCCTTCAAACAATGCAGCTGAGTATGAGGCTTTGCTACATGGTCTCCGGATGGCTAAGGAGATGAATTTAAGCGGGTTAAGTGTTTTGGTGACTCGGACTTGGTAGCCCGGCAAGTATCAGTGCTTGGGATTCAAAGATCCACTCATGGCTACGTGCCGTCGGGAGGTGGATATTGTTGCAGGACACTTTAAAGGATATCAGGTGGACTATGTGGATCGTCGGAAGAAGCGAAGCCATAAAGATATTACTCATATAAATAGAACAACCATTATTCTCGATTTAAATGAATAACCGTCTACTTAATAAACAAGATCCAGATATAATGTTCATGCTCAGCTGGCACCAAATAACAATTATTTAGGTCTAAAACTAATCCGAAGGTAGATGTAGAGGTAGCGTGCCGACTGCGATCACATCGACTTTGGAACCATTTCAACAGCGCCGTCACCTCGTCCTTAGCCAATCTTACGGCAATCCGTAGTTCTGTTTGAGTTGCAAATATTAGCAGAACCGATATCAAATACCAGGTACTCTGCGGTATTAGTAAGGTACACATCAATAACATGTATATCATATATACCTTTGATCACCTTGCCATCCTTCTTATCCGCCAAATACTTGGGGCAGTTCCGCTTCGGTGTCGATCGCTTGCGGTAAAACACTCGGTTTCAGGCTTAGGTCCAGACTTGGGTTTCTTCTCTTGATCGACAACTTTCTTGCTGTTCTTTTGAAGTTTCCTTCTTCTTCCCTTTGCCTTTTTCTTGAAACTAGTGGTCTTGCTGACCATCAACACTTGATGCTCTTTCTTGATTTCTACCTCCATGACTTTTAGCATTGCGAAGAGCTCAGGAATTGTCTTAGTCATCCTTGCATATTATAGTTCATCACGAAGCTCTTGTAGCTTGGTGGCGATGATTGGAGAATTCTGTCAATGACACTATCATCGGAAGATTAACTCCCAGCTGAATTAAGTGATTGTTATACCCGGACATTTTGAGTATGTGCTCCTTGACAGAACTATTCTCCTCCATCTTGCAGCTATAGAACTTATTGGAGACTTCATATCTCTCAATCCGGGCATTTGCTTGAAATATTAACTTCAACTCTGGAACATCTCATATGCTCCATGGCGTTCAAAAGCGTCGTTGAAGACCAGTTCTAAGCCGTAAAGCATAGCTGCTGAACTATTGAGTAGTCATCAGCTCTGCTTTGCAGGGCGTTCACAACCACGGCTCGGCATCTGCTGCAGAGGCTGTCACCCAGCGGTGCTTCGGGGCGTAATTTTTACGTGCAGCAATGAGGATAATCCTCAAATTACGGACCCGATCCGTGTAATTACTACCATCATCTTTCAACTTTGCTTTCTCAAGAGCGCATAAAATTCAACGGAACAACAGCCACGAGCCATCTATCTACATCAAACATAGACAAGCAAAATACTATCGGTACTAAGTTCATGATAAATTTAAGTTTGATTAATCATATTAAAACCTCCCACTTAGGCAGACATCTCTCTAGTCATCTAAGTGATCCGTGATCCAAATCAACTAAACCATGTCCGATCATCACGTGAGATGGAGTAGTTTCAATGGTGAACATCACTATGTTGATCATATCTACTATATGATTCACGCTCGACCTTCGGTCTCGTGTTCGAGGCCATATCTCATTATATGCTAGGCTCGTCAAGTTTAACCTGAGTATTCGCGTGCGCAACTGTTTTGCACCGTTGTATTTGAGCGTAGAGCCTATCACCCGATCATCACGTGGTGTCTCGGCCACGAAGAACTTTATAGCGGTGCATACTCGGGAGAACACTTCTTGATAATTTTAGTGAGAGATCATCTTATAATGCTACCGTCAATCAAAGCAAGATAAGATGCATAAAGGATAAACATCACATGCAATCAATATAAGTGATATGATATGGTCATCATCATCTTGTGCTTGTGATCTCCATCGCTGAAGCTTACCGTCATGATCACTATCGTCACGGTAGCGACACCTTGATCTCCATCGTAGCATCGTGGTCGTCTACGCCAACTATTGCTTCTCGACTATCGCTACTCCTTAGTGATAAAGTAAAGCAATTACATAGCGTTGCATTTCATACAATAAGCGACAACCATATGGCTCCTGCGATTGCCGATAACTTCGGTTACAAAACATGATCATCTCATACAATAAAATATAGCATCACGTCTTGACCATATCACATCACAACATGCCTGCAAAAACAAGTTAGGCGTCCTCTACTTTGTTGTTGCAAGTTTTACGTGGCTGCTACGGGCTGAGCAAGAACCGTTCTTACCTCGCATCAAAACCACAGCGATACTTCGTCAAATAGACTCGTTTTAACCTTCTCAAGGACGGGCGTATGCACTCGATTCAACTAAAGTGAGAGAGCAGACACCGCCGGTCACCTTTAAGCAACGAGTGCTCGGGCGGTGAAACCAGTCTCGCGTAAGCGTCTGCGTAATGTCGGTCGGGCGCTTCATCTCACAATACCGCTGAACCAAAGTATGACATGCTGGTAGGCAGTATGACTTGTATCGTCCACAACTCACTTGTGTTCTACTCGTGCACATGACATCAACGCATAAAACCAGGCTCGGATGCCCTTTGTTGGGAGCGTAGTAATTTCAAAAATTTCCTACGATCACGCAAGACCATGGTGATGGCATAGCAGAGGAGAAATGTCCGTCCACGTACCCTCGTGAACCGAAAGCGAGGCGTTATAACACGCGGTTGATGTGAGTCGTGCGTCTTCACGATCCGACCGATCCAAGCACCGAGCGTCACGGCACCTCCGAGTTACGCACCGTTCAGCTCGATGGCGATCCCGGACTCGATCCGGCAAAGTGTCGGGGATGAGTTCCGTCGACCTGACGGCGTGGTGGCGATGTTGATGCTCCACCGGCGCGGGGCTTCGCCTAAGCTCATGACGATATGACTTCTCGGCGCGGGCTTCGCCTAAGCTCCGTGACGATATGACCGAAGTGGAATATGGTGGAAGGGCACCGCTGCGGCTAAGGAAAGATCCGTAGATCAACTTGTGTGTCATGGGGTGCCCCCCCCGTATATAAAGGAGACAAGGGGAGGTGGCGGCCCAGGGGCGCGCAAGGAGAGTCCTACTCCCAGGAGTAGGACTCCCCTCTCTAGTTGGAGTAGGATTGGGGAGGGAAAGAGGAAAGGCGCCCC